>OV884036.1:7437500-9937500 GCA_930367265.1 Catocala fraxini | reverse complement strand
CGATTAACCTAGGCCATATTTTTTTTAAAGTTCTTTTAATAACATAAAATCAGGCAAAAGGTAGATGAAGATATTTTGGCAAAACTAATTATGAACTATTTAGAGGCATGCATTCATGGCGCAGCTGTAGTGTAGCGATTATCCCTAACCCTAACTTCTCAAATCTCAAACCCTAGACCTCATGCACAGGCATGAGGTCTAGGGTTTGTAAAATATAAAAAATGCTAGTATTATAGCAGTAACAGGTTAAAGATGTTGTTATAAACACAGATCAAACGTATAGAAAAATAATTAGGATTTTTAATTCATTAAAAATATATAATAATATAATATGTAGTAAGCGAGGCCTCGAATCCGATCGCAAGGCGCGCACCTCTGACTTTCGAAGTTATGTGCGTATTCAATAATTGATACCGCTGGCTTTAACGGTAAAAGAAAACATCATTAGGAAACCTACATATCTGAGAGTCCTTCATAATGTTTTCGAAGACATCTGAAATCTGCTAACCTGCACTAGGCCAGCGTCGTGAACTATGGCCTAACCCTTCTAACACTCAGAAGAAGCCCGTACCAACAGCTTACAAGGCTGATATTATTTAGTAATTGTAGGGACACAGGTTGTATTTGTGTGTCAAGATTATAAATGTGTGCATGTACTTAGTGGCGGCTGCGCCCGCCGCGTAAGTTTGAGGTAGTCGTAAATATATGGAGTTAAGTGAAAGACGTCTATTAATTATTCCACACATGTTAAACACCTTCTGATTAGGTATATAATAGTTACTAGAATTACCTATAGTGGAGAATTACCTGAAGTGAAATATTACCTAAAGTACTCTAAGATATCAAATTACCACCAGGCGATCCCTATACTTGCTTATCAGTCTGATTGCCAAAAATAATCTAATATTACCCCACAGTAAGAACAGTTGAATGACAAACAACTTTTGTATAATGCCAATGACAAACTTAATTTACAACATAAAGCTAACGATAGCATTGGATTAGAGTACTTTCGTAAATCCTCGAGTACGACACACACGGACAGACGTGTCACCTTATGATATGAATACCTAATCGGCTTTGGCAGTTAATTATTCAATAATAATTACTTATTTTGATATGATAATCACAAAGTTTCACTCACAACAGAAAAATTAGTCGTGTGTTTTCGAACCTTCAAGAAAAGCTTACTGTGATGCATGGTAATTTCTTGTTCCTAGAACCTGAACACAACACAAAATTGTTCGAGTACGACCTTTCGTAAGGTGACTTTCGTAGTCTACTTCTTCCATTTTAAAATTCGCTGTATTTAAGTGTATCATAGCGTATATTTTTTTGCGTAAGTGGGAATTAATCTTTTGACTATGGATGATACAATCCAATGGTTTAAATGGATGGAATTACATCTCAACATTATAACAAACCAAGTATTGTTGCTCCAGTCAAAAATTTAGTCTTTGGCAGCCTTCCCCATACGGGATAGTCATTTGCGCCATACTCAAAAAGTTGTGCCGAGCTGCTCACCTGGCGGAGTAACTGTTACAGGAAACCAGCAACATTCCTTCAATCCTATCACTTATTCCTAGTGTTGGCAACCCGCTAGTAAGCACTTTCCATAAGGCGGGCCGTATGCTTGACTGCCACCTTAGTTCTCAGCTTTTTAAAAGCCTATCTTCTGTTGTATTTGCCATATTCGACCAAATAAAGATGTCGACCAATAACTTCTTGGTAAAAAAAGGTATTTTCTAGTGCTTTGTGCCTATCGCAGGTGGCCTTTATTAAGTTTCGTCACGACGCGAAAAACTTAGTATTCCTGATCCAATTTCCTACTTGCGTCCACAACAAAAACCTTGTACGTTAGCGGCTGTTGTTTAGTGATATCCACTTATAGATAATACATCCTTCATATTATTATAAACATAAGAGTGATTGTAGTTATCATTCTGATAAGATAGTAATCAGATATCGGACTACCTGATTGTAAGCAAATATGATTGCCTAAAGATAAGGCTCCATCTATAGTGCAGCGGTGGTGTATAGGACTTCTGTGTATAAGGCCTCGGGTTTACTTCCCGGAATCGGAATCCTATGCACCTCATTGGCCTAAATGTAAATAAATTAAATAAAAATAAAACAAAAGAAATTAAGAATAAAAATTTAATTAAAAATAATATGAAATATAAATAAAAATAAAATAAAATTAGAATTAAAATTAAAATAAAAGAAAAATAAAAATAAAGTTAAAATAAAATAACGTGTAAAATATATTACAAGAACATTTCATAGCATATGTAGCGTAGGTAGTCTTGAACTTGTTTGTTAGGCGGTAATAGGCTCACCCTCTATTACGTGGAACCATAAAGGGGTATAGGATCACGTGTCTATGTATGCGTGTACATAAGGACAAACAATTTAATTTTAAAATATCGTTATTTAATATCTGAGTTAAATAAGATTTTGTAAATGTCATGCATATTTTCTAAAGTAACAATAAAAAGTTTTCATATTCTCTCTACTATTTTCGGTGCCACCGGCATACCCAAAAGTGGTGGCAGCCATTGTGCAATACTACATCTATATTAACAATCATAACTAATTAATTAATTCATAGGGAGATAAAGTTGTTGATATAACATTCTTATTGGCACATTCAAGTCCGTCTACGCAATAAAAACATGCACAATATTATTTACCAGGTATCCGTGACTCAAACATGACCACAATTTTCAGCAATACGCTGTATTAAATACATTATATTCAATAATAAAACCTTTGAGCTATCCGTTAAGGAAAGGATTTTGCTTCAATTGTCGCCATTTTCACGTGACATTATTTCCAATCTTTTTGCCTACGCTTGTGATCAGGTGACCTACAAAACGGCCAAGAATCAGTAATATTTTTAATTTGTATCTATGTAATGTCTCTTTTGGCCGTGAGATGTTTTTGCTTTGAGAGCAAAAAAAGCGGTGTTTATGCTAATGCAATAATGTTATTAAAAATATAGGTAGGCATTAAGTAGATCATTTTAAAAAATTGCTGCTCAATTTGTAATTATAATTGCTTGAATTAAATAGTAAGTGTAAGCTCAAATACTTTTGCTAATTGGTTTACTTGCTACTTACTTTTCCTATCAGGTTTTGCAATGAGTGCTGGGGATTTCTGACCAGCATTTGAATCTTCAAAGTAGTGTCTCGTAGGTTATCTACTGTTACGCGAAACTTTTCTGGAGAAATATGGTGGTGGTAATACGCCCTCGTCCAGCAGTTTGGGAATATTATAATAAACTAGATGTGCCCGCGGTTTCACCCGCGTTTATGATTACTGCGCCGCCCCGTGGGTCGTAGCGTGATGTTATATAGCCTATAGCCTTTCTGGATAAATGAGCTATCCAACACTAAAATAATTTTTCAATTCGGACCAGGAGGTAGTTCCTGAGATTAGCACGTTCAACTAAACAAACAAACTCTTCAGCTTTATAATATTAGTATAGATAAATCATTATAAATCTGTATTTGATTGGATATGCCGGCTCCTGCCAGTTATTTGGCGATGGTTCTAATGAACCGTCTCACACTGGGCAGTACCACGTCCTTACAAGGCAAAGGGTGGTCGGAGGCCCATATACCATCCCTTTACATTTATCCTAAAATAGTCAATGTGCTAGGTTACTCCGCGTTTATGATGCGAACGTAGCATACAATTTTCGCATACCATGAAGCGGGCCTTAAACTTTCTTTCCACCTTTGTTCTATACTAATATTGAAAACTACAAGACTATTACAGCTACATATACAACACTCATTTGATATAACACTCGTTTATAAGTCACAATACGTAGTGTTACATAACTGTAAACTAATTAGACTAGACACAGCGCTGGTCTAAACTGATTGTTCGAATGGCCTCAATGATGTAATTATACAAAATTACAACTAATCTTTTATAACGGCTCGTACTGACTAACTATTGAAACGCTGCAAAGCCGTATAGTCTGTAGTCTTCTTATTAAGATATTAATGCTGATGTATTGTTTTGATATTGTCCTTGTAAAATAACGGTAAATGCAATGCACGACGAATTATAACTTAAGCGTAGCGTATACGTATTTTAGACTCGGGGCATAACCAATACCTCACTCAAAGCTAAGATTTGGTCGAAGTTAGGACAGTAACTGTCTAAGAGCTGCCGCCGTAATAATAATATCACTCCTGTGTATAACCTGCCCTTCTGTTAGGCACGGAATTCTTCTCAATGTGAGGAGAGTTACGCCGAAGTCCACCGCGCTGGCTCAGTGCGTGTTGGCAGACTTATCTTCACTCATCTTCGAGAACATTATGGAGAGCTCTCAGACATGCGGATTTACTCACTGCAGTACAAGTACACAAACTTATTTTGGTAGAATCTTTCAAACTTCTACAGCCGGACTGCCTCAATTAAAACAAAACCCGACATTTGGGTGGATATCCCACAGTGTCATTTCGCTCTAGAATTAACAAAACCTTGAAAAATCTAATTCGAGATTTGATGATAGATTATAAAGATAATTTGGAACGATTTTGATCACTTATGATAAAACGATTATGAATAATGTTGAATTGGGAACTTAGTTAAGACCCAAAAGATAAATTATACATATCACAATATTTTATATCTTGTGATGCATCAACTGTAATGTAAAAACAGGTACAGTCAGCGACATAAGTTGATAAACATCTGAGAGATTTTGAATAGTACAGTCATTCAATTTATATTACGGTAGTAATCAAAGTCCTAGTGGGTGACCGTTGGACTGCCACGCAGTAGTCTCGAGTTTCCAAGGCGTGCATCTCTGACTTTTCGAAGTTATGTGCATATTAAAATAGTTACTTATCGCTCGCTTTAACGGTGGAGGAAAACATCGTGAGGAAACCTGCATGTCCGAGAGTTTTCCATAATGTTCTCGAAGATATGAGAAGTCTGCCAATCCGCACTGCGCCAGCGTGGTGGTGAACTATGGCCTAACCCTTCTCACACTGAGAAGAGGCCCGTCCCCAGCAGTAGGACAGTTTAATACAGGGCTGATATTATTAGTAATAGATAAAGAATGGTTGATTCAATTAGTCAATTTGCTGGAGACCAGATACAGTAAAAATGCACTATGTCTGGGCTCCGAGATCCGAGCCAAAGGCCAAGATATATTTTTATTTACATTCTGTTAGTACAAACAGTCATAACAAATGAAAAGGTACAGAAAAATAGCCAAATTATAAAAAGACATAAGTACTCAAAAGAATAACCTTAACGAGATTAATGATATTACGGATGGCGCAGTGGATTAAGTGCCCGCCTCAGCACTGCCATCGCGCCGAGTGTTATGGGTTCGATCCCCATACGGAACAAAAGTTTGTGTGATCCACAAATATAGGTAGTTGTTCTGAGTCTGGGTTTTCTTTGTGTCCGTTGCTTAAATGTTTGTAAAGTTCCCCGCGATACATTAATTATTCCTAGTGCGGGAAGCAGTCTCTTTAAAGAATGACATTCATAATTATGGCATAATAATTAAAGTATTTTAATTAGTAATACAGTAATAACTTTAAACTTTCGCTTTGCATGACCACCAGACAGCTAGCATGATCGCGTTAATACTAGTTTCTGTGACATAATAAATTGTTGTACCTAAATGGCGTAGTTGGTAATCGATCGCCTCGCCGATGCATGGGTTCGAATCCCATATTGGACAATTGCTTTCATTGTGTCCCACAAATAATTGTTCTGAGGCAAAGTACACCTTTGCAAACATATAATTATTGGATACAAAGTACACCTACTTTGTATCTTTTAGTTATATGTTTGCAAAGTCCCTTGTGACACAGAGCTTGTGACGTAAACCGGTATTGATTTAAAAAAAGAATTGTTAGTAAATTCAATGTTCAGCATTTATGTCCATAACTGTACTTATAGTCGTGTAATCATGATGACGAAGAAGTTTCACAACCAAAAGCAAGAAACTACAACCTCAATAAAAACAAGTATTAATCAGAAAAACACGTTGCCACTTCCGCGTTTTTATAAAATCACTTACATTATAATCAATCCCTGTAATGACTTTGATAAAATCTTTTTTTTCTAACAACGTACGCTTTAGGGATTAATCCCTGTGTTGCGTGGGGTTTTACCATTATACAGAAAAAGATTTAGCCCTCGGCTTCGCTCGACTAAATGAAGGTTATGTCAATTTTCTAAGCCTCGGGATTACCTTACAGTACTTTTTCCTGGATGAAAGGGGTACCTGTCTTTCTCTTTATGTCCTTCTCTATACTCCTGACAACGAGTATGCGAAATTTCATGATGATCAGTCCAGTAGTTAAGGCGTGAAAGCGTAACAAACAAACTTACATTCGCATTTTAGTTTAGTTAATAAACTATTATTTAGGATTTCAGACCAAAAATATTTAGAAAATAAATATTTGTATTTACATAGAGTTACGTCTCTATTCCTGAAGGAGTGTAAGTATACCTACATTTCGGCAGCCAATTAGTGCCTACCGGGCACAGTTTCAGGTTCCATGTTAAGAAATTTACAGTAGCTCCTAACCTAACCTGGCTCTGAAATCGAACCAATCAAATCGGAACTTGTGCATAGGTGTTGGCGTCACTACCGCTGTGCAACAAAATATAAATAGACCATATCGAATCCGCGTGGAAATCAAAGTCACTACATCCAGTGAATTAGTGCTGGATATCGCTAAATCCAGCGCAAATAGGCTGCTATAAGAGAATAAGATCACCACCACATAAACCACTACAATTAACAGCACTCTAAGAAAACATGTATAAAACATATACAGAAAACACACACACACACACACACACACACACACACACACACACACACAGGCTTATACTCTGGGATACTTAGTTAAGTCATTTATTTTATTTATTTTACAATTTTTATTTTTGTTATTGTTTTCTCCTGTTCATATTCTTGTATAAAGGGGCAATCTACAGATCCACTGAATTTTGTAAACCCGTAACAAATATAAAATGAACGGTGGGGCGCCTGGTGACCTGTAATACAGGTTTTTTTAAACCTACTTCAGGCACCAGTTTCTCACAAGTAAGTTTACTATCTGCTATTTACACTGTTGGCTGTAACTATTGTGAAAAGAGAATAAATGATTTTATTATTTATTATTTATATATACATGATGATGATAATGCATACAAGCTTTTCTTGAACAGACTTAAACTTCTGCGCTAAGTTACACTGTGGCAATTATCACTCAGTCAATTCAAAATGTATAACATTACTTAGCTATAGTCAGTTGTTACCGAAACTCAGATGCGAAAACCCGTATATTACCAACGTACACAAAACATTAACACACGTTTCTAGTGCTTCAATTGAAAAGTAAACATAGTGATGTAAATTTTAACAAAATAAGTGACATAAAGTAAAAAGAAAATATTGTGGATATTTGCAGTGAAGTGGAAAAAGTAGGTTTTAAAAAGTATTTCATCGTATATTTGGTGCAATGTATGTTATAAAATAATTACATTTGTTACGTTAATTAATTAATATTTTAGTGTCTGTACCAGTAAAAAACAATTTTGCTATAGATTTTTAAACTAAGGTAGGTCTAATACATTTAAAGTAATCGTTTGTTTAACGTATTACAGAAAAAAGGATGTAGATTAACATTTGATTAAAACTAGATAACCTTCGTTACTCGCAGTTCCTAATATGAATTTATAATCGGATATCATAATTATTTAAAATGTCTTATTACCTATCTTGAGCGTTTAGATACGTATATCTAAGTAATAAAAATAAAAATATTAAGCTTATGTTTAGGTACTTATACTTCAGTAAGTCTGCCCACTACTGCATGCAATTCTATCATTATACCATTCGACACAGAATTGTCGCTCCCATTTCCCGAGAAAAATCAGTTTCGTCCACTAGGTAGGGTACGCTTTCAGTTATTATCTTTTACAAGCAGGTTCGGGAATGATCTACCTACAGCGGTGATCCGTTTGTTATAATCAGTCTTTCCTTATACGAGGTTATAGAGGAAAATGTTATCGTCCAGTACGGTACGCGTTTGGCGAATATCTATCCCACATACGAACAGCTTCTGGAATAATCTATTAGTCGATCCGATTGTTATAATTTGTCCTTCTTGAAACGAAGCTCAAAAGGAGAATTACTTTATAACTTGCAGTGATTAAGCAATGTACATTACTAAAATCCGTCAACGTCGGTTACCCGACCGCCTGACCGGCAGGTGGACCTTAAAGTTATTTATACTGAAAGCAATAATGATAAATTTATGCTGTAAACTCCTTTAGGGATACGTAGATACAAAGCAATGTAAAGTTAGAATGAGCTATGACCTGTTTCAAAACAAGCAATAAAAAGATATCCGTAGTAGTTATCACTTGCTGTCTCCATCGAATTAGTATATATGTATATGAGTGACGGAATGACATGTATCTTGTAGACCTGCTACTTAGAGGTTATGACGCTTAGTACTTTTATAATCAGTAAAAGTAAAATAGGTGTTAAAATATAAAATGGAAACTATGTAAACAGATCCGTTCCCGGCGAAAGCCAATGTTTGGTATATCAACTGTTAAGTTCTCTAAAATATGAAAATCTGTAGGTACATTACATTTACCTTAACTTACATACATGCATTAAAGAATCCATCTATCTTAACTGGTGGTAAATATAAGAAGTCCCACATATGATTATCATTATTGTAAATTACATTGATATAAAACTAAATTGTAAATTAAGTTGGTTACCGTATATTTACGGGAATGCTTGTTACAATTTTTCTGATGTCAATAAATTATTATTATTATTTAACAGTAGCCATTCTTGGGCAATGACCACTAAATACCACCTTAACTTGAAGCCTAAAGATTACATAATATGCGTAACGAACTCATAACAATCGTTGCACGCCCATTGGCAAGATAACCGCTAAACCATTGCATCGTTCGTGCAACTAAGAATACTGCATGACTTTCAAGTTTTATTTCCTTGTATAATATGTGATACGTAGCATTTTTATGTTGATGTTAGTTTATAGTTTTCCTTGAATTATAGCAACTGGAATTTCGTAGTATCTGTACAGTCCTCCAGGAAAGCACTATGTACTTTTGACCAACTTAGAAACTCCTGTGCCACGGGATCCTTTGCAAATATTCAAACAAAGGACAGAACAAAGAAGAAGAACAAAGGACACCTAGAATCGGAACAACATTAGCGGATTTCACAGTTTCCAGCCTGTGTGGGGATGAAATCCACAATTCTATGCACAGTGACAGTGACGAGGTGACCAGTTAAACTAATCGTATTCAAATTAAATTTGACTAAATTACGTAAATCTAGTTTTAACTGGACAAATAAGATGGAGCATGTAGACATGTTTATAATTATGATGGATCTCTATACCACCTCATACATCTTCATTTAAACGCAAACGCTGACGAAATTTATAATAAAACCTTGAACTGTCAGTTTTGAGTTATAAAACGTCACGTTGAGTGCACGGATGGCGTAGTGGTTTAAGTAGTCGCCTCGCCACTGCCACTGCGCCGAGTGTTGTGGGTTCGAATCCCACAAGGGACAAAACTTTGTGTGAAAAAATCGTGGCTACGAGCCCGTTCACCCCTTAAGTCACCCCTTAATACGTATTTGTCGCTTTTTACCCCTCCAAATAATTTTCGTACCTTTTCGCCCCGTATTATAAGATCAAAAAGTACAATCAACAAAAAATATATCTATGGTGAGTTGAAATTATACTTATTAAAATATTTTGTAAAATATTTTATTTTTATTTTCAAAATAATTTTGAAAAAAGTTTCATGAGGATGATAAGTAATTTATTTTCTATTTTTGGTTCTACTACTAATATTTTTAATTTATCATTAAATTGAATTAAAATTTATTATCATTATGATAATTTGATATGTATACCTACTCATGGAAACCCTTGTAGCAAACCTGTGTTGCCATACTAAAAATTAGTAATAAATTCAATACTCTGTGTAAAATTAAATAAATATAAATTTTATTATTTTAGTTTCTTTCTCTGTCCTTTTTTACTATTAAACAGTAAAGATATGACTAAGGGGCCAAAGGGTTCGCTAAAAATAATATATTTTATTTTATCTTGGTTCTCCCCTTGATAAGGGGTGAAAGGGCTCTGAGTTAAGGGGTGAAACTACAACTTTTTATGAAAGGGGTGAAAGTCAAGGGGTATACGGGCTCTAACCCCAAAGTTGCTCCGAGTCTGGGTGTTCTGTGACTGTTGTTTGAATGTTCGTAAAGTCCCCCGCGACACAGGCTATATTCCTCGTATTTAAATAAACACTTTAAATTGTATAGTTATGAATAATAGTCATTTTATATAGTTCATTCGCTATTGTGTTTAAAATGGTTTATCATTTTTTTATTGTTATTTTATTATCAATAATAAAATAATCATTTTATTGTTAAAAGGTACCACGTTTTTTAATGGCATGCTTTATAGCTAACGTTAAAGCCATTTCCTGTTACCATACGAATGCTAACACTATTATAGACTACAGTGTCTGGGTGTTCTTTGTGTCCGTTGTTTGAATGTTTGTAAAGTTCCCCGCGATACAGGCACTATGCCTAGAGCGGGAGTTGTCTTTTATAGAAAGAAAAAAATGACGTCAATAAGTTTACCCGTTTCTAGTACACACATATTGCACCGAACAATTTCAAATACCTTTAAAAGTTGATAGTAGGTATATTCACACAAATTGTACTTTCCGTTTTAATAGTGGTTATTAGACAAAGCCTTTTTACTAGCATGTTTTATTACAACATTCTTCTCCCTTAGCCTTTATTATTCCCAAGTCACTTGGGGTCGGTTTTTCTAGTCTAACCGGATTTGACTGGATATCAGTTTTTACACGGAGCGGCTGCCACCTGACCTCCGCAACCCGAAGGCTAACGATACCCTAAGGCTAAACCAGTGTCAGGATATTAGAGGGTACTAACATTCCCAATAACGACCGCCATAGATGTTCATGGCAGCCGAGACCGACGGCTTAACGTGCTCTCCGAGGCACGGAGCAGGCGATAATTGTCAATCAATACGCACGTAATTTCGAAAATTCATATAACTTCCGAAAGTCAGAGGTGCGCGACGTGGGTTTGAACCCGAGACCCTCTGCATTGCAGTCTGTTGGTCTCCCCACTGAGTTATCGCTACTTGTGTTTGTTTTGTTGTTTTGTACTTTTTGTAATGTTTTGTTACAACATTGTGACGTAATAAACACGTGTAATATAATTTTTGACAAAAGGTGGCCCATACATGATTTCCTTTAGCACTTTAATAAATAAACATGACCATATTACTTTTATGCTCTAAGAATGACCCAAAACACTTTGACTAAGATTTTAAAATCATCCTTTTATTCTAATTATTTCCTTACATCCTTATCACATCGGGACTAAATCAAAGAAATTAAACGACTGATATCGCATATTATAGTAAATACATCAATCTTATGATCTATACGCGACCTCGATGGCGTAGTGGTTAGTGTAACCGACTGCCACGTCTGAGCTCGCGGGTTCGATTCCCGCACAAGTCAAACATTTGTGTGCATGAACATGGATGTTTGTCTTGGTCTGGGTGTTTCTATGTATAATACGAATATATTTACAAAAAAAAGTATATATGTATGTTTATCCATTGTCCAGTACCTACCCATAGTACAAGGGTGTATGTGATGGAATATTATATTATTATTATATAGCTTAAACTCTTTTCCTTAGTGTAAACTATCGGTGTGTTCCGCATTCGTCCCTCATGTTTCGTCCCAAGCGTAGAAATACGCATTCGTCCCTAAAAACGTTCCTTATACGCCCCTAAATTTAAATAAATATTAATTGCCTAATGTAATTCCTCTTTCGTCCCAGATTATGTTCCTCTTTTGCCACTTTTATATTTTTGTATAGAATTTTTGTTGTACCATCAGTTGAAAAATGTTTTAAAATACCTCATTGATCTCTCAGTAAAACTTCGGGCTTATGATTGCATGACATTACGAGTCTGGCAACGAAAGATTTAAAATAATTTTAAGCCATGTTTTGTTTTGTTAACCATAAGTACAAACATGTACGGCGAAAAAGGAATAATTTAAAACGAAGGGCGAATGAGGAACATTTTGGAATGTGGGATGTAATAATGCAAATGCGGTACAAATCAAACTATCAAGGACTCACGGAAATAAATGTCTGTCGTTATCCTACTAATACGACAAAATCAAACAAAATATCAAGAAATAGCGCTTAATATTAGACGCCTCTCGCATCAATATCCAAACCGATCGATGTATTGTCGCCTAAATCCAACATCTACTTGCTATTTTTATTTGACATTATCTAACACCACCACAGGTAGCAGTAAATACCAGTAATTTACATATTCACATATACAGTACTAGTCATGATAGAATCTATTTCCAACTTACATCAGTAAGTGTAAAAATACGAACATACATATGCGGTTTTCTATTGAAAATTTAAATACTAGATTTTGCACACGGTTTCGCTCGCTTAGATGCGGGTTAGGTTAATTTAGATTATTATGCATTAAGCAGGCATTTTTTGCTTGCATTGGGCACTGCTGGGTGGGTCACTGATGTAGTTTCCATTCCAGCCATCCACCCACCATTTAAGGCAGCGAGCTGGTACACCGTGGTAGGTTTAATGGGTAGTACCCGGGACGTTGCATCTTTTCGCGGGTGAGCCCGACATAAACTCTTCGCTACCCTTTTCCCGCAGAGAGGTACGCGTCAATACATTCCATCACGATAAAAAAGAGATCAGGAATAGTTCTGTTCTATTCAGTTCTAGATAAAAGGTACTCTCCGACCTTTTCTGTTCCCCTGACAACGTGTATGCGAAATATCATGATGATCAGTCGAGTAATCAAGGCGTGAAAGCGTAACAAACAAACACACATTAACATTTATAATATTGTATAGGTTTAGGTATTGCACACGATCATGAAATCAAATAAAATAAGTTTATGATGACTATACAATTTTAATAAGCTTAATTATTGATTAGAGAGAGATACGATATCCTGCTAATGTAAAAAATGTAAAAGCTTGTCAAGTTGTTTGCATGTCTGTTAAACATTTAAACTTAAATCGTTATACTGATTTGGTTGAAACTTGGCATATAGAGAGACTATTTTACATTGTTCAAACACTAGTACATCGTATTTTTATCGATATTTCGCACAAATATCAAATGTTACATTACTCACACCTAAGCCTTTATATTTTTGAATACATTTACCACTCTAGGAATGAATCTTGTGTCGCTGTGGACTTTACAAACATTGAAATAACGAACACAAAGAACACCCAGACGCGGCACAACAATTTGGTGATTAGGTACATACATTTTTGTCCCGTGTGGTTATCGAACCCACACCACTTGGCGCAGTGACAGTGAAAAAGCGATCACTGAAACCGCTAGCTGTACAGTCAATTTGATAGCATGCAACATAACACAGTGTAGATACTTTATGATTCGTTCGTGCTGGGTGTATAATAAATCTGTTAAATAAAGTCGAAAGAATCTTTATAACAATTTAAACGCTAATAAATGAAACCATGAACTTCGTAAAATATCATTCAAACCCAAGTACATCGAGTAAATAAACGAAACATGCATTGCTGATACCACACGCCTAGAGATTTCATGTTATCATAATCTAATCTATACTCAAAATCTCTTACATGGCCATAAGTGGCATGTTATCATAGAATATTACTACTCTTATGGTGTGTCCAGATCTGGCGATAAGGCCACGTAAGCGCTGCTCGCGACCCGCTCGCGAGCTGCGTACGTGCATTTCAAGTTCGCACGCCGTTCCTGCGCCGCCGGCATGCCGCCCGCGCGCCGCTATCGCGCTGTTTACGCGCCGTGCGTGAACGGCGCAAGAGCCGCGTGCGAGCAAATTTACAACTGACATTTACAGTATGAAAGCAACGCTGTCGTGGTAATCGTGCCCAGTCAGAAAAGACAGTTTTAGAAAACAGCGCGCTAAGATTTTGTTACAATTTTAGCGTTTGTGATAAAATTATATATTCGATATTTATGTTCTATATGTCAAAAGAAAGAAAAAAATATGTTGTTTACAGTAGAGGAGCATTCCAAATCAGTAATTTGAAAATGGCCATCTATGACTTACTGCCCTCTGCCTCTACCACTGCAGAACAGAACTGCATGCGCGCGAACCGCACGCGCTCACTATCACGCTTTGCGTGAGTTGCGCCAATGAGGCGCACCAAACAATTGCAGTAACGTGTGCCGCACGCACGCTGCTTGCGAGCGTGTCGCAAGCGGCGCATTCGTGGCACATTTGCCAGATCTGGACACACCCTTATATGTTCTGTGCATGTTATTCATAGCATCCACATGTTGCAATGTTACGCAGTTGTTACGTTGACACGTGCTCGTTGCTATGGATACAACTAACACGTGTAGAATGTATCCAATTATGCAACTGCACGTGTCAAACTTTCAGTTTTCTCTCATTCCCTTTTGTCCTTACTACACGTGTCCAAAAAAACATTGGTCAAGATTATTATAAGATAAGGCAAAAAAGGAATCTTATAATCATAGTGAGTGCAAACTACATAATATATAGGTATCTACATAGCCTTATACCTATATACTCGAAGGTGAAGGCAGTGTTACATGCTCACTTAGTCAACTTTGGTTTTAATTCTATGTTATCAGTTATCACATAGCAGGCAAGCCTATTGGCGTCTACCAGGCACAATACCAGACTCCCTCCATAATGTGAGACTAAATCCACACCTCTACGCACCTCTTCGAGGATACATACACGAGTCTATATAAATTTACTTAACCTAAAGATATGTCTCAACTCGTCATTATTTAAAGGTAAAAGATTGACAACAACAATTTTCAACTGAAAATATTACGTAAATTGCTGTCTGCGTTTACATTTCGCACATTATATTTTGCATAAGACTCCATACATCGATATTTACCCAATTCAGACAATATTCGGCCAGAGTCATTAGTTTAGCCTTTTCCCGGTATTAACGACATGACAAGTATTTTCTGGTTTATGTTGCCAACCAAGCACAATAACCCGATATCACTGATTTATAAGACCAACCCTATTATTCCGACATTGGTTAAAAACCTTGGACCGTCATTAAAAGATGAAATATTAAAAAATGACTAAATAATATACGAATATGTGTGCCAATTGTGGTTGGTACACTTTAATAGACGGCCTCGATGGCGTAGTGGTTAATGTAACCGACTGCCACGCCTGATGTCGCGGGTTTGATTCGCGCACAAGTCAAACATTTGTGTGCATGAACATGGATGTTTGTCTTGGTCTGGGTGTTTCTATGTATAATATGTATGTATTTACAAAAAAAATGTATATATTATATATGTTTATCCATTGTCTAGTACCCATAGTACAAGCTCTGCTTAGTTTGGGCTAGATAGTGTTGTGTGTATGTGATAGGAAACAAGAAAAATAAATAATTTGAATTAATTAATGTAATACATGGTTCTTGGAAAGGTGATATTGGATTTCTTTGCCGAGAAACTTCAATAGCAACACGGAGATTGGACCTGTGCCTGATAGATGGCAATAGACTAAAAGACATAGTTGGCGAAATTTGGCATAATACTCTTCTGCCTTAATTTATTAAATTCAGTATCTGCCTACTCCTTGGGTAACACAGGCGTGAGGTTATGTGTGTATGTTATGATGAATCATACTATTTAGTTTATTATGATTATGTGGGCATATGGTTTCCCTAAGAAATTATCATATATGTTTGTATTTCCACCCCACATTTCGCCAGTTAGTGTTTGATATTGTAGATGCCTCGTAATTAATAGGGGTAAACCTATAGCCTTCAAATAAAGTGTTATTAGAAAGTAGAGTCTTACGTTTGAATCCAGGGTCGTTTTAGAGTAACGATTCTGGATTCGAACGTAAGACTCTTCGTAGGTAAGACGTTACGATGGACAGATACGGAAGTACTTAAGGACAAATTCTAAAAAATTATAATGATAACACTATTAAACCTCAACATACATATTCGCGGACATTAATATTAGATTTACCTACCTCAGATAGAACATATTGTCAACAATGCAAAATTCCAGCGTATATTTAGTAAAACATGTTTATATATGGTGTTTTAAATATTAGTGTTAATAATAAATTATAAATTTGTTTGTTCACGTCTTAAAACGAGTAAGAAACAATGTTCTTTATACAAATAATGCCGTTATTTGAAAGGGACAAATCCTGTCATAGATTCTTAAGACTGCGCCGAGCGAAATGTGCCAAAACAGGCGGTCACAGTTAAGTTGATAAAATCAACACTTTTTGTTTACTACAATATAAAATATACATTTACCATAACAATGAATGTGTTTAAAATTACTCCGTGTAAAAAACTTAAAATAATTAATATTTGCGCCTACAAAATTACGTGAATTTGCACGAAAAATGCAAAAACGTAAACTCGTGTTACGTGATTTTTAGATTATAACAGTAGAAATCTATCGTATTTTACAGCTTGAACGAAATATAAATAGTTATATTACAATTTGTCCGTCCCAAATATTTAAGTTATCGGTTGACAATAAAGATACATATTTATCAAAAAAGCACTTCAAATTCTCCATACAATTTTACTATGGCGGCCACGCGCCTATTTGAATATCGAGCTCTGTCATTCAGTCCAACCGCGTCTTACGCTCAGCGCAGTTTTAAAGAAACAGCAGCCTTGAAGCTTTAATTTTTTTATGTAATAGATAGTGGATTAGTTCATCTCAGTCAAATCGGCAGTATAAGTAAGTAAGTAGCATTGATTTCTATCAAAGTGATTTACTTGCGTATATTATGTTTAACAACACAACTAAGTTGTTTCAATGTACCTATATAGTTTTTATTTGAACAAATTGTAAATGTATTTTAGCAAGGTAAGAATATTATCATTATTATCATCAATTCTGATTCAACAAATCAGTTCTCTATTATTTATTAATTTTACTACACTAAAAGATCAGTGGGGTGTATGAATGAGTTTTTGTTTTGTTTCATCAACACATTGTATTAAACATTGTGTTTCTAGTGTTTGAATAAAAGAAAGTTCATTGCACTAGCCATTTGGCTTTGTTGTATTATGGTGGCACTCCACATATTTGTATAAATGTTTACGTTATTTGGACAAAATCATACCAACTAGATAGGGAAAACACCTGTTGATATAGATGAATAAAAGTTTACGGTGCTCGTGTGCTCGTACGCCAAAATTATAGGTTTTACAAAGATGTTTCTACATAAACTGTAGAAATTTTTCTCTGGTTTAATTTTGTATAAAATGTTTTTATCGTAAAATGAGTTAGAAAGGCGATATTGTCAAAAAACTGGTATCAGGCGCCATTATTCCAATATGGCGTTGCGAGCGGCAAAGGTGAAAGGCGAGGTGGCAAAATTTAAATTCGGCAAGAGCACATCGAAATCTATAAACTACCAATTTTTGAAACTCCCGGTTATCTTTCCAGGTAAAACTACCAACTGATTACTATGTTGAACAGAGAAATATTTAACTGTTCTGTGTTTGTCACAACCTGGGATCAGACTTATCGTGGAGATGTGGACCTACTCTTAAAACTTAATTCATTGTTTCTGCACAACATATTATGTATACAGTAGTGTATTTTACATAACAATATATTTAATTACCCAAAGTTACATCAATGCCATAGTAGATAATACATCTGTATAAATAAAAAATGGAGTATATAAATCTAGAAGAATCTATCAGTGTTAAGCACATTATTATGTAAATCCTAACTAATATGTGTTTGTTTGTTTATTCGTTATGCTTTCACGCGTTATCTACTCAACCGATCATCGTGAAATGTCGCATACACGTTGTCAAGGGTACAGAAAAGGACATATTATAAGGTACTTTTCATCTAGAAAAAAGTACTGTTACTAATCGAGCCTCAGGTAACCTACATTTATGCAAACAAAGACGCGAGAAAATTGCCAGAATTGGTTGGCCAGAGATAACCAAATATATCTCTGGCATGAATCAGTTATTAGATATAATGCTACGTCAATCGCACAGATATAATAAATACTACAAGTACAAACCAAGACTTAGGTATAATTACATATTCTTTATAAAAACGCCTCGAATACCGATGGAAACGAGTTACGTAATTGTCGGTTGCAATAAAATCTAGGTAATTATTAATCTTCAGATTTTTCTAATTGTTATGTTCGTTCTCTCTTAATTCTATATTATACACGTTCTAGTCCATTCGATTGATCAAAATAGCATATAAACTAGATTGATTTATTGAATCTTGCTTGTAATAAATCGGGTGGGTGAAGATTTTGCTAGAAGCCGACAATCGACTGCAAATTTTAAATGTTATTACAATAAAGCTTGTATAGGTACCTAATTATCTAACAAGTCTCACATCTTATGATGAACTCCTCCAATATACTTCTGATTTAGTTTATTGGGTTTCCAAAGTGATTTAACTTTTCTTGGGAATGCTAATTTTAAACCTTGCTACACATAGCTAATAACCTCAGCTAAGTATCGCAAATTTTAAACTGAAAATACATATTTTTTATATACAACATGTCACAGATACCTATAACGCACAACCTCAAACACCCCAATTAAATTATTAAATCGTAATAATAATATAATCATTCAAATGTTACTTTTATGTACTTAAATGTTTTAATTTAACAAATTTGTTCTCCTTATTGTGCGCGGATAGTATGGGTACAATAAATCTAACATTATTGCCTTTATTGCATCAAAAATCTTATTGCCTTGAATTATGATACATTTTCGTTTATTTCAGCTGTTTAATAAATGGGTGACTATAATTTAATTCGTTTTAATTATTTTAGGGATAAAAAATACCTACATTAAAAATCGCTGGAATTGATTGAGTAGCCGATTTTGAACAAACTACTTTCAGGACGTGCGTTTATTATGTTACATGTGGTATATAATAACAACGTAACTAAACTGTCTCGCTGCTGAGCACGGATCTCTTCGGAATGTGAGATTATTCTCAGTGCTCATTAATTAACATTGCAAATCTAGCCAATTCGCGATTCGATTGAAGAACAGACAAAGATTTAATTGTGCGTAGTAACGAGGAGTCTAGGATACCAGTTCATCATCGTAATATTTCTACGACTCCAAATGAACAATGATGCCATTATTCACACAAATATTAAATGTACGCCTTACGGCTATTAAAGGAGAAAGGCGATATGACACATGCATCCATATACACACAAAACTCTACAGCAAATATATTTAGAACAAATCTAGTAACCATCTTTATTTACAAGGACAGTTAGGTATCTACTTCAAGTATATCAAATCTCACCAAAAGAGATAAACTACATCCGCAGTGGTAGTAATATTACTATACAAGTACAGAGTGCCAACTGTTATAAACAAAATACTTGTTTACCCAATCCTAAACAAGTTACTGTAGATATATCTCCTAAAACATAGACCTTTAAATTACAAAACCCAGCAATTCCAGCGTGTGCGGTTTGACCTAAATGCGATAAATCTCATTTACTATTCTCTATTCATCATGTCCTTAACCCTTAAAGTCCTAACCTTTTTACTTATTTTCTGCGCTAAAAAATTCTACGCATCTGTCCCTTTGTTTTTCTCACAACTTTTACGAAAACAATTCCGCCTTCCTATATTATTAACGGCGAGTTCTATCGCCAAGTGAATTTATCTGAAAGGTAAATGAAATGCCTTCCCTTTTATTCTAGAGACCGAATGATTTAACGTCATCTTAGATGTTGGTCGGTGTTGAAAGAAGATTTTGGTTAAGATTATCGTAACAATGTTAGTCTTTGCAATGTTTAGATGTATTTATAAACTCAGTACAAATATCTAATTGCTGACAAACTGTGGTGAGGGTGCATTACAAAGCACGTTTCAAAGCTATTTTCTTTTCTCACTGTTCTATGTTGCCCATCTACAAAATAGTCTAGTACTGTGTTCGGCTGGCTTCCAATGTTGAAGAGCTGGTAACGTATGCGCTTTTCTCCTGCAGTTACAAGCGTAAATTACGGTTACCACTTACCATCGCGAGCCGGCATCTTATTTCCTACCACTAACTACAACATTTGTAAACATAAATAGATATAAAAATTAAATTTTCTTAAGCCAAAATTTCTATGTTTTCATTATCTATCGGCATATTTTATTCAAACCGACAAGCGTCTATGAGGAATGTGATGAAAGTGAATGAAACCAGAGAAGTGTGTCAGGATCGTAGCAAATGGAAATCCGTAGTGTCTGCCTACTCCTCTGGGAAACAGGCGTGAATCTATGTATGTAAGTATGTATTATATTAACCGGAGCTGGCAACATTCTTATAAGTATTATTTTGCCGCCAAATCAAGAAAGGTTTTCTACTAAAGGCACTCCCAAGATCAATGCCTTTTCTCCATTTATGGCATATCATTAACGCTGCCCATTTTGGGCCTCGTTCCAATGACATACACCAAGTTTCCATTATCATAATTATACTGTGCTCGTATTTACGTAATATTTTGTTGAATGTTGCCCTTTATATCCTGGTTATTATGTTTTCAACTCTTGGAAGCAAATTATGTAAGTAATTTTACTGTGTAAATGAACTTTAATTCGAGACAAGTTTTCTTCATAATAATATAGTATACGTAAGTCTGTGACAAATTATTTGTTGGGTTTTACAGTTTTAAGTATAGTTTTCAACTTATTTTTACTTATTTGTAATATTGAGTATGTGTACTTATGGTATAATTAACTAAAATGATTTGTCATCTAAGTATATAAATAGTACAATTATTATAAAATACTAGATCTTATTGATAGTAGACAAACCTGTTTTTACTGAAGTCATGTGACACTTTTGCAATTTTTTAGAACGATTGCTGTTATGAAACCTTATTGAGAAAGGCGTTAGCCTTTATTTAGTGTTAAATGCAATACATGTAAGCAAATATGATTGCGTCTTGTGATGAAAATAATATATACATTGACCACTTCGCGGCTACGTCACGCCGAGTATTGAGGGATCGCCACACGGGACAAATATTAGTGTAAGCCTAAGCAAGTTGTGGTTGTTCTTATGTCCATTGGCTCTAAATCTGTAGTAATGTCTTCCGTAGCACAAGAATTAATCCTAGTTTTCCTTTTAAATATTAAATACGTACCTAGATATTCAGGCCTTTTTTGTAATCATACATACAATGGCATCTGTTTAAAACTCTAAAATTAATTCTTTGCATTCTTCATGAGATTTTCGTAGAGGTTCTGCCAGTGTTGTTATTAGGACATGCATAGTATACTTTATTAGATAATTAATAAAGTAAACTATACTATAGGTACACTTTACTGTTTTGCTCAAATAATCCTTAGAAAAAGTAAGGAGTCCACCAGAACCATGTCACCCTCGACTCATAAATTATCTCTAAGTATGATAAAAATTAAACGGATTGATGCTATGTTAAACGAAGACTGATCAACTATCGAACTTTGTCATCTTACTATCTTACTGTTAATGTAAATGTGAAAGTTAGTGAAGATGTTTGGATTTTGGTCACTGCATCAAGTGTGAAACGTTAAACACATTTTCTTTTTCATCATCATCATCATTTCAGCCTATTGCAACCACTGCTGGACATAAGCCTCCCCCAGGGTGCGCCACAAGGCCGGATCGCCCGTTTTCGCCATCCAGTCACCTCCAGCCACCGGAACGAGATTATCCGACAAAAAACCAGAGTCACTGATGTAGTTCAGAAGTGTAGCAGGCTGAAGTGGCAGTGGGCTGGTCACATCTGTCGCAGAACCGATGATCGTTGGAGCAGACGGGTTCTCGAGTGGAGACCACGACTCGGCAAGCGTAGTGTAGGACGCCCTCCGGCCAGATGGACCGATGACCTGAAAAAGGTGGCTGGAGGTGACTGGATTTTCTGTTTATTTTATTTAAAATAAAAAACAGTTCCTGCTAGGAATATTTCCTATGTCGTATGATCTGGGAGATTTTACAAACATTAAAACAACAGACACAAAAATAACACCCAGATTCGAACCCTTACACACGGGACAAGAATTTGTCCGCTTCGTGCCCATGGATCGAACCCTTGTGGTTCGATCCCTGGATAAGGACCACATAAAACACTACGCCATCCGTACGCATGGTCTATCTGAGGAAGTATATCTTGTGTGTTAATTGATACTTTATCCTAGTTAGATATTCCTGTAGTATTATATATAGCTAAACTTAGTTTAATAAAAGATTGTAATATCAGTAACGATATACTCAATATTGCAGTAATTTTAAGATAACAAACAACTAACTAAACCAAATAATATAACCGAGACCACTGTAAACAGATATTATAGCAATTAGCAGTATACATGACAATGTCATGTGTAATAGACATGGACATGAATAGACTCCTCATAATGAGTGGCGTGTGACGCTGGATACATGGACACAATCAAAGCAGGTTCACTGTGTACTACGTAACGTGTTACTTATAGTAGTACATTATAATAACAGACTTTTTTTTTTTTTTTTTTTTTAACGTGGGGGAATGCTTGATGCATACCCCTCCGCGGGGGCGGGCGGAGGGGTTATGTCGGACTCGCCGGGGTAAAAGAAAGATGTTAAGAAGAAAATGTACCTCCCGGAATACCGACTAAACCTACCACGGTGTTCCTCGACAAAACCACTATCGACGGGGCCGCGCGAATCACTTTCGCATGCGGTCGCGACCCCGCCGAGGTTTCGGCCCGCCGTATGAAACGGCAGGCCACTACGCAAAAGACCTACCCAAAGGCACTTCTCACAATAATATCCCTACTGTCTCCCCTAGAGGGGAGACGGACTCGAAACAACAGAGGCGCGCGTGGGAACACGCACGCCGCCTCTCGGACCTGGTGCTGAATGGATGGCGGGCAGGCCCACAAAGCCCGCCACCCCCAGGTCAAACCTCAGGATGGCTGGAGGTCGTCCCGCGCCCTCCGGCGCCCGGCTCTGCGGTTGGGGAGAGGGTTCAAACGCTCCCTCTCCCGCTCCGCCGCCTCCTTGATGGAAATAACTTCCTCACAGAAGGAGGCGACGGCGTTCCACGACCTCTCACTCCGGACCATAGACTGAACTACGGCCGGGAGCGAGAGGGCAACCAATCCGACTGCCGCGATCAATTCACGGCGCTGCGATGCCCAGGCGGGGCAAACCGCCAAAGTGTGCAGCGCCGTGTCCTCAACAACGTCGCGGCAGTCGCCGCAGTGGTGACAACCGGGCGTCTCTTGCCGGCGTATGCGACACAGGAACTGGCCAAAACAACCGTGGCCAGTCATTACCTGTGTCAGCCGGAAGGTGAGGGCGCCATGGCGCCTCTCCAGCCACTCCTCAAACACGGGACTTACCGCCACGATCGTGGCGTGCCCGATTATAATAACAGACTAAAACATGGTGAGACAACCTTACAAATATTGTAATTTTATAAGATGTCTAGTTGCTTTTTACACAAGAAGGCCTGTGTATAACTTATTTTATTTTAAATTTAGGAAATATAAACAATTGTACATTACAATATATGAGAACATTGGTGCTTATAAAATAACTCATAAATATTTGTATTTATATTTTAGACTTTGGATAAGGTAACTTATTGATAAGTAATAAAATATATCACATGTTATATAGTAGATAAAAAATTCAACAGAGTTGAATGAAACGTGGCACAGTGATTTACCATGTCCATACAAGATTTTTCACATCCATCATCAACCGTCAAAATCCATTTAGTAATATCCTAACTTCTTAACTAATATTATAAAGTAGATTTTGCCCGCGGCTTTGCTCGCTTAGATGTAGTTTAGGTTAGTTTAGCAACGTTAGAAAAAGACAAAAAATACTGTGTCCGAGGAATAGAACATTTACATAACCTACATTTAGGCAAACGAAGCCGCGGGCAATATCTATACTCTGTCCCAATAGAATTAATATTTTATGTAAACAATCGTTTCATGCCTAATTAAATATAATGTCATTTAGAAAATTAAAACTCTGTTTAAAAAGTAGTTAATGAATACAATAAGCCGTATGAAACTCATTCTTTTGATAAATATCCATAAATTTATAATACACAAAAATATTTTATGAAAATCGTCACTAAAAGTTGTTTACCTTTTTCTCAAATTCTATTGGGATAGACTATAGTACAGCGATATTTCACACAGAATGATCCAATAATATCTATTTGTGATGTTATACACGTTACAACTATATTGTTGTACGTATCATAATAGATGTTATTACTGCATCATTTAATGCGAAAGTATAAAAACTATGAATATGTATTACTGGATGCCGTGTGTAGTGGTTTACGTGGTCGTCTCATCACTGCTTCTACGCCGAATGTTGTGGGCCCGATCCCTACATGAGACCAAAATTTGTGTGATCCAGAAATAGTTATTTCGGGTCTGGGTGTTCCTTGTGTCCGTTGTATGAATTTTTGTAACGTCTCCCGCGACACAGGATTTAATCATAATGTAGCAATTGACGTCTATACTAAATAAAAAAAACAAAAGGCGTTCAATGGCGCTTGATAGAATATGATTATAGATGTGTAACATTTATATTGTTCTGCCGAAACACATGAATAATACATAGTATGAGAGAGGTCTATAAAAAATCATGTGCACTTAACAATATCGCTGTATTGAGTACCTAGTTCAAACTGAAAGTAATTAAAGATAATAATTACCTACTTGTTATAATCAAAATAATCTTGGTGGAAATATCGGTTCTCTATTACGTATTTTATCTAGTGTCATATGACTTAAAAGGTACTACTAATGACTACTTCATTCCTATCGTTTCCTATAAATACTAAAGCAGTTATCACTGTTATTTTATTGCCAGTGTTTACACAATGTTACATATTCTAATTATAGTTAAGTACTATATACCTAAGGTCTGTATACCTGCTTCAATTAGTTATTTTTAACATTTTATACTAGGCATATTGTTAATACAATGCTATTTGGGTTACAAATTACTATTTTCCTTGTAACCCTTCCAGCTAAGCTAAAATGCTTGTCAGAAGTGGGTTCACATACGGCAATAAAATGGGTGGGATCAAAACGCACGATCTCTTGTTCACAAGACTAATGCCTGGCTCTTTAGTCAACTGAGGCCGCTCGAACTTATCCCGTTACCTAACGAATGTTTTGAATCGGGCAACTGATCCAATTGATACATTTTATGATTTATACAGACACGAAAAAAATGTTATGACTGTGATTTTTAAGGGTAGTATTTAACTGTTTCTCAATTTTTGCCTTTGTTCCACCAAAAATACTTATTGCACAGCAAAATATGCTTACCAAAAATGCTAATTGCACAGCAAAATATATTTAAAGAGATCAAACTATTTTTGGGTGGGCTTAAGAAAGAACCTAACATAACCTAACACTTCCGAGACGGAATGCAGTGATTTGAGGCGTATAAGTGCTCGTTATGATATATTTTAGTAAGCATATTTTGCTGTGCAATTAGTATTTTTGATGGTCATAATATTTAATCCCATTTTTTTTATATATCTATATAACCAAGCGATGGTGTGTCATTTCTCTCCTCAAACACTTTTGTTCACGTGTGTACATATTTATATTGCATAAATATAAATAATATTCTTCTTTTTAAAGTGGGGTTGACAAAGCAAAAATAATAAATTGAATTATTAAGCCAACTCATCCCATGGGATAAGTTCGAGCGGTCTCAGTAGACTAAAGAGCCTAATGCCTTATCCATTTTGCTACCGCCACTTATACCAAATATCAATTTACATACTAGTCTTCCCGTGACCATTGGTTTTTAAAGCTCCATAGCCTAGGAGCATCTCTGTGCAACCCATCTGTCCTTCCAATGAGTGCCAACGGGACCATAGTACAAAGCTTACTTCGTCGTCATCCGTCTGTCTGTTTTAAATCTAACAAGGCGAAAAATAAGACCTCATCTTGCCTAAAAAGTATGCTGTGTAATCACGTACAGTACTAGGAGTATAATTGGCACGTTGCAGATCTTAGGAAAACGAGATGCGATATGTGATAAAAGGAAACATTGTGCGAAATAGATATGTGAACCACCGAGACTTGCAAAACGCAGTAACAGTGCTACAGCGAAAGTGGGAAGTGTAAATATTCATGATCCTCAACAATTATACACAGAATGAACCACGATAAAATCAGTATAATTATTGCAATGGCGCTATTCAGAAAACTGTTCTGTTCAAAGTATGATTCATATTTCATATTAAATTTATTCTGTATAATATTGTTCTGTAGTGTTATTTAAAATTGTTCTGTAGTGATGTCCCATTATAAAACAATACCGGGACATGACAATATATTTATCATATTAATCACAGTAACTTATCTTGATTTCAATGAAATAACATTCATGACATCAAACCGAATGAATGAAAACAATAAAATAAAAAATGTTGATACTAATATTTTTATACACGAACTAAGCAGGTATTTAACATGATGTTATTGCACTAAGCTAAGTACAATTGAGACTGTATCGATGGTGTAGCAGTTTAAGAGATCAGTCACCTCGCTGCCATCAATGTGTTTTTCGGTCTCCACAAGACAAAAAGTTTGATGATTCAGATACCTGCCGAATCTGAGTGCTCTTTGTGGTCATTGTTTGTTGTAATTTTTGTTGTGTTATGTTTTACGTTTTTAGACTTAGAATGTTATCTATACTGTTATAGATAAGTCCTCAACCTCTTAGTTTAAAATCAGCATCATTTCATACTTAAAATATTTATTTCGTTTACATTTGTTTCAGTCACATTGTCGTAACCGGTCGTTTCTGTGACGTTAAACTGTTAATCTCAAGAACTAATCGATCTTACCACATGGATATGAAGTAATGTAATATTTTACGTTTATGTAATGTCTTCTTAATCAGGGCACTGAATTCGTATAATGTCTGTAGCCTGGGTAGGATAAGTGGCCATGACTGGCTTAAGGATGATGTATAAGAACATATTTTAATCTTTATTTTGCTCATTCGTTTATTTAATACTAGCATTCGTCAGCAGTTTCTACTGCTAAAATTAAATGTGTTATATGTAGGATATAACATAAATCATGCCCTATATTATGGCTCGCTAACACTAGATCGAAAGGATGGCTTCGGCAGAAAGCTGATTTTGTCTAACCGCCCTGTGTAAGCGCCTAGTCGTCTGACGACTAAGTCAGCGGAAATCGACCAAGTTCAAGGCAAGCCGAAGGCGCCAGGTGCTTCTTTGCAGGCAACACTTTGACCAAGACGGCACGGCAAATTTGATGTAACCAAGTCATTACTCAGAGACAGTGTAGCTTTCTATTAGTGAAACTATATTATAATTGAGTTTTGTATTAGCAAAGATTTAATCTCTACACAGAGTCTACGTACAAACAAATTACACCTACTTTTAAAAATGGAACATCAGCGTGTTCCATTAGACTTCTCAAATGAAGGTTTATTACTTAGAACTAATTTGTGTCAGTTGTATTAAAGTCTAAACTGCCCTATTAGTGTCGATGCATGAGTTTGTAACTGCATACTTATATTTGCGAGCGATCACAGATTAAGGCTGAGCAAACTCGTATTGGAAAATTCTGAGTAGCAGCAAAAAACCTTGCATAGTAAATGGTAGACGACAGTAGGGTCGCCCTTTTTATAATGTGGGTTCTAATAACACCTCGCGAAATCTGGGTGTAATAAGGATACCTTATTTATTCATTTAGGATATACCTACAGGCGTGACTCTAGAAACAATTACAAATATTTAAATACTGAACGTCATAACAACATACCCACTCTTCATACTTTGCACCAAATATAGGTATAACCAATCTTTCTTCCTCACCTTTAAGTTCAAATATGCGTCTACAAATTGGCAATGAACAAGACAATCAGTGCACTTTGAACTAAAAATACAATGTTTAGCCTCTAAACTCTGTAGTGAGTCTAAAAATACAAAAGTGTATACAAAATGTCAGAGAAGCAGTTAATAAGGCATAGCTCCTTGAAGAAGCCTGGGAGACCAGACGTAAGAAAGAAAAATCGCCATGTACTGATTAGAGTACCGGACTCCGACTCAGACAGGTAAACTATTTAAAGTATAAGCCTATTCTTCAATATGTTTAATTAAAACTAAGAACTAGACAGTACAGTACTAGAGTAAAATAAAATAAAAAAACATGCAATAAAAGTCAATGTGTACGATATGGCAAAATACCTACCGCAATTTGTTTTGTAATGGCGCCATTTCACAGACTAGTTCACAAATATCTTGTATCTTCTTTTATTTATAGTAAGCGCCTTCCGTTTTAGTCTGCGCATATAATATCTAACATGCATAACCAATTATAGAAATATAAAAAAAAACAGGCGTTGAAAGTATTTTTTTATTTTTGTATTAAGAATTATATTTTTCCGCTTATCATTTGTATTATTTTTCTTTTTGCTGGTGTCGCCATCTGTATATAACCTAAAGAAGCGTCACGTAAACTACAACAGACTGAACTGAACAGCTGTTCTTCGTATCGATTTTCGCAATACCCGCAAGCAAGTTCACTGCGTAACCACCTGCCATTTCACGAAAACGTCATAGGCATCGTCAAAAACCTATTATTAGTCATATTACGCGAAAAAAAAGCAAAACAACACAAGTACACGTTTCGGTAGGTTTTGATTTTCTAGGTATAGGGTTGCTTATTCACTTGTGTGGTAGAAAATTGACGGAAAAGTGTCTAGGTTATGTTGTGATGAGCCGTTAGTGAGCACTAAAACTGTCACATCGGAATCGTGAAGCTATAAACATGGAGCACTCAATACGAGGTGGCCTGCACAGAAGACATTTTATTAGTAACCACGCAGACGAAGTGCCTATTGACACTATACGTTTGGTGTCACCTATCAACAGATTTGCTATATTTCAAGGCAACTTCAATAACGACGATGATGATTATCCCGAAAAGTGAGTAATATTAATGTCGAGAAGCTCAATGAATACGTCTTTATAGCATTTAAATAAACAAAATACAATAAAATATATTATTACTACCGGAGAGTAAGACAAGCATTAGATTTGCAATTCGATAATAGATGGCGTAACATGTTTTATTTTGTTACAGGCCATATAAACTCAAGACCAAAATAGTGATAACAGCACTAGCAGTCCTTGTTTTCGTGTCCGCACTGAGCGGGTACCTCATTGGAAGTGCAGAGTACACATCAAGAAGGACAGCGGAACCACCAGATCCTATTGAACCCCTCAAACCCTCAGCATCACGTCTGCACGTGTTCCAGAAAGCCGCTGTATGCACAGATGCTCCTCCGTGTTCTCAAATTGGCAAGTAAGTGGCAATTTACATATGCTCCTAAATCAAATTGGTCTTTTTATCATCAGCATGAATAAAAAGAAATATAACTTCTCCCTATCTAGCTATCCTTTATACCCAAATTCAAATGAAACTTAGGTAGAGAGGAAATTTATTGTCAATGTTAAGATAATGTAAGTTAAAAAATTTAATATACACAATACATATCGAGTCCAATTTACCTTAAATATTTAACATAGTACATCATTGAGTAATATTGTAACAAACTTTCACATCGCCAAGTATCTGCTACTCGCCAATAGATGGCAGTATACGTTCACAACAGTCTCTAATCAAGAAATACATATCGCTTAACTACTCACGTTGGAATTGACTTATTGCCTATTCGTTTCATACTTACTCGATATAATAATATTATTGTCGATATATATGCGTATTTAAATTTGTGTTTATTTACACAGTCACATTGAGCCGGCATTCAGTAATGTCAAAGATAAATTTCTTACTAAAATGGTAGAAATATTTTCTAATACACGAAAATAAAATCAAATAGGTATTAGGAAGAGCATACTGTTATTTTCATAAGGAATTTTGTTTAAACTGAAGCACCTACTTTATCTGCACAATGTAATTCGCGGTAACTATTTAGTTTAACGGCCACATTTTTATTATGTGTGCTTAGAATTCGCGGTAACTATGTGTCCTTATAAACACACAGCGAAATAAAAATGTGGACGATAAACTTGAATGAAAATATAAGGTCTTTACTTCCTAGCACTATATACTGTACTGTATATATGTATTGCTAGAAGCTCGCGACCTATCGCGAGATAAACTATCCCTAGAAAGATTTCTAAGCTGACCCTATCGCCAAAATAAAAATAATATAATACTAACCTAATATAGGTACTAGTATAGTATTACATTATCTGTGGTTTAGATATCGCTTTTTAAATGTGCCTTGGCAATTGGCATATACCCATCCCTTCCCGCAAAAAAGGGAGGGTATGTCGGGCTCACCCGGGAAAATTGGAAAGTCCCTGGTCCTACCAACTAAACCTACCACCGGTGTGCCAACTCGCTGTCTTGAATGATGGATGGGTCGCTGGAACTAAAGCGACATGGTTTAGACGTCCCGAGCCCAGCGAACAAATAAATTCTACCAAATCAATTTCGTAGACTGGTACGAAATCTCATTTATCGGCATTGTATCACTTGCTAGTTTACTCACACATACAAACATCGTCTATAAATAAACAAAACATCCTTCATAACCGGGTCGTCGACAGCGCTCAGCCAATCACGTTTCGAGAATTTTATCGACGCGCATGCGGTCAGTGACGTGTCGCTACCAACAGCACCAACCTATATAAACACGGCGCGAGCATTGCGGCGAACATTCAGTAAATACAAACTCTGAAGTAACGTCGTCACCGCGACTCATAACCCTGTGATTTCAATATTTACATAATTTAAATCGTAAATATGTCCGAAGCTTTCTTTGACGAGTACGACTACTACAACTTTGACCACGACAAGCACATTTTCTCTGGACACAGCGGCAAGCAACGCACCAAGAAGGAGGTCAACGAGCACACCAACCATTTCGACCCGTCCGGTCATTCCAGAAAGATCGTCACGAAGCTAGTCAACACAGAGAACAATAAGAAGTCTAACAAAAATTAATGGACCGTTGAAATTAAGAAGACAATGGCTTGTAAAAGGACTATCGAGATGCCGAATGAAAGGAGGACTTTATGGCGGATACCCGAGGAGAGTTCGGGCCGCTTCTCGTCTCAGAGATCAATGGAACATCCAAGGCGGTTCCTGCTGACGCAGAGCTTCTACTTCGCACACCACAACCACAGGATACGATGGAGGGCGAGGAGCCAGCGCCTCAGGTGAGCCGCCGCGCGGCACGTCGCACCGTCATTGGACTCTACACCGTTCCACCACTGATCTCAACTCTACTTGGGCTTGTTGTAAAGCTCACAATTGCTGTGTTATTATTCCTAGTTACATTATTATGTTTCCGTACCTTTACTGAGGTACTAGATGGACTGTAATAATTTAAGGCAAATAAAAATTATAGTTGACTAAGAAAATGTTGTGGTTTTATTCCTCATTGTTTGTTTATAAACAGGAAAAGTGTATGGAGGTTGTTGAATATGCGCGGTGGATCGCCGCCTACGCGATCGATCGTTCATGTTTATACACAAAAGCAACCTTGAGCCGAGCCGAGCCGGGCCGGGCAGACCGCGAGGTGGCTGGCCTTGTCCGTTTATTATCATTGAACCGACACGACGGCTATTGCGTCGCAAGAAAAATCTAGCAAGTAGCAAACCTAATGGTCAGGCCATTATGTAACTAAACACATAGTACGTGCATATTTTGTACCTATGTAGTTACTAATTTATACCTATTACTCATTGAAATCTGTAAGTAGTTGACTATAAGCACGTAGGTCTAACCGACGCGGCGACATGACGATTACACACAACACCGGTAGGAGGTAACATTCAAATTAAATTAGCAAACTCGTAACAATCGATTAGTTACCCACAATTTGTTTGAAACAGAAAAAACAGACAGTAGGTAGCTATAACAGCAGTTTCTGTTTCATACAATTAATGTTTAATTACGTGCCAATGTTATTTATATTTAAATATTTTTACAAACATTTGATGAAGCATTTTCACGTGACTCGGAACAAAACAAATCCATTGATAACGACATTATTTTTGTAGCGTAGGTATAATCTTATGTTATTGTTAATATGAATAGGTACTTATTTGTTATTGTGCCGTATATAGCTGTGTGTTTAACGTAACACTTAATAGTCTTTATATTAATGAGGAGTGGATATCTTCATTTTAATCACGTCGAACGACCAAGTGAGTTAATCAGCTGTCACGTAACCTTAGTGCAATGAATAATATTAGGTTCTTTTGTTTGATTTGAGGTTAAATATAGATAATTAACACATTCATCGCCTTGGACCCACGTCGTCGTGGGCTCACTATTGCCGCATCTTGGAGCACACGAACCCACGTCGAGGGCTCATTTTAAAAATACATTTTTCTTTGCAAATACGCAATAAAAATTAAAATAAAATACTACAGTATATGTATTTAACAGATCCTGGTAGTGGTGGTGTTGGTTTTTAGATTTAAACATACTTATTTGTTTTATTTATTTTGTTACTTCTTCCTAGATGCCAAGGACTCTCCGCGTGGGTTGTATGACAGGGCTGGTAAACAATAATATTATGCAAACAACTTCAATGTTATTCACAAAATCAACTTAATGGACATTTTAATCAATTATTAACTGAAATTTATATTCATTTAAATGTAATATCATTGATTTGAAGTTATACGAATAATTTTTATACAAACTTATTTATTTTATACATAGGTAATTATTTCGTAGGATTTTCTAGAACTCTTGATATCATTAGTTCCTATAGTGAACTGACTGAAAATAATTGTTTGCAGAATAATTACTTTTAAGTAATTCTTCTTAATATTCAATATTTCCTTCATCTTATTATAACGTGTATTGCACTGCAACTTTGACATCTCCAATGATACCATTCTCCCAAATTATTCGTTACATTGAAATTGCTTTACTGCACTCCTGTTGCAACCTTCGTATTTCGTCATAGTACAAATTTATCTTGTTGCGATAGTGGTATTTTTGTGGATATATTTATCAATTTCTCTAGAATAAGATAAATCATCAAAAGGTTGAGAATCAGGATATTCTGAGATTCGAAATTAACATTTTGCGTTTAGTTAATTAAATTATTACCACGTTTGGTAATCTTGTGCTGAACTGAAAAAAGTTTTGCGGTTTTTATGAATGTAGGTAAAGTATGGTTTTCACGACAGGAAAAGGCATTTTTTGTAATTATATTTAATCTTCGAATAACAATGTCTGCACTCGGAATATTCGTATGTGAGTTCTGTATAAATATTAAAACATTGGACACAGTCATTTCATAAAATGTACCTAAGTATTTGTGGATCATCCAATTTGTTTCGTGTGGTGTTAGAACCTCGTACGGCCCGTACCACTCCACAGTTTGGAAAGGGCGCGAGAATCACATAAAGACTGTAATTATCATCTATATTGTCGATGGCTACCTGGTTAGTGTACATAGCTTTTGATATGTTTATTTAGTGTCCTTTTAAAATTAGTGTCATAAAGCATTGCCTATCAACTTTTATAGCTAACTTACCGTAGTAAAAATAATGTATTGCTAGTGAAATTCTGCAAAGCCCTAAAAACATTTATTTTTAATTAATTAAAACCTGATGATAAACTGTAGGTGTTTAAAACATGAACTTAACGAACCTGCAAGAATCGATCTGTGGCCTTGCTGAACAATTTTTTGCTAAAACCAGACAGCTAGACAAAAAGTTTACTATAGCTAGACAAGCTTGGGTGGTCTGAGCCTTTGTATAAAGAACTGCAATTCTTATTAAGTCGCGTCATAGCACGCACTAAGACGTATAATAATTAGATATGTAAATTATATTCTCATGAGCAAGAAAATTATATACAAATCCAATTTAGGCTTGATTACCAAATCATCTCATATAAACCGAAGTTAATTTTGTCGACGACTTAAAATGTACCTACTTATTCGATATTTTAAAGTAGACATATTTACTTTTGTATTAATACCTTGTTGACTAGTTTTTTCGACAACCACAGACCACAACCGGTATAGGTTATGTTTAGTCTCATGAATATTTAGTAAGACGTGTTTGTATTTGTATAAATAATAGACAATGGATATACAAACTAAACATGTGGGACTCGGTTATCTTAATAATATATCTATACTTATATTATAAAGCGGAATGAGTTGATTTTTGTTTGTAATGAATAAACGCAATAACCAAACGAAAGATTTAAAAATTATACTAATTAAAATTTTCTGTCTGTGCGTTTGTGCATCTTATGCTTGACAACAGCTAACCCAAACGCACGGACGGCTTAATAGTTTAAGTGCCACTACCACTGCTCCAAGTTGTAGTTTCGATCTCCACACAGGAAAAAAATTGATTGATGCCCTATTCCGAGTCTGGATGATATTTGTGTCCGCTGTCTAATTGTTTGTAAAGTCTTCTGCGGCACAGGGAGTATGCATAGTGCGGGAGTCATCGCATAAATAAAGATTCAGGTAACATTTTAATCGACATACCTAGTAAAATCAGATAGCCAGATAAATCGGCTACAAGGCCGCACACCCCTTGACTTTCGCCCCTTTCATAGAAAGACGGAGCCCGCTTGGCGGGGCTCCTATTTTTGAGTGGATTTTAAGAAGAAACCTAACAAATACCTATTAGCGGGCGAACCTTGAGAGGCGAACGGGCTCGTAACTGGTAAATCATATTCAAAATAGGTACGTAATAATTTGTACTGTTCGTAAATGATACATTTTACAGAGTTCCATCTACTTTAAATGTCTTCTCTTTGACATGTCGTAATAACTGTGGCCATTACATAAAAAGAAATGTCAGATTGAATGTATTGAGTGAAGACGTTGACAAACTATATCCCGGTCTAAAGAAAAGATCGTACCGTTCAGTTCAAAATAGACAGTGCAGTTATTTTGAGACTTAACTTCGGCCGTACTCTGAACTCTGCCAAAATGATGTGAATGTAGAACGAAGCTGACTATATTTTATATTTATATTTTGATAGGATTATGTGCTCACTTCTTGATACATTACCTTATTTAAATACTGATGTGTACTATGTATGTATCATGTACCTATATACGTAATTAGAATTACATACAGGGATGTGTTACACCTTCATTTCGCTGGGTATGTTTTAAGGTCCCATGTAGTATTTACTACCTACCCAATTATCGTTTACTGGGAACAATACCAGATTCCTTGCTTCTATGTATTTTACTTATATTTATTTTAACGAATTACCCATAAATCTTTATCCGTCTTGAGCATTGAATCCAACATCTCACGACTGATCGTGAAGTCTGAACTCAAACTTATGCTGTGGGGTAAAGAAAAACAGATTGTCAAATATGAGGCATATACTACTTTACGTTCATACTTATAATACGATTTTCTCAAGTTGTACTATATTGCCTTAATGTTACTTAATGGTGAACCTTGAATTAAGCCCGAAAGCCATGCTGGCCTTATTAAAATGGTATATCCAAAATATATGGTACCTACCACCTAAGATTTACACTGTGGAATGCAATAAACATCGAGTATTGAGTAGGTATACACAAAATCATACTCAATCCGCTCGAATGCATTCACTGAGCGCCTTTATAGCCGCAGAGTTAAATTGAAGAATAAAGAGGTCACTGTGGATTTTACTTTATTATAAATAACATACTATCTTTACTCTAAAATCTAGGCAGGCTATGAGCCGACTTTAATAGGAGATTTTGATCGATCTTGGAGATATTTAAAAACGAATTTATGTGCGTTAGTCTCGAAAACCCTCAAAAATGGTGCGACCGATTTGAAAATGTTTTTGTTCTGTCACCCTCAGTATTAGGGTGGTCAAGGAAAAAGAATATTCAAGTCCCCAAAGGAACAACCAAAAAGTCTAGAATAGGAATTGTTCTTTTTTTTGGATGAGTATTTTGTTAGGGTGTACGAAGTTTACCGGGTCATCTAGTAATTAATATTTACGAGAGTGAATTGAGTGAATCGTGCACTACCAATAAAATAAACATAGTCGAGTAAATACTTTTTTCAATAGTAGATAGGTGAATTTGGGAACTGGCAGTATGTGACGTTATGTGTGCACTTGTTAACTGGTCTAGAAATAAAAAGGACAAACAGTTCATTAACCTACCGACACTGCAATGTTATATAGATAAACAAATAATTATGTGTATTTACTTCTTGATAATTACTTTCTTAAAAATACTAATTGCTGTCTTATATTGCAATTGATACATTTGAATTTTATTTACCGTAGCGTTGAAAAACGTACAAAATAAAACACAAGCATATATTGACTACAACAATAGAGAATTGATTTTTATTCACATAATATTATAATTTAAATTTTATGTTTCGTTATTTGTACGCGTTAATGGTTAAACATGACTGTTCTATATCATTTATATTAACATCTTGCATGGCTATGTGTGTATACTTATGTTTAACATAAATAAAATATATTTTACTTCTTCTAATTGAAACACCTAAAGTTTAACTAGACTAACCCTTTACAGAGGGCAGGCATCAATCTGTATTTATGTTAAACCAGCTTCGTCTTCGTGAATCCAATAGAAATGTATATCGGGATAAAATGAGTTAAGTGCTTATCCAGAACATAGTCTAACAGCGTGCCAAGTTATATCCAAATTCGTTCAAAGGTTTATGCGTAATTGAGAAACAAACATATAAACATCTTCAGAAACTACCACATTTATAATAATACTAGATTTTCCCGCGGTTTTCATCGCGTAAATGTAGGTTAGGTTAGGTTAGTAGCAGAACTTTTTTATTAATGAAAGGTATACCCTATGTCCTTTTCTGCCCCTCTGAGAACGTGTATACAGAATTTCGTGATGATTAGTCGAGTAGTTAAGGCGTGAAAGCGTAACAAACAAACAAATAAACAAACTCACATTAGCATTTATAATATTAGTTAAAATTAGGAGTATTTTAACGTTCTATTTAGCTTACTTCCTTTGGTCAACGATATAAACGATAAAACAAGCATCTGGTATCAAAATAGATCGCTTGAAATAATAACAGTAACATAAGTAAGTAACATTTATCTCTTTGCTCCACGAGCAATGACCTAACTGGTTGTTCAACAAAAAAACGTAATCAAGAAACTCACCGTTACATGTTTCCTGAGCCTCTGACACTAACGAATATTACTTATCATAGAATATTAACAGACATGGCGGTTGAAATGACTTTAAATGAATTCATAAATCCAAAAATAATATTGTTAAAACTCTAAAAGAATTGTAAAATAATTACTAGGATGAAGTATTTACGAGTGTAGCTCAGATTGCTAATCTTAACGATTGTAGGAAGATACTTGACTTCTCCGGTAAAAGACAGCATTGGCATAGGTTCTGGGTGGACATTAACTTTGACCTATTACTATGTAGTATATCGGTTCCACCAGGAACTGTAATGAAATTTAATGTCTCGATGCGTGTTTCGCTGCTACAAGCGTATCGTTAGGACAGGTAGGCAGCGAACAAAGCTCATTTGGTGTCAAACAGTCCTAAGAATCCTGGTAACGTCAACATTTTTCATTGCAATCGTTGGAATTAAAATCTACTGATAAACGGAGAAATGATTCAATTGCTAGAAATAGGATTTCGCCGCATTTTACAGTAAAAATATCTAATTTAACCTAGTCATGGCAGCCTATACAGCTGTTCACATTTTCCTTGAAGGTTCTACGTAATTGAGAGCAAGCCTATTGCCGTATACGTGGCAGATTTTTAGGCAACATGGTGATGCTGAGATCTTTCTAACAACAATATCTAATAATACAACCACCAGCGCAAACTATTGCCAAGGTTTTCACCGAGCTGTTGAAACCTAAAGCTCTGCGATAAATATGATTTTACTATTTGATCTATAACATCAACACGTTATGGGTTGATATTATAGATCAAATAGTAAGCGTATACAGAAGGTAGATATGTATTCTAGTATACAGTAGGTACTATTCTCAAGTGTGCTGTAATGGATTTCACAAACAATCGTATGTTTTAGTTCACAATCAATATGTACTTTCTTCACAATCATAAAGAGGTCGTTAGATACGCCGATAGACGCGATAATACTGACTGTAATATGTTGACTAAGTATCAGCGAAGTTATTATATCTGGCTATATTAAGTAACTATGTATAAGATAGGAAGTTAAGTGCCGTTTACGGCAGCCATTTCCAGACTGTAGGTATGCTGTTAGAATAGGCCTTACAGAAAACTTAACACTGCTTGGACGAATCACGTGGGCGTAAACATTAGGTTCTTGAACTGTTAGATATAATATACTAGCATTTTATAAAATACTAGCCTTTGCCCGCGACTTCGCTCACGTAAAAGTAGGTTAGGTTAGATAATGTTATAAACAGTACTTTTCTAAAATAAAATAAAGCCTATGTTACGCGGTGATAATATAGCTTTTTAATGGTAAAAGAAATTTTAAAATCGGTTGAGTCGTTTCTTAATTAAATCCATACAAACAAACAAACAGAAATCATGTTTTCTCTTCATAATATTAGTATAGACTATGTTAGTAGTGGAGTATTGCTGTCATCAGTAAGAATGAGCCAACTCGACCGCGAGAGAAAACCCTCCTTGCAGAATTTCGACGTAAAGTATTAGTATACTTAAAGTATACTACCGTAGCGTTACGTTTAGAAAATGAGAGCACCGCCAGAGGACTAATCACCCCTTTCCCTCCGCCCTACTTGTTATCTTAAATAGCGGGATACGAACGAGGCTTCTCGTGTTGCAAGTATACAACAGACGATTTTCTCTGTTCTATGATTTCTGTGGTCGTAAGCGTAAATTGACACAGATCACGGTAACTACCTAGCATAAAAAATAGCCTTATACTTGTTTTCCATCTTGCTTGTATAAAAAACCAATGAATATAATCGCTGAATAACATTATAGATGCAATTTGGTAAGCGTGTTGCAGCTGGAAGCATCTAGAAGTAAGGAACAATTCGTTTGTGATTATTATAGTCACGCACAACGTGTAATCAAAGCCAATAATCATTGTTTAAATGAGCTCCCGTGCTTAAAGCATATATCGTTGTAATAAAAATGCATTTATATACATGAATAAGGTACATCTGCGTACTTGAATTACGAATAATTAAATCCATAATTATACATAGAAAACTGTTCAATATAGGTACCATGTTGGACGATACCACTTTCCGCCTCGCCACTTGCCTCCGTTTAGGTGTTTCGTGTGTTTCTCCGCATTGCTGTCACTGTGGAGAAGCTGTCGATAGCCTCGGACACCATGGACTCTCTTGTAGCAGAAGCGCTGGTCGAATTTCTCGCCACGCTAATCTTAATGACATAATACGTCGTACTCTTGTCACTGCTGGCGTTCCAGCTGTACTTGAACCCAATGGCTTGGTACGTGACGATGGGAAGAGACCGGACAGAATGTCATTGTTGCCTTGGAAGATGGGCAGGCCTTTGGTGTGAGACGCAACATGCGTTGACACCCTTGCGCCATCACATCTTCCAAGTACTGCGGGATGTGCCGGCGCTGCTGCTGCAACCGCGGAAACCCTCAAACGGCGCAAATATAGTAATTTAGTTGAAAATTAAATTTTTAAGCTGTTTGGGGTGGAAACCTTAGGTTCATGTGGTCCGAGCGCTCGTATTTTGTACAGGGAGACCGCAAAACGCCTGATCGACGTTTCGCATGATCAGAAGGCTGGTGTTTTCTTAGCCCAAAGAATCAGCATTGCACTGCCAGTCTTCTGGGCACGTTACCAGTTGACAGCGATACTGAAGAATTCTTCGATGCCTAAACCATTTTTGTAAATATTTAGTATTATAATTATTTGTGTTTTTGTAATTATGTTATCTTTTTTAATACGTTTGTAAATATAGGTATATTAGATTATTTCGTTTTAAAATTAATTATTTATGTAAATATATTGTATATCATTATCGGATTATATCGATTGGCATTTTCTTCAATTCAATCTTCAGACTTATAGTTCACGTGTATAAACGATCTATAGCTACATACTTACTTGGTAACATTGGCAAAAGTATGGTAAAGTTTAGTTTGATTGTCTATGCGTCATAATAACAAAATAAGCATGTTGTTTAGGCTTTAAAATTAAGTCATATGTTTCATTCAGATTAGTTAACAAACTAATAAGATATGTCTATGTTAAAGGACGGTAGCATACGTACCTAACTCGTGATGAGCCAAACCAAACCAAAACAGTTTACATGATGTCCGGTTATTTTCAACTATTTCACCGTGCCAAAAATTCCTATGTAGATGGCCGTTAAAGCTAGTTGTCCAAAAACTTATAAACTATCATACATACATACGCAGACTCTCGCCAGTTTCCTGGAGGGATAGGTATTGACTATGAATTTCCACTTGCTACAGTCCTGACATACTTATCTCTTCTTTTTTATTATATTTTCCATGCGAGCTCGACGGTTTAGAGTACTTTTAGCCTGGCTTTTCTCCAGAGTGTCTCTGATATGACCACAGAATTTCTATGACCTTTCTCTAATCATGACAGAGACACCGAGGTATTCCCTCACCAGCTATTCGACTTTTACATATTTTTATTTTTATAACTATAAAAAAATCTCGATATTGGTATTAAAGGCCCTATAGAAGCACAACTGTTTATTACTCGATTCACCTTTAAACATCAGCTGAATAAATATTATTGTCGCCATTCTGATAGCTGGCAGCTTAAAGAGCCAGACATAACAAATAATATCGCTCATACATCAGTTTGATATACAATGCTGATAGCAGTTTTAGTGTTAATGATGACATCAATTTTATTTAACCTAGTTTCAATTGGGTAGTTATTTATTTATCGTTGTCAGCAGATATTAACCGACATTACCACTTACCTATTATTTTCGCAGATTTCCAGCAACATAGAGGCCAATTTATGCGAAATTTACATTATTCGGTATTCGATCGCGGATTTTGTTCTTCGGCTAGTGTAAAATGTTCTTCGATTTGCCGTTATCGACCACAACCTATTTCGCTCCTATTTAAAATGCTATTCAATTGGTCGTATTTGATCACAACCTTTTTCAGTCACCGACCAGTGTAAAATGTTATTAGGTTGGCCGTTATCGATCACAACTTGTTTTCGCTCACCGACTAGTGTAAATCGTTATTTGGTTGGCCGTAATTGGAACCGATTAGTGTTTCATTGAAACGTATTCGGTTACCATTATTGCTAAGTCTTAACGAAGCGTTCAGGGATGTAACTTAACCAATCAACGGCCAATACTAAGCAAGCCGAATAAAATGTACCAGTACATGTTAAAGGCCCTCGTACACGCACACCACACATCACACTCGACTACTCAACAACTGGAACGTGTAAAAAGCACTTATCATAGTCGTATATCTAAGGAAGGTACCACGTGGTCGTTCTATTTGTAACTCTGCGTTGTGAGAAACGTGTAACATAAAAATTTGCTACAACTAAATATCTTATTCATGTTTATATCATTAAGTGTATCAGAGCTATTTATGGTATGCGATGGGATGAATCTTGTAAGCCTGTATTTAAAACTAAAAAAATACTTACTGTGCCTAGCATCTATATTTACGAGATAGCCAAATTTGTCAAACATAATATGACAATGTTCGAAGTCAATTCAAATTTCAATAAAAGGACGACTACACACATTAGTCTTAAAATGCCTGTTCCTTCCTTAGAGTTGTTCCGTAAAAATTGTTCATATATGGCACCTTTAATATACAATTCTTTGCCGCGAGAAATAATTAAACAGCCTTGCAATAAATTCTGCATGGACTTAAAAAAATGGTTAATTGAGGAGAGCTTCTATACCGTTGAAGATTTTTTACAGAAAGGGTCATGTCGATTTTATAGATATGGAAATGCACTGTAGATGAATAAATAGTGAATAATTATAGCTATTATGGTAATTATAAGTTAAATATAAGCTTAAATATTTGCATGCCAACTTTATTTGGCGGAATGTGTCGCTGCTCTAAATATAATAATATTGTACCAACTTTTGTATATACCACATTTTAGGCAAATAAATGATATTATTATTATTATTATTATACCATTTCAGACCCACCGTACCCCTGTACCCCTGTACGGTGGGTCTTTTATAGTTAAACGGTACCACTGAGTGAGTGACCCTAGTTATGTGCTGACCTACTTATCTCTCGCATGATAACTCATTGTTAAGTAATATAAGTAAGTAATATATAATGACTGGATACAAAAACTCACGGCCCGACAGGTATTTGACGGAGCAGGCAAAAGTGTATATGTTACAGCTAATAGCCGAAGTACGGCTACACCTAGTTTTAGCCGGCTAAACTCAAAAGTAACCTAACATAACCTAACCGCATGTGGCCGGCTGCACCTAGTTGTAGCCGGCTAATCTTAAGTTTATGTTCACACCCACCTTTAGCCGTAACATATACACTCACTTTAGCCAGCTGTATAATCTCATTGATCTTCTGGTAGGTAATAGTTTAGACAACCAATCGTGAGATCTTATCGAGACCTTCAGTCAGAAAATTTTAAGTAGCAACTTCATACTTTCTGACTTATACTATAATAGTAATTTAAATACTGCACGTATAACGTGTTGGTTTAGGTACTCGCTTCGCCATTGCAACTGCACCAAGTTCATCAAAGTTTATATGCTATCCACAATTATTAGTTGTACTGAATCTGGGTGCTTTCTGTGTCTGTTGTTTGAATATTGGTAAAGATCCGCGTGGCACAAAATTCTTACCTATTGCGGGAGATGTATTTAAAAAACAAAGAAATCCAAAACGATTAGATATTTACTGACTGACAACTCAATAATATTTTGGACGTTCCTAGAATAAAACCTTAGACCTCACGATTGACTTTTAGCGTAAATACAAATACCACGGGACCAACAAGTCAGTATATAATAATACAAGTTAACTAATACCTATACAAATTAATATCGAGCACGATTATAACTAGCGGCTGAAGGCTTATTACTTAAGGTTATTCAACCGAAGTGATACACTAATAATAATTAATAAACACTCTTCGGACATTTTAAATTCAAAATACGAATGTGCATTGTAGTGCGACCTAATAAAAATGAGTTTGCATACGCATACGGAAGTAACTGGCTGAACGTGACATGCAAATCTTTTAAATAATTCATACATGCACATTTAAAGTACAGCGATAGCCTAGCGGGAGACCGTTGAACTGCCACGCAGAGGTTAAAGTTGGATCCCAAGACGCGCATCTATGACTGCGAAGTTATGTGCATACAGCGTAAGTAATTAAAAGTTAATTAACGCTCGCTTTATCGATGAAGGAAAACATCGTGAGGAACCCTGCATGTCTGAGAGTTCTCTATAATGTTCTCGAAGATATGTGAAGTACGTACGTATATACGTATGGCTTAACCTTTTTCACAGTCCGAAGAGGCCCGTGCCTAGCAATGGGACAGTTTAATACAGGGCTGATATTATTATATACATACACATTCTAACGCCATACCCCCGAAGTAGAAAGATGCTTATTACACTCACATTCCTCTCGTAATAAGGGCGAGCTAAAGCCGTCTTCTGGGCATAGTTTCAGACTCTGTGTTGCGACTGTGAATTTCTTGGCAGAATAACCCAGTGACAAAAACGACTGACGCATTCGCCCGGGCTGCCCCGCTGACAAAGTGTCCGCGCGACGGAGCACGCGAGCGGAGCTGTTTCTAGCAAATCAATGAGCGCTGCTTTGTTCTCTTACGAAAAAAAACGATATTATCCTTAAAAAATGAACAACCTTTATTATATTTTTAAGTACTATTGCTACAATTTTACAAATACTGTTTTTTTTTGTATTGGGGACGTAAGTAGCACTACTATCCATCACAACCATTAAAAATCCCAGAATGCCTGTCGTTTTTACACGTAAATCAACCAATATTATGTTTTTCTTTAATTATGTAAGATTTTGACTTTCAATTCACTTTCACTCATCGTGGTGATAAAAAAAGTATTGGCACTACAATAGCAAATATTTTTAAAAATTGGCGCAACTAACTACTATTCCAAAATGGTATAATATTCTAGGCAAACTAGCCACAAAAATATGCATAGGTACATTTTCTGAACAACAACCATATTTCGCAAATTGTTTGTGTTGATAGTTATCACTTTTACTATGTATCCAAAAGGTTTTTTGTTGCAAGTTCTTAGAATTTCAATGGGACATTTGCGTAGTCCATAAAATAAGTTAGAAAAAGATAGATAGAGAGAGATTATGCTTTAGTGGGAGATAGACAGATGGTCATTGTTTAATAACATTAGGGCAGGTAAAGAAGTAGTTGTCCTCAGCAAGTCAGTACGCTCTTTTTAATGATGAATTTTGGGACATGTTGTACCTATATACTTGAAAGTGGAAATAAGTCTCTGTTTTGTCACGTTTTCTACGGATATAGTTAGAACTTTGGGGTAGGAGGATCTAAAAATAGCAGGTCCTCAACGTTTATATGTACAATATTTTTCTATAACTCAGTCGTAAGTAAGTTATATATAAGTTAAGGGGATTGCATCGCTCAAACCTTAAAAACACGGTCAGTTTAAATATGTTTGTAGATGAATACTTTTATGCGTTTACCATAAAAAATATACAAGTAAACTAGACTATATGGTGAAAAATCGTATTGACTAAAATTTTAATTAAGTTGTCCAATGTTACCAAAAAAATTAAGAAAATAGGTCGTTTTAAAACTAAATATTAAATTTTCTATATAACAGCTGAGATATTCATGTATGAAATTTATACTTAAAACCATGTAATACCCTATTTAACAATGTGTATTGTTTATTTTCACTTATTTGTTTTAAAATTTTGAAATAATCAGCATTAACCCGAATCTTTACAAAAGTCCCCGCCAAGCAGCCCCGCTACGCTCGTGCCGCTTACTCGGGACTGCAAAGCCCAGATCTTCAAGATCATTGGGCAATGTACGTAATGCCCTTAACTACATACTGAACTAATGCATAGTGGGTACTTGACACTTGATAGTATGTTTTAAATATTTCAATTTAGCACTCAAACGTGTCGTTGCAAGAATCACCTATGTGAGACTAGTTTATAAAAAAATATATAGAGGTCTCGTCTTATACGAGGTACGATTTTACTCAATGATTTACCACGTGGAATACTGGCCCACGATTTCAAAACAATAAAAAAACTACATGACTGTTAAATCGACCACAGATAAAAGATTGGTGAGTTTAACAGTTTTAAACCGATTATAAAAAAGAAATTACTGATAAACGTAGTAAGTATAAATATATTACACCTGATAAAAGTAATAAAAACAAGCGGGTCACACTAGTCTTATTATTAAAACAACTGTATGATGAAATCGTCAGACATATTGCACACACTGTTGATGTATTATGTAGATAGCAACACTACAACCCAAACCAAAACACACCTACGCATGCGTAGATAAAAATACATTACAATATAAGGTGAACCGAGGTAAGTGTGACACTGCGGGAAGTGCGACGAATTTAAATTACGCGTCTAATGCACAATAATGGCAATTAAACAAATAATTGTTTAATTGCCATCTATACAACAATGCTCGAACTTTTAAGCTGCCGTACTGTTTTGATTTGACGACCATAGATTTGACTGTTTTACCGACAGACGCGATTTTGTAAACATACTAAAAAGATGTTCAGTTACACGTCAAAAGTAAAGGCTGCTTTTTTAAATATTTTTTGAGATTTAACAGCTTAAATGGTAATGTAAAGGTGAGTGAGAAAAAAATAATATTAGAGCTTATAGTTTTAATTATTTAAATTTCCCAAAGCAAGTTAGTTCTTGAAATATTGCTGCTAGTGTGACAGTGTCCCACTTTTACCACCCTTAATGTATGAGACATTAAGGTCTAGTGATGACACTAGTGATGTGTAGTGATGTGACAGGTGTAATTAATTTTCGATAGAAATTGCTTTGTACGCCGCAATAATATTGGAACTCCTTTTAAAGATGAGAAGAATGGATAAGAGGTTTTAGAAAAAGAAACAACCAATCCATAAAAAAGGTGTCGAGATTGCAAAAAAAGCGGCTGACCCGTTTTTAGTAAACGAATCCTATGTTTTGCTAGAGAGTATTATAAAAAAGAAAAAATTAAATAAATTATAACTCAATTAATATGGAATCAGGGCACAACAAGTTTTTGGTCATGAAAGTGTAATAAAAAAGTAATTTTCGCATTTATACTATTAGTTTGATTTTATTGTAGTGTATAACGCAAGGTGCGTTATATATCACGTAACCACTATAATGGAGCACTACATATTTATCACTGGACAAAGAAACATCAATTATTTCATCGAACCTACGCCCAACATTGCACGGCGACCCATTATTATCGATGAAACAAGAACAACACTATTTTAGCAAAACCCCGTCACAGTTACCCCAGGTATACAAAGAAATCTCGATTGAGCAAAGGTAGACCTTAGGATCATTGTTATTAGTGATAAAATAAGATGTTCACATACATTTCGACAAATTTAGTAGAAAACTACAGGCGTTGCAGTACGAATCATAGGAAAAAAAGTTGAATGTTACACTTGCCCCAGAAAGGTGAAAGTGTGACAATCGTCTACCTTTGAAAGGTTATTATTTTTTTATTTAATTTATTGTTAATTTCAAAAATATATGTCGTAAAATGAAATATCACTTATTAATGGAGACTTAAAAAATATTTAATCAGATTATTTACAAAACAGAATAGAATTATTTCAACCAAAACAATTACACTGGTCGATTTATGTCACACTTGCCTCGGTTCACCTTATGTTAAATTTATTCTGTGTACATAAATTATAGTAATTCTAATTTTAAAAACTTGGTTGTCTTTTCTATTCATGACAACTCTATTGCATCATAATCTAAATAATTTCTTATATGGTTAAATATTTACTAGGTTAACATCGATATACCGAAAATTAATAGATCTAACCTTAATATAATTATAATAAAAGGTTTAGGTTTCTCATATGCTAATCTTTCTGCAGAATGTTACATGTTAACGTTGACTTGCTCATTGTAGAATTCGTAATTTTAAAATTAACCCGCTCATTATAGATATCGTCGTGATTTATTTTAATTTTCTTCTTGTTGAATATTGATGCAGACAAACGCCAGATAAGCTATAAACTACATAAACTGTGATAAGATTAATTTAAAAATAGTTTATATTTCTTAATAATTTCTTAGCTTTACATGAATCACGAGTTTTAATATACGTATACATCGATTAACTTCCGTAAAGTCTACGGAAGATATACTATAAGATAAGCCCAATAAAACTACCCGATTCGGGCATCGAACTCGAGATCCGACGGCCGACCGTACACACAAACTTATATCACGAAACCATCGAGACAATTTAAATTTCTAAATGAAACAGTTTTATTTTGAAACATGCGGAAGATTTCGTTCCACAGACATAAATTCTAATTTCTTAGATATTTAGGTCATCCCCTTGGCACTGATTTTATAAACTACTTTTACATTTCAATGTTTACATATAGTACTAAATTTATGAGAGAACAGTGTGTTGCCAACGGCCCTATAAAAAAATACCTTGACATATCTATTGAAGATCATAACCGAAAATCATAATCTGCAATATCATATTTAATAGAAATGTTTTATAATGAATGGCTAAGTACACTACTACGCGTTGTAAGAACACAACACATAGTTTCTTGTCTGCTATCTTCTGAAGATACTTTCTCAACCAGACTGTCCCACTTTGAGCATATTCCCAGTTTCAATTGAAGGTTCCTCTGCACCTTACCTATGATACAATTTTCTCTTCTACTAATATTATATAAGCTTCTCATACTATCCCTGTATTATCTTATAATACATTAAATCAGGTTTCAGGAACCTTATCGCTATCTCCAAAACAATGTCATTTCTTACGCGAGAAAGAGACGATATACACTCTGTAACGCGCTGTCACGTTCTAACGCATTTAATACATTCTATAAGAAATAGTGGCGAGGCCTATGTTATTCCTTAAGAAATTAGCAATATCTGCTACTTACAAAGTTGTAATAATAACAAAGTAATTCAATAGAATCATATAACGATTCGATAGCAGCTAAATGTGACATACATTATCAAGATACATACATACATAGATTCACGCCTGTTTCCCAGAGGGGTAGGCAGACACTACGGATTTCTATTTGATACGATCCTGAGACACTTTTCTGGCTTCATTCACTTTCATAACATTCCTCATATATAGATAAGATACTGAAAATAGCCACACTAATCAATGTTTACTTCAACAAATATACAAAACAGTCTGGACTCCGGTCTAAGAGCCTCCAGATTGAGGAGGTTTAGGTAAACACTATATAAATACAATATCTACATACGACTCTCGCTCACATCCCTGTTTCGCTCCGATAAAGAAAGATTACAATTATAATGCTTTTCGAAGGATGTGCGATGGCATGTTTTTGTCTCTTCAACCTTAAGTAATAAAATCTCTGAGAAAGGATTCTTCTGCAAAAAATTACTTGTGATAGACACCTTTACGGGTTTTTTATAAACTAGTTTAATTTTTAATAAACATATGTATTTTTTTTTCTTCATAGAGTGCAAGGATTTATATCGGAGGAATTGTACCGTTTAATTCTTGCTAACTTATTTCATCAGCTGTCGAGACGTACGGCAATGCCTACTACCCCTGGTATGTACAATGGGTCATGCACAAAGTAGTTTTCTTATATAACGGTCTGATCGAGATATCGAGCTTGGTCTCGGCTATTCTCGGCATCAAATCCCGCCGAGAACATAGGTCACGATGCCGGCTAATACGCCGAAATTTCTGGCTTTGACCGAAACTAATTAATTCGAATTTTATTAGGTTGTTATTGAAGAAGCGTGCTCTATTATCGCACTATTATTCAACATTAGTATAGGTAGCAGCCCACTTAATATTTAATACACAATTAAAACGATTCACTTTTCAACACGCCAAAATAGAGAACAAAAGCTGATGAGATGCTTGCCATAAAATCTAACACCGAGAATTCCTACTTATTATTGCAAGACTTTCTCGGTAGTTGATCTCTAGCATTTAGGCCATATACTAGGTATGTATTAAGGCAGATGCATATGATAGGTAATTAGTTCGTATCAGGTGTCTACATACTATAAATACACTACGATATTATTATATGCAAATAATTCTCATATACCACGATAGGTCAAAGAGGTAACTGTAGATATGTCATAATCCTGGTATTTACTTTTAGGAGATGACTATAGGCCTAGTGTAGCAAGCACATACTCATATGTTGCAATGTAATAATATTCGTCTAAAAATTTATCATCACCTCATTAAATTATAGAGCAGCGTTTTTTGCAAAAGCAAAATAATTTTACAAGGAAAGGTTTAGCTATAAGTATTATATTATTATACTAACTTGTTAAACAGTTATGTTACTGAAGGTAATTTTTGACACCTGATTTGAATTTCTGTTACAATAAAAGTAAATTTAAAAACAAATCAGAAGAAACTTATCACAAGAGACAATTTTAAGTCTTAAAATTGTCTCTTTTTTGCTTCTTAAGTATTATACATTCTCTAGAGTCTAGAGTCTAGAGGGTACAAGAATTTTTTTTATCATAGCTGATCACTAATATCTTTCACATGATCCATTGTTACAGAGACGTCTTCGCCAAAAATGGATCAGCAGTGGATGCAGCAATCGCAGCGATGTTCTGCAATGGTCTACATAACCAGCAGAGCATGGGGCTGGGCGGTGGATTCTTTATGACAGTGTACATCAAAGATGAAGAGAAAGCGTACACAGTGAACGCGAGGGAGGCAGCACCAGGCGCTGCAACCGCTGACATGTTCAGCGGCAACCAAGATAAGGCCAGTAAAGGTAAGACTATCATGGCTCTTATCCATATCTATACCCATTAAGTTGCAGCAGCACACTGGTGGCCAGTCTCAATAGGTTTTCAATTATGTCTGGCTTTCTAACAATTGACAAATTAAAACTTCATTTGTGCTTTCAACCAATTGGTCCCAAAACTGGTTATGCATGCCAAAACGTCTAAAGGAGCGTTCAAACATTTTGTATACGTGTAATTCTACAGTGGTCATCAATAAAATCTATGTGATTGCTGTATACTCTTCACTTGTATATAATCTAAGGCTTCACTGTCAGCCAGGCAAGATCGAAGATCGTCCCAGTTTGTATTTATCTTACGAGTTTGAGCTGGGATGCATAGCGGAGCAAAATGCTAGCACACCTTAAAAAAATAATTATGGTACTATACTTTTAGGTGTTATTTAGTTCTACTTTATTTTATAGGGCTTAGATTCTAAAACTCAAAGTTATTACACAATAAACATCAGAATCATCATAGTACGTATGTTAAAGAAACATTAAGTTATTTTCAGGGAATTCTCCTTAGCCGCAGTCTAGAAATTGTGGGGAGTCTGTCGCTAATTCCTTACAAATTAAAATATAAATTTGCGGATTTGATTACGTGAAATTTGAAATATAGATTGCGAATATAAATTTAAACAAAGGCATACAAAGAATCATTTATTTTAGAAAGAGGAAAGGGGTCGCAGGTCTTACATTGTCTAGATGACTTATCTGGTCTCGAGGCCTTATCAATAAATAGGCAATCGGATTCGGTCACGCTTGCGACAAAATATTTATTTACACAATAAATTGTCGCGATAGGTATTTAGTATTGTTGTAAACTCAAGGCTGAAGGCACGGCTTAGGATATTACAAAAACAATATCACAAAAGGTGTATTCCTAAATTCGGTGATATGAAATCTGTAATCAGGCCAGGTTAATCTTACCTTACAAGGTTTGTTTAAACAACTGTTTATTATTATAATTATCTAATCAAAAGCCTTGAACATGTCATAATACATCGTAATCGCCTGAAAACTTTATATTTTTTATTCCGCACGAGTATACGTGACATGAAAGTCGTAAAAACAGAATTTCATAAAAAAAAAAAAATTATCATACACTAGATAATTTTACGATAAATCTAATCATTTTATTACGATGTCTCATACAATAGTATTGCATAATCAATTAATATGAATCTATAATAGATATACGTGATATTGAGACATCACGTGATGTTTTCATCAATACATATTATTAGGTTTTCTTCTGGCAATTCTGTTCCTTAAAATTCTATGCCAAATCTCACACCTTCGTTCGCGCAATTTCTACACTTTAAAAGGAGTATGAAGCTTGTCTTTACGTTTCAATACTCATATGTTTTTCTTTTAAATAAAGCTTATATTCTGTTAATAATATGGCAAACAACCATTCCCCCGCCTGATGGTAAACGGTTATCGTTACTTTGGAACAAAAATATACTACTCCTGCGTTGCAGCTCCATATCTCTGCAAAAAGTTATTGGGTTGTCTGCGGAAGGGAATGAAACAACAGAGCCTGGTTCCCTTGCTGCGACAACACAGCGCTTTCTAAAACATATCTGTACAATTTAGTAGTAAGTAGAGTACCTGTGTCACTCTTTAGCTCTGTAAACTATCGCTATGCAGTAACTCTTGCCATCCATTGCTTCGTTGCTGCGTAAAGGGTTGATACATAAATATGTGTGTGTATATTATTAATACCTTAAGTTTATTCAAAATGTATATTATATCGACATCGAATCAGTGTCTTTGATAAACAACTATATATTATGATAGTTCTGACAGGTATTTCTGGTTTTCGCTTATCGATGAGTATCAATCAGACAATTAGCCTTTCGCAATGTACTGCCGGACTTAAGTCTTCACTTCTAATGTACGATTTCCAAACCTCTGCCTTGCGCATCTAGACTATCACAGCCATTTTCTATTTTCTTCAGGTAGTCCGTAGTGTCCGTACTACAAGACTACTGTTCTAGATTCGATCGCGGTCCTCTACATTACACATAGAAAACGATGATTAAAATCACAGCCACATCTTTCTGTTACCCGCTGCATATGTATGTAGACACACACATATATACACACCTAGATATAAACGTGGTTCGCAGCAACGCTCGCATATTCGAGAAAATTCCAATAATGTGAGCGGAAAATGCGCCTTGGTTAAGGCCGGCGCGTATCTAATCAGTAATCACGTATTATGTTCACATAATCATTTTAATACATTGATTTAACCTGCGCCACATTAATAGAAAGCGTAATATAATATAAATTTCTATAAAGTCTCTTTTTTAAGGGCTGATGTTTTAGCAGACGAGCCTATGACAGTTTACACTATAGCGGACACAATAGCAGAACCCGTGCTATTGTTGTAAATATTTCTTAGCTGTCACCATTGGTGTACCCACAAGCTGGAACCCAATCAACCAAAATCTAACCAGAGAAACGGATACATTTCAATATTGTGATCGAAACAAACGTATCAGGAAAGAAGATTTGTACTTTGTTTAAGAGATGACAGGCATTAACCCTAGAAAGATAACCTACGCCTCAAAGGCGCCTGCGATTGAATGAAGGTGCTCTCTCTTTCTAATGAGCGCGCATAGATAGCTATCCTTTTTTGTCAGCTCAGTCCGCGGAGCAGAGCGTCACGGGACGGCCGTTGTTTCGCAGTAAGTACCACAGTTTTACAGTTACTACTAGATGATGCGCTCCGGAGGCGCAAGGTTATCTTTTGTGTAACTTTTAGTAAAATAAATATTTGTTTATATTTGCATAAAATGTTTTAATAAAGTGTTTTTTTGTTTGTTTTAGCTTGAAATTGTTTACAGCATCATCATGACTAGCCGAAGAATGTTGTCTGATGATGCAATATGCAGATTAATGGCTGAAGATGAAGAAGACGAACATGGTGGGCATCAGACCAGTGACAGCGAGATGGAGGATCACCTAAGCGAAGATGATGTACAAAGCGACTATGAAGACGAGTTTATAGACGTTGCGGTGCCCGAAGAATTGGATGACACACAAAACATAGAGAATATAACTCCGACTACATCTTCAGAGCTCGGTGAAAATTTGGAAACATCTCGTCGTGACCGCCGCATAATTGTTCCTGATCGCCGGACGATTCGAGGTAAGAACCAACATTGTTGGTCAACTATGAAGGGACAGAGTCGCGGAAGGACTTCTGCTATAAATATTATTCGCACTAATAGAGGTCCAACGCGTATGTGTCGAAACATATATGACCCACTATTATGTTTCAATTTATTTATCACCGATGAAATGGTCAATGAGATAATGCGTTGGACGAATGTCGAGATCACCCTAAAACGTCGAGATAGTATGACAAAAGCTACTTTTAGAGATACTACCGTTACAGAAATCCATTCCTTGTTTGGTATACTTACCCTGAGTGCAGCCATGAAGGATAATCACTTGTCTACCGATGAGATGTTCGACAGTAGTTATTCTAGTACTCGGTACGTGTCGGTGATGAGTAGAGATCGCTTCGATTTTTTGATTAGATGTTTACGATTTGACGATAAGTCTGTACGACCCCTGTTACGTAATGAAGACCCATTCATCCCCATAAGAAAGTTATGGGAATTATTTATAACTCAATGTAAAATAAATTATACACCAGGAGAGCACGTCACCATCGATGAACAGTTATTGGGGTTTCGAGGACGGTGCCCATTCCGCATGTACATCCCCAATAAACCAAGTAAATATGGATTAAAATTTCCTATGATGTGTGACAGTGGAACAAAATACATGGTAAATGCAATGCCATACATAGGGAGAGCCACGAACACGAATGGGTTGCCACAAGGAGAGTACTATGTAAAGGAGTTGTCCAGACCTTTGCATGGCACAAATCGCAACATCACCTGCGATAATTGGTTCACTTCGGTACCTCTCACGAAATCACTTCTTCAGGAACCGTATAAACTGACCCTTGTTGGCACCATACGGTCTAATAAACGTGAGATCCCAGAAGAACTAAAAAACACCCGATCCCGACCTGTAGGCACTTCTATGTATTGCTACGATGGATGTCTGACATTAGTGTCATACAAGCCGAAGCCTTCTAAGATGGTTTATCTATTGTCATCTTGTGACGAAGAAGGTGTTATAAACCAAACGACTGGTAAGCCTGAAATGATTATGTTTTATAATCAGACTAAAGGTGGGGTGGACACATTTGACCAAATGTGTTCCACAATGTCATGCTCAAGAAAAACTAATAGGTGGCCAATGACAGTTTTTTATGGCATACTGAACATGACGTTCATCAACTCGTATGTGATATATAGTCATAACATGCTCTCAAAAAATGAAAAGCCTCTAAATAGAAGAGAATATTTGAAAAAGCTAAGCACCCAATTATCCGAACCGTGGATGACGTCTAGACTTGAGGCGCCAACTTTGACAAAGCGTCTGCGAGACAGTATTACTAGTATAATTTCAAAACAGGCTGTACAGATCCCTACAGAGGATGAAGATGAACCTCCAAACAAGAAAAGGCGATATTGCACGTTTTGCTCGACTAAAAAAAAGAGAATGTCGAAGATGACTTGCGCCAAATGTAACAAAACTGTTTGCGGTGAACATAAAAAAGATATTTGCGTTGATTGTTTGTAAACCAAATTCTGAAGCAAATAATTATAGGCTAGACTGATTTTATCATAGTTGATTAGTATATAAAACATAATTTAACTAGTTTTCAATAAAATAGTTCCTATTATGTGATAACATGTGCCTATAAACATAAGACTGTTGATTTTTTTGTTTTTTTTTTATAGAGGGTTTTTTAGTTAAGTTTCTTTTCTAATATATATAAAAAATTAATTGAAACTGTCTTTTATTATTAGTTCATTAACCACACATTAAAGTTAATATGATAAATAAAACAATTGGTAAGTATTCAATGAAAAAATATCATTAATATTATCATGCGCCTCTGAGGCGTATGGTTATCTTTTATGTACTATAAAATAAGGTTATCTTTCTAGGGTTAAGACTGTCATCTCTTAAATAAAGTACAATAGTGAAATAGAACATTTTTAGGCAACGGACTTTTTTGTCTGTCTGTCGGTACATACAGACGGTCAACTAGAGAAAGAGCAGCTACTCCGACAGAAAATTCTGAGTATGCGAGTGATTGTGATATTACAATAACAAGGATACAGCAAAAAGTTGTAAGATGAAACCTACATTTCATACAAAAACAAAATGAGGTCATTCAAATAGAATTCGTGTTAGCACAACACTAATCCTCCTAACAATAACATTTAATCACATATCTGAAAAGCATCAGATAGCATCATATTATTTATGATGTAATTTATCACCATATTGTTCCACACAGCTGGATAAACAAAACGTGATTGGAATAATCAAATATGGAACAAAATTATTCATGTTTCAAATTTGGTGATTTCTAATTTCGTTACAAATAATGGCGTGGATAATCGTGCTCTGTTTAAAATTAAATGTTTCTAGACTTTCTACCCTTTCTTTGCGTTATACAGACGTTACGTAATAAGTAATAACCAAGTAAAGGGTGGAACTTTCGAGAAACATACGAGTTCTACCAAACTTTTGATGGTAAGATAGATAGAATATGGGCCCAAGGGCACGACTCTCAATGTTAACAGGATCGTTCTGTCGTGAATCATAGACAAACTTTAATAACTTTAGGGATCGAAATATCTTTTACTATACCTACTAACTAATACTAAAAATGCTATTTGTATTTGTTTGACAATCCTGCATATTTGCCTAATAGAGTTACGATGTTGTATTACTAATGAATCCTATAACTGCCGGCGTACACAATATTGTTATGTAGATAGTTACAACAAAATAAGTATTATAATCTCGCGTGCAGATCCGTCAAAATATTTGATCATCATTATTATGAGCATGAGGTAAGGTAATCGTCATTATTTATACACTAAGTATATGAATATGTCGTATTCTTAAAGTGTAAAAAGAATGACGATTCCTTCACACACAGAGTGAATAAAAAGCCTTCTATTATACTAACGTTTATATCAAGCCAATTCTCAAAACTTATTTTGGATGCAGAGATACAGGCAGATTTCGTTAAGATTTTCCGTCGAGCAAAGTGTAAATTCACAGTTCTAAGTAATTATTATTTTTTTGGTTATTGCCTAGTTTGTTTTAGGTATTCCGTTTCCACTCCTTCCTCCTATTATTATTTCCAGTATAATAGCAAAATGGTTTTCGTGTTAAGTACGTAAATATATGATCAAAAAATATATATATGCAATCTTTTTTTTTTAAAGATTATTAGCCATTTTGTTTCAAAATATTAGTATTCTTGTTAACCCCTCCAGCTAACCTAAAATGCTTGTATTAAGAGTGGATTCACGTCAGTAACTTAGTAGTGCAATGGGTGGAATTCGAACACGCGACCTCTCGATCGCAATTCCAATGCTTTATCCATTGGAACTGGGTGCCTTGATAGCACCTCTATCTTGTATTATCATAGGGAAATACTGTGTAGGCTGGCGCAAATAGGAATTTCTGTTGTGTCTGTTTGATATTTAATATTTCTTTGTGATTGCTTTAAACGCAATATAAAGAATATAAATTAACGTCTATACAAGCGTTTCTATTTGTGTTTATTCAACTGCCATTGTTTTAGGTCATGTCTTTTACAATAGAACAATAAAAAGGAAATAAAATTGCTACAATAACCGCAAGAACATATGTTCACCTGATCCAAAGGCATATTTACGACTCATTCATAGAAAACTACACTTATATAACGAACCTATTTACAAAAAATATTACTTTACAGGGCAATAATATGAGCTACGTGGAAGTTTTGACTTAAAATGAGTCATTTACGAAGGTGATTGTTACAAAATCCCTCTCGGTTCCCTTTCGTCTCTTCCTTTCTACTGCCATCTGAAGAAGTTTCTGTTAAAGTGAATGTCTTTTCTTCTGGGCATAGGACATCGTTTCCGCCTTTTCCTATTTGAAGTACACTATTCGGTTGCTCTCTTGTTCTTTACTGACATTCTTAAGGTAAACATAGCGGACCGCTGTGTGGTTTCCGCAGCTTCGGTTTTGGAACGTAACGTATTGAATGTCAGAACGCAACACACATGTACAACATTGTTACATCATTAACTGCATCATATGGATAATTTAACTACTCAAACTGTTGCAGGTCCAATGTACAATTATAATATTTGAATGCATCGACAACATAACGTTCTGCGTTCTATTCCCAGTAGTAATAATATAGTATTTAAATACAATTATACGACTGACTATTTCCCACGAGACAAAAGAATTTTGTAATCTTCATGTCCTCGTTGTAATTTACTCTCTGTTGTCGTCCGTTGTGTCAATATTATTTTGTAGTCTCTCCGTCGATAATTTATTTCTGTTTATATCTTTCATTTCAAGTCAATTCTCAAAACCGGGTTGGAACTAAGCTGGCATCAACATGTTTTTTTAATTTAAAGCCATTCAAATCACGCATCTTAAACAAGTGCTTCCAGCCAGTAGTCAACTGTTTCTTTCTTTTTATAACATTTATTTCAATTTTCAAAACCAAGTTTGTACTACAATTCATTTTTTAATTTATTTCACTTTTCTTAAATTAGTGCATCTAGAGGGGTCAGGCAATGTGAAATTGCGTTGTTATATAAATAAATTCTAAGTAGCAGCACAGTCTGAAACTTTTCCTGGTAGACAGCAATATACAAGCCCCGATTACATGAGCGCTTAAACCATAACTGACAAAGTGCAGATGTAATACACTCCTGCCTCTCGAGGCAGTATACGCAGTATAGGCGTGAGATTATATATGCATATAATCTCCTATCCTACTAAAATCTCGGTTAAGAAAGCCACATTGTTTCATTACTTTGTTTGAACGCGAACTAAGAACAGAAACACTTTCACATCAATACAATTAGTTCGGGCATTTACTCTTAAACCACATCAAGCGACTTAAGACCACACAATCGCAAAGCCAACAGGATAACAAAAGTTCGTAAATCGTAATCAAAATAACACATTTGATAGTTAATACTGTATGATATATTCGTCAGCGCGAATTTCTCTAAGGCTTTCTCTCGAATCTGGTTCATTGAAGCAAGACCTAACGCTTGTTTGCAGTTTCACTCGATGTATAATACAGCGCCTTCACTGCCTTTCCAATTCGTCAAGCTTTTTGATGTGTACGAGTTTTTATAATACTGCTAACTTGCTAACTGTCCCGCTGGTCTCGTGGCAGTTAGCGCTTATACTTCCGGGCACTTGGACTTTCAGAACCTCAGTTCTGGATTCGATTCTGGAGTCAGATAAAGCATTTATTTCGGGTTATTAAGTTGGCCGTGCTATACGTTTATTTTTTTAAAGTACTACTTCAGCTCTGGTACAAACATTCAAACAACGTACTCACAAAACACCTAGACTCGGGACAACTATTTATGGATCATACAAATTTTTGCTTCGTGTCGGGATCGTACCCACAAAATTCGGCCGAGTGGGATAGACGAGGCGGCCACTTAAACTAATAAGCCATGTGTGCACTCAATATAGTGAAAACTCAGCAGCCACATGTTACAGTAAATATATAGCTCGTGTAAAAGCACCTTAACAAACAGAGCGGCGCGCGATGTTCTAATGGATAACAAGAAGTCAGAAGGGCCACTACCGATGTATCGCTCGCTATTCTTAACACAAGTATAACAACTTAGACGAGTTAAGAAGAAAGTAAGTAATTACTAAGCCATTAATTAATACAGCAATTTCAAATTAGTAAATTATTTTTACGTCTATACTATTGCTATCGTTTATCATTATATTAGAATACTGTTACTGTGTCCTAACCAAAATGCATCAAAATCTCTTCAGCGATTTAGCCGTGATAACATGACAAACTAACAAAGTTGCTTTCATATTAAATGATTTTATATAGTAGGTAGGTTTAGTTGTGAACATAGGCACACGGTGTGACAAAAAATTATAGTCACATTTAAAGGTCGTATCGTAACCTTTCAAAGTAACCTTAATAAGGCTTAGCAGCCATTAATAAATAAGTGCTACCGGATTGTAACTAAGTACATAACTGTTTTACATCAATAAGTCTTGCACTTAATATAATGTGACTCGTGTTTATAAACTGCTTAACAGTTACTAGATCGGTTCAGTGCCTCCTTCCTGGCTAAGGTTTGGATATGGCTGTGACTAATGAGGTTTCAAGTACGATTTTCGGATCGAACAAAGTATTATTGGTGTTTTCTATCAAAAAATTTGACAGCATGGAGTCTGGAACAGTTCCCGGTAGATAGCATTAGCCTTACGTGAGGTCCAAAACCAAGCTGAAATGTGGGTTTAATACACATCTGCTTACTAGTTCTGGAATATAGATATGTGAGGGGTATGTCAAAACGGATGAAATAATATAGACCAAGCGTTGGTTTAAATTAAAGCCTGACATGGCCGACAGATAGTCGTTAAAAGCCTTTAGTGGATGTTAGACTTACCTTACATTAGGCTTTGTAAAAATCGCCAATAGCTTTTAGAGAGATCTTAGGGCCGATTGTCAATCGGCAGATAGCTTTCCTAATTGACTGGTTTATATTTAACCTATTGAATCGCAGCACACTGTTGGCTAGACAAAATAGATTTTAAATTATGTCTGGTATACTAAAACTTGAAAATATTACAATATATTACTGATCTACGATGGTAGATTTTGACCCTTATTAATCTGTTAAGTTTTAGAAAATCTAGTTCTTATACCCAGATTTTTAATTACTAGCTAAATATATCCAGTGATTGTAAACCTATCTTTAAACGATTTCATTTGTAATATAATTTATTATTGAATATTCTTTCGCATTCTTATTGCTTTGCATCCAATCTATAATCGATATTTTAGAGATTTGAGATTTCGTACTACCGTTGCTTAAATGACGTATGAAGCTTAAAATTAAAATCAATATGGCCGCGGACTTTCTACAGGATTTTCTTTATGCTGACCAGTTTAACTCAGCTTAATGCCAGCTTATGACCAGTATACCTACATTTACGGCTTCATTGGGTAACAAACATCCATCCGTCACTGAGATTTACTATTTCTGCAGTACTCTTACATTCTTTACCATGTTTTATCATGGTTGCCACGAGTGTTTTACTGTTAAATATATTATACTAGTCGTAGATGTATTTAGGGGTATATTAAATCGAATTAGGCGTTACTTGACGAAAATCCATACTAATAAAATAATTGTGAAAAGAGGAACTCGCCACGCACAAACACATCATCACTAATACGCGGTGAAACACGTGTCGACGCATATTTTGTTCGAAACGGAATACTGCAAGTTGGAGTACGCCCTGTACGCCTGAGTCCCACTACGCGACGTGGCTGTCCCCATCCAGAGGAGTTCGGCAATCCGAGGGTGCGTGGCCAGTTCCTCTCTTCCCAATAAATTTAATATTAAGGATAACTTACTAACTACTACGTCTGTTAACTAGTCATATAATTTACATAAGACAAGTTAATAATCGCATACAATGTAAATACACGTGTCAGGGGGCAAGCATATTGCGGACCATCAGGCACATTGCCATAATCCACAGAGAGCTGCTACAGAGAATTTTCTAACAGAAAATTCCTTCGAGAAATGATGATATGAAAATCAAACTAAAGAATTCACGACAGACAGTCATAAACTTAAGAGAGACATGAGACTCAAACAAAGCTAGTGATAATTATGTGGAGAATGTTTTCCCGAATGGTTAGCCAGAGGTGTATGAGCTAGCACATTTGGCTGGCTTTAAGCCCTCTCCATGCTTATGCATCGCCACGTAATAGGAGGCGAGCCTATTGCTGTCTTCGGCCCTCAGTGTCAGACTAGGTGCTACTAAGGGTCGCTGATGTAGTTTCAGTTCCAGCGACCCACCATACAAAGCAGCGAGTTGGCACACCGTGGTTGTTTTAGTCGGTAGGCCCGAAGTCTCGGGAGTGCCCGACATAACCCTCTCGCCTCCCCTTGTGGCGAGGCAGTATGCATCAGGAACATGTCCCCACGTAAAAAAAGGTGCTTCTATTAAAAATGTCTTGACCAAAAAACTCCGTACTACTTTTTCGGAACCGGGAATCAAACTTAAGACCGAATTTACTATTTTCTATTTACCGTTGCGCCACCGAGGCAAAATTGCCTTATTTTAATTGATTATTAGGCATATGCCTAATGCTTTTAGATATACCAAGTCTATGCTATACTCCCTAGGTGACATCCCTACTTTCCACCCAGTAAGAATGTACGTACTAAGTAAAACGATGCTAGGCGTGGCACAGTACCGCTCGGTCCAAACGATGGCAGTTATTAATCCGTTGCCATTACTGCCAAGTGCCACACCGTTAGCTTACCTGGTTCCCGCCATAGCAACAACTCGCGCGGGAATATAGTCTGACGGGACTTTTTCATTTTAGAATAGCGCTCCATGTGTTGTTATTTTGACGCATACATGTCTAATAAGGATGTCGAAAAAAGTATAGTAGACGCCAAAGGCTTGCCTTCTAATACATGGGATTTTAAATCAAACATAGTTGGCGATATAAGGGTGTGATACACCTAATACTAGTGGTCCCGCAGTGGAAATACGACAAAAAAACGTTAAATTAAAAAAATATGCTTATTTTTGTATAACTTTTAACATTCTGCACTTCTTCATATAAATGTCAATTATGCCAAATAAAAAATTGTATAGAAAATCTCTCCGTACGCGCAATATTCTTATTCTTATATATAAAATTCTCGTGTCACAATGTTAGTTACCATACTCCTCCGAAACGGCTTGACCGATTTTTATGAAATTTTATATGCATATTTAGTAGGTCTGAGAATCGGCTACTATCTATTTTTCATACCCCTTAGTGATAAAGTAAACGTAAAAAAAAGAAAAATTACTTTTGACAGTACGAAGTCAGTCCGGGCAGCTAGTATAATATAGATTGCAACAATATTAGTATCTTCTAAAGAAGGGACATCATAAACTGCCAGTTAAATATGTCCGAAGGGAGAACGCTGATGTCATATTAACTGCATACACCTCTTTCCATTATATTAAAAACGAACTTGAAACCCGCAGATTAGCTCCCGTTTTTCGGTTTAAAAATTAACCTATTCTCTCTCTCCATCACTATGTAAAAGCCATATTTACACACTAATACACTTAAGCATTTTTTATATTATTATACATTCGTATTTATCTTTACAATATATGAAGACTAATGTATACTAACATAAGGTCTTTCAGACCAAATTTCGGTCATGGCGGCCAATCTTCAAGAAGAATGACTATCGGCACAGGAGATTAATGAAAGCAGAAAGACACACAAGTGTTTGCGCAAACACAAATTGTGCTGTTTGTTCACTTTGTACGATTTCTACCAACCGAAACACACAGGAGCGCAGCGCAGCGCATCGCAACGGATGCGCGAGCACGCGCTAGTACCCGACCGCGTCCGTCCGACCGCTACAATTTATTGGAACCCGCGTATACGCGCGCATGTTCGCGTATCCGCCAGCATGCTCTCAGCGACTAATGAGACTTTCGTGTCCGTTCAGTCAATTTCTATCTGCGTTATTGACATGGCCTACTGTTACTGTGGTGGTTAAGTTTGCTAAAATAATGGTGGAATGGGAAGTGGTATTGCTGGTGACTGCATTGGAAGAAGAAGAAAGTAATCATAGGAAATAAAGAAAAGCTTGGGTTGATAATTTATGGAAGAAGATGTTAAAAGTTGGCGAATTCTATACACTTCATATCGACTTGAGATTCAATGCACAAAAATTTTATGATTACTATCGAATGGACCATGAAAAGTATGAACACCTAGTAAATCTACTGCGCCCCCATATTAGTAAACAAAATACAAACTTCAGATGTACTATTTCGATTGAAGAGCGACTCTCTATATGTTTAAGGTAAGTTTAATGAAACAGGGTATTTAATTGTATATTTGAAATATTTATTATTACGAGTATAACAAAATAGTTTTGGAAATATAATCTAAAAATTTAAAAACAAAACAATATTTATTACTTCCCGCTATTTTGATTTTTTATATATTAATCAGTCTCAATAATTAGGAAATATGTATAATATGTATGTACTCTGTTCGTGATTTTGCATTTTTTTAATTATCTTTAGTTTTTATTTTATCATTCATACAAAATGTATCGTGGTGTCGAGTCGTATGTATGAAATCATAATTTAGTATAAAAGTGCAAAAATAAAAAATTGAAAAGTAACTGCTGTGTTTAGATTCCCGAACTAAGTTGATTAGATTAATTGGAACTGAATTAGTAATTTCTCTATTTTGAATCTAATACAACTTTGTAGTACACAAAACAAATTGTTAACTATTAATTTGCAATATAATTTCGGACCTTTCAATGTTTAACAGCATTACTTATCGCTATATTATATTTACTTATCGTTATATATGTATAATTTTGTTTTTGGTGACACTGCAACTCGTACTTCTAAATACTCGTGGAGCTAGTCTATGGAACTAGTATTTACACGTACTCGTACTCGTAAGACTTAGTACACGTTTTAACGCGTACGACTCACCTCTATAGCTCTAGCACAAACTAAATGATTCAATTTGCTGGCCGGCGACAACACACGAGCGCGCGCGACGGTGGCCGACCGAAGCCGATCGGACGCGACGGCATCCGAGCGCCGCCGTCCACGTACGCGAGGAACCGAACGGCTGCCGCGCCATACGCGCGAGTTCCAAACAGTGTAAATTCCATGCAAAAATGAAATTTAACTATTGTATAGAAGGCTCAATTTCCTTTAGCACAATGTGAAATGCGCTCCGACGCGCTCCGGCGCGGTCCGTTTGGTGAAAATCGTACATTACTCTCATAGTCCGATAAGACCGCAATCCGACACGACTGGAGGGAGATTAGGCGCAGGGCCAACGGCTTCACACGCTTTAAGAGGCATAAAGTGTGCTAAACTAACAAAGTCCTACTGCCAGGCCGTTATGAAAAATTTCCAGGCAGAAAACTACTAAAACCATTAACTTTTTGCTGGCTCAACCCGTGATTATATCTCGAAATCTCATGCACAGTCGCATATCCTATCAATACGCCACCGAGGCATTAGCTATACTAATATAGTCCCTAGTTAGATTAGATATTAATATTACTGACGCACTATTAATATTTTACATATTTCCTAAGAAAATCTGTAAGTATTCATTTTGAACAGTAGATCGATTATAGGAACTATTCTTGTGGAAACGATACAATGTAACATGCCTCCTTTCTGTTTGATAGCCTCGATACAGACAGTGCCTAGTGAGGTTATTCTTGTTACTATACTTATAACTATAACTTGCCTACAAATGATTGTTGTGATGGACCGCCCGTGTTATTACTATAATATGTCGGTATTTTATAGTCTGTTTCAAATACGAAGTCCCGTTTTGACACTTCATAGCACGTAACTCTGAACATTTCATATAAATTGCTAAAATAAACAATAATTACTTACGGTACTAAAGACTATTTAAAATAATTAGAATCCATACGAAACCTGATGTAATTGTTTTACAAGCATAACCAACTAATAATTTCTATTGATATCAGCCTTAAAAATTTATTAAATAAATTTTACTACATTACCATGGTTACGCACTAGGTATTTTTTTTACATTCTGTCATAGTGACGCGACAGTATGTATCGGATAAAATTAAACACAAACAATTGTCCGAGATATACTTTTGTAAATTTGTATTTGGTATTATTTATTATTAGGTTGCAACGTACCTTAAATCCCATTCTGCAAACCCTTAATATATTTTCTTTATTAAAATCTGGGTTGGAAGATGCGATATTGGACGTATGGTTAAAATATCCGATAGTTAAGAGTAGCCGTCCTGCCAATCAAAAACTGTAATTACCACATTTATGTCACCCTTATACTAAGTTTGGAGTAATACGTCATACCTACTAGAAATTAATCAAGGATAAGCCTAGATCTTTTTTATAAGTGTTACATGTTATATATATAACTTAGATGTAACTATTCTTTCGATATGTCAAACTTGGATTGACAACTTTTTTGTTTTCCTGTTTCTATCACTTTTGTTTCGATTCTAAACCCACGATTAGTTTGTTTGGAAAGTTAATCGGTAATCGATTTCGTGATGTGTCGATTGAAACGGTCTCTTCATTATTGCTGTTCAAAGATCATCTGTCAAATGGGACTTCGTATTTGAAACGGACTATAGTTGAACATTTGATATGTATACCATCGATATAAAGTTGTATCGATAGAAATTGTCTTGACCGATTGCACTTTTATTATACATCACGCTTATATTCTAATGAGTAGACACTCACATTGCGCATTCACATTTAAATAAGCCATTTATTAGTCTGCGTGCTACTACTAAAAGGAAAACAGCCCTTACGCATGTAGCCCGAACCGAAAATTAAACACAGAGCGATCAGCCTCTTCATAACTGTATTGCCTTAATTCTCGTAAAAACCGTTATGTGATAAGATAATACAGTAATTGAGTAATTAAACTATGTTTGATTTTTCACCTTATTTTATAACAAATAGCATTTAAAAGTTTTCAAATTCAGTTATGAGAAAAATGGGCCTGATTGGGGTCTCCTCGCTATCTTCCTCCCGCGCCCACACTCAAAAAACATTTCATCCCGCGCCCGCACTCAAATAATAGTTCACATCTACTTAACACGTGCGTCCTTTTTCTCTCATTTGGCAATTACCTTTCCTATCAGATTTAAAAGTCTCATATCTTATTTGTTTTCAAATAACTCTTATAACCAGTTATCACTGCGCCACCGAGGTAGTCTTGGTTTAATTCCGTATATGGTTTTCCCTTACTCAGGGCCGTTAGCTGTAGGCGTGCCGGGTGAACTCCGAGGGATGTGGGCAGCCTACAAGCGGTGGGGCAAACTACCCTGGGAGAGTCTGATCGCGCCAACAATAGAGATGTGCAAGGCTGGCATCCCTATTTCAAAGGTCATGTACGATGGTCTACTGATGGCTTCTTCCATCAAAAATGACCCACACCTCAGGTTTGTATCTATATTTCGTATTTAAGGCCGATCTATGGATCCCTCCTTTTTTATTTAATTAAGGCGGCTAGCTGATATGGGGCCTGCCTGATGGTAAGTAGTTTCTGTAGCCTATAATCTGCCAGCAATTCCAAGTCCATTACTTAAGTTTTGTCGACCTTAGGGCAAGAGAGATGGGATAAAAGAAAAAGATTGGTAGGGCTACATAGATATATGAGCCTCCGGGACATTTACTTCTCAGGCTAACATGCTTTTACAGTATTACTAATACGAAGGATTCCTGTACAATTTTGGTACTTTCCCGGGCGAGTAGGCTCATTAGCAACGACAAGCTCGTGTTTGCAATAAAGCAAGTTCCTATGCCTTGCAATGTCAGGTATATATTATATAAGCGATGTGCACAACGGCATTCACTCATTAAATCGAATATTTAAAAAATCTGAGGGATTACCGTTTTATACTTGACCCGTCTGGTTTTCGATTCGTTCGACGCTTCCGTCAGAGGCGATTTTAGAAAATGTATGGCTTGGCTGATAATCTGAAAGCCTAGAAAACACATAACAGATTCTAAAATTCTTACCGCTCCTCGTTTGGAGTCCAGCAAACGAAATACATCTGCGGACCAGGCAATTTTACCGGCATTATAGAACATACATATGGAATCTTATACAAAAACCTATATAAAAGACAAATGCAAAAGTAGGTCTAGCCCAGTCCGGCCTATAAAGCAGTCTGCAGCTGCTTACCGTGGTGACTATTCCCGCGGGTAGCCGCAGACGAAAACGTACAGAGTCTGACTTTTTTAACCCATGGATATTTTTTAACGCAACAAAAACGCCGACCAGCGATACACATGACAGTTCAAAAGATCTCCTGTTTCTTATATCGGTTCTCTTTTTTTTAACGGCAGCTACCGCACTTTTCTCTTCCTGTGTCGGAAGTGAAGTGCGGTGAAGGACACAAAGACAAGAAATAACTCGGCCTCGATGGCGTAGTGGTTAGTGTAACTGACTGCCACGCCTGAGGTTCGATTCCCGCGCAAGTCAAACATTTGTGTGCATGAACATGGATGTTTGTCTTGGTCTGGGTGTTTCTATGTATAACATGTATGTATTTACAAAAAAAAAAAAAAGTATCTATGTATGTTTATCCATTGTCTAGAACCCATAGTACAAGCTCTGCTTAGTTTGGGCTAGATGGTGTTGTGTGTATGTGGTAGAATATTATTATTATAACTATTTGTGGAATTTTTGTCCAGTGTGGGATTGAGAAACTGTATTTAATATTTCCTTATTACTGACAATAATATTCGATTTCCTTCTAAGTGTTATTTGTATACATGTATAACTATAAGCAATTAATTAGTAGTACCTCTACTTGTTCGTCTTAAATAAATATGCGGCAGTTAATTAATAGATGGCCCATTATGTGTGTGTATGTATTATAGATAAATGCAATAATAACCAATATAAAAATAGCATAAATGTTTGTATTAATACTTGATAACACGGATTGCGCAGAAGTTCCTTCGCTATTCTACCTTCCGCTAACTAAAAAGCCGTTAAGCCATATGCGTTCTTATATCAATTAGCAGCTTTTTAGTTCGTGGAAATCCTAAAATATAACCACACTAGTTTGTTACACGCTCTATAGTAACAACACAACACAAAAAGTAGATTATAGTTACAACCTTAAATAAAAAATTATTCCACGTACAATGTCGCTGTCGCATCTTTATGCGAAACCTCCGTTTGCCCATATCAAACATCAGGAAGTAATTCATTTCCTTTTTCACAGAAAAATGTACTTCAATTCGGCAAGAGGCCAGTTCCACAAGCCTGGTACTGTCGTGAAGCCTCCCGAAGCACTGTGTAACACTCTCCAGAGGATAGCGGAGAACGGGGGGGATGAATTGTATAGCGGTGCCTTGGCGATCGACTTCTTGGATGATCTCGAAAGAGTTGGGAGCATGATCACTGCTGATGACCTGAGGCAATACGAGTAAGTATTTTTTTGTTACTACACCTCGTAAAACGTCTTAAACGGGAACAAGCATAGTTGATAGATATACTTTCTGAACATGGGCACCATATAAGCCAAGGCACTAAGTGTCATTCCAATTGGAACATCGTCGTAATCTTGCTAATATTATGACATCTCAATTTCATGGAGTCATATTTTATATGTTAAGAATTCTGTTTGTCATATTATATGCATGAACTAGAAAAAAATATACCTAGATAAACTGTTTAGAAAGTGGTTCAACTTTAATATGTATCAATCTGCATAAACGCATAAAACTACATAATAATATGTCACTTTTCGTATCGATGTTATTGTAGTTTCGTAATATTGATTATATTAAACAAAACTCCACGATTTCCTGTCAATGTAAATAATTTTACCGCCTAAATTTATTCATAGGCAATATACATACATAGATACAGAAATGTCACTTAAAGAAGCAACGAACGGCTGTTTCTTATTTTAAACATGCCAGAAACGAAATAGTCGTTTCGACATTTTTATAAAACGAACATAATTAGTACCTTGCAGCTGTGGAAGTGAAGACTGTCATTAGTTAATTTAAAACAAACTCATTTGCAATGATAATAAGATGTTAACTAGTCTACAGTACATAACAGCCTCTAAAACTATCGTGGCGTTCAAAAGAAAAATGTTGTGCAACTATGTACATATTGAGATACTGGCCGGTTCTTATCGGCCAGTATCATTGAAACCGGTGGTAACGGGAATTATAAAGAAATACGAGCTGCTAAGCTTTAAACTATTGGACATTATTACGCAAGCAATATTAGGGGTCAGTTTGTTTACTAAAATTATTATAATATATTGAAATTAAACTACTATATACGGATTTTATCGCGTTATTTATTTTACACTTTATTACAAAATTTTGAAACTGTCACACTACTACTAGATACTATTGATCTTTACAAATTATTAAGCTAATTAATTTATTAAAACTATTTATATTTAAGTTTACACTTTCCCCGACGTTTCGGTTGCTTTTCAGCAGCCGTGGTCACGTTGTAATAAAGTGTAAAATAAATAACGCGATAAAATCCGTATATAGTAGTTTAATTTCAATGAATAACATTCGCGTAAACAGAAGACAATATTATTATAATATACTTTGTATAGTAAGTATCAACATATATTTTTATCTTTTAGGAATGACGTAGTTAGGAAAAGTGACGTTAAAGTGTAGTGAAAGTAGGCAGAATACAATAACAACTGCTCTTGTTGATTGACACTAATTACTAGAATAATCTGTACGTCAATACATTTAAAATGGTATTAGACCTTTAGATAAATCGCAGATTCTTTAAACTCTATAATTAGTAATCTAGTTCGTTTTAGCTTTTAGCCTTATTAAGAAGAGTACAACAATAAAATATGGTGTTAATTGGACCCAAAAACATAATATTTTTAAAACTTTTATTATATGGTTACGGAGAAAACGCAGAGCTATTTAAATTTTCATTCAATTAGAGTCTTCATGAGGTTTTAGAGCCGTTAGGTGTACTTTTTAAAACACTTTTACACACTTAAGATCATATTGGTTCATAAGATATAAAATAAAGTTAGTATCAGATGAAAATATTAGATGTATACATGTGGCAATTACGGTAATGTTTAAATTTACTTATAACAATTTTAGTAAGAAACTATAATTAAATGGCGCTTAGTCATGCGACGATGTTTTGTAATTTATATAAGTGTGATATCTTCGTTTAAAATAAATAAAATAACATAAAGACATACGACCCAATTTAAGTCATTCAATGTTGGTACTAAACTGCACCCGTTAAAAGGAACGTAAACTGCTATGACTACTAATAACTAAATGCATAGTCATAAATTCTTGTGCCACTCCTTCGGGGTGGGACAGAGATCTAACAATTCGCCAGCCATATTCACAATAGAGATATTAAAAATATATATTCAATTTTGATTTTGAAATGTACGTTGCTCTATAATTAGTTTTATTATGCCCAACTGTCTAAACGGAATTAGATGAAATTTAATATGGTCAAAGCTTGCACTACGAGTAACAATAAAGGGTATATTAAAGGTATTGAGGTCGAACGATGATCCAAATAACTATACTATTATTATACCGAGGAAAGATTTGTTTATTGTTTGTTTGTTTTTTTTAATTTTTTTTATTAGTTCTGTTGCTTTTTTTTTTAACGTGGAGGAATGCATGACGCATACCCTTCCGCGGGGGCGGGCGGAGGGGTTATGTCGGACTCGCCGGGGTAAAAGAAAGATGGAATAAGAATAATGTACCTCCCGGAATACCGACTAAACCTATCACGGTGTTTCTCGACAAAACCACTATCGACGGGGCCGCGCGAAACACTTGCGCATGCATCGCGACCCTGCCGAGGTTTCGGCCCGCCGTATGAAACGGCAGGCCACTACCCGATAAGACCTACCCTATAGGCACTTCGCAAAAATAATCCCTACTGTCCCCCCTAGAGGGGAGACGGACTCGACACAGAGGCGCGCGTGGGAACACGCACGCCGCCTCTCGGACCTGGTGCTGAACGGATGGCAGGCAGGCCTACAAAGCCCACCACCCCCAGGTCAATCCTCAGGGTGGGATTAGATCTGTTGCTTATTTTTTTTTTTTTTTTACGTGGGGTAATGCTTGATGCATACCCCTCCGCGGGGGCGGGCGGAGGGGTTATGTCGGACTCGCCGGGGTAAAAGAAAGATGTTAAGAAGAAAATGTACCTCCCGGAATACCGACTAAACCTACCACGGTGTTCCTCGACAAAACCACTATCGACGGGGCCGCGCGAATCACTTTCGCATGCGGTCGCGACCCCGCCGAGGTTTCGGCCCGCCGTATGAAACGGCAGGCCACTACACAAAAGACCTACCCAAAGGCACTCCTCACAAATTATCCCTACTGTCCCCCCTAGAGGGGAGACGGACTCGAAACAGAGGCGCGCGTGGGAACACGCACGCCGCCTCTCGGACCTGGTGCTGAACGGATGGCGGGCAGGCCCACAAAGCCCGCCACCCCCAGGTCAAACCTCAGGGTGGCTGGAGGTCGTCCCGCGCCCTCCGGCGCCCGGCTCTGCGGTTGGGGAGAGGGTTCAAATTAGTTCTGTTGCTAACATAACCCTACCTAACCTACTTTTACGCGAGCGAAGCCGGAGACAAAAGCTAGTAATATCATAATTTCAATAGAATTATTAGAATTGTAAGTAGTAAAAGTACCTAAAGCTGGTTTTACCAACAAAGTAACGATATTATACTAGTATAGACTAGTTAACATGAAACCTCAATGGTTATTCAATTATGGAAAGCACCACTATTTCAAGTTATATGACTTCCGCCGGTAATATAATCCGATTGAGTTCCGTTCTACGTCTAATCATAAACCTTTTATGGTAACATAGAGAGCCAGACTCTGTTAGTACGCTAAACGAGTAACAATATCCGTGAAAACGCTTTATTTATAGAATTGTCCGATCAATTCTAGTTTTTATAGATATTTCTACCTTTTCAGCTACTAAGTTGGGACTGAGGGCACGGCTCGCTTGATGCTAAGGTAGCTATGGATACTGCAGCGTTGCAACACCAAGCATTTATATTGACGACTCAGTAAAACCGCCATATATGTGTAACCTACTAATATTTAAGGCTTGTGTGTACTAACATCTTCATGTTTGGATGTTTGTTTCGAATTACACGTAAAGCGTTGAACAGGTCGTGATGGTTAACAAGGGCGAAACCTCGTACAGAACCTAGTACGTTATAATTTACAGTCAAATACGTTATTTTCAAAATCTATCTAAGTACATATCTTTTCAATCCCTTGTTCACTCCTAGACACCGTTGAGCGATTAGACTGTAGATTGTCATGTTCGAAAAAACTGTTATACAACAGCTTTGTCCGTCCGTCTGTCTGTTATACATCTTTCAACTCAGGAACCGTAAGAGCTAGAGACTCGCGGTCAACGCCGTTCGACTCAGCATAGTCGATATACCCGCAAAATGACTATAACCTTTGACCTCAAGGTCACGTGGTATCACGTGGCCTTTGCATATATTATTTTTCGAACTCTAAGATTTACGGCAATTCATTGCCGTTTTTCACTTATGGTGATATTATCTCCTGCCATTTTCTTAAAATATTTTTGAGGAAGAAAGGGTAACTACTTTTGTACGCAAATGTAATCAACTAGATTTTGCCCGTGGCTTCGCTCGAGCTAATCTAGATTTCGTTAATAAATTGTTATCCTTCGGGAGAAATACTTTTTCTGGATAAAAGGTAACCTATGTCCCATTGTGTATGTATCTGACAATGTATATGCGAAATTTCAAAACGATCGGTCAAAAAGTTAAACCGTGAAAGTTAACCATATAAACAAACTCACATTTGCTTTTACAATATTAGTTAGGATTCCATCATAAGTCATAACCTTTCTTATTAAATATATACATACATACAATAATGATGAATACTTGTGACAATAGAATTACAAAGATTACATAATTTTATTCAGGCGTAAATTTCTCAACGTTAGTCGGTATCCCTTTGTATAATTTTCTTAATAAGACATTTGTAATTCTCAAAGCATCACATGTTGCCTGATAGAGAATGATTGATTGCGTTTTGTAAACAAAGCAAGCACTCGATATGAACTGAAACAAAGCTATCTTTATAAACATTTGTTCATAGATTATTATACGTTACAATAATAACTCGCTACGTAAACAAGGAGTTTTAAAAACAATAGTTATGTGACCAAGATAAACCATGTCTGTGTATTTATTTAAATGTGTCCATAACCATGACGGCATATTTTGTTATGAATGTACGTAGGTGTACGATCACCTATTATTATTGAAGTATTGTTTTATTTATTTTATGTTCATTATCAATTTACATAATTATTTAAAACTTACTAATACCTAAAGTATTATAAAATAGAAATAAAAAAGAAAACATAAAACTAAAACTCTCTAATAGGCGTCATAGAATTCCTCCGCATCACAGTCGTCAGGTAGTGTGCCCAGGAGACTAACAGCATTGCTACATTGAATGGCAATGCTTATTCTTTACGGGAAAATAAGACCAGCCCTCTGGTCACCTATTATTATGTTTATATAGATGTTTAAGTATAGATGTTTAAGTATGCAAAGTGTACACATTGTATACTTGCCTTAATATATACTAATATTATAAAGCTGAAGAGTTTGTTTGTTTGTTTAAACGCGCTAATCTCAGGAACTGCTGGTTCGAATTGAAAAATTATTTTAGTGTTGGATACCCCATTTATCGAGGAAGGCTATAGATAATATAACATCACGCTACAACTAATAGGAGCGGAGCAGCAATGAAAAATGTTGCAAAAACAGGGAAAATTCTCTTATCTTATATAAAGCAGACGAAGTTGCGCGGGTCAGCTAGTATGGATATAAAGCTTAGCACGTCTTATTTGCGACGACAACGTGTTATTTGCAAGAACCAGTTCTGAGATGACACGTTTTCGTAACTTTTGATGTAGTAAGAGAAAGGATATATGGATTCGCTGTGCTGCCAGCGCAAAAAATAAAGATTCGTCATTTAGCTGGCGTCACAGAGGTTGTGTAGGCTCTGGAAACTCGACTTACCGCCAAGACATAAATTAAAGTCAAATATTTGGTTGCGAATTTCTGTAGGAGGTAGGTACTCTAGGCAGTCCTCTACAGATTTGTGTCACCACTCCTAAGAACATTTACAAATATGGTCGCTTCCTCGCACTTCTTAGTGATCATACCTGAAGGTATTTCTTTAAAGACTTATTCAAAAAAATATATTGTGCGTGTGTTTAAATGTAAAATACAGTGTGAACCTCGATTTAAATCCTGGATTTGTACTATAATTAGAGCAGTAAGACCTAAAGTCCTAGTATTGTTTCTGCGGTGTATAAAATTTTGAGATGGCGCATGATGATGATGATTTAAGAGAGCTTATGAGGAGGAGTTCACTAAACTAGGACATACTATACTGGGACAAAACTACGGGTATAATTTTATGATCACCAGATCATAAGCTACGGCTACTAAGGCCTTATTATAGACTTCCAGTGCCAAAATGTTCTATAAAAAAAAAAAAAGATGAGAACAAGTAAAATTGTTACCATAAATGCAAAAAGCAATGGCAGGTAGCACATTTTTAGACCATCTTATTTAATGCAAAAATATATTCAACTGAGTGAATAAATTGCAAACGTGGTCTATTTGTTAACCGGTCTAAAGTCAAGCGTTGCATAAGCAAACCTTTGTCTAAGTCTGCAACAACATTATTTACTTAAAATATTAAGTTAAACAGAATACACGTAGGGTTGTCAATCTGGCTTTGGCTTGTGATTCCAATCGTACGTCTTTGGACTCCAGATTAACCGATCGAGTCGCAGTGCCTATGGCCAGCAGTCACGGTGGCCGGCCACAATCTGATAATAATTAAAATATTACTCTATGTATAAATTAATTAAATGTGATTTTTATGTAAACCTTTTTGTGATGAGTTATAAAATAAATTATATAGTAACCTAACTAAGTGGTTGCGAAGAGACGACTGCCGTACCCATCCTATACATGCGCTTGAGTATACAAAACTAATGCGCCAGCCGTATCCCTACAGATATGTGTATCCATTGACGAAATTACTGGGTATGTTATTATTTTAGAGCGCAGCCCTACCCATAAACGCCATAACTGCATGTTTATAAACAATGTGCACGTTGCGTCACTGTTGACATTATTAACTGCAAATTGCTTTCTGAAAAACAATTGTTACAATATTACCAACATAACTGTACAGTGAGGAGGGCGCCACTGTCTATACCCCCGTACAACCGTTGTATACGGCTTTTTTAGTTCCTCGTTTTCGCCACGGCATGCATAAACTTGTTGAATTAACATCAAATATTACGCAACGTAGGATTAATGTCACCTCAACCTATAAGACGTTTTGTTAAAATAAATAAAAAATATCATGACAATATTGCCTTCATTAGCATTATTTAGTGTCAAAACAAGTCAATATATCTAGACGGTCAAACAACGGTTTCCTTGAACGGTTGACTCATCATTATCTAGCTAAGTTTAGGTCTTAGTAATAAAGCGAGTACGTACATCAAACTTCGTAAGACTTCAACTTTGTAACAAAAAACCAATTACATACTTTGCCTTAAACAAGGAATCAAACACAGAATCTCACTTTCGTCTTAAATCTTATATCACTGAATCATTAACAATCCAATAGTTACAGTAACAGAATTAATAATAATAATAATAATAATAACATTTATTTTTTTCTTAACTTGGCACAAATTATATTCTATATGAAAAAGTATTTAGTTAAAATTAGAAGCGGCCTGAGTAAGGAAGTAATAACATGCACCATACAAAACATTGTAGCTATAGTTTGTCCATTCGTTTATTATCTTTTTGACATTTCGATAAGTAGTAAAAATAGTGACAACCTAACACATTTCTATTACGATTTAAAGTTTTAATCGATATTATGCTAGAATATTTTTTGTGTAAAAAATGTTGTAAAAAATGTTTGTTGTAAATAAATACTGCTCGTGTAATGTATTACCAAATCTCATTTGATTTACTTATTATTTTAGTTTAGTTAATAATATAACACTTTATATAGTACACATAATACTTTGTATACTTTGATTTATTTATATTAATTTCATTTTAAAAAAGGATTTTAGGAATTTTGTACGAGTCCGTTTTTTATGAAGAGTCTTATGGTTCATCTGAATAAATTAATATTCTAAAATTTTACTTGTTTTGTTTGTTTTAATTACTTTATCTGTAAAGTATGTACTTATAATTATGTAACCAAATAAATAGGCACTTAATTTTTTAAGAACCCGAGTATCTTCTTTATTGTTCTTTACTTGAATTCCAATATTTCGATTTAATTCCTTGCAAATAATACTATTTGTAAGCATAATCTAAAGCCTTTTTACTGATTTAATTTCGAATAATTATAATATTGTAAAAGCATTCGATCTCTTCACTATGTGCGATAAAACGTAACTATATTTATTACGTAAACCAATAATCATTTATTTTGGCAACAATTATACACTTACAATATTATAATGTCTGCAAACTGATATACAATATTATAATGAAATGAAAATATGTAATCTACATTTTTATTTTCTAAGCGTCTTAAAGATAAAACAGTTACGTTCTAAGGCTGTCAAAAAGATAATAAACGATTGGACAAACTATAATAACTTTGTGTTGTGTGCCCGCCACGAGTACCTACATTGTTCAGATGTCCTAAAGAAACCGCTGTTTCATTGTGTCGGCCGGGAGATCTTGAATGGATTTCGCACCCACCCCTACCCTACGCTACATATTAAATAATACTTACTGACCACGCAGGCGACAAATACAAACGGAATTGAATTTGTAGAAGTCTGTAAAATCTAATTATACCATTTTTAAATAAATGTCCCAGCCCAGTATTATTTATCATTATGATAGAAATAATATTTTCAGAGTCGGTATAAGAATTCGTTCACGTTAACTTTCTGTTTTTATACAATAAATGTGGTTAACGTTTCTGCCCGATTATAAACATTTACCATAACCTATAATATGCCGGGGAGTATTACCCGCAACCCTAGTAAAAATAATAAAATTGGAACAGTAAGAAAGGAATCGAAGAAGTATACATGTTAGCCTCGGATCTTATCATTACCGATCGAAACGCTGTAAAAATTTTGCTCGCAAGGATTCTTTAAAAGGGTGATTCTTCCAATGAGCAAACGGGTTCACGAAATAACTTGCAATGGAGTTTCAATATAAAATAACAGAAATAAATATTCAAACTATGTTACCTAACGTACAGTAATATTTCAATACTCAGTCATTTCTTACTTAATTGACCGTGAGCTTAACTAATGTCAAAATTCGTTCCGAATTCCACTACCGATAACAATAGGAAGCTATTGAAGAATCTAGAGAAACTGCCACTGGTTTGAATATATAACATTTATAACATTGCACCACGCTTGCTTTATTGGTGAAAGGATAGGCAAAAATTAAATAATGTTTATAAACTGACTTATTGCTGAGCCTAGCTTCTTTTGACATAAAAAGTGTTAGGCCATAGACTACCACGCAGGCCCAGCGCGAGTTATCACATATTTTTTAAATCGGTTTATGGGGGAGATCCCCGACATGCAGGTTTCCTCACGTTAACGGCTGACGGCTAACGTGTGTGCGTTTTTTTTTTATTGCTGTGATGTCGGCAAACATGTACAGGCCCGCCTGATGGTAAGCGGCCACCGCAGCCTATGAACGCTTGGCAACACCAGAGCATCACTCACGCGTTACCGATCCCGAGATATTTGTTCTTAAGTCTCATATGCACAAAAATTTCACTAGCTAGTACGATTCAAACCGAAACATAAGTGCACAATTTGCACACTACTACTTCGCGGTAGAATATGTGGCAGTATGGTGGTACCTACCTAGACGGCTCTTACAAGATCCCCTTAAAGATTGCCTTAGGATCAAACTTGTAACCTCTCTCATGTCAGTACAACATTCTACTACTAGACGTAGCTGCTCCGTGGCGCTGCGGTAGTGAATGCGACTGCTGTGCATGAGGTCTCGGGGTCGAATCCCGGGTCGGGCCAACAATAAGTTATTGAGTTTTTCTGTTAAGAAATCTCAATACGAGCTCGGATTTAGAAAGTTGGCGGTGTTAGACACCCTCGTGTCTCGGAAAGCACGTAAAGCCGTTGGTTGGTCTTGCGCCTGATCTCTCTCCGGTCGGATTATCCGTCCCATCGGTTCATGTGAGCTAGGGAACAGAGAGTGCACTTGTGTTTGCGCACACACTTGTGCACTATAATATCTCATGTGCAGATGGCCAGTCTCCGTTAAGATTGGCCGCCATGACCGAAATTTGTTCTGGACGACATTTTTTTTTTTTTTCATTTTAACCGGTCGTATACCGCCGGCTCGCATACCAGCCGGCAGATTTGTACCCGTCGTAGGCCGGTGGCTCGCATGCGAGCCACCAAATTGGCGCCAAAACGCCGCGCGCCGCCTTCGCTTTAGCTTAAGCTAACGTAAAACCAATTTGGTGGCTCGCATGCGAGCCACCGGCCTACGACGGGTACAAATCTGCCGGCTGGTATGCGAGCCGGCGGTATACGACCGGTTAATATTCACCATTTGCCAGAATAAAAACCATTTTTCTATTTTCGAAGTTAACCGACCGTATTCAAAAGGTCCACTTTAAGGCCTTTTCAGACCCTTTATATAAACACACACTAACTACACCTACATGCGGCAATAATTTAAAATAAATGCTCAACGTTACCCATTCACCTGATCAAATGATAACACGAATGAGTCACCGGTTCATAGAATAAATATGAGTTATTTGAATATGTTGAAATCTCTTGCAATATACATTTTGTTTTATTGTCATTCAATGACAATAACTGTAATGCCATTGTCTGAGTAATGTCAACCAGCTGTATTATAATGAAGTATATGTAGTTTTGGACAACAACATGGAAAGCATATTATGCAGATGGGTCGCGATGTACGGTGTATTATTGTGTTTTATTAACAATTATTAGAAATAATTTTTACCGTGGGAGACCCACGCTTCGGCACGAATACGCCGGCTCGACCGGAGTGATACCACAGCCTCACAAAAAACAGGCGTGAAATAGCGCTTTCGTTATGTTTCGTCGAGTGAGTGAAGATACCGGAGGCCCAACACCCCTCCCTTCCCTAGGGAGGGGACAAATTTAAAAGGTTAGCAACGCACTTGCGACTCCTCTGATGTTGCGGGTGTCCATGGGCGGCCGTAATCGCTTACCATTAGGCGATCCGACTGCTCGTTTGCCTTCTACACAATAAAAAAAAAGACCAGTATGAACAACTACATTTTCTTAATTCGATCGTATGTAAGTATTTTCGATCCAAAATCGTGACAAAATTATGATCGGTCCAAAAAAGAAGTCACGATTCTAAGTATAATCTATCGAGTAGAAGAGGCGGCCAAACACAATAGTTTTTAATTATGTAAAGCATTCCAACAAATGACTGGCTAATAGTCTTTTGGTTTCCATGTTTGTAAACCCTTGTTAAACCTTTATCGTAGTATAGTTTCTTTCCGTGTAACCCTGAGATCAAATAAAGTTTATGTATCCCTAATAGCCTAATAGGAAATGGTTGGGCTGCCACGCAGAGGTCTCGACTCTCGAGTTCGATCCCAAGGCGCGCATCTCTGACGTTTTGAAGTTATGTGCGTATTAAAAAGTTCAAAGTAACCGGTGAAGGAAAACATCATAAGCTGCATATCTAAGAGTTCTCCATAAAGTTCTCAAAGATATGTGAAGTCTGCCAACCCGCACTGGGCCATTGGAACGTGGTGGACTATGACCTAACCCTTCTCACATTGAGAAAAGGTCCATGCCCAGCAGTGGGACAGTTTAATACAGGGCTGATATTATATACGTATAATAAGGGCTTCATCTTTCTTATATTGCTTTTGTACAACACACGAAGCTGGCGTGCGTTATATGCGCAAGGTTCGCGCAGGCTACATGCGTGAGTGGGTATGTGGGTGCTTGCCTCGAGTCGGTCGTTTACACGATGCATACAAGCCGCTTTGGTGCCCTAACTTGGTCATGTTACTCGTGTCGTGAAGAAGAGGCATTACAGAAAGTAAGGTTCTGGCAAAGCCAATATTTCTAGAAAGATCCGACAATCGGCTTGCTTCTTCATAACAGTATCTTCTTCCCAGATAGAATCTTGACCAGCCTATAGGAGTTAAAATTTCGCAGTTATTTCGTACATAATATGTATTGCGCACTGGTTTTACATCTAAAGTAAAATAATATTGAAATTATAGGTGCTTACATAATATTACATTTGCACGCTCAAATGAGCATAACATCGTGAACTGGGCGTTCAAATAACATTCTAATAATGTATAATGCATCCAAGAAGAAAATTCAAGTGCAAGTGCAAGGTAAGATTCATTCATATACCTATTTTGAATATACAGGACAGGGAACATAAAAAAATACATGGAAGCAGTACTTTCATACTAACTACAGTTTATGACAGCACAGCTTACTCAGCTCTACTACTCAAAAATAAACGTTACTTTTAATGGAGGTATTAACTTTTCTGCTATACAGCTTATTTACTTGCTATCAATGTCAAAAATTCAAATGCATTGATGTAAATATACGTTACTATAGCGATACGGCTTAGTTTTATTATGCCCTACCTGTGATAGAGTTTGTGAAGATGCTATGGTGCCATTTTTCCCAGTGAGGCTACTGCCACTTTCCTCCACTGGTGTAGGGCTATACCACCAATTCTAGTCATTAGATGCGCGACAATATAACAGTGCATTGCAGACCTTTGTCTTGGACTCGCACATGCAATGACACTGCTTTATGAGGTAAGGCCCAGGCCTACCACAAATACCCATGACTGCCATCCGCTAACGAAAAGGACTTTAAGCCATATGCGTTAAATAGCACTCAACGTCCTTTTAGTTAGTGGACGGCAGATGATTTAACCCTAGAAAGCTAACGTTCGTCAAAATGACGAGCATGCAAAAAAATCGCCCTCTCCCTTTCTAATGGTTTTACCTATACAATCGCAGTTCCGTGCCAATTACTTATCCGCTAGACTGCGTCGCATAATGGTTGTGTTAAGCCAGTAAATAATTTTGTAATACCAAAAAAGAAATTATTTTCTGAATAATAGTTCCTGTTTTAGTTATTTTAACAGTAAGTGCCTTGATCTTAAAAAAACATGTGCTATAATAAATGTGATTTAGTACTTAAAAAATGAATAAATACAATTTTTTGCAATAAATGTCTTTTAATTTATATCCCAAATTTTCTATAAACATAATAAACTTGGTTAAATACTTAATATTTTTAATAAAATACACATTTTAAAAATGATCGTCGAATAGTCGAATGGTTAGCTTATCATGGTATTTCAGGGAGGTTAGCTATCTAGGGTTAAGTTTGCGCTAATGTTTACCGCAATTATATTTTTGGGTTAGATTTTTAGGCCGGGCAAGGTGGCTTTTCTGTCTACATATTTCCATTAGCAGGCTTTGTAAATTTGCATGGCAGGGGCAGTTTACTGTAGTACTGGTTTAAGTGGTTGTGGGTTCTTTCCCCAAACAGGACAAAAATTTGTGTGATCCAGAAATGGTTGTTCCGAGTCTGGGTGAACTTTGTGTCAGTTGTTTGAATGTTTGTAAAGTCCCACGGGACACAGGAGTTATTCCTAGTCCGGTGCAGTTGTCATTTTGATGAAAAGAAAACAAAATTGGCTGCTCTTCTGTAACATGGTACTTACAAAGATAACTAGCGATATGTATGTAGGTATTATATTAAACCACTGTTTACCGCTTTGGGATATACCGGCGTTTGTATATAATTATATGTGTATTATAATCGTTAGCCGGGGAATAACTGAATGAGTGGCAATTCCCTTTGTCACGCGCGATGTGTGGCCAACTTAAAAATCTATAAATTACCAATAGGTAGGTACATATTTATTAGTAATGCATTTTCAAATAAGGTGTAGATACCTACTTGTATTTGGGCGAGTCTTTTGCCACTTATCGCGCACATTTCTAGACTCCGTGCTTCTGCTGAGTATTTATTGACAGAAAAACACTAACACCTTGCTCGTGAATCAAATCCGGGATATTATGCACAGTCGCAAACTTTCCCGCTACACCTATGATGCAACAACATAAGTATACTCTGTCGTTCTTATCTCTACATATACAAATAAAAAATAAAAATTGAACTGTATGCTTGTAATGTCAAAATAATAGCTTTTTACATAATGCATATGAAAGTATATAATATGTACTTATTTCAAAACCCAAAATAGTAAATTTTTAAAAATAGTGTTCCTTGTAAATAATTCCTCGCGGATGGAGTCGCGGGAGACAGCTTGTATAAAGTAATTTTACAGATTTACTGCTACAAGATACGATATGAAAATCCTTGTAGGGCAATACGGTAAAAACGTCTCGGTAATCATAACTCATAAGTATGCAACACAAGATCCCTGGAGGTCGATGTCTCGCTTACCAGTAACTGTTCACAGCTGTTACGAAGAATATTATTTATATCACTGTTGGTTCCTGCATCGTATGTGCATGAGAAAAGTACGGTCGTTTTAGAAGTACATATTATATCGGACTAGATGTTTCCCGCGGCGTCGCTCGCGTAAATATAGGTTAGGTTGGTAATATTACTGTTGATGAAATGAAAGGTCTAGAACCCTATGTCCTTTTTTGTAGGTACCCCATGCAACGTGTATGCAAGATTTTATGATGATCGGTTGAGTCCTTAAGGCGTGAAGGCGTAACAAACAAACTCACATTTGCATTTATAATATTGAGTTAGAATTTAACATACACACAACATTTCCCCATGTACAGTTTCAGTGGCGAGAACTTACCCGCATAACAAGGGATGAGCGTACTGTATATGTTTATTTGAATACCGTACATCATAAACATTAAAAATGTTGACGAAAAATCATGTTGATAGAAAAGCGAATGTTAAAATAGGCAATTATACATTTTAAATTAATAAACGAAGACAATAATTACGAGGTAATTTCTGTCATTACACACATAGAATCACGTGCGCATATCGCCAAAGGGATATTTCTTTTTTTTTGTAATAGACAACTCCCGCGCTAGGAACAATTCCCGTGCCACGAAGAACTTTACAAACGAACACAGAAAACACCCAGTCTCGGAACAATAATTTATGGATCACACAAATTTTTGTCCCGTGTGGGATTCGAACCCACTGCATTCGACGCAGTGGCAGCGGCGAGGCGCCCACTTATACCACTACGCCATCCGTCCAGTCATTTATAACCATATGAATATAATAATAAATACTGTAATCAATTCAATTCAAAACATTTATTTACTCGATACATGGTACATGATAGTTGTTACACAGTGGAAAAAAATCACATATATCTTCTTCTCTCTTAACCTTTATTATTCCTAAGTTACTTGGGGTCGGCTTTTCTGGTCTAACCGGATTTGACTGGATATCAGTTTTTACACGGAGCGGCTGCCACCTGACCTCCGCAACCCGAAGGCTAACGATACCCTAAGGCTAGACCAGTGTCAGGATATTAGAGGGTACTGACTTCCCAATAACGACTGCCATAGATGTTCATGGCAGCCAGGACCAACGGCTTAACGTGCTCTCCGAGGCACGGAGCAGGCGATAATTGTCAATCAATACGCACATAATTTCGAAAAGTCATATAACTTCTGAAAGTCAGAGGTGCGCGACGTGGGTTCGAACCCGAGGCCCTCTGCATTGCAGTCTGTTGGTCTCCCCACTGAGCTATCGCTGATCACATATATAAATATACATAATTATTGTATAATAAATAATAATACAACTAATATAAGACACTTATCAAATACTACGCCACACCAGTGGAAAGTTACGAAGTTCTGTAAAGGTCACTTGATAGAGAGGCGTTTTGATGTCAAATGTAGCAAAATTTATATTCAATTAATAGCGACGATGTGTTATCTAATTACTTGTTGCAGAATATGTAGATAATTATAGGCAATAGGAATCAATAAACGCAGTCTTGGCGACGCTTAGGAATGTTATTTGATAACAATACTAAGTCTATCATAATATTATAGAGGTTTGTTCGTATGCAAATGATAAACGAAGGAATTACAGAACCGATTCTATATAATATTTTATGTTATAGCCAGGTGCACTATCTCCAAATAAAGTAGGATATTTTTAAGACATGTGCGAAATGAGGCCAACGTTATCGATACTTTTCTCCCTTAGCCTTTATTATTCCCAAGTCCCTTGGGGTCGGCTTTTCTAGTCTAACTGGATTTGACTGGATATCAGTTTTTACACGGAGCGGCTGCTACCTGACCTCCGCAACCCAAAGGCTAACGATACCCTAAGGCTAGACCAGTGTCAGGATATTAGAGTGTACTGACTTACCCAATAACGACTACCGTAGATGTTTATGGCAACCGGGACCGACGGCTTAACGTTCTCTCCGAGGCACGGAGCAGGCGATAATTGTCAATGAATACGCACATAATTTCGAAAAGTCATATAACTTACGAATCGACCCTCTGCATTGCAGTCTGTTGGTCTCTCCACTGAGCTATTGCTGCTGTCAGTACTAATATTATAAAAAGGAAAGATTTGATTTTTTGTTTGTTTGTAAGGATTAAACTCAAAAATCTTTCACCATTAGGAAGCTATATTATCGTCGAGTAACATAGTCTATATTTTAATCTAAAAAGCACTATTACTAACATAACCTAAGCTTAGTTTACGCGAGCGAAGACATGGACAAAAGCTAGTCACTTATAAAATAATAAGATTTAAGTTTCTGAAACGAAACGATGCTAATAGCAGCAAATATCAGATACCTGTCATGGTTTTAAAACATACTTACATACTTATATAGTCTCACGCGTGTATTCTGAAGCGCCGATACTGAGAATTTTAGGCAAAAATACACAATAACACTTTGTCAACCCAAGACCATATGCACAGCAGTCACATATACAACCACTACGCCACCGAGGTAATAAAACCTATTTTATTCAAATTTGAAATAGCATAGTATTCTTGGTAGTCTCTAGAACTAAGCTTAATGCTTGTGTTAGGAGTGAGTTGTCAACGGTTGTGTAGATAACTTTATCGAAACCGTGAATTCGCGTTTGCAAATTCGGAAAACTATCTACAAGGCGACCGTCGGTCGCTTGAAAATTCTAATCGAAGCTTACTCATAATCCACGCGTATTTTCAATTACAAAGTAAATACATACTCATATATCAGCCGATAACAACGTAATAACAACTGATCAAAACTTCAGATGCACTCGCATCCGGGAGAAAGTGTCTCCAAAGAAATCAACTTCATTTGTTTATTATTTTGTTTTACGTAGTTTTACGTAGTTTATCGCAAATCTGTAAGTGTAATAGTTTTTGTATAATTATTGCAAACTATAAGTATAAGTATATATAATGGGAAAATATACACAGGTATATATTTTCGCATTACGTAGTGTTTATCGCAAATCTGTAAGTGTAATAGTTTTTGTATACTTATATTAGCTATATATTTTCGTCAAGTTTGCAATAAGTATACTATTTCACTTACAGATTTGCGATAAACAATACGTAATGGGCAAATATATACTTGTATATATTTTCCCATTATCTATACTTATATTAAAACATGAAGAGAAACCTTTGTACACTTTTTAAGCAAATTGTGCGCATGGAAGAAGGTGTAATGTGACATAGTGAAGGTTTATAATTACAGTGAAGAAAGAAACAATTATTTAAAATTTAATTAATCTTTCGATTTTTGACTACCTACTGGGTGACAAGAAGTACCCATAATCTCATATTATAGAGCTATGGCGAACTCAACAAAAGCTCGCAGCCATCTAGTGTTGTTAACCTAGGATGTCAGACGTCAGGCTTCTTAAGAAGGCACTTTGCTTTCAGCTGGGCCCCGGTAAACTTTGTCTCTTGCATTGGCAGCATCGCGTCTTCTTTTCTGAACGGTCGTCAACGTGTTATTGGTACTACTACGGTAACCACTTAACATCAGGCAGGCCTTTACTAGCGTACCGCAGTAACAATGTTATTACTTTCATGACGATTGCCTGTAAAAAAGTAACCGTCACCATATAATTGGTAGTTGCATTTAGTATTTAGGGTTATTCATACATCATATTATCAACACTAACATACAACTGAAGAGCAATTGTAAAATAAAACTTTCCTTACTTCTACGTAACAATAGACTAACCGTGCAATCGTCCATTAACTGCGCCTTTACTTACCACTATCTATTTCCACAGGGCACCCATCTCAGACCCGCTTGCCGTGCCTCTTATGAACGGGGACACACTATACACGCCGGCACCTCCAGCCAGTGGTCTGATCCTGGTCAACATCCTGAATATCCTCAGCGGATACAACTTTAATGCCTCCAGCATCAACACGACGGAAGACAAGATCCTGACGTACCACAGAATCCTTGAAGCATTCAAGTACTCTTACGCCACTCGGACTAAATTGGGAGATTTGAATTTTCTGGATTTGAAAGAGGTAAATAACAACATTTGTATTAGTATATGTTAATAGTCTTGTTATCGTTTTATAATTATTGTTTGCGTGACGAAAACAGGTTACGTAGCTCCTAAAATAGTATTATTATTTATTAGATATGATTCAACTTTACGAAAAACAATATAGAACTATACAGCTGAAATATAGAACTACGTCGTTCTTTTGTAAATTATGTATGATTTTGATTACAATAATATTATAAGCGAATAATCTTAACTAATATTATAAAATAATGTGAATTGGAGTTTATTTTTTTAAAACAGTTCCCTCCTTTACTATTCGTCCGATTATCGTTCAATTTTGTTCTTTTCTGTACCCCTGCCAACGTGTATACGATGTCAGGGGTACAGAAAAGGACATAGGTTACTTTTCATCCAGCAAAAACTACTGTTCCCGAGCGAGTGAACCCGCGGGAAAAACTAGTACTATAATATAGGCAAACGGGCATTTTAATTTCGAGCATATCTTTAAAATTAGGTACCTACACCACTGTATTCGATTTTTATCGCGTTGTTTAATTTAAAAACACTATTATTACATAAAACAGTTTAAAGTACTATAATTACGAGCAAATCTTTATTTTAAGGTGTTATTCCTTTTGTTTATCAAGTAAGTAATTAAATGCAAATAAAAAATATTGGCGCTAGATTTCAACTAAGTATGTTTACTTAAAGCGGAGAATATGCGTATATACATACATAGGTATCATAGAAATAACCGGTATCTACCATCTAATATTTAGGTATTCATTAACTTAAAAATACGTCGCAGTATGTCTTTTTTAGATATAAAGTCAACAATATATTTCTATATTATTACAAAAAGCGGAAGTATTATGAAATTGAGTCGCGTGATTTCGTTATATCAGTAAATATTACGACATTTAAATAAATGTCCTTTTGTCCATTAGCACGCCATTTTTATCTTGACACGTCTATAATTTACTGTTCTGCAAAACCTGATATTGTTATAGGTACATTGTTTTTGAGCTATAATTAAAGTATTTATCGTTAAAATATGTATTAATATGCGTAAATGCATCGCCGCCTTGCCACGGCCAGTGCGCTGAATCTTGTTTAATCTCTATTCGGCACAAAACTTTGTGTGATCCGCAAGTAGATTCAAATTGCAATTTCTTAGTACAGTTATATGATACCACGTGTTGTGTTTACTTGATTTAGGCCCTGCTATATCTGTTATATGTTTATTTATTTATAATGTTACCAAAACAGAACATAATGCAGTCACAATGCTAAATATCTAAGTATACAATTCTGCTTTAGTCTATATCTACATAAATATGTGTAGGTACATAATATAGATAACATGTCAATTCCTGATATACCTGACATAATTAAAAACCCATAGTGTCTGGCTGCCGGTGTGTCGCTGCGACTCAATAGGTTAAGAGCTGATACAATGCAGTATAGTGACGATTTACAGTAAAACTGATATAAAAATGTAACTTTAAGTATTATTTAATTCATTTATCTATATATATAAAACTCTTCCGTTACTGAGTGACTGACAGACAACGCACAGCCGAAACTACTGAACTCAAAAAGCTGAAATTTGGCATGTATGTTCCTTGGAGAGTGTAGGGGAGCACTAAGAAAGGAATTTTTGGAAATTCCACCCCGAAGGGGGTGAAAGGGGGGAAACCCGATATTCACACGGGAACGGGACTTACGCGGGTGAAACCGCGGGAAAACTACTAGTATTATATATATTTCAGACCATTATCAAATTAAGCTATTTATAAGAAACCGCATACGAAAGGTCAGAAAGGATGATACGTCCACTGTTACCTTCAAAATACAGTCTTATTAATATCCTAACAATGTCCTAATAATATCAGCCCTGTTTATAAAACTTCCCACTGCTAGGCACGGACCTCTTCTCAGTGAGAGAAGGATTAAGCTACCACACTGGTCCATTACGGATTGGCAGACTTATCTTCGAGAACATTATGGATAACTCTCAGACATGCAGGTTTCCTCACAATGTTTGCCTTCACAGTTAAAGCGAGCAACAATTAACAAATGAATACACACATATCTACGAAAACTAACACATTTTGGTAAGACAGTATTTTAAAGATATACTTCTTTAACTCTGCAGTTAATAAAAAACGTGACATCTTCGGAGTATGGTAACAAAGTGCGACTTCGAATCAACGATACTGCGACCAGCAACAACTCAGCTGTGTATGGCGCCGAGACGTACAACCAACCAGACTCGGGAACTGCTCATATATCCATCATTGCGCCCAACGGAGATGCAGTCTCTATCACCAGCTCTATCAATTTCTAGTAAGTATAAAGTTCTAGTAAGTAATAAGGTCCAGCCGAATATCGGTGTCGACTGCCAACCAAAAGTAGCCTTTGTTCAGAGGAGAATATTATAATGCACAAGTGTGTGCGTAAGGACAAGTACACTCTCTATTCCATCGCACACAAAGACTGATGCAATCCGTCGCAGGGCCAACGGATTTACTTAAGTTCTCTTCAAGACACGGTGACAAAGCACCGCTATTTTCTTAAGACATCTTAAGACTTAAGACTTCTTAAGACAAGACTAAGAATTTTGGTTCAAGTGTACATTTTTATCGCAAGAAAAATTCCAGATAGTCAGAATGTAGACACCAGACTACTGCTAACCTTTTGGAGACATACAAGCTAATTTAAATGTCTATGTTACTGAACATATTTCATCATCCTAAGGAATTTGGATAAAATGTAGCATACAGATACACTATACTGGATTAACACATATAATAGGTACACGTTTTTACACGTAACTATCGGCCGTAACTAATATTAAAATATATTACATACTGACCAAGATATTCGTCCACAGTTACGGCGCCGGCTTCACAACCCTCAAGACAGGCATCATAATGAACAACGTGATGGACGATTTCTCATCCCCTGGTATCACCAACTACTTCGGTCTGCAGCCATCACCAGCAAACTTCATCGCGGCACACAAAAGGCCTCTGTCCTCCATGTGTCCCAGTATCGTCGTGGACGGAAACGGTAACGCCAAGCTGGTGATTGGCGCCTCAGGAGGGACGAAAATTACGACTGCAGTTGCTTTGGTAAGACTAGTTTATAAGTTGTAAGCCAAAACAATTATTTTAAGGAATTTTATCTGTTTTCCCGTACGTTTGTACGAGCATCACGCAAAATATACTACATGAAATTCAATAAAGTTTTTACAGTTGTATTGGCTGGAGGTCTAACTTAAAATCTGGTATTTCATCTTGATATATCACCTAGAAGTAGAGTTAAAATAGAAAAATACAGAGACCTACCTCCAAATTCCACGCGTATAAAGTCGAGGGCAGTATACTATATCTATATATAGACAACCAATTTCGTATTATTTTCTGGTTATGGCACGAACGAATGAACTGACTCGACCGAACTTTGTCCTTTAACAGTAAACTGGAGGGGTTGTTGCACATTCGTCACAAAGTAAATATGTACGTCACATTTTGAAAAATCCATAGGTACAATAAAAGTAAATTCGTCACATGTATTAAAAATATGTGTAAATTCGTCACAGGTACATGAGGGTTATTGTAAATTTGTTTACATAATATTTGCTTAAAGTAGCGATAGTAAGCAAAGTTATTGACTTTAGCGCTCCATCATCGCACTAATCGGAGAACTATGATTTTTACGTAGGTAACTATATTTATTTATATAGTTGTAGACAAGTCAGCAATTCGAGATCTGTGATATTTACTATTATTATTACTGTGATTTAATTGTCTTTCTATTGTTTATCTTATACTTGTAAAGTTGTGGGCAAATCGTCCACTTGAGAACTGTGATTTTTATGTAGATGTAAGTGATAGATGTAAATTATTAAACTTACTGTGATTATGAAAAATATACAACATTTTTATTCTACTAGTTGTTTATATTTTTTTGCTATCGGTGCGGCTATAAACCATGTGACGAATTTACAATAAACAAAATTAATATATTGGAAATTTATTGCATAAATTAGATTTGTGACGAATTTACAAATCCTTTTTTTCGTGACGAATCTACTTTGTGACGAATATACAACAAGTAACAACCCAACTGGAGTAAGTAGTAGAAGTAACACTGTCAATTGTATCTCCCATCTCGATCCGTTCATCCAAAATTTATTCCATTTTCACTTTTATTGCCTTGTATAAAATCATACTGCCACTCCATCCATATTTATCATGGGACAACGCGCTATTATCAAATATTCTTTTATTGTCTTTCAAAAACACACATATTCATAAAAGCTCTAATTTGTACTACATTTAATAATACCCTTATTTAAATGTAATGTACTGTGGTATACCTTTACACATTATTAAGGTGTCCCAGCACTAAATACGTTTAGTGATCTGTACGAAATAGTAAATATTAATTAACGCAGATAAGTATTAAGACTGAAGCAATCGGACAATCCTTAGGGCAATCATATATTGTCCGATAGCACGTCTGTAATCGAGTAGCAGCCATCTATAGGTATAATTATATCGACAAACGTAATGACAATAGGGACACGACCATAGAAATGTGGCCGCTCTTTGGGATCTGTGGCGACCAAACCAAAACCTAATAAGTAAGCAAAAATATACATAAGATATTTTTGGTTGTTTCTATTATTATATTGTATAATATATTTACTAAGCAGATCATAATTACCGATATTACTTCAATCCCACTATTAGTTTTTGTTCAACTCATAAAGTTATTTAAATTATAATTTAAATCCAATTTCACTTTTCTCTGGTATATTTATAGATACCTACTGTTTAAATTAATTGCCCCAATAACATATATAAGCTAATTTCAAATTTTTGCAGGTGACAATGCGCAAATTGTGGTTCGACCAATCTATAAAAGAGGCGGTAGACGAGGCTCGCTTCCATCATCAAATAACTCCAATGCATGCAGAATATGAATTCGGCATCACAGAGGTAATATCTATTAACATAATATCCGTCTATCAGGTTTATTTACTTGAAAGTAAAATTTGGTTGCAAACGTAATTATCATGTCATTATATCATGCTAAAGCATTTTCGAGAGATACTTACATAATAAACATAGATGTTGTTAATATACCATAGAAACAAAATGTATACAATTAAGCACCCGATAGAGCTATCAATAAGCTAAATGGGCTGTAAGAAGCCTTATGGTATTCGGCAGCCTTATTTACCCCTTTATTTGTATTGTTTCTTCTATCATTTGTCTTTGTACAGGACATATTACAAGGTCTTCGAGCCAAAGGCCACGGGATGGTGCGATATCGCGGCAGAGGATCCATCATCTGCGCGTTGTTCAGGAATAGAACCGCCATCTACGCAAACGCCGACTTCAGGAAGGGCGGTGACGTCGCCGGCGAATGAACGCGTAATACCTGTGCCTAACTCTAGACTATATCGATGTGAATGAACTTTAATACGCATCTGGTAGTGTAAGACACAAGATGTGATCATATTTCAAGTGTTTTATTACAGTATAATTGGAATTGAATGACAAATAACTAAGTAGCGAAATGTGATCCCATTTTATTTGCTAAATAGGGTGTGTAGCCGTAAGTGATGTGTGCAAAGTGTCATTGGTTTATTCAAGGTTCATACCTTGAATAAAAGGTCATCCTTAAACCTACCAATCACAGTTTATTATTTATTTTTCGCTTGATTTTACATAAGGTAACCCTGTGGTTACACCACGACATAGTATCGAAGTATTAATGTGTGTAGTTGGCGATACAATAACGAATAGGTAATAAGAAACTTATTACAAGAAAAATGTGATAGTATTACACGATAGTATAGATAGGATATCAAATATGGCCGTGTTCCTAAAAAAAATATGCTTTTGTTTCTGATACAGTAATTTAAACAGACGGCATTTAAATTACGCATTAAATTTCGAATAATAAATTTAAAAAGTAAGAGTTCTAATTGACAGATAATAAATTTGGATTGTATGGACTAAATACTTATTGGTAGAACCTGTTAACTTTCGCTTACAATAGTCGCATTTAAAAATAAAACGGTAGAAACATCAAAGACCTGAGCAACTCGGTCTACTTGTTTAAATTAATTTGTTAGCAGTGAGTGCATAAATGATTGGCAAATTTTGTACAATTTATGTAACTGCGCAAGATTAGAAATTGCAATATTTTACAACATTTATCACTCTTTAATATGACTTAGCACAACATTATATGTATAATTTTGTTTCCTCACAAATGAGGTATCAATGTTGTTATTTTATTTTTTAATATAAAGATATATTGTTCCTCAACGTTAGCTGCATTTATTACGTCCAATGTAAGACCCGTTTTGTCGTTGTAATTTCTTTAAGAGTACCTAAGTCAATATATGCATGTCTGCTGGTACTAAATATACTTATTAGAATGTGTACGTAATATTTTTCTATAATAAAGCTTGAAGTAATTTATTATTTCATGAAATTAATGTGAAAATAGCTGGGATTTGAATGAACCGATAACTTACACATATGAAGTTGTCACAAACTAGTGTTTGCAAAATAAACTTTTAAATGTTATGTAATGATGTTTTATTCCTAATTTTGCTGTTTTAGTTGTTATAATCATATACTCAACTTCAACAACTGTTGTTGTTGTTGTTTGTAACCACAGGCATATATGCTTTATAAAAAAATCTTCTGGTTCTTCCGTATCTATTGTTATTAATGTATATTATATAATTTAACATAGTGTCATATCACATGAGTAGGTATGTATAAGTGCTGGCTAGCCTATAATTGTTAAATGTATCAGTAATTTAATTCTAGTGTCACATTTATTATTTCAGGGTAGGTACTTATTACATATTCACTGTTGGCAATCCAAATAAAAAAAATAAAAATGTCTAACCTACTATGAACTTGTCTATCCGAAATTTCGGATCAATAAGAATATACCTGCCAACGAGTTCCTGCGAATTTTTACATTCAAAATGAGTACTCCGTTATTCAGACAATTTCATGGTAGACTATATTTATTTAGTATGATTAAAATGTTACGTACCACAAATCGGGACGAATGGAATTAAAGTGTTTAGGGTTGGCAAAACAAAGGATCGGCTCGAAACTTCGGTATTTAATTAGCTATGTTGCCAGCCATTACAAAATCAATGCTAATTGTATCCCAACCGGTTATATAGGTAGGTATCGAGACAATAAAAATTGCTTACAAGATTATTAATAGAAATAGAGAACGCTTTTTCTTTTTTTTTACCTAGGGAAATGAGGGAGGCGAGTAACCGACTAAAACCACCACGGTGTGCCACATCGCTGCTTTGCGAGTTGGGTGGGTCACTGGCACTATAACTACATCATTAGGCCCTGCTGGGTGGGTCCCAGCAGGGCCTAATGCAGAAAAGAAGAAAGTCTGCGGGCGACGACTCCTGGGCGACGCCCCGGCATGTCAGAAGGCGTCGTTCCGACTCAATGGTTGGCGGGCAGGAGATCCCCGTTCTCCCACCCACGACTTTTACTACGGCGGCATAAGGCGCCTGTACGCGCGCCTGCACCGCCCGGTACGCCGGCGGCGGCACGGATCCGCCAGTATATTTTCCTCACGGATCCGCTCCGCCGCCTCCTTCTGCGAAATGACGTCCTCGCAGAAGGATGCTACCGCTACCCACTTCCTCTCGCTGTCGACCATGGCTCTGATCACGGCCGGCAGCGAGAGATCCACACCCACAACATTCTGGAGTTCTCGGCGCTGCACCGCCCAAGCAGGAAGAAACAGACAACCCTAAGCCAATGGCAATTCCAGCGATTATCGCTGGTATTTCCATTTGCTTGAACGATATTATAAGCTAAGCCGTTGAGTTGCCAAAATGTTCCTTTAGCACCATACCCTGACTTTGCGATAGTTAGATTTAGCAATTTTTGTCTAAAGTCGGTATGAGATAGAATTTTTTACTAGGCTTTTAGAATTTTTGCCTTTAAAAATACGATCACTGTAATTACCTACTAAATATAAAACTGCGAAGAAACTTAAACATACATACAAATGGACACATAAAACAGTCTAGGAATCAAACCAATAACACTCGTCGCGGCATAGTGGTGAGGTGTTCAGTTAAATTATGTATATGTAATGCTATCTGCAATATCTCCAAATATTTCTTTCCTGTAATCCTAACGATTGTACCTCAACTTTAAATAAAATAAATGCAGACTTGGATGGGATATCTAACTGGGCAAGAAGAAATTCCTTAGTACTTAACCCAACTAAATCCAAATATTTAGTACTCGGATCTAAAGGAATGTATCAAAAAGATAAAAAAATTAGACCCTGTAGTACTGGTTGATAGTTCTCCAATACAACAAGTTTCTGAAGCTCGAAATTTGGGTTTAGTTATGGATGGGGAATTGAGTTTTGAGACGCATGTTCTTGATGCTGTAAAAAATTGTTTTTACCGTCTCAAGCTACTGTATAGAATTCGCCATTATCTCAGTGTCGATATGAGGATATTGCTATGTGAGTCACTTATATTATCCAAGCTAAATTATGCTGATACCATTTATGGTAGTTGTATTTTAAAAAGAACTCAAAATTTGATTCAGCGGGTTCAGAATGCTTGTGCTCGGTTTTGCTACAACATTCCACCTCGTAGCCATGTCACACCATTTCTTAATAATGGTAATCTTATGAAAATGACCGCTCGTAGGCGCCTTCACTTAGCCGCCCTTCTATTTGGCATTATACTACACAAAAAACCTGAATATCTCTATAATAAGCTGAATTGGTCTCGAGATGTTAACGTATATAACACGCGAGCCTCATCACATCTTATGGTTACTTCGAGGCATAGGACTACTGCTTTTAGAGGTAGTTTCAGGTATGCTGCTACTAAGTGTTGGAATGATCTGCCGCCACCACTCTGGAACATGAAATCGTTTGATGCATTCCAAATCAAACTTAAGCATATTTTGTTAAGTTCTCAAAGAACTTTAACGTAATTTTAGTAGCGGCATGTCCACTTACCTTTATGATTCCGGGTCATAATTTGTAAATTAGTGTTGCTTCACTGTTGACATAACCTAAATATACATATCATTAAAAACACAAACTTTTTAAACTTTTAACGTAGATTGCATTACATAGCTGTCTGTTATGTGAAAATTTATGTTGATACATGATAAGTATAAATATAATCTATTATAAACAGTGATCGGAGTAGGTAGATTGAAATGGGGTCATTGATCCGAAACGTATATGTTAATATGGACATTCCTCCGGAATTGGTGGATTATTTAAAAAAAACCGGAACTTATGTAGGAATTTTATTCTGCCAGAGTGGAAGGAGTCATTTGATGATTTGCCATCCTCAAAAAAAGGTAGGAATTGTAATAAAATGAGCAATATTATTCTTTATTATTCTTCATATTTTTTTTAACGGCACACAGTCACGATTTGACAAAACCCAACGACCAATCAGAACAAAGGATCATGGGTGGTACAATAACCGGTTATCAGAACAATGCGTACGCCCGCCGACGACATGCCAGGTAGCTCACTCGTTTACTTCGGTGCGTAGAGTGCGCATCTTTGTTTGTTACTGTGTTGTGAAAACGTTACTTGACCCTGGCTTGTGTACATACTGACTTCTGGAATCTGCTCTAAACCACGATTTGGCTCGAATATACGGACTCAGATTTTTCACTATTGAATTGGATCTACATATTTAAACCAAGCTTTGGTAAGTAATATTTTACTAGTTACAAGGAGTATAAAGCATGTTTGGATGTACTATAAGAATATTTTTAGTATTGTGTTTGTTCGCTTAACCTGCTGAACATACCATGAGTCTTAATATTGTTAAATCTTTAATAGAGTATGAACCAGTGAGCTTAGTGCGAAACAAAATTATGATATTCTAGTAATGTAGTCGCAATTCAGCTAACTCCACTATTAACCGACATTTTACTGGAATCCGTATATAATTTGAATGCCCTGTGTCCTCTTGCAATGTATTGGTAAAATAAATTACTATAGGCCTTATCTACTTCTCTACAAAATATTCTACGTAACAAGCCCTTTCATTTGATACCCATATTGATGGGATTGAAAAAAAAAAATAAGTTGTCCGCCATCTTGTAGCGGCAGCCATTTTGGATTGACAATAATATTGAATATACATAATTGTATTGTCACCAGAATCAAAGGCGAATACCAAATTTTAGATCAATCGGTTGACAGGAAGAGGGTGAAATTTCAATGACTAAATTTGATCCACGAAAAATAAAACAAATGGTAAGCTAAATAAACTAAATAAAATGTAATTTTTTCATGTCTTTGTTTTAGGTGATATATACGAGGTTCCATCTATAAAACAAAGTTCAGATATGGCAAACGTCAAGGCTGAAACTGTAGAAAAATGGATATCCGGTCATCCCGAACTACTTTACGATCACGCTAGTGGTACAATATACTGTTCAAAATGTGAAAGCCATTTGAAAACCATAAATAAAGGAAACGTTAAAAGACATATCGAAGGAGCAGTACACCAGGGAAAGTTTAAGCGGCCCGAAGAGGAATTTTATTTCGATCTTATAAAATTTCTCATTTTGTGCAATATTCCGTGGTCTCAGATGAAAAATACTACTTTTCAAGATTTCTTTAAAAAATATATGTGTAGTACCTGTTGTTGTACGTGTACTAATCGTACTCTGCCAGATGAATCACAGTTACGGAAAGTTTACTTGGACAAGTTTTTTAAGAATAAAATCAATTCGATTCGGCAAAATTATAAAAATGAGAAACTATGGATATCATTAGATGAAACGACAGACTTTTTAGGTCGCTATATAGTCCATTTTTTAATAAAACCATTACATCCTAGCAATTTGACTAGACCTTATTTGGTAGCATGTAAAATGCTAACTGTAGTTAATGGACAAACAATCACGCAATTTGTGTTAGAATGTTTGGAAAACTTTTGGGAAGATTCTTTTGAATCGAAGGTAGGTAACATTCTTGTCCTCTGCACTGATAGCGTTGCATATATGCTGTCTGCAGGACGAAATTTAAAACAATACTTACCTGAAATGAAGCACGTAACATGTTTGGCGCACTCTCTTCATCGCGTATCTGAGCAAATTAGGTTAGAATATCACGATGTTAACATTTTAATAGCAAATGTTAAAAAGGTATTTCTGAAAGCCCCAAGTAGAGTAAAAATTTTAAAAGAAAAATATCCAGATTTGCCGCTACCTCCCCAACCAGTTGTTACAAGATGGGGCACTTGGTTAGAGGCAGCATTTTATTACGCTCAAACTTTGAAAAAATAAAAGAAGTATTATCTTGTTTAAGCAGCTCTGATGCGGTATCTATTCGAGAGGCAAAAAATATTATAGAAAAAGAAAATTTAAAAGAAGATTTAAATTACATTAAAGACAATTATTTTATAATTCATTTGTCTTTAAAAGAATTGCAAAAGCATAATTTATCGTTGACAGATTCACTTTTAGCATTTGACAACGTCAGAGATGCTATAAATCAGTGCAATTCAGAAAATATAAAAAATAAAATAGAACGTGTTATGGAACGAAACCCAGATTTAGACACACTTAGAGAATATAGTGAGGCCATTGAAAAAAATGAAGCACATAATTAAAATACCTTTTTTAAAATTTGCTCCTTTGACATCGTCAGATGTAGAACGGTCTTTTTCCATTTATAAATGGACTTTAGATGTTAAAAGAAATAGGTTGAAAATAGAAAATATAGAGAAACTCATAGTTATATATTTTAATTGTAAAGATCAGGATTACCAGGATGCTGACATTGTAATCGATGAAGATTAAAAATGTGAATAAATGTAAAATGTACATATTTAACAATAAACAATGTTGATTTTTAACTTTTTTCTTTATTCTACCCCTTTTTTTTGGTCCTAAAATCTGACTAAAATCAACCTGTTCCTTCGTATGCCCTTTACGTTTCAGAGTCGTGGTGCATCCTTAGAACAGTCTCACGACCCCAGCAGGCATTGGCCCTCTATGGGGCCCCGTCATGTATTCTACCCTTAATGCAAATTACCATGACCCCTATGAAAATATTTAAATTTAAGTGCAACAATTTATGTCTATCTATAAAAGTTCTAGCCATAAAAGGCTAAAAATAAAAAAATAAAAATTAAAGCTTCGATCGGAATTCGATTGTTTTTATTATTCAACAGATAAATAATGAATTAATTTAGTTTTGATACCTTCCTTTAAATTTTGAATTGAGTAGGAATAATATCACTACCAACATTAACAATATTTAATTGAATCCGGAAATACCGGAATTACTTTCCGGGAAAATGGCTTATCCATGTTATTCTTTCTGTGTGTATTTATGATACAAGTACCAAAAATCAATCTACCTACTCCGATCACTGAATTTATAAAATATCATCCCAGCCTCTTTTTCTCATTGCGCAGACGCCGATGGATGCTTATTTTATTTTGCAATTGATATTTAGAATTATTACTACCCACATGACATCGATGACAATCAGTGTCATGTTTTGTTGACAAGAGCCGGGGGTCGTTCGGAAATGTAACACAACATTATATGCTGCGTTGTAATATAACGTTTTTATTGATACAATGTCTTTATTATGTATTATTTATCTTATATTATCTGCTTTTTATTATTTTCAAGGTACTTTTAATTCTATATGTATGTATACATATAAGTATTATATTATATAGATACCAATATTATTATTTAGTATGAAATTACTTTCTGCCATCCACCTTCTGCCTATTTATTTAAGTTACTCTTTTTTTGTTTTTTGATATTTTGTTTTTAATTGAGTTGTATGTATGTATGTTACTGCCTACATGCACCGAAATCATTCAGGGTCTGCGAGAATACCAGCGTTGTGGATATACTGCAACATTGCTGACGCAGGACCTTATTTGTTCTATATGTACTTTTGGTTGTGTTTTCTGTTACCTTATATAATGAGCGTGGAACAAATAAAATTATTTTCTTTCTTTCTTTCTTTCTTTCTATCTGTGTAGTGACATCCAAGGATATGAGTCGTTCTCAGCACTAACTTAATTTAACCGATAATTAAACTAAAATGCTGATTCATTTTTTATAATATTGCATCATATTCTTAGTATCAGATGAAATTATACATACATTGTTTGCCCGAAACAGTTGTAATTTCAAATTAGTCATATTATTTTTAACCTTTAAACATGTCTAGATGAATCATAATCACTATCAAACATTGCATTCCAATTAAATTAAATTTGATGACGATTCAAGAATATTTGCAAAATTTCTCAGTACCTAATCAGATTGCGTCACTAACAAAAAAAAACGAATTTAAAGGCTTATATTAAAAGTAGAGTCAGAATAAACTCATGTTTGCACATGTTAAATAATTCCCTACAGTTGACATGCGTTTAGTCGTCAAAATCATCCCGGTTTCTAATCAGGTAAAAAGGTTAAATCAATCAATCCAATCACAGCAATTTACATGCGTTTTACCATCGGTTAAATAATTTTTGTGTTGATCTGCCTTTTTGAAACCGTATGTTAAAGAATGGTTATTATTCCCGTGGCCTAATATACATATGTTTGCTGTAATCTGCTTGATTCTCGGGACGGCAGTGATAGAAATAAGATTTTCTTTGTAGTACTAGTTGCACAATCTAGATATGTGCCCGGTATACCGTAATATTGTCGCCCACTGCTACGTCGTAGGTAGGATTTCAAACATTCCTGACAAAATATGGGTGGATCGCTTCCGAAACAAACATAGGTTTGCATGTCACAAGTAGGTAAAGACATAAAGGCATTACATTATTTTTGCTATATCAAAACTACAATGTCTATTTAATAAAAATGTATTTCATTTTGCATTGTAATTGCATTGCGCTTACAAATTCATATCGTAACACTAATTAAATTAGTATACATACTTACAACAAATATAATAAAAAATAATAATAACAGAAATCACATTTATTTAAATGGAATTTTTAGTACCTCTTCACACCGAACGTATAGTTTTAATTTACAATTGTTTCAACTAATCGTTTATATAATTTTATACATAACGTCGTAATACAGATTATATAGAATTATAATATATAACATCATTGAATCATCACATCAAGGAACCAATAAAAAATTGAAAATAGTACTACTTCCATAAACAATTATAGTAGACATCAATAATACCTACTTATCGAGACAGTCTATACGAAGGGTATTGTATTAAAACGACGCTTTATCTGCGGGTTTGTCCAAGTGGTAATTTTAAATTGAGATTTAAGATACTCATAGCGCCATCTAGCGAATGTGGCTGACATAATAGTACTAATATTCATAATTTCTGCCAAAGTTATTGTTTTAGTAATCTTTGTTAAATATCGGCAAACAATATGCAATATTTGGCATTTACAATATCACTAAAGAAAAAGAGCCTTCAGAACACAATAACAAGTGTCTCATAATTACATGAATACGAATTGCAATTGTACCGTGGGATATTTTGGATATGGCGCTTAATTTACATGTCAGAGAAAATTATGGTTCTACTCCTTTGTGAATATAACAATAAACATATAAAATTGTTACAGAAAGTTTGCCAGACTGTTTACAATATTTACAAAAATAAAATGGTAACCTTTTATATGATGGGCAACATATACAATAGAAAATAATAATAATAATCATATTCTACACATACAGACAACACCATCTAGCCCAAATTAAGTAGAGCTTGTACTATGGGTACTAGACAATGGATAAACATACATATATATAGTTTTTTTTGTAATTACTTCCATATTATACATAGAAACACCCAGACCAAGTCAAACATCCATGTTCATGCACTCAAATGTTTGACTTGTGCGGGAATCGAACCCGCGACCTCTGGCGTGGCAGTCGGTTACACTAACCACTACGTCATCGAGGCGTAAATAATAATGTGATGATTGAAGGTCGAACATAAAACGGATTGCTATATAATAATTATGTTGATATTTGACAAGTCAAAAGCTTCTTGATATCGTATTCGGAATTTGAAATGACTTAATACAGTTTTAAAACCTGCTCGTTTGTAATCTATTGTCAATGTCGTATGCCTATATATACAATACATCTCTCATAGCTTCGACTGGCGTCACCAGTCTTGTGGAACCGATCAACACGGTATTGTCAACCCCGCTTGTGATCACGCTTCGGTGCAAACGTTTACATTCTTCAGCTGTAATACCACCAACCACGAAAATTATAATGGTTGGATTGTCTAAAGGATGCTTAGCGGCCCGTGTTTTCTTTTGTGTTAGCATACTGAAATAAAACATATCTATGTAATTCAGACGGTTAAATAGCGCGGCTAAAACAATTTAGAAATGTATATCGAGCGCTACTCGCTTATAGATGGCGCTGTAATATATATGTCAAACGTTTTAGTTAGAAGTTAAGCTATTGCCCGCTAGAGGGCGGTATACTCAATAATATTTTTGACGTCTATTTCTCTCTAGTTACTGTATATTTTCTCCCACAATTTTATACTACCAATGTCGCAAACAAGCATTTACTTCTAGCCTATGGATGTTTGCCACAACTGGGTAACAAACTCAACATTTCAAATTCGTTGTGTTCTCTTTTCCTGTAAGACTAGCAACGCGTAAATAAAATCTAATATAAACACCCATAAAAAATAATATAAACACCAGTCACCATCAGGCAGCATAATATGCTTCTCTGCAACTGTGGTACCACCACGCCATGGCCAGAGCGCCAAGTATAGTAGGTTCTATTCCCACATCTGACAAAATTTTGTAAGTATGATCCACAAATTGTTGCTGAGACTGGGTGCTCTTTGTGTTCGATATTGCAATATAGTCCCTCGCGACTGTGACTATACCTAGTGCGGGCATTGTGTTGTTAAAACTAAACAAAAAATATAGCGATGCTTACTTGAATCCAGTTCGTAATAAGTCCTTAGTCTTAAGCACAAGAGACTCATTCTTGTGCCTAAGATCGTACATTTCGGGTCTCTCAGTGTCTACCAAGTCGTCCACCAGTTGTTGTAGTAAACCTTTATATTCGTGACCGACGCCTGTCTCGCAAGGTTTAAGGACTATGTTGTAGCTGTTGAATATATTGTAGAAATTAGTGTGTATATATATAGAATATTAACTTTTGCGCGCGGCTCCACCCACGGATCAATAGAAAGTCATCTATGTGCTTCACTAGGTTTTAAACTATCTCTGTACAAAATTTCATTTTAAATCGGTTAAATGGTTTAGCCATGGAGAGGAAACAGACAGACAGAGATACTTTCGAATTTATAATATTATAAAAAAATAGTAAGGTCTAGTCGGCTGGCAAGTGTTGCAGTCTTTATAATTTTTTTTTTTCAGTAGTCTTCGCGGGCGACCCTTATGTCGTCAACCGACTTGTCATCGTGGTCCGTTGAAGGTCGCGTAATTTTACTATATTCTATACAAACCGGCGGGTCAGTAACAACTATAAAATTATGATATCATTGCTCGACGCCTTTCACAAGGCGTTACTAGAAAATCGTGGTGCAAAACCTCAAGTTCTTCATATTCCACGTTCTATGCGAATGCTAATGTTATAGGAACACATAATATGTTACAGTCATGCATTTATATGTAAATAGACTAGTGGATTACGGAGACTTAAAATGTATGCTCTATTGATTCTACTTTTTTTCGTTCTAAACATACTAGCGACTCGCCCCGGCTTCGCAGGGATAGTAAAAAAACTTAAGATATTATTATACACCTAAAGCTTCCTCATGAATCACTCGTCTATCGGTGAAAATTGCATGAAAATCCGTTCAGTAATTTTTGAGTTTATCGCGAACAGACATAAACAGACGCGGCGGGGACTTTGTTTTATTATATGTAGTGATACTGAACAGATGCTGTACTTCTATAAAATTATATCTTACAAAAATATACCTTTATATTCTTTATAGAACAGTACTTACTTGACCAAAGACGCTCTCATATTGGCAACATCTTTGAGTGTTGCTATCAGTCTCCTGGAAGTGTCTTCGCAGTCTTCTGGCGTCACGAGCTCTGACATGTCCCCACTGAACACAGTCTTGTGATCCTCAAACATCGCCACACTCAACACCTCTCGTAAGGCATCTTCGTGTTGCTTCGAGAACCGTATTTCTTTACCTTTTAGAGAGTAAATGTGCACGAGTAGGGCTAGTAGACTCGCTAGTGTAAGGTTTCGATCCTTGCGAGTTTTTATTAGGTGGCTCATCTGAAAAGGAATCATACAATTAATTATATTTACATATAGAAACCAGTGACATTGCTAGAATCTCAGAAATCACTTGGGCTTGTTGCACTCTTACTTTGTAACTGATAGATGACGAATTTCCAATTTTTTTTGTTTTTATTCTACCACGGTCTATTTTGCCTATCTAGGGAAGGCAAATATTTATATTTATATATATATACAGGGTGTCCGGTAATTAATGGATAACCTTGAAATGTCTTACAGTAAAGCTGATAGCCGTTCATAAAAAAATTAGAAAAAAATCTATCCTAACTACTACCTGAGATGTATTTTTTTAGTCTAATTTATTTTACCATGTTTAACTTTCTAGTACACTACGACCATAAATGAATGAATTCCATCGGATTTTTGTTGTTTTATTATTAAACACTAATTATGCTAATAGATAGACAGTCAAAAGGATGACTAGCTACAGCACTTTAAAAAAAAAACAGACTATATCTTTTGTTGAAAAAAGACAATATTTATTATTTTATCAAAGTTTAAACATATTGGGTATAAAAAAAAGTATAAATACATAAATGACCAATATTTTTATCAAAAAGTTGGTTTCAAGTAGATTTTTTAATGGTATTATTCATAATTGTATCTATTGTAAATAGAGAGTATATATATATATATATATTTTATACGGCCCACCCGATGACACGTGGTCACCTTAGCCTATGGACGCCTGCAACACCGGAGGCATCACTTGCGCGATGCCGATCTTTTGGGAAAGGAAGTGGGAAGGAGAAGGAGCGGGAAGGGGGGAAAGAGAGTGATTGGGCCTCCGGCGCTCTCACTCACCGAACGCAACACAATAGTAGGAATACTGCTATTTCATGTAGATATTCTGTGAGAGGGTAGTCCTTCTCCGGTCGAGCCGGCCCATTCATGCTGAAATCAGCGAGGCTCTACTACTCATAAAATTTATAAATAATATACATATATAATAATTTATATACTATATACTATATTTTTCCTGCGGCTTCGCTCGTGTAAATGTAGGTTAGATTAGTATATGCCCTATGTCCTATTGTGTAAGCCTAACAACGTGTATTCGAAATTTTATGATGATCGATAGGGTAGTTTAGGCGAGTAGGTGTGACAAACAAACAAATTCTCATTCGCACTTACAATAATAGTTAGGATTAAAAGGATACATCGGCTAAGCTATAAATAACTACCAGCATAGCCTATATTTTTTCATCATCCCAGTGATACGGTGCCTACATCTTACCTGTTGTAGTACGGTGGTAGAATCTCGGCTCGCGGCCAGGTTCTGCTGGAACTGTTTCTCCAAGCTCGTTAGCAGTTCCTGCTGCGCGCGTTTAGGTGACTTCAGCGTTTGTACGACGGCACAAGCCTGCTGCAACACGCCCAGGTGGTTGCCAATGATTTGGTAGTTGCCTGCCATTTATTCACAGTTAGCTATACACATTTATCAATTTATATGGCATTTATTAACATATTATGGTCAAACGCATGTCTTTGGCTAACTAAATTAGCAACAAACTATAAAATTACTTGACATCAATGTGATTCTGACATGCCGTTGATTAGCCTTTCAGAAATCTGATGTTAGTCGGAAAATTTTGCAATAGAATAAATAGTTATAATTGAGTTCCTCTATGTCTAAAGTATGCTTAGCTCAAAATTTTATAAAACCACTGCTTGATTTATCTTTAAATCAATATTAAGATAAAATCATAGTTATACTTTAACTGCGCCAAAATATTGTAGGGTGCTTGGTTTCTATATCACTAGCTATTCTTAGAGTAGATAACAACCCACTCTTCTTTTACGCTAGTGAATAGATCTTATTGAGACAACCTTATTGCCGTGGTAAGAAACCAAATATTTGCCGTGATTGGTTTTGAATAACTGTAATTTTATAAATATATCTATTTTAATTGGCTGCCTGGGCCAGAACTCTAGATTCTTACCACTGTACGTGCGCAGTTTAGGTCAAAGTTTTGGATGCACCAGGCTGCTAGTGTAATATAACTTTAAACTCACCTTTAGACGCCGTAATGATTTTTTCAACGCTCTGCGTCGTAACTTTGAGCAGAGTCTTGGGACTGGGCGACTTCTGTACATCAATCTTGGACAGTTTATTGTAGAGGTCGAACATAACCTCCTTCTGTGACTTGTTGATCATGTAGTCGTAAGTCTGTATGCAGCAGTCGTCTGTCGCGTGGTACAAACATCCAGGACTCAACTGACTGTCTTCTGGGTTCGTTAAGCTGGAACTTGATAAGTTTATTTTAAAATCCTTACTGGTACTAAAATGTAAATGTGAGTTTGTTTGTTACGCTTACACGCCTTAACAGTTCGACTGATCATTATGAAATTTCGCATACACATTGTCAGGCGTACAGAAAATTACATAAATGACCATTTCTCAGAATGTCTCTTTTGTAAAATGTCCCTTTATGATATTTTACGAAAGAGACATTCTGAGAAATGGACATTTTGCGACATGTGAACATTTTGAGAAGTGGACATTCTGCGACTGAGCCAACAGCTTCAAATGTAGCCATATATGAAAATAAAAACTTGTTTGAGTACAAAACCACTTTAAAGATACTTACACATTGTTATTGGCTTCACAAAGTGGTGACATGTCAACAGCTACTTCATTAGCATGCCCGGGGAAATGGGGTAGAGCTGCCAATATCTTATCCAGCACCGACTCGGTGGCATGACTGGTTACCCCACACACATCTAGAGTACGGTCTACAATGACTAGCGATGCAGGGTGTAAACAATTCTGGAATAAAATAATGTTTTTTTACTAATTATTACAGTATTTTTTTATTCTTTAGGCAGATAGAAACAGCATTTATAGATCCCAGATAAGCCAGGCTTATCAAGTTCTAGTGTTTACTACAGCTTGATTGGCCTGGTTGGGAAAGTTCTTTATCCAAAAAATTTTAGTTTTCTGCAGAAAACTAAAATTTAATAAAATAAAATAAAATAATATAATAAAATTTAATAAACTGCAGTTTTCTGTGGTGATTTAAACTTGACAAAATCTAGAACAATCCTGTATTCTTAGCACCAGTGATCTTTGACCCTACAGCTGACAGCACAAGGGCTTCATTTCTCATGGTTGGTATGAAGGAGTTTTGCTCAGCTTACCATCAGGCGGATCATATCCAAGTTTGGCACAGTGAATAGTTTAACAAACCTCAGTATTACATACAAGTATAAAATCAAACGACATAATTTGGACCTTATCTTATTTTGATTACCTACCAATTCTATTCCTATTCCAACCTTTTGAATAGTTTGTGACCATGGCTACTGTTTGGTATAATAAAATTATAATGAAAACAGAAACAACAGAACTAAATACTAAACAGAATGATCATACTAGTAGTTCACTTTGAAAAATCACAAAATATATTTTGTCTATTGTTACCTTTCGCCTGGTAATACACACTGGTGAATTTTCCAATATACCAGCCAAAATTGTACTGTATGCCCCCATATAGTAAATGTCTTCTTTTAAATTCATAGAATCAAGCATGTTGTTAAGTCCGCTGGCCAACCTTCTCGCATCATTTCTCTCTTCTACTTGTAAACTATACAGGTCTAATTGATTTGATTCTGGAGTAATTTTACCATTGAATTTTGGGTACACATTCTGGTATGGAGGTGTGACAAACACCACATTTGTCAGAGGTATTGTAAAGATTGGTACATGAACAACTTCTACTGCACATTGCTGAAATGTAAAAAAGTAATGTTAATAAATGACATTGTATACCAACCGGCTTGTTTAATCCATTACCCCTAAAATTAACTCCTCCATCAAAGCTGAAGCTTGTACTAATAATGGATTTGCATTGATGGGTACCATACCTTCAACCTCTCAATCGCAATTACATCTTTTTAATCATGGAAATAATTAGTACACCTTGGTTTGACTTGGTTAGAGGACATTCTTAATAAATATGACTTAAAAATGAATTGACTAAAAGTTAAAACAATAATAAAAGAGATAGGCAGAGATGTATATTTCACCCTGATTTTTTATTTATATTTAAATATCAATTAATAGGAGCGAGTCTGGTTCCATTTACCGGGTACAATTCCAGAGTCTGTGCTGCTACTACACTTATACACAGTAATATAGAATATTTAAATTGTTCACTTTGGTGTTTTTTTATACACACACTAATATTTAAATAACTTTATTTTAAATAACTATTTTGGCATTTTAAATATAATAATCATCAGTAAAATTGGTAAGAGCTAAAACATACTCTGCCTTCAAAACTCTCCTTCAGAATATCTTCTAACAGTTTAGTGCCTTCTAAGATACCCCTGCCTGCTGCTATCTTGTCACTGACATCTTTGTCACCACACAGTTCCAAGTACAGCACATCCAAGCTTACGCAAGATATCAGGATGACATGTGTGAACTGACTGTGTCGGATTATATCACACACTGTTTGTACTTGTGTCCATGTTGACTGTGTAATGAATACAGCTTTCTTATCCTCTTTTCTGCAAAACTGAAACATTGTACACAATTGAAATTAAACTGCTATATACGAATTTTATCGCGTTGTTTATTTGACACTTTATTACAAAATTTTGAAAATTATTACACTACTACTACTATTAAACTTTACTAATTTTTAAGCTAATTTTTTATTATTAAAGCTGCTGAAAAGCAACCGAAACGTCGGGGAAAGTGTAAAATAAATTAAATCTAAATAGTTTTAATAATAATTTAATAAGCTTAAAAATTAGTAAAGTTTAATAGTAGTAGTAAAGTAATAATTTTCAAAATTTTGTAATAAAGTGTCAAATAAACAACGCGATAAAAGCCGTATCTATATACGCGAATATTATTCAATGAAATTAAACTGCTATCAGTTTAATTTCAATGAATAATATTCGCGTAAATACAAGACAATAATATTGTACACAATTCCAGAATAAATACCTCAATATAATAATTTCAATAATTTATAATAATTTCAAATAATTTGGAAGTAGCCGATACATTCAATACTACTTCGCAAAAATACCTTTAAATACAACTAGTACCCTTAGGTTTTGCCCAGCTCGAGCAGAATACTTGGTTAGGAGCAGCATGGAAGAGTGCAAGATACAATTTAGTTTAGAATGTGTACATCCGTATGATATAAAAAAAGTAATTAAGTCGCTCAATTCAAAAAAATCTGCCGATGTCTGGGATATTTCGGTAAAATTAGTTGAAAGTATTATTGTTAATATTAATGGCATCAGAGATACTGCACTTGACTTAGTTGGTTCATACCTATGCGATAAACTGCAAAACGTTGATATCAACGGAAGTACATCTTCTGGATTACCAGTCAATGGGCGTGCCACAGGGCTCAATTTTAGAACCCTTTCTGTTTTTAGTGTATGTAAATGATTTGCCGTTCTTCGTGCAGGATTTGGTGACATTGTTTTATTTGCAGATGACACATCCCTTATTTTTAAAGTAGACAGAAGAGCAACAAAGGAGTTTGCCTATCTTTCTTAGGTCTACCGTTTCGCAGCATATATTTAAGTATGGGAGCAAATATTAGATATATAAGAGAAGCTATAATGTACTTTCAAAACAAATAAAAACAATCCTTTTATTTTGTGGGGTTCATTTTTGTTTTGACAAAACGACACAGAGAGGCGCGCGTGGGAACACGCACGCCGCCTCTCAGACCTGGCCTGGTCTGTCCTGTTCTCAAGAGATTATCTTTGTAGTATTGTGAAACATTCTTGAATAAACAATATTCCAAGCATAATATTCGTTGCCCGCCCCGACTTGATAACGGGGTAGCCTATATGTTAAAGAAAGGGAACAGTTCACACAGCATGACATCTTTGGCAAAACCGTTATTATTATGTGATTTGCAGCACAAAACACAGACCGTAGTCGCAAAAACGTTCTACACAATCCTTGAGAACAACACAGACACAATAAAGGGTTCTCGACTAGTACAAAGTCGTGCAGGAATCCGGAGACTCAACTGAACACGAATTTAAGCAGTAAGGAACTTTCACCACAACAATCTCAACAATTACCAATGTTGTTATTTTGAAACAAACCGTCGCAATCGTTCGGCTAGTAATAGTTTCAGTTATCAGTATTGTCAGTTTGTCACTAAACTTACCAGCGTTGCCAACAAATATTTTAAAATTCCACTGCATTTTTGTAAATTGCGTAAAATGAAGAACTGGATAAGTCATTTGTATTGTGAACGGACGTAATACGTTAAATACACGCATCATTATTTATTATGCAATGAAATATGACGGTTAGAATTATTTAATGGTTGTATCAGTATCTGACCTTATCTTTGATTCATCAAAATGGACTGGGTAAAAGTCGTACGTTGATAACACTGTAACGACATTTTAAAGTTGAATACGTAACTAATTATGTACAAAATAAGTATTAATTTAATTAATTTTGTAATAAAGTGTCAAATAAACAACGCGATAAAATCCGTATATAGCAGTTTAATTTCAATGAATACGTTATGATTTATACATAATTTATCAGGACCATACTCTTCTTTCTCTTTTCTTTTCTCAAGAACCTGCATTGGGCAATGTCTTTTAAATACTGTTAATGATTCGTTCGCGCACATCCTGGACTGGTTTACGTCGAATAATTTACTACTAAACTCTAAAAAAAGAAAATGTATCAAGTTTACATAGCCAAATGTAAAGAGTCCTAACATAAATATAAATTTAAATAATGAAATTATTACTTTCGTACAATCGACAGTTTTTCTAGGTTTGACTTTAGATCACAAAGTTCAGTGGGGCACTCATATATCGTGTCTTGCAGGGAAACTTAGCTCAGCCGCATACGCAATTCGGAAAGTAAGACCGCTTACTGATGTAGATACTGCGAGACTAGTATACTTCAGTTATTTTCACAGTGTCATGTTCTATGGTATATTATTGAGGGGTAAGGCAGCTTATATTGAGATATTTATTCTACAAAAGCGTGCAGTACGTTGTATTTATAATTTAGGTCCACGAGTTTCCCTGAAAGATCGATTTAAAGAAATAGGCATACTTACTGTTGTGTCGCAATATATATTTGCTAACATTATGTTTATCAAACATAATATTCACTTAAATAATAAGAATAGTGATATTCATAACGTAAACACTAGAAATAAGCATAAGTTAGTCGGCCCATATCATTGTTTACATAAAGTTCACAATACATTTGCGAAACTCGGTATAAGTATTTTTAATAAACTACCTATTAATATAATTAATTTTTACCATTGCTTAAATTTATAAGTGCTGTTAAAATACAGCTCATTCGGAAGGGTTATTATTCAGTCAACAACTACTTAACTGACAAAAACTCATGGCATTAGTTGCTTGTTGCATTCAGGATTCAAAGATCTGTATTACCTATAAGTCAATTTAGTAATGTAAAGGTACCTTGTGATTATATGTGATGTTATCAAGTATCCTGCTTCTTATTTTGATTATTATTGAAAAATACAAGTTATTCACAACTACATTTAGTCACGGACTGCCTTTGCATTGTCACAAAGTGTAAGTGTATGCGCCATCATGCCATCGTACTGCCTATTTTAGATTTATATTGAAAAATATAACTAGACCCAAATTATTTAATCTCTATAATATTATTAACTTGTTATTGTTATTATCTTTAGTTTTTTAACGTCAGTAGCATATGGTATAATGGTTGCAACACCTTGTTGATATGAGTTGTAAAATACTGAAATTATATTAAATTAGCGATTGAAAAGAGTGGCCGTGAGTTTCTTGCAGGTTACTCCTCATAGGCTCTACGCTTTGCCTGAACCTAGCAACTAACCTAAATGTAGCTTCAGTAAGTAACTTAGTAAACTCACTAACCTATATATTTTGACATTCATAAGTGTTACTTTGTGACCTAAATGAATAAATGATTTTTGACTTTGACTTGACTATAAACAATTCCTTTAAAATAAAAAGTGTAGTTAAATTATGAACAAAACAATATCACTAATGAAGTTATAAATTAGGTGTATAATTAAAACACAAGAGAGCTGACAAGTGTCCACACTTCCACATCCACACAATTACAGACTGCCTAAAAAAATGTATAAACACTTGTGCAACTGCTAATAATAAAATCTAGGGTTAGATTCTCAAGTCAATTAAAATGTAAATTCAAATTATTTGAATAGGTAGAGTTAATATTAATTACCTTTGCTTTCTCCTCTAAATTACAACTCTAGATTAAATTGCTAATGGGTTTCTTTCAGTATAGTTTCAATTTTAAGTAAGAGGCAAAAGAGCAAGTGCTGGATATTTGGATGATAGGATGATCATTGAAGATTATAACTGACCGTCACTTGGAAACTACATAGGTAGTATGTAAGTTTAAGGTGGATAACCATACAGATCTAATCAATTGCAAACTAATTATTATAAAATATGGTACATCACAACGTTACCTCAAACGGGGACAGAGTCTTGACAGAAACGGCTCCACTAGACAGGAGATTAAACAGTCCCCCGTCCCAATGCAGGCACTCAGCACTAGCATCATCCAAGAATACCACCGCACCAATAATTCTATTGTACACCTCCGACCACCAGGCCTTGCCGAATTCTTTCACTGAAGCACTCGCCATATTATCTGTTATTTAGGTATACATTTTGAATTACGTATTTAAATTTTGAATTAGTTCGTCTATACTACGAAATTGGAACTATTTACACATCAATCATCGTTGCTGACATGTTGCCAATCGATTGTGATTTGATTTGACAGTTTCTGTCAGATAAAATGTTACCCGTAGAATTGTATTTATAATGGGATTATTACGCTTACAATATACACTGACGGACTCATAAACTGCATCAATGTTCAAGACGCCTTTGAAATAAACATTTTAACCAAGTATACAAACTTTTTATACAATTTTAAATTGAAACCTATATTTTGGATAGTTAACTTCATAACAGCGTAGTGTCATATCCTTATGTGTATGTTTGTATACTGGAAAGTACCACTCAATTTTTTTGAACATAAACGTTAAATGTAACAAAAATTGGTTATTTGAAAAATTGGTTTTACAATAAAAATATAAGTTGAAGCATAGGTTTTTTTTTCTTTTAATACGGTGTATTGCCTCCACGTGCCCTTATTGCAGATTCTAATCGGTTCCGCATAGATCTGATTAGGGTTATTAAACGGTCTTGCGGAATATTGTTCCATTCTTGTGAAATCGTTGTTTTTAGTGCTGCTACTGTTGTGGGCGCAGGATTTCGCGCATATACAGCTTTTTTAAACTGTCCCAAACATGCTCAATGCGATTAAGACCCGGGCTGCGTGCTGGCCAATTCATGGTACGTATCCCAACCTCTTCGTAATATTGTCGAACTTGTGCAGCGGCGTGGGGTAGGACATTATCTTGCATTAGAGTAAAATTTTCGCCTATTAATCCCATGTAAGGTACCACGTGAGCTTTTAAAACCTCTGCATATAGCGTTGTGCCGTCAAACCTCTTTTACCGTTTTGACGAACCATGTCGATGAACACAAGTTCCGTTCGCCCGATCATCGAAATGCCACCCCACACCAAACACGAACCACCTCCAAAAGGAACACAATCTTCAACGCAGCTTTGAGCATATCTCTCCCCACGTCGACAATAGACTCTTCTGCCACCATCTGCACCATTTAAACATGTCCTACACTCATCGGTGAACAATATGGAGACCCATTGCTCTTCAGTCCAATTAAGATGTTCACGCGCAAATCTTAAACGAGCTTGTCTGTGAGCTGCAGACAGTTTTGGACCATTTCTTGGTCTAAAAGGGGTCATTGCCGCTTCCTTAAGCTTCCTTCTTATTGTTCGTGCACTCACGTTTACTCGACGCACTTCATTCAGCTCTGTTTTGATGTTTACTGTTGTGAGGAAACGATTTCGTAGGGAAGTTGAAACAATAAATCGGTCGTTACGACGGGTGGTTGATCGAGTTCTGCCGGTACCGGGTCTCCTTTTGTAAGAACCTGTCCCTACAAACCTTCGGTATACTCTAGAAACCGTAGACTGGTTTTACATTTCTAGCAATCGTTCGTTGATCCAAGCCTTCCCGCACCAATGCCACAATTTGAGCGGCTTGTTCGGACAAAGTATCCATATTTATGGTGACTAAACTTTTGTCGAGTTTAAAAGGCTAATAATCAATACCTACTGCTGGTAATAATAATTATAAACGTAAATGAAAAGAATACAAAAATAATTAATTTCAAACTTTACTCTAATAACACACGAATTTGAGGCTATGCATAAATTTTATTTTCCCGGCTAGAAATTTATCTTTTACAGCAATTCTATTTTAAATTTTGTTCTTTTTATGATTAACTTACTTGCCGCGTATAGATCTCCTTCATATAAAAACATCGATAACTTTCTGCAATCTCTCCACAATATTTTACAAGGTTTATCTGTTATTAGAAACATTTTTATCATTGGCGATATTAACATAAATATCTGCCCTGATCAAATGTCTGTGGCCCAAACCGAGTATTTAAATCTTTTTTCCTTTCATGGTCTTCTACCAGCTCATACACACCCTACAAGACATGGCAGGACATGCCTTGATCATGTGATGTTAAAAACTAAAAACCCAGCTATTACCATAGTATTACAAACTACAGTCACCGATCACCAGGCAGTCCTCCTGTGTCTTAAATATAAGCAAAATAGAACTTTTGCCTGCAGTACTTATAATAAAATCGACAAAGAAAAGCTATCCTCAGAATTAGCTAATATTAACTGGGACCCAATTTATTGCACAAACTCCGCAAATAATTCAATGGAATACTTTGTCACTACTATTCAACGTGCCATTACGAATAACTCTGTCACTGTAAAATTATCTAGGAGAAATAAAATTATTAAACCGTGGGTGACTCCTGGCTTGTTGCGCTGTATGAAGCATCGAGATAATCTACATAAAAAAGTGAGACAGTCTCCTGTCAATGAAACTCTCAAGTTAACATACACAAGATACAGGAATTACTGTAATAAGTTAATTAAAAAACTTAAAATAGCGTACGAAACTAACCTTATAAAGGCAGCTGGTAATAACAATAAAAAACTTTGGGACGTAATAAAAAACATCACAAACACTACCAAAATAAAAAATACGGCTACGGAATTGATAAACAGTGATTTCTCAAAAAAATCTGTGGAAGGTGTTAACGAGTTGTTTGTTTCGGTTGGCAAGACTTTAGCTGAGAAGACTATAGTTTGCGAGAATCTGTCACACATTAATAATCTCTCATTGCAGTCAAATAGATCTTTACAGTCTCTTGTTTTGTTGGATACTGATGAGGCTGAGGTAGAGCGCTTAATCTTGGACCTTAAAAAAGTCTGTTCCGTAGGATGGGATTCCATCCCTAACTACCTCTTAAAAGAAAATAGACTCGTCTTAGTCCCAGTTTTAACTCATATTTTTAACCAATGTTTACATGAAGGCACTTTTCCTACGGTCCTAAAGAAATCGGTGATATTTCCTATCTATAAAACTGGCAATAAAAACCATGTAACAAACTACAGACCGATCTCTATCCTGCCTTCGGTCTCCAAGCTCTTGGAACGCATCATCAATAGTAGAATTATAAAATACTTTGAAGCTAAAAACTTACTTTCAAATAACCAATTTGGTTTTAGAACTGGCAAATCAACGTGTGATGCGGTCCATGAACTTGTAGATCATGTGGTAAGGAATACTGACGCTGGCAAAAAAACAATAGGCATATTTGTGAACCTAGCAAAGGCCTTTGATACAGTTTCGGTGCCACTGCTACTTAATAAACTATACAGGCTGGGAATTCGAGGTAATCAGCTAAAAATAATTAATGATTACCTGTCAAATCGCTGTCAATGCACCAAAATTGATGACATAATTAGCTGTGATCTACCTGTAACCTATGGCGTGCCGCAAGGCAGTATATTAGGGCCAACTCTCTTTCTAGCCTATTTAAACGACCTTTGCGATCTTCGCCTAGAAGGTGGCAAAATCATCTCTTATGCGGATGACACTGCGATCTTATTCTCAGCCGATAAATGGGAAGATGTTTATAGGATAGCGCAGGCGGGATTTAACACTGTGAGTCATTGGTTAAAGTGCAATGTGTTGACTTTAAATGCAGAAAAAACCGTTTTCATATGAGAAATACCACCTCATCTATTCCTTCGTATTCGCTGATTTCGCATGACTGCTGCAATATTGATGTATGCCATTGTCCTTCACTGATTGCCACCAATGTAGTTAAATATCTTGGTATCCTTGTAGATAACAATCTTTCATTCCAACCTCATGTTAATTTAATTACTGCGAGGCTGAGAAAACTGATATACGTTTTCAAAAATGTAAGGAATGTGGCAGATCGTAAATTAGTTAAGCAGATCTACCTATCTCTTGGACAATCAATAGTGGAATACTGCATCACTGTCTGGGGAGGTGCTCCCAAAACGACTATTAAATCGCTTGAAATAGCTCAAAGAGCTATTCTTAAATTCAGCACTTTTTGTCACTATATGTTCCCGACGTACCTCCTGTATCAATCTTGTGAAGTCCTCTCAGTGCGCCAACTGTTCATCCTGCTCACTATTATGAAACAACACTCAAGCTGCATTTCTGATACAATCGCCTTAACTTCCAAGCGCCGTAAAGATATAACCTTCCCCAATAGACCAACATTCAAACACCAATTCGCAAATAGATATTTTCCCTTCTTGGGTCCATATTTATATACTAAAATCAGCAAAATTATTGACATACGTAGTTTAAATATTAGAGATCTCAAAAAGAAACTGTTTGAATATATCCATAAACTGGACTATAATGAAACAGAACAATTGCTTAATGTACCGCGCTAAATCTTATACTCAACCTCCTACACACATACACACACTCTCATAATACACACAAGGAGGTTTACCTACACTGCACAACTCTTAATTAATAATTGATTTGTGATCTGTCTTGTATACAGTAAAATCTTCAAGGGAAGAGCGCTGCTGTCTGAAGCACAGATATTAAGTTATCTAGTTCAGACACAGATGTTCACTGAATTGTATTTACTGTTAAGCTGTATTTGTTAAGTGTTTGTATCATAGAAATTAAGATATTTATTGTTTGTTTGCTTGCTTGAAATAAATATTATTATTATAATGGACAGTCTCGACATTTTCATTTAGATTAATCCAAAAAGTTTGCATACTTATAAAAAAAATATATTAATTCGAAAGTAATTCTGAACTTTGATGCAGTTTATGAGTTCGTCAATGTATTTACAGTATTCATTTTAAAACGAATCCATATAATATATATTTACATACGTATTAATAAATATAACATAATTATACAAATACTAATAATTATAATACTATATAAATATTTACAAATATAGTTTAGTTATAAAACGGATAGGTCCCATTATATATAAATAAAAACAACTCATTGCATGCGTAATGAAATAAAAGTACCTATATAAATAAAACAAAATTTGCTTCTCACATATAATCATACCTACGTTGGATAAATGAATTAATGATTTTATCGTAGTTTTGTATAGGTACATCATACGACTCGCAATGTCCCAAGGATATTAATAGTCTTTAATTACTTTCGTAGTTACACGTCGTTGTAATAGACGTCGAAAATCTAACCTATACAAATTAAATATGTTATAAATAAGTAGCGCAATAGATACCTATCAAAAGTGCTTACGTAAAGGAAATAGCTAGTATTCAAACAATAACTGTGCTTTGATTGATTTGATTTGTGTGGTCATATTATACATATGGTCATATAGGCTATAATGTATATCTGATCGATAATATTTGGACCCTAACCCCGGATTAAAAAAAACATTTTAATGTCATACTAAACATTACTTACTGAGAAAATTACCTTCTTAATGTTACTTTGGTTTTGAATATTTATAAACCATTAAATTGTATAATACTCTTATCTAACATGACAATCATGTTATAAAATACAAAACTAGTAGAAATATTTATCGAATATTTATAAAATTGACTGCACGAATTACGATATTCTACTTGACTGTACAAAACATCGGATATTAACCTGCTAATTTGCGAAGTTTACCCGTATGTATGGTGCGGTCGCCTTTACGTAGCGTTTATAATATGGTCAGCTTATAGAAAAATTGCTGGCACATTCTTTTTGTTGATATAACTTTCATAATAGTCGTAATTTCTAGCTGAAATTAACAAGATTGTTTATTAATGAAATATTTTAATTAGTTCATAGTATTCCATGTTTCCTTGTTCTATGGGAACTGCGTATTCGATCATTTAAATCAGACCATATAAAATGTAATTACATTTCTTTGTATCTTCATATTGCGTAGAGTCACATAATCTAAATTTACTGTATTTATAAAGGTGTACCAAGGGTACATGATACAGCTTTTTATTTGATTATAAGTGTACTGGTTTACTTGCAAAGCTGTATCTTTCTGAATTTCGACACCATTTAATTACATTGGTGTTCAGCAAACAAATTAAAAACTAATGTTTGAACATATTTGAACAAATTAAGGTCTATTATTGGTATCTTTTTCAAACTTCTACGTTTAGCTGTTTTTGAGATCTGGGCAAACCAAAAACGTTACCGCAGCAAAATCTTAAATAACTTTAGAACCACAACACACACACATTTTGCTGTTCACAAACATTGAATACGCAACAAAAGCTATCTATTCATGCATTTATTTCCGGGATGAAACGATTTTATAAAAAAAGTTTTGCCAGGGTAATGTTTCAAACGTTACTGCAGCAAAATCTGTTTTTCTCGAATAACTTTACAACTACCACTTGAACAAATTTTGCTATTAGTGAACATATGAACATATTACTCATCACGATGAACTAATTATTTGTTATACTCTCAACTCTCTAAAGCACAACATTATATTACATTTTGTTGTGGTAACTTACACCAGAGTTCACCTGATCAGCTGTTAGTATTAGTCGATAAAAAGAATATGCTATAATACATATCCATAGATTTACATATCTTAATAAAAATGATGTGTACGTATTTGTTTGTCGCGATTTTCTATTGTACAGGGGCTATAATTATTATGTACCACTTAAATATGACGACACCTTTTTGGTACACACTGTATAATTTAAATACGAGATTGTGTTGACATAACTCCACACTGCATGATATACTTAGACATTTTAGCATTATGATTGTTGTTTCAATATATTTTAGTTCGTTAGTGAGAGGCTTGCATGGCTTGCTGGCATGTATTAAAATTATAACTGGTCGATAGGTCGATAACTGTACCTAAAAGATATTTATTTTAAGAAAATGTGAGGAGCCTTTGTAAGACCTAAGTCAAATCAATTATTATTAGTTATATTTGTACGCGCAACACCCAAAAAATACTGCACGCAATTAATTGCAGTTGTACAGATGGAGAGCTGAATTAGTCTGGTGAATGTTTTATCTTGATACGTCTAGATGTAGAGTATTAATAATAAGACATTTTTAATACGCCACTTACAAGTCGTAACAAGAGGAAATAGTTGGCGGACCGGAAAGTCATAAGCTAATTTTACCTTATTCCTTCTCAAAAAGCTAAGAAAGAAAAACATAGATAGTACCTAGTTCCAAAGTCCAGGCATTTAAAATCATGAGCAAAAGCTGGTTGATAAATAGGAATAAACTGAATTTCGCTTTAGGTATTTGATGTTTCAAATCTATGTAGTGAGCTCTAGATACACCAGGCAGTATAAATAAACAAAAAACATATGATACTTTTCAAAGCGTTTATTTTAATTACTTATCACAATACATTTTTGTTATCTAGTAGCATATTCTGCACATGCGCACTAACATTATAGAAGTAATATGTTTAATGTTCGTAGCCGCTGGGCAGAGCGTTGACATGGGGGTTGTGGAAGAAGGACTTCTGGCCATCACCCCACGGGAAGCGCTGGTAATACAAAATAAAATTTAAGTTTATACATGTACAAAAACATATTCTTATTAATTATTAGAAATCCTTTCTTAAAAAGGCGTAATACATTCAGAAGTTAAATTACTCTGTAAGTCAGCAAAGATTAGAACATCTAGACTCGGAAGAAGTAAGTCGGAGTAAATTTGTGGATCACACAAAGTTTTGTCCCGTGTGGGATTCTAACCCACAACACGCGGCGTAGTGGCAGAAGCGAGGCGATCATTTGAACCACTACGTCATCCGTGCCGATAATTACTATGAAACATGTTTGTTTGAATGCTATGCAAGATTTGTACTTAATTCTATTCTGTTTAGTATTATGTTAGATGTAATTTGCTTGTGATGGAAAGGCGGGTTAAACTCAACCATTGCATGACCAATAAGTCAACCCATATCTACATTATAGTATTTCTACAGTTTTAATAATCCACCGTATTTTTCAGAGTTGTAAGTTTGACATTATTTCACATATTTTCCAGTCATTAGCCACAAGTTTAATTTTTAGTCAACTATTTACAGAAGTTCAATGGAAAGCCTATATTTTGCTTTACAGTTTTCTAAATCAATTCTCAAAGGTATTTAATAAAAAGTTGCAAACAATAAACTGACACGCTTGGTAATATTGGTACTTTTAAGTATGAACAAGTTGGTATACCTTTGTGCGCACACGCATGTACTCGTAGGGCACGAACTCGGGGCGGTCGTCGTGTGCGGCGTGCTCCTGGTGAGCCAGGTAAGCGTTTACCATGCCAAGACCGATTGCGGGGAATGCAACGATGAAAGTCATCTTCTTCCATAACTTCCAACCACCTGATAATAGAATACAATATTTTAATCATCAATTTATCAATCAATATAATATTTTAATCATCAAATTATCAATATAATAATATATATGTATGGGGTCGCTCCAACGCTATCAGAGTGGATAAACAATATGTTGAAATACAGAGCGATACAACTGTCAGTGAACACAACAACCAGAGGAATTGTGGCCAGAGGCTGCCCACAAGGTGGTATACTTTCGCCACTCCTATGGAACATAGTGGTAGACGACTTAATACGAAAACTAAACGGCAGAGGGTTCTTCACAGTGGGATATGCAGATGACCTTGCAATTCTCGCGACCAGATGCTTCGAGGACACACTATGTGACCTCATGAAATCTGCCTTCAGAATAATCGAAGAATGGTGCATAAGCCATGGTCTATCGGTCCACCCAACAAAAACAGAACTCATAATGATTACTCGCAAGAGAAACTCAATCAACCTCAGACTACTGAAACTATTCAACACCGAAATAAAACTTACCAACGAAGTCTAAAGTTAACGAAGTATCTAGGGGTCATACTAGACAGCAAATTGCTGTGGAACAAGCACCTTGACTACAAACTACAACAAGCATGCGCATGCTTTTTCCAGTGCAGCAGAATGCTTGGAAAGACATGGGGACTCGCCCCAAAAATAACATTGTGGCTATATACTGCCATAATTAGACCAACAATAACATACGGTGCTATCGTATGGTGGACCAGGGCTGAACTCAATACCGTCATCACCAAGCTGCAGAGATTTCAGAGAATGGCATGCTCAGCAATAACAGGGTGTATGAGAACAACACCGACAGCCGCCTTAGAAGTCATCCTAGGGCTGGCCCCCTTAGACCTTTACATACAACAAGAAGCGACTATGGCTGCAATACGGCTGAAACACCAGGGTCTGTGGGGAACCACTAGAAGCCCACATGCATCGATCTTAGAGCGAGCTACAGCTTACGAACCACTGCTCGCCGCCCCGTGTGACAAGATCCCCAAACAACATCTATTTCAAAAGAACTACTATATACAACTTTATGAGGAACAGAGAGATCAATCGGGAATCAACGAGGTCCGAGTTTACACTGAAGGCTCAAAAACCATACAGGGAACGGGCGCGGAAGTTTACTCCCTGGATCTCAATATTAACATATCTATGACACTAGGCTCACACAGTTCTATCTTCCAATGCGAATGTGTGGCCGTCACGGAGGCCACCACCGCGATCGACAGGAGACGGATTGAAGGCTATAGGATACGAATGCTCTCCGACAGCACAGCAATACTTAGAGTCCTAGAGAGCAATAGCTGCAACTCCAGGATCGTTTACGAATGCCACCTTGCTCTTGAAAGAATATCCACAAAAAACATAGTAACCTTACAATGGATAAAGGGGCACAGTGAAGCACTGGGCGATGATGCTGCAGATGAGTTGGCTAGAAGAGGATCGGAAACCACCACAGAAGGTCCACCTCCATTCCTCCCTCTACCATTCTCACAATTATGAACATGGATGCGGCTTCGCACTCAGAGCCAACATAATAAACGCTGGGCACAGACAACGGACTGCAGACAGTCGAGAGCAGCCCTACCAGCCATCTCACCACATCTGACACACCACATGCTCAACCTACAAAGATTGGACCTTTGGACCATCGTGGGGATCCTAACAGGACACTATCTCCTGAACAAATATCTGTACAACATGGGAGCAACAGACAGCCCACTCTGTATGTGGATGTCTGACCGAAGAAGAATCTGCTTCCCATGTAGTCCTGGAATGTGTGGGAGTAACAGCACAATGTAAGGATATCCTCAACAACTCAAGGTCACTCCACGAAGCCTGCGAAGACCCCTTCTGGGCCGACTCTCACGCATAATGGACCAACTTGGAGTTCAAATGCGGAAAAGGGAGTCCAATTACAATACAAGTGCACTACAGGTATGGAATTGCTCAGACCACCAACATTAGATAAAGGGGGCACCAGGGCCTACTAACTCAAGCATTTTAATAACAGTAATATGTAACTCAGATGAATGAAATACTATTTTCATTTATGCTGTATGTCCGATATAGATAAACTGTTGAACCAAAAAACGATTGTTTTACGAATAAGACCAGATATTGTACACAGTTGAGCAATAAATAAATCTTAATCTTAAACAGTTAACTAACTCCATGTTTCTTCAGCAATTCTTTTTACACAGTATAACTAGGTTTCAAACAACTATATAGCCTGCTTATCTACTGCAAGTGTAGCCGTCACAATAGCTTATGATTGCTTGCAATATTAGTGGTATTATTCAAGTGATACTGGCACAGTAATAAAAATTAAGATGGAATGGAAGGAAAAGAATGATAGGTATGTGAAACCTCTGCAGCTTTCAGATACAAGGCAAAAAGCAGTTACAACTCTTACATCAACTTTGTGTAAGATAGCATTACTGCTATAGGAAGAGTGGCACTTTCCAGGGTGATCAAGCTCATTCATACTTGTCACTATATAATTGACAATGGCATGGCATGGCATGACAATGTTCTTCCCCTCAGATATTTTTTTTACTGAGCCATACTTAATACATAGGTTTATTAGTCTATGATATTAAAAAGTGTTAACACATAAAATGGTTACATAAATATCTTCTTGCATTCCTGCCTTATTACATCATATCTACAACAATTAGTATCAGTGGAACCTGTACCCTCAAATATTCCGGCAATTGCTGTTAATGTTTAATATTAAAATATTGATGGTAGTTCCTCTATTCCAATATATTATATTAGGTATTTAGATGTACCTGATTCACCCTGAAGTTGCTTGGGAATGATAAGTCAATAGTGGGATAAAAAAATTGTGAATTTAGGAGTGAGAACATAGTCTGATTGAAATAATAAAAGAAATTTGTCCAATTCTACTTTATATCTATTTATTAGTTTCAGATTATTATGATATGTAAGTATATGTATAATAGTTTATTGCTTTTGCTGTCTTTTTAGTTGGACTTTACAATTCTGCATCTGCCATCTAATACCACATATTACATTACAAAAGGAAAGTATTTAAATTGTAGTAAAACAATTTACAGTTCTAATGATAACATGATAAGTTGGTCTAGAAATTACTAGCAAATATTATTAAATTTCTTTAGGGACAACACCTTCATATTTTTGTATATAGCTCATAATTAGGTAACCGGCTTATAGAGGCTTTCAATCAACTAGCCAGTAAAATATGTGATTGATGTGATGTGAATTAAAATTGTGTAGACAATTCTTTTTTTTTAGTTAAAGTGATATAAGTACATATTTTGTCTTGATACACATAACAATGTATTGTAGGAGTATTTTGAAGCATTTATACAGCATAGAAATATAAATAGCGTCGTTTCTATACTTTACTTACTCTTTCCTCTCTCTTATCTTTAGAGATAAATTTCTATTGCATGTAGATGTAATTTAAGCTTTGATTGTTATATTAACTAATACTACATAAATATTGCTTATATGATCAGTCAATTGTTAAGAAATAAAGCATATAACGATAATGTTAAGGCAAACAATTATGAATGAAGACCGAAGGGCACTAGGCAGGAAAATTAATATATTAATTACTGAATACAGAGGTTCAAATCAATAAATCGATTGTTGTAATGTGAATTATATATATATATAGGGTTTTACTGAATAATGATAAAAAGAAGGATTATATTAAATAGCTTAGCCAGAAAGACAGATAAGGCCCTTTAGGTTATCTTGTTACATAATTCATAGTTTACAAAAATCCGCCTCACCTCCATGGCCTCCAGCGGTAGCAGCGTGGGTAGAAGAACGCGCATTTGTTTTCAGATATTGAATCGCCGCCCTTCTCAGTAGGGTATTCATTTTTATTAAAATTAAATCTGATCACAAACGAAGAGAAATTGTCAACCTTTTCAATTGACAAGACAAAAACACAATGTTGCCCGCTTACAATATATTTGAGTAATCAATAATTTTGTTCTTCTATAAATCTCTATATCATAGACTATATAGATATGTGTAAATAAGCCATGAAATAAAATATATCGAATCATGTACATATCCTATGAACAAAAAAACAACAATATTTAACCTTTTACAAAAAATCCACCCGAAAATTTACAGTTAAGAGTATTTCAATGTCGTATTTCGTATTTTGTATGTCGTATTTAGTAAGAAAATTTTACTTGAAAATATAGCCTGTCTAAGATTTTATCCTTGGAGCGACTAGTTTATGCATTTGCTATTAATTAAGTAAATGTCTTGTTAAACTAAGACATATTTTTCTCCGTCGATGTTTCTATCCTCGGGTAGAAAAAATCATTCATAAAATAAAATATTCTTTCTATACAAGCCAGATAAAACGTAATTTTAATTTATTCCGCGCTAGATTTTGTCCGCGACTTAAGTTGCGTTAATGTAGATTTTGTCTATAAAATATTTATTTATTTTAAACTTTATGCATAAAACAATACATTGGCGGACTTAATGCCAAGGGCATTCTTTACCAGTCAACCGTAGGGTGATGCAGAGATAAAATGAAGTAGGTGGATACAGTAGCATGGAACATACTTGTACATAATATATACATACCAATAAACATATTATATAATCTCAATAAAATATATACTCATATATATGTATATGTATTCATATAGATATAGATACATGCATACATACATACATACATATATACATACATACGTATTATATTAATGATAAGAAGAATCTGATAAACTGTCAAGGAGGAGAGTACGTACTTTTACCTTGAAAGTATAACGGTTTGTGGACATCCTGACTTCACGAGGGAACGCATTCCACAGTATAACCGACTGGCGAAGAAATAAGAATGAAGGCAACCAGAAGTATGAGAGGGACAAAGTGAGAAGAGGTTATTAGAAGAACGAATATTTCTGTCATGATTAGAACATAGGTATTGGAAAAGGCAGGTTAAATAAGTGGGGACATTTGGTGAGGTTAGAATAGAAAATTATACTGTAAGGGCACGCAAACTACGGTGTTGACGAATGGGTAACCATTTTAAATGTATCTATGAGATGAAATATGGTCATATTTACGAAGATTATAAATGAATCGAATGCAGTTATTTAGAAGTCGGTCATATTTATTGAGTAGATCTGCATTTAGGTCATAGTAACACACATCACCATAGTCAATTAAGGGAAAGATCAAAGTCTGCACAAGCATTATTTTTGTCTTAGATGGAAAAAAATTCTTTAGGCGATACAAGGCGTGTAGCATTCCGGTTACTCTCTGACTGAAGTGTCACCGGTCTGCACTGATTGGCTCCCACATAAGATACATACTCTTTAACTGACACTAGTAACCTGAGATTGCCAATTTAAGTTGGAGTCAATGTGCAAACCCAGATCCTTTACAGTAGGACTGAACGGTATAGATGTCCCATCATACACAACAGGAGGTAAAGTACTGGAGTCCAACCTGCTTATCAATCGTTGACTTCCAACTATGATTGACTGACACTTAGTGGGGATAACAGACAATCCAAATCTGCCAGACCAGCTTCCCATTGCTTCAAGATCAGCATTTACTTTAGAAATGGCTTCAGTGTCTTGAGCATATAGCTACAAGTCATCTGAATAAAGATGATACTTGCACTGAAGGTTCTGAGTTATAAAGTTAATAAAAAGAGAAAATAGTAACGGAGATAGAATGCCACCTTGAGGAACACCAGAGTTGAGGTCACGCGAAATCGATGACGTGTCATCGATGCGTACCGACTGCTGGCGCCCCTGAAGATATGTTGAGAACCATTCAAGTACACCAGGTGAGATATTAAGATGGGATAGGATCGCTAGTAGGATGTCGTGGTATTAAAGGCGTTCGAGAAGTCAACGAAAGCCAACACAGTGACTTTGATATCCTCCATGCCCGCCTTGATATCGCCAGTCACTTTGAGGAGAGCGGTAGTAGTGCTGTGCCCAGGCCTAAAGCCAGATTGGAGAGGACTCAATAGGTTGTTCAGGTTCACAAACTGTGCAAGTTGTTTGTGCACACAGGCTTCGAGCACTTTAGATAACAAAGGAAGAATGGATATGGGTAGGTAGTGCTTTGGAAGGAAAGGACTAGGTACTTTAGGAAGAGGGATGACAAAGGCGCTACGCCATAAGGAAGGGAAAATCCCAGTGTCAAGAGAAAAATATACGATATGGTATATGGTGGGAAGGAGTTGATCAAGAATTAGTGTGATCATAGGACGACTAATACCATCACAGCCCACAGCATTAGACTTGATCGACAGGATTATCTTTTTGATCTCACCCGGTTTTACAGAAGAAAACAGAAAAGGATCAATGTTGAGCCTGGGTAGGTTAGCTAAGTAATCCATAGTACGAGGCTTGATTTGTTAATCCAGCATAATAGGTACTTCAGTTTGAAATGAACTCCTAAAATATATTTTTTACAACTAAGTTGTATGTATTAAATCGTAAATATTTTCTTATAATTGTATTATGTTTTATAAATATCCAGTTTATTGCATGATAGAGTCTGTATCTTATAAAATATACGAATGTGTACCTACATTGCATACGACCCTGGAATTTATTTTATAATATAAATTATACAAACATTTAATAAAAATTTAACTTGGAGATTCACATTATTCCAAAATTTCATACATCCTGCTACGTTTTAGGCCATTAATGGTATGATTTAATTAGGTTCGATTATAAGGCAAATAAAAAATAAGCTTATGCATGAACATGGGCATCGCCCAGGCAGAGCAAGGGTAACTGCGTCAAACCTAAACTGGGTCAATATGTAACTATGTGCCAGTTTATTTATAGATTCGATATCATAAAAGCAGGCTTGGACCAGTGACTGTTTATGAACACTGGTGCTCTAGGGAGAACAGTACTGTACGAGCATCGATATGTGAGAGGGCAATGAAAAAAGTTCGTAACTTTCTTCACGAGGAGAGTCAAGTCTGCTGTCTGGGGTCTTGATATGTAATTCTTCAACTCGCTAACCTATTATCCATTCATAGAATGTGGACGCCCAGCAATAAAGAATGAAGAAGAAGAAAAAGAATTAATATAAACGTATGAAAGTTATCTTTGATATCACCGGTAACTACAAATATGCAGCAGCTATTGCTAAGCTCTATAAGGTTACCCATTATAAGTATTACGTAGCTACTAGTGGTGATTATTAATTAGATACACGCGATTTTATAGCACGGAAGTAGCCATAGTGGTCATAATAGGCCAATTTGAATCAGAAACCATATTACACATCAAGTATACGTGCTGTCTCATTCTAGTGTATACAATGACAATGTTATTTTATTTTAATCGTGGTGAGGCACCAACTAATACCCTTCTACGCATGGCATTATGGCCTCCTTCATATCTCTTGTATGTTCGGGGGACTTCGATGAGTTTTCATATCTCTCGACATACCTACTCATATCACCAACATTTGTCCGTAGGCATTTTTTTAAATTAATTTTAAGACTTTTTCGCTAGATACGCTTTTAGAAAACGTCTTGGAAGAATGTTATGAAAACGTATAGTAAACCCTCTCTTGATTTTTAGTCTAAACGTATATAAATTTGTATCGGATATATCTTCTGGTGTTGCACCCCTGAAATGATCTCTTAATGGTAAATATATCACACATTCAGAGCTTATAATATTCAAGAGTTGAATTTTTATTAAGCTTATATAAAGAAATATGTCACTAGAAAACGTCACGGACAAAGTCCACATAGAAGCTGGCATTCTCATCTTTACCAACATTATGGCTTATTGGTTACGTTAATAACAGTCCGGAAGCCGCCCAAAATAAGAACATCATAAGATGCCGAAAATCAAATAATTTTTACTTTTCTCATCGAATAAGTACTAAAATTAAATGCTATGTAATATGGACTTGATTGAGGAAGAAATAACCTATATTAATTACTACTTGAATTGTCCAGATTCGACAGAAAATGTACGTGAAAAATAATAAAGACGGCAGCTAACTGAAATACATATTTATTTGACTAAGAAAGAACCAATATTTATATAAAAATGTGATTAGCGAATGAAGCAAAAGACAAATTTAAGGATCGTAGTAAGTGAATATCCGTACTGTCCGGTGCAGCATGTATTTATATATATATTTAATTTTGTTTTCTATGTATTTGAAAGATATTGAATGCCTAAGTAATCAGAATGTTTCTAAGGAGGATTGATAAATATCAAAGTAAGTTCTCTATTCTACATTCTACCTCTGCGCATACCTGGCTACCGTTGCCGTAGATAGCAGATGCCAGGTGGGCAGCGGCCACGCCAGATTTGTCTGGTGCCCACTTCAGGATTTAACATCAAATTCTAAAGTGGTGTGTAGGCTCTCGCGGTTAAGGGGCCAAGGTACCTCCTGGCAAATTACTCTAGATACGCTATACATTATGTTGGCTACACAAATAACAATCTACCTTTATTAAATTCCTTCGAAGCAAAGTCACGAAGAGCTTCTAAATATATTTTTGTGGTTGAAAAATCAGGATAACGTAGCATATTTGATAATCAAAAAACACAAACTTTATACTTCTAACTTACGATTACGTGCAGATTTATAAAATACAAATACTTTTATCAAAGAAAAATCCAATACGAAAATATTATAGATACTATAAAAAAAATGACATTACTCTCTAGTGTCAACTGACTGAGCAGAAAAATAAAGCTTAGGTATAACAGAAAAGTACTGATTTTATATAAAACCTATAATTCGAATATTTTGTATAATTCTCTTCTATCTTCGTCTTCTACTCATACTATCTCGACAAATACATTTTATAAATATAATAGAGAGAGAGAGAGGGGGATAGGACGAGTTGGAAAGAGAAGGAAGGAGAAGATTGAATGGTAAGGTAAGCTTAAGTACTTTTACTCAAGCGAAATTTTTGCCGATATAGGTATATTTAAGTAGGTGTTTTATTGGTGCTTAATATAATCTTAAAATAATTGAGATAAGAATAGAATTAATAAGTATTTAGGTACCTAGCGATAGCCTAGTAGGAAACCACTGGACTGCCAAGCAAAGGTGTTGAGTTCGGTCCCAAGCCACGAACTGACTTTTCGAAGTTATGTGCGTGTAAAATAGTTATTTGTAGCTAGTATTAACGGCGAAGGAAAATAATCATAAAGAAATTTACATGTCTGAGATTTCTACATAATGTTCCCGAAGACGTGTAAAGTCTGCCAATCTATACTGGGCCAGCGTGGTGGACTATGGCTCAATCTTCATAATGATATGACGCCCATGCCCAGCAGTAGGACAGTTGCCAAACAGGATTGATACTATTAAAAAGTACAACTAAGTAATTATTAATTCCATGCAGATAACTAGCCGCACTAGTTTTTAACATTTAGGTAGTAGCATTTCTTCTTATTGACACTATTTCAGTAATACTATTTACCTACATATAATAGCATTGTCTAACTGTCTTTATTTATAAACTCTGTAGGTATTGTCCTTTAACTTTGAGCCTATGTAATAACGAGACAGTTTAATTTGTACCTAAATATATTATACTAAAGTCGGTTGATCAAATGATAAAAACACTTTCTCGCTAGCAATACGCAGATCATTGTTTAGAGATTCTTCAGCGCCGTTCGGAAAATGTTTCTCTAGAACTGCTTTCGGCGACACCTGTAATTAACAGAAGAAACAAATGTTATAACTTTCGCTTACTATTCAATATATAGAGTCTTACAGGAAGCCATATCGGGATAAAAAGTTTATATTTGTTAATACAGGCAATACCTACTCTATCTGTATGTCAGTATGCCATGCCAAATTCATCTCCATCCGTTGAAAAACTTACGCGTGATTAAGTAACAAACATCCGAACTTTAAAAAATTTTCAGATACTTTCTACAGATCTGTCACATATATATCTAATATTACTGGCCAGAAGGTATTTTCTTTGCCCAACGCATGCATTGCTATCCAACGTGGTAATGCTGCCAGCTTTTTGGGCTGTGGGCAATTTTTGTCAATTGACAGCGACGCGGAGGAATTTTTTAGCACTTTAAATATTGTTGTTTTCCTTTTTAGATCAATAATAATAATGTAATTGTTTATTGGAAATAAAAATATCCGTTTAAATATAATATTATATATTAGTAGGAAGTAGGATATGATTGTAAGAGTATTGATCTCGTTATATTCACCCTTTTCATCTTCACATGTTCGAAATTAAATCCCATGTAAAGAGCTGACTGTTGAAGTTGTCTTAAGTTCCTCATGCGGACCCGTGGGTCTCGCTCTAAGAGTCGCAGAAGTAGACCTCTGGCTGCATTTGACAAAGTCGCTGCGTTGTCCGGTAAAGTGCCTGCGGTGGGCTGAATACGATGTGGTCGTCTCTCGTTAAAGCTGTTGAGGAAACGGTAAGGGTAATGGTAGTTCATTATGATTCGATTCTAATGAGCAAACCTGATCCCTTTCGTGCCCCGATAATAAAAAATAAAAGCCTTCTATATATAGGTTGAAATGCTAGCCCGGTAGCAAACGTAATGTATGCGAATGCTGTGCATACGGTCTCTCATCTTCGATCTTCGAAACTCGGTTCTGATTTCCAGGTTAGGCAAACAATTATTGGATTTTCTACCGAGAAATTCTCAGTATCAGCACGGATTGTGAAACTGTACGCAATAAAACAGTAATAGGGTCACCCCCTATTTCCTAGGATCTAGAATCATAGCCGGCGCAATGTGGTGTATTACAATTATGTCTACGCCTTCGGGGATAGGTATAACTAAAGAGTTAGGCGTGCGACTACTAAAAAAGATGAAACAGCGTATTGTCTTATAACTATTTCATAAAGAATACACAAAAGAAACCTGCCTACGCCAATGGTTACGTCATAGTGTTCTAGCTAATTTCACAAATATTATGTAAAAGTTATCAGACATAATAATCTCATGCTATTTTGCTCATATTTAGGTGAAATAAGAATGATGACGAGAATTTATTTAATAGATAAATACTACTTAGATATTGTGAGACAGCTATTTATTTGTGCAATTAATAATGCCTAAATAGATAGTAAAAGTAAAGTACCTTATATCTTGGGGAGATGAGGTCACACTTTTGCTACGTTCAATAAATGCGCTGTCAGTAATATCTTCGTTGTCACTGGTTGCACTTGTATTAATGGCAGGCGCTGGATACTGAAATTAAAATAAACAATCACAGTAAGTATTGAATCGTACCTAATATTTTGGCGAGTAAAGTAAATTTATTATTTTTTACTTGATTGCATTGGTAGGGATTTCGAGTGCTGCATTAGATCTGAGATTCGATTCCCGGGTGAACACGGCGTTATTGGGTTTTTCCGTCAAGAACTCATATGTAGCAATTCAGAGTTTGGAACTGTGCCTGGATGACGCCTATACGCTCACCAATAACTTAAGACCTTTGACAATAGCTGGCGATATCTGGGTATAACACGCCTCTGTCTAAACCTTCAAAGATTTAGGCGCTATTATGTATGTATTTGAGGAACGTGTTATTTAAAAACTTGACGACATAATCAATATACTTACAGCTTAATACTTATTGTCAATCGCTTTAAAATACAACGCATTAGCTGTTCTATTAGGTACGTATATGTTTTGACAGCGCAAAGTAAATTATTATCGAGTACAGTTTCCATCAAATATTTGTCACTACTTTCGTATGATTTTTAGTTACTGCGTATAGCCAGATACTTAAATTAGTATGGATGTGAAGAGACTAAAATTTTATAATTAGATTTCATATCATAAAAAAATAAAAATGTTTAACATATTTTCTATGATGAACTTGTAACATATTGAACGTGTGGTGGCGCAGCGGTTATGTATGCGACTTCTGTGCATGAGGTCTCGGTTTTACTTCCATAATCGGACAAAGTCTTATTGAGCTTTTCTCTCAAAAAATTCATAGTAACAGCACGGAGCTGGTAACTATGTCTGGTAATAGGGGCCTATTACATGACATGGTTTTTTTACTAAATTGTCTGCTCGGCCCTCATTTCGCCCACAATTATAAAACTTAAGAGTAACGTACAATATCTTATTTTAAGAATATCATATTTCGTTTTAAGAGCCGGTGGGGAATTTATTACTGCCTAACCCGTGAATTAATTTTTAATTAATTCGAATTATTATAGCCATTTTAATTACGCGAATGTATTAATTGTTGATAATGATGACGACTAATTTGATAAACAAACATGCGATAAAACGAACTTACACTATCGAATCGACTTAGAATCATGGGTATTATGGCACAAAGAAGCTAGAAGCTGTCGAAGTTTAAAAAGCGAGAGCTAAAAATGCATTTAAGTCGATAACTTATCCACATGCCATCATTAAATCCTGTTTTAATTGATTACAATTCGGATGAGGCATCATACTACTTTCGAATATTTATTCGATTTCTTTTTGTAGTAGTAGAACATGGCCAAACACTGACTTTTGACAGTTGTTTTCGTATCGATAGGATTATAATTGCTAGTTTGTAAAATTAAATAAATTTAATTGAAGATTGACTATATTATCAATGTTCGATGTACGGTCAGGTCATAACCGCAATATCAAGAATATTCGATAGCTGCAGGCTTGGTTACAAAGTTACTTTTTCTTCGTTATAAAGAAGTATTAAAGAGCATATTTTTATATCCATAACAGAAACCTATAAAATCAATGTAGGTATGTTGTTCATTTTACTTTTAATACAAAGAAAAATACAAAATAAGACCAATCACAAACGGGTAGGTGTAATTCAAACTCAATTGCAAACGCATGCGGCCATGTTAATTTATAATCAGGAGAGCCCATCTCTGGCGTCAGACGTGTATAACTCCGCAGTTATGTAGTCTCGGAGCCCTAAGGTATAAGGGGAACGACACTGCAACTCGTCCCACCTCGTTTGAAAAGAAAAAAGTGAACATCACTGGTTCGGCTAAAAATAGGGAGCTTGCCCCTTAATTGCACACTTGGAATTTACAGCACGATTTAATGATTGTTGCGAACTTGCGAGTTCAGCGTGGCTTAACGAGAGGGCGGGGTAATGGAACCAAAGATTGGGAACGTAATTAGTATATTGTTGTACATAAAAATGTTATTATCTCGCGCAAAAGTGAAACTTGTAGTGCAACTCTCGTAAAATTACAATTTATGGCTAATACGAACTTTCATGGCGTTTATCGACGTATTATTTAATGGTGACGCCTTTGAGGTTTTACTGAGTTAAAGTTTTAAAAGTCTAATAAAAAGTGAAGGCTTTTAAGATCCTGTGGAACTGTAACCTGTTTAACATCCATCACGCGACAGGTCAAGCTAAGACCAGTTCTACTTTCGGTTATTTCTTATTTTTTTGGCACGAGGCATTATATATACTTACACCGGTGGAGTTTAGCTTTTTTTGGTAGCTGCCAGTCAAACGACAATGAAAGAGCAAATCTCCGTTAGAATGAGCGCTGCGACGACTAATCAACTGTTATCTTTATCAGAGAGTCGCCTCGAGCACACAGGACACAACGAATGTTTATATGTTGTTCTGGTCACGATTCGACCGCATTTGTCAATAAGGAATTGGTCATTAGAATATGGAGATTTTAGTTTAGTTACCTACTATTTTCTAGATTTTTATATTACGATCCCTAATTCTAGCAGGAGAACCTGATGTACCCAAAACACCTTTCGTATTATGGTGGCATCGAAACGGTGTTCGATTTCATTTTCAGCGGCTTCACCGTCATGCTTAGATGCATGCGATAATAAATCGATAGCTCGTCTTTTAATATAAGGCTAACTTTGAAAACAGTATAATTCCTGTATGCATTGGTATAATACATAAAGACTCCGTTGGAGTAATTATAAAAAAACTAGTCATATTTATAATAGAATAGGTAGCCTCTTGAGGCACTAAAAGTACAGAATTTAAACTTTTTTATACCTATTACTTTGTTATTAATTACACAATCTTCATTTTTACATGTTCTTTTTTATAAATATATATAGAGACATATTTGCATTATTAAATTCCTATGAAGTTGGCTGTTCATGCTATGTAATTGTAAGATGAGGCAGTGCAATCTGGCCGAAACATGAAGAGTTCTAAAAATGTTCATAAATACCTAGCATGATGGTGTTAATTCCCGTTACCTATTACATAAATCATGTAACATGGAGGTATTAAGTACTTTTTTAGTATAGGTAATCGATGGGCCGTTGGAATTTTGTGTCTCTATAAATTTTAACGGTAGGTTAAAAGCGCCGTTTATATATTTATAGCAAGCCTCGTTGCGCTTTTTCTAGTTTTACGAGTGTAGTTTTATGCACATGCCGAAGTACCTTAAACGATTATTGACTAACATAACGAGTCGTACATTATTTTAACGATCTATGGTCCAGTTAAGAGGCGCATATTTTTAAAAACAAGCATATATTAGAGACACATCAATATTTCTTTTTACTTCTAATTATTTTTTGCCTCTTATTTTATTGATACAATCGTTTTTATTTTATAAAAAAAATATATATATATATAAAGTAATAGAAAATAATTCCCAGGCATCAAGTTTATTTTAAGTAACTATACACATCAAAAGTGTCTAGGGATCAAGTACATTTTTAAGTATAAAAAACTAGGCTAGCTTTTTACTTTAATTACCATGTTTAAGTTATTAAATTAAACTTTAAAACTTAAACATAGTAATTAAAGTAAAAAGCTAGTCTAGTTTTAGTTGTAGTTGTAGTTGTAGTTGTATGTATATAGTATGTATATAGTATGTATATATATAAGTATATATATGTATATATATAGGGTATATATATATATATATATAGGGTATATATATATTATACCCAAGTTAATGTCTTCAAGTAAATGGAAAAATAGGCAAAAATGAGGATCTTTTATAAAAACTATAAAGATTAAAAAAATAATAATCTGTGTTTCCACCATTGATACGAATAACACAATCACAGCGATTTGCAATGCTTAAAATCAGTTCATCAAAATCACTTTGGGGAATGGCCGCCCACGTTCTTTCTAACAAGTCAAAAAGTTGTGGGGTATGTACGGCATCCATAATCGGCAGAGCTCTTCTTTGGAGTATATCCCATGCGTGTTCAATTGGGTTGATGTCTGGAGATTAAGCAGGCCACGGCAGGACGTTGATACGAGCATTGGCAAGAGTACGTGTTACGACTCTAGCCGTGTGTGGACGTGCATTTTCATGCATTAGTCGAAATGAATTATCCAACGAGCTTCGCAAAGGGATGATCACGTTTGAAACAATCCTCTTCGCATAAATCTGAGCATTGAGGTTGCCCCTGATCCAAGTAAGATCGGTTCTTCCACTCATCCAAATACTGGCACAAACCATTATTGTTCCACCTGCATATGAATGAACTTCCTGACAAAATTTCAAACGTTCTTGACGCCCAGAAGTCCTCCAAATCCGAGTACGTCTTGTATCTGGTCTCACACCGAAACGAGATTCATTGGAAAAGCAAACACAACGCCAGTCTTCTTCCTCCCAATTTCTCTGTTCGCGAGCCCGTTGCAAACGGGACCTACGATTGCAGGGTGCTATAGGTGGAACCTTCAACGGCCTTCAGGAACGTAGACCCACTTCACGTAAACGATTTCGGATGGGTTGGTTGCTTATCAGCAAGTCGAAGAGTTGTGGAGCCTCGTAGCTAACATCATGGCGGTCATGTTACGATTTCTTCGAGCAGTATTTTGGATGTACCGGTCCTGTCTGCGAGTAGTGATGCGAGATTGTCCTCCATGTCGCTCGGCCATGCTGCCCGTGATACGATAGCGTGTCCAGAGACAACTTATAACGTTCTGTGTAGTGCCAAGAGCGATAGCCACAGTACGTTGCCTGGAACCAGCTTGCAACATTCCGACAGCTCACATCATCTCTTCTCGTGTTAAATGATGTCTTCGCTCCATGTTGATAATAATCCTCAATTGCGTTGAGCCTCTAGCCTCTTTGATGTGTGTATGTAACCGTTAGGATACTAGTTTTTAATTTTGTAAAATGGCAAGAACTTTCACTGCCGAAAGTGTCAACAAGATTGACTTTTGAGTGTATCAACAAAATTCCAGTATAACAGAAGACATGACAGGTCTTATTCATAAAACATGCAAGTAGTTTATAACCGGAATCATAAACAGTATGACTTATAAAGTCATTATAAAAATATTATAATAAGTGTTATTCATAAAATGCATAAAAAGTGTGTTATTATAACATTGCTGTTACGAGGATTTATGAAATGTTTATGAATATTTTTTATAGTATTAGACTAGAATGTAAAATTCGTTCATCCTTTACTATCATCCATTATTTTGGACACAGTTGAACTAGATTTTTTAACGATTAATGAGCATCCAGTTACCTGATTTATAGTTTTTGTAAGATTCTATTACCTACAGAGATAATATTGGTCGTTTCTGGCTTTTTCATGACTTGCGATTTGTTTGGTATATTAATTAATATACCCAACCAAGAAGTTAATATATATTATATATAAATTTTAAATAGTTAAATTGAAAGGATGTCACTCATTACGATCTAATAATAAATAAAAAGGATCTAATATCTACGGGATTAGAGATACCCACAACATACAACATTTTGGCAACAAGTCATAAAAAAACGGCACATATACTCGTATATATTATGAATAAAATTAAGAATAAACAAATGGTGACAATTTGTATAGGATATCCAAAAATATTTTTTCGCTGGCTATCAATATCAATCACCAGTAGGCTTAGGCATGTGTTGGCTTTTTAAGCCTTCTTCTTCCATGGCAATCATAGCATAGGTTTCTTATTGACGTGTTTCTAATACATGTAAACAGGTTAAAAGCATGTTTATACAAACCATAAATTATAATAGAAAAAGTTTAATCATAAATTAACGCTTTATTGATTGTCTTGGCCTTTATCACTGTAGTCTTTCTTTTTTAAAAGGTAATGTTATTCTTCCAAATTAATAGTAAAAATAAAATGAAATGTTGTTAAATACTACAAAAGCAAAAATGCAAAGAGCAATGGTTAATTTAAAAAATTGTGCATGATTTTATAAAAATATATTTAAATGGAAATTAATGAGGAATTTGGCGGATTGTTTATTGTTAAGTAAAGGTCAGCATTATTATTGAATTATAGCTTTGGATTTTGGTAATTACATGTTTGTATCTATATTTTTTACATATAACATAACCTAGAGTATTTTCCAAACGCCGGGCGTGTATAAAGAATCTTGCTCGCGCAACAAGATGGAAAAAATTCAAATCCGTAGTCTATGCCAGAGACATTAAAAGTATTATAAATTATATCTCTCCGAGTCTATGCTTACCATTTCGAGCAAAAGTAAGTACCTATACATTAGATATGTATGTATAAATGCATTTTACACATCAGTATGTACTATAATAATAAGATTGAAAGACGCTCAAAATATGGCTATTCGAAAATAAGTCTGGTCTTGTATTTTTTGGGGCTGGCTTTACCGACGATAATAAGCAGTAGGTACTTACGTTAGCTTAAAACATGCTAAGTGTAATATATTATAATTAGCTGTTTCTCTGTACACAAAAAAATTAGTAGTATTTAGAGATGAACCAATATTTATTTTATAATATTAAAATTGTTATAAATAATGCGCCAAAGGCCGGGACATGATTTTTACATATAATTATTTTATGCATTGTTCTCCTTGAAAAGATTTAAAGTCTTCATTATGAAAAGATATGAAATAAGCATATACGATTAACTTGTACCGAAACAGAGTAACAAGACGCGGTGAGTTTTATAAATGACACAAGTTTAAAAATTGGTCATTCAGTTACGTATAATTCGTATTTTCATCATATACAGGTTCGAACAATAATTACAATCTAATAGATAAAAAGGCAATTTCTACGGTCGGTACGAATTTTATCGTACAGTACCAGGAGAAATCCGCCATCCTGAAGTGTGAGTTTATCGCATTTCTTTCACGACTACGATTCGGGTATATAAGACAGGTAACGGTTACGGGGATTGCTCATACCAAAAACTGGTAAGAAGACAGACTGACTGTACCTGATCTGGTATTAAAGAAATTATGTAATGAAATCAGAACTCAATACCATCTAACACTTACTGACCTGTCAATTGCTTGAATGCTTGACATAATTGAAAACCTATTGTGTCTGATATTGTCTTCTGTTTACGCGAATGTTATTCATTGCAATTAAATATAAATAGGTTTAATAGTTTTAATCATTTAATTAGCTTAAAATTAGTAAAGTTTAATAGTATCTAGTAGTAGTGTAACAGTTTCTAAATTATGTAATAAAGTGTAAAATAAACAACGCGATAAAATCCGTATATAGAAGTTTAATTTCTATTGTGTCTGGTCGCCGGTGTGCTGTCGCCGCTCAATAAGTCAATGGTACAAGCTGGCAAAATATTAAATAGTCACACGCCTATATCAATGAGTGGTTGGCAGTGGTAAAGTAAACCGACATTGAAATGTGGGTTTACTTTACCACTGCCAATCACTTCCTGAGGTGAGTCCTAAAACCAATCTCTGGCGAACAGAGATTGGTTTTAGAACTCTCCTAATAGGAGTTTATTGCCGTCTATTGAGCACAGTTAACACAGACTCCAAGCTGCTAAGGACAATTTTTGATAGAAAACCCAATAACTCTTTGCCGGACCTGAGGTAATCGAACGGTAGAGCTCAAGCAAAGCAGTGGAACTGACTACCACTACACTATAGAGGCAAGCTGACAAATAATATTATAAATGACCTGTACATTTCATTGCTAAACTGTCTATTATCTATTATTGGTTATTTTTAAAAAAGCTACTTCTTTGCTTGTGATGAACTCTCTGTTGCGGCAGACTTTACAAACATAAACAAACCCACAAAACTTGGCTTTTGGGCATAAAACCTACAAAACTTGGCGCCTTGGCAATTACGAGGCATTCACATAAACCTCAAAGCTATCCGTGCAGCCAATTACTACGCGAACTTGCCCTAGCCTATAGAATTAATAAGTTTCCTGTAATATTTATCTTACTCATTTTCCTGTTTTTCATGACCTTTATACCTCAAGGAAAACATTGTCAAAAACAACATAAATATTGTCAGTTATGGTAATCTTTAGTCTATTATGTCACGTAATTTCCGTATAGTTTTATTACTGCGTAGGCTCTCAAGGAATTCTAGGTACTGAATAGATATGTGAGTGTGTATGTATAAATCATTAACTACTAAAAATATTGCAACAGATTCGGGTTTTTAGTTTACTACTAATTTGCGTTGATAATCACTAGATAAGCCGCCGGCTAAGCTAAATTGTTGTGTTTTGTGTGGATTTAGTAGCAATATCTGGTAACCGCAAGCTCCTCTTTACCGCAAGTCCGCTGCCGCAAGTGGCATGCCAGGATCGTGATCGGGTATCCGTAGTTACCCTTCAGAATATAGATGGGAGACTATATTATATACTCCGTCTACGTAAAAAAGAGTATACATACTTATCCATGTAAAGATTAAACAAGTATACAACGTCAGTGTGAGAGGTACAGAACTAAAAAAATATCTAGGCAGACGCATTTTGGCCAAAATAGATATATTTTGTAGAAGATTTTCTTTTTAAACCCTATCCTATATTAGTCCTGCCTGATGCGAAGCAGGATGTGTAGCCTAAGACCACTTGCAATACTAGAAAAACCACTCGCACGATGCTGTTCGTCACGAAAAGCAATCAAAGAAGTTATGAAAGGAATACGGAAAAACCGGGCATAAAGCAGATACCTACTGGGTCGCTACTCTTTCACCGCTTGCTTATATATGCTTCCTCGGGCGCTTCCCATCACCAAATATTTGGCAACGGCAGACACATCCACTCTAAAGACACAAGATTCTTTTAAGAATGTGAGTGGAGGGTATATAGCAATGATATTACAGTCTAGATATGTTACTTTCATCTGTTTTCATAGTAATAGACGTCGAGAATGGTTCCCAAATGATTTGTTTATTCATAACGTAATGTACTTATGTAGACAATTTTGACGAATAAGTAGCGTTTATAAAAAGCTGAAAGAGGTAGTTATAATTGTAACAATGCGCTTTATATGTCTCGAAACGGATTTCGTTGAATCTATTATGTTTTGAGTCCAATAGTAAAGCGTCCCAATTAGGGTTGCAAGGAGACGAAAATATCGATATAAATATCGATATTTATATCGAAGGCCTGAAAATATCGATGATCGAAAATATCGACAGTTTCAATGCGATATTATCGATAATTCAGAACTTTAAAGTTAGTAGTAGAAGTGGGTAAATAAGAAGCAAATAATAAATATCGACGATCTGAACCTATTAATCCTACTATTTTCTGTAGAAAGAACTATTCTGAACGAAGGGATAAATATAAAGAACACCATAGACAAACATCGATCATAAAATCTTAAATATAGGCATTGGTTACCAAATATACATACATACATACATAGATTCACGCCTGTTTCCCAGAGGAGTAGGCAGAGACTACGGACTTCCATTTGCTACGATCCTGACACACTTCTCTGGCTTCATTCACTTTCATCACATTCCTTATACACGCCCGTCAGTTCAAGGTGCTCATAACCTGGCCTTTGTCCAGAACGCCTCCGATCTGATCAAGAAACGTTCGCCTAGGTCTTCCTCTTGCGACTGTTCCATTCACACTAGCCTTATAAACTTTCTTAGTCAGTCTTTCCTCGTCCATTCTTTCTACATGCCCAAACCAGCTTAACATACACTTTTCTATTCTTGTCACTATATCCACTTTCATGCCGCATCTCTCTATTTCTTTTTCTTATTCTATCTTTCAGAGTCACACCACATATATTTCTCAGCGCTCTCATTTCTACAGCATTTATTCTGCTCTCATGCTTCTTTTGCCATACCCAACTTTCACTTCCATACATAAGTGTGGGCACTAATAGTCCTCTATGAACAGCCAAACGTGCCTTTTCGGAAACATTTCGACTGTTCATAAAAGCGCGTAGAGCTCCATTCACTTTGTTTCCCGCAATCGTTCTCCTTTCAATATCTCCCTCATGTTTACCATCCCTTGTAAACAAAGTACCCAAATATACAAATATTATTTTAAATATTTCGACATTGATATTTAATTTCTTGTCGATATGATAATACCGTATTGATGATGGTTAGATATCGATAAAAAGATCGACATTTTTGGGGTCGATATTATCGATATTATCAAATATTCGATATATCGTTGCATCGCTAGTCCCAAGTAGGAAGTTTTTGAGTCTTTACCATGCATGCGCTAGTGGCATAACTGTTTTTTTTTTGTATATTATATAATTGGTATGAAGTAAATATACTTAGTTGTGAGAGATTAATAATCTTGAGGCGGCAAGGTCCGAGCTCCACCAGGTCCTAGTGGAGAAATGGAAGGAACGATTTGTGCACCCGAGTGCCGGGTACGCCACGATAGTGGCGGTAAGTACCGTCTTTAGGGAGTGGCTGGAGAGGTGGCATGGCGCCCTCACCTTCCGGCTGACACAGGTAATAAATGGCCACGGCTGCTTTGGCTAGTTCCTGTGTCGCATAGACCAGCAAGAGACACCCGGTTGTCACCACTGCGACGACTGCCGCGACGTTGATGAGGACCCGGCGCTGCACAGTTTGGCAGACTGCCCCGCCTGGGCATCCCAGCGCCGGGAGTTGATCGCGGCAGTCGGACTGGTTGCCCTCTCACGCCCGGCCGTGGTTCAGTCTATGGTCCGGAGTGAAAGATCGTGGAACACCGTTGCCTCCTTTTGTGAGGAAGTAATTTCCATCAAGGAGACGGCGGAGCGGGAGAGAGAGCGCTTAAACCCTCGCCCAACCGCAGAACCGGCCGCCGGAGGGCGCAAGATGATCTCCAGCCACCCTGAGGTTTGACCTGGGGGTGGTGGGCTGCGTGGGCCTGTTCGCCAGCCGATCAGCACCAGGTTCTAGAGACGGCGTGCGTGTTCCCACGTGCGCCTCTGAGTCGTGTTTTTGTCCCACCACAAGGCGACAGTAGAGGAATTGTCTTATGTAGTGGCCTGCCGTTTCACACGGCGGGCCGTAACCTCGGCGGGGTTGTAATTGCATGTGAAAGCGATTCGCGCGGCCCCGCCGTCTATGGTTATGTCGAGCAACACCGTGGTAGGTTTAGTCGGTATTACCGGGGTATCGTTCCCTCGGTGAGCCCGACATAACCTCTCCGTCGCCCCGTGAAGAGGTACGCGTCAATGCATTGCCCAAAGAAAAAAAATAGATTAAAATCTTCACCTATCTAGTTCAAAGAGGTGTGACACTACACAAGATACTTTGCTAAGCAGATAAAAAAGTAATCTGCAATGGAAATTTAACACTCGGTCATTATTTGGTATGTGTTATATTTCCCTTTATGGTTTGCTTTATGCAAAGTAAGTGGTTAACCCCTGTGCAGTCTGCGTAATAATTATGTGATTCATGTAATTATTCCATTGAGTGTACCCCACCTTTTTAAATTCCTAGTAGTAAAGGATGCACGTCTAGGTAATATTGTTTCTGAGTAACTCATTACAAAAATGGTCATATCTTTACAACCGTGGCATAATGATAAAACTTAATGGAAATGACTATGAATGAATGACATAACAAAACTTCTTAGGAATTAAAATTGTGTACTCAAAAATATAGTGCAATATTATCTGTATCACGACTCCTTTTTTTAAAGTTTGGCAGCCAATAATCTTGTACCTGCAAGCAATACACTTGTAATAAGCGTCCATAGCCAAACGGTCGCTGCCTTCCATCAAACAGACTAATAATCTTATAACGTTGCATATTTATAATTATATTCTATTTCAATCCTGATAGATTGCTATCTGTCAGGATTGAGCACAGCTGTTTGACACTTACTACGTCCTCACTTTTCTCCTTATTTACCGTCAAGTTTTACAAGTTCCAAAAACAAAATTTTTAATCATAATTAAGTTACCAGGAACCGTACTGGTAACATAATTTTAATTAAGTAATTTATAATAATACCTGTACAGAGCAGGCATAGCCTAGTGTGACTACCATTGAACTGCCAAGCAGAAATCGATCACACGATCGGCACGGCAAGAACTCAGACTTTTCGAAATTATTACGTTGCGTATTAAATAGTTAATTAAACGCTCGCTTATTGGTGATGCAAAGCATCGTATAAATTTAGTAAACCTGCATGTTTGAGACTTGTGCATAATGTTCTCGAATATGTGTGAAATCTGCCCTGGTTTGGGCCAGTGATGTACTAATGTTTACTCTGTGCCAGCGGTGTAAACAATGTCCTGTACCTTTTCGTACTGTGAAGAAGTTTGTGACCAGCAGTGAGACAATTTATAACTAATGTGTTCGAGCCAAGGTGATGATTAACTGGACGAAAAAACTACATAACAAGACGTCCAATAAGAGTATGCGTTTAAAAAAATAAACGCCTGCGCTGGTCTAACAGCATAAGCGAAAATCAATACTTACATAATTTTAATTGCCGATAAGTCTTTTATCATGCTATTGACAAAACACGAGGACAAGAACTATGATTATTTACATGTTGCTAAGAGTTGTTACTCAAATAATTATCATGTAGATACGAAAGCTACATGTTATGTTTGAAGAGAAAGCATACCTTGAAAATAAATATTTTGTTACCAACTGTGTTTATTATTTAAAACTATTAGAGTGTCAATAGAATCTCATGTTAATCTTTATGCTATGAGTCAAAAGTTCAACACAGTAAACTGAGTAGTATTGTTTTCCATTTAATTTTATGTGCTCATTAAAAGACTTTCACAAAATTATGTATGTTCACTTTTACGACGGCGACATGGTTCTCTGTTAATTGGCATCGAAGCATAAGGTTACATGCAGCAGTAAAAAAAATAAACGACATGACTTTACGTTACTATGTTTTAGACATTCCCTATTAGAATTTTTGTTTTTAGTTCATGGGCTGTAGTAATTAACTGTGTTCAGTTATTTATTAGTTTGTAAATGTGATCTTAAAACTAATGTAATATTTTCTGATGAAATGATACATTATTTTTAAATGTTAATGATAAGATTACTAATTTCTTAACATTATTAATTTTGTAATAATTTTTTGTTTTAAAAGATACTCTAAGTTGTGAAAACTACTACAAAGTGCAATAACTGAAGCTAGAAAATGTTAATTTAAATTAATCTACATATTGGTAAAATTATTATTTTAAGTTATAACAGGTATAACTATGTGTTATATAAATTTGAATGGCGTACTGGTTTAAGTGATCGCCTCGCCACTGCCATTGCGTGTGTGCGTTACGATTGCTCCGACAAGTTAACCAAACAGAAAAAAAAATTCGGAATTTGTCAAAATCGAAGAGAAAAAACTAAAAATTTGTCAAAGTAGAAATAAAGAATTTCTAAGGGTTTAAAGTTCGCAATCGATGACGTTACGTTCGCGCGGCCATGGAGATCTCAGCAACTGCTTGGGTTAGAGATTTAATTTTTTTGTCAATTGAAGACTGAATTTGTCAAAAATTGTTAAAAAGGAATTATAAGCTTTAGATCAATATTTTGCGAATTATTCACCTTAGAAGTTATGGCCGCCCAATCGTTCACATGTTGTCTTATATAATTGCTAGTCTCCAGTTAGAAATATTTCCAAATAAAATCGAAATTATGGTTACCCTGCACGAACATTGTTTGAGATCACATTATTTTTGAAATTACACGCGTTGAAAACTGTTCGGAGGGTAAAACGATATGTCATTCTAATGAGGTTAATATGTTGAATAAATGGATGTTCACACCGAAATCCTAGCAGTTATCGACAATGAGATATCAGCCTACGAAGTAACTTTTCGACCGCGCGGCCACGTACTTTTTGTTCTGGACTGATTTCGTTTGTTTAACTAAACTTTGGTAGAATTTATTGCTTTCGTTAGTTGTGAAAAATTAAGATCGTTCTTCTTGTAACAGGTTTACTGTATGAAGTATTAAGATTTAAAGAAATAATCAATCATACAGAAACAAGAAGTGAACGATTGCGCGGCCATAACTTCCAAGGTGAATAATTCGTCAAATATTGTGATCCTTTTTTTGTCAATTTTTGACAAATTCAGATTCAATTGATAAAAAGAATTAGTTCTCTAACCCAAGCAGTTGCTGAGATCTCCATGGGCGCGCAATCGTCGACGTTACGATCGCGCGGCCAACTTTAAACCCTTAGAACTTCTTTATTTCTACTTTGACAAATTTTTAGTTTGTTCTCTTAGATTTTGACAAATTTCAAAAATTTTCACGCAAAGTTTTTCTTTTTGAATATCTGGGCGGAGCAATCGTAACGCACACCCCTTGCATCGAGTGGCTTTGATTGGCACGGGATAAACATTTTGTGATACACAAAGAACAGAATTTCCCGGTCTTGTTGTGTTGCCAAGTTACGGTTTGAGCTTAAGTGCATTCAGTTTAGCTAGTTTGTTTGAAGTTTTGTGTAAATCTGGACATGTATGATCATAATAACAAAAATAACTTTTGACAAAGATAGCATTATTATATATTTATTGTGTACGTATTTTAAATATTGTAACTTAATAAAAGGGATATTATTAGAGGAGCTAACTAATGTCAAATATAAGTTACAAGCCCGTTCGCCCCTCTAGGTTCACCCCCTAGTAGGTATTTGTTAGGTTTCTTCCTAAATCCATTAAAAAATCGGAGCCCCGCTATGCAGGGCTTTGTCGACTTAATGAAAGGGGGCGAAAGTCAAGGGGCGTAAGGGCTCGTAGCCTAAATGTGATGTGACGTTATGTCATAATTATGTCTATGGTAGCGGGTATCTGTAGGTAATTAAAATCATAATTATGTACCTACACATTATAATAAAGCAAGGACGTCGCACAAAAGAAAGGTAGACAAATTATAATAAAGAGGAAGGATGGTACTTACGTTACTCATGGTAAATGAAGGGTCGGAATGTCGTATGTTGTTCATTATTATTTCTATTGAATCATGTGGAATCATCACATTGTTGACTATTCAAAAGCTCGCGTCACAAGACCTTGATACATGGAAAGTTTATCAGATATTCCTTGACTGAGCAACTACTATATTATCTGTGACTTTGTATCACAGATAATATAAGGTGACCTTTACATCATTTGGCAAAACAATGTGGCTTACGAGCTATACACCAAAGTGTCGTAATCGTAATTCTATCACAATGACAGTTAATTAAAAGCTATTTGACGAATGATTGCGCATTTTGATTATATGACAGTCCTGGAACACGTTGCGAACGTGTATCGAGACCTTGACACCACGTGATCGATGCTCTCGGAGCCATTGTGAAACTCAACCAAAATATTATTGTTGAACGTCTTTTGACAATTCTTTTATAATATTTCAATGTCACAAGCAAAAGTAGTTTTTGTGCTAAATGGATATTCGATCAGTCTGAAAGTGACGTCAATTGTTTCAAATAATTATACTGAATAACGAAGCGTAAAAATATTGTTGAAATATTGGAACCGTAACATATTGTAGATACTATATCAAACAAAAATAATTAAATTGGAAATTAGTACCTACCTATGCCAGAGAAATAATAATTTACATTCGTTGTAAAAAATAAAAATAGGAGCTATATATCCGTTCAGATTAGGGTTAATTTACACCAAAGCGGCGACAAGCACAGCGGCGCTTTTTCAACTGGGGCGCTTTTTAGATGCTAAGCACGGGCTCGCGTTTTGCCTGCGTCAAGCGCATTTTTGACGTCATCCCATTATTTAAGATGAATTTTTTAATCTATGTTTTATATTGTGGTCACGGTCCTGAGCTGTGCACGCATAAACTTAAAACCAAATTTTGCGTCATTCAGATACTTGAATGAAAAAATTCACGACTTTTTTAATTTATTGGACTGATTGCACGTTTATTTATAGGTTTGAGCCCCAACTAAAATATTTATTTATTTAATTCACAGACAGTTCCTGGATTGAGTACACCTTATCCCAATTTGTAATCTTGGATCTTTTTATTTGTGGATCTTACAAATTTTTATCCCGTGTTAGGATCAAACCCAACAAACCTCGGGCCTACTGTATTGGCGAAGCGACAACTTAAACCACTTCACCATCCAAGCTGCCCAAAATAAGTAATCGTTGCTTAGAACAGAGGGCTAGTATACCTACATTTTACATTCATCGTATTGGATTGCAATAAGACATTTCCTAATCATTAAATTGACATGTGAAAATGGATCAGAATCCACTGGGCCCCTAATATTCTTCCCCGAAATAAAATTTGTGGATTCGGCCCCCATATGGGTGCCTATTGGTCCCCCGGTAGGAGACCAGTCAATATAGATTTATTTTTAAGGTACTAACTCGTCCCCTGGAATAAAAGTTATAGATTCGGCACCTGCTCAGGTGCCTTTTGGTTCCCTAATAGAAAACCAGCCATATTTTTACATAAAAAAGTGTTGACATAGTACATTTGTGAACAGTACTGTAACGAAATTAATTTTAAACAATTATATTAGATCGTTAGAAATAAAAATGCTATCCACGCGCTGCAACATACAGCATTTCTAAGTGACTGTGGATCTACAGATGTGCACGTTCTTTAATTTGTTAATAATCTTTATAGATAAGTTTCATAAGTACAAAAAATCTAATTGTTTGTTTTATAGAAGACTTACCAAAACTTATGTTTTGAGCTAATTTTCTGTGATTTAAAATACATATGATATCTATTTATTTACTATATTTTTACTCATTGCACGCAACTGTACCACAACCACAGGAACCGAAAGAAAATGGTTACGAGCCCGTACACCCGTTGACTTTTTTGGCTCCTATTTTTGGGTGGATTTTAAGAAGAAACCTAACAAATACCTATTAGGGGGTGAACCTTGAGGGGCGAACAGGCTTGTAACTAAGGAATTATCTAAATTAGTAGAGTAAATGGTAAATATAAATGATTTTATAATAAATAATAGATCAGGGGACGAGTTGGAACTTCAAACATTTGAGGGGACGAGTGGGCACAGGGTACGAATTTCAGGGGACCAGTGGGTTCTGACCCGTGAAAATACCGACTTTTGATTAGTTGTTTATACTATATGAGCTGAAAATACATAGCACGATCGATTGAAACTAAAATACTGTTTTACCGCATTGTATAAATGCAGCTTTACAAGTCTTCCGTTCTGCTCGGCTGCGCTTTGGTGGAAACTGGTCCTTAGAACTTATTACGGAACGAATAAACCGCAAAGGCGGCTTTGCATTCGGCCAGGTAGAGCAGATGTTTTGCATTCACTGGTCAGAATGAAATCCTAAAATGTCATTGACTTCAGAAACGCCTAACATGTTTTAAATGGCTGCCAGTAGTTAAATATGCTCATAATTATTTTTATAGTCATAGATATTAAACTGCTTTTTGATTGCAGTCATTATGACACGAATTTACGTCGAGCTTCGTCAAAGGAAATTAAAAATTAATAATTTTACGTCGGTGTACCTACTGTATTATTAAGCATTAACAATAAAAAATATATTTTTAAATATAATTTTAACTTAGGATGTTGATGAAGCTACTTCGGCTCTACAGTGCATGCAGCATGTTTGCTACTGCGTGAAGTGCAGACTTTTACGCTATACCTATAAGGCAAAATGCAACATTCATGAACAGAATACGGTGTAAATGCAACATGATCGTGCTAGATCCTTTGATTCTTAGGCAGTATATCACGCTGCTCGCTTGGCAGAATTACTCATCTGTTGTGCGATAAATAGCAAAGTATATGGTTCTTATCTTATCACTGATCCATAGATTTTAAATCGTGTATTGGACAATTGCATTATTTTTTAATCACAATTACGATTATTTATTATTACGATTAATTCCTGGCCTATGTGATACTAGACATAAATATCAAACCAGCGGTGCATGCATGTCATGTACAGTTGGATGTACTGATTATTCTGTTCCAAGTCTCATTTAATTTGATAGTAATTATATACATCAATGCAAGTTTACCAACTGCAACATTTTTAACAACTTTAGAAAATTTTATAACGTGATACTAATATAAATTATTAGAAAATCTTACATATTTAACTCTGAATCTTTATTTCACGATGAGAGGAAGGGTTTACTGCTTAATAGATTTTTCAAAACAACAATGTTATAATAATTTTCCTAGCATTTTCTAGAGAAATGTGTGAGGAGTTTTGCGGCGTCTAAAAGCTTCGTAATTATAAAGATTTTAATTGTGTAAAATTATTTTGATTTAGACACATGTTTATTTAGCGTACTGTGTATAACACGGTCAGACCATGTAATCGGCAATTACCCTCAAAAGAGCCAGCCCGTTTGTCACGTCTGTCATGCGTCTTTTCCATTTCGTTTTGTCTTTACAAACGGTCGAAATATAAAAGAGGCGACTAAAATGTGCCATTCAACTAACTGGTAATCTAATTGTTACACTTGAAATCACGACAATGCAGTCTATATATTTTTTAAATATATTCGAGAACATGAGAAAACACATGCCGTTAGACGGACAAAGTAAACTAGCAATAAAGTAGCCATGTTATTATCTTATTGTGATTGGACACTAAAACACTGGACGGCAAGCTGGGTTACCGTTGTGTTGCCGTCGGAAATATTAATACTCAGAGAAACCTACTTACAAGTCGAGGAGAAAATAGATACCCACAACACAAGTATTAGTCCAACAGTTGACTTTAAATGTTAGCTGTAACGACATGTACACACGCACAAATATGTATCATATTAATTGCAAAGCAGGCAAAGCTTACCGCTATTTCAATGTACTTCAAATATGATAAGGGTCAAAGTTATAAGCGCTGTCAGTGCTTCAGTCGAGTCCTGTTATAATAAACATGTACAGTTGTAGCCTGAAATATTCTGACAACTGATCTAATCTCGTCATCATTTTTATTTTGTTGCGGGCTCTGGTGATCATGATGGTTGGTGTTTCGTAGAAAATCTGATATTTATATATAACCTATATGATATAAACCTAATGTGATGAATGAAATTAAATAAATATTATGTGTTGGGTTAAATATTGTGTAGTGTTTGTTAATAAATAACAAGTGAGAAACGGCAATGAGTTGCCGTAAATCTCAGAGTTCGAAAAAATGGTATCACGTGACCTTGAGGTCAGAGGTCAAAGGTCATAGTCATTTCGGGGGTATATCGACTATGCTGAGTCTAATAGCGTTGACCGTGAGTCTCTAGCTTTTATGGCTAGTGAGTTGAAAGTTGTATAACAGACGGACGGACGGACAAAGCTGTTGTATAAGAGTTTATTCGAACTCCAAAAAGGTACTCATCAATTTTAATGTATGTTACCTATAACGTTGTGCGTAGTTTATTGTGGGCACAGCTCACATTTAATAGGTATAGTTAAGTAAAATAACAGCACATAAAAATCTACTAATCACCGAATTTCTCGTTCTATGTATGCAGTTAGGCAACTATGCCGTTATGCGATATGTTAATTACCTAAATAGCAGTAATCCATCCAAGTTGTGACCTTGGATAAATGACCACAATTTACATATCAAGTCCACTGACTGTTTGAAGATTCGGAGGGCATGCTGAGATATCGGTCCATTATATATTACGGAACCTTCTAAAACTTGTATAAACGCACGCACAGAAATTTGAATAGTTTATAAATACATTTATAATTATTATAAATATTGAAAATTGGCGATGTTTAAATAAATTTGCGGCAGTGGGCTTTAAGGTGAGATTTAATAGCTTTATTTCTACAGAGGAAGTATTTTGTTAATTTAGTTTAGAAATCCTTTTTACGCGACTACGGCGAAGCCAAAAGGAAAGCTAATGATTTTGGCAGTCTGTGTATATATGTTTGTATGTTTCACCGTAGCGCCTAAACTACTAAACCGATTTTAATGAATGAAGTGTCAATAGTATCGTAATAATAGCCCGAGTGACATAGGCTATATAAATATTAAATTCGTTCTTTTTAGACCCCTTTTTTACGTAGTCGTATTATAGTTTTTTAAACTATTTATAATTAAATCTCTTAGCCGAATTATCTCTTATCGGTAGGTGTGTATCGAACCTACATTTTGCCAGCGGCTATTCAGACCCACGTAATAGAAGGCGAATGTCGTCTGCCGGACATAATTATAAGCAGAATTAGGTCTACTTATAGTAAAAAAATTCTTAACAGGAAAATCATGTTACACTTTAACACCAAGATTTTCACACACACAGGGATTGATTTTGTGTTACTATAGGAAGTTATTCATAATTATTATAACGTATATCGAAATAATAATGTAAATTCTATGATATCTGGTATGTTTATTGTAAAAGACTGTATACATCATTTTAGATAGGCATACAAAAGACTAACTTTCCTTTCCTAATTGATTTAAGTTTTAACTTATTAGTTGTTTACTTGTCGCTTAGTATGTATTGCTGTAAGTGATATTAACTTAAAAAGGCAATAACTATAAATAAGCCACGAAATGAATTAGTACCGCTAGCTAACGCCACATGTAGCATTTTATGATGTCAAAAAATTTAAACTGTTTCTTTTTAAAATAATTTTTTGTTTATTCATATGTTTAAATAAAATAAACTATATTTTGATGATTAAACTTAAATTACTAAAATTTGCAAATTAGGAAAATTATTTTAACGTAGTTGTTTTTTTTAATATCTCTACTATAGTAGAATAATATAAAATTTTGTATAATTTAAAAACATATTTTGTTAATAGTAAAAAAATATTATATGACTTAAAATTATATTTCTATATTATAATACTTACCTAATAAATTAATTATAAGATTTCAATAGCTATGTTTTGTAACGGCTTTTAAAAAAATAGTTTTCATAAATCTCATTAAATACATTTTCATTACTACGTGAAATATGATTTCAGTAGCTTTATTTAAGGTGAAAGGGCACTAGACTGCGTCATACGAAAATCATACATGCACAGGTTTATATAACTTCTGTTTACAATTTAGTGGACGACGACCTCGCATATATATTTACACTTTTGAACGCACCTGATATTAAATAATGAAATTTATGACACATTGAAATATCCTATTTAGAGAGCCAGTATAGAAATAGTTGAGCCAGTAGCAAAAGTATAATAAATTATACTTAGCCTACAGTGCCGTCCGCATTGCTACATACATATACTCACACAGTTGCCATTAAAACCTATTCCCCTAATCAACTGCTTGTAATTTTACTTAATGTATTATAATTACACAATTTATTAATAAGTATCTAATAAATTAAAAATATAATATTATTTTACCTTCTAAGTTTGTAACGGGAGGAGCAATTTGAAAGTTATATGAATTTATTAAACTGAAATATGAAATTATTATATTTGATATCTCAATAGTTAAGAACTAAGGAAAAATACATAGATTCTATCTAATAACAACACTTGCTTCAAGAACGCAATGTTTCGAGATTAGAAATTCATATTTGTCAGACATTGTATTTTGAATACCGTTGTCTGCGTAAAAGGGAAAATAAAATAGTAGGTATATAAATACTTATGTTTTCGAGTAACCGCAGGATAGCAACCGCATGAATAGTTAATGAATGCGTTTCATTACCAATTCTAAAAATCAGCGCGCAAGTGCGCGTTAACATTTATAAGTTTGTTTCGTCACAATTAAACTTTTAAAGTTCGTCGGAATCTGACGTCTCATTCTAGGTATTCAGTGATCGTTTGTCGGCCAACGTCCCATTAATTCGCCAAAAAAACTGCTACTAAAAAGTAGCCGCCGCGCCGCATGCGATCAGATTTGTAAAGTGTTCCATAGCTGCAAAGAATAGCTGTCCGAATTTCGGTAATGCATAGCATTTATATCACTTATTATCTCCAGCGACATTTTAATTCAGAGTATACGTGATAACCTACTCACTACAGTGTAACAGACAAAAAACTTATACGAGGAATAGAAATGACAATCATTCATCACTAGGTAGTAAAGACTTTTAGAAGTTTGCATTAAGTAGGTATATCCCTTTTAGGGTTCACTGCTCATGAAACTCTTTATTACAGCGATGCTATTCAGCTGTTACATTATAACCAACTGGTGCTATCTTTATCTATTTATATAATTTAAGCAGTTCTCATGGAAATATTTCCCCATGAACAAAATGCTCCGCCGCGTCTGTTTGTCTGTTCGCGATAAACTCAAAACTGAACGGATTTTCATACGGTTGTCAATAATAGCCACAGCGATTCGTGAAGGTTATATTTTTTTATGGTTTTGTACTACCTGTGCGATGCCTGGGCGGGTCGCTAGTATTTTATATAATTGTTTTATATTAGACCAGCAATTTCGGTTAAGCTATATATCAAATGACATCAAAATCTGTACAACAGTTGTAGGTACCTTGCGAACTTGACAAGTACCATCGAATTTTAAAACCAGTTTTGATCAGTAAAATATTATTCTAAAGCGAAGTCGAATTTACGAGTAATTCGTGTTGTCTATAAAATCAGTTATTAAACAGCACTTATGCAGGTTTTTATAATAATTTTAACGACATGGTCCTTAACTTCATATACCTATAAATACCATTTAACTGGACAGCGCATTCCTGGTCACATTACCTGGATCTTGTTTTATGCTATTCCAAATAAGTTATAGAAAAACAAACCACCACTTTATATACACAGGTATTATATGTCATGGAATGTTTTACGATACATTTTCCTTATCCAGATGCTGATTTTGAAGATTTGCGTTCAACAAGATTAATGAGAACCTTAGTTCCAAATATTACTTACCGGTCATAATCCCTGGAAGGTTTCTTCGGGTATGTATAATAATATAAAACAGCGTTTGCTTCGTCATCATCAATTCCTTATCGATAAGCAAAACAACTGACATTTTTCATAAATTGGCTGTCAGGTTGAGAGCTAAGCAACATTTCATAGCGATGTGGTGCGCGCGTTGCGAGTGCGCAGAAAATACGTGTGTCAGGGTGGCTCGAGTGCGCTAACGCCGCCGGCCCGCGGTCAACGGCCTTGACATTGTACTCGTTTTGTGTTTACATCTTATTTGTATTCTTTAACGACACGCATAATTATCGTCATTTAATGCAATGGAGTCACGTGGAGAAACTTTATTGCTGTTATAAATAAACAGTTGTTGTATGAGTGTTTTCAGTTTAGTTGTTATTTATTCAACAGTAGTTCGAGCCCAGACAAACGCGTACATTAAATTTAAGACGTTTTTAACGCCATTCAGCGAAACCTCATCTGACGGTAATAAACATGACCTCTGGTTTGCTTCCCGCTGTTACAGAACATTGTATGAATTTAACGTTTCAAGTTCACCTCATAATGATGAATATACGGATAGATATTCGCGCTAAGTTAACTAATTACTTTGCTTAGGCTGAATAAGATGATTCAATAATACAAATCGTCGTAGTCATTCAAACGAGGTCGCGTGACATAGATAATCAATTCTTTTTTAAACCTGGTCTCGTATCTGGCGTTTAAAATAATGCCCATAAATAAGACCAATGTAACTGACATGAAAAACCTTAAGAATTTTTTAAACTTCAAAGACTAATGATTGATAAGGACATGCGTTATTATGAGTTATAAGACTCATTTTCCACGACAGTAAAATATCACATTAACTTTAATTACTTTACATGAGAAAATATTAGAAATATAATAGCATATTGCCAATAATAAAATATTAATAAACATGATATTAATAACTGCAGAGTTTATTGACTATTTCAAGGATTAGTGTTTAGTATTACAGATCAATCGAGTGTGAGCTGTGCACTGGCATTTAGCGTATAATTATTAAATGTAATAAGTAGGTATAAGTAGACGTGCAATGACATGATAGCTGTTGACGACAGTAAAATATGTCTATTTCATCTTCTTAAGATTGCAACCCTGCTAAGCACAAAATTATACGAAGGATGATGGTTAGGAGTTAGGACATAAGATTTTGTCTATATGTAGTATAATAATACTCTATCAAAAACGGTCAGTGATTATACTCAATACCAAAGAACTACGGGATTTCCAACGACGATAGAGACAATACAAGAACATTGGGTACATAAAGTAAGCCCTGGCTCTGGCGTAACAAGACTTGCTTACAGAAGGTTTCTGTTATAAGAGGCAAGGATATTCTTTTTTTGCAAATGTTTCCAAATGATCATCAGTCTACCAATCCACCTGAATCGCACTGTTGGTTGTGCACGATAAGAACTGTCAACTTTGGGATCAGTTTATGAAATCGCGGATAAAACTAGGTCTCAGTGATCAGAAACCGGTATAAATTTATGATTTATGATATGAGTTACTTCAGGCTGCATACGTTATCCACGTCAGGGACTTTTGTAAATATTTATGGTTTCGGATGTCCAAATTTTATGTGTTCTCTGCTCTTCATAGTAACTACTGAATACCTATCTATCAATAGAGAGCTGCTCCTGACATTTTCCTAAACATATCCAATAATACTCACGATTATCTCACAAACATAAACGTAAACTTACCTACGCCATATGAATAAAGGGGCAGTCAAAACGAAATAAAGAAATAATTAATAGATTACTAGTTAGTACGTTAGGTACCTAGCGTTTAAAGTTGCAAATTATTAGTATTCTTGTTAACACCTCGAGATAAGCTATATGGGTTCACGTCGAAATTACAATAGATTAGACCACGATCTGTTGAAGTCCAATGCCTTGTCTATTTGGGTTTAAAATATTAATCATCGTTTAAATTGGTGCGCTTCTATCACATTAAATACAAGGATATAATCTGATTTTATCATTCTTCGAACCAAAGCTAAAAAATAGTTTTAAGAATCGCCAAATAATTATGAAGGACTCTGTAGAGAGCCATGTCTATATTAGGCAAATAGTTTGTAGCAAAATGTTAATCACTTCGCTACCAATATTTAATTTTTATCCTTAGTAAAATAACAACTAGTTGTTGCTATAAGTAATAATATGTAGTGGGTACAGTAGTGCGGCTAGCGACTGAACCACAAAAAGATAGCCGTTTGATGGCAGATGTGCCCCTTTCTTAAGGATTGGACTCAAATTGCGGCAGACTGTGTAAGGTGGAAGAAAGGAAAGGGGCCTTTGGCCAGCAGTAGGACAAACAGGCTAAAATAAAAACGAATCTATATTTATGCCCGTCAAAATGACTACACTCCACTTGATGGTAAGCAATCCTGAATACCACGAGCACAGCCGTCCACACCGCTTCCTCATTATAGCTCAGTCGTGTCGAGGACTTTACTTTGACGGCCTAAGAAAGTTCTTCCTCACGCCCCGCTTGAAAGACTGTCTTCTTCCTTTGATACGGAGTCTTTCAAAAATTTAGATTTCTCTCCGAAATACGTGTTCTCTTCGAGAAACACGTGTTTCGCCAGAAAATTTTTATTTTTAATAGTTTGGCCAACATATTAGGAGCCGAACTTCTTGGTACGTGCTCTAATCGGCTCAACTATGTATGGGGAACACTTAAGCCCAGCACGTGTTATTCTGGATAGGAAAGAAGAGGTTGAAATATGTATAGATGATAATTTAGCTCTACAAGGATAAGGCTAACAATCAGCTACAAATATTTCGCAAAGTATAGACAATTGCTAAAGGTTAAAATTCCAAGCTGGCACGACTTCTGACGTTTACCACAAAAGATAGTGGTCGGCGTAAACGTTTACTTGTTAGGTTAATGCTTCCATTGAAGGGCGAGACAAAATACGAAGGCTTTGTGCGACACGAACACAATGTTAGAACAACATGTTTTGATTATGCCTCATAGCGTGACATTCATATAATCACATAATGGTACTTAGCTTTATGGTGTACTAGATTTTGCCCACGGCTTCGCCCGCGTAAATGTAGGTTAAGTTAGTTAGTAACAGTACTTTTTCTGGATGAAAGGTATACTATGCCCTTTTCTGTTCCCCTGATAAAGTAAATGCGAAATTTCATGACGATCGATTTAGTAGTTAAGGCGTGAAAACGTAACAAACAAACTCACATACGCATTTATAATATAAGTTAGGATTTAGGATAAGATATTATCACAGAAAAGTAAGATAATGTACACACTCACATTTCATCCAAATTATTTAGGTCCCATGTTTTAGGAAGACATTACTGTCGTCTATCGGTACTATAGAACCAATAACACATTTACCAATCCAGGAATCGAACTTGAGAACTCACGGTCTATAGTTCAATATGCTTTGATTCTAGCTATCAAAAGTTTATGTTAACTGAGAAATAAGACTTAGCAAAAGATTATCTCTACTGGCAATTCTTAACACAAGTCCTAGAACGCCTGGCACTACCAGGGCAACGAATACATGGCTTACCGGCTTAGACACGCTTGTCGTATTTACGCTACTGGACTGTCGAGTAGCCAGTTATTGCGACTAATCTTTATACGGTTGGTAGTTTCCTGTTCCACAGATTAAAGATAATGGCAGTGATCTGATAAATTCGTCAAAGGATTATGTGAGGAGAATCTTTTATGAACCGGAACGTAACATTGTTTAGTCTGCGTAAACGTTTTCCTTAACAGAGTCTTTAATTCCAATATAAATTTATGTGAACTTGAATATGTCTACGTCTTCGTTAAATCTCTTAATTGACGAGGCAACATACTGGTCTTGATAAAATTCTTGGAGCGTGAGTGTCGTTACAGTGGCATAAGAAACGTATTCGTATTGGTCATATTTCACAAAAGTATAAAGGGTTCATAACCCTAAAAACGCTCCTTAGAAATAGAACATTCAAACTGTTAAATAATTTTAAACAATTATACCGGCCATTTGTGATACACCTGTTTTGCCGGTAAAATGGCGACAGCCTAAACGCTTGTAAAACTTTAATCATACCAATCTATGTAGAAAGCATAGCAGAATATGATAAAACATCTAAGCGTGGTAAGGAACCCATGTTTCGAAGAAAATATTAAAAAGAATAAACTGAGTAAACAATTTTAACGAAATATAGCGCTAGAATCTTAATTGAAGAGGAAATAACGAAATGTTTAATTTTAGAATTGTAATATTTTATTGGTGTGAAATTATGTAAATTAAAATTTGTTTAGAAAATGTATATTGGTAAGTTTATACCTACCTATGCTCTTTATCGAAACAAAATAATAAACAAAACTCAGCTGTAAATTGTATGATGTAGAGTTCGTCTTATCGCAATTAGCTAGTTCAGACTGCTTAACAGAATAATCATGTGAACATTACTTAACTTACAGTTTCCCTAAGTCAAATAAAATTCTTGCTAGAATCCTGCACCGTACGCCAGACCCAATAATCATTCATCTCCGTCCTCCTACGAGCCACTTCTGCATTTAACAATAAATGACACCAGCAGAGCAAAACAACATGTGTCTATTTTCAACCTCAAAAGCAGTAATATCATTCAGTTAAACCACGAACAAAGTTTAAACTTCATTCGGCGCGTATTTAAAATACTTCAACATTAGGCAGTTTGAACTCTCTTCTGCAAGTGCATTTATAATATCACACCTTCCTTAAACTGTATGGTACATAGTTGGTTACGGAATAAATACAAACACAAAAATTAATAGTATGTCAAACCTGCTGCATCCTGCTAATAACGCTTATAACACAAGTTCTTTATGTTACTTTAAGTTGACAGCGATTAATGTCTAGCAATCGCATGTTTAATTAGTATATTATGTTAAATAGGCAATCCCCACAGTAGGGCACAAGTCCGGTCGCGGGGGACTTTAAAAGTATACAATTAACGGTCTCATAGAACAGCTAGATTCAGAACAATAATTTGTATATGCCAGAAATAATAGTCTCGTGTGGGATTCAAACTGTGCGCGGCGGCAGCAGCCAGGCGATTTCACATCTAAAGCAACTTGCAATGCAATAACCTTTTTAAAATTAATTATATATTATAAAGTATTTAATTTTCAGTGAAATGTAAATAATAGTAAAATTCGTGTCCGTGAGCCCAGCCGCTAAATCCTGTGCGCCTGCGCCGATTGCACTGAAGTCGCCATTTTCGCCGCAAATGTTCCAGCGACACGGAAGCAACCTTCCTGTCATTATGAATCGTTAACTTGAGGAGTGATTACCTATAATAAGTGCGGGGCAGATTCTACCACACGACAAAACTCGTTTATTTGCACAGACTTAGTTTTAGCTTTAGTTAGTTTTAGCTCCTGGCTAGCAATTGAGAATGTTAATTTATCTTTTTGCTTTACTACCATCGATTGCTGTCTTTTCAAAATGTAGTTTATGTCTAGCTTAGAAAAGAATGCGAATATTAGAAATTTTGAAAGTTGTTTGATACCTATAAAATAATAAAATTAATTACAATAATTAATTGTAACGTGTAAAAGGAAATCAGGTTAAACGTCGAGAAGTCGGCATTTGGAACGTTTTGTATAATTATTGCCAGTTGTTGAGGATAGAACTTGTATGACTGGTATGTTGAAATCATAACACACTTTTATTCTAGAAAGCTCGAATAAATCGAGACCATTTGGTAGTATCGCTGTAAGAAGTCATTAGTGCGTAAATTCATTGCCATTACCTCGGTGCGATCGCGCCCGCGCTGGCGCCGGCCACTCCACATCGGCGACCAACGATCAGACGAAAGGACGATGCAAATAGCCATATAATGTTTACCCGTAGATAAGTTGAACAATACATTATAGTAATTGATGTTCGGGATCAGTGCGATGAGAATAACATGCAATAACTTAACGTAGTAGGAAAATTAGAATAGGTTTGCAAGGTGAAGTAAATTGCTTTATAAATTGCAAAAATGAATGTCAATTTGCTTGTAACATTGTATTTATATTTTTAAGGACAAGTGCAGTTTAATATATATACTTCTGCAACATAAGGCAATTTACTTTGCATCATTTTTTACTGTACTACGTACCTACAAAGTAGTTTGCCGGAAGGTACCTGGGTAATTTATAACGTCGTGGATATTAGCTTGATTACAGCTAAATAAAAGCATAAGGCGATCATCAGTACATCAAGGAAGTATTGAGTCAGAGGCTTTGTTCTACGCTTCGACATAATTATCAAATATAAAAAGGCAGCACTAAATGTAATGATTCTTAGTATCGCCACAAAAAACGCGCACAAACACGGGACTGAATCGGATGATAGCTGGGTAAAACCCTATAATATCTACGGCCAAGCTAATTTAGAGCTTCCACGAATATTGAATGAGTTTTTAACTAACAATTTTTATGAGTTCTGCTTATATTATATATTATACTGCAACTACAAAATTATAGAAACTAGATTTTAGGCTCTTGAATTAGCCTTAAAAGTGGAATAATAATGATACACACCCATGATATAGGCGTTGATCGACAGTAGATGAATAAGATCCATCAACATCGTCAACCTGTTGATGGACGGAATTTGGTTTTACTATCTGTTGCCGTCGAATCAATTCATTCATACATAAACTTAAATTACCACTCACTAACATAGAGAAATAGAAGTCATACGAGGGGAAAAAGTAAATATAGCGGGAAAAATGCCTGACCTTCGGAAGGTCAGCTCTTGGTGGTGGTAGTGGCCATCGGATCTCGGAAACAGTGATATCTACGGGAGTCGTCCTCAAACTAAATCTTCCTAAAACCCCGGGCACTTTTAGGTGGGGAGAGCGAAAAAAAATAGGTTTCCATACAAAAAAGACATGGCCGCCATACAAACTGTGACCTCTAATATCTCCGAAACGGTTAGAGATAGGCGGGGTGTGTTCGAACAATGGTCATAGAGGTCGACGAGATCTTTCCAGAAAAGGTCATTTTCAAGGTCACCGGGGGTCACCGGTATTTTTATTTTTTTTGGCTTCGGGGCCTCTTACCTTCCGCCCTCGCTGTACACTCTTCCTCGCGGGCCGCTTGCAGGCCGCGCAACCACGCGAAATACTAGTTTATATTATAACATTCTAACACTAAACTCACTGCTAGACAGACTAGGAATCACATGTCGCCTCATTACATAAAAGTTCATACTCGCAAGCTCAAACCTAACAGTTTAAATGTTAATCTATCTTTATATATATAATTCTACTGTACGTGTGTATGTCACTGAACTCCTCCTAAACGGCTGGACCGATTTTGATAAAAATGTTGTGTGTGTTCATGTGGATTCGAGGATGGTTTACATTTGGGTGATTTTTTGGTTTGTTCAGCATACTGAACAAACCAAAAAATACGTCATAACGTCTGTCGGGACAACTAGTTATATAATATAATTATAATATGCATTCTGCCTATAATTATGCTCTTCTGCTATTGTATCGATATCCGTTCAGAATGAGGTAAGTAAACAAAGGGGTCTAATAAATAGCGTGGAAACGGTGACCAAATGTGGCTTGTCAAACTTCTCTTATTTATGGCACACTATAGAGAAGACTTTAAAGAGATCTCACGATGTTATATCTGTCTGGTAAGCCTAAAACCAGGAAACAAACTGTTGTATAGTAAATGAATATTGGCTTAGAAGTGATTATATTGAGATAAGATTCAAGAATCTGTCTCACTAGCTGCTTGCTCCTTTCTTTATAAGAAAAGGCGATAGACTAATGATCTATTACTGTTTCATACCAATAACATATGGTATGGTAACTTTAAGAATAGCCACTTTTAGCCAGTATTAGCTGCCTTTCCCCTTAATATTAGATATGTATATACAGAATATGCTTTGCTTTAAAATAACGTGGACAACTCATAACTCCATATTGTGCCTAGCAAAAATAATACTGATAAGTATAATCTAGTAGCTGAAACAAAATAAACACAAGATTGTCTCATAAGTCGGATAATAATAAACAAAAGAATAATATAACTGCGAAATAAAAAATGTATCATATTTCTTAGATTTAAGTACATAAACTGCGTTTGTGTAAAACAATATTGCGAATAAGATTGTGTAAATCAGCGTTGGCAATCATCGTCTACGATGCAAATTATTTCATGATCTATTTTCAGAATTTTAGTATTAAAACAGGTGTTTAGTCTAGTGCACAGTCGTTTTCAATAACAAAACACAAATTCCATTCATTTGTTGCAGTACCGTCACGAACATTTTACGAGTGGCGCAATAATTACTTCCGAGATGTTTCCGTATTACTTACTTATATTTTTAGTTTAAACAATTCCACTCGTGAATCATACGTCCAATAATGTGCTTTGAGAACACCTTGGGAACTTTAAAATCGCTAGTTTGCATAAAACCAAGTACCGTGTCCTCAGTTCTTAATCTTTCCTTAAATGAGTTAATAGATAGCTTACGTCATTCATGCAAAACTGTACAATTAGGACCGAGTTCAATGTTAAAAGTAAGCAAGTTAATTAACGTACGTAATATTCATGCACCACGGTTATAATGTGTCGTTTCTACAATCTGTATATCATACACTGATAGGTACTGGCCGCTCTTTGCAAATAATTTGCGGCCGATTATTTGCAGCATACGGTTGCTGAGCATGAGGAATTTAGTTTGCATCCACTGTTATCAACAAGTCAATTAGTAGTCCTAAACATCGATGGATAAATACCGCAATATCAATAATAATATTTTTATTATTTGAGCATTTCTAATTAAATGTTTTTATATAGTCTGCTATCTTTAAGGCAAACATGCAGCTGAAAACAGTTTGTCAAGTCAGGCATCACGTGTGTTTAGCTTTGCTATATTACTGTTTAATGAGCATTTACTGAACATCATTTAATTAAATCTTAGCAAGAGGTAACAGTAATAACCAGGAAGTGATATTAAAGGTTGGCCATATCTAAATTTTTTATGCACAATTCGTGAAAATACTAATGCGCCTTGGTTCTATTAATAGCGCAGTGATTCTATTGCATTGAAACACAATAAATAAGTTATTATAAAATGTATATTAATTATTCATCTGGTTAAGTAGGTGTTTGTGAATTTTTCCAATAGGTACGGTTATAAGACTGCCTATATTTAGGAATGGTAATACTACAAGTTACAACCTGCGTGGTATAATTGAATCTATATTTTGTAAACGTTTTCAATTAGCATCTTACTTTATTCTGCAAGCTTATATTGTATGAGAAATATAATCTGTGTAAAGGTAAAGCTAATGCTTGTATCTTATATTTTATTCGGTTAACTGTTAAATAAGAGTGATTATCGCTATCGAATCCGTAATACAAATACGGTAAAACAAACAGATAATCAAGAGCTAAGTTCGACCACGGTACTTAAGTCTTGGCAGTCTAACAGTTATACTTATTAGATTATAACAACTTTATTATAAGATGGTTGTAGAACTAGTATATTTTATCAGTCATTTAATGATAGTTCAATCTTCCTACGAGTGACGTTTAATAATCAGACGGTAGAGCAGGCGTACGTCGGCGCCGGCGCCGCGGCCGTCGCCGTTCGAAAAGCGATTAAGTAACTTTAACGGTTTTCGGTCAGTTAACGGGTAAACCGGAACAGTGGGTAATTATACTAGTTGTCTTGCCGTTGTTTCAGTGTTAATTTCATTCATTTTACTATACATGTGTGACCACTCTTGTCGTACGGTAAACTAATTACTTCTAGACTTTGAAATAGCAACGAAACACTTGATGGCAATAATGCTAACTTACATTAGAGTAAAGTGTTCCACTCCCAGCCAAATGATCTTGTGTTGTGTTCGTTCAACACGCTTCTAGGTTGTGCTGTCAGCAGAGGACTAATGATCGTTATTCCTAGCGCTGCCAGGATAGCGAGAATTTTATTAAAGGGTCGCGCGCGACTAATGTCCGTACTGTCCGTACTGTAAATACTTATTCACCCATTTGATTGTTTATGAAAAACGTATGACATAGTATAATAGAAAGATGATGTTTACCTCATCTTTATTCTTTATATGATATACCATTTAATTAATGATTGTCTTGTAACACACATTAATTAATTAATGAATCAAACTTAGATGTTTGCGTGTTCCACAATGCGCTAGGCGACGCTGTTGATGATGTTATTCAAAATTTTACTCTATTCAAACAGCCATATGCATTAAATTGCATGCTGACCGAGTATGCCACTTCCATTCTTTATGGTTATCTGTCCAGAATAATGGCTCGCGTACAAAACCTGTATGCCATTTCTTCTATTTTCGCTGTTCTGTGTTCCAGGCCATACATCATATAAGCTAATTCATTGTCGTGCGGTTAATTAACTTAACAAGAAACTGTTTACACGCCTTGAGTCTATCATAAAGAGAGAATAGGAGGTTTTAAATAAATTACAAATTGTATTTAAACTACTGTATTATTATGCAGATTCAACTGTGGTTTAAATAGAAATGCTTATTAGTTCCAAGGTAGATTTAAAAATCTAATGAAGGAATTTGTTTAGGCGAGGACACTTATACGGAAGCAGTGATGTTTTTACGTGTATGAGGAATATGTTTGTCCTTAGATGTTACACAAATTATATAGTTACAGATGCTCGCACGATAACAGATATATACAAAGATGCATGAGCACAGCGATATTGGTCCAAAGCGACTGAATTAAATATTTAGAGTTCGAAAAATCTCTTATACAACTTGCAGTCAACGCCATTCGACTCAACATAGTCGATATACCCCGAAATGACTATGACCTTTGACCTCTGACCTCAAGCTCACATGATACCATTTTTCCAACTCTAAGATTTACGGAAATTCATGGTCATTTTTCACTTGTTATTATATGGCCCGCACACAAAGTTTAATTAATGTATTTTTAAGGTGCAGATATGGCCAACGGAATCTTTTATTTATTTATATTATCTCATGTAGGTAGAACCGATGCTCATGCAAGGAAATGATGTGATTACTGCTTTTGGCCCAGTTAATCCGAACAGGCTATATTACGCGCGTTTGTTTTCTATCAAGATGGCCAACAAACATGCGCTCTACCTGAGGATAGCGGTTTCCTTTCCCTACGATCGCTTGCAATACCAGGGGCCTATTTAATAAACATGACAATGTCAGGTGACAATCCAACAATTTAACATTTTTTTGTTTAATAAAGATTATCACTGACAAAGTCACAGTGGAAAATCTACAGATATATCGACTTGTCGTGACAATTTGACATATTTCTGTTTAATAAACAATTTCTCTTGACAAGCGACAGGTGACAACTTGTCCGGAAAAAGTTGTCAAATTTGATTCATTAAACACAAGGTTGCCATGACAGGTGGACATATTTCTCGATTTGTCAGAGATTATCGACAGGTAATCTCACTTAAGTCAAAGCTATTCCGCAGTTACATTAGTATCTACAAATAATTAAAAAACAATGATGTTAGTCGTCGACAGATAGCAGTAGTAATGAAGATGAATATTTGGTGCAAACTGCACGACGTCCCACATTTAAACCAAGAATTAACTTTTCTCTCAATATTCATAGAACAGTTTCGAGTAAGTAAAACTACCGTTGAATTCTTAATAAATAAAATTGGACCTTAACTTCAGCACACAACAAGGAGTTCTCTTATATGCATACCTCAATATTGTGTTGTGACTGTGTGACAAATATGTCAATTACCTTGACAAATAAGTCGGAGATATTTTGTTAGAGACTTGACAGGTAAAACCTGACAATTGGCGCCTTCATTATACTGGGGTTTTTAGTCTGACAATTTTGTCAGTTTGTACCTGTCGCATTTAGACTTAATTGTCATCTTTATTAAACGGCACTTGTCGCAACAATTCGACTTATATGTCGAAAAGTGACTAAATTGTCGGATTGTCACGTTTATTAAATAGGCCCCAGGTGTATCACCTACACGATGTCAAACCTAGGGAAAAGGAACTTAGGTATGGGATACCTGGCATGTGAATATTTAGAACTTATGCTCATCAGGCGAAATGCAGAAATAGTGTCACAACATTGACGCCAGTGTTATTACTAGCTGTAGTAGTGGCCGTAGGTACTTTGCTGGCTCATTCGCGCCATTAAATAATTGGCAATGCCTCTCAAGTTTTACTCTACCAAGCGCTTGGAAATAGTCTTTACAAAGTGAGATCACTTTAGGAATATAGAACTTACAAGAAGGAACTTTGAAGCTTGATCTCATAATATATGAACAATTATCAAATCAGTATTACTTGGTACATTGTTAGCAGCAAGGTGTTAACCATTTTATCTTGATATAATGGCGATGAGATCTCCATAAAGCTATCACGCCATTTCAATTACCGTAATTGACGATGGTTATATTATCTTTTACAAACATATTACTTTTGATTAGTTATGGTATGATAGTGATTGGATTGAGTAAATAGTTTGAATATCACGTAAAAATATACATACAAATTTGATCTGAAATTAACATCAGCATATTATAGGAGCCTAGCCATAAAGTCTCTTAATGATTGATTAAAGTAGGGCTGTGCATAATGCGCAGGTTGTGGGGCAAATTAAATACCGGCTAGCCACTTGATGAGAACCGTCTCACATACACACGATCATTGTCATCAAATCAGGGGGGCATAGATACCGACCTATGCCCCCCTGATTTGATGACAATGATCGTTAGTCGATTGTCTGTATCAGCTGCACTAGTATTCACTAGTGAACAGATTGGACAATAGAAAACAAAGAAGAAAGAAATGAGCCCCTCTTTGTTTCTCTTTTGATTATTTAACCGGTCGTATACCGCCGGCTCGCATACCAGCCGGCAGATTTGTACCCGTCGTAGGCCGGTGGCTCGCATGCGAGCCACCAAATTGGTTTTACGTTAGCTTAAGCTAAAGCGAAGGCGGCGCGCGGCGTTTTGGCGCCAATTTGGTGGCTCGCATGCGAGCCACCGGCCTACGACGGGTACAAATCTGCCGGCTGGTATGCGAGCCGGCGGTATACGACCGGTTAAATCATCGATAGGCATGTCGAACTGAGATTTCATATTCGAATATATAATGATTTTCGATAAAATTCTAGAGGAATAAAAATAACTTTTGAAACGATTTCAAACACCGTATCGATTTTGAATTGAAGTAAGCATTGATCCCAAATTCTGGTGCAATATATAAATAAACAAAATTGTCACGTGTGATTTTGACCACTTTTATAGCTACCGAGAGCGATGACCTCGATGTGACTCGATTAATCAAAGACCGATCTTTGAAAGATCTATTTAATCGAGAATTGTTTCTTTTACTCTTGATTCAAATTAGATCGACAATAGAATTATTTTTATTCGACATGCCTTCTCCGTAAGCTGCTGTAACATATTTTATTAAGAGTAGGATTTATGTCAGAGACGGTTGCCTAGTTAGCGATTGACCTTTAGTCCGTACCTAGTAATTAAGTATGTATTATAGCTAATTTATTACTGTCTAGATTAAAGGAGAATTTCCAGAATGTTAATTTTCTAGCTGTGTAATAGTTATGTATGACTCTTCATACCTAATATTAGTTACACTATACTACACTTTACTATATTATATAGAGGTAGTGGGAATGTTATGATATTGTGCGGAGGGAAGGTAATAGCCTAAACTACATTTGATAAATTCTTTCACTATTTAAAAGGTCCATTGTTCAGAGTGGTACAGATGGACGTAAGGTTTATATTACTTAATCTAAATTATAATTAAATTATTAGTTAGATAAATTGTTTAACCCAGGCGAAGTCAGGCCGAGTTAACAATTAGGCATCAAGAGGAAACGTGACCACTCTAGAATGTTAGGTTTCAACTGAACAATTATAGAGTTTTATGTCGCTGTTAAGAGGCCAAAAAAGAAAATAGTTCTACATTCACCAGTGAACTTAGCCCGACCCGGAAATAAACCTAAGACCAGGCACGATCGGCTGCAAACTTATGCATATAATACCTAACATTTTACACAATACGTGACTATACCGGCGACATGCATAAATTACGGCTAGTTAGGATCACATAATCAATAAAATCACAAACAGTCATATAAAAGTAGCTGTGTATAGTCTGTAATTTACGCAAAATATAGGCGATGACGTCAAGATTTTGCGTGCCATTTCTCCTTGGCACGTGACGCCGTTTCAGTTTATAAAGATATTTGGGAACACCTAGTTGTGTTTTCACACTTACACCCTGTACAAAGTGTGAACAGATTGGAGCGAAAACATTACAGAAAAAGGTACCATTTCTAAAAGGCTTTTTATCAGTATAATATCTTATGTTTACGGAACTGTTATATACTTTTTATTTATTTACTTGATGCAAAATATAAGCTACTAATGAAAAAAAAAGATACATGATTTAAGGTTGTTCTAATTCTGGAGAGCATCTGAAAAATTGTACATACATTAAAAATAATTATTAAGGACATCTGGTGAGCAGACAGTACCTTTATACATAGAAATTAGGAATTTATGTATAGGTATGTAGAAAATGCATTAATGTAATGTAATTATTCTTCACTATTTATTTTATATCAACGTTTATTTGATTTACTGTTATTGGTTTATGTAAATGTATAATTACTTCTGACGCTTCAATTATTTATCATAATAGATGCTTATGGCGACGTGTCGGCACATATGTGTAGACATGGTTCTAAGTTGATATATAAAGCGCCATAAAATCTGTAAAATAAGTTTAAATACAACCACAATGCATTTAAACAATCATTATTTACAAAAACAGAGCCCTTAATGCCCTGATCACAAAAAGAATAAAATTTTCGTAAACAATTAATTAGTAATTTAATGTGTAGTTGGTTATTAAATTTTCGTTTTTACGTTTAATTAGTAAATCTATTTCAAAAAGATATTCATCTACAAATTAATTTCCATGTATCCGTTGTTAGGTTATACAATAAAATTTCAAACTGCCATTCATCACGTTAAATTTTAACTTTATAAAATTTACTTATTATGACATGTGGAAATTTTCCCGAAGTCAAAATACTTAGTATTCCCGCATATAATTACGGAAGATTTACTTAATAGCATTTCAAGTTGACTCACGACCAGGTGTTCAACCTTTTTATGATTGAAATTATCTAAAATGGAAGCTAAATCCTATTTAAACAATTTTCTTTATTTATTTTTATTTATATGATGAGATTGGCGGATAGAGGTGATCACGTTTTGCATCGCGTTGCGAATGGTTACGTTAACCGTGAACGTCATTAATGCATACGTCACGAAATCAATTACATAATTGTAGATAACCAAGTTTATAGTCTAATATAAAGCCTTCGCATATATGCCGTCACTGTTGCGTATATAACAGTACTATGATTACGCACAAAGCCCGTACACTCTGATCTTTGATAAAATTTTAATTTTAATGTTTCGGATTTAAATATTGTCGCCAGCCCCGCTAGGGATAAAATGCATACAGCTTTATATGTTACCTTAAGTTTTCTCAAAGGCTTAGTCGCCTAATTAGCACAATGAAATATTAGCAGAATGAAGATACACAAATGGAGGATCAAAAACAAGGTAACCAGAGCTCTAATAGCCTTCTATTGGGGTTGCAGTAAGCCACAATGTAAGGCTAGAAATAATGTATATATGACCAAGACGTCCATCACGTCTTAATAAGGATACCTAATATACTTTTCAACCTAACACAATACCTAATGGTTATGAAATATTAAAATTTTTGGATAAATTGCAATCCATTTAATCACCAATTTCAAATTCTAAAATTTACCTTATACTTTTACTATATCTCGGTTCTATTGACTTACCTTAACCTATTTAGTCTTAGCGACAAACCGATGGCCTGTACCAATATTTTTTTAATTATGTCTGCTATACTAAGATTTGGCAGATTAAAGTGCTTTCTACCATATGTATGGGCACTAAGCTGAGTTTGTCTATGGTAATCTTGACCGTAGAATAAAGTTCATTAAAAAAGAAAGCAATAATGCATGTTTTTACCAGTCGTTGCATTCGTTTATTTATAATCTACAATAAGCTTTAGCAGCTTTAAGAAAACAACTGCGCCATTCAAAACGTGTTGCTTACAATAAACACAAATGCATACATACGAAAAAGAAACTACATCTCATTATGCATATACTTTAATGAATCGTTTAAATGTAGTTTTGTGATTGAAAACTTTATTTTAATAACAATGAAGAGTATTCTTTACAATTACACGTAAATTTTCAAACGTAACGCGTGAAATTCTTACAGAACCGTACGATGTGACGAATACACCAGTGACACAAGCATAATAATGTGTCGTATCTATATAACAATTATGTTAATATTACTATAACTAGTAACAACAAGTATTAGTTAGGCTGGAAATTTCTGCCACTAGCGCAGAAACAAACCTATCGTGAGTTTGTTTGAGACTGACGCCAAAAGATATGTCACAGGTTTTGAGTGTACTACGCAAAGTATAACAACCATATACATACAATATATCTTTGAACTACATCATAATATGACACAATGGTCACATGGCACGTACATCGTAGAATTGTATTTTCTTTGTAACGAATGTAAATTATCTGTAAAATATTATATATGTAAAAGTTAGTAAAGATGTTTGGGGTTTATTTTATTCAGTAAGTACAAATACAGACAACAAGATTAGCATAATTCAAATAATGGTATTAATAGTACACAATGAGTAAATTTGACATCTAATTACATTTGTATCCAACATTTGTAATATACAGTACATACGTGTAAGTTTACATTAGCTGATTTTTTAATTTTTTTTGTATAAACTAATATTTATGAATATGAAATAAAAAAGAATACATGATAAATTAAAAATCTAAAGATATACAAAATTGGGTACACTAATAATTTCACAGTTTTTGTAGTGGAACAACAAAAATAGCCATTTTAGAGCAGATAGATTTATAGTTTTTACACATTCTGTACAGTGGGCTATTCTGAAATACATTGTTGTTGCTTGTAGGAACACTAAATAATTGTGGAATACGTACAGATCGCGTTGTTATTGTTTTTAAGAAGGTTACCGTCTATTGAACAGTTTAGGTGTTTGTTATACACATAAACCATTGAATGGGTATAGATGAAACTTAACATAACGTTAGACCATGTTATAGATTGATACATAATATATACGATACTTTTTATCCTGGATTGGGTTCTAATGATTCCAATGATCCTTTTTGATTAAACAGGCTATACTTACTTGATATAACAAGCTTAATAACATAAGTATTTGAATTAATTTAATGTGTTAATGCTAATCGATATCGATTACAAATAAAAAATTGGGGTTTTCTGGTTATTAAGAAGGTTGTGGTTTTAACCGTTAGGAGTCGACTTGAATAGCAATTGAGTATTAACACGTTGTGTTGTCAAAGCCTGTTAGACTATGAAACACTACTAGACTATACATGACAAACAAGTGATGTATGTATATAAAATACTATTTTCTAGTTTAGTATAAAATATACCTCATCTAAATAGGCATACTTTTCTCAAGTCGATAAAGAAACAAACAAGGCCTGCCAAGGGCTGCCATAGGCAAATATTTATAAATCCGTTAACTTCTCGTTGTCCTTAAGTGCGACAATATATTAGTATAAAATTTTGAATCGGTTTGTATTCAAATTTGCCTTCTTTAGATGAAAGAGAAAGGATGATTATAATATTTTTAAGCTTTAAAAATACCAAGCTAATTATTATAGAATACTTTTTATAAGCTACTTACTTTACTTGGTATTATACACAGATTCCATTTTAAGATTGAAATATACTACAACAAGAAATTGGAGAAGTGTTTAAGATATGTCCTCAATTTTTGACTCTACAGCTCTAGCCAATATTCAACATTGTATCTACCTAATTAAAAAGCTCTTATATTTTTATTGATTAAAATCTCTAGGGTAGTTTATATAGTGTTCGTTTCATGGTTGATTGGAAATTCTGTAATCCTATCATCCGACTAGCCCAATTACACAATAATATCGCATTAGATTTATAATCAGAGTATAAGAAATCGGGATTTGATCGGGTTTACAAAGTGATTGCATCCTCGCCTTATCCTGGAGTTTCACCCAAACTGAAGCAACCCGGCTGGATAATGTGAAGGTATTTTGATACGAAGGGAAGATCTTATAGGCTGAAGACCCTATAGAAGATCGCAGCCAAACAAGTATGTTTTGTGTCCTTGAGATAAGGAGGTATGTCAAGCTTAAGAAGGCGACCTCTTTAGATCGGACGCCACCTGAGGCAACAAGCTTCCTAGTAACCGATTACTATTAGAATCGCCATATCCTCATTAGCCTCTTTGGTTTTTCATCAGTCAGCTTAACCATATCGAGACATGATGATTAAAGTATTGTGTCTAGATGCAAGCGTCCAAATGCCATTGGACGACTTAAGGCTGAATAACATTGCGTCTAAATAAGTTTTAAATACACTTTAATTCCATCATTCGGCAAAAGGGACACTATTGTCTTATTAAAAACTCGTAAACAATGTCACATGATGATGTAGTCGGTTGCCATAGACCGTGAATGATATTTTTTATCAATAAGTCACGAACGAATGACTGTCACTATTATTAGACAAGGCAACCTTCGAATTCTTCGATGGAACTTCATGAATGGCGGATAGATAATACCTTTTTAATTAAAAGCGATACGGTGAATCAGCCAGTTTTACTTTCAATTGCTGATTATTATTTTTTTTATTCACCATGGTTAATGGCTTCTACAAGCACAGAACCTTGCTTATATAAGGCATTACATATATATATACTTAGATGCTTTTGTCCTGATGGGTCGAGTACTACGGATTGCTACTGATGACGATTCTGACCTCTTTTGATGAATTCACTATTACCATAATTATGCGATATGCAAAATGGTTAGACAGTCGTGTTTAATTATAACAACGTTATGTTGTAATAGGTTCAATTTAGGGCTCCGGGGCCACCATACACGAGATTGAGATAGCGCGATATATAATGTACCTATAGCTTTATTCTACCGCATGCAATAATAATGTGTAAAGATATCTCTTTACTCTAAACCTAAACTGAACCCTAATCGTCTTTATCCTGGCAGTATTATTCTTTGCCGTGTTAGGCGTGATTTTAGACTCAGTTTTCTTATCTTTGTTCGATCTAAGCATATAATGATGATGATATATACAAAAGTATGATTATATATATATATAAATAGTCAGCTAATTACAAGCTATTAATCAAATTATGCCTAAAAAAACTAGACACATTGGCTCATTTTACAAGGTGTTTTGAAATAAGTATAATTTCCTGAATGAAACGCAACATAGCGCAACATCAAGCCGGCAAGCAACATAAAAAAGAACTAAACAGCTAGGTACTTGAACTGTCTAAACTGTCTCGACGTTATAATTATACGAGTAATTTTTATATACGCTAAAATAGTGGCATCCTCCTAATATTGTATATGTATAAATCAAGTAAATCGAAACGGTTTCCTCTGCATAAAATTTTAAGACAATATAATACATTATATATATACTAATATAATACATTTATACATACTTTTGTTCGTCCTAATTATATTTACGCATATCAGTTCCCGCATAATTTATTTTATCACAACTGGTTACATGGGGTGGCCCCACAGCCACCCCGCAGCAAACTGAATATTTTTCGGGTTGTCACTAAGATAATTATGTCAATATAAACTGTATGCCAAAGACAATTATGGCAAAGTATTATTATGCCAAACTAGTTAAGTATGCCAAAGTATATTAGGGGAAAACATTATGCGAAAAGAAGTTATCCCAATCGAAACGGGTCTCGATTTTGTTTTTATCTTTTGTCGATTTGGCCATAATGTATTATGCCACAGGCACTGAAAATGAGACCCTGTGACGCTTATTACCGCAATGGCGAAAATTTTTCATCTTTTTTGCGACTTTGTCACGAAGAAAAGTAAACAAATACACGTAAATAGTATCAACGCAGTAGTAGGTGATAAAAAGACGGATAAGATAACAGAAAATTTTGGACTAGGAAACAGAAGCAAAAGAGGAGATAGGCTTATTCAACTTTATCAAGAACATGAAATAATGATTGCAAATACTCTCTATCAACTTCCAAAAAGAAGACTTTATACATGAAAAAACCAGGTGAAACTGCAAGATATCAGCTTGACAATATCATGACCAAAGGCAGTTTAAAAAAAAAAATTAGATCATTTAAAACATATCCTAGAGCAGATATTTGTACTGACCATAATTTATTAGTGTGTAAAATTGATATATAAATTATAAAAAACAGGAAAAAGAAATAGAACCCAAGATATTGATCTCAAAAAACTTAACAGTAAGGAAACACAAGTGCAATATAGAAGTAAGTTAGAATATAAGTTAAAAATTGAAGAAAGTTTATGAAAACAAAAATTCGTACCAAGAAAAAAGTGGTTGAACGAAGATACAATTGATTTAATGCTAGGAAGAAGAATTTTAAGAAATAAAACAGATGAAGATATTACAAATAAATATAGATTATCAACTAATCAAATAACACTAGCATGCAGAAAAAAAAGAAAGTTACATTAATAAAATATGCCAAGATATAGAACATTTTATAAGTAAAGGACGGATAGATATAGCGTACAGTACCATTAATAGCTTAGATAAATTAATAAGAAGAAAAACTACTGTGATACAAGACGAAAATGGTAAAATTCATATAGATAATAAAACTATTGTAAATAGATGGCAAACGTACATAGAAAAATTATATGATGGGAAAGGTTTTGATGAAAATGATTTAGAAATTAAAGCAGAAGTAGCCTTAGATAGATTAGGGCCTGAAATAATTAGATCCGAATTTGACAAAGCTTTGCAGAAACTTCAACTCGGCAAAGCAGCAGTAAACGTTCATATGTTTATAGAGTTAATAAAGGAAGCTAATAATGAGATCAAGAACGAAATTTTTATTATGACCAAAATTATATATGACACAGGTGAACTACCTTCTGAATTTAAAATCACTAAAATCATAACCACAAAATGTGAAGAACATAGAACATTAAGTCTTGTATCTCAGGCATCAAAAATTATCCTAAAGATTATACAAGATATACTAGGTAATGATCAATTCGGTTTTCGAATAAAGGAACAAGAGAAGGGATTTTTGCTTTACGGACAATTCTAGAAAGAAGAGTTGATCTAGATATTGATACCTATGTAGCCTTTATAGATCTAGAGAAGGCATTTGATAAAGTGAAGTGGAAAAGAATGATGGAGCTATTTAAACAGACTGATATTGATTTTAAAGATAGGAGATTAATATATGAATTATACAGAAATCAAGAAACAGTTATAGAAATAAATAATCACAAAGAATTTGCAAAAATAAAACAAGGTGTAAGACAAGGATGCTCTTTGTCTCCACTTATATTTAATATTTTTATTGAAGCAGGCGTACAAAATATATTGGAAGACATCCGTCTTCCAATATATTTTATATGTTACGAGGGCATCAGCATAAATGGCAAACGTATCGTTTTTGTAAGATTTGCGAATGATATTGTAGCACTTGCAAATAGTAGAGATGACCTCGAAAACCTGCTTAACAAAATGAATACAGTTTTTTCTAATTTTCGTAGGCAAATAAACATTAATAAAACTAAAGTCCTCGTGGCATCTAAATTGCCGCATAAAATAATACACCCCATCAAAATTTACCATAACCCAATAGAATAAGTAAAACAATTTAAATATCTAGGTAGTATAATTACAGAAGATATAAGATCATCAGCCGACATAAAAATTAGAATAGCGATTGCAAAACAGACCATTCACAAAAAGAAACATCTATTCACTTCAAAAATTTGTAAAAACATCTGGATAAACTAATTAAGTCTTATATCTGGATCATTGCTCTATACGCTTGCGAAACCTGGACCTTAAGACAGAGAGACCGGAAAAGGTTGCAAGCTTTTAAGATGTGGTGCTGGCGTCGAATGCAGAAAGTGCCCTGGACAGAAAAAGTTACTAACACAGAAATATTGACAAGAGTAAATGAAATACGTGAAATTTTGAAACACATAGAGAACAGAAGGGGTTTAATGATAGGACACCTAATTCGACATGATAATTTTATCACAAATATAATGAAAAGGAAGATAGAAGCAAGAAGGAAGAGGGGAAGACCAAGAAGAAGATATACCGATCAACTGAAAGAAGTTGTGAAAGTTGGAACTTATAAGGAACTGAAAGAGATTGCATTGGAAAGAGAAAGATGGGCATTGCTACACCGACAAGTGCAAAGCACTTAAGTTTTGGATGGATGGATATTTAGCACAATTGAAGCATTGATCTTTGTAGCTTTATTATTTTCAAGAGTACTAGAGTGGGCTGCCAACGTAAGGGCTTAGACAAGATTTCTTTTGCTGATATTTCTGTCCAGCATATATTAATTTCTTATATTTTCATCTTCCTGGTGGGGTAAACGACAAGAGAGAATATATTTTGCCTAGATATTCAATAAATACGGAGTTCTATCAGTTTTTACACAGAACTACTACTATGAGGCTTCCGCAATCCAAAACCAAAAGGATATTTTAGAGACTGATCAGCAGAGTAGATAAATCCGTGACATTATATTAATTTGAATAATAAATATATAAAATATCTTACATAAATGAAATAGTTACTACCAATCGAATGGATGTTTTTATTACACTTAATTAAATTAAAATAAACGTAATTTAGTTTAACTAAAATAATGTTTTAGTTTTACATGCATGTATTGTTATTCATGCGAATATTCGTGTGACGTCGATTTGCCATTGCCGTAAGTTGTAATGTCAACTTATGAATAAATGACTCAGCGTAGACGCATAGCCCGTGCAACGCATTTAAATTGCTTACAAACATTATTAGGTATTTTTAAACGATACGATCACTGCTATACGTGGCGGTAACAAGATTAATACAGACTGTATATCCTCACAAATACTCGCAAAATATGCATAATACGTGACAGGGAGTGAAAGAAATAACACGAATATATATCGAGACTTAATTGACAGAAACGTCTACGTCTCTATTATTCGGCTGAGCTTTGAAATATTAACATGTAAACCAACTGTATTAATAGTCTTACTATACTGTCTTACTTTCTTATGGTTATAGTAGCCGTAGAGTCAATTTTATTGTTTGAAGCAAGGCAGAAATCAGGCGTGGACTTACGACCAATATTTCTGGTAAAACCTACATTTTTGGTTCGGCTATATACTTATAACGCTATTTAACATTTTTGTCATTGATTTATATTAATGGTTTTGTATAAACCCAATACATAATATCGTTGTACATTATAAAACATTTGAAAGGTTACGATACCTTTTGCTGTACCTACTGGAACAAATTGATTACTGAGTTTATAAACATACAATGCGACCCTGTCAATGAATTGATTGTAAATATATAGAGAGGAGTGCCTGTATTACTAGATTTGTCTATTACAATTTGAATATGTAAGATGTATGGATCTTACTGATATCTAAAAGACCTACTACAGGATTATCGAGTATTGGAACGAACATTTTAAGCCTCTAGGCTATTTAATTTCATTCGTATAAGACGACTACTTCTTTCTAGATAATAATGACAGCAGCAATATTACAATGTTATACAAACAAATATAGAATTCTGGGGTAAGTATACAGTGTCCGAAGAGCTAATTAGTCCTCATGAGTTCACAAAAAAAGTAAAAATGAGAATGTATCACAATATATTCTATCACATACACACAAGACCATCTAACCCTAACTAAGCAGAGCTTGTACTATGGGTACTAGACAATGGAAAAACATACATATATACTTTTCTTTTTGTAAATACATTTCATGTTCATGCACTTGTGTGCATGAACATAAATGTTCGTCCCGCACAAGTCAAACATTTGTATGTTTGACTTGTGCGGGAATCGAACCCGCGACCTCAGACGTGGCAGTCGGTTACACTAACCACTACGCCATCGAGGTCGTCAATCACAAGTCTACATTGTGTCAACCATTCCTATGGTTGGTCCCCTTTCTGACTTTTCTATATTATATCACGTAAAATCCGTTATGAAAACTATGCTAGTTGTCTTTGAAAAGATTGACCTACGTTATTTCGCTTTAAGATTATTTATTATAAGTACTAAACAATTAAACATTGTATTAGGTAATAAAAAAATTCTTAATTTGGGTGTAATTTGGGTTCGATATTTCAACGTTGTAAATGATATACTTAGCCTTTTCAAACAAAAAGGACTGATTAAACATATTACTCAATTAACAATTACTTTCTTTGCAAACCAGAATCATTTAAGACTCGATAAAAAGTATGTTGACTAAAATCAATTACGGACGTTTATCAACAACTAAATCCGCATTAAAAGCATTTAGATCCGGTCAAGATCATTTCTGCAACTTATGTTCAATTGAATACAGTAAGTATAATAACGTCTAACTATGTTCGTTATGTTCAATGAGAGATTTGATGAAATTTCGCAAAAATATCCTTGAAGTCAACATGTATTACATACTTTTCTCGTTTTTGTAGATTTCTGTTCAATTTAAAGCCACATTAGTTAAAGTTTTCCTGTAATAAGAACATAATAGGATAGCCTATTGTGTTCTGATTACAGGAGTCCTTGGTTTCAGCTCATTATTAGGATAGCCTAATGATGAGCTGAAACCAAGGACTTCATGTTTTCAATCAAACAAATCAAAGGGAAGATTAGTTTTTTTTATTTGTTTGTTTGTAAGGATTTAACTCAAAAACTACAGAACCAATTTCAAAAATAATTTCTTTATTAGAAAGCTATATTATCACAGAGTAACATAGCCTACATTTTATTTTTAAAATACTGTTCATAATATAACCTAATCTAACCTACTTATACGCGAGCGAAGCCGCGAGCAGAAGCTAGTATTTAATAAATTGAATTAACTACCATACAATATGTATTTATTGCGAAGCCTTGGACAACTAGGTATTCAGGTATCACTATAACGTTGCCAGGATAACGGATATTAGAAAGCAACATATTACGATTATCATGGCATACGTCTCTAGATCGGGACGCCAAATATTACAAGTAGGTACCTAAATTTCGTACCGGAAATTACTAGTAGATTTTAACCGAGTCCTTGCATGCCCTTATAAGGGTTTACTGTATTACTTAGAATCATTAATTAGCAATGTCTACTTTAGGAAAAAGCGTTAAAAGTAAGACAAAGACAATAACCGGTCAATAACAAAACTCGGACAACCGTGCTAATTGCCCACACGCACCGAAGGTTTGAGCAATAACTGGTGGACATGTTCTATTTCTATATGGGTATACCATACTATGTTCAAAATGATGTAAATATCTTTGACACAACATAAAAGGATTATCGTATGAAGGTAAATTGGCTAGTCTGAACTGAACTACCACTTAGTACTTATAATAATTCAGAAGATGAAATTATCAAATTGCATCGAGAATATAAACTTTAACAATAATTTTAATAAAATAGCATTACCTTTTTTCTGTTGGACACCTCATGGTCTTTGGAAACTTAGCACTTTCTGTATACAGTCTAAAATAGGTACCACCAAACATTAAAATACAATTGATTCGATCCATACCTCAATATTAAACGAAAAGTAGAAATAACACTCATCATTATCATACATTTATAATAATTACCTAATTTTGAAGACAACTTTGGAACAAAATTTAATAATTGCTTTCTGAAGTATATTTCACGGCGAATGAAAATCAAAATTACTTATCTTATTTTATGTGCGACGTATAATATATTCTAATGGCTATCTTTATTGTTTAATGTCTATGCACTTTATATGGTATATATATTTATTTTAAGTGCATTCTAAAATATTCAGTACATTTTAATAGATATTGGATACATTAGGCATAAATCTAATCGACATTAAAACATTTTTGAATGATTATCTCTGGTTTTAAGTTTTTGAACGTTTCTATGCTTGGCGCCGAACTTAATGACTGAATTATAAACTAGTAACTTTTACTTTACAAGTGTGTCCGTTTAAATTCTTGTCTATAGCACGTTATTCTTTTAAATCAATAGTGTTTTATGTAACAAAACATATTTTTTTTAATTTTGTCTTGTCTTTACTTGCTTAATAAAGTTAAGTGATTCTTTTAACAGAAACTAAGCCAAAATTAGACAAAAATGTTACATTGCTTTGTTTAGAATACGTCCCGTATTACAGATTACAATTTCGGTTCATGGTTGCCATCACATTCAAGAGAAAATTCAGGTCCAGGAAATTGTTCAATATGACAACATTAGATAAACTAGAATAATACTGTTTTACCACCGGAATAAGAATCCAAAAATCAGGCATATTTTCGGAGAATGAGCTCGAGCTATCGCAGCAATTTTATTGCCTTTTTACGAAATATTATACCAGTTAATTAGGTAAACAACATGACGTATGAAACTTCATGTGTAAATTATCGCAACAAATGAACAATGCAATAACAATGTTGAATGAGTAACAGTATATTAAGGATTGAGTAATTTTACAACAGACTATTGGCTACTCATTTCATTTACCACATAATTATTTCTAATTAATTACAACTTACACATAAACCACAATGTCTTCAATCTAAATACTTATTACACGTTAAAAAAAGAAAGCCTTTTTTGTAGAATATATAATTTTCTAGTTAATTTTGTCCTAAGTAAAATTTTCAACGTCAAATTTTCTAATATAGGTATGTAAATACGGTCAAATATCAGTTTTTCACCGAGTGACTACCACCTCAGACACCTCAATCCAAAAAGGGAAATAAAATATTATTCTAATGTTATATTCCCGTTGGCAGAATATGTGTCTACTGATGTTACATGTCCACTATTTGTATAGATGTTAAAGGTAGTCAAGATCGACGGCTTCATGCATTCGCCAAGGTACTCTTTGCAAAGTATGCAGCAATGCATAGTAATATGCGTTGACTATGCATTCGTTGATCGCGGATTCGTATGAGCGTATGGAGGCCGTAACAAATTACACTTGACCCCTGTTATACCTACCTTCGGGTTCATTACAGTTCACCTCAATAGTTTAATGGGTTTCGAGGTTGTGACCTTTAGGTAGCCTAGCTTTTGAGAGCATGGAGGAAGCGTAAACGCAAAGAGGCTAATCGATAGCATGCTGCCAATAAATTTGCTTTGAAAATTTATAATTGCACCTACGGCGTAAGGTTGCCAAAACATGGCCTCATAAAACGTAATCTAAGCAGTAAAAGATTGATGGTACATCAAGATTTTTAACCACAAGTTGTTTGTATTCAAATTAGATTCGTCACATTGTTGCCCGTTTTCCTGTTATCTTCAGGATTGTATCCAAAAATACATTGATTTATATGTAAAATTATGTTAGATTGCCTCGAGTCTAAATGTTTTTGGCTATTAAATCAATCGTTGTATTTGTTGAATAGAAAACGGTTCTAGCTGTATAGAAAGTTTGACAGATTTAGATGACCTACAATGACGTCACGTGGACTAGCGTAATGAGAGCCTAAGATTCTTGTACCTGTATGTGTACTGGTACCCTGTCATCTACAAAGATCCAAAGTCAAAAAGCATCTACAACGTAGGCGATAGAGACATTTTAATATCTAAATCTAAACTACTGTGTACAGATAAATGTTTTAAATATACAGTAGATCAATTTCAATTATATTTACATATTTGTATTACTGATAAGTGATAAGGGTAATGATAATAAGTCAAGGGATAGTTGATATTCTCTAACTGCATGATCTGAAACTTCACAACGTGTCGGTCTCAATATAAACTTGGATATAATCAAGATAATATTCAATAAGCATGTCGTACCGAGACCGGTTTTAGTTGGTCAGTCAGTGGTTGGATGGCCAGTGCTCAAGTTGAGCAACCCCTTGTTATAAGGTATTCTTTGTCCTGTGGTTGTAGATTATTAAAAACAAGCGCTAATTAATCATGAACGTGTTTTTCTATTTTTGAATACTGTATGTAATAAGTAATATCGAAGTTACTTTCATAAGGATCAACACTGTTTACAATATTATGTTCCATTTCTTTGTTAGTAGTTATTGTGATTATAAAATAAAATCAACAATCACACAAATTACAATGTCCCTTATGGACGTCTAAATTTAGTGGTTAGGAAATTTACTGAAGATTAATTAATATAAGTTAGTACTAAGTCCATGTAAAAATAATGTGAAGATTCCTGCATAGTCCACCTTGATGGCAAAAGGGTCGTTTACTGCCATTGTTATAATACTTATAAATGGTATGACATATACGCGCCGTAGTGGTACGGATTAAGACAAAAAAGATCAGGAGACAGACAAAATGAATTCATCATATTTATAAATCTCGTAACAACATTATTTCAAGAATAATAGCAATATGATAATAACAATAAGTTGTGCCTCAATATTTGGATTTTTCAATATCTATTGACAGTTGTTTGTGTGACAAATGTAAGTAATGTAAGTATGTCCTTCACCAAGCCATGTTTAATGAGCAGTCTATTTAAATGACGCAATTGTACCATGTACATTTATAAATAGGCACTTATTTTGTTCCTGGTAATACAGTAAAATAGAAATAAAATGTTTAAAATGTTCTTGTAAAGCAGCATCGAGTAAACATCTCGTTTTGAACAAAATTCTTGACTATCCTGCTGATGGTGAACATCAGCATGCCTAAACTTGAAATATCTACGTTCACTACAAAGATACATCGAGCACTAGTTCTAATATTATGTTCGCTAAGTGTAGCTTGCACGAGGTATATTTATCTACCGCATAACCGAATATTTTGTTGCTCAAAGCTTGTACGTAATACGGAGTTGTACGATATTTAGTTTAAAAAAATACTTATTTTCAATGAAGTATGTATAAATCCTAACTATAATATTATAATTGCGAATGTGAGTTTTTTTAATTGTTTGTTACGCTTGCATGCCTTAACTACTCAACCGATCATCATGAAATATCTATAAACATTCGCATACACGTTATCAGGGGTAAAGAAAAGATCATAGGGTATCTTTTATCCAGAGAAAATGTACTTTTCCAGAGGGATAGAAATTTATTGACCAAATCTACATAAACGCGAGCAAAGCCGCGGGTCAAATCTGGTATTCTATATAGAAAACAACAGAAGCAACGTTGACAATAGGTAGAACAGAATCCGCGCTTAAGTACTAGGCTTTCTTTTATTTAAAGTGATGCAATTTAATTGAGACAGTGCAGCTTCACCTTGCAGAAGGTTAAGCCAAATAACTTGATGTTGTAATCCTACGATGAGTAGGGTATACAGGCTATTTAGATAGAGCTTATGCTGTCAGCTAGACACAATGTAATCTTGCCTATTATGCATCAGCAAGTTTTTGGCAAGTCCGCAGTGCATAAATGTTGTACCTACACAAACCACGAGGAACGCTTACAAGCGAGGTGTATGCATTTTTGCTACTCGATATGAATGTTCTGTTAAAAATTGATATAAATAAGATATATTTAATTTTCTAATGCTACGAATACATACTAACGTAAAAACGAAGTAACTAATGCACTAATTCAAAAGTTTGATGCGTTCCATTTTAGTACCGACATTTGCATATAAATCTAAACATCTAAAATGATATAGAAAGTGGTAAGAAATAATATAATTCAAAGACTAACTTGACAAGAATGTCTATACGATATATCACTATACGCAATAATCAATAACTCCACCAAACGTAAACATGGACCATTACCATGGATGACCTTGTAGATACCGAAGGCGTTCGACTAACAACGCTTAGAAAGTTCAAACGATCATGGAACTGGAAATCGAATCCAGAATTGTACTACTTAGTATAAAACTTTAAGTTCTTAACAAACGTTATAATAAAATGTCGTCGAAAGGGGCTACGCCCACGTTCGTGGCGTGACCTTCCAGCGAACTGTGATGGTGGCTTTTTATGGTATAATAAAAACGGACATGTAACATTACTTAATGGTGATAAACGGTAGTTCAGTATTTATTCGTTACTTTCACATTACTAGAGAAATGTCAAGGGCAACGCATCTATACGTTAATGTTTTGTTATTGTATCGACCGCGACGCGACGCGGCGACCGCTCGGTCAAAGCGTTGACTTATCACGAATCACACTTTTGTTATATTTACGAACATGAATGTACCTACTAATAAAAAAGTTTATTTAAACAAATTCATATATGATTCTTACCGATATCTTCCTTTGTGAAAGAGGCAATAACTAAAGTGAAGTAAATACAGATCGTAAGGTTCATTTGAAGCAGGGTCGTTTGGATTATTGACACTTACAGATTTGGATCTGGATCGTTTATCGGTCTCGGTTATAAAATTACATCACCAAAGTTTCGTTTAATATATCTGTAAATCTTTTTATAACAAATGTATTTAATTACATAAAGGGAAGTAATTTTAAACGTATGTAAACTGCCCTGTTGAGGTAATAAACGAAGTTATCTGACTATATAACTTTAAAACTAATTCAGATTATATTTAATTTTAGATATTCGGCAGTTTCCAGTCTCAAATTACGGAAATTAAATCTTATATCTATGATTTTATATGTTAACCACGTAAAGACGAATAAGGCTTGCTAAATATACCTATTGCAGGTGGCACATTCTCCGATCGTTATGGCCACAGGATTCATAAGGAATCCAGGCCAGGTCCCATCCGAAATTTTGAAAGTCTTATTATACTTAAATACCTACCTAACTCGAGTAACCAGTTGAGTTTTAATGACAAATGCAACTATGTTGTTGCAGAACCCAGAAGATCTTCAGTTTTTGGTTGATGGCTATGCAGACTGCCTTGTTTATAAGTTTTGAAACGTTTTTAATAAGAAATTATTAAGTAATAGCACTGAGTTTGAGACTGTATCTTAAAAAAATATTGGTGGCCACATATTATGTAACATTATACGTAAGTGGCGAATGTGGAAGCGATATAGATCTTACCAGCCCTTCGTGTCAACAGACGTGACATTGAACGTTTTGCTGTCAAAGGTAAAATAAAACAATGCATTCCTTCTCTGCGTCATTCGTCAAAAGATAACATCAATCGATGTTTTGTTATTAAGATTTATTAGACGTCACATTTTTAGCATGTCCTAAGATTAATATAAGCAGATTCCCAAACAACACCTACACGATTTATGGAACTTTCCCACCTATCTTCTAATTTTAGTACGGTGATGTTAACAGGTCTGTATCAAAGACAAATAAATAGAGTGGTTTGTAGTTTCATTCATCTAATTGAATTAGAAAGCACTAGTCCTAGTAAGTACGTAGAGGCCCATCCTCTATGAGGAAAGGTTAGCACTTTTAGCGAGGGTAAAGTGGCTTTTTATTTGAACTCGTTGCAACATTCGACATACCGAGATTTGGTACACTATATTATTGCACCTGTCTGTTCAGAACCTTTGGCCTGAATGTCGATGTCGTTGTCTTGCCTTTGCCTTCTACGTTTATAAATGACAAACTTTTAGAAAATATTTTAGAGTATCCTTTGAATAATTCGATAATTAAGTACGCACATATATATATATATATATATATATATATACCGAAATGAACTTTTATCTGCTCATAATATTAGTATGAATGTATTTATTAAATGGATCCTAATTGCCTTACCTTGTTGAACCTTTAAGAATAATCTTGATGCCGGTCGGTTAATTCCAACCTATTTCTTATGATGTGAAAGTATAGGAAACATATTTTGTTTATCCTAAGCTAATAACTTGATAGATATTCTAACTAATTTTATAAATGCGAATGTGATTTTGTTTGTTACGCTTTCACACCTAGACGACTCAACCGATAATCATGAAATTTCGTATACACGTTGTCAGGGTTGCAGAAAAGGACATCGGGTACATTTCATCCAGATAAAGTACTGTTCTTGAGGGATAGAAAAATTTATATAAGCCACATTTACGCAACTGAAAGCACGGCGGTGGAGTTATATATCTCAAGACAAAGAGCGTAGGCGAAACACTTTACGCAACACAAAAACGATTCCCATTTTACAGTTATTCAGCACTCTATATGTAGATTATTATTTATTCTCACATAACACTAGGAACAGTTAGACAGACGTGTATGAGATCTATGTGTCACTATGTATGCTTAAGCGCCTACGCAATAACGCAGCTGCTCTGCCTTTTCGGCTGACTTTAAGATTCCACTTTTGCGAAACACTGAAATCGGTCCCGGGATCTCATGAACGACAGTTGCGCATACGCTCACGATCTCTATATAGATTATACACTAGAAGAGATATACTGAGAAACACTAGACGAGGCCCACAAATTAGAACATTTAGTTCTAAATACAATCGTTCAGATAAGTATATTTGAACATATGACTTTATACATTCTTTCTTCATTTACTTAGGCGATGGTTGGCTGGTATATAGTCTTCGGTATCAGCCGTAAGTGTATAGAGATAGAGCGTTTAGTTTCATAAACGTAAATCTTACGATATGTTATAATTTGAGGCGTCCTTTGATATTGTAAGTGAAACGTTTACTACGGACGATTCGTGTAATAATTCTAAAATGTTTGTTTAATTTTACCATATACTTACGATCTACATGACCTAGGATTTACCTTATAAGTAACTGCTAATAGCAATAATAGTTAGAGTATCCTATATCATTTATAGTATGGTAATTGACAAAGTCTACATGTGATGGCAATAATATTATAATAAGGACGAATATACCTATAATTTTTCTATACCTGCACTGCACAGGCATATTTGGTTCATTTGCTAGTGAGTAAGCACAAAGACTTGCGGTTCAACCCATGAAAGCCAATGATAGAGCTTATCACTTCTCACGATCGTTCCTTACATCTGTTGTTTCAATACTTATAAAACTCTCTATGCTACTAATCTTAAAGGATGTATAGGAGTCTAAAATAAAGTAGCTAATTGGTGTTTGTTTCATGTGCATATAACAGGAACGATGTTGCTTTTTTATTATAAGTACAACATAGGTATTCATAATGTACTTTGATCAAGAATGACCTGCTTGTCGAATGAAAATAGATTCAAGCCTGGAGTGCTTAAAACATAACGGATTTAAACAGGCTACTTAAACAGACGCGAATGAAGCCGCGCATGGAAGCTAGTTCTAAACATTCCATTTTTAAAATTACTCTTTATTTTTACGTATTTATCTCTTCATCTAATCAACGTATCTAATTTATCTTATAGTGTATTTAATCTATTGTCTATTAGTACCAACATAAAGTCACGTACGTCAACACAGAGTGTGAATCTATGACATGAACTTGCTAATCGAAGCGGAAGATCGTGTCGATGCGATTATATTATCACGATAACGTTAGACGTTTTCACTAAATCCCGAATAAGCATTAAAATCACGTTACATGTATAACCTACTATCTCGTTTATGATATTCCTTTTATATACATACATTGTTTCACGCCTATATACCCGATAAGGTAGGCAGATTTAAAAACACCCACATTTGTCCAAATAAACTTTGAAGTCCTACATAATACATAATAGGCTCCAAATTCTGCTGCTCAGCATTTCTTGACAGAAAATCTCAATAATACTTGACACGAGCGGGGTGTCGATACCGAGACTATCCACAGCACTCGCATACTCGTGTATGCGAGTGCACCAAAACAGTCCGTTAATATAATTAGATATAAGCCAAACACATGAATTGCAACAATGATGAAACAAAGTGCTCCGATATCCGATATTGATTGCATAGACATCGTAGAATTTCATATGGCCATCAATGCCTATGCCAGTTTTAGATTTAAGTGTGTCGATTGCACTATTTGTGATCCATAAATAAAATTTTGTTATGACACAGGGTTTATCAGATATATATTAAACAAGCGAATATAAGGCATGTAAGTTAAACTTGCAGTTTTATGGAAGAGCGCAGGTAAAAATTAATTATCATATTTCTCAAAAAAAAAAAAATTTCATTTTGATTGGTTGTTGTGTGTTTAAGATACTACAGCCATTTCATAGGCTAATATCGCACATTTTAATATTTTTATAATCTATGGATATTGGCAGGCCATCTTACACGAACCTTTCCTTTGAATTTACTAATTACGTTTAATTAGTCGTAGTATCAAAAGGTTTCTAAGTCTAAATTATCATTTAAATAGTTTTCTTTAGAAAAGCGAATTATTTTCAATATTCAGTCGCAAGCAAAGACTTCAAAATTATAACTGGTAGGTCGCAAGCGTTTATAGATTTGCAGTATATCTGCTTATTATGAGGCGTGCTGCATACCTTATGCTACCTGCTGTATTAGTATAAAAATCCAAAGCATAACGTTGTAAATATATTATTATGCTAAACAGCATACACTTGTATGTATCGAATGTTTCATTACCACCACTTAGCCGACATAAGCCATGAAAATTATAGAATCCATTCGGTTCGCGACTTAAACAAATCATTTTCAGGTTTTGCGTTCGATCAACCATGTGTATTGTGTACTTATTGTATATTTATGTTGTAAAACGAATAGGCGACTACGGTTTTAGTAAGTCGGTGCATGAGCCTGACTAAGTTAACAGCAGTAAAATGGGTTTATGACATTCTATATGGCAATGTTGTGCAATTTTTAGTATGTATTTGTGTAACAGGATCAGCGGTCGTATTTTAGGAAAGTAACTTATCTATAAACTAATATTATAGACAAAAACAAATAATTTTGTTTGTAATAAATAAACTCAAAAACTGCTAGACCGATTTCTTTATTATTAACCATTAGAAAGCTACTTTATCCAGACTTATCATCACGCTACGAACCACGGGAGCGGAGCTGTGAGGATAAACATAATTGAAACATCGGGGGATAGCTAGTAACTCTTTTTTTAAATTGTGTTGTCAAATAAGTATCTAATAAGAAAGACAGTTATCACCATACCTGGCTTTGAATATAAAGTTCTGTGTGGCTGTGTGACCCGGGCATGCGATCCCCATGACGTTGTGATCGCAAGGCTCGGACTAAGTAAATTAAAGAGCATGCTTTTTCGATCCTCTATTATTTTAATAAAGGTTTTCAGACTTTCGCGATTTGTACTCAGCCGCGATTAAGTATTTAAAGGTAACTTTTAAGGGTACCTAATCGCGACAAAGACCCGTTGTCTTAAAGTACGGTTGTTTTAATGTTTGGAATGCACGGAATATCCTAGATGCTCGTGATATAAAAAAAATACGAAAGAGAAAGTATTGTAAACAAAATAAACCTCGATGAAATCAGTAAAAAGTAGTTTAATTTCATGTCAATCTGAATAATTTGCGTCTTAATTGTATGCGGACGTTTCCTGACGAATCCGGATGTTCCATCAACACCCTTGAGATTTATTACCAGCAGTTAATTAATGTCAGCTGTTACTGTAGAGATATTCACAGTGTCGGTAGCTACAAACCCATAATATTATCAATTACTAGATTTTTCCCGCGGCTCCTCTCACGTTAATGTAAATAAATAGGCAACTACGGTTTTAGTAATCGGTGCATAAGGCCAGCTAAGTTTACAGCACTAAAATAGGTCTATGACATTCTAGTCAAGTAACCCTAAGGAACAGTACTTTTTCTTTGATGAAAGGTACACTATGTCCTTTTCTATACCCCTGACAACGTGTATGTGAAATTTCGTAATGATCGGTTGAGTAGTTAAGGCTACTAAGCGTAACAAACAAACACATATCTATGAAAATATTAGCATAGGATAAACTAAATGTTTTTCTATACTTTGACATAAAATATTGGTATGTATTTATAGTGTTGTCTATTTAATTTCTATTATATCTTTATTTATTGACAAAATCTAACAGTAGGTATACATATTAGAATAAGAGTGGTTTAAGTGGTCGTCCATGATGTGTTGCGGTTGCACTGCACTTACTGTTTGCAAAGGATCTCTCCTCTCCTCCTCCATTCGATCTTACCCTCGCATAACAAGATTATTTTTCTATATTCTTTTTAAAAAGCTAAGTATGTTTATCTTTCGTCAATGATTAGGTTCAGTGTAGATTTTAAACCGATCTGTGGTTTTAAGAAGCTGCCCGTTTTATTAGATACAAATAATATATACTAGCGATCCACCCCGGCTTCGCACGGATAGTACAAAACCTTAACAAATTATACACCTAAACCTGGCTCATGAATAACTCTGTCTATTGATGAAAACCGCATGAAAATTCAATTCAATAGTTTTTGAATTCATCGCAAACAGACAGAGGAATTCTCAGTAACAGCACGGAGTCTGGAACTGTGTCTATAATCTTGCCAATATCAATAGTCTTGCTCTCTAGTTTTAGGTCCCATGTAAGAGATTGCATGAGACCTAAAATTATAGCCCTCGGTCCCATGTAGAGATTGCGTGGGACCTAAAACTATAGCTTTAGGTGCCATGTAAGAGATTGTATGCGACCTAAAACTGTAGTTACCGAAATGTGGGTGTAATACACCTGCTATACATGCTTACCCCGTCGGGGATACAGGCATAAGACTATGTATGTATACATTTTTATCTTGCTATCGATTCCTTTCCTATAAGGGCCCCAAGGTCGTCTGGTACATCACAATGGACCGGTATATAGACCGCTATCGTATTATACATTTGATCAAAATCGTATATAAATGTGCTATTTAAATTTATCTATTTATACTCTTTGGCAGAAGTAACTCAAACATGTATCATGTTTATTATATATTAACGATGACATACATAAGTTACAATCGGAGGCCCATTTTTTTTTAAATGTTTCCCTTTGCCTGAACCCTTCAAACAACTGACACAAAGAACATCCAGGCTCGGCACAACTATTTGTGGATCATACAAATTTTTGGCCCGTGTGAGGTTCAAATCCGTGGCCGAGTGCCACGTGGTAGTGCCCGTGGTAGTTGCGAGGTGTCCTAAAGTATTGGCACGTACGAAATACAAAGTCCTGGCGCTCAATAAAATCGGAACTCCTAAATATCCTAAAGACATTCTTCTTTATAACTTATGTAAAGGCTGGATAAGTATAATTAAATTTAGAAATGAATTAGTATAAGAATAAGCAAAATATTTAGCTAATCATTCATATAAAAAAGATCAAAGAATATTAAAATATAGACAGTTTCAATCCATTATTAATGCACCGCCCTAACTTGTCCGAAAATATCTGTACAAAAAGATAAAGAACAAAATAATTAATATTGACTGTTATGAAGTTATAGGATTATTCGTAGCCATTGACGTATACTGAGCAAATGTTAAGATTCGCTGCTGCTAAGAATTTTCGACGACTAAGACTTTGTAAGTTTGCCCCATCCGGGCATCGAACCCAGTAGCTACGGTTGGTAAAAGTTGTGCAATCTACTGCATACACCGTTAGAACAGCGAGGGGTCTTATAATTATATCAAAAAAGATATAAAATTTTGTAAAATGAGATGTTGGTATTTGTATCTAACTGTTTGGAACTAATAATAAATACTTTATAATTAATAATTGAGAATTTTATACCGCTACATCTATGTAAATCAGTAAGGCTTTTATTTTTAAATTAAGCAAATTTTTATCGCCACAGAATGCATAACACCAAATTCTTTCATCTTATAACTTTACATATAATCTTTTATTTAACATAAATTATTTATCTTACTTGAAAATTCATGTTCTACAATAAAATCACAATTGTGTACTCAAGGGGTTCAATAAAATTAAAATAATCGACTATATAACACTAACAAACATAAAAATACCTACAATCAAGACAACTATGAATATTCAAACCGTGCAAATTGTGCCGTACGGGGAATCAACCCTTATAACATTAACGCAACGACAATGGCCAACAAACTACTTAAACCACTGCGTCAACCGTGCAGGTATATAATGAATGTAATTTATACTATGATAAGAAAATTGCAAATAATTTTACGTCAAACCATGTCAAAAGAACAGCTTAATTGGATAGGCTGTCAGCTGCTCTTCTTATGAGAGCCGCATTTTATTACCAAGTTAACAATGTATATGTTACGGCTAAAGGTGGGTGTGAACATAAACTTAAGATTAGCCGGCTACAACTAGGTGCAGCCGGCCACATGCGGTTAGGTTATGTTAGGTTACTTTTGAGTTTAGCCGGCTAAAACTAGGTGTAGCCGTACTTCGGCTATTAGCCGTAACATATACATTTTATGAGAATATACAGCATGAAACTGAAATATATGGCTATATATAACTGCACGCATAGCGTATTGGTTTAAGTGCCTCGCTGCTGCCCCTGCACCGATTAATGTGGGTTTGATTCCACACATCCCGCGTGGGGATTGAAACTTACAACCAAACAATCGCATAAATAATATCTTTGTGTATTAAAATTGTGTGATCCATAATCAATTGTTCCGAGTCTGGATGTTCTTTGTGTCCGTTGTTTGAATATTTTAAAAGTCCTTAGAGACACAGAAATAATACATGAAACGGGATTTGTTTAAAAATATATAAATATCCTATTAATATTATAAATATGAAAGTTTCTGAGAATGGATGGATGTTTGTTATTCTTTCATGCAAAAACAACTGAACGAATTTTGATAAAACTTTACAGTATTATTGTTTATACATCAGAATAAATAATATAGACTACTAAAATCTATCTTAACATAAATCTACATTAACGCAAGGTAAGCTGCGGGCAAATCCAATTGTCTATATAAGTACTATTTCAGGAGTGGAAAGCATAATTATATCGTTTATATAGGTACTAGTGATGTAACGAATGTTCGCATTCGCATTCGCGAATATTTGCATATTTTTTGGCATTCGCATTCGTATTCGCAAGAAATGATGCGAATGTTTAGCGAATCTATTTGACAAACTAAAAGGAAATGATGTATAGATGGAATAGATATGGAATGATAATACAACTGACAAGATTTATAATTTTTATTTACTTATAATATTTTAATAACGAATTATTATGGAACAGTATTGACGTAGGCAACTAAATTAGAACTACTGTCTCTCTTGTTCTTGTTATTCTAATTAAAATATAAACAAAATCACAAATAAACAAAAAATATAATTTCGATGCTTACTTTAAAAATATCTAATTCTAAATAATAATATATTTTGTGGAAAAAGAACTTAAGAGGTTTAATCAAATTAGGTAATAATAATATCTAGGTCTAATAAGTCTTGTTACGATTTATTGTGTAAGGTTTGTACTTATTTAGCAGATTATAACTACTTTTTTATATAGCATATAGTCTGTCGTTTTCCAAGTGAGAAAATCTGTGACTCATTTCTTGTTTTAAAACTAGAATAGTGTTTCCAATGCATTCATCAGATGTATCAAATTCATCAATCACCTTTTTTTGCAGGGTGGCCAGTAACGGAATCACAGAGGATATGGCAATATTGGCTGCACTAAGTTCTCTTGTTATTTCTTCAAAAGGTTTAAGCAATGTAATTAATTTTTCCACAGTTATCCATTCTTCTGAAGTGATATTTTATTGTTAGTGGAAGCACAAAGGCATAGCGCATCTTTGTTTTTCAAAATACGTTCTAACATGTAAAAGGTGCTGTTCCATCTCGTAACACACTCTTGGATTATCGTCAGCTTTGGTTGTTTAAGTTTTTCTTGTAGATTAGAAAGTTTATCTTGTGCTACATTAGAGTGATGAAGATGTGTTGCTATTTTTTTACATTTGTTAATGATTGCAATGATAGATTCATGTGATTTAAGTCCTTAACAACGAGTTGAATTTGGTGCGATAAACAATCAATGTTTTTAATGCCTAACAAAGAAATACCTTTTTTCATGTTAGTGCTACCATCCCTAACAATACATAACACCTTTTCTTTCCTAATTTCCCATGACGATAACATAGTTTCTAGCTTTATGACTATATTTTTTCCTGTATGTCGGCCATCATTATATACATCTGATTTCAAAACAATCATCTTCTTTCCAAAACTTTTTGTAATTCCATGACAAGTAAAACTTATCAGCGATACCCCAGAGCAAGAGTCTGACCAGATATAACCTGATATCTGGTCAGACTCTTGCTCTGGGATAAACGCAAATTTTTCTAATGATTTGATTAATTCAAGAATTCTGTCTTTAACCTTGCCATATAAATTTTCGCAAATAAACGAAGTAAAATATTGCCTTATTTTTAAATTATTCGAGGGGCGTACTTGCTTGATCAATCTCACAAATCCGAAGCATTCCACTAAACTAAATGATAAGTCTTTCAGTGCTATAATTTCGCCTATTAAATTATCCAGCTCCAAAGACTTGGCGTTGTTATTATTCCATTTTTAATTTTTTCGATACAGACACTTAAAATATTAGCTTTAGGTCGGTTTTGGTACATTGCCATGAAGAAGACGACGAAGAATTAATCGTAGCGGCACCTTGCTTTTCAATTTCTAGTCTTTTTAATTCGTCATATTCATTTTTATGTTTAGATTCTAGGTGATATCGCATAGCACTAGTGGTCCTTACTGTACTTACGCAAGTATTTTTTATCACACAACTTGCATTTCTCATTTTCAGCGTCAAAAATTGTGAAATAAGTCCAATCTTCGCTAACATGTGCTTTATTAATATTTTTATATCTCTTATCTTAAATTTGACAAATACAATATTAATAAACTAACCTCAAATCATGACGAATATTTTCGAATGAACTTCATGTGACTTGCTTCATTCATTCAACTTGTAACGGTTAACCTCGGCTATGTTCGGTTTGTATGGAACAGTCGCAAGAGGAAGACCTAGGCGAACGTTTCTTGATCAGATCGGAGGCGTTCTGGACAAAGGCCAGGTTAAGAGCACCTTGAACCGACGGGCGTGTATGAGGAATGTGATGAAAGTGAATGAAGCCAGAGAAATGTGTCAGGATCGTAGCAAATGGAAATCCGTAGTCTCTGCCTACCCTTCTGGGAAACAGGCGTGAATCTATGTATGTATGGTTTAAACATGGCTGATACGAAATGTCAAACCTGTATGATATTTTGCGCGCGCTTTATTTGAAATTCAACATTTGCATTCGCATTCGCGAATATTGGAGATGAATATTCGCATTCGCATTCGCGAATGTGAAAATTCTAATATTCTTTACATCACTAATAGGTACATTTTTGTAACAACTGTGTAGCCAGATTCAGCAGTGGTGATCATAATAAACATTGAGTTTTAACAATGAATTCCCTGGGAACGTTAATTTGTTTTGGGATCTGCAATGAAATTATTCAGAAGTTTTCCACTTGTAGATACAATGTTATTTTAATAAGCATCTACTAATTGTGTGAAAAGGTAACATTTGTCTGCATGTTTTGATCTCAGGAACTACTAAACCGACTCTCAAAACACAACACAATTTTCATAGAACGATAAACTATTCCTGAACCCTAAGTAACTTAGTATGTTGAAATGTATAAATTATATATAATTAATTAATTATATAAAATCTATTTATTATATAAAATCTATTTATTATATATAATTTATACATCCAAATACCATTATTTTAATTGAGCTCACATTTATAGATTATACTCAAAGAGATGGTAAAGTAGTTTAACATATTGATAGTCTGCCACTCTAGGAAATGCCATTTAATATTAAGTTACTACACACTAAAATAGGCGAACTAAGTCGCAGGAAATACCTAGCTATAAATAAACCAGACTTGAAATTAGTTTGTATGTGCTTTTCATATTAGGAAACAAATTTTCACAATTTACCTTTTAATTTAATTTATTATTATCTACGGATATTACTGGACAAATCTGGACATGCCAACAACTTCCGTGATGATTATTCCTTATTGTTAACGTAACTCAGCCGTAAGTTTTAAAGTGTTTTCGCAATAAAATTAATTACACGACGATGTATTCAATTTCTTAGTGGTTCTTACGCCAAAAACTCATAATGAATTGGTTTACATTGCTTATAGGGTCTGCTATAGGATCTCTATATTTGATCACAAGTTCCAATGACATGCTACTTACATATTAAGCTTCTCGTAAAACCGCCAGATTTCTCAATAATATGTGCTATTTTAACTCAATAAATAGGCCCTTAAATATATGACGGCGCGTACAATATTAAAAAACACAGCAGCTGGTTTTAAGTAGCTGTGTGCGACTCAAAACTTTTTTCTTTAGCGTTCAAGCTATCTCCATACCAAAATTCATGACAAACAAACAAAGAAACTGGGATACTCTCCCATTTATCTATACCAATATTATAAAGAGGGAAGATTTTATGTATTTTTGTTTATTATTTAACTCAAAAACTACTTATCCGATTTAAAAAATATTTTACCATTAGAAAGCTATATTAGTACCGAGTAACATAGGCAATATTTTATTTCAGAAAAAACATTACTGTTACTAAAATAACCTAACCTAAGAGTTACGCGAGCGAAGCCGCGAGCAAAAGTTAGTAATATTAATATAGAAGTAATGAAAGAAATATGTTGGCTGACTTGACATGAACTAATACGAAAATTATTCCGTCTTTTGCGTATTACCTCTCAAGAGACCCTTCTATTCATTTTATAATACAAAGTATTTATAAGTAAACATAATTACAGCATTGTAAATTACTTTATTAGTTAAGTATATAATTAATTATTATAAGTATCAGGTACTCATTTTATTCAGTTCTATATGTTTTACAATACATAAAGTATTTCCTTATACATGTATGACATACTAAAGAAAGCATATCTAATTTATATATCTATATTCCAAGTCTAACATTACTTACCAAATAAATACCTACATATATTAAATTCTTTACATACAATAAGATAAGTATATAAGTAATAGACGCGTAATATAAAGTTATGGTGTTTAAAACATCCAATGGTTTGGACAAAGGTAGATAATATTTCAAAAGGTAAAGCTCCTAATAGCGGAGATGGTCATACGCAGGCTGCTTGCATCGGCGCGACTCTGACAACGCGCCTCCCGAACGCGCTATATAAACACGGCCATTATCAAACTACCACCAATACATTGCCGACCGTCACAGCGACCGCACATATTAAATAAATAACGCTGGAGCTTTTCACAATATAAAACTAGTGTCAGTGATTACCTTCGTCCTAACAACCGCTGTTTCGTCACAGGACCTAACTTTCAAGTGAGTATCATACCATACAGATATCTTTGTCAACATAATCTATTTATTACCTCCGTGTAAAACATTCTAAATTCTCTTAACATTTTGAACTTAATTTTCCGTATATTTTTTTTTATAGTTTATATAATAACTATTTAATGAAATTAAACAGCTGAGCAAAATCGTTGAGATCGTGTCAAACAGGGCCTTTGTCCTAAGTTCGCTGTTCCAGTGTATACAATTATACTGATCTAGAATTTCAAATAGCATATTACCGGCAATAGCAATAAACCTCTGAATAATAAATGAACCGAGCAAAGCAATTCACGGTTTTTCGATTAACTAGTATTTACAAAATAGGACATAGTAAAAAATCTATTTATAGGAATCCAAAACCCTTTTGTATTTTGTTAAGTAAGTCCTAACACAATTGAGTACAGCAGTAACTAATGTACTTAACCTGTTCGTAATTCCTTAAGTCCGTTCTACTTCAAGCAATCAGTTTAAATTGATCAACGTTGCATTCAATGCTGTACTAATACTATAGTTATAGCTCAGTAACCTGTTCAGACAATAAATAAAACAAGTAGCGCAATCCACGCTAGGATGGCCAGGACAACGCTGGGACGGCGGACAGGGCTGTCGCCGGAGATCGACAATTTGCGGTCACGGATCGATGCCCCCGATACTTGTTTGTAAATGCATATTCCCTTTAATATTACAGTGGAGTATAATCTCGTATGAGTCACTCAATGAATTATAGTTCTGCAATATAAAATTATAGAACGAAAGTTACGGTTACCGATTAAACAATACATCTTTATATGGAATAAAATGTTTTGCTTATTTAAAAATATTTATATTAATGGACAAAACTTAAATAAATGGAGGCATTGATCTCTGAAAGTGAAGTTTGTTATGTTCGGGTTTATATGAAAGAATCTTCAGCAAACTTTGTTAACACATAGTATCGCGTCAGGCGCGACTAAAGCGTAGTGAATCGATTTGGATTGAAGTGCCAGAGTCTTTACGCCTAAAACATTTGCACTTTTGCGTTATTGAATCACGTATGAAACATTGATTACTAAGTAATTTACACCACACATTATTGATATTTGATGCGCATACTACGGGATGAAATAATTTAAATTGTGGAACACACGTAACATCTTAAGTAAGATCTTTGATTCGGTTGCTCAATGACGTAGTTAATATTTTTTGGATGATCATCCGGTTTCTGTTATTGCAACTCTAATTTGTGTTAGGGCGCACCTATAAGATTATAGGTATGCATCTTGGAGCGCGGCTCATATTAACATACTCAATAAAGAAACAAGGGACAACATTCATCGTAGGGACATTCCTTGCATTAGATAAAGAAAATAATATTTTTTGTTAATCTGTTATTAAATAAATGTTAAAATCTGCACTTAACGTTTTTACCTTAACGGCGATCTTAAAACTATATTCGCGAGCAAATCATGCATAATTTCGCAGAAACTATAAAACTAACTATAAACTTGATGAATGAGAAATTACAGCAACAAAATCAGTAATTTGCCACAGTGGGTCGTGAGTAGTTAATGACCCCGGTGGCTGACTGGAGCGAAACAAAACTTCGATAAAAACATCTCGCCAATAACACCTACCGCTTGAGCTATCGCAGTCGCAGAAAAAATCTAATTGTTTCATGACTCACCCCTCGCAAGTGCCGACTGATTTCGGACCACAAAAAAATAATTAAAGTATAAGGTCTTGTATATGCTACAAAAAGCGTGCACATATTAATTTGTATATCAATTTGATACGAACCATTCGTTCGCATTCAAGCTTAATCAATTCCAAACATATTCGGATTTAGAAAGGTACAAACCATTTGTTCAACCAAAACTGGAAAATATAGGCGCCAACATTCATAGAGAACAATTCGTAAATTAAAGTTAACAATAGCCGATAAAACCTAGGTACATGTATAACACGAATAGTTAGCAAAACTATCACATCCGCGCTCCATAAATCGGCCGTGGCGTCAGTTTGCATACGTTCCTGTCAACTTGTTGTGACGCAATCAGCAAATAAGTATGATTTGCGTAGTATATTTCCGTGAGAGACATCGAACCCAATCCGTAAACTATTGTAATCGTTTACTTAAACACGAACTGTTTTAATAAACGACAATGTCCGCGGCAATTCTTTGTTACCCTACCTATACAGTTACTATATCGGTGTATACTAAACATCGAAGTAAGGTAACCGGTCACGTCTATTATCTAACATAATGATAAAGATTTCCATGGATCATGGATATTTAGACACAACAATGGCCTGAAGCTGCATACGTAATTATTTCGGACAAGCGAGGTTAATCTTGATGCTTATATACGTAAAAATGATATTGTCATAATTCAAATACCAAACTGTGATCTTCACGGTTGCGAAGCAAAGAGGAAGATTAGCTTTTTATAAATAAATAAATAAATTGAATTGCAGCATCTATAAATGGTGTCAGAGATGTACCTACGCGATACGCAGTTAATTTAATAAATTTAGTGTAATCGTTTACATAAGATATGACATTAAATAATTAATACGGCTTACATAAGTATCTTAAGAAGAAAAATGTCAGGTTACACGGACAGAATTCTTGTTAAGACATCGGGTAAGTGCTTGGAGAGGAGGTGAGCTTTGTTGACATTTCGCACTTGTCCGGGCGCGAGCGGCTATGCCGTTACTCAAACTCACTTCTTCCGCTGGCATTGACCTATGCTGCTCCAACACTGCACCGGCCACTCATAACCAGTTCCCGTTTATCTATTAATTTACCCATTTCCTCCTAACTATTATATTAAAGCCTTGGAGTAAGAAAACTTCGAGGTCTAAAATAAAATCAGTGGCCTCTCTCTGGGTATATACAATTGTTTTTCTGTTACCAAATCAATTTCGCAATATCACATTTGATACAACATAAAAACGTTAAAATTACATCTGAGGTTATAAAAAGATAATAAAAAGAACGGTCAAGTCCGAGAGCCATACAGCCGCCATTTAGAAAGCATTCCGTACTTATCGATTACCGAAGGAGGTTTATGGCCTTTTCTGACAAAGGGCATTTAGCTATAATCTGTAATTTGTCAAGCTTAGGTTACAACTAACATAAAGGTACAGTCGACAGAGGAGCTACTGTCTGCGCCAAAAGCCATTATAAATTCACGTTTTGTGGTAGTTCTTCTTTTGTCAAGACAACTAGTAAGTTTGGCAGACTTAAACGCTGTGACTAATCAAGTTCGGGGCAAGTCTATTATCATTTTCACCTTGGTCGGGGAACACTAAAAACGATAAATACATTAAATATTTCCACTATCTACTGTAAATCTTTGCGTCACGCGTTTTTAACTATGCTTAGGTAATAACATTCGAGTTTATGCAAATATATCATTTAAGTAATCGATAAAGTAAGCAGTTAAGTTAATCAAAAAGCTATAATTAATATGGCTAAGTGGGTATACTTAATCCAGTATACGCAAGTATCTTCTAATCATATATTGTGGAGGCAATAATTTGATTGCGCGCAACACATTTATATGTAAATTCCAGCCGAGCATTCTATTAAACAGAAACGATTTGATACGGAATGAAAAGCGCATAGAGTTACATTAATAGAGAATTGCATACATTCAAATTGCACTACACGTGATAATCATAAATCAAAATGGTTTCAGACGGTATCAGCTGAACGCGTACCAAGTTCTATGCTATTGTAAGTTATACTTCTGGATAAAGAAATTGCGCTAGTGAGTGACATAATTTATTTGGTATATTTATGAATGTATCTCGTTAAACTAAAAACGTAAGCGTATGCAACATTTGAAGGTAAGATTCAATCGCCGAATCGAGTAATATAGAGTATTATATAAGGAAATTAATAACAGCCATACGAGTCACGGATCTGTATCCTGTAGATAGCAATAATTTCATCCCATATTTTTACTGACAAAGAGTCTAATTATTTAGAGATTGTTCTATTATGCATCGCTTCTGCTGATTACCATATAACAATACTAAAAGACAATTTATATTATAAATAGCTTTAGTTATTAGGCATCGTACTTACTCGCTGCACGATTGCTCCACAAGTAACACTGCTAAACAATTCATCACAAACGAATGTCACATCGACACATATGATTTATGTCGGTGAGATGTCATTGTACACCGGATAGGATTGATCTGTACGACAATGAACCGTGGGTCGAAACTTACACAATATAACCGAGGTACTAATATTTCATAATGCATCACTGTCATCACAATCAGCTATGTAGTTCAAATGTTGAGCTGCATAGATACAGTAATAGAAAGTCAGCAACCAAACAGCTATGTACTAGACTATAAGACCAGGTCATTTTTTGTAGAAAACGTTGAACGTGATTAAAAAAACGTCTAGGTCGATCGATTATATTTAGTCAACTGCCAAAAATCGAAAAGAAAGACGACGTCTCAATTTTATTGGATTCTATACAAAATAAATGCTTACTGCAAGTTTCCACATTTACTCGTCATCCAACCAAATGTAATTTCTATAAAGTCGTGTATAATTCCCTAATATAGTGAAGTGCATTATTTACCATTGCAACAGCGGTAAATGGATATTAATTTCATTGCATTTCCCAATAATCAGATATCAGAAGAATGTAAACCTGTTTGGAGAATTTTGTAAGCGAGGACATCACTGTGGTATTTGTTGTGTACACCTGGACACACTGAGAGACAAAGAATAGGTCTACTACATTAACCTTTACTTGAAACACGAACATTACTCAACACAGCGCAATGGAATAATTTTGAAGGAGCCGAATATCAATGGGTAGTCGCACGACTTACGTTTTAAAGCAGCGATAGCTCAGTGGGGAGACCAACAGACTGCAATGCAGAGGGTCTCGGGTTCGAACCCACGTCCCGCACCTCTGACTTTTGGAAGTTATATGACTTTTCGAAATTATGTGCGTATTGATTGACAATTATCGCCTGCTCCGTGCCTCGGAGAGCACGTTAAGCCGTCGGTCCCGGCTGCCATGAACTCTATGGCAGTCGTTATTGGGAGAGTGTCGACACAAAAGATCCCACTGGGTCGAAGTATCGCCGGTCTGCACTGACTGGCCCCCACATAAGATACATACGTTTTAAAATATCATTACTTAATTTTTAGAAATAAATTAAACAAGCGCGATGGTTTTAATGATGTTGTCATTAATATTAAAGCCAGTACGTTATGAGATAACATAAATTACCTCAGAATACGTGTTCTACATGCCAATACACATGCTATTGCGAAGATTTTATTGTGACACCTTGATTAGTGGGATCGTTTCATCTGCGCGAGGTAAACACGTAATTGGTTCACAAATGGTCACGATTCCTGCACACTGTGGAGCAATGTGTAACTAAATTACTTTTCTAACAACGCCCATCTAATTATCTCTTTATAATGGCCAATTTTTTAAATCACATTACGGTGCCTAACTATAACAATTCTGTTTATATAGCTCACAGAGGAATAGCTGCAACTCAAATTGCAAATAAACACAACTAGACAAAAATACATTCATAGTAGTATTGTCTAACCCAGACCTCTATACCTCGTTTTTATTACCTTTAGAAAAACGTGTATAGCGTTTCCCATCAGAGCTCAAGTGATTTAAATGGTAGATAAAGAATACGGGGATTATTATGGTGTACCTGAGTAATTACGACGCACATTACAAAGTCCTTGTAACATTTTGATGAAACCTCACAGCTCGTAGAAAATACTACTGATGCAACATATTATAATGTTGATTACTGTATGTACTTTGCAACACGGCTTCATACACGATAGTGGAATGAATAAAAACACTATAATTATTTTGAATGCATCGTTTACTTTTGATATGTCTATAAACATATCCGTTAAAAATATCAATTTTTCGAACATTGACCTGCTTAATATAAGATCATATAAATTCGCAAATACCCTCCAAATTTAGAATTCTATAACTCCTGTTAACATTGACGTCGATACATATAACTTGAGATCGATTTCGTTTAGTGACGACAAGTTATTCTTGTATATTAATAACAGAAATATCAAGATCAAAAAATTTCATCTGTTACGGTCTAATAGGGCGATCGTTAAAATACGTGCATTTCGTAAATAAGCTCAGTCAACCGTAATATAATGTTGTAACTGTGACAAGTTCTAGTACAACATAATAAATTGACTACACAAGGCCTACAAAATCAGGTTGAACGAAGAAAAACGCTTTGACAAAGAAAACTATTTAATAGTACATATATGCAACGAAATGATAGATATTAAACATGAAAAGCGTGTATCCTTAATTTAAATTCCCTATTTACAACAATGACAATGGTAGGAATAATACAAACATATATAGCAGATATCATCCGATCACGTTGAACACCATGTTTGAGCCGGCGCGCGGCGTGCCTACCAGGCGGCCGGTAAATTTTTTCATTGGCACAATAAGCGAGTATGCGCTGGGCTTCAATTGGAAGATTGCCGCGTCGTGTGGGATGACGACAATCCTTGCCCTCAGCCCGCCGAGGATATCCTTCCAGAAAATAACTCAGAGAACAATCGCATAAATAAAACATGTTACAACATTGCACTAGAGGACAAGATGTCAACTTTGTGCGTCTTTACACATAAGTACATAAGTTGTAAATTATTTGTTAACCAATACACAAGTGTGATTTGTTGCACCAGCGTGCCTAAGTCAAACAAATATAATTGTTATGAACGTTAGTTTGAAATTAAACAGCGGAAACGAAACGACAATTAAAATCGCTTTAAAAAGGAACGCGAGTTTTCCTCGCTGTTACATGAAGTTACGTATAAGTACTCAGATAATGGCAGCATCCAATGGCTAAAGAGCAACGGCCGCGCCCAGTTCATCGGTTTATTGATCAAACCAGTTTTATAACGCCCGAGACAATTTTTTCTATTGATTTCGTATTTCTTCTAGCATACTTATCTTGGGTTTCAGGCACATCATTAGTACTAAATCATATAATTTTATAACTTACTATTATTTCAGTCACTTGTTTTGTATATATACAAAGAATGCTAATTACGAAAACTTCCGTAACGAGTACGACAATCTACCTAAATATATGTTACAAAAAGTACAAATGGTAAAAGCACTGAAGTTCATTTAAAATGACAGCAATTATATCACGCAACTTTCATTTTCATTAAGCAGACCATACGTGGGTAGAAGGATGGGGCCGAAACGTTTTTTACGCTCCTTGAGACCTGTTAAAAGTAAAAACAAAAAGCTGACAATATTGAGTACAAAATGAAGTAAGAATATTAAACGCGTAACAACCGGTAACCGAGAACTTATGGAACTGGTTTTCGTTACGTATTGAACTTGACTTGTGCAATGAGACGTTAAGATTCACTTGAAATGCCCATCTGAACCAGTCAGCGAAAGAAAATGAGACCTTTCGAGCTTATAACACAAACATTAAAACGAAATAGTTGAATGCAGGCGGCTAAACTAACCATCCCTTGAGTTTTGTCATTTATTAGGTTATTATAATCAAAGTCACGGAGACATTAGGTTTGTTTTAATAGGTTAGCATGACATAGAATATAGTCTAGTCTAGATACTATCAGCCTAATCACCATACGCATCGAAATTTAGGCCACTGAACGACTAACATTGACAACTCATGTAGAAATGTTTAAGCTCATGTATTCCTTAAGAGTATGTACTTCCAGTTGATTAAAACTATCGGAGACAAATGCGTGTTCGTGTGAATCATTCATACGATAGCACGCATTGCATTCTAGTTGGTGATTCAATTCAATGAGCCAATTAAAATTCAGATAATGCGTTGCCTACGTCTGGCCGGATCATCCATATTTCTATCGCGCGTTTCGCATCCTGCGTTGTCTAGCACGCACTAGGAAGTGCCTGTCATGTGCACATAATAATTATAATCATTATGTTATTATTACACTATTTGTCAGTAGAAAGGTCTTCTGTACTTCTAGAGCTATGTATAAAATAAAGGTCAATTACATGTTTTCGAGTACGCCTTGATAATTTCTTGTGCTACATATTTATGGTTACATTCGATTCTTGATTTTTACCTTATTTAAATTAAAATTATTTACCTTGGCGAGCTAGTAATCAGAATAATAATGACCTTCAGAGTAAAGAATGCACAATATTCACATTTAAAATACTCGCACGAATCGCATGATGTACGATGATAGCTGAAGGTTTACACGGTAGGAATCCTATAGTTAACAAGCGGCGGGCTACTATTAGCTAACGTTACTAATACTAGGTTATTTTTAAGATGATCATTCCCATCGAAGGCGGTTATCTATTTGCGGTGCGGCGCCAGACCGCATTCCGACAGGAGCTGGGATATCGCCTTAATGCCCTACCTTTGTGGAAGTTAAAAATAGAACTCGCCGAGGTGTTCGACCTTTCTAGCTAATGGAAAATAGACGAGCCTCTTGCAAACAGCCATGCACAAATTAAATGCATCTTTTATTGAATTATAGGGATACCTTTAACACTTTATGTATTTATCATTAATTTATTAAATAATTACATTAAAATTTAATAAATCTACAAGTTTATTCTTAATTGATTAATAAGTTAAACAAATAAAGCCCTGTTCTCATTATATATATTTTTTAAATATATTTTAATCTTATTATCAAGCTTAGCATAGCTTGAAATATCATGTTTACATCCTCCATATTGACAGGAATATAGAGATTTATTTTTGAGACAATTCGAAGATAGTTATCTGTTCCCCAACATCTCGGGCCCTTAGATGATTCAGCCTTAATAAGAAAATTGCTGCAGAACGTTGATGTCGAGGGGCGCGTAACATTGGCCTTAACGCGCTCACGACTTGCAGACGTGCATTTGAATCCATAATAATCTCTGTCATTATTTTGTCGGCCAACTAATTGTACGTTTTCGTTGTTTCAGGATGAAGGTCTTACTATTATGCTTCGCCTTCGCGGCTGTGAGTCTGGCAATGCCAGTAGCTGAAGAGAAACCTGAAGTTGAGGCAGCAGCTGTACCCGCAGTGGATACCAAGGCTGTAGTTGAGCCTAAAGCTGTAACCGCTCCAGTTGAAGAAAAGAAAACCGAGCAAGCTCCTGAACCTAAAGAGGCTGAAAAAGAACCTGAAGCTAAAAACGCACCTGTTGAAAGCGAAACAATAATTAAGGAAGCCGAACCTGCAAGCGCTGAACCTAAACCGGAAATCAAAAACGATGTAGTACCGGAAGCAAAATCTGCAGAGAAAACTGAATCTGTGGAAAAACCAATTCAAGAGAATCCTGAAACTGCCAATGCCGCCGAACAAAAACCAGCGGAAGAAGCCGTTAAGCCTGCATTAAAATCAACTGAGGAGTCTAAAGAGGAAGTCCCAGCAATCGTAAATCAACTGTTTGAAAATGCTGCCAAACCTGACATTAATGAGCCAATTGATATTGTTAAAGCGGTAAAATCTGACGCTGCTGTAGCTGACGAGGCAGTTATACCTGATATTATCCCCATGCCTGAAAAGAAAATTGACCTGCCTGTAGTCCCTGCTACAGAAATCGAACCCAAGAAAGCAGACTCTCCTGCCATTGAAGAACCTAAACCGGAGGAGCCTAAATCAGGGGAAGCTAAGCCGGAAATCAAAGTTGAAGAACCCAAACCCGAACCTAAGGCTGCTGAGCCTGCCGTGGAGTCCCCCAAATCAGAAAAACCTACTACAACTGATGACAGTCTGCGCGTAGTCCGTGATACTGTTGATGACAAGATCAAGGCTGCCAGTGAAACCAAACCTGAAATAACAGAGTCAGCAGAAACACCTAAAGCAGAAGAAACAAAGAAAGAGGCACCAAAGGAAGAGAAAACAGGTGAAGAGGCAAAAGTAGAAGAAGCAAAAGTAGAAGAGGCCAAAGTAGAAGAGGCCAAAGTAGAAGAGGCCAAAGTAGAAGAGCCTACAGCGGCTATTAAGGCCACCGAAGTTGTACCAGAATCCAAGTCCATCCCTGCGGAATCAGACGCTGAAGCTAAACCCAGCTCAAATGAAGCCGAACCAAAGTCGCCCAAGGCCGCTTCCACAGATGCCCCAGCGGAAACTAAACCCGTGGAAGTTTCTTCAGCTCCCAAGATCGAGAAAAGTGAAGCTCAAAACGAGAAACCTTCAGCTGACGCACCAGGCAGCTCTGAAGAGAACTCTGAAAGCAACGAGTCTAGTGTAGAATCTTCTGAAGAAAAAGAAAAGAAGAACGAGAACAAGTCTTAGATAAGTAGTGAGGTGGCGGTGGCGGCGGACGTGTGTCGACGTCCCTCGACACGCGCCCCCCGCCTGCGGCGCGCGCTCTGCGCCCCGCACCCCTGTGTAGTGATGCATGCCCCGTGTGAGTGTGTGAGTGGCGACCGACACGCTTAGTGCGTGGTTATCCCCGACTATTCATTAGATCTAGAGACTATTTAAATAGCCGACCCGAAAAATTACCTACGTTGTAATTATAAACTATCAAAGTAAATTATCGAATTTCCGGTACTATAAGTAATAATAAAATATGTTTTTTATAAATATGCATTTTATTTCTTTAACATGTAACATATTCGAAGTACATGTTAACATAATTTCGAACTGCTAAACCAAGGGTAACTTGTCTATTGCTTTCCTATAAGACAAACCAGACACTAGAGATCAATTTATTTTTAACAAAAAAGTTCAGTAATAATATATAGGCAGCTTTGACTGTAATAACCAATTAAATGAATTTTCAAGCCTGATTGATATATAATATGCGAACATCGATAGTTATAGTATTAATGGCCATTAGTTTAGGAGTATCTTCCTACAAGACAAAGGCCCACCCTTTCTCACACATTCTCGTCTCCTTCCTTACCCTTTCTCACACCTCCCTTTCTCGTACGAGTACAGACGTGCTATTTTGCTAAAAATCTCATCCTCAAACTCGATTGTCGCTTCGATAGAAACCAACTCTTATTGCCATGTATAACTTTAAAGTTATACTATATATAGTATAACTTTAATTATAACAGGTGATTTGGTTGTTTGGTATTGTGATTTAGCAGAATTGCACAGCAGACCATTATTGTTGAAATAAGAAACAAGCATTCCTGTAAAAAACATTCCAAGTAACGAAACGTACAGCCGATTTTGAAAACCGGCATGAATGGCGTGGTTATTTAAGTGCTTCCCTCGCCACTACGGCGAGTGTTGTGGGTTCGATTCTTTTTGCTTTGACAGGACAACATTTTGTGTGATCCACAATAGTTGAATACTTTTCTGAATGTTAAAGATAACGCTCGAGTTAGGACTAGTTCCTGTGTCATTAAACTCTAAGGACACATTTCACCCAACAGTAAGTCTATAATAAAACACGATTTCTTTTAATGTATCAGGTCAGGTCTGAATCTACCCGCGGCTTTGTCCATGATTCCACGGGATCGCAAACCAGAATAAAATATTCTGTTTTAACCCAGAACATGGTCTATCTCTGTGCTAGAGTTTCATTTAAACTGTATGGCTACATACGTCTTCATAAACTGTAACATATATAACATTAGTTACACTATTATCGAGGAGCATTCTATACTTCTATAAGTACATACTATACTAATAATATAAAGAGGAAAGTTTTGATTTTTGTTTGTTAGTTTGTTTTTAACTCAAAAAACTACAAAACCGATTTAAAAAATTGTTTCATGTTTAGTAAGCTGTATTATAACCGAGTAACAAAGGCTTTATTTTATTTAATAAAAGGCATTGTTACTTTTCTTTTTTTTTTTTTACGTCAGGGCAATACTTTTACGCACCGTCCGCGCCCGGGCAGAGGGCGCGGGTGTGTGGGACTCGAGCCAGTGAGGCCGGCCCCATACCCACTAAACCCCTGACGACGTTCCCCACGTACCGGTGTCGGTGCCACGGGATTCACGCTAGTATTCACCGTGACACCGACAGGTCTTGGCCCGCCACGTAGCGAGGCGAGCCCCAGCTGTTTGGGGGAGGACTAGATGGTACAGCCCTCCCCTCCACTGAGGGGGGCGCGCGGGGTGCATACGCCCCTCCCTCGGGCCTGTGCTGCTCGGGCGGCAGACTGCCCAAGTCCACCGCCCGCAGGCCGCCCCCTAGGGTGGCTGGAGGTCTGTGCGCGCCCTACGGCGGCGCCCTGGACGTCTCCTGCGGTTTGGGTGGGGAGAGACCAGCTCCCTCTCCCGTTCCGCCGCCTCCTTCGCGGACATCACTGCCTCGCAGAAGGCGACGGCGGCCTCCCATGCACCCTCGCTCCGGACCATGGACAGAACCATTTCCGGCAGCGAGAGGAAAAAGGCATTGTTACTAACATAACCTTACCTAACCTACTTTTACGCCGAGAAAAAGCTAGTCTATACTGTAAAAGAAGAAAGATTTGTATTTGTTTGTAATAAATAAACTAAATAACTGCCAGATCGATAACATTTTTTTATCACCATTGGAAAGCTTTATTTAGAAGTCACATTGGCTATATAACATCACGCTACGAGCTACGCGAGCGGTGCAGAAACTATAAACGTGCGTGAAACCGCGGCGACAGCTAGTATAGTATAAACTGAGCTTATTAATTTTTTTTTTCATATAGATACAGGTTGAATCTTTATTTTGCTATTTATAAGACCACGTCCGCGGATAAAAATAATCATTACAATGCAAGGCTGACCATTAAAACATCCAAACAACGGACACTATAACACGTAGATGAGAAATATTATTGACCACACAGCTTTGTGTCCCGTTCGTTAATCAAACTCGCTACTCTCTATACATCGGCCGAGTTAAAACGACTACTGTGCCAAGGGTATAGTCAGAACTTGTTTCGATGAAAAATAAAAAGGAACACCGCGATTGACTTCACTTTATTTACAATATTGGGTTTTCCTTACCTTATTTTGAAACAGAAGGGACGTCACTGCATTATAGTTTAATGTCAGTTATTCAAATGTAAATAATAATAGGTACCTCATTGTAAATCTTATATATAAAACTCTCGTGTCACAATGTTAGTTACCATACTCCTCCGAAACGGCTTGACCGATTTTTATGAAATTTTATATGCATATTTAGTAGGTCTGAGAATCGGCTACTATCTATTTTTCATACCCCTTAGTGATAAAGTAAACATAAAAAAAAAAACTACTTTTGACAGAACGAAGTCTGTCCGGGCAGCTAGTAAAGCTATATAATACAACCAATTGATTAAATACTTGCAGAGATTGCAAAGGTAGTGTAATTTGTCGTGTCTCCGTTAAATTGTTATTGGGTTTTACTATGACGTATTTAATTCGCAGTGATAGCACGGAGTTTGGAACTCTGTCTAGTAGGCGACAGTAGGCTCGCCTTCAATAAATTAGAACTATAGCTAGCTTTGTGTATGTCAAGGAGTGAAATATACAGTGATTTTAAAATCGTGTAATTTCTTTTAACCACGCATTCTACTGGTGGTACAGAATAACCGTGGCCATATGTTGTTTTTACTTGAATTTATTTTTTTGGAAAATTAATGTACCATTTTTTCGTGAAATGGTTTCAGATAGTCATATGTTAACCACCCGAGGCAATTTTAATTTTCTACCAATTAAAATATTCAATAATTAATATCGTAAATAATAACGGGCGTTCCTGTTTATTGCCGCTTATTATTTACCACATCAGTTACTGTTATGTAATTTTTATTAAATTAGTAAAATATTATGATTATGTCGGGTGGTTAGCATATGACTATTTGAAACAATTTCACGAAAATAATTCGTACATTAATATCTCCAAAAACATAATTTTAATTTAAAAAAATATGGTCAGGATTATTCTACATCACCAGTAGAATGTGTGGTTAAAAGAATTACACGATTTCAAAATCATCCTGTAGGAGTGAGATTGATACATTTCGGTTCATATATTTTTATACTGATGGTAGATATAATGGTAGGTGGTTTCCATAACCTTTGGTTGCTTGCTATACCAGAGGTATTACTCGCGCAATGGCGAACCGAACCCAAAATACATTAATGGTAACATATTGGGAGTGGCGAAGCGAGCACCTAAACTATGGCGCCATACTTAGACATATTGAATTGGGTGAGTAATCTCATATGAGGCACATGTACGTTCGTGTACAAAATTAGCCTTATTGTTCTTCACCAGTTTTTAAGCTTTAGGTATACCAAAATTTATCCGAATCTATTTGGCTACTTTACCCTTTGTAATATAAGTATGAAAATATGGATTACTATCCGTTATAGTACTACTCAGTGGAAGATATGCCGGACGCTGCTTACAAATTTTAATTCTTGTAGCGCCATCTAGGGCAGCTCTACGTTAATATTACATAACGTACAATTTTTATGACCAATCGCCTTAGCTATAAATGTCTTAAATATCTAGAAGATTTAATACCTTTTAAATTAAAAAAAGAATAACTACAATTAGTATAATATGTTGGCATACGGTAGCATGGTACAACTTTTTGTTGATTACATACAATAATTATAGGTATCTGTCTCGTGTGATCGAACTCGCAAGATTTGGTTCTTTAGCGTTGGTAAGGTTACAACGTGCACTATCCAAATACAAGGCCTTTGGGTCACAATTAAGTCGTAGGGACACCAATATCAATAACAGTTTATGTTCTTACGTTAAGTGCTGATAGTTCAGTACCTAACATAAAACTTTTATGCATAACGCCTTTTTATTATTAATTTATAATTATTCTAGATTCTGAATTACGGCTATGAAACTACGTAGTCTTAAACTTATATACCCGACGGGATCGGCAGGCGAGTATTACACCCACATTTTGCTAATCACGTTATAGGAGGCAAGCCTATTTCTGCTTATCACGCACAGCCCCAGTCTTCGTTCTGCCGTGACAGGGAAACCCAATAACAGTTTGCGCGACCCGAGAAACGAAGCAGAGACCTCAGGTATAGTCACACATGCTTAAAATATGGTAAGTACTACCAGAAAGTAGTGAGAGCATGTAATCTGAAACTGAGTGGGCCATCGAGTCACATGAAAGGACATCTGGAATACAATTATTATTATAATCCACACCAAATTAAATTTGGCATTGAAGTAAAGCCAACCGTACAGGAAATTTTTGTCCGAGACATCATAAAGCAGAACGAATAGAATCACATGCTAGAGTTCCCATTTTCGTTCTATCAAGGTGGTTAAATAGTAATAATAACGTTTATTAACAGGGTAATGTAGTACATTGTGTGAAACTTATTCTAGGACTTACGAGTCAGCACAATACTTACCAATACTGATTTCCAACCTAGGCTATAACCTGTATTTTAGGAGACAGTGCTCAACCAAAACAATGCAACAATGGACACAAATGAGAATTTTTACAATACTCAATTGATATTTATTATTGAAATATGTAAGACGTGTAAGTGAGTGATTGTTGATGTGTATGTGTGTGTTTTGAGTATGTAGATGTGTAAGGATGTGGATGAGTATGTGGATGGAAAATAATGTGAATGTAGTTCGAGATAATTGTTATAGAAAAAGATTGGGACGTGTAAGTGATTGTAGATCTGCGTGTGTGTTGTGAGTATGTGGATGTGTTATGTGCAATTCTATTATTTATTAGGGCAGGTAGCGAACTATATTTTAGTAGTGCTTCGGTACTATCGTAATGTAGATTAAGAAACTAAGTAGTAGTCCTGTTTTTAGTTTCGTAGTAGCTTAGACGTGCGATCTTCTTCTTTATTTAAAGTGATATAGAGTTGCAGCCAATACTTCTGTACTGTTATCTGGCGGCGGAAGTTTTAAAACGAACTCTGGGACAAATTAGATGAATGCTACGTTTATTTGGTTCTGGAAGGGATACACTTTGGTGTATTTTTAATATCTTCCTCAGAACGAAGAGCTGTCTCACTGTCAGAACCACTATTGGCATAAAGTTGTGGAGTGAGATATCTTATAGGTTTATGATTCATAACTTTGAGAATTGCCCTTTGTGCCCTGTCTAATTCTAAAAATTTAGGGTCTGCCCCTCAAACGGAATACAATATTGTATAATTGATTCACAGAGAGCAAGATAAACAGATCTAAGACATTCGTAGGTGGTCAGGTCACGCAAGGATTTAAATATACAAATAAATCTTCTGGTTCTTGTTTTTACGGAGTCAACCGGAATATGCCAATTAAGTCTGCTGTCTATATGTCCGCCGAGATATTTAGTACTTCTAGCTCACGTTAGTTCCTTATTAAGACAACATTAAATCAACATTAAGCGCTCAAGGGTAATGGACATTTCATGATACTCATGTAGGTACTCCAATCTTAACTGACAGCTCCATCTTATTAACTATCAAATTCACACTTATATAACATCAGAACTTATAACATTTGGGTGGAAGAATTTGTTGTAGCCAATAATTTGAAAGTACCTCTCTATAGTAAACTCAATGACCAATATATGTATTTGACTTTCATAAGTGTTGTTTTGTGACCTAAATGAGTAAATGTTTTTCTTTAGTCGTCGACTTTAACGTAAGAGTAGTGACAATGTTGTGCGTTTCGATCAACGAGTAAGACTTCCGAAAGCCCTCTCATTTCTTTAATTCATACTTTTTTTACTTTAAAGAAACAGCTGGGGAAGTAACGGAAGTAGTTATAGGATTTGCAAACGAGAGGTCACAGGCATAGTGCAAGCAAAGGGCGAATTCCACCCATTGCTCTACCGACATGAGCGTGGGTTCGTAGACAAATAAACTAATTTTGCTTGTGTTAAACACAAACATATTAGTTTATTAATTTTATTTTACTTTAATTGGAAAACAAACAGTCTTACTATGTCTAATTAAATTCTAATACTATAGCTATAAACCATAAATAGGTTTTCGTATTATAAAACTATCGGTCCCGGGTAACAAAAGAGATAATTAATGTCATACGAGTAAGTGTATATAAAAGTATACATTTTGTTACTTAGTGCAGTCAAACCAGTCATTTGATAAAATCTGTCTTATTGTGTTGGGAGATGTAGGTATTAAATAATTAACTTAGTGGTAACGTGTTTACTATACTCCATTTGGTTAGGTACTTAACTAAAGCTAAACAATTTTGATGTGACTTTTTACACAAACACATATTAAACAAATAAACTACTGCTTAAACGGGTCAATTGATTTAGTAATCGTTATTGTTGTATTTACATTGATCTTCAGCAGCATTTTATTTTTAAACTGAGTTTTTAGGTAAAAAGACACATCAAGATTGTTTACCTTTAATTAACTATCTAACCAAATGGAATATAGTAATTTGTAATACAAATAGGTAGAAATCATTTAAAAAATCCACTTGACAGACTAGATCCGAAATTACTGTACGTAAACATCTTTGCATGTGTGCATTAGTATCGCGCGTTGAGTACAATTTATACCTATATAATTTATGGTTTAGAACTACGCGCTGTTCTCCTAATTGATAATTGCTTACTATGTATTTCTACCCGACCCGGGTATATTAAACGGGATCTTATGATTGATAGCTACGCATGCGCCCACCAGCCCTACCATAGGGCGAACAAAGCAGCCGCTCCAAGCGCCAAGTTTTAGAAGGCTCGGTGTTAAGAAAAAATATTGGGAGAAAGCCAACGTGGCGCAATAATTGAATCTCGCCCCATTCTAGAACCTCTATTTGGTACTGGCGCATACATAACATTTTGTTTAACCTCTCAACCAATCCAGTTATCAAAAATACGAAAATACAAATAAGCTATTCAAACAAAAGAAGTTAGTTTTGAATAGTCGGGTTAAGCTCGGATGTCGGCGTCCTAGCAGTGGTTGAGAAGTTAAGATATATTAAGAACTAATACGGTCAGTTGTTCCTATTACAAGCTATACATTTCAGGAATATTTATTACTAAAAATACGTACCTTGTCGGTGAGCATGCGGCAAGTAACGACGCCGAGAGACCACCAGTCGACGGCATGTCCGTAGGGCTCCCGACTCAGCACTTCAGGGGCTGCAGACAATATGTATTATTGGTTAGGCACACATATTATTCATTGGTAGAATATAGAGATGATATTGGTGAATGATAATCTTTTTAATCTAAAAGCGAGAATGTAAGTGCCAATTCTAAAACTAACAGCGTTCTGGCTGAATGCATAAAGCCTTGTTTTGACTGTTCTACCAATACGCTGATTTAAAAAGGTTTTCGGTTAAAAATAGTCGAATAATAATGGATTGGCATCCCAAGCGGGCAGCCTTTAAGCACTATCGTAACACTTCTACTATTATTTAATTATTGTTTAAATTACCGACACTAACTATCTCAGAAAGGCTAATCAACGACATGTAAAAATCAAATTCATGTCAAATAACTTGATTGGCTGTTGCTAATTCAGTATCCCGATCACAGCACTTGATATACAATTGACCGTGATTTAACAAGCTTTTGTATTGATCTATTTTTTTAGCCACTGGGTGTAAATATATAAAAACTACTACTCTATTATCAAACTAAACCGATATCAAACACCAATATTCTCTTTAACAATTAATATTCATTATTACCAAGCATTCACACTTCTTGTGCCCCACGCAACTGTCATTCTTCCGTTCACACTATTATAATGATTTCATTAATATTATAATTTATATTTACTTTTCTATACAAGGAAGATCTTGATGACGTGTAGCACACGAAGTCCTCCTGCTTTTCACTTTTCTCTATTTAAACTTAACATTGCATCACGGGTCTATGTTATTAATAGGTATACAGGCTGTCCCATAGTAAAGGTCTTTACCTAAGGAATCTCCCGTTACCTGAGTATACTTTGTTCAACAAATAATGAAACCTTAAAAAGTTACACGCTAATATTGCCGTCTAATTATGTTTTAATCCAAACTCTGGTACATAGATGTTGATTGTATATAACAATAATCTATATTCAGGTTAAGGTACCTAGTAAAATAATTTTGTTCGTTATTTATTATCGAAGCATAACTTGAAAATACCTATGTACCGGCACATTTCAAAGTAGGTAGAGCAGAGTTAAATAGGTGTAGTATTCATATTACATACAATATATAAAGTATGTAATGAAATTAAACTAATTGGCGAATCATTATAGCTATTTTTCAAGGGATGCCTTGTCACTAAACATTGATGTCGAATATACAACTATTGAATTTTGAGTTAATACCTAACATCCTGGGGTGGACACCTGATACTTTTGAATAGGCGCGAACTAGCTAACCTCCTTATATACGCCAATGGTATATTGGTATAAACGCACAACTAAGGTGTCCGAACTAGACCGGAATTTGTTATAAAGCTCCAAAATTAAAAAGCTTAAAATAAATTCATTAATAATGAATGATATGAACTCAAATGGTTTTCACTATTTTGTTTTGAATAGTATTAATAAAAAACCGTTCCCGTATTACTGCTATAAAGTATTATTGCTCAGTAAACCTTGATTTTATAAAAATATAGCTTAACTAAATACGTAATTGATATTTTATACAGGTATAATCTTTAGTAATCATATGCTAAATAATAAAAAATAGATAGACATATTTACAAGAAGGTATATTTATTATTATAGTATAGGTCCACTAGCCTTTTTACAAAGGCTAAGCTATGCGTATATTAGTTTAGTATCGCCCGCTTTGTTGATCAAAACGTCAGTCTGAGAAAGTAAAAGCAAGTAAAACCTGCAGGTATGAATGTTCTTCATAATATTTTCTAAAATGAACAAGACTTAATTCTTAGGAATGTTAAAAGATTAACAAATTATGCCCTACGAAGTGTGAGTAAGCGATCAATGAATTAAAAGAAAACAACAAAAAATACTTCATCATTTATTCACTTATATATAAATTATATCACAAGACTAAGATTTTTTAGCTTATTTTTTTTTTTGAACTTATACATCACAACATATATACTTCCTGTTTCATTTATCATAAACTCTAATATGTAACAGCCGTTATTACACGCGAATCGTGAATTTTATAGTTCTAAAACTTTTTTTTAAATAAGGCCATAGCAGGAGTGCAATGATATAATATTTTACAATGTGCTCGGCATACCACTCACTATAACGAGGCACACCAAGGTAATAATAGGATAAAATATATTGTCGTTATCACCAGATTTCTTCTATGTAAACATTTTGAAATTAGAATTTTAAGGTACTTACTGATATGAAAATTACAAATGGATATAAAAGAATTTGCTAGAGGCTGGCGTTAATACAGCGTGTAACGGGCGGATATACGCAGGAATGATAAATATATGGTTTTCTATAATCAAAACCATCTATAATTTATTGCTTTACATTACCTGTGGCCTTCATTATATTCATCGCTGAATACAATCACACCGTTGTGTCACAAGCTGTATAACGTCAACATTAATACAAAACTAAATGTTGTAATTATTTACAATACCAAATGTGCATATTCCACAGCTCGTCATATTATAACACACAAGAAAAATATTTAAAAGAATTTGAAATATATGATGACATGTGTACACTGTGTACATGCGTTTATGTACAGCCTTATCTTTGGTGACGAAAACGTTTCTGATAAATATTTTATAATAGGTACAAGTGTGATTAGATAGGCATAGAGATGTGATACACTAAAGCTAGAGTCACAAAATGAGGTAGGATAGTAAATCAGAATTGTATGGATGGACTTGGTTCACAGTCCTATAGAAAAACAAAAACAAATTAAAATAACTGACTCTGGTTTAACCTCTAAGGCGACTGCAGTGTTTCAGAGTATAATATGATTATGATAGACTTTGTATCTAGAAATTGTAGGTCATGGATTCAATAACAACAAGGTTCTTCAACAACGTTCTGTGAGCCACGTCACAATAAATTAAGATCTCTCCAACAGAGCGTTGTACAAGAATGTATGTCCGCGAACGAAAGTAAGACAAAGAATGTTAAATGACAATTTGAATAAAACTATCTGTGCATCAGTAACATGTACACGAGACATTGGTCGCACCGCGACTCCGCCTACTCTAATGTTTTACATAATACATGGAACAATCACTGATCACCTACGACATCATATACCGATAAAGCTCTCAACAAACCTGCCTGAACTATTCGAATAACTCAAGTGACATCTATCAATGCTATTTACAATATTTATAATACACATTCATAAAATTACTGTCAATAGTCAATATATAACTACATGTAACATTATCTATTTATATAATAATTCAATCTTCTCTAAATCCACACGCGTAATTAAAATTATATATTTTTTACTTTTTCCTGAATTGTTTTCTGCGATATCACAAAGCTATTATTAAATATAAGTAATTAGTCAAATGACTACACCGTGAGAGTACGCCGACTCAAACTTGGACTAAACTTAAGAAGCGTTAGTAGTCAAGAATAAAAAGTTTTAGTGCCACCACTTCAACAAAAACACGAGTGTTTCAAAACTATCTATCACTTACATAATAAACGTCTAGGTAACTATTAACTCTACGTCAAACTTGTGTGATTGCTTGAGGACGTTGCTATACAAATAAACATCCTTAGTAATAAACAACAGGCGAATCCAGGCTTAAATAAACGACAAAATGAATGGACACATCAACCAGCCTTCCGAGTCATAGCTCTGTAATTACAACTAAATTTAAAACTAACATTACAACAGACAAAATGTTCGATTACACAAAATATTATTCGTTTTACGATTACTAAGAGGCTCAGCTCAACCCCACGAGGGCGCTATGTGAGCGAAACATATAACTAATGTTAGACACCCAAACCAAATAATTAAGTTGGAATTTGTAAGTGAAACAAACCTACACAACATAAAACTCTTTGTACAAGCTAACAGTCAGTGATAAATATAATTAAATTACACAAAATAATAATTATTGCAACGATAATTACGACAAACGTTTGTGCAACAAACAAAGCATAAGTACAATAAATGACACAGATATATTAGATTCAGATATTATGTATTGTCAAAACGTTAATACAGTTCCGATAGTTCAAATCATCATCCATCATTACGATTATTATATACACATGTCCTTAGTAAAAATAATCACAATTTCAATTTTAAATCTTTAGTAAAATAATATTTAGCGCATTAGACGATAGGGACGCCATATACATCAATATAATATTTATTCTCTTTAGTTCGAAAAGTTATAAAAAAATGTGTTTTATAATCACACGAGTAGGTCCATGAGACGCGTGGCCGTAACGTAAGGTAGCACCTAACACGTAACATATGAACACAATATGCATCACAAGGACAGCGTGTCGCGGATGAGCTTGCGCACCGTGTTGCCGACCGAGGTGGGCGGCGCGCCCGACAGGTTGTAGTGCACCTTGAACAGGTAGGGCTGGATGTCGGCGTACGACGTGTCGAAGATGAGGTCGGCGTCCGACCGGCTCGGCATCTTGGGCACGTACTCGTGCCGGTTGATGATCTCGGTGATGAACACGATCTTGTCCTGCAGCATCTCCACCACGTTCTCGTGCTTGGCGGACAGGTCGCGCTCGGAGCGCGCGCCCTGCAGCTCGCAGTACACGGTCCACACCTCCCACGGCACGGCCTCGGGCTGGAAGGGCCAGCGCGCGCGGCGGCGCTGGAAGAACTCGAGCGAGATGGAGCCGCGCGCCGGCGCGGGGCTGCCGCCGGCGCCGCGCAGGCGCGCCGAGAACTCGCCGATGTCGCGCCGCAGCGCGCGGCTCAGCGCCGCCGACGCGCAGCACACGTACGTGAAGTCGATGAAGTCGCAGTCCACGTCCACGTAGCTCACGGTGCGGATGGAGTAGCTCTCCTCATTGTTGTACGTGAACTTGCCGCTGGAGCGGTGGAACAGCACCGTGTGGAAGATGCACGCCACCACCTCGTCCACCTGCCGCCCCTCCATCGACAGTTCGAACGCTATCGTGCGCGCGTTCATGTTGCCGGCGTCAGTGGGCCGACGCGCGAGCACTGGCCGCCGCTACCGACATAATCACGCGACCGTTCGTGCGCTACTGACGCCCGCCCGGGCCCGCGGGGGACGCGCGTGCGAACACAGCGACGCACTGAGCCATTTTTAAAATATCAAACGAGTCAACTCCCGCACTGAAATGGAGAATGACCGTTTTAGTTTTCGTAGTCTTTAAACCTTAATTACCAGCTATTTGTTCTTTATACGTGTGACGTAAGCACAATATTCTTTCTACGCCTTATACATTAAATTCATGACTACCCCATATGCGATCCTATGATTAATTACAGTATTTGTGGAAAGGTTTTAACTTACCCATATATTTGAGAGTGCCGCAAAGAGTAGTAGTACGCGATCCAATGGACAACCACTTGGAAAGTCCAAAGTCGATTAGTCGAATATGATAATCCGAATCGAGAAGTATATTTTCAGGCTTCAAGTCTCGGTATATAACGCCAGCGTTATGAAGGAAATCTGGAATCAAAATCGGAATCTTATAACAACATACTTGGTATCATGAAGAGCACACAAGCTATCTATTCATATATGTACCTATATAAAAAACATTACTAACATTCGAACAAGCATCACCAATAATCTACTGAACCAAGTTATGTAGAAAATAACAAAAAACTATGAATATTTGTTTGCATGCAGAGATTTCACCATAACTACCAATCACGAATAAATCGGCACTTACCAATAGCTACAGCAATTTCAGCAACGAATAGTTTGACGAGTTCTTCTGGTAACCGCCCGTACTTATCGAGTAAAGCTAACAACTCGCCACCAGGAATGTATTCTGAAACTGTCACAATAATACACTTGTTAAAACACGTCTTAAAATTTAGATAGCCAAGCTAATATGACAATGTTTACTTGGAAATGCCACCGTCGCAACAAAAATAAGGCAACCCAAACAATTGTGTAGCTGATGCAATATATCAGCCAAATGTCTCCTATTTTATCTGTTAAAATGCATTCCTAACCTAACCGTTTAATGTCATAAAAAGACAATAGTTAGCAAAACACAAATGAGGTCGTCATTTCAGTAAACTACCGTAGGTATATGACGTAGAGGTAAACACTCTAAAGATAAACACACCTGATAAAAAAATGATAGCTATATTATTGTAATAAAAATTATCTAGTACAATCACCTTTACTATTGGGTTGGGTGTTATCGGGCGACATACTAATCTGGCCTTACTTCCTTCAATCGTAAAAACAAATTAACCTTTTGACCGCATCTTCGCGAGTCAGTCCTACAATACTAGTCACGGTTTTAGCATATTTTGTCGACAAATTACCTTTTAAATTGATGATTGAATGTTGTTAATGATGAAAAGTATTCGTATTGTTGGTCTTTGCTAAGTGTTAAATGCTTAGTAAACCGGGCCGTAGATGTTCCTAGTAATAGAGCTAACAACTAATTGGTTCGTCCGGTTGAATTAAAACTGAATTGAATTTGTGAATGGGACAATGAAGACGGTAGAACGTCGAGCCCGCGACATCCCTACGTGATCGCAACTATATTTAGAGTGTGGAGATAATGCAATCATCCAACAAATGAGTGACTGTCACAGGTCTAGCGTGTGCTAACTAGCAGGACAAAGTTAGTGTCGCGCGTAGTTTCGTGGTACAACGATACGTGCTACCGATAAAATACTTATTTTGCTTTTTGTCTTACGTTTACGCAAATGTTATACATTGAAATTAAACTACTTTATACGGATTTTATCGCTTCACGTATTTGAGAAACACAACTTTGTAATTTAGAAACTACCAAATCACTTGTACTGTTAACTGTAAATCTAGATAATTTTATATTTTAAATAGTTTAAAATAGGAGCAAAGTTTAACAGTAGTAGTAGTTTCATAGTTTCAAAATAATGTAAATAGAGTCTCAATAAGCAAGTGTTTTTCAAATAAACAACGCGTTTAAATCGGTATATACTAGTTTAAAAGCAACTTATTTTGCTGACAGAACAATAAGTAATGGTATTTAATTAAATATCAAATAAATTTGCTAACTGATGGTTTGTGTACAGGATTACAAGACGACCTTTGCAGAAGCGAAATGCTACTCTTCGGTAGGAAGTTTGTATAATTACAGGAACTTGTATTCGCGCCGACTTCCGAGTGGCACACAATAAAGGAAATGTAAATATGAATTCTACATTAGGACGTCCTGTATTGTTGTCGTCGCAAATAATAATATACATACATTAAATTAGAAGCGCAGTTAAATATACACGACGTAAAAACCCACTAAAACTATTGTTATATAAATAGTACAATCAAAGATTATACATCTTCTAAGGTAGACCAGAAGTTAAAATCTAGGTTTTCAAAATAAACCTACTATTGTTATAGGTATCTAAATCTATACTAATATTATAAAGCTGAAGAGTTTGTTTGTTTGTTTGGTTGAACGTGCTAATTTCAGGAACAACTGGTTCGAATTGAAAACTTATTTTATTGTTGGATAGCCTATTTATCGAGGAAGGCTATAAGCTATATAAAATCACGCTAAGACCCACGGGTGCGGCGCAGTAACCATAAACGCGAGTGAAACCGCGGGCACATCTAGTCTATACTAATATTATAAAGCTGAAGAGTTTTTATTGAAAATTATTTTAGTGTTGGATAGCGCAATTATCGAGGAAGGTTATAGGCTATATAAGATCACGCTACGACCAGTAGGAGCGGAGCATTAATGGAAAATGTTGCAGAAACGGGGAAAATTCTCTTATGTGAAGCAGACGAAATTGCGCGGGTCAGCTAGTAGCTAATAAACTGAATAAAAGCAATTGTGAGATTTAAGAAGAAAGTCAAAGACAAGCATACTAGAAAATTCATTTCGTTAGGTACGATATTTATGTAGCTGATAGAACTTTCGGACACACATAGAAAAAGAGCACGTCTCCTATAACAGATATATTGACTTTTTATATAAACGCATTAAACAAAATTCTCTTTTTCATCTGGTTTACGATTCAGAGTAACTATAGAACTAAAACTATACGAGCCTTGATCCCTTTTCCAGTTTGGTACGACTATATACAGTAACTTTAATATTAATTGACGAGCAGTTACGATAACTTACCAATATAAAGTCTTTTCTTAGTCTGCCAGCGGGCCACGGCGCCCGCTATGAAGGAATGATGGCCACACGCAGCTTGTATACGCGCTTCTTCTTTTACCTGCCTCACAGCACTCTCTTTCACTATCTGCAATATATAAATACTACATATAATATTTCTATAATGAATCACACGCTGTCTACTGTGGAGAATGAATAAACAGGACTGTGAGATTGTTTGATAAGTCGTTTCAGTTTAATTTGAGACACGTTTGTGGCGTCTTACATTTACATATGTAGTTGTATTTGTGATATGAGTCAAGTAAGGGTATTTGCCAGGCTACTTTTAGTAGCAGCCTGAGCTAGGATTTTGATGCAGCAATACTCTCTCCTTGAAACGTGGAACCGAAACATAGTTTCTTTTCCTGCTTAATTATAACGTTTACCTGTAACTGTAATATGTTGCGAGTATTTATAATTAGATATAATTATATACACATATCTTATTTGTAAAACTTATTATTTATATATGTAAGTGTGATTATAAGTTCTATAAAAGTTATAATCGCACTTACATATAACAATCAGTAATAACTGAGAGCAGCGATAGGTCAGTGGGGAGACCAACAGACTGCAATGCAGAGGGTCTCGGGTTCGAACCTACGTCGCGCACCTCTGACTTTCGGAAGTTATATGACTTTTCGAAATTATGTGTGTATTGATTGACAATTATCGCCTGCTCCGTGCCTCGGAGAGCACGTTAAGCCGTCGGTCCCGGCTGCCATGAACATCTATGGCAGTCGTTATTGGGAGAGTGTCGACACAAAAGATCCCACTGGGTTGAAGTGTCGCCGGTCTGCACTGACTGGCCCCCACATAAGATACATACATACATATAACAATAACAAAACTATAAAACGACGCACGTGAATTCAACTAATGTTTGTTACATTCAAGATGCAAGTTTGAACTTAACTATTCGGTTGTATAACAACTTAACGTAAAGTCCCGACGTAAACTAGTGACAGTACCGACAATAGTGACGTAGTGACATCTAGCGTAGCGCTTACCGAATCTACTCCGCGCGCCGTGTTGACTCGGTAACCGAGTGCAAACGAACTCGAGTCAAATTTGTTTTCACTCGAATACGAGTTTAACAAATTCACTCGAGTCACACGAGTAAAAAACGGCTCGAGTCGCATCACTAGTTTAGATTTCTATTTCGAGGAGTTCGTTCTACTCTTTATCACATATTTTGTAAGATAAGGTTATTTTCTTCTAAAAATAACGATAGCGAGGTAATTTATGTCATCACAAGGAAGCTGACGATTCTAAAATAAAATATATTGTAAATAAGATCTTCTCTCTTAGCCTTTATTATTCCCGAATCACTTGGGGTCGGCTTTTCTGGTCTAACCGGATTTGACTGGATATCAGTTTTTACACGGAGCGGCTGCCAACTGACCTCCACAACCCGTAGGCTAACGATACCCTAAGGCTAGACCAGTGTCAGGATATTAGAGGGTACTGACTTTCCCAATAACGACTGCCATAGATGTTCATGGCAGCCGGGACCGACGGCTTTACGTGCTCTCCGAGGTACGGAGCAGGTGATAATTGTCAATCAATACGCACATAATTTCGAAAAGTCATGTAACTTCCGAAAGTCAGAGGTGCGCGACGTGGGTTCGAACCCGAGACCCTCTGCATTGCAGTCTATTGGTCTCCCCACTGAGCTATGCTATGTAAGGAGTGTAAGTAGTTTACTCGAGTGAATCAAAAACTCGAATACAACTCGAGTGACGTAGTAAAATTACTCGAGTGGCTTGAGTCACAAAATCCTACTCGAGTCGCATCACTAATCTAAACAGTATAGAACGAAATCCTCGAAATAGAAATCTAAACAGTATACCTAAGATTTTGACACAACTGGAGCGGTATCTGAAAAATTAGCTCCTTCCTGCAAAACATCGTAGCCGAACTACAATATATTGTGTTTTTGCGGTGAGTAGGGTTTCCAGACCTATACCTATTGAGTCGCAGCAGCACATCGGCGACGAGACTTAATAGGTTTATAATTATGTCTGGTTTATTAAGACTTGACAGGTTAAGGACTCGGAATGTCGACAGAAAGGCTGGTTTAGCAGCGCATGATTACTTTTTTATTTCATCATGATCAGTTTGCTAGTGTTGCAAATGTCCGAAAGCTACGGTAACAGCTTACCACTAGGCAGGCCTTATGTTTGTAAAGAAGAAATCTGTGTTGTATTAGATTATTTTTTTAATAATGAAAGCTTTTTCTTCCTCTATATTTTGAATATTTATTTCCACTTTATTTTCAAACAACCGTTGCATAGTTCTCGATTTAAATTTGAAAAGAAATGGTAAAGCTTATCAAATATTTTTACAATAACAAACTTTGAGCAATATCGCTTCTTAAAATGAAAGCTGTATTTTTAGAAATACCCATCTAGGAATACCGGCATAGGTATCGTTTTATCACAAAACAAAAAACCGAGTCACAGTAAAATTATCTCACATTTCCTTACTTTTTCGGTGATCGGGTATATCCATTGCTAAAACTGCCGAACATCGGCCGATATGTGTTCCAACGGACTTTCTTATTAGTAATAAGTTAGCATGACTGCGGCTCAGCGAGGACGGTTCAAGTGTTCATTAATAATTACTCATCGTGATGTAATCACCTTCTAATAAAAAGGTATACTTTGGCTATTATCCCCTCGGATGAACACACGTCATTTATTTCGATTAAATATAATAAGTGCCTACTTGATCGGTTTTCCCTACAAAACCTGTCGCAAACACGTGTTATATTAAACTCTTTTATTATGTTGAACAAAATGCTTTACCATAGCTAACGATAATCCCTGTTAAAGACTGTCAACGACCGTTGACAGCTGACGCATGCACCTGATCAAGTGGAAAGCTAGTACATTTCTCGCCTGCCGTGCCCCGTTTTCTTAGCAGTCTAGGCTTTACAGATCTATACTCGAGCTTAATTTTATTACTGCTTCTCATCTCTTTCTTCTAATGATTGAACTTGATATGGCTGTGCATTCAACTGCGTTGAATTTTTGCCTAATTCGTTATATTGATTGCTTCCACGAGCTCTATTTATCTGTATCTTTTATCGATACCGCTCTGTATCTGTATTTCTAACGAACGCAACAATATAAATGTATTTAATTAATATTTTGGAAGCAATACCAAAAGTTGCAGGCAACTGTCCACTTTTTAGCTATAAAACAAGATTTTCAAATATTTTGAGTAAACAACTTTAAGGCAAGCACGCACATCGTACATTTTTTTGCCACTTATTCTTAACTTGTCAATTTCACGATATTGTCGACGACTTGCCATGAATCTTTTAAGGCAATAGGCATGATGACAGGGTTAAAAATAAGTGATTCCACTTAGTCCATCTGTTAGATTGGCAAAAAATATTGGCCACCTATTTTTGTTTTAACAATACAATAATAATTTACTAAGATATAACGCATTAAAGTTCGGGAGTGAGGGCTTGTGACGTCACTTTTTTGAACGAAATTTAAACGCGTTGTATCTTCGTTGTTATAAGTTTGTGGGACAAAAGAAAAATCCGTGTCCAATATTTATTGCTAATCTAAAAGACGGACTAGAAACTTTTTTTAGTCATCATGCCTATTATGACCTACCTCAACCTCCGACTCCTCTTCTTGTAACTAGTACAAACATCAAAACACTTTGATCCAAGACAGAAAAATAATATTAATTGTGATTCAGCACATTCGACTCTATTAGAATCGCTGCATAATAAAACAGTCGCCACAGAATAGCCGGAATCGAAAAGTAGAAAAGATTTGCTGTGCTGTCATTCAAGTGTCCGACACTGTATCTTTTAGGATTCGGCGACGTGGTAGTGATATTTCTTAAGTTCGTATAAGTCCCTACAGTAAGCACTTATGTACGTTCAAGCGGGCAGAATGCTCGTTTCCCACTTTAGTTGTGTAACAACAATTCAAGTATCCTCTTCAAACTTTAAATAACAAAGGCACTTACCATATGAATGCACATTTTATAGTATCACTCAATGTAAAGGAATTAGAGCATGCTAAGTGAACGACGAAATATCAATGATAAGACCTGTTTTAGTACTTAGTCTGAAAGCTTATCGCTGTGTGAAACTCATTTAGGGGTAATAAGTTTACATGTGGGTCATACGATAACGTGATTGCCGATAAAAGCGCATATACTTCGTAATCACTTAGTTTTTAATAAACTATAGCTTGAATAAACTGTGGATAAAACGGGAAGATAAAATTTTCTATAGGCAATTAGTAGGCCACCGTTGCTTGCTCGATTGTTGATATACGTGTGTCATTAGAAAAGTCGGATAAGTAACTGTTGTTTGCTAGATCCCGTGTTAGATTACTGAATTAGGCAACCTTGACTGTCTCGGTGGAGCAGCGGTATTGGTTGCGACTGCTATGCATTAAGTCTTGGGTTTTAAAATCAGGATCGGGTCAACAACAAGCTATTGGGTTTTTTAATCAAGAAATTCTGAATAGCAGCTGCAGTTAGCAAATTAGTCGTTTTGCACACTCAGAAAGGCTTGTCGTCTCATCCGACAATGATAGTTAGGGTATAGAAAGACCACTTATGTTTACTATATTATCGCCTCTGCCTTGAACGATTGAGAACCATATAGGTTAAACAGTTACAGGATTTTCAACGCATAAACTGGTATTTATCGTGGTGTCAGTCCATGTATTCACATTTCGTGAGATAAGTTTTAATTTATTTAAATATTATAATATAAAATTTTAGTTTAAGGACTAAAGTCTGACCAGCCGAGCTTAACGAAAAAACACCTGTTTAACCTTCTAATATACAGTTCTTAGGGCCCTTAATTACTGAGTAAGATTCATAACATATCTAACAGTGGCATGTTACAAGTTTTACCTAGAATGTACGTATCGCTTTTATAGCATTCCTAATGAGAGAATATCTACTACATCAATTATAAAATAGTATTACAATAGCTAGAAAAACACAATGCTACTTTAAATTTTAATAATTACAGATCACGTAATGTTATGAATATGTTTTAATTATTGTGTTAGAGTTTTAAAAATCTCTTATACAACAGCTTTGTCCATCCGTCTGTTATACAACTTTCAACTCGAGAACCGTAAGAGCTAGAAATTCGCGGTCAACGCCATTCGACTCAGCATAGTCGATATATCCTCGAAATGACTATGACCTTTGACCTCTAACCTCAAGGTCACGTGGTATCACGTGATTTTTGCATATTACTAGAACAATTTTGCCTAAATCTAAGATTTACGCCAATTCATTGCCGTTTCTCACTTGTTGCTATATTAGTCCTTGTATTACAAGTTGAGTGCTCGATTCTATTCAAACTCATAACAGTCATAACCATAACACAGAATATGTGATAGTAAAACACCAAGGCCGTGGTACCGTTCATAGAACATACCTACACACTAGGTAATTAATTTAGTAATCTATATCATCATCTTCACTATTAATACAATATAGAGGTCAATTTGGACGAAGGACCGAACAAGGACCAAACAAATTTAAAAACTAAAAATTTTTATATTAGTAGTCTGTTTATTGAGGAAGGCTATGTAATATACGTACTTATCACATCACGCTACAAGCCATGGGAGCGGAGCAGTAATTATAAACGTGGTTGAAACTGCAAAGGTCAGTTACGGGGTGATCTGCGTGAGCGACGAATACAACGCGACGCGATGCGACGCTGCGAACGCGACGAACGCGATCAAAACAACGGCCTACCCATCTTGCGGCATATATGGCAGTCTGCGGCGAGACGCGACGTAACGCGTACCTGTTTTGTGGGCGACCAGACGCGACACCACGTACTACGATGTCCATGACCAATGACCAAAATCACGTAGGACATTTGTCGCGTGTAGCATCGCGTCGCATTGCATCGTGTCGTGTCGTGTCGCGTTCGTCGCTCACGCAGGACACCCCGTTGGTGAAATAAATCGTAAACGGGGTGTCCTGCGTGAGCGACGAATAGGACGCGACGCGACGCGACGAACGCGAACGAAACAACGGCCTACCCATCTTGCGGCCTTTATGGCAGTCTGCGGCGAGACGCGACGTAACGCGTACCTGTTTTGTAGGCGACCAGACGCGACACCACGTACTACGAAATGGTTGATTCTCAAATTCAGACTTAATAGCAGCAATAATGTAATCGAAAGTAGACGGTAACACGCCACATTTTATAATCGTTTTTTATTTTTGGATATAAATGTTGGAATTCGCCAAATATGTTTCTTTGTAAAAATATTATTTTTGTTTTTTTTCTGTGTATTTTACTATATTTTTTTAAAAGTCTCTTCTTTAAGTATAAGCCTTCAAGCAAAATTGCACTGTACTTCCCCATAATTCGAAAAGTTATGATCAAAATCACGTAGGACATTTGTTGCGTGTAGCATCGCGTCGCATTGCATCGTGTCGCGTCGCATCGCGTCGCGTTCGTCGCTCACGCAAGACACCCCTTAAGATTATCGTAATTAAAATTTTATTCTCTTACAAATGTGGTAGGTATGTGTGGTTCTTAAACTTTTAGATTCAGACCACAACTATTTTTGACATTTAGACCATATAATATGTATTAGTTGCAAGGCATACTTTTGCTACTTTTAATTTACAACAGTGGCCACTCAGTAGGTAAAAACGACCGTAAAATTATTTTTCATTTTAAGCTTTCTAAACTCCTTCACTATGTATACTTTAAATATGACAAATCTCACATACCATACACGCAATATGCTTAAAAATGGATACAAATCCTTTTCTTCATTTATTTATATATAGATTTAAAGTGTTGGTAAATACAAGTAGTAGATACGTACATACATCTAAAGACATTTTGATATCATTATACCCAATTCCACCGGTACTTGCCGTGGTCCCCCAGGCCAGTCACCCGTGAGGTACCATGAGCAAATTTTTTGGCCAAGGTACCCACAAGTGGGACAAAGGGGTACTATGAGGAAATTATTTGGCCCGTGGTACCCCCGCTAATCGCCAGATAAATAAAATGCAAATACAATCTCTGTTTTTAGTAGAAAAATCTCATGAAGTGAGAAAACAATTTATCTTTATTTATTTGTCAAATAACAGTATTTTAAATATATTTTTTATATCCTATATTATAATATTTGAGATGTGGTACCACGGGCAATGAAAAGATATTAAATAAGATTATTATTCAGGGGGTTTATCGGGCAAGAAAATTTGCTCGTGGTACCCCACGGGGGCCTGGTCTGGGGGACCATGGGCAAGTACCGAATTCCACACGCTCAAAGGCAAATAGATGTTGGCTGCTAGGATCGCGTAACGTTTTAAATAGTCACCAGACCACTACCAACGTGTAGTGTTGTAAATTTGATGCCCTTAACAAATATGAGTTGTTTTGAACAACCGGTATAAGTATTTTCAGTGCCATACCTACATATATGATTCAAAATAAACCCGATAAGTGAAATACTTCTTAATTCCTTCTGGTTGTAATTCCACTTGCGTATTGAGGACGAGTTCACTAATCAAGCTAGTGCTAGATAGAATATAATAAGTTATTCTAGTAAACTAAGGCGGGCGGACTTATATGACCGAAAACTTTGTGTTTAAAATAAGAAAATTTATTTCCAAGAAACAAGGTTTAAGGATGTCATACATACTACTAGTTGTCCCTCACGGTTTCATCCACGTTTATAATTGCTGCTCCGCTCTCGTAGCTTGTAGCGTGATGTTATATACCCTAAGTTACTTTTGGATAGAGTAGCTTCCTAATGGTGAAATAATTTTTAAATCGGGTCTATTGATTTTGAGTTTATTCATTACAAATAAATATACAAATGTTTGCTCTTTAAACATCAATATTTGTAAATAGTACAACATGATTCACCGGATTCCGCTTTTTAAATTTAAATTTGGCCATTTCTTACGTTGATCTCTGTTGATTTTTGCGATACATGGATTAAGAGCATTACTCCCTGTATCACAAAAAAAAACAACAGAAATCGCGAGTTTATAGAAAAAAAAAACTATTGCCAAATAATCTCCTATGCAGATGATACTGCTCTCATATTTACTGATGACTCTTGGGAGAAGGTTTTCTATGCTGCCCAGCTAGGACTTGACCGGGTAAAAGACTGGCTTAGTGACAATCTGCTTACTCTCAACGTCGATAAGACCAAATATATTACATTCAGCTTACGCCAGTTACCCAGAATCATCGACTCACTGACTATAATCCCTCACTACTGTAACATTGCAGGAAGCTGCCCTTGTAACCCCCTTGAGCGTGTTAATTCAGTTAGATATTTGGGCGTGACCGTAGACTATAACCTTAACTTTAAAGATCATATAAAACATGTATCAGCGCGCGTTCGAAAGCTCATTTATATTTTTAAAAATCTAAGACATGTCGCAGACTCGAATCTCCTAAAATCAGTTTACCTTGCACTCTGCCAATGTATCCTTACCTACTGCATTTCATATTGGGGAGGAGCCTCCAAAACTATTCTAAAGAGTCTTGAGATAGCCCAACGTGCCGTTTTGAAAGTATATTTATTTAAACCCATCCTATATCCGACTGCACAAGTTTATCAATTAGGCCAGGTGCTCACAGTACGCCAATTATTTATTCTGAATATAATTCTAAAACAACACAGTGAACTCACTTATAGTCCATTCCTGTTATGCAAACGTAGAAAGTACGCAGTTTGCCCTACTTACTGCCCTAAAACTTCTTTCATACGACGATTCTTCCTTTTTATTGGTCCATATCTTCATAATAAAACAAATCAAATACTCGACATCTACCCTCTCAATAAGATACAATGTAAGAAGAAAGTCCACAATTACTTACAGAACCTATCATATCAAGAAACCGAAGAGTTATTAAATATTCCATGTTAGATAAATATACCTTGCACTTCTATAATACTGATATACATACATACATATTGGTTTTTCCCCAATCAAACATGCAATATATACCTAGCCACTTTCATACACTCACAACACACACGCACACACACACACACACACACGCACACACACACACACACACACGCACACACACATACACACACACACACACACGCGCGCACACACACACACACACGCACACACACACAAACACGCGCACACACACACACACACACACGCGCGCGCGCCCGCATGCTCGCACGCACACACACTCGCACGCACTCACATCCATACATTCACACACATATACATACTCATGAAGACCTTTACCAAAATGCACCATCAAGTTCAATGTATACCTAGTTATATAATATTATAAAAACTACTTGTGAAAATAGTCCAACAATTATTGTATTCCGGATAAGGTTCGGCGCTGCACGCTGAGATACAGGTTTTTTTGCCTAGTTCGGCTGGCAGATGCTCCCAATACTTTGTTACTAATGTTAGATTATTTTTATAACCTAGTGTAACTCTGTAATGTTGTATTTTTGGTGCAAATAAATTTATTATTATTATATTATTATTGCGCAAAGACGCGTACATCTATCTAAGTACAGCCCGCAGGATTACAACAGGAAAGGCCGATTAAAGGTCGACAAATGCAATCCTATTGAGCTATTGCGATTAACCTAATTCTTACGTACATATTTAGTTTAACCTCATTACTCAAAGGGGTCAGGGATTGTGATCCCATTTGTTTATGTATGCAGTACCGACCGCTATTCAAATAGCAATGGATCTCCATTGCTATTTGAATAGCGGTCGGTACTGCATACATAAACATTTATTTATCTCTATAAACGAGAGAATATATAAAAAGTTATTACATCAAAATAGGTCTCCTTTTCTACCCTATGATCAATAAAAATATTTCTTAAATAGGATATTAAAACATTACCACTAGGCATCTAGTCGGAGGTGTATAACTCTGTAATATCAGTAGCTATATTTTAAAGTATTTACCGCGTGGGAAGCGAACATATTGCCGTCTACTGAGCACAATGCCTTACCCCATGGTGGTATACTTCAATGACCTAATAGAAGTACAACACATTCAAGGGCTACGAACAGTCACAGTTGGGACCACATGTGGCGCAAGCGTACGTTCTTATCTATGACGAGACCTTGAGATGGCCGAGTTAACTCAAAAATAATATCCAATTTTAAGTGGTACCATATTATGGCTTTTGTATATTGATATCAATTAAAGAGGCGCTGGCTACGGCAATAAAATATGCAGAAGACATGGCAAAAAGAACAATCCTTGGGGTTTGGGTAGATTACACATAGTATTGTTTATATTATTAGGCAAATAATAAACATAATTTTAGCCTCTCATGGCTTGTAGCAACAATTAAAAAAGGAGCTATACTGTCAGTGAGTGCTTTTTCTAATGTCAGCACAACGCCCATGGAAACGAGTCATCGCAGTAACGCAAGTTTATTTGTCTGCGATCTTTTGTAGGAGGTTGGTTTGGTATTCCAGTTGGCTGCTACAGTGAGCACAATCCAGTCACCAATTACAGAACATTAGACTGATTTCGTAAAGGACAAAAGACTTAGCAGCTTAATTAATGCGTAACGATATTTTTAGGTGTTTACCAGACTTGACTAACTGCTGCAGCAATTTTATATACCACTCAGGTGACAATCAAACATACGACCCGCCTCCAAGATAAGCGATTATCGTGCGGATGCTTGCAACACAACCAGCATCAGCAGTTTTGCATGATCCCACGATACGACCGTGCATTAAAGAATCACTGCGTCAATTATGTTTGTGTTAATGCACAACGTAACTTTTATGAAGCTGTTATAAAATTAGATGAACATCAACAATATTGAAACATTTGTGTGCATGAACATGGATGTTTGTCTTGGTCAGGGTGTTTATACGTATAATATGTATGTATTTACAAAAAAAAAGTATATACATATATGTATGTTTATCCATTGTCTAGTACCCATAGTACAAGCTCTGCTTAGTTTGGGCTAGATGGTGTTGTGTGTATGTGGTAGAATATTATTATTATTATTATTGGCTGAAGATTGGCATTGTTCACACAACAGAAGAGAGAAGCCATGGATAGATATGATTATAATAATAAAACAACTTACCTGTGATTTACTGAGCACTTTCAGCGCATACTCTTTGTCCTCACTGATTTTCTTTACTTTGTACACTTCACCAAATGCACCTTTGGCTATAGTGTTTTCTATTTGAAAATCTTTCTGCAGTAAGTCTGTGGTGATGGGAAATTCAGGTTGGAATATTGATTCTTTGTGGGCAACTGGCCAGGCAGTTTTACTTGCTTCTAGGGGGTTCTTTAGTGTTGAGTCATTCCATCTGGAAGGCACAATTGTAATAAAATATACACACATAGACAAGTACTAAGTAAATGTACGTAACTAATTTTATTTAGTCATGAAGTTAAAATTTCTTGCAAAACATAAAGTTAGACTTGTGCCAGATTTTACAGGTTAAATGTAGTTGTAACTACTGACATAATTAACTATAATTATCTGTATTTTAATTACAGTTGAAATAAGTCATTACCTCATTGATAAGAGAAAAGATATGTGTTATTAAAATATTATCATGCTGATTAACATAATATTGTCTTCTGTTTATGCAAATGTTATTCATTGAAATTAAACTACTATACACGGTTTTTATTGCATTGTTTATTTGACACTTTTTTACATAATTTAGAAACTATTACTAAGACGTTTGCTTCACTTCATGATACTAGCATGCTAGTATCATGAAGTGAAGCAAACCACAGCTAGACTTCATGTTACTTTGAGCTCATTCTGTGTAAATAGAAACACCAATGATTAAATTATGTTCGGGTACTTTGAAATAACTACACTGGAACATTGAGACAACTACCATGTTAGTCTCCCTGTGACCATGGCTGCTGAAAAGCAACCGAGACGTCGGGAAAGTGTAAACTTGAATATAAATAGATTTAATAATTTAATTAGCATAAAAATTAGTAAAGTTTGATAGTAGTAGTTTCTAAATTATGTAAAAATGTGTCAAGTAAACAACGCAATAAAATCTGTGTATATAGTTTAATTTCATGCTGATAAATATATATCTAATAAATAAACAGTGATATCTTGGTAGCAGCCTTTGGAGTAACAAGCCAAAGGTTTCCTCAGGTTGGTATCCAAGGTGTAACTTTAAAATAAATAAATTAGAAATAACTTTTATTTACAATAATTATAGAAATAAATTAGGAAGTCCATTTCTTCAAGTATCCTAGTTCTGTAAGTACTTGGACAGCAGGTGATTTACCAAATAAAGTGTGTCTATCTTAAACAAACAAGCACACAGATAAAGATTTAGAGTAAGTAGTAGAGATTTTTGTGACATGTTATTACCTGTCAAATTGCCATTGAGTCTCAGGGTGCATGATAAATTAGTCTACAATTGTTTGATGGTTGATATCTATGAATGGATGTCAAATGGGGTAATGCATATTGTAAGGTGGTTGGTGTGGACTCATATAAGTGACATCTTTACACTTCTATACAAGTTAATAATATATTATACTACATGGTACTAGTTTGTATTAAAGTTGGTTTATTATTAAGCTCTTTTGTTATTTATGCGTATTTTCAGTACTTATAACTTATTTAAAATGAACTCTTTCATGTATTAAGTTTCAAATTTGTTTACAAAAGAAAGTGTAGAAACATCATACAACATTTAATATTAGATTTGTTTAACTAAAATTTTATCATTACTCATTTAAATGTCATATATAAACTCGAAAGGCACATAATCCTTTACACTCATTCATCACTGATAGATTAATATTTTCTGAAGCATTACAATAAAAACAAACACTGATGACTCACACAGTGACTTAACAACATGGTACATACATATGTATATTATAAGTTCAAGAGATGAACTTACTTGTTTTGCTACTAACTGATGATAAAGAAAATGTTATTAGTATAATTGTTTATTCTAATCTAGTGCATGTTAAAAGAAGTAAATATTGTAGTACTTATGAAATTGTAACTAGCAATTAATTTGTTAATTAATTTAACTGTAGTAAGAATCATTAACAAAACATAACCATGTCTCAGAAGAAGAGAATAAAGATGTATAAAGTATTAATGCATAGCATGATAAAATAGATGACTACTATTTTTTATAAATTTCACATTGCAAATATGTAATATTCTTTCTATCTAACCTAAAATTTTAAATTAGAGTAAATATATTTGTAATTACTTTATATTTACAGTTTCATTATGAGTTATAACAGTGGAAAACTGTTGTTCCATATGTTAAATATATTAAAATAATTAAAAACATATATTTTTTATTTAACTTATATTTACCCTGTACATAATATATATTTACATCATATGATGTTTAGACATTATCAGCATTGTTCAAAGTAATTAAAACATACTATTAACCTGTCTTAAACTAGGTTTTTAACTATCCTGCTGCACTCTAAGATTTTTAATTGTTAGTGGTACTTCAATAGGTAGTTTACTATAGTATATAATTATGTCTTCTGTTTTACTTTTAAAATTATAATTGCAAATTGACCAAACAAACAATAGCATGAATAGGATGGAAAGAGCAAGTAAAATACAGACTAATTATTTTGGCCATATATCAATGATTTTTATACTATGTATTAAAAAATCAGATGATATTTTTTATGGTATAGTATTTCTTGGTAAATCAATTCTATTATTTTTATTAACATTCACAATAAATCAAAAGTTAGGATCAAAATGACACATTACTTTTAACTCAAATATATGGTCTATTCTAGTCACGATATTTCAAAACTGGCGGCATCCATACTTTATCATATGTAAAGAAAACTTGTTTGTTTTGACGAATTGATTACAATACTAACCTTCGCCTCGAAACGCGAGACCAAGGCCGCGATGCGCTGTATACCGACTGGTTGCTCGTCACGCTGACGAAGGAACGCCCGCTCAGATTGCCCACGAAATGCGAGAGACTGAACTATATACAAAAATAAATTATGCGCGTAAGCTTTAACAAAGAACTGGCACAAACAATGGACGTTATAATGAATTTGTGTATACACAAACTCCTGCAGACTAAGCACATATAAATTACATTACGCAGCAACTCACAAAATAAAGGAAGTTTACTGTGTCAATCTATAAAAATATTGCTTGTGTGAGTTCAGCTGAGAATGACATTAGCAAGTTTTCGTTTCATCACTTACCTGACTAGTGAACGCCTGGCCGTCGCGGTCTGAATGCGTAGATTGCTTTTGGTTCTTGTGTTCAGAGTTTTTATTATGCGTATTGCCCATTAAACTTAGCTAAAGTAATATTTACATGCCGTAAACGATATTATTTTCGTTTATATTACAAAATTGTTGATTAATTTTCCACCATGAATCGCCCATAGACAAGTTGACGATTTCATATTGTTACCAGTTCTTAAATTAAATAAATTGTGCATAGACAATTTGCTTAGCGAATGTTAATTAAATGCTCTTTTGTGTCTATTTATTATATGTTTTTCAATAAAACGTTATTATTCAGATAGTTTACAAAAGTGTTTAATATAGCAAGAGCATATTTGTAACAGTTAGTATAAATAGTAGTTTTTTAAGCTAGCAACATTAAAAATAGTTGCAGGTTTTTAAACAAAGAACAGCAGAGCATGACAGCATGCACAGAGTAATACATCCCTATTCCCTATATATTACTTTACTCTTTCTCTTTGGAGTAACAGCATGCGCCGCATGCGCGTAATGAAGAAACACATCATAAATTATAGTAGAATAAATAAGAATTAAGTACCTACATATTGAGCTGCTATGTGAAATTTTATAACAATGCTTAGCGTAATGAGAATCTGGACCTAGTGTTGATATTTGTTCAAAATAACAACTTTAAACAGTCAATTACACAAAGAACGGTTTTAAGAAGATATAATATAAAATCGCGATTCAAACGAGCCTAATTTAAATTCTACATAATTATGATTGTATGCCCATACCAATAACACTGATCTTATTTCTTTCGAACCGTCCGATTGGAGTAGATCTAAAGGTCAACGGCATATAGCAAACATTAACTGTTTAGTCATGTGACAAGGTCATTAAATAAGACTTCAAAGACAGTGCACAGTGGTACCAATTATGTACCTTGTGGAAACCCCGAGGTAGCAATAGTAGGTCATGATAAATACCAGCCGGCATCTACTAATTTAATCACGATAATTGTCAAAAATTAAAATACTTTTGTAATTAGTGCATTATATCCAGCAGAGTTAAATAATATAGAGAGTATAATTGTATTTTAAATACCCTTATGTATAATTTAGAATATAGTAATGTGATTGACTTTGTCAAAAGCTTTAAACAATCTGTCAATCTGAATCTGACAATTTTTGGACAATGGTGTTAGATTATTCTTGTCGTCAGTCACTAGTAACCTTTGGAATTAAATGTAATAATACCTTCAATGTCCGACAGGAAAAGCTTTTCCTGTCGGACATTGGAAGCTTTTATTAAGTAAATTTGCTACTTGCCGAACGAATTTTAATTTTGCCTAACTGCGCTCATTTCTTATGCCAGATAGTCACGTTCAGTTTATCACTAGCGATAGGCAACTACCTATAAAAAGTATAATTATTCAAAAAATTTATTGAATATTTGATAATTTAGATATTGGTTAATTTGAGGAACATGACGATGTGTATAGAAATAATACGATTAATACTTAAAGCAATCATAAATATTGTTGTGGCATGGTCGTCGCGCACGATCGTTCCATCATGTTTTCGTTAATCGTATCATCATCAATTCAAGTGCCGAATATTCCATTATATTCATATTTCGAATATTATCCGAACTATAACCAGAGGCATGCAATTTTCGAATAAACGTACCTATTTTAGTTTTAGTAAAGTAATTGCTAGTTATGAAAGTATTAACAACACCGAAGAAGTTATGGTGAAGCATGTTGTTGATGCTCTCTCATAAAAACATAGGCTTTACCTCACCAATCTTATACCTGTAAAATAATATTGTTTAATTACTTTATTTGAACAGTGATCGCGCTTTTAGTATCCAAACTTTAACAACGTACCTAACCTACAGGTGGGTAGGTACTTACTTATTCACTTAGTGCAGTTATTAAATTGATTAAATGAATGATAATACTTGCTTACATATAATAAAACATCCAGTGTTACAACTATTACTAAATATTTATTTAGGTCTAGGCTTACCAACTAAAATACATACAGAACATTTACTTAAAATAACACAAAATACATCATATCATTGTATGCTTTTAAATTAAAGGTAAGCACAACATTGTTATTGAAAGTGAGTTTTACAATGTTCTTTTACTAACTTCTAACACAGTTTCAACAAGTAGATAAGACAAAATAAGTTAATGTAAAACTAATAAAAAGCAGTAAAACATATATAAATGTAGCAACCTTATATGTAATTATGTTACTAAATAATACCTTATAACGATCTAATTGTTGTAATTGTATAAACTTTATTTTTAAATGGTCTCATTATACCTATAAGGCTTTCTTTAACGAGCTAATTTTTGCTGCAATTATGTCGATATCGAGTTCGAATAAAATTTAGTTACACTTGTGGTGGAGGGGTGTCACTGACAAGTTTGGCTACATCTTGAAGCGAGCTTCAATCAACACATACTTCAAGCTGCCAACGAAGATAAGTCAATTTTTACCATCCGTAAAGTGGCAACTACCTTTACAAGATGCAGGGGTCTATAAAATAGATTGTGACTGCGGACTCTCATACATTAGTCAAACCAAGAGAAACAATATAGGCACCCGCATAAAAGAACACATAGCTGATGTACAACGCTAACGCTCGTTGAAGTCTGCTGTGTGTGAACATGTGCAACCAACCACTACCTGAGATTTGACAAACTACAGATTCTCGCTAAAGAACACCGATTCCTATCAAGGATGCTTCGCGAGGCTATTGAAATCAAAAAAAACATCCTAATTTTAATAGAGAAGATGGTTGGAATGTACCACCAGCTTGGGATTCAGTAATACAAATAGTCAAACCCAAGAAGAAGTAAACCACAGCTAGACTTCATGATACTTTTAGCTCATTCTGCGTAAATAGAAACTATTTACGCAGATTTCCAATGATTAAATTATGTTCGGATACTTTGAAATAACTACACTGGAACATAGAGACAACTACCATCTTAGCCTCCCCGTGACCATGGCTGCTGAAAAGCAACCGAAACGTCGAGGAAAGTGGAAAAATTAAATTAAATCTAAATAGTTTTAATAATAAATTAATTAGCTTAAAAATTAGTAAAGTTTAATAGTAGTAGTAGTGTAACAGTTTTCAAAATTATGTAATTAAGTGTCAAATAAACAACGCGATAAAATCCGTATATAGTAGTTTAATTTGAATTACTAGAACATATTTTTACTATATATGATGATCCTTTAATTTTTGTGGGTCTAACCCTAATAAGATTATTAATTACTTCCTTGTCAAGCAGCTAATGAAGAATCTGTTTGTGTGAAAAAATATGAGCTCCAATATAAATATAAAAGATATAAATAACACAGTGAAACAATAAACATCTAATAAACTTTTAAAATCATCTATTCCTAGTGGCCTTGTCGGTGCTTCTTCTTTTATGTCAGCATATCGGTATCGCTCCCATTTTTTTATAAGCCCAGCCTCAAAAAACGCCATTATGTATTTATTAATCCGTGCTGTTAGAGGAGAATATTTTCCAATAATCATATTTAAATAATGACTGTGCATTTTATCTTGACGAGCGACGTGTAAATACTGCTCGCCATGTTGGTTCAACTTGTTTCTTTCTAAGTACCGGCCTACAGCACAATCGATAAGACAGAAACGCTGTTTGTCACGAGTTATGTTTCTCACACATTCAAATAGATCAAGCTGGGGAATAAGTCTTGAATTAATTATACGGAACTTTTCTTCAGTATCAGGAAGAATAAGATCTGGGGATGCCATTGCATAAATAGGATATCCCTTATTAATTACGTCTTCAAAAGTGTCGACTTCTTTGCCTCGTTTGACCGCAGTTAAAAAAGATATTATTATAGCCTGGCTTACGAAGTTTATAATAAAAAAGCTCCATATAGATATTGTTAAGAACAGACGGAATGATCGCCAGCGGGGCGGATTACACAAGGATAAAAGTAAGACATTTCTAAAAGCGTTCATTAAATCTTTACCAATTTGATCGAAACTTAAACATCTCTTTTCTACCCTTTGATAAATTGAAAATAACATCCAAATGGATAGAAAGCAAAATACAAACTGAGCTGTAACGGTTCTATTGCAGCGTAACGCTGCTGTTCCATCAAAGAGTGTCGTATTAAATCCAGCTCTATGAGACAGAATGCAGACGCCGCTCTCCTTAACCGGAAACGTGTTATCGACTTCGACAATAATAAGATCAAACAAATATACTGGAATTAAAAATAATTCAGCTTTTCTGGACGAGAGGTCAAATATCTGTTGGATATTCAGTTCAAAATTAAAGCGTTTCTTCATTACATTCACGCTAGGAGTAACATCGATATTAAAGTTCATGAGTTTGGCCAAGGAATTCCATATCAAGCCGTCTCTGTTACGTAGAATGTAACTGCCATTGCCGTTATCATCTATAAGAAGAAATGGCTCAATTTCAGTAGTATAAGCTCTAAACACAAAACCAAGAAGATTTTTGGATTTGTCATCAAATAAATTTAAAGTAGTCAGAACATTAGACGCATTATATGGCACAGTAATTGTGCTAAACCCTATACAAGTGCCTAGATTATTAGCTCTAAGCTTCGAGTGTAAAGAGACATTGTGACATTTTTCTTCACAAATTAAGTCTTGGTCAAATCCAGAGATAGCAATTCTTCGCGTAGTCCAGCAACCATAAAGGTGATCTAGTATTTTATTGTCGGTTATGTAAGGACTATAGTGAGACACCAGTAACTCTTGTTGGGTGTCATTATATTGCACTATAATTACGTTTATAGCCCTGTAATACCACAAACTGAAATACAACTTGGCTAGAGTTTCTTGGTTCTGCTCGTGATAATACAAAATTATATTTGAATGTGGATGCCAGTAAGGAGAACTTATTAGCTTTAATATTGTGTCTTCAAACTGGGCGATGCCTTTCAGGTTGACTACAATGGTATTAGCATGGTAGGGCACAACATCTTCTATGTCTTCGTCTTCGCGGTCTATATTGGTTATTACAATGGGATAAGAAATGTGGTGTAATTTGTTGTAAAACTCATCAGGAAATGTTCCAAAGTAAAGTAAAGTGTTCCATCCATTCTTCTTTAAATTCAAAGTAATTGTATCCACCTGAAATAAAAATAGTTAATAAAATTTAAATTAGGTAGGTACTTACCAATTCCATTTAGACCAAATAACCAAAGTAATGGTTCCATTTAGATGCAAGTAACATCCAAAACAGAAAAAGATATAATAAGTTTTCTATTTGTATTAAAGTTATCTTGGACAAACAATGTACATATTAATTGAAAGCTCGGGCAGACATACAGAGAACATACTTAGTTTAATAGAAGACCATATCACGTAGGTTGGAGGTCTATGAAATGTAGCTTCGCAAAATATAATACGACAACCTCAGACACCGAATTCTATAAGCTCTTTATCATTGCCACGCCACTTCTTCTTCGTTTCTTCTTTTCGTGTGGTTAGTGGCCAACCTGTTGTCAAGAGTTGTTCAAGCCGCCCGTAGGCCTCTGACATGGCTTAATGACTGCTGTCAATTTGACAACAACCGTGACCGACTTTTCATGTACCCTCCGAAGGGTGCCACTAGCTAGGTACCTACTTATTATTAAGTTTAACAACTCCATAGCAACATATTTACCAGCATATCTATACGCAGAGTCTCAAAATTCAATTCAGGCTTGTTCGTTAGATGTCCTACTACGGGGTACGAATAAATAATCAAAAATAATAATGTACAAATCTCCATATTGATTTGGTCCATATGCTTTGGTCTTCTCTATAGCGATGAAATTTCACAACTAAAATTGTTTCTTCCAAATAGTAATTGCGTTATAGAAATGTTCATTATTATAAGTTTTATGTACCACTATCGTTGTGAGTATCGTACTCATTTAGAAAATCACCCTTATACAAGTGAATCAAGTGTAATAAAAATATATGTTAGTTATTCATGTTTTATATCATAATTGATCCGTGAAGGCTATGCTAATAAATTTATCTACATATCTGTAATATTTCATCTACATATCTGTAACATTTCATTAGCTTAAAAATGTGATTGTTCGGTATTAACATGCCGCCGGCGAGCAGATATTGATTGCAAATACCTAAGAGGTTTTTTCTCGATGGGTTCGTTTCATATTCTGGACCCATAGGCATAGCGGCCGGGCCGGTGCAGCTGGCAGCAGGAATATAAATGAATTAATTTTAATAATTGAATATACTAACATAGTTTTTGAGTAATTGTAACTAACAAAATATGGATGAATGAAATCTGAAATAAATGTTCATTATCTATACTAATATTATAAAGCTGAAGAGTTTGTTCGTTTGGTTGAACGCGCTAATCACAGGAACTTATGGTTCGAATTAAATTTCTTTTAGTGTTGAATAGCCTACTTATCGAGGAAGGCTATAGGCTATATACAATCACGCTAGACCCACGGGGGTCGAACAGTAAACGCGAGTAAAACCGCGGGCACATCTAGCATTCGATATTCGTCATAATGGGCATGTTTACCTATTCGCCCAAATATTGAAAAGATATTCAAATATGTGATCTAATCGCGTTTTACGAGTCAAACCGTACTTACTGTGTCAGCGATATCAGCAGAAAATTATTGTTAATAAACAAATGCGTTTTAAGTTCCAACAGTTTTTTTAATGTAATGTAAAATGAAGAACAAGATTTCAAAAAAATGTTACATTAACTTATAAACAACGCATTAGTTTATAATAATTTTTTAAACAGTATGAGATAAAATTTAAAAAATATTTATACGCTGCTTCTGGTAACAAAAAAATGTATCATTAACATTTTTTTTTTCGGTGGTTTATTTAAGTTTTATATTTTGCAACTACCAAAATTGTTAATAAAAATTGTTTTTTTAATTTTTTTCTTACGGGTATCTATTGTGAAGCCTTTCAAGAATAGCTCCAACAAAGGGGAAAAGTCTCAAATTTATAGTTTAACAATTATCACACTTGCAATGTTCATGTTCAAGCAGCAAAAGATTATTAATTAACTATTGCATAAATAATAGAAAAATTGGATAAACAAACTGGCGGTTATTGTTCATTTATCTATCCAGTAAACCTCTGATATTTCATTTCTTAAATTTTATGTTTAATATTTTTTATTGACAAAGAGTCCGAAGTAGACGTGGCTTGCGCAAGCCAGAGTTTTTGGCCGTATTTTCATCCCTCTGGGAAAATTATAATTATTGGTCCTAAAATTTCAATTAGTTTCAAGACTTTTTTAGGAAACTTTACCTCCTCTTTTTACGTTTGAAAAATCTCAATTAGTTTTTGAGATATTTGCAAAAAACTAAACCCCCTTGTTTTTAGTTAATTGTTTATAACTTTTGCAATATTTGCAAGACGAACGTGAATTTTTCAAAAATCATCTACTTGTTATTCCGTGTCGAAAGAAACCTCGTTCATATTTTTTCGAGACTGCTGGACAAACTTGACCAAAGCACTTATTGACCAACTATTAGGGTGCTTTACGAACGACACGATTATGACGATCGGCGGACCGATGGGTCCACTCCAAGCTCTTAACCAATCAGAGAGCTAAACGCAGTAAACGTTTCAATCGCATTAACGTAAAAACAACTCGCACTAGGCACCCATGTAATACTTACCAACTGCATCTCGCAACGAGATAACATTTTGCTAGAGTAGGTAACGGACACAGATACCAAAGCGTCTTAAGAAGGCGCTGTCTTTTTTGCAATGTCGTCGCGGCGTTGGTTTTGTGCCATGGCTAGTTAAGTTATATATAGGAAAAAAGAAAGTGGTAAGAAACAATGTTGATATATTTCACAAAATAAAAGAAATTGTAATAAAAATAATATTTTATTTTTCCAAAGTATACATGTCCTATTATTAAATACATCTTATATTACACAATAATAACATCTAAAATAACCACGAGCCAAGCACAATAACAAATATGTATTCAATTAATAAATAATAGTATAATTTTGTATGGGTATTATGCGATAGAATTCGATAACATAATGATAATGCCTGGATTACTATTTAACTCATTACCGCTAGGCGTCGACAAAATGCTTTTATCTTCATGTCTCAATATGAAGCGGATAGGTTAAGTGATGAAAATGATCGCACATGTCAATGACGAATAGTTCTAGCGGTCATTTATGATCACGAAGAGCGATTAGATCCAAGCTATCGTTCAATAGTTGATTGAAATAATAGACTTGTTACGCGATATTTAAACTTGATTGGCGTAATGCGCTTCTAATACAATTTTCATCTAATATAGGAGAACATTATTCTTATAAAAGTAATAAGAATAATGTTATGAGGCCCATATTAAATGTTTATTAATTGAATTTAGTTCGATTTAACACATTGCTGGTAATTAGATATTGTGATAATATTTTATATTAGCTCGATATAACTTGATTTAAAATAACGATTTTGTTAAGCATTTGTACAAATTACTATAATGAGAAACCTCATTCATTTCTACTAATGAGACTAGTAGAACATGCCAATGAGCTTTGTTTACTTCTACATGAAGCATGCTACAATTTAACAACATTCTCATTTACAATAAAATTATTCTAAAATAAGTAAAACATATGACAATAATATATTTTATATAAATATTAACCTTTAAATTTGTATTTAAATATAACAATAAAATTGTTTTAATCCTCAATTGACGGTATACGTAACACACTTTTTATAGGTTTATACTTTGTAATGAAAGACATTTTGTTGGATACTGATTTACTATAAAAACGATTTATACTATAGAAACAACGAACGACAAACCTTATACTACTTTTGTCAGTAACAATGCTTAGTGTGAAATGTCTGGTGGACGGTTCAAGCCTCATCCCACCTTTCTTATATAGATATGTCAAAACTAAATTATGCTGACGAAATGTGTGTGTGATATCCATACGCATGTAACTTATGGGTCATAACCAAAATTATTAATATTTTCATCTATGTTACTTTTATGTAATAGTAACATAAAAGTAACATAAGGGAAAATAAGGGCTATGTTTATAAAGTAAGAAAAAAATAGGTAGTTTTATGTACATAATATAATAATAATAATAATAATATATAATATAATATTCTACCACATACACACAACACCATCTAGCCCAAACTAAGCAGAGCTTGTACTATGGGTTCTAGACAATGGATAAACATACTTATATACTTTCTTTTTTGTACATAAATACATATTATACATAGAAACACCCAGACCAAGACAAACATCCATGTTCATGCACACAATACACAAAGAATAATACGATAGTGGAATTAGTTTTAATATATCCTCAAAAATAAGAAAGTTATGAAAGTTCAAAATTAAAAATTAGACAAAGAGAGTGATATGAAAAAGTGTTGTTAAAAGTTGCAATCACCATATAACTACCATACAAAGCATCCCTTTCGCGAAAAAGAGACAAACAAAATGTAGCGGGTAAATTAATTATTTAATAAAAACCGTATTGTGGACATGCCTTAGTATTGAAAAGTTTACATAAAAGTATCATAAAAGAAGCTCGAGCCATGATTTCACGAATTTTATTGTAATTCAAGATACACTATTTACATTAGCTACAACTAAAAGTGATTTAATATGACAAACTAAATAGTATTCTGACAGCAACGTTTTAATTAAAATATATTCACATATTATTTTGTAAACAATTGGCACAGAAAATCTATTAAAATGTTTTTCAAAGCAGTACGGCACGTGTTCCAAGCTTTTTAACAAACGCAAAATGGCTGCAGCGTGGTGATTGGTCCACAGGTAGCGTGGCATTTCCTTTGGTGCTGCCAATAGTTTAGTTAAAGAAAACTAATATTTTTAATTAAAAAAATACGTTACTTAAATGAAATAACATAGCTGAACTGGATTTCGGGCATGTTGCTTTTATATAAAAAAAATTACCTATGAATGTTACATGACTGCTTGTTTGTAATATTCAATTATATCTTTTTATCATCTCCTATTTGACAATAAGTTCGACTGAAGGATAATTTTTATCAAGAAAGGCGTATCACATGCACATTTCGTCAGTATATATGTAGGTACCATTACAAATCAAAAATTGAGTTAGATACTGATACAACCATCTACAATTTTTTCGAATACTAGAATATTGCAAACTACTAGTATTCCCGTTAATGACTCTAGCTAATCTAAATGATTGTGCTAGTATTGGACTTAAGGTCAGTAGTCACAGAATGAGAAACACAGCCACATCGTCTTAATCAGGAGTCCTACGTCACAATTAAGTCTTGCCTGCTCAGTGCCTGGTCGCCAGGTATTCATGGAGCTGTTTCCACGCGCGGTCGACCTGCCCCTGCGTGTACTCGTAACTCCAGTACGTGCAGAACACAACGTTGGCGTGTGCGATCTGTTCCACGTTCGTCGGCTGAGCGTCTACCCTTTGTCGAGACTCTTCTTCAGACAAATTGTTGCGTCTCATAATCCTTTTTATGACCTGTTCAATTAAAATAAATAATACTATTAATTCTTCTTAAATATAGTTTGATTCAAACTCATCAAAAGCCGAATAAAATAATTTTGTTTTGCCCGTGTATTGGTAATAGCATCGCTGCTTACTGTTATCATATGCAAAATATTAGGAAATTATTCGAATATATTTTATACAATCATCGTTTGATTAAAAATAAACAATAGCAATATGTAACTGAATTTACAGTTGGATATTCACTTGAATTACGGCACAGAGAGAACGAAGATCAAAAGAGTAGTACTTTTTTTCACGCGGCTGTTTTAATTAATGTCCGTCAACATTGTTTATGAATTACGAAAACTTGGAGGATGAGCCACGACATGCTATCAAATCAATTATCAATTATTCGATTCCGATTCGAATGATAACTAATGAGAAATAATATTCGACCTTACATTTGAAATCTTTTGGTTCTTCACTCTCTTTTTAACTTTTATAGGTAAATATGACATTGTATATTTACCTCGTCCCTCGGTGCCATAACGGACCACAGCTGATGGCAGTAGTTGTACCACTTGGCGCGAATCATGACGGCTGCTTCCATCACCACGACCTTGTGTCCTTGTTTACCGAGCGCTTTGATCTGACGCTGTGCCTCCGCTATGACTGCTGGCCACACTATACTGTTCAACTTTTCTAGTTGCTCCTGGAATTTAATTTATTTATTTATTTAGTACTAGTAGTTTTCCCGCGGTTTCACCCGCGTATGTCCTGTTACCGTGGGAATATCGGGTTTCACCCCCTTCAGGGTGGAATTTCCAAAAATCCTCTCTTAGTGCTCCCCTACACTCTCCAAGGAACATACATGTCAAATTTCAGCTTTTTGCGTTCAGTAGTTTCGGCTGTGCGTTGTCTGTCAGTCACTCAGTAACGGAAGAGTTTTATATACATATATAGATAACAACAGTAAATTACAACCTTTTTTACACGAAATAATGACTTAATCATATATTATTATATACGTATATTATCATAAATAATAATGAAATGCAGTTGCAATGGCTTTGCTGTAGATAACGTGCTTGAATAAAATAATTGGGAAGACAGGAACTTGCCATGCTCCTTCGACTGTCTATCTATTAGCATAATTAGTGTTTAATAATAAAACAACTAAAAACCGATGGAATTCATTCATGAATGGTCGTAGTGTACAAGAAAGTTAAATATAGTATAAAATACTAGACTTTAAAAAAAAAACATCTCAGGTAGTAGTTTGGATAGATTTTTTTTTCTCTACGGCCATTAGGTTTGCTACAAGACATTTTAAGGTTATCCATTAATTACCGGACACCCTTTATAAGTGCATGAAGACGAATAGGATCTCAGTTTATTTGTTTCAGCTGGCAAATAAATATATGAACCGCCCGATGGTGGACAGTTATCATTGCCTGCGTATGTTCCCAGCCTACTTAGGGAGGTTAGGCACCGTAATTCCCGCATTAATACCGGTAACTGTTGCATAAGTATGTTCTCAACTTCCTTAGGGAGTTGGCACACTGTTCTTACCCGAGGAATACAACACAAGGTTGAACAAAGAATGCTATTGGGTAAGTGTTGTGGTATGTAGCTGAGAATATTTACCTTATCACTAAACACCAGTTGCCCCAGCTTCCTCCTGTCGATCTCGCCCGTCTCGGTGATGTACTCTCTGCCGAAGGACTCTACTAACGTTCCGTTGAGCGGCAGGCCAGGCTTGTACAGATCGTGCGCGATTAAGTCACAGTTCACGATAGCCGCACCTTTCGCTCTGGAATAGATAGACATAGATTAACGCTTGTATAGAGAGAGATACTACTCCAATATATGGTATATATGTTTTTTTTTTTGGAAAGGTTCTGCTAATTGTCACTTTGGCAAAACAATCTATAGTCTGTTTCAAATACGAAGTCCCTTTTGACACTTCATAGCACGTAACTCTGCACATTTTATATAAATTGCTAAAATAAACAATGATTACTTGTGGTACTGAAGACTATTTAAAAATAATTAGAATCTGTACAAATCATGATATGATTGTTTCCCAAACAGAATCAACTAATAATTTCTATTGATATCAGTCTTAAATAATTCAAACATCAAAATAAAGAAACATTTTACTGCAATACCATGGGTTAAGCACTAGGGTAATTTCAGAGTTCGAAAAAACTCTTATACAACAGCTTTGTCCTTCCGTCTGTTCTGCCGTCCTTTAACTAAAATACCGTTAACCCACAAGCGCGCGATTATGACTTTTTAATGAAAAGTAATATAGTTTTGAATTCTATACTAGAATATAGATATAGATAGAAAATTATATGGATAAATAGTTTTGAATTCTAGTAAAATTATAGATAGACAATTCAAAACTATTTTACTATCCATTGCAAAGTCATTCTCGCGCGCTTGTGGGTTAACGGCATTTTAGTTAAAGGACGGCAGTGTTATACAACTTTCAACTCAAGAACCGTAAGAGCTAGAGACTCGCGGTCAACGCCATTCGACTCAGCATAGTCGATATACTTCGAAATGACTATGACCTTTGACCTCTGACCTCAAGGTGACGTGGTATCACGTGACCTTTGCATATTACTTGAACCATTTTTTCGAACTCTAAGATTTCGGCAATTCATTGCCGATTCTCACTTGTTTTACTCTCAGTCATAGTGACGCGACAATATGAATCGGATAAAATCGAACTAATTCGAGGTAAAAACTATTGTCCCAGAAATACTTTTGTAAATTTGTTTTTGGTATTAATTATTATTACGTTGCAAAATACCTTAAATACCATTCTGCAAACTGTTAATATATTTTCTATAAAAGAAAATGGATTTGAAGATACGATATTGGACGTAAGGTTTAAATATCCCATAGTTTTTAATGAGTAGCCGCCTTGCCAATCTAAATCTGTTATACCACATTTATGTCATCTTTATACTAAGTATGGAGTAAGTATGTCATACCAGGCATTAATCAAGGATAAGTCCAGATTATTTTTAAATGTAGGTAGGTAAACACGTTATGTATAGCTTTGATGTAACTATTCTTTTGTTATGTATAGCTTTGATGTAACTATTTTTTTTTCTATCATTACTGTTTCGATTCTAAACCCACGATAACAGTTTGATTGGAAATCGATCGATCCGTTTCAGAGTTGATATGTGTGCTATAACCTTTAATCGGTAATTGATTTCGTGATATGTCGATTGAAACGGTCTCTTCACTATTGCTGTTCACCGATCATCTGTCAAATGGGACTTCGAATTTGAAACGGACAATAGTATTCTTGATAACTTCGTGTTACGTATTCACGACGATAGTGCAATGGGCGGGATTCGGTCCCGCAAGTCCAGTGCCTTATCCATTACTGCCGTCATAAGGGAAAAAGACGTTAATATTTTTACCTATTTGGAAAAAGAGAAAAGAAGACGCGGGCAAAAAGATTTTTTTTTGGTAAATTTTTTTTCCCATATGACGGCAGATTAGACTACCGCCGCTTTATGGATGTAATATCTCTACTCCAACTAGACATAGGTGTAGTAGCAGAAGTGCTCATGCTTATTTGAAGTGTCTGTAATTTATAATAGTTAGCTAGTTTAAAATAAATCACCTCAACTTTTCTCCAATGCTGCTTTTCCCGCTGCCGATACCGCCTGCCAATCCGATGACGTACGGCCAGTCAGGAATATTTGGATTTGGCTGCAATAAAAATAAACATTTTATAATCCTGATTTACCAAAGATATGAGCTTAATAAATAGTTAATTATCGGTTCCTATAATAGTGTAGAAGCAACGTGAGGCAATCTGCATGACTGAAAGTGCTCCATAATGTTCTCGAAGTTGTGTCAAGTCCACCAACCGACATTGAGCCAGTGTGGTGGACTATGCCTATGTTGCCACTACTCATAATAAGGTCCGCGCATTAAGAAAGTTTATTAACGGAGCTGATATTATACAATAATTAATTTTAAAAATAAGTTCGTCTATTTTATTATTACTTTATCTAATCTTGCTTACCACAGGCGGTTTAAGAAATGTCCCGAGTAGCCTCATGCGCTGGTTGCTGGAACTGACTTTTTCCTCTTCTTCACTGGATCTCTGAGGGTCTGTGTCAGCCGCCATTCCGATCACGTGTATATCCATTGGCTTCAGACCACCTTCTACTCGCTTCTCATTTATCTTTTTTGCGCCTTTCAATGTTTCTTCACTCACTACAATTAACTAGAAAAATAATTAAATTATTAAACCAAAATCAATGTAAAACAATTATTTTTTTTTTGTTATGGTAGATGAACAAGTTCAGACACAAATAACGGCCATAGTTGGTACAACTATCTGTGGACTGCAACAAAGTTTTGTTTACTATGGCCACTGTGGGTCCCACGCACACTGCCAATGCCAGCCACTACACCGTGTTGTGAGTTCGAATCCCACACAGGACAAAAACTTGTGAACTTATGGTTGTATTAAGTTAAAAGAGCTTTTTGAGTCTGTTATTTAAATGACTTAAAAGACAAAAAAATTATAATAGATATTCCTAGTGTGGGCAAACAGTTAAGTATAGTTTTTATAATGCGTCGGGGTAAACAACAGCTTGATGAGAAATTAACACACTGAATTTAGTATTAACTAAAATATATGAAACTAGTAAATTGGTAAAATTAAGTGGTGTAAAATGGTATGGTGAAAGGTAACGCCGCGAATGGTAAAAGTACGTGAACTGACTTAAATTAATTAAAATGATATAAGAAGCTTTGTATAATCAAGATCATAATTGTTTGATGACTATGCGCTCTGCTGATCATGCACCACTGTACTTCGTACATAATGTAATATTAATAATGTACCTGATACTTCGGATCACTTTTAGTAGGTCCGTAGAGATCTTGCAATGGGAACACGTCGTATTCAAGATCTGGGTTGATGTCTTGCAGAAAGTTCAATACTTCCTTTATTCTTACTTCCACTGGCTCTATTAACTCCCATAGTTTCTTAGCTGTAAACAAACAACGTACATTGGATATACATTTCTTTTATAAGCATGTTGCTGTTGATCATGGCTTCACTCACATTTTGTAGGTACCTCAGATTATTATGTTCTTTCTAAGGCATTTAGCTATGTTAGATTAAATTTCAAAAACAACAGTTAGGCAGAATGAATTATTTTGAATGTATAAAGTATCGAATATGTTATTTTAGAATGTACAAATGCATATAATTTGTGTATCATAATATTCATTATTTTCAAAGCCCTACATTTTGTTAATTATAATTTATGACCCAGAGCCTTTAAGAAGCTGACACTAATTTAACTATATTCCCTAGTATGGACGGATGCCTTGTAACTCCGAAAATTCTATGTTAAACGCTAATATCATCACGGCACAATGCATTGAGGCTTGTGAGTAATAGTAACAAATAACACAATTTACTGTCCATATATATACATGGCATATGTTTTAAAATTGTGGGATGTTTCAAAATGATAAAGAAAATGTTGTTTTTCTTTAACAAGAGTGATGGCATCATAACTGCTATGTAGAGATTGTCAGATTAACTACTAATGAGTGTATTTTATTTTTACTGATAATGATACTTTTCATTTTTACAAACATATACAAACTTATTTCTAAATATGATCCATTGTAAATCATGATGGCTGAGCTGATCAAGATAAGATTTTAACACATTGCTATTGGAATTTATCAGCAGTTAAAGCAATGTAAGAAGCAATAAATAGTACACTTTTGTACATGACTGTGCAAAAAGTTGTGATATAATCAGCATTTCATTCGTAAAAAAGAATTGTACGTTTAAGAGTTCGAAAAAACTCTTATACAACAGCTTTGTCCGTCCGTCTGTTGTACAACTTTCAAATCAAGAACCGTAAGAACTAGAGACTCCCGGTCAACGCCATTCGACTCAGCATAGTCGGTATACTCCGAAATAACTATGACCTTTGACCACGTGTTACCATTTTTTTTAACTCAGATTTACGGCAATTCATTGACGTTTCTAACTTGTTTATTCATATTATAAATGTTGAATAGCATATACAGTTTTTTGCACAGTCTTGTTCTTTGTTCTAAAATGTTGTTCCTTACACTGAATCATATTAACATCAGTGACTCCCACCGTGACATGCTTGGTGGCTCGTAACGCAGCCTGGGAGAGCAGGATCTTGTGACCGTTATGCAAACGGTCAAATGTACCGCCCAAAGCAACATTTTCATATCTTTTTACAACATCAAGGTCCTTCTCTTGTATGGAGTCTTGGCAATCTGAATTAAATTAAATGATAAATGTTCAAATAATAAATAATTATACAATAAGGAATCAATAAAGAATATAAAAAAATTACCTTCTAATAAAATTTGTATTATGCTTCCATAGACGTCCGAAGTCCATTATGAGACAAGTGTACATCGCTTCCTTCACCTAGCTTGGTCGCTAGATGTCACTTACTTCCGTTTCCTAGACGCACCTACAGCGCCCCCTATTATTTCCGGTTAACAACAAAATTTTCTACCAAACACAAGTCGCCATCTTTTTCTTTGTTCCGCTCATAATGGACTAGCAGCAGGAAGAAATTTCTGAGACTTTGGACGTCTATAGGAGCATAATACAAATTTAGCTAGGATATCATTAATATGATAATTTTCTACCCAATTTAAAGATGAGACCGCTGATCTACAACTTCCAGTTATTGCATGAATACCAACATCAACCAGAAAACGCTTCATCCAACTACCAATCATCGCTGCTGTAGCTGGCCTTGTAGGGCTTTTAGTTGCTAAAAATATATTAGTAATATTTCCTCGAGTGCCTTGTGTCATATTAACAAGTGTGTACCACCGTAACCAATATACTGCAACGATGCTTTTATCAGGAGCGGATAAAATGTCCAACTAGATTGTTGATATGAGGATGAGTCAGTTTTCGACCCGAAAACGGGGTGCAAGGTAATAGAATCAGGGTTATCAATAAAATGTTGCCTATCAATATGCAAAAGAGTAAGATACTTGATACAAACTATTCAAATAAATTTTGTCAAATCCTTGCGTCCCAAATCGGTAATTTAGGAGGCGCAGGTTTTGCCAAGGAAATAGCTTTCAGTATGTGTTTTATAATTGGGTTCGCTGAAATTTTAACATTAGATATCGTTTCGCTAACGGATGCAATAACCAATTTATGAACGAGAATTGTTCGGTAAAAAAGATCATCCGTCAAAAATAAATAACCGAGGTACGTAACTACATTTAATGGATCCGGAAAACGAAAATTAATGCTATTTTCTTGGCAAAATCTCACCCATCTACTCCAAATGGCATAAAATTCTTTATAGTAGACTGTCTCCAACACGATGACAATAATTGCTTCTCCTGCTGCGTTTACGTATCTGTCAGGGCATCCCACCCGAAATTAGCCAGGCTTCCAGGTGTAATTTGCTGACTTGTGCCGGTAGTAGCATTGTCGCTGTGTCCACCAGCGTCTTCTTCAGATCTTTGAGCTTCACGGGACGCTTCAGGGCACGGTTCTTCAGATCTGGCCTTCAAAGGGGCTTCTTCCACTTGGGTGCTACTAGGATGTACCAACCTGAGGCTGAATTTAGGTAATCCAGTATTCTGGGTATTAGGCTGGGCGGCGGAAACAGCCATGCAAGTCGGTAATGCCAGGATCTGCTGAATGCGTTGTGAAAGTAGGCGTTCGAGTCTGACAAGTCTAGCGTAACATAATTTGCTACAACATGGTGTGCCCCACATGCTGAACAGTCTCGATGTTTCTTTCGTCTGTTAGGTGCCACTCGGCGGCAGTGCGATTTCTTGAAAGGTGATCGGTTTCGGTGTTGAACAGCCCTGGTAGGTGGTGAGGGCGAAGCACAATGTTGAGATGGTCCACCAGGTTCAGCAGCTGTTGGGTCAAATCTAGCAGTTGACGTGATCAGGTTCCTCCTTCGTTTTTTATGTAGGCCACGACTGTTTTGTTGTCGCTCTGAAGAATCATTGACGAATTTTGGAAATACATTGCTTTGGCTGATATAGCGGCTATCACAGCAAACATTTCCTTCAGATTGCAATGCCATTTGGTCTCATGTTGCTCCCACCGACCTTTTATCATGTCGTTGTTCAAAAGAGATATTGAATGTCGGACGCGTCGGTGATTACGTGGTTTGTGGGCATTCTCTGGGGATGAATCGCAGACTTCTGACTGATATTCTCCAACCCCAGATCAGTTCTGCATGTACCTCTTCTGGATACTGAAGCTGCGATCGCGGGCACTTCTTGAGTTTGTTGCTGCGTCGCTGCAGTAATCGGCAATGCAACCTTCCCCAGTGGATGATGAAAGTTTCAAAGTTGAGATGACCTATTAGGCGTTGTGCCTGTTTTAGGTTCCAACTGCCGGCGGCGAGTCGTACTCGCAACATCTAACGAATTCGTTGTCTTTTATCTGGGGGTAGGGACTTCATGTTGAATTTGGTGTCGTATGCCACTCCTAGAAAATCGATTGACTTCTTTGGTGTCGTTACCGATTTCTCCATATTGACCCAGATACCCAAGCTGGCCAGAAACTGTATTGCGATTTCTACCTGAGCTGTTAGTGCATTTCTGTCCTGATGTACCATCAAATAATCGTTCAGATAAACCACTAACTATAGTCCTTTCTTGTGAAGTATTTCTGCAGTTCAGTTCGTTACCGAGGCAAAAATCCGCGGCGCTGCTGGTAGGTCGAACGGCAGACACGTCATCTGTAGCATTTGATCTTGATAGCTGATTCGGAGGAACCTTCTGTGTTGATCTTTTACTGGCAGGTGATAATACTTAAGTCCAGTTTCACCATCCAATCTCCTTATTGTAGAAAATTGGGCACTTGGTGATGATGGAACAGATGGAAATGCTTCGGCTTCATATACGGATTTAATGACTTGCAATTGAATATGGTTCGACTTTTCCCGTTGGATTTAGAATTATGAATAGAGGAGAGATAAAAGACGGTGCCAGATGGGTTGGCTCCAAGACTTTTAACTGAATTAAATTTTGAATTTCGGTTGACATTAATTGTGATGTTGGGGTTTGATACTTTATTAAAACATCTAAAGTTGGGAGAACTAATGGCGTCACCTTGCTGAATGGTATTCTGAGAACTGTTATTAACTTCCATATTGATTTGGGTGGATTGAAAAGAGCCCAAGTAATATGAAAGCGTCTCAGACAGCTGCCTGAAAACCCTGTAATGTCATTTATTTTTATATCCCGATCTTGTACCCTCTGTTCTCCCTCCCTTTTTCCTAGCTGACGAGTTATTGGAATTATATTGCTCGGAATCTTTGTTTTCGGCCTGTTTGGATTTATGATTGTTATTTGGCCGACCTCGAAACGGTTTAGCGTTAGCAAAAAAGTCGAGGGTTCTGGCGATTTTGCCCGGGTGCGGGTGGAAGATGAGGTCTGCTTTTGTAATTTATCTACCCCACCAATTTTCTGTAAATATGTCGATAACTGGCCTGGCTCAAACATATAATTGCAAGAATATTTTATATATTTTACATAGATCTTCCTTCATATATTTATCTTTTAATTTTTTAACGATATCCCTACGGCGTAATTCTAACACTTCGGCTCGTTTCTCGCAAATTACCTGTAGTATGTCATGTGACACAGTCTTATATTCAGAAGCATTACCAAATAACTGGTTTAACTTTTCACAAATAGAGGACGCATTAACCGGAATGTCCGCAGAGGCATACCAATCAACAAGACATTGCAAAGCAGAATTTACGGCTTTATTTTGGGCCAAGAATGCATTGGATAATGCTGCTTAACTACGTTCCACTTGGAACTAACGTAAAGGAGTTAAGGGATCTTACAGACGTCGTAGCTCCTCATTTACTCTTAGTTCGGTAAAGGTCGGAAAGGCCACGTACTTTTTCTGAACCTCTGTGGTATCGAACCGCGTTCCATTCGGGCAAATCAAATCTTTGCATAACCTTAATTTTGTCGACACGTGTTTGCTTTGTCTTCGGTACGGTCGGCTCTTTGATCGAAACGTTCAAATTGACGATTCTGCCCGCATCTAATTTAGGTGGACATAAAAACTATTCACTGGATATTGGTAGCGAACTATCTAACGAATTCGATGTATGTGGCATGTTGTTGATATTAGATAAGGGTATTTGCACGTTTGAAAGTTATACAGTTAAATATTGTTCAAAATGTTTAAATAACTCACTAATTGTCGTGACAATAAGTCAAACCTTTCTTCCAAATCCCGCGAACTGGACCGCTTTTGGTGTTTCCTTGGTGGTCCTTCTTGATCCGACGAACAATCCGATGAACTACCTTCACATGTACAAGTTTTTTCAGTAGGCGCGATAACCTCTTTATCACTCATAGGTTAACCGGTCGTATACCGCCGGCTCGCATACCAGCCGGCAGATTTGTACCCGTCGTAGGCCGGTGGCTCGCATGCGAGCCACAAAATTGGTTTTACGTTAGCTTAAGCTAAAGCGAAGGCGGCGCGCGGCGTTTTGGCGCCAATTTGATGGCTCGCATGCGAGCCACCGGCCTACGACGGGTACAAATCTGCCGGCTGGTATGCGAGCCGGCGGTATACGACCGGTTAAGGTAACGGAAGACAAACTTAACTGTTTGAAATTACTTTCTATTTAAATCACGAAAGTTAATTAAAATAATTTAAAACTTGCGACAAAATATTTGGATTTAATATTCTAATAAATTTAAACTATATAGAATTTTTCGTAACGACCATGGCTCGGTTCGAAAAACGACGCAACAATGAAAAAGATGGCGGCTTGTGTTTGGTAGGAAATTTAGTTGTTTTTCAGAAATGATACAGGGCGCTGTAGGTGCGTCTAGGGAACGGAAGTAAGCGACATCTAGCGACCAAGCGAGGTGAAAGAAGCGATGTACATTGTACTGAGTACTCTCATAATGGACTTCGGACGTCAAACGGAACGCATAATATGTGATTATTCAACAACAATTATTTGTAATTACTGTGGCAATATATCCCAGACTTTCACACCTGCGCTAACACCTAAGTCTACCATCGAACACTATTCCTTGGTTAAAAAATTTTATCACAGTGATGAGATGTGTCGAGACAACATGATCAACTGTCAATCATTTTGATCATTAAACACACCATTGCTATTTTCAGCTTCCAACAATATTCAACATTAGCAGCAGCGATAGCCTCGTGGGAGACCGTTGGACTGCCACGCAGAGGTCTCGCGTTCGATCCCAAGGCGCGACTCTCTGAATTTTCGAAGTTATGTGCGTATTAAATAGTAAATTATCGGTTGCTTTAACAGTGAAAGAAAACATCATGTGGAAACCTGTCTGAGAGTTCTTCATAATGTTCTCGAAGATATGTAAAGTCTGCCAACCCGCATTGGACCAGCGTAGTGGAGTAAGGCCTAACCTTTCTCACACTGAGAACAGGGCTGTGCCCAGCAGTGAGACGATTTAATACAGGGCTGATATTTATATTCAACATGAAACATACCACTGGTTAACATGAAGTAAGGTAGTTAGTCATACTAACTCAACCTTAAAACTAATCGGTGGCGCCTGCCGTTAACAAAATACAAATGCAAAGTTGCATCTGTTTATACATATTAAGATATAATTATACATACCAATACTTTGAATTTTATAATCATTATGTACAGTACATACTGATGCCTTCAGATGGTCAATATCTTTCGATAATTCACTGTCATACAGTATTAAATCTATTGGGAACTTTGTTTTTATTTCTTTTATTGTCTCACTAGGCTTCAACATCAATCTTACATCCAAGTTACCACAGTGTATTGAGGCCTAAAACAGGGATATTATACATTAAAATGTGCTATACAACATGTTGATTTGCGTTGATTTTTCTTGCCCAAATATTGTAAACATAGTAATTGGCATATTGTAATACAAAATTTATTTCACTAATCTGCATTAATTTAATACCAATCTTTTAAATTAATCTTCCAAAATATTAAATAAGAAAACAATGCAAATGCCAGTTATGATGAACTTTTTAATGCTGTAGCTTACATAGCATAAGCAAAGTGGCACACAAGTTGATTTTGAGTAAAAGGTGCAATGCATGGTATGATATTTGTTCCTTACCAGTGTGAAAAATAAAACATGTAAACATGTTATTTAGGGTATGTGTTGTGCATTGATTTGTGTTAATGATTTATTTATTATTAAACAAAAATAAAAAAAATCACTGTAAAAACCAAATAATTTTACAGTAGTATCTAAATCTCCTACATAAATATAGTGAGATTGAGGATCAGAACTGTGCATATTTTTATGTCTATGTACAGCACATTATATTTATAATGTGCTAGCAATATAAATTTTATAATAACAAACTATAAATTGGACGATTTATTGACTACCTTTGATTATAATTTGAATAACAATTAAAGATTTAAATTCACATGTTTGATATGATTCATGATTAAATCACCATAATGAAATCTAGACTGATAAAGTCAAATCTTGATGAACCAAGTTACATTTACTTATTGTGTTACTATTTGCTAATATGTATATAAATAACAACATTCAACTGTACATTTGTTTTTATATTGCTAATAGATAATCAATAATTAAAATATAATTATTTTATTAATACATTAGCATGTAAAATTTAATGTGTAAGTCTAACTAGGTTTGCTAAGCAAAAAAGTAAAATTATTATACAAAAATGGTGCTATCTCATAATATATAATGAATATGATAATAAAATTCTCATGTAAATAATGATAATCAATAATGATTTACATGAGAATTGTAGCAGTATCATAGTTGTAGTAATATAACCATGCAATTGAATTGTAAATAATAGCACATACAAATATGAAATAAAATTATTTACCTTAGTGTATAAATTATCAATTTGTTTACTAATTGCAGGCAATGCACTCTCAAAGTCTAATTTTTCTTTTATGTTTACATACAGAACTCTTCTTACAAACTTAGCAGCTCTCTGACACACCAAATGAGTTTTCCCAACATTGGAGATGAAAAGAAGACCATTGTTCGCCATTTCATCAACTGTAAAATGCAAAATATGTAAATGTTAATTGGACATAACATTAATAGCCCACACTTGAAGGTCATGTATAAGTATTATTAAACTCCAAAGATTCTAGAATAAGTACAACAACATTTAATCACGAGTAAAGAAGATAAGTTTGATTTCAAATATTTTATTATTCATTATAAAATATTTTAATAATCATTTTGTTTTAAAATTGATACACCCACCTGTTGAATTCATCACATAAAAATAGGACACAATTACTGAAAGCAACAGAATCACAAAAGGCACTCCATAGCCTACGATATACATTGTATCATGTAATCTAACTAAAGTCCAAAGGTTATCCAATTTATTTAAATGATATACACTGATTTAAATGGAGTTAATGCTCTATTCTATATTATAATAAAATAACAGTTATTACAAGGATAAGCAGAACCGTAAAATAACTGTTTGCTACAAGTAAATGAATACATCTCACTATGGATTTACATCAATAATGAGCGATAACTAAATGCAAAAAATAAAATAATGTAAAAGGTAAACAATTCTTTAAATATTACCTAATCAAAATTCGAAAATAAAAGATTCACTGATTAGTGGAACAAAAAATAAATTAAAGTATTGGTCTTGTTTCTGACACAAAATCTAAAGTAGTCTTTTTATAAAATTGATATCCAAAACATTGCATGATAAAAAATACCGACAATGACAACGAAGTGTTGTCAAAGTTGTCAAACGTCAAACTGATACGAGGTCCATAGATAAAAATTTGTACTAAAGTAGTTAATTATTTGTTACGTATAATGGTAGAAACGGAAAAACTGAAGCCTTCGAAATTGGTATATAGCCATCTCATTATAAATAACTATAAACTCCATGTATAAACGCGGCAGTAACTCTGTTTGTTTGTTTTCAAAGAAAAATCACTAAACTAATTTTTAAAAATTTTGTTATATATTCTTTACAATGCTAAGGATGTACATAGTCCATAAGATCCAACAGGGTCACCTTTATTTTTAAAATGGGATAAGATAGACATAGAACTGCTTTCATTTAAGGAGTCAGCTTAAGGAATAGTTTTTATTGTGCGCTGCACCGTTTACTATACAATACGAATGTAGACCAAATACGTTCAATTGCTGGAATGCCGAATATAATTGCAAAACAATCGTGTCTGACCGCAGGTCGGCCTCTGTAGTTCATAATGTGTTGTGCCCGATGAGTAAGAATTCAGAAGGCTCATATAGGTGCCTATCTTTCGATCTCGCTCCTGTAGTTGCAACTGAGGCCGTCAAGGCGCGGGTACTTACACCAGGTTTTGCAAGTGATTAGGCTACGAAAAGAAACTACAGTAAAACCACTATTAGGCAGATGGCGTTCTATTGTGATAATATAATTTATAATAAAATAATTATGTTATTTTGGATAGCATTGCCTTGGGACAGAAAAGTATCTCAGGTTTATTGGTTGGCTGGGGCACAGCTGGGTAAAACTCAAAGAGTGGTGGTGGGCTTTGTGGGCCTGCCCACCACCCGTTCAGCACCAGGTCCGAGAGACGGCGTGCGTGTTCCCACGCGCGCCTCTGTTTCGATTCCGTCTTCCCTCTAGGGGGGAGACAGTAGGGTTTGGGGGGAGTTGCCTAATAGGTAGGCCTCTTCGTGTAGTGGCCTACCGCTTCATAAGGCGGGCCGAAATCTCGGCGGGGTCGCGACCGCATGCGCAAGTGATTCGCGCGGCCCCGTCGGTAGTGGTTTTGTCGAGGAACACCGTGGTAGGTTTAGTCGGTATTCCGGGAGGTCCATTATCATGTTTACCATCTTTCTTTTACCCCGGCGAGTCCGACATGACACCTCCGCCCGCCCCCGCGGAGGGGTATGCGTCATGCAATCCACCACGTAAAAAAAAAAGGGTATAACTCAAAGAGCGTACAGGGCATTGCGGCACTGGCTTGTCATGCTAGGGCAAAGTGTCACTTTAATTGGCGTAACTACGGGCAAATCTTGCCATTTACTGGGCACCTGTGATGACGAGAGAATCTTAGATTAACAATCCACCAAAAAATAATTATTGATAATAAAACTATTCACAAAATGACTCCATTTTTACATGTGTTAAAAATAAATAAAAGGTAATCAAAAACAAGCCTAGCACCACAGAACACTATAACCTGACTAGCACAATCATTTTCCTTCAATATAAGTAGTTTTTTTGTTCCTCTCTCTGGCCAAGCAGATCTTTACATGGCATAAATGTTTTTATTAACACGTATTTATTAGCTTGATTACTAGTATAAAATTAAAGGAAAAAAGTCTAGATATCTAAGGTATAGGTTACTATACCTTATATATCTAGAATTTTGGTTAAAATCTAAAACGACAATCTATCTATAGATAATTTAGATAAAGTATCGAGCCTTCGCCCTTCTGGGCTTATAAAAATTTCACTAAAATATTGAATCCAGGAATAATTCTTGTGTCGAGGAGAGGCTTCACAGGTATTTAAACATCAAATACAAAGAATACTAACTTCAGGTTTCTCAAAGAACTAATCAAGGACGTGTTGAAATCATACTAACGTCAACTGATTTGATCGGATTCGATTGACCGTTACTAATTTAATAGGCAGTTAACTAATGTTTGTGCTGAACTTCTTTACTGAAACCGAGTGTTAGACATTTAGCAACAATTTTTGGATCACAATTGCCTCGAGCGAGCATCGAACCCAGAATTATGTGAGAATTAATAATAATATCTAATATTAAACTCCTTGGGAACTAGTAGGTAAGTGAAGTTTCACCCTTTTGTCAACAAATAAACAATTGTATATTTGTTACATAAAGTTGGGTAAGTTTTTGCATAGATGCGTCAACATAAAATTTGGAATATATATAAATATAGAACTATTACAAAATAATATCAAACATTGATTGCATTAGTAGTTGTTGAAATATGCATGCAGTTGATGCAATGACTATGGCGTTGTGGTTTAAGCGGTCGCCTCGCCACTGCCACTGCGACGAATGTTGCGGGTTCGATACGGATCCTTATACAGGACAAACATTTGTGTGATCCATAATTGGTTGAATGTTTGTAGACAAGACAGAGCATTATACGTACAGAAAACTCGCACAATAACGGTTCTTCTTTCATTCTGTTCTGTTTATGGGTATTCGTTCAATGAATTTTGTAGGTAAATCATATTGGTGCCTGGTGGATCTCGATGTATACATATAACGTAGTCGAGTCGTAAACTTACGTTATTTTTATAGTATTAAATATGGCATAACAGCTTGCTTATATGGCTAGATACCTATGTATTTAGTAGCCAGTAGCACAGGAACGATGTTTCGCGGTAGGTACAATTAAAATACTTATATAGATACCTAGAATATAGATCACATGACAAGATAGATCTTGGACGTTACATGATAGGGTTTACGGAATTAAAACTATATAATAAAGATTAAGAAAAATGTGTTTTATTTATATAATTGTATTCCCAAAACAACGAAGTACACAGCTATACTTAAATTATGTTATTTATGATTAACTATAGGCACACATTCTTATCATCTAGCAAAGTTCTTAATGACACAGATATTATGAACCACAAGATGTGTTCAAGATTATAAATTTACAATCTACTGACTTATACTTTAAATATGTACTAAAAATAAAATGTTGATTACTTTAATAATAAAAAGATGAAGTCACTTTTCTGTTAAATACTAGATCGGTAGGACTGTTCGTTACATAAAATAAAGAAAGACAATTATTTTATTTACGATTATTATATTAATTATAATGGAAAATACTAATCACAGGCGATGCTTCAAGCATTCCCCCAAATAAAAAAAAAAAAAGAAGGCAAACATATATACGCCTTAATGGTACAAAATAAATGCTTTTGTTCGTAAGAATTCTTAAATTATGTAACAAAAATACAAATAAAATTAAGAATAACAAGAATGTTAATAAGATACAACTTGATCTCAAACATAGCCGTCATATTAGGTAAATATTAACTATTAGGTACATAATGTAAAGATAGATTTCACAAATGAATATATATCGCACCCTTAATAAAACAGAGACTTATCTCAGTATTTTGGATTAAACAAATTTGAACTCTATTACAAAGATTTAACACAAATATAATATTAGAATTTAACATATACAATTAGAGATCAAATTGCCTTACATTCAAATTTCGAGTTAAGTCGCTGTTTTATTAAGAGTGCGATATATTGGTGGTGTTCAATGACGAAAATTTTCTTCAAGAATTTTATGCAGTCGTCATAAAGATTAGAACGTTCCAATTTTAGTACTAATTGTTTAGGATAATAGTAATAAATATAAAATTCTACCCTTTAACTCTGTTAATAGTTTTATTTGTCGTTGTAATTTCAATCTATATTTATTTCGGGTATGCATAGATAAATTGACAATATTTTAATTGGACGTTAATAAAAATTCTTCTATTTGTTGTCTGTGCTTAGGTTTTCACGAGCTCACCACACAAGAAAAATAGTTTAACACATTATAGGGCTACCAATCCTTAGTATCTACTACTTAATAATTAGATATCCTATGTCTTATTTATCATAGATCATAGGTAAATTTACTTAAAGCATTTTTCTACTAAGTGTGTTTCTTCTGTGATGGAATTGACTAGCAATTAGAACGTGATGCATCCGTTTGTTCATGAGAATTCTTTGGCTCTAACATGTTTCAGCTACAAATCTGTAATGAAAACAAGATAAGATAAGATTAATTGCTTTATTTGGGTGAAGGTGAGACATGATAGATATGGACATAAGTGGTTAGATTTTAGAGGTCGAGGTTTAGGGTTCTGTCAGCTAACATCAAACTAAGCCATTATAAGTAGGTTCAGCTGACTTTGTTATATTTAAGTTGGTAATTGACCTATTGAGTCGCAACGGCACACCGGTCGCCAGACACCATAGATTTTTAGTTATTTTTAGTCTTCTAAGACTTATTGAATTGAAGTAGGTGTTACCAAACGGTCTCGAATATGCCTCGCTGAGGCGAAACACGTATCGACGCATATTTACCGGGAATTAATGCATATCCTTCAATCTGAGTGCGGAGTCGTCGGAGGATATCCGCGTGTCTTCGGTCGGTGCCGTGCTTGTCGTGTTCCACTTGCCGGTACGAGTATCGCGCTCGGTGTACGGCAAGCCGAACATAATGTTGAATCTGTGAGAAGGAAAACACTAGTTATTAATATTATCGTCACAATTCGAAGCACAATTGGCTATATGTTTGTTATAGTAAATGAGTCCTACAGTAGACCTGACGTATCCCTTCTTCACGCAAAGAGAGAAACGATGCGACGCTGTCATGTGAAAAACGAAATATTTCGATGTTGTCGTTATACCAAATATGGAATATCGATTTGACTTTTTATTTTTTAGGCTTTTGGGGGTGATTTCACATTCATTGACTCCATAGCGCGAATACGGAGTTCGTCGTCGGTGCTAAATAAATACACAGCAAACGCTCTCTTTAAGATAAAAGAGAACGAGGATTTATGGTACTGTGTAGCCTAGAGGTCACCAATGAAAAGTAGGTGTGATTTGCGTGTATCAAATTTGTGGATAAGATACAGCCATAATGCCGTGTTGGAAACGGTTTAAATAAAATCATATTTAGTTAAAACAAATGTACCCTCATTCGACAACAAGATACATAGGTACCTACAGTATTATCAAATGTGCTCTTTTATTTATGAAGGTACTAGCTATGCTTCGGAAATAGTACCCCTGATCTTTTTAACTTTCATAATTTTCGGTCGAGTAGTTAAGGTGTTAAAGCGTAACAAACTTAAATTCGCATTTATAATATTAGTAAGGATCAAATATCTTCATAAATAAAACAGCATATTATTATTCGACTTTAATTAAGGTACCTACGTAGCTATACTTGTAGTACTTGATCTGAGTATCTACACTTCCCTGTATATTGAAACAATTGAACGAAATTTTAGTGGAGCAGTAAGCTTACGCTTTGTCAATTTGGGAACAGCTTGTGTCAGCGTATAAAAAGCATACGCTCTAATTCACTTCAACTACGGGAACTGGATGTGCTAATTTTCATACAATGGGGTAGTTTGCTTTGTCTTTCTGCGACTACTTTGGAGTGTAAAAATATTCATAAAATATAGAGTCGGCTGAACTACAATTTATTAGCGTTGAATAAATATAGTTAAATTGATTTTATACTTGTATCAATTTTAAAGTTATATTTATGACGAATAAAATGTTAATTACAGTTACATTAACAACTAAGTACTAGATGTTAATTACAGTCTTATTAACCTCTGAGTCTTCTTCGAAAAGGTTAATGAAAACATTTTGTGGGTCTGTGTGTCTGTCTGTTAGTGACAGGCATAGCTCCGTAACCACTAAACCGATTGACTTCTAACTTGCTGTGCAAACACCTTGGGGTCATACCTCAGTCGAATTTAAATATGGGCCCAGGGGGTCTAAAGAACCCCGAGACACAGGGGTCACATATCTTAAATGAACAATTATTGACTTCTAACTTGGTGTGCAGACACCTTGGGGTCATACCTCAGTCGAGTTTGAATAAGGCCCTGGAGGTCAAAAGACCCCCGAGACACAGGAGTCACAAGGTCACATGTATTTTAAATGCTTTTACGTTTATAACGAAGAGGTTGAATCCTGAGTTTTACACCCATCTCGTTTTTTATTAAGCTTGTAGGTATATTATTTAACATAGCGTTTGAGTTGTATCACTATTACTACAGCAACGACAAAAACTTTAAGCTAATGTTCAAAGGTTGCTTAATCGCGTTGATAATTAATTATTTAAACATAATGTCATTCCTGGAATCGTCCATCTCTTAAAGATTATATAGGATTATATTATTCGTATTAAATGGTGTGGTGATTTGCAAGAACATAAATACCTTTTGCTTTAAGAAAATATTAAGTGTGTGTATATGTGGGATATTTCTTATTAAAATCGATACTAATATTGTGTATTAGCCGTCAGGTAATAAAATATACAACGAAAACATATTTCACTGCTAGGTACACGTTGTAAATTTTCTATTACACAAACTATTCATAAGTTAGTTTATTTTTAGATCGGTATTGAACAATTCCTGGAATTGAAGATGGCGATGTTATCATTGTCAAACATGCCAAGCGACACGAATTGATAAACGGGTTCATTAAAGAGCAGTCACCTGTGTATATACGCTATGCAAGGTTTAGTTATAGTCAGGGTATATAAGACCTTGTTCATACAGAAGCGACATGACTGCTCCATATAAATACATAAGTGACCTAAAGTGACGCAAGAAAGGCGCACGTCGCTCTGCTGCCCGTAACGTCCGAGTCTAGGAATACCAGATCAAAAATGTCGGGCCTATCTGAATGTATTATTTATTGGAACCAAATAACAATACATTAGATACTGCCCGTCGTGTATATGTTATTTTTTGGTACTTAGTGTTTTAATAGTGACTGCCTTTTTTTGTTATTAGCCCAAAATTCGGCTTGATATTTAAAGTACCTAACCTTTATTGATATCAAAAGTATATTTACTACTCAAAAGTAATAGATATACTTTGATATATTTTGATATATACTTTGATTGTCAATACAGGTGCAGTTGTACTTAAAAGTTCATCTAAAAGTCTTATCCATGCCACGCTGACACGTCCATGCCACGTTCGAGTTACATTCGCGCTCTTGTCACTTCTGTATAGAATAGGTTTTAGTTGTTATGTTGTATTATTAGTCCATGTCAACATTTGCTGACATTGACCGAACGTGGTGATTTACTTTATCAGTATCGCGTTACTTGCAGCACACTCTGCTTCAGATACCTACACAGTGATAAATTAATATGTGTTGCATCACAAACACACACACTGTGGCACTGCAGTAAAATCACAATAAGCGTAACAGCACAGTCTGAAATAACCAAAAACCTCAAAGAAATATCTTAACCGCAACGTTTATTATGTACCCAACAAGTTTTATTACTTAGGATTGGCTTCTTATTGATTGGCATTTACCTTTAACAGAACCGTTGTTTTTCACGATTTGTAGGTAATATTGTAACAGCTTGCGAATTCATTCGAAGAATTTTATGGACGACTAGAAATAAAACTGTTCGCTGTTAATCACAATCCTGAAACAAGACAAGCTGTCGTGTGAATGGGCTATTAATTAAATCTGCCAATTAAGTAGATCCCTGCTTTGGAGTAATTAAATACTGGAATAGACATCAGTCAGAATGTCACATATATTTTGGCTACTTTTTGGTAATAGTACCTACTTATATAAACATCATAAATTAACAATAAAATTGTCTTTTATCATACCTACGTAATACTTCAAGTTATCTTATGTAATTTTAACCACTGAATAATATGTTATTAGTTTTGGATTATACTTTAATACTACCTAACCTAGGTTTTTTAACCTTTACGTCGACCGGCTGATCAGCGAGCTCAGCCGCATGCATGCGGGATGTTCAATCGATGGCGCCAATGTCAACAACATCAGTTACGCAGACGATATGGTGTTGCTGAGCCCGTCGACAGCGCACTCCGGAGGTTGTTGCACGTGTGTGAGAACTATGCGCTAGCTCATGGATTGAAATACAACTGTAAAAAGAGCGAGTTCATGGTTTTCACCGCGAACAATAATTATCCTTCTGTCAAACTCAACGCAACAGCCTTATCTAGAGTCGAGAACTACAGATACCTAGGTCACATTGTAACTGCAGACCTGAAGGATGACTAAGACATTGAGCGTGAGAGTAGGGTGTTGGCGGTCAGAAGCAATATGATCGCCCGTAGATTTGCTCGAGCTTCAGAGAAAGTAAAGATAACTCTTTTCAAAGCTTTTTGCCAATCTGTTTACACTGGCTGTCTATGGGTGAAATATACGCGGAAGGCCTACAACGCTCTGCGTGTCCAATACAGGAAGCTTTTGAGGCTGCCGTGGTGCTGCAGCGCATCTGGCATGTTTGCCGAGGCGCGGAGTAACGACTTCTATGCCATTATGCGCAGAAAAGTAGCGTCTCTTATTAATAGAGTGTGCGGTAGCTGCAACAGTATCCTGCGGGTGGTGGGTGGAAAGTACGAGTGTCCGCCACCATTGGACGTCTGTGCTAGTTAGGTGAGGCTTAGCTATTATTATTATTATTGATTAATTGATTAATTTAAACTGACAATGAAATTGGTTTTGATGTTTAATTTATTTATTTTTTATTTCACCTGATTTTATGACATGTCTTTTTACTTATTTTTATTTAATTAATATGACATGTATTATTTTAACTAATGAAATAATTAATTCTAGCCTATTTATTTATTTTAATTTAATTTAGTGAATTAAATAATATTATTAACTATATACTTTTAGTGATTTTAAATTTTATTTGTTATGTTGTAATTTTTATGTGTGTTTAATGATTATGTAATAATGGACATGTTAATTATTATTATATGCTATCTATGGAACCAGTAATTTTTTTAAATTATTATTATTATTAATACTGCAGACCTTTTTGTGAAAATTGTCTGAATGCTCCGCTTTTTGCCGTATCAGTCTAAAATAAGCAAAAACCTATCGGAAAGCTATATGAGCAATGGCAGACAATTATAATGTCGTTTTGTGTAACGATAGAGTGGTGAAGATGTAAGTTCGATTGCAAGGCGAAATGTAGCCTATTCCTAGCTACCGTTTAAAAATAAATAAACATAACGCAAGATATACACCGTTGTATGTACATATGTACGCATTTAATACCAATGATTTTTAATGGCGAAGAAGTCTTTAAAGAGCATAATATATGTTATAAAGCTCTCTATAATAGTAATATTTTATTTCAATCTGGAAAAACAACACCCTCGCGTGGGTGGGATTTGAGTTATAGAGTTTTATGAATAATCAGTGGTCACAAAGAACTCTACCACTACAAAGAATTTTCTAATAAAAAAGCCAATAGCAGTTTCTTCGACCACATTATTATACTCGAAACCCTACGATTGGCTGTAATTGTACAACTATAATACCATGGGTTCAACAAGTCACATGTTTCTCGTTACACACGACGCATAAACACGAGAAAGTAGTAAGCACGTTCTACACTTATTATCTCCTTGCAAGAAAGGAACAAATCCATAACAGCTAACACTTTATTACGTACCTTTTCTGGACCAAGTTGCGGACCTTCTTCTTCCACACGAATATAAAGAAGACGAAGACACCAAGGCCTATGTTGGAGATGTCAGTCACTATCCAGTACCAGTTGGAGCCACCAACTGCGAAACTGATCAGCTCCACCGTCCAGTTCACTCCCATCACCATAAACAGCTTTAGGTATAACCCATATCTGGAATCCAATTACACGACTAAGTATTTATGATTACATTGGTGTTTGTAGAATTTATCACTGGAATAAATGTCTCTTTGAAAAAAGAGTGTTGCTGTTGTTACAATGTAAACAAATTGTTGTTTTGATTTAATTGTTAACTATGTAGTATTGTGCATAAATAACGCTTGTTTTGGACACTGCGAGCTATATTGTCAATATGTATGTATGTATAAAGCAAAATCAAATATTGTGAGTAAACAAGTATGACTCTATATTATCATTACAAATATCACATCCATCTCCATACTTCCAAAAGATCTCACACTCACATTGCCACAGATTTATAGTCCTAATTCATTACCGATTTATAGCCAGAATGTCTAATCATAGATGATTTTTGGTCTGATTGTAAGAAGTTCGGTTGTAATAAAGGCTAACGGTTAAGGAAACCTAACTTATCGAGTTATAGATACCTCGAGAGTTAGGATAACTTTTGAATTATTACCAGCATAAAATCTTTCATACAGCTAGAGTAAAATTACAGTTAACTACAGTTAATTACAGTTAAGCACGCGACGTTCTTAAATGTGCCTTTTTAAAGGAGATAAAGGCTCTATGAAGGTTTTATTTCCTTATACGAAATAAATGAACCGCGTGTCTGACTACAATTATTATGATTACACGCGGTCCGTGCTCAATATCGACCCTGGAGCCTGATTTATTACCTCAGTCCGGTTTTTTAATTTATGACCTTACGGGAACAGCTGCCGTAGGTCATCTATATCGGGATGTGTTTTCATGATATGTTTTTTTTATGAAATCATTAGTAGTATAAGTCATACCCCGTGACCATGGCTGCTGAAAAGCAACTGAAACGTCGGGGAAAGTTGTCAAATAAACAACGCGATAAAATCCGTATATAGCAGTTTAATTTCAATGAATAATATTCGCGTAAATAGAAGACAATATTATATAAGTCATACTTACTAACGTTAAAACTAAAAACATTACCTCTTTTAATTTAATTATAGAGATAATGCAGATTTGTTAATACATGCATTCATTTCCATTTTTACTTAGTTTTGTTGCCGGAAAGAAGTGTTTATTTTCAGCTCTGTTCACAAATATGACACAGGTGTATTGTGCTTAAGTAAGCCACGAAATGTGTCTCTGAAGGCAACTTAAAAGCATATTAACTTTGAGACAATGTTTCGAGAATAACTATAATAGAATAACTCTGCGCTCACCACGTAAATCTTTTATACTATGTTATGATGAAATATGTACTATGGTACTTCAGTTTAAGATATTCATTATCGCATGGGTATTTGTAGAATATTGCTATTTCTATTTAACTGATAAATTTTTCTTTTCATAACCTATTACAGGCACTTACTATATATGTTAAGTTAACAAAAGCAAGAAATAATAATATAGGTTTATTGCTACAACACAGAAATAATATATTTTTATTACAGAAACAAAACGAGACCATACAAAACATCTACAAATGAAAATTTATGTTCAAATAAAAATACCAATCGAAAGTTTTGTGGTACAAAAGTGAAAAAGTAATCTCTTTTGATATATTGTCGTACAGAAGCCTACACTTATACTTGAAGCGGAACACTTGTACCTTTCTAATTTATGATTACCTGCGATATAGATATGTGTTACTATCAAGTGTATATAGCTTTAGCTTTTTATAAACATGTAAGGACTCAAATATATAATATAATAATATATCAGCCCTGTATAAAAACTGTCCCAATGCTAGGCAAAGGCCTCTTCTCAGAGCGAGAAGGATTAGGCCGTAGTGTACCACGCTGGCCCAGTGCGGACTGCACATATCTTTGAGAACATTATGAAGACCTCTCAGATATGCAGGTTTAGTCACGATCTTTTTCTTCACTGTTAAAGCGAGAGATAACTAACTATTTGATATGCACATAACTTTGATGAAAAGTCAGCGATGTGCGCCTTGGGATCGAACTCGAGTCCTCTGCGTTGCAGTCCAACGTTTTCCCACTAGGCTATCACTGCTTAGGACTCAAATAAATATTAAAATTAAGAATACTATAGCCTCACGCCTGTATCTTGAGAAGGTATAAGAAGTGTAGTACAACCAGGTCTCACGTAATAGAAGCGACGGGCACAGTTACTTCTAAGAAATTGCTACTAAGAATTTCACGACAGAAAATAGAAAATCCTAATAATACTTTGCCCACCCTGGTAATTGATCACACGTCGCATTCAATACCGCAGCGCCACCGAGGTAGTAATATAAACTAAACTGCTAAATACTCGTAAGCATTAATTTGTTATATTTTGAGTGTTGGTCATTATTTTTACGACACTTTTTATTAGATTTATATTTACACTACTAATAATAGTAAACGAGGATACGTTTCACCAAATGGAAAGTGCTTACCATAACCTGTGGCTCGTAAGGTGCCGCACGGCTAGCGTAAGGGAGCAAGATCACTAGTCTACTTGCTTACAGCACAGTATACATATATTGGCTAAAGGGTGCCCGCATTTTTCTTTAAGACTGCGCCGAGCGTAAGTCAGATAATGACAGAGCTCGTCCGGAGCATATTCAAATCGGCGCGCGACCGCCATAGTAAAATTGTATGGAGGATTTGAAGTGCTTTTTTGATAATTATGTATCTTTATTGTCAACCAATAACTTAAATATTTGGGACGGACAAATTGTAATATAATTATTTATGTTTCGTTTAAGCTCTAAAATAGGATAGATTTCTACTGTTATAATCTAAAATCATGTAACACGAGCTTACGTGTTAGCATTTTTCGCAAATTTACGTAATTTTGTAGGCGAAAATATTAATTATTTTAAGTTTTTACACGGAGTAATTGTAGACACATTAATTGTTATGGTAAATGTATATTTTATGTTTGTATTAAACAAAAAGTGTTGATTTTATTCACTTAACTGTGACCGCCTGTTTTGGCACATTTCGTTCGGCGCAGTCTTAATGTCAATCTATATAATTATGATTGTTTAATATCTGATGACGTATGGAATTATTAAGTGGTCGCCTCGCCACTGCTACTCGCTACTGCCGAAAAAATTGTGGTCCACAAATAGTTGTTCCGAATCTGTGTGTTCCTTGCGTTGTTTGAATGTTTGTAAAGCCCCCAGCGACACAGAAATAATTCCTAGTGCGAGCAATGTCTTTAGTTGGCACAAATAACTCCGCTAAAAACACAGAGTAGCCACATTTTGTAAGCGTCCATCATATAAAACTTTATAAATGTAGCCATACATCCCATTTTTATTTCTATCTGTTAAGCTTTTTGATCGATGTTCATTAAATTTATGACACGCTTTAAGTTCTAATAATATTTTTGTAGAATACGACATAGTTTTGCACTTTTGCTATAGCAATATGCTTTTTAATTTGTTTGTTGTTAACATTTGTTATGAAAATGTAAATCAAGCAGAATATACCTTCTTCCCTCTTTATTCTTTAATTTCTCTTACGTTATTATTGATCATTGAAGCACATTGCAGACATACCAGAGCCAATTTGAATGTAATATATTATAATAGTCTGGATCAAGCAGTAAAGCAAGCCGAGCTTTTGGGTCTATGTGAAGGTTCTGTCACTGTCTACTGCTAACTGCTGCGTTTATGTTCAGGAACTTTGGAATCTACTCACCGCAGGAACAAGATAAAATTGTTTGGATGCGATCTTCTAAATAAATTGTAGTGTAGAGCTTACCTATCCGAGCTGCTTTATCATGGTCCGGCACAGTACGATACTTGCTTAAATTCCAAGTTTAAGCAGCAATCGGACTGCGTCGTACTTCTTAAATCATTTCTCAAAAGCTACTTAAAAATACTTGCAAAGTCTGCATACAGTAATAATTTGTACATAAGTACAGACCTATCAATTTATCACACTGCGACACCGTAAGCTAAATATATGTTTATCCCTTAGATAGATGTTTAAACCAATCTATAATTATTACCTTACACGTAGTATTTATAATAGCTAATTATAAGTCACAAGTGTATTGTCTAGGTACATTCAGGATGTGTAATATTAGTGACTATTATAATAAACGTTAAATTAATAAAAATACGCATGCGCATTCTGTGATGTTTATATAATTAGGTGTAAATATATGTACCTATTCTGTTCTAATAGTCACCAACTGGGAATGCTGGTTCTCAATAAGGGTTTTCCATTATAGATTTTCATCAAGACTTAACCTGCCAAGTTGGCCCTGTGACATAAATTTGCCCTTATATAAGTTTGTGATAAAGTGGTCCTAGGTTCAATTCCTGGATCGCGCGAAATGTTATTGTATTTTTCGTAAGGAAATTTTCTATGGCAGCGCGTATCTAGAAATGTGCTCGGTAGACGGGAACAGGCTCAATCCCTAAAACAAAGCTTGCAAAGTGTGGATTTGATCACATCTGCATACCTCTTTTATGTGTATAAGATTATTTGTAAGGACAATAAAAAAAATTCTGGGATATCTCATTGGTCTGATGATGCAACTATAATATAATATAATATTCTACCACAGACACACAACACCGTCTAGCCCAAACTAAGCAGAGCTTGTACTATGGGTTCCAGACAATGGATAAACATACATAGATACTTTTTTTTTTGTAAATACATACATATTATACATAGAAACACCCAGACCAAGACAAACATCCATGTTCATGCACACAAATGTTTGACTTGTGCGGGAATCGAACCCGCGACCTCAGGCGTGGCAGTCAGTTACACTAACCACTACGCCATCGAGGCCGACAATCAACAACTATGTATTATCCGATTCAACTCATCGGTTGAGTGAGCTTTCTGTCAAATAATACTCCGTTGCTACACAGCCACTGGCAATATGATAAAAAACGCAAATGTTGTTGGCTCCATAAAATAATATTATTTTATGGAGCCAACAACATACCTATGTAAGCTATAAATATTTTTTTAATGTTGTTAAGCGATGACTACTCTATTGTATTAGGTAATACACCTGTAATAAATAAAATAAATAAATAGATATTTTGACATACCGCAGAAGATATCCAAAATAAGGATAACCTTGCATTAGGAGATAAACTGAATAAAATAGTAAATACAATTAATAAATCAATAGTCAATATACATTAATCGCCAGTAAACATTGACAGATCCATAAGTTTACATCATATAAAAAATGTATGCTTCATTTTATGATTGTTGAAGTTTTATGGTTAATGAAAACGGTTTTAAAATGGTATTCTCGTATCATAATTTATTACTCATAGTTATCTATAAAGTCCGTTTTTCATTGAGCTAGTAAATAAGTTTATTCTTTTATTAGCTAAGAGTCTTGACAATTTTTATTATTTCCCTGGAGAATTGGAATTAAGGTGAGATATGTGCGGAACGAGCTAAACTGGAAATGTAATTATTTTGATCCAAGTCCGTTCCGCTTGACTCTTCATTTGATAAACATTAAAAGCAACACGAAACACAAACAAAGAAAATAAGAAAGGCGCGCTTTTCCTGTAGTTAAAAGCCTACATATACATACCTACTAACTAATATTATGTAAATTGTGTAGATAGCATAAAACTTTATATATAATTTTTTTCGTACTTTGCATTGGACGCTATGAATTACGCAATATATTGCAATAGTTTGGAAGCAAATTAAACTTTCCTGAGCTCGTATGTTCCCTAGTACTTCCCACAGAAATAATGCACAAGTATCCTTCGTGTGGCGTGAATGTTTCATGAAATTTTACTTATATTAGACCAAAATTCTCCACACCACCATTTCAATTTAAATGAAAATAGAAAAGTGTGTTTGACAGAGTATTAAATTCGCGAATTTGCTAATATTATCACAGGTGAACCTAATAAAATAAGATAGATACACAGAATTCACATAAAATGGGATTTTTAAAGTAGAATGGCAGATCGCAGTTGAACTGGTGTGTGTTTTGTTGTAGCGAGTATGGTGTCCAAACTTAAGAATGCACTGTGCTGAGCAGTAGGCGTAAGCTTTTTAATGTTTCCCCCTTGCATCTTCCACGCAAACCATCTATCCTTGCTTAACTCGTCCTTTGTTCTTGAAGCCTATGTATATCCATAACCTAATATATACGCCGCATCCATTAGCATGTCGCCGAATAAACTCAAGTCCTTGTCAAATAACACATACAAAATGTTATAGTCGTAGATGGATCAAAATATCTTACCTCTGTTTGTCTTTCTTGAGTTTGTCACTGCGCGAAGATTCGGAGCTCTTCAGGATGGCTGTCTCCTGCCTGATGGAACGGATGCGGTAGGCGGTGATGGTGAAGAATATTACGTTGCATACCACCAGCACTAGCACCGGTGTGAAGAAGTAAACCAGGTCACTTAGCCAATCTGAACAGAGACAATGTTTTATTTGAGTAATCAAGAGCGTTAATCGAGATACATAGGTGGGATCCAGGATTAATCTTCGGATGGCTGCTATAACGCTGGCTTGCTGGTAAAGTATATTTACCGTAAAAAAGAACGCAGCCGAACAATCTTGTGTTTTGTCTCAGCGATAAATGTGGTTTCCAGTAGGAGGTGCTGTACTATTTGCAAGGTTCTAGAATATTTATCCCTACCGCTGGTAGTTCACTAACTTCTTTCTTAAAATTTTTAATTACTCATTTTTTATTTCTTTATATACAATCTTACACTATCATAACAGGTTTACACCCAATGCGATAATGTAATTAACATTACTTTGCTAGTAACTCGAGGGTCACTCTCACGAATTCCGCCAACGTACAATTAAAAATGTCAAGCCTTTGTGAGACGCTATTTATTAAACGTATGGCTCTTGTAACCGGAGCAAACTTGCCAAGTGCGAGCCACCGGGACATCGAAAATCCGCGCCTTCAGAACCTGCCGCAGCCTGCTGTTTGGAACGAGCAGCCTCAGTGAGTGTAATATACCGGGGTTATTAAGTCTACCGCGGAACACTTCATACACCTATTTCGCTAACGCTAAGTTACGCCTTACCTCCAGCTTATAATAACCAACCATCCCTATAATAAAAAGGGTTGGATACATAAGTGGATAATAAGGGTAAACTCCATATTGCTTCAGATAAAGATACTAATTTATTCTGCTTCTTTTCCACCATGAGAATATATTTAGTCTTATGGGGGTTCCAGATGATAGCACTATTTTCCAACCTCCTATTAATCAATGCGTTATATAACGATTTCACTGCATCCGTTTTGATGAAGTCCCGCGTTTCGCGCATTATAAAGCCCAGACTTCTGAAAGCCTTTTTGCACACTTGTTCAATATGCTTACGGAACGTCAAGTCTTCTGAAACAGAACCCCTAAATCACTCGTGGATGTAACTCGTGGAATGACTACGCCCTCCATTATATATTCATAGTGCAACGGCACCACCGCACGTGTGAAGGACATGACGCTGTATTTAGATATATTAAACAACAGCTTATTATGTCGACTCCACTCCACCACGCGATTAATGTCCTCTTGCAACATCAAGCAATCCGTCTCGTCATTACCCTGAAGGAATAGTTTGAGGTAATCAGCAAAGAGTAGACAACTTGCGTTCCGTATTACTTCTGGTAGGTTATTAATCATTATGACAAATTCCGGTGGGCCCAAGTTGCTACCCTGGCTGACTCCTGAAAGTGTTGAATAAGAGCTGGAAAAGTAACCGCCGTATTCCACATATTGCCCACAATTACTTATGTAACTTGCAAAGAAGTGCAGGAGGTTTGGAGTTAACCCAGCCAAAGAATTTATACAAAAGGACGTCATTGTCCACACTATCGAAGGCCTTTTTAAAATCAAAGTAAGCGACATCTATCTGAGCACCAGCTTTGGAGTTGAGCACAGAGGCCGCGTGATTCATGAAGCACATTAAGTTGGTATTTGTACTGCGGCCCGCGCGGAACCCATGTTGTGCGTTACTAAGGTTCGCGCTCACCTGTGGGGTAATACACGCACGTAAAGCCGACTCGAATACCTTCGCGAATGTGGACAATACCGCCATTGGCCCTATACCTGCTGACTTCCGAGCTTGCAGCACCTTTGCGCACCGGAGTCACTAATCAGCTTCCAGCCGTCCGGATCATACCTTCCTTCAAACAGAGATTAAACAAATGGCAAAGAGGCATGGCTAGCATCATCCTACAATCCTTGGCAATATACGGAGAGACCCCGTCTGGGCCTACCGACTGCTTTGGCTTAAGCCGCATAAGAGCAGCTAGTACCTCAGTCAGTGACAGTCGGCCCACGTGAACGCACGTGCCGCGGTCCGGCGTTGCTCGGGCTGCGCCAGCCGCATCCAGATCTGGTATCTCTTCCCCGTACACTGCCAGAAAGTAGTTGGCAAATTCCTGCGCACTCTCACTTTCTAATAAAGGAGTTTCGTTCTTTCTCGATCGCAAACCTCCTATAAAACTCCAAAACGACATTGGCTCCTTTGAAAATTGTGTTTCTATACGACTCTGGTATTCACAATAGGCCGTCTCGATTTTATTTTTAACAAGTGAGCGACAGTAAGAAAATGTTCCATAATCACTACTCGAATTACTTATTTTATAAGCTTTGTGCCAGTAAGCTTTACTTTTTATATCGCCTATGAGTTCAGTCGTAAATATTGGCAATGCGCTAACGATACCTCTGGCGTTGCAAGGTTTTTTAGACAACAGTAACAACTTCACATCAGGCAGTAAGTAAGTATGTTTGCCATAATAATAGTAAAAATAAAAAGTCATACACGGAACAATCGTGCCTGTTTAAACTAAGAAAGTAACGTTTGTTTGTTTAGAACTGCTTGCAAAACTAATTAACCGGTTTCGCCATAATAATAAAACAGAAATAATGGATAGATAAATCTTGATACCTAAACAAATAACCAGCCATTTTAACACTACTCTTTTATAAATAAAATATGGTTTCGATACCTGAATATGATTTCACGAATTAGACATGTTATTTAGTAGGTGCTTTTACCTGAGTACTATTCATTATTTCATCTAAAATACGTGGTATTGTATTGTCTGACAGCCCTAACTCAGCATTAATATACCAGCTTCATACATAAAGCATAAGATTCGCATTAGGGTTGAACACGACTTTATTGTGCCATCCGTTTTATACGGCTGTTATATAAAGCGAAGTGCGCACTGGCGACCTTTGTTATGGCGACTATTTAGTCAGTAATTATATGTATGGATTTAAATGTACACGCAATCTCCATCGCACTAATCTAAAAATAGGTACTTAGTACTAGATTTTAGGTTAATGATAGCACAGTCGCCGTGACTTAAGTGATCCCTAGACGCTATACCTATTTTTAACTTGGCGAAGTAATTTGGTTACTAATTAGGCTGAATTTTATCAACACATTAGGGACTATAAATAATTGTAGCAAGCTCATTGATATATTAATACATCAATGAGCAAGCTATACTAATATAACAAAGCTAAAGAGATTGATCATTTGAACGCGCTAAACCCGGGTACTACGAATTCGGTTTTGAATTGTTTTTGCGTTAAGTAGTCCGCTTTCATAATAAAAGGATAAACACGAGGGACAGTTAGTATTATAATAACCAGCCAACAATAATAATGTCAACTTTGCAATTCTATTTTAATGTGATTAAACAGAATTGAAAAGGTTGAGCGTTTCTATAGAAACCATAAACTTAAATGAAAGAACGGACACAAAGAAAATCTAGACTCGGAACAACTATTTGTGGATCACACAAATTTTTGTCCCGTGGATCGAATCCACAACGTACGACGCGGCGGCAGTGGCGAGGCGACCTTTTAAACCACTACGCCATCCGTGCAGCCATCTAATCAAGTTCGTGGTGAAGTTTAGAGTTCGTAGTGGAGTAGAACGGCAGGTCTGATCTGACATGGGCTATGTTAATTTATTTTTAAAATACCGTAGGTTACCAAGTAAAAGTGGCAAGAATCTGTCTATATTTTAAATATATAATAATGATGTAGACATGATCTTGGTCGTCGACTACAGGCTATACTGGTTTATCCATAGCCACTCAAACTGACAGCTACTATTTATTTAATTTTATTTGGTTTGTCAACAGCAAATATATGACACTGGAGTAATATACATGAGACTAAATGACTTTCTGATACATTTATTTTATTTTATTTTATTTTATTGGGGAAAACAAACAACTGTACATTGTGTCTTACTGGCTAGATACATAACAAAATAAATTAATATACAATCCACGGCGTTTCCACATATTACTTTCAGAAGTACAGTTAAACCTAATTGAAGCTTAGAGCTAGTATCTACTTAAATCTAAGTGTATGTGTTTACACAAATGTTCACAAATGTTTATACTATTGTAGCTGACGAAGCGTATGTATTATATTATTTTTAAACTGATTGCGAGTAGAGGCAAAAATATCTATATTAACGAACAATTTATTAAAATTTTTAACTATTCTATGAAGGTGCGCCCCTTCATAGAATAGTTAAAAATTTTATGAAGGGAAATTATATTCTATGAAGGGGCGCACGCTCCCCCGCATTCGTACGACTAACAGTCGTAGCAAATAGCGGGTAGGTGCGCGTCTCTCGTCTAATTACAGATCTGGGCACAATATAACATAAAGCGTTAATAAGTTCGGTACAATCATACTTATTGCTAATAAGGTCATAGAGCACCATAGCCTGAAGTAACAGTCGTCTCGAGTGTAGTGTAAGCAAAGTAAATTTTTGTAGAGACTCTTTGTATGTGGAACGCCCTAGACGACATTTAAACTGAGTTGCTCGCAGAAACTTGCGCTGCACTCTTTCAATTGCATGGTCGTACTTTGAATAGTAGGGGTTCCAAATCATGCTGGCATATTCTACCTGTGGTCGTACAAGACAATTAAATAGGTATATGTATGTGGTTGGGCTCTTAAACTCCACAGAAGCTCTCATCACTAAGTTATACATTTTAAAAGCGCTGGCGGTAATTTTTTCGATGTGTACGTCTAAGTGGAGTTTACAGTCCAAGAGGATACCTAAATCACTAATTATATTATCTTTAAGTAGAATTTCATTGCACAAAGAGTAACTAAAGTTAATGATTTTTTTATTTTTAGTGAAATTTACATATTTGCATTTAGGTATACTTAATATTAATTTATTATTGTTACAGTAGTCAGATAGCCTATTTAGGTCCTGCTGTAATAAATGACAATCGTCTAATGACTGGATTTTTCTAAAAACTTTAAGATCGTCGGCGTACAATAAAAAATTACTGTGACGGAAGCAGTTGCCAATGTCATTAAAGTAAATAATAAACAATAAAGGGCCCAAAATTGACCCCTGCGGTACGCCTGAGGTAGCTAGAAATGAGTTAGAAAGGTATCCATTACTTACAACACTTTGGTTACGATTACTTATATACGACTGGAACCATCGCAACAAATTACCCCTGATACCATTGAATGCAATCTTGTTCATTAAGATTTTGTGGTCGACTCGATCGAAAGCTTTTTTAAAATTGGTATATACAGCATCCGTTTGCGCTCTATTATCCATGTTTTTAAAAAGAGAGGTAGTGAAAATCATTAGATTGGTGATAGTGGATTTACGTTTTACAAAGCCATGTTGTTCCGGTATTATACTTTCTTGGATGAACGGATATACTTTATGATGAACAAGCGATTCGAATAATTTTGCGAGAGCACATAGGATAGAGATAGGTCGGTAATTCTCAATATTTTGTCTAGATCCACCTTTATGCACTGGGACTATATTAGCTTTCTTCCAAGCCAAAGGGAATACACCTGTAGACATACATTTATTAAATATTATAAATATGGGTTTACAGATTGTGTTAGCTGTCCATTTCAGGAAACAAGGGGGTATCCCATCAGGTCCAGGCCCTTTTGTAATATCTAGTATTTTTAATTGATCATGAATCTGGGCGAGACTAAACTGTATGTCAGAAAGATAAGTGTTGTTATTAATAAATAGCTCTGAAGGTGGGCACCAATCAAGTAACAAACTTGTTGGCTCGTATACAGACTGAAAAAATGATGAGAAAAGATTGCAAATATCGAGTGGGTCACTAGCTGTTTTATTGTTATAGCACATTTGCGAGGGGATTCCTGACCTACTTCTCCGATTAGCTATGTATGTCCAGAAGTATTTAACATTGTGACGAATACTGTCCTCTACGCTTTTAATATAAGTATTGTAGCATTTAGCACATTCCTTCTTAAAGCGTGCTCTATATAATGAAAATACTTCGTAATCCGATCTGTTTCTATACCTTTTCCACTTTGACCACGCTTTTTCCTTATATTTATATATGTGTATTAGAGCTTTGGAAAACCATACAGGAAAATTATAGTGTTTTGATTTTGACAGGGGTACACGATTTTTGATAATACCATATAAATAATTGTAAAAAGTGTCAACACAGTTTTCGGCGGAACTGCTACTTAGTATCATGTCCCAATCATGTTCACTTATATCGTTATTAACGAGGTTATAATCTGCTTTACGAAAATTATATTTAACGCTTTGTTTGGGTCGTATCAAGTTAAGGTTGATATTCAGAGAGATGAGAGTATAGAAGGGAGGATGATGGTTATCATTATTTATCAAAAATAGGCTAACCAGCACTTAGAAAGAAAACGAAACGACAACTATAAAATAAATAATCATTTTGATTACTAATACTAACATTTACTTATGTGGTGGATCACTACTGAAGACGCCAAAAAATTTAAAATTTTCTTTTTAAATTTGTTTTTGTATCATGATTCATGATATATGTATATCAATGTCGGGTATGGCTTTAGTTACTCTATTAAATTCTCTGCAGTTACGATATAAGGGCGAGTTGAGGCCGATATTAGTTTTACAGGTTGGTGTAACATATATTATGTTGGTGATAGGATGTCAGGGTGTTGTTCGAGGCACTCGAAGTGAGATACGAGATGCCAGTTTCTCGCAGTTCTTCTAGCCGTTTACCAGTGTGTAAGAAAAAGAGGTATGTTTTGTTTCTATTGGCTGTAAGTAGCACAGCATTGATATATGTGTAAATTAAAGCTATGTTACTGCCAATGATATACCTACCTAGCTCTTAAAATTAATGCTACAAAAAGCCTCTCCATATAAAAATGTACATAAAAATACATTTTGTAATAGTGTCATTCAAAAAGTGGGACATAACACAGACTACGTTTTAATCTACTGAAATACTTCAACAAAGAGTTTAATTAATGAGGCTGATGACTTGGCTGGGCTCGATTTCAGTCTGACATGTGCATTAAACTGCTACTGGCAGCTGATGTTGCAATAAATCGTGTATAAATACAAAATAAACGATCCACAATAACTTTAAATAATTAATATATTTTTAACTAATATTTTATAATTTTAAGTCAGGAAATTTAGAAAGAGATGTTTGAATATACGTTACTGAATCACGCCTAAACCAATATGGCAGTTTAGGAGTTTTAGCTTATAATAAAGACCTTGATGAACATAAAATATACTTTTATCTCGGTAGACTGTCTAGTTTTCTGTAAAATTTATTAACGGTGTTGTTTTGTTTGCATCATGAATAACCTAATATAGGTTATGTAAATAGGATGAGCTCGGAGTGAAATCCTGAATATAGTCACGCTTATTTCTTCGAAGGGAGAGGCAGAGGCGTGCTACATCCATAATTATTTCGCGAGCTATGGTTTAGTTTCAGATGCACGGAGTCTACTACTGATAATTTATTTATATTTTGCTTGACCCGGGAATCGGAACCGAAACATCATGTCCTGAGCAGTCTCATTCACTATCAACGCGCCACCGAGCAGTCCATGTAGCACTTAGTTAAATTCAAATATATTAAAATAAATATAGGTCAATCAATGTTTATTTTAGCTACTCGTTTATCAATAGCAATTACTCATGTCTTGTTTCTATCTATCCTTTGTGTTTTATATTTAAACTGCTCATAGATCCAAACCACAAACGACATAAAGTACCTACGTATTACAAGTATTGAATATTTAATTTATATTTCTATTAATAGACCAACAGAGTACTAGTATTTACAGAAACGAATTACTCAGAAAACAATTACAGATGATTTATTTGTGAACGCAGAAGTAAATTGGAATAATTCTCAGAACAAAGATTATAGCAGAATAAATACTGGCATTACTTTGTAAATAGAAAAGCACTCGTTCAAAAACATTGTTGACAGTTGAAATAGAAAATCAATAGTTTGAAAACACTTTAGACATTAACGATCAAACACGTTTCGCATTTCAAGCAATTCCTGGCCAGTATTAAAACTAGAGCTCTACGTGGACATAGCAATTGAAGTTTTGGTTAAAGTTCAATGATTCTCAGAGAGATCCATGTGCGTCGGCAATCGCAGGCTTATATTGTCAGACGTTCTATCCAGATAGGGAACGCCCTATCTGGACAGAACGGATTATATAACAATATAATCCGTTAAAATCTACTGGCAGAGAAAAAGAAGGCGATACTATAGGACTACCAGGGAGTAGGACATTAATCGCCTTTTATAAATGTTAAGTTTTGCAACAATTGAAATAGATTTTCGATTTTGTATTTCTATGCGTATTATATCTTATTTTTCAATTATACTAACCTAGGTCATCTAAATTTGGCCACATGCATAATTAATTTAATTAATAAGAAGTAAGAGTCCACTACTAATTTATTCATTTTTAAAACCATTCGACACTTACATCCTATGGCTCATCGCCGTATTTATTAGGACATGATTTGATGCGGCAAATCTAGTTCAGAGCGCTCGACGACATGCTTACGTCTGTGGTATACTAGAGAAAGTCTTCTATACCGAAAGATTATTAGTTTAACAAGTTATAGGGGTCTGTTGACTCTAAACTGTATGCTGGCTACGCCGATTCTACTTTTTTCCTTTCCTCACACGGTTAATAGACCAGAGAAATTTATCTTAACTGAAGGTAAAACGCACCATATAAATATTTTTGTCTTTAAATAACTGAAGTTATTTGAGTGAAAAGACGTTACGTAGCTGCCCGAACGTAAACAAATCGCTCTCGAACAGATGGAGTTCGTGTGTTCACATGAATTATAATTTAGTTTTGTTAAACACCAACGGTTTATTTTTGGGATCAAGTTGTGTGCCTAAATAGATTTATTACTTATCGACAACAAATATAGATTTTTAAATATATAACAGTCGGAAAACAAATAAAATCGTATTAAGTCAGGGCTAATCTTTGTTGAAAGGAGCGGTGATTATGTATATTTTAGAGAACTTGCCACATTCAATGTAATAAACTATTATGTATTCTGGTGTTGAGCATTTTCATATGGCTATCCGGGTTGGCTTGTTTTTAGTTACCATCAGTGATTCACAGTCAGCTATAAAATCGCGATAGCCTAGTGGAGTCCGTTGGATTGCCAAGCAGAGATCTCGAGTTAGAGCTCAAGCTGACTTTTCGAAGTTAAATAAGTTATTATCGCTTGCTTTAGCGATGAAGGATAATAACATTGTGAGGAAATCAGCATGTCTAAGACCTCCATAACGTAGTCGAAGACATGTAAATTCGGCCAATCTGCTACTTGGCCAGCGTCTTGGCCAGCGTGGTGGACTATGTTCTAACCCTTCTCACACTGAGTAAAGGTCCGTGTCTAGCAATGAGGCAGTTTATTAACAGGGCTTTAACTATTACATACCTTGATATTATATCAATAAAGCTAGAAAAATAATGTGACTTACCCACAAACCAGCATCTCTTGGTGCCGAAGCCAGGCTTAATGATATTGTTGGGCAGGTCGCTGAACTGCATAGCGGCGGTGATGGCCACCAGGAGAATGGGTACTCCCCAGGCGTAGATCCCGTACAAGAGGAAACGCCTCTTGTCACGACGTTTGTTCGTACTGCCGCCGCGATACCCACTGTGTAACAGGTAACCCAATGATTACTTCCATTTTTTCGATGATCGTGGATTTTATTCCACAGCTGGTGTGAAGTACGTACGATTAATTTAAAAGTACCAAGATGACCTTACGTCATTAAGCTGAGATATTTATAAATTAATTGGGCTTTTAAATTGTTTCATTTATGTCGTAAGAGATTTTACTACCATTTAAACAGTGGACGACATTATTGCTTGTGGTTATTTATTTGTGGATTACACACTTTTAAGTTCTGGTGTTCATTTAAACATTATAGTCAGCTTATAAAGAACACCAGTGATTATGAAGGAACGATGTCATGACTCTATTTTGTGATAGAGATATATTCGTCCATCTTAATTTCGTATGTATAAATATTATGACCTTGGTTGAAACTATAAGTAATGTGAATTAATCAAATGCATGAATGCGTTAACTCCCACGGCGTATTATTTACACAATTAATCCCAATAACCTTATTCTATAACTAATTTTAAAGGTTAAATATTAGTATAGAACACCGCCTTGCTTATAATTTATCACAGTAGTACTCATTTCTAAGCCACAGTGTCTCACCGCGGAGCCAGGAATAATGAGAACACAACCTGTGGTTTGTAAATGCGTTGTGAATGTGTATTATTGCTTTGTATTATTGAGGAAATATAAGTTGTATAGCAAATACAAGAGTCGCTGGATATTAGAGGCATATATCGCGGTATCCTCGTACCTTTAATGGTAATACCGTTAGTGACATGACTGAACATTTAATGCAACTATACTATACTTCTAATAACAATTTATAAAATAAATTCTATGAATGTTCTTATAAATTTTCATTAAATAAAATATTCTTGTACTATTACTGCTGCAAAAAATAAGAATCATTATTATCTCTATCCCGTTAAACGACTCAAGTCCATTTTTCAATTAATAAGTACTTAAGTCGATTAAAAAAGCTTCTAAAATACACTTCAATATAACGTAAGTGGCATATTGGCGGTACTATTTTATGTGTATTCAGCTAATGTTCTTATAACTCAAAACCATTTAGCCATCACACCATTTGCCTTTGTCATGCGATATTGGAATTGGCAATTAATTTAGTTTATAACGTGTGATGGTATGCAACAAAGGGTAATATTGTTTCAACGCACTACAATTTGCATAAAATGCTAAACGAGTCAAAATAAAACCTATAAGACTTTACCTACTAGAAAATACATGACAAACAGCATGCACCTTTGTAAGCACCTTTGTGGTTTTGCATTGCATAAGATACAAGTTCTGATAGGATGATTGGCGGGACAGCCGGCACGGAACGCGTTCATGAATATTTTGACCATTTAGCCACAATTTTCATTCAATATAATGTAATAAAATATCAAATTCAGTGTTGCATATCGTGATGCAAAGCTGAATCTGGTTTATATAATATTTTATTTTGTTAGTGAATTTAAAATAAATAGCAATATATATGTGTTTACTAATGTAATCTCTTTCTTTATTATTTATTTATTATATAGCAAATTCAGCTGTACATCTCATTACGCACAAGCTGAATCTGCTTTGTATAAAACTTGATTTTGTAAGTGTAAGTTAAAATATATAGCAATATATATGTGTTTACTAGTGTAAACACTTTCTTTATTATTTATTTATTGTTAATTCTTACAAAGACTACTCTCGTAGTATCCCTGCTATTTGTCGGTCATAGATGTTCTCGGCGATTACTAATAAGTCACATTTTACCAGCAATCTACGTCAGAGCTTAATAAACACAAGCATCGTCCCATTATTTATTGCTCATAATATATATATATATAACCCATATACATAATATTAATAACATAACGGTGAAGAACTTATAGGACCACTATTTAACAAGAACAGTATTTTTGTAGAACTGTATTTTTTAATATGCTACGACGTAGTAATACTGCTACGATGCGTAGCTCGCTAAGTGAAAGGTAGTATGTCTCGTAGCACGTAGCAATCCTGTAGCGTACAGATTGGTATCTATTACTCGTAACTTCCCCATATCGTGGTATAGTTAAGCATAGGAATTTCTTACTTTTGCATAAAGTCAAGTAGAACGCCGTAAATTTCAAGGAAAATTATTAAACTAATGTTATTTTATCCTGTCTATGTTCCTTTGTGCGTAATAACCTACTTGCTTTGTTCTTTATCACACTTAGATTCAGGAAAATACATGTATATCTACATTATATTGTCTACATAAATGCCGCTGCTTTACACCAACACCTTACCTTTGGGACTGTTGACTTAAATTTCCGATTCTTCAGTAGGAATGCATTAAAAGATAAAAATAGATTAGGCTAAATTCGAACAGTTTATCATTATAATCACATATAGTTTTATTATATATCGACAGGTAAAAGGCAATGTTGTACGCCATTATTTTTTAACGGACCCGTGGTTTCTAGTTGTATACATATTTGATTTTTAGTACGATGAATTCGTGTTTTGTATTCAAAAATGTACCGACTATACGAAATATTTTTTACTCAAAAACTATTGTATCTGTCGAGATTGTATGCACAAATTGTACGTAGGAAGACCAAGCTAGTTTTTTATTTAGTGCACACAGTTATTTCATTTTGTCAAACTGTTTCATCGAAAAATATTTTTATCGCAAATAGTAGGTACTTGACTCATTTTGTCTTTTACCAGTCGATATTGTCCTTAAAAAGTGAATTCAAAAGTCATTGTACAATAAAATAAACTACACTTATTAATGTCCCGTAGAATCTTATCGGTGTCTAAGATAAGTCATATCTACTGCGATTAAAACGGCGCTCCCTGCTTACTACTAACAATAAGGGTACCACATAAAGCAACAACGATACGACATAAAATATCTCAGTGTTGCAATTCGTAGGATAATGCATAAATAAAAGGAATGAAACATTAAGTTTCTGACTTAGAAATATACAGCGTGTAAAATTAAGGTGTACTCATATTTAACGGTCAATTTACATGTTATTTTTTGCATTTATTTAGAAAATTATTTTACTTATAATATTGTCTAAAAAATTGAAATCTTTCCAGAAGCATAACAGACATTTGTAGGCAACAAACCTCGAGAATGTTACTGGTATATAATAATAAAGACAGTAAATAATTGGATAAATATGACGGTACCAAATAAATTGTGTTTATCTTCATATTCAAAAATCAATTGTCTAATGAAAATATATTTTCATTTTTATATACCTTAATGTTACATACTGTATAATATATAATCATTTTATGTCTTATAAATCAAAATGGATATCCAAGTGGCTACACCGCCGTGATGCCTTTGTTTTCTATGAATACATAAGGCTCTTTTTGAAGTCTATTTACTAATTTAGCTCGTGAGTATACTGCTGAATAAATTTCTTGAACTGATTAACTCAATAGGTAATTTAGTGTTCTCTCAATACTTTATTAATATATAATAGGTATATTTTTCTATTGTATTGTAATAACATAATAATAATTATATATTTGCTATATAGGCAAATGGTTTCAAATGGGTACATCGAATTGTATATATAATAAAAAAATATAATCTATTTTATCAGATTATATTTTTTGTTAAATAGATATATATATAATAATATCCAAAATTAAAATAGAGCCTCGAGAGGTTATTAATATTAACTTAATTAAGCTTTTGTATATTCGCTCAAATCTTAGGTACAACAATTAATAATTTTAACGCTCGTATTGAGGCAGACTGTATGTTATCAAGGCTAGGTTATAGACATTACGATACGACCAAAAGACATAACCATAAATGTAATTAATGCTAGTGAAACCACAGGACACGGCTAGTAGAAAAAACAATTATAAAATAATTAATAACATACAGTGAATGTCTGTAAATGCATAATTTGCTATCAATGTGGAACATTCGCATGAACATCAACTGGTATGAATCCTACGATCCTACGAATAATCCTACGATATTCTTATATTAGACGGCACCTTCCAAATTACCGACTTCATTTCAGTAGGAGCGCCTTAAAATAAAACTACTTCACCTAAAAGATTCACAGCAACTTTTAACGGTCATAAACTATAAAATAGATGTGACGTAACATAATCTACGAACTATTCTACCTACGGTGTATTATAACTAGTGAGAACTACAACTTATAAATTTAAATCTACTCATTACCAGAATTGTATACAAACTAGGAATGCGTAACTACTTATTGTAAATGGTTTTGTTGATACTACTTTGTGAGGAATTAGATGAAATATCGACTAAATACAAAGAAATAAAACATTTCTGTTAAACAAATTGTACCTGTAAATTATACATACGTTGAAAGCTTCACATTAGGTACGTTAAATAATGGTCGTGTAGCCAAAACGTATGCCGAACTAAAATATACAGCTACCGATTATAACTATGTCTAAATACTATAAGAATAAGTATGTAGCTGAGAAAGTATAATGCCTGCCTTATATGTTTATCGTATTTATGTTTCTTGTGTATACTGGTTTCTATATTTTTGAATTTGCAACTTAATTGTTTCTTGATCATTTCAAAAATAGTTAGATTTTTTTTTTAATTTTTCGTTAAATAAAAACATCGTCTTAGGTCTAATGGGATATCTTATAAAAAGTGCGCCAATTTGGCTTGTATAGACTGAAAAAAATTATACATAGTTTATTTAAATGACTAATTTTCAACGCAGCTATAAATATATTTTTTTAATGATCATGATATATCGGCCTGCTGCCTGCTTGCGTAGTTACAAAGTAAACTAGGTGCAGCAAGATTGAATTCATTTCAATTTGTCGTCACCTTGAGACTTCGCGATGAAAAAACATCGAAGAAAACTATTTTGCGTTCGACGTTTTCGTGTAAATATGAACGAGGTGATTTCTTTTTCTGTTTACGATTCGAAGCACTTTCAAACAAAACTGCGCTCACTTCTTTCACTAAAATGAATCGCAAAATATTTGTTAAATAAATACTGTTTTATTGCTGAGATACCTATATAAAAAATTGGATGTTATTACTAAGCCATGGCACTAGTATATTCATTATATACGGGATAGTTATTATTCATTATATAAGGGAGCTATCTACAATTTAGATTATAATTATAAATATAATTTTATAATTGCAAAAGTATATCTGTTTGTAATGGCGTACGGAACAAAGTGATGTTTTTTTAACAGAGATAGCTCTGTTAAATACGCTTATAATGACCCAGAGATGCCATGAGGTAAGTATAAGATATTTTTATTTGTTCGTGTCATTTAATTAATACTTTAAAAATAAATGAATAAGAACGTGTCTTGCGGAAAAATAACACATGCGTTTTTACTATAACGTGATATAAGCCTCAATAATTATAACAATAAAAAATGTATTACAATATATTTTTTATTGTTTATATTAGGTATATATATTTTATATACTTTGCTTAGATTCATAATATGCTTTCCATTCATTTATTTCTTTACAGAATACGAGTATCATATCTTATGAAATTGATATGAGATGGTTGCCATTAATAAACGTATCAAGGACTCTATCAATTCTTTAGCTCGCATGTAATCGCCTTTGTATATCCTACTTCATCAAAAACCATTATTATAAAGACACCTACAGCAGATTAATCTTTCAATGTTGTAGGTATTTATTTTAATTATTTTTAGTTAACTTTATTTTCTACTGTCATTTTCTCTTCAAATTAGGACGTGCATGAAAATAATTAATGTATGTTGGTCTTAAATTTTAATGATGATTTATTTGTTTTCACTGTAAATATGAATTAAAAAATAGTGGTGAGTTTAATATCATGTTTTGTACGACAAGTATTAATTCATAATTATTTTAAAACCTTATAGAAAATTGGATATTATCCTGATTTTGTCTGTGCGACTTAAGTTTTATTTAAATAAATAGCCAAAAAATAGTATATTAGTGAAACCCCATTATAATTTTGCTCAAACTAACAACCGAACCCTCCACCTTACTATCTATAATGACACTTACAATGGTCTAATGTAGGTAAAAAGCGATCCCAAATTACTCTGTCAATATTTAATCTATGACCGAAAGGATGTTAAATGCGTGTTATTGACAGGTGTCATGTACGCTAATGACGACATCGAACAGGCTATTGTTAACACGACAGTGATCGAGCATTACGTTATCTAAACGAGTGTCATGCACTCATGCTTACAGACATCGAGGTAAGCTTAACATAGAGACCTACAACTGGGTGCTGGCGTGTCCCGCCGGGCACGGCGTCGCTGATCTGCAATCCAAGATACACTTACAGCAAATTGGATGGACATTAAAAAGATGTTCAATGTTTCAAATCTTATATTATCACATACAGGGTCCGCACAAAATATGTTTTCATACGTTAATTGAATGTTCAGAACGCATCAAACCTGTCAGCGCCTTCACAATCATTCGGTTTTACTAATCGGTTTGCTGATATGTTCAAAGCCGTTAAAGGCAAAACATAAAATATTATTTGTCTAGTGTTCTTTACAGATGACATCATAAAATACACACCCTGCTTAACTTTTACAACTTGTAGAGCATAGTTAGATATCTCTTATACACCTGTACAACAAGCGCCTGTCGGGGACAGGATCTAATGATGATGGTGGCATAGCCAAATGGTGCATTTAATGTATAACTAAACCTATTGACAGTTGCAGTAATTAGAAATATAATACTGTATCAATATAAGCGTCGGTATTCAGGCTGTCGAATCTAATATGTGTAAATGCCATGCAATGTCTGACTTTAATTGTACTATTCAAGCAAGAAATCAACGAACAAATTGTGGCGATCTGGTTTTAACGATTGGACGAACCGAATAAATGCTATACAGCCATCTAACTCGGTCCTGTTCCTTTTAACTACATTGGTGAGCCGAAAATGGCGACAACTAACATTATATCAATAAGCCAATAAATAGTGTAATATCCTTTTATATTGGCATTAAATAATATGGCAGAAATATTGTTTATATTGTAACAAAAGGCTTGCAAGTAAAAAAACACATCTACGTTATATCTGTAACGACTAAATTATTAGTTTATATAATGTGTTCAGGGCATCTTCAAAATGTATGTTTATTGTTTAGGCGTTTTGAGAGTGGATCAAAAATAGTGTCTATAATTATGCTGGTTCATTTTATGAGCTGTTTTCAAATGAAGAGTTAACTAACAATCTGCATGGTTGAACGGGGTTTAATGTTGAATCTAAATTACTCATATTTGAAACTACCAGCTGTATTTATATAGGTATACATTTCGAGGTGGACATACCGATCCCAAGTGGTCCATTTCAGGACAAATTGACAGCTGTTACATCGTTGAATATGAGACAATTGTTGGTACTACTTGAGCCAACCCAAAATGTACTTTAGTACAACTACTCGTAAATAAACATCAATTAGGAATATTGTATACAAAAGGTTAACGCATAAAAATACATTTATTTTAAAACGTTTTAATATTTCAACAATATTTTTACGTTTGGTTCACGAACTTAAAATATATTTGTGTTTTTACCATAACTGTTACCATATATACCATAAATGTGTTAAAAATCATTCGCTGTGCCTCGTGTGTATTCAGAGCTCGTCGAGCTTACAAACATTTTTATTGAAATATTTTCAATGATGTATCTATTTAGACTACGCATGCTGTTCAAAATATCTTTATACGTGACAAATTATTCAAAGTAATAAAACGCCATAACATTGGACTGAGTCCGTAAGCTCCAGTCAAATCGTAAACTAAAGAGCCGTGACGATATAAAAACATTATTAGAAACCTACATACATAAATAGTATGACGCCTATACATCACTAAAGAGCTAGGCAGATATATAAACACCCATATATTGTCGGTTATGGTTAAGCCCCACGTAATCAGTATCACGGCGACTAAATCACGTACACTTCCAGAGTCGGTGCTACTGTTGAGATATTCCTTACAGAGTAGCTCAATGACTTTGTTGTTTACGTTTGTAAACACCAACTTTTGCAACTAGACTAACGAAGCAACCACAGAATTAGAACCTATGTATCGGTTAAGAAGATATTTAAATTTAAACCAACTCTTACTGATATAGATCGAGCTCTATCGAACTTTGACTTCCAACAAACTTTAGTTAGATATAAGCTTAAGATTTTTTATTACCTTTGAAAATGTAATGTATTATGACGCATCATACCCGGTTGATCTGTCTTTCCTTTGATGATACGTGAACAAGATATTCTAGGAAAAAATTATCGCTATTAATCTTCTATGATCGATCTTCTTCGAATTTCAAATATTTGACCTTGCTTGCCTATTACATTCATGATAAATCATAATAATTTGCTTTAAAATCGACGGATACAAAAAATATTGTGTACGATTTTGCACCTGTAGGCATCCACGTCAACTCTGATTTTCAATCATCATATTAAATTCCTTATTGAAATTATTAGTTACTTGCTGTTTTTAGCCAAAGTATCTTTGTCACATGATATTTAATTGGACTATTTATATAAGTGTATGTGACGTCAGTCTGTGGAACTTGTCCTATCGCAGACGAAAAATAAAGATTTCTTGTTAGTTAAAGATACATATATACTCATATGTATCTATTAATAATTGATCCTCTTGCACTATTCTGCTTTTAAACAAAAGTTTGATTATTCAAAACTTTACAGCAGATCGCAATATTCGAAATAATTATTTGAATACATTATTCGTTGTAATTATCAATTAATATTACGTATTAGCTATATGGAAATAGATACCGACAGGTTTTAAATTGCGGTGTATTTAGAAGGAAGATTAATATAACGAATTCATCAACGTTCGGATGCAGGATCATAGAGTACCTACTGTTATTCGTTAGTCTGTACAGTGTATACATTACTAGCGAGGACTCTCGCTACGGGTTTGTTGTTCAGCAATTCTTGCTCAACTAAAGTCATTTAGAACACACGCTGATATATGCTCGCTTAGTACTCGCACACTGCAATAGCCCATCGACAAAATTATTAATCGCCAGCGGTGGTACAAGTACCTTAGCCAGGTATTAGTAATGACGTTACCATCAATAAATCGACCTACAAAAACACTAATATACCTGATGTGTGTTTGCTTCAAATATTTCGAATAATATGTTTCAGTTTTATCTTAAAACTTCAGTTGCAGTATTCTCTATACTGCGCGCTGCGTTTCTACTCAACAAAAGTAACGACAATATTCGTTCTGACTGTCAAAAGGCCCAGGCAGCGTCATCAATTTGACAATGTATGTGTCATATTTGTGTCACCAGTGAATTTCCCACTGACACTGCATTGTATAGAATATTACAAAGAAGCGTCTCTAGTAGGAAGCTAACATGTTTCGTACTCTTTGTTTAAAATAGACAAAGTTCCTTTCAATACGTGCAAACCTTTTTCAAATTGCACACGATATTTATTTCGATAATCACATTCTAGTTCACTTTTACGATGAAAATAGTGCGTAACCTGGCTTCATTATTAACTGACATTGACCTATTATCGGTAAATGTTATTATAAAAAGTATATATTACCTGAACGTCCTCCATATATCGAAGCACATGACGTTGAGCCAGAAGAAACTCGTTTGGAATGCGTAGTAAACGATGAATGCTGAAAAATATAAATAAACGTTAAAAACACAATAATCGACCATATTGCGGAGAGGAAGTGCGTCGATATTCGAAATCGATACAGCAGCAAAGATAAAAGGAAACACAACAGATGAAACGCGTTCAGGTATTTAAAAATTATAAATCTTGCGAAGTTTTTGATTCGGATCTAGGCCAACTACAAAGGTTTCATGTTGATTTGGGAATTATTTGATTTGATAATCGCTGAATGTGATTTGGGTGAAATAATAAACATCTTTACGATTGCTGTGTGATTAAAGAAGTTGTAATAGTTTATGGGGAAATATTGCCACATACGAATGCTACGCAGCATCGCTTGTGAAATAATTAAGTATGCTGGACTATTTAAAATGATTAATTCAGAAAACTCAAATATTAGAAAGGTTTACCATTCACATATGGGACGGGACTTATGACCTAAATAAATAAAATATTTTTGTTTATTAATCCCTGCAACTTTACAATGAGTTTTGTTTGCCTAATTTTGGTGGCGAGAAATTACACAGCGCGCACCTAGCGGTTAGAAAATAAAATTAAATAGATACCGTTACATCTTGATGATATTGTTCTATGCGTATTAATTATATACATACATTTATTATCACTTCTATATACCATAGGCATAGGGTAGCCATGTTTGTAATATTAGGTAATCTCTACACCGTGGCCATAAGTGCGCAAGTTTACGTTATTTTTCTTTTAAAACATTTAGGTAATACATGTATTTTTTTATTCAGTGTGTTGTACAATCTGTAATTAACCGCAATAACGAACATGCGTGACATGACAATTAACAATAAAGCTCTGTTAAGTATGTCGAACATAATTATTATGATAATACTACCGCAGACTAGACCTAATAATACTTTTGTAGTGAGGGTAGTCAGCCTAAAGGTCGTTGCCCTGTACGGATAAAGCAAACCAAGCAATAATATGAAGAATTCTAGGCTTCGTTATGTATGAATACAGTCGTGCACAATGCGATAGGTAACTATTTTGCACTGCGTTCTTGAATGGTATTCGATCGTGTTGGTAAGGCTATTTATGTATGTACCTATATTATATCATTCAAATACTATTGTGCACATCACTAAATCCAGGGTACGTATACGGTTATTGCAATTATGAATCGATTATAGGATTTCTGTAAGGAAATTCACAGTCAACATGAAGTCGGAAACGTGGCCAGCGACAATGGCCTCGCCTTCTATTATGTAACCTCAAACATAGCTGGTGAAATATGTAGGTCTTGTATAATCTACTAAAGTCTTTAGAAATGTACTGGCGCGAGCTTATTTATCAATTAAAGATTAAGCTCAATTACTTTTTACTCGACCCGAGAATTAAACCTACAGCCTCACAAACGGACGCGCAAACTTATGTTCTGGGCGCTGCGAGGCAGTCTAATCCTTATTTAACAAATAACTGTAGGTACTCGCGCACTATGCTGGCGAAACACTGAGTAGTAGCAAGTATTATACGTAAAGTAATTAATTTATGTAGATTTGCATCCAGTAGTAGGTACATTGTACATATTAACCAGGTTATTTTAAAATCCGCGCATTGCAGTACATCGTTCTCATTGACCGATGCTACGAGTATTACGCCATAGTTTTATAGGTATGTGAGTTTGTTTATTTGTTATGCTTTCACGCCTTTACCACTCTACCGATCATCATGAAGTTTTGCATACACGTTGTCAGGTTAACCGCAAAAGATATAGTGTACCTTTCATCTAGAAAACAAGTGAGAAACGGCAATGAATTGCCGTAAATCTTAGAGTTCGATAAAATGGTTCAAGTAATATGTAAAGGTCACATGATACCACGTGACCTCGAGGTCAGAGGTCAAAGGTCATAGTCATTTCGAGATATATCGAATATGCTGAGTCGAATGGCGTTGACTGCGAGTCTCTAGCTCTTGCGGTTCTTGAGTTGAAAGTTGTATAACAGACAGACGGACAAAGCTGCTGTATAATAGTATTTTCGAACTCAAAAAAGTATTGTGTTACAGTAAGTCTGCAGGGATATAAATTTATTGACAAAATCTACATCAACGCGAGCGAAACCGCGAGGAAAAGACTCATGGCAAAAGTTTTGACTCCTAGTGAACCTAGAAAGAGAATAGGCTGTTGAATTACTCGCGTCTAAAGCCTTGAAGGAATATATCGAGATGTATTTCCACACCACATTTTGTTAGCTATGGTTTTAAGTCCTACGTAGTAGAGAGCGAGCCTATTATCGTCTACCGAGAACAGATCCAAACTCATTGCTGGTACTTAACAGTAAACCTAATAACTCTTTCTCTGACCCGTCAATCGAAACCGAGACTAAACGCGCAGCAGTTGCATTCACTACTGTTGCACCATAGAGGCAAAAGATGAGGTAAAATACATACTATAGGCTTTTGCCTTTTTTTAAAGCCTAACTCGTAATTAAACGGCTTGACAGGCTAAAAGCCTATTAAAAGACGTTTAGTCCTTTAGGCTAGGCCTATTCAAGAGGTCCAAAAGATCTTGCTAAGGGCTAAGTTTTTTAAGGCTATTCTGACAACAGTAACGCTTAAGCCCTCTGAAATGGCTATGAAAGCTATGAAGCTCTAAGTCCTCGAGGCTATAGTTATACAAGTAATTATGACTTATATTCTATTAGGTAATACTTTGGTCCATGCCTCTTAAATATTCTCGATGTCTCGCAATTATTTCCTTTTTAGTTGATGCTCCTTCCATTGCTCTTTAATAATTTTCATATTGATCCATTTTAAGCGTTTAAGTTAAAAATATAGCAAAAAGGAAACAAACTGTGTCTATAGGTATTTGGAATTTATTACCTAAAAAGGCATTAAAATCAAAAGTACATCGGATGAGTCAAGCATAGCAAGATTTTATAGTATGGTGGAAAAGCCAAAAGAAATACTTACCACAGTTACAGTATATGGCATCTGATATTTTATCTTAACCTGCTACAAGTGTTCCCAGTGAACAATCGTTGTCCAAAGCAGGAAGTTTGATTAATACATTTTATTTAATTCATACGATGGCTTACTTAGACTGAGTCTCAAAAATGGCTTTAGCCTTAACATAAGCATATTACTTGAAAAAAGACTCCATTCGCAAAAAAGCCTAAGGGCTTTTATACGCTAATGACGAGGCTTTTAAAGACCTTTTTTATTAGCATAGTTCTAAAAAGAGACCGATAGGCTCAAATTTAGGGCTAAAGGCCTATAGTCCTCAGGAACATAACTGAGATCAGTATTAATTTAGTAAAACTGCATAATTAATAGATTTTATGTTTGCATGTTAAGATTAATTGTCGCAGAATTACAAATCGTCGGCCACATATTTTAATGTAATATGGGATAATGGATAAATCATGCACTATCTAGATGGCATTGTTACTAAATAAATAACGAACATTTACTGAACAATATTTGTTGACACCAGAACATATAACCAATACTATAAACAGGCCCATCCACTATGTCATTAAAAGCTGAATAATTTTAAAGATTTAGAATATTTATTCGATTAAAGTCGAATAAACATTCTAAATCTTTAAGATTAATCGACTTTAATCGAATAATCCTTCTATCACGTATAGTCTTTATAAACAAACTAGAACCACATTTATTCAGCTCACTGATTCGTAGAACTTCGTATTCAAATGAATTTGCATTCTGTGTAGACATTTATCTTGCTAAATACGATGCATTTGTAATCATAAGGTAACTATTACTTCAACCATTCATGCTGCTAAAGTCTTTCTTCAAAGTAAACTTGTGCTTCGTAGAAAAGGAGAATTTCAACACCGCGAATTCTCCAACCAAACTTAATCTTTACTAACGAGAGTTTTGAAGTTCGTTACGTAATTGTTTTGTTACGTCAGCCTTCTATCGCTATACTGTATCGAAACTGTAGATTTTGTTTCTAAAAACGATAGTGCAGGTGTAAATATAGACATATTGCAAAACAAAGTAAAATGACTTGCGGTTATCATTAAGTACTTGCAAAACGAAGATAAGATATTTTTATTTGTTTGTATCTTTGATTAAACGTCGTGAAGGTTATGTTTAGTGATATATTACGACCGTAATGTACCACACCTCTTACTCACTTAATATCAATGCGTATGGTCATACGATAATAAGATAAGTAAGTATATCATTTGACCAAATTGCATGTCACAATTGTACCAGAATGAATACCAGACTGCTTATTTCTACACAACTTATGTAGGTCGCTTCCAAACAATACAAAACGCCTCTTCAGGACACTGAACTGCTTTGAATATTTATTTCCTTTCTATTACTCGGTAAATATTTGTCAAGCTCAATTATTTTTTTACTTAATTTCAATGTTTTTAATTAATAGGTAGTTTTAGCAGGCAATTAATTTGAGACCTGGCTCTATACTATAAAAATGTTAAGTCAAGTAGTTTCATTGATTACTCAATTATAATAATTTTCTTTTCATTAACATAGAGAATAGACATTTTACCAACAACCTCAAATTGCAATTAATCAATTCATATCAGTTATCAATTTGTAAAGACATTCTCTAGCTGGGCTTGCAGTCATCCGTTTATTGTTGTTGACCTTATTCATTAACCAATTTTCTGTTGTCAAAACAGAATTTTATTTTATATTTATTCGACTTTCGGCGTTTACATAATTGATAATAATATACCCTTATATATTAATTTTCTGTTACTGATCAGACCAGATGGCAGTTTGGTACATATGCATGTCATTCGGATCGATAACCTGATGTCGGCGGCTGAAATAGAATGCATGTTGGGCAAGCATTGAACAGTAACCGTACAATGTTTAGGAGAACCTGAAACGTTGTTTATAATAAATCAAATGTTAAAGTTATAAGGTAAATAAAAAGCAAGAGCAAATTGTGCTTTTTTTAGTTGGTTAGCCATTCTCTGTTAGCTATTCGCGTACGGTTCACTGTGCACGTCGCGACGTGAAGAGGAAATGACTGAAAATCTGGCATACGTCGCCTTATTGATATGTTTTAAATATTTTGTGATGTAATGTAAACGTCGTACGGCAGCCACAATAGGATGACAATACATACAACACTTATTTTCCTTGTGTAACGTTATACAAATAGTGTGCGGCATGTTTTGATGCTCGCAAACATATATCATCTAGCTTCCTCATATCCTAGCTCTGAATGCACTTTACCTGTCATCATTTATATTTTTATTGTTAATATAGCAGATAAATATTAGCGGTAACTTATCTAAATAATAATAATAACCTAACCACTGGCAGCTTGGACCCTGTTCCCGATGTCGGTGGGTCATTTCAGATTTTATATTTTTAAATATGTATAGTTTTTATATTTATAATTAAAAATGTAATTATTAAAAAAAAAGAGTAATAAAAAGAATAATAATAATAATAGTCTATCACATACACACAACAACATCTAGCCCTAACTAAGCAGAGCTTGTACTATGGGTAATAGACAATGGATAAACATTCATACATACTGTTTTTTTTGTAAATACATATATATATTATACATAGAAACACCCAGACTAAGACAAACATCCATGTTCATGCACACAAATGTTTGACTTGTGCGGGAATCGAACCCGCGATCTCAGGCGTGGCAGTCCGTTACATTAACCACTACGCCATTGAGTCGCCGAAAATGCATCACAGAAATCTACAAGCAAATTACTATTATAGATATTGTGGATAAAGCTGTTTGTTCAAATTTCTCACTTAATCCTACTTATGATGTATCAGTATCACAAGTTTCGTAAACTACTTATACGTTATTTCAATAATGTTTTTTTTAATTATCGTTATGAACCGAGAAACATGAACCGCAAACGATATGCGATAGCATACAATCGAATTGCATTCTCATATATATACAGCATGCTTAATTACCATAGCTGGATTAATTCTCTAACCATGCAAATGAAAATAGAGTACCTGCCTACGAGCTGTTGTATAAGGGTTTCGAAGAACGGGAAAATGTGATTCTTAAACGTTTAAAAAAAATGTCTTGTGAAATAAAAACAGGATAGGTCTCAAAACATCTCGAACTCCATCCCATTTTAAGACCTTTAAGTGAAGTATGTACTTAAATGTGAGTTTGTTTGTTTGTTTATTACGCTTTCACGCCGTAACTACTCGACCGATCATCTTTAAATTTTGCATACACGTTGTCCTTTTACCCAGAGAAAGTACTGTTGCTAACCTAACCTTACCTACATTTCCGCGAGTGAAGTCGTAGACAAAATCTAGTCACCTATAGTTCTCTACATGGCTTAATCCGATCTCCGTAGTAATCGCACCCGCTGCACGCAGAGATCGCGGACCCGTCATATCACCAATAAAACAGTATACAAGATCAAATTATTTCACAAGTGGGATCAATTGTATCATTCATATTGCAGTATATTAGCCCTGACACCGAATATTATGTTAATGATGTAGTAGGCGGTCTATTAGGTGATCTAATGTTCGTTTATTCATCTGTGACACTAGGGACACCACGTTCTCGGATACTGGAGTTAGAAAATAAGCAAGGAGCCGATATGACATAATTTATTACGGCTGTAAATGTCACGCCCGGTTTTAAATCCTTTTATTTCTGTAGCAGGACAGGCATCGATCGACACGACGGTCAGCAATTACATTGACTGGACGATTGATGCATTGGAAAAGTGGTCGCCTTGACGACCAGCAATGGTGACATATAATGGACACGGTACCATATATAGTTATTTCTGTATGTATTGTCTCTGAACGTGTTCTTTGTAAAGCTTTTATACATGATTGTCAACATACTAGTTGGTGTGACATAAGATTTATAAAGTTAAGTAGATCTAAGAGTTTCATTACATATTAACCATATACAAATATTACAATGAATCCTAAAATATCACATACTTCCCCAAAGTAAAGTAAAGTCTTTCTACCAGCCTCGTCGGGTATATTATATATTTATAACAAGTCTAAAGAAGCCGTCCGCGCTACAGAAAATCTTGGGCATTACACAAACACAACACAAACATTGTGTTGTGTTTCTTGAATAAATTGTGGTTCTAGAGCCTTAAGAGGTTCAATGTTGTCGGCATTTTTTTTATACAACTTACGAGGCAAACAAGCATACGGCCCACCTGATAGTAAGTGGTCACCGTAACCTATGGACGCCTGCAACACCAGAGGCATAACTTGCGCGTTGCAGACCCTCTACGAGAAAACGGAAGTGGGAAGGAGAAGGACCGGGAAGGGGAAAAGAGGGTGATTGGGCCTCCGGCACTCCCACTCACCGAACAAAACACAACAGTAAAAATACTGCTATTTCACGTCGACATTTTGAGAGAGGGCAGTCCTTCCCCGGTCGAGCCTGCCCATTCATGCTGAAATCAGCGAGGCTCTACTACTCATAAAAATCATGGAATCAGAGGTCTATGTGTTTTGTCATAATATGTGATACTAGCGCATGGTCCAATTCGTTGCTAACATTTTAATAGCGTCTATGATCTACGAAGATCCCTGAGGTGTTAGCAGCGTATGTGGGTTATGATAACTGCTGACCACCATGCAGGTCGCTATATTTTTAGTGAAATTAGTTGTGTAAAATAAACTACTACACTTTAACAATCTCCTTTTACCTTATCCTTCTGACATTGAGAGGCTCGTGCCAGTTTATATACAAACATGATATTATATATAATTATTTACTTTAATAAAAAATCGAGTACAAGAGTCCTTTTGAGGTGTATCGAACGAGGTACAAATAAGTCGGCAAGTAAAGTTAATGGCAACCGGTGTAAGAGTAGTAGCTCTTATAATGCCTTTCAGTAGAAATGTAGTTTTGCTCAGTGAGTAAGAATTCAAATGCTCAGATTCCTACCCCTACACTCCTTTCATCCAATGATACCCTTGGTATTGCAAGCGATGATAGGCAACGTTTACCACTTATCATCAGGTTGGCTGTAGGTAAGTGCCATATATGTATATTGTAACATCTTAACACTGTATAAAAAATCATATTACAATATGACGTTTTAATTGCTTGTTTTGATTGGTTCTTTTACCCTTATTATTTGTACAAATGTTGTTTTATTAGAGTGCAGACAAGGTGCGACGCCGGTCTCCGGTTCAACGGCACCGAATGAATGCTTTTTCATCAGTGCATAGTGAAGTTGCATAGCGGTGTGGTGCTATTAAGCAAGTTATAGAGTAACTGCAGGTGATTCGACTTGAACATGTTTCTTGAAAATCGCATTTAAATACTTGCTTATGAAACATTTTGACAGCACGGATGGCGTAGTGTTTAAGTGTCGCCTCGCCACTGGCACTGCGCCGAGTGTTGTCGGTTCAAATCCCGTACGAGACAAAACTATGAGTGATCCACAAATGATTGTTCCGAGTCTGGGTGTCATTTGTGTCCGTTGTTTAGATATTTGTATAATCGCAACACCGGAATTATTTCTAGTGTGGAATTATAATTGAGAGATTAGAATTTATGATGACTTGAAATTGCCACCTTGAAAAGCCGTGTCGTCGTTTTATCAAATAAGCTATTTTTGGTCATTTACATTCCACCTTAGCATGTGCAATGCATAATGCCGTAAGCTTGTTTGCCACCGCAGTCGTATAAAAAAAACAGCCGGCCTAATTTGAAGGTCTAACGTATTGATAATTTCTTTTTATGCGTAATCATAGTTTTATGAAAATGAGAGTGCAAACCTAATACACTGATAACATGACATATTTTCAAATCAATGCAATGGGCTGATTTGAACCCACAGTTAATCCAATTTATTTGACAATTTCCAGGCATAAGGAGTCATTAGTCATTTCATTACTCATAATTACTCAATTGTCCGGAAACGGCCCATTAAAAAGAAATTAATGCTAAATGACTCATAATGACATGTTTTTTATGGTCATATTATTTATTACCAGGTACTTTTCAACCATAAAATATAACTAAGTGCAACCTACTGTCACATTGATACATGTTTAAAGTATATTGCACTCGTCAATTCGTACTGTGCTACGGTTAAGCTCAATTTATACGAGGCGAATACTCGCTGCGAGCAAATTTGCTTGGACTGCCATGTTAAATGCTGCGAAAAAATATCAGAAGGCGCGAATAAAATCGCTGCAACTGGAATGAAGCATGTTCAATTATTATCGCCGCGAGCGCGCTACTCGCAGAGAAGGCAGAGCTCGTGCGAGTCTTGTCACAGCGCACTTGCTACGATTCACCGATTGACGATATTTTCTAAACAACCAATGGACAACACATGGAACATTTGACAACCGACTATAGGATTTCTCGTGAAACGCGCGAATCACAGGCTCAACCTGTAACTAACAGGCAAGTTAGCAAGGCAGTAAGTGACCTGTGACTAACAGGCAAGTTAGCAAGGCAGTAAGTGACTCTACATCCGCCGCAACGCGCGATGGCCGTCAGGATTATTAGAGGTTACCGCATGATCTCCTTCGAGGCGGCGAGCCTCCTTGCTGGCACTCCGCCATGGGATCTGGAAGCGAGAGCGCTCGCGTCATTACATCAATGGCGCGGGGAGACGCTAAGGCGCGACTTGCGCCCCCTACCGCGCGAAATCGAGGCGCAGCGATGTGCGCTGCGTCAGATCTTGATGGCGGACTGGAGAGCGCGACTTGTGCAACCAAGCGCAGGGCCCACCGCGACAGCGGCGGTAAAACCCATCATGGAGGAGTGGCTGGAGAGGCGTTTTGGCGCCCTCGCCTTCCGGACTACGCAGGTGCTCTCGGGGCATGGCTGCTTCGGGAAGTACCTATGTCGCATCGACCGAGAGAAGGCGTCCCGGTGCCATCACTGTGAGAACTGCCTCGAGGACACGGCGCAGCATACCCTTGAAAAGTACCCAGCCTCAGCTGAAGAGCGTCGTGATCTCGTCGCGGCAGTAGGGGTGGAGCGTCTCTCGCTACCGGCCACGGTAGAGTCTATGGTCACGAGCGAGAGCGCATGGGAAGCCGCCGCCTCCTTCTGCGAGGTAGTAATGTTCGCTAAGAAAGTGGCGGAAAGGGAACGGAAGGCGAACACCAGCCTCCCAGCCCGCAGTCGACGCAACGGGCGCTGAAGGGCGCTAAACGATTTCCGGCCCCCATGAGCGCTGGCCTGGGGCGACAGACTACGGCAGTCTGTCGCCCGTGTAGAAGCAGGCCCGAGATGGCGGCGCGTCGTGTTCCGCGCACGCCTGTCACTTGAATGAGTATTATAAAAAAGATGCGACGAGGCCGCCACGACCAAGTGGTGGCCCAAATCTGTCGGGGCTGCAAGATAAATGCTCGAGTGATCCCTGCGCTGCGGCCATAGATTGTGAGAAGGAACACCGTGGTAGGTTTAGTCGGTATTACCGGGATATCTCCATCTTTTCCTGGGTGAGTCCGACATAACCCCTCTACCCGTCCCCGCGAAGAGGTAAGCGCCAAATCATTCGCACAAGTTAAAAAAATAAAAAATATATAAACGGCAGTAGGTGACTCACTGCGATGTATTCGCAATGAATGGATCGCTGCGAGCAAACTCGCTACAGGTGACTTAAGCTTTAGATGCGTACAACCAGGATTCACCGCGTACCGGCGTAGTTCTGTTGTGCGTAGGGCCAGCCGCTCCCTTGACAAACACGTAGGGTCATTCTAGGCGCGTAATTAACTGATTGTTAGTGACTATGTAATAATGACAACACGCTAAAATTATACTGCGTAATAGGCTGTGCAAATAAACACAAGGACACACATTTATATGTATTAATTTTCGTTACTGGAGTAAAAAAAGTACGTTCATATCGTTTCTATATAACAAGTAGAACATACAACTTCATTCATCATATAAATATTAGTCCAATTACAAACACAAATGGGATTCGACCCATTTGTGTTTGTAGACATCACAAATATTTGACTACAGGAATACTCAAAAGCATGTATCTCAAGAATAAGTGATGCAAAGTAATAAGAACTTTTATGCGCGACGATTAAGTACAAGAAGGCATGCGCGTGCAATTTGTCAAAGTGATAACAATAAGTAGGTGGTACTAATAGTCTACGGTAAGATTTGTAAAGTATTGTAATTTTTTTTACGTAATATGTAGTATTATCTACACTGACACGAAGTTGAGTGTAAATGCCAACATGTACATAATTTATTATGTAAGGCAAATGGATACTTAAATATGTAATCAATAAATAGCTAATGAAACTGTGTAGTTCAAAGCAATAGGGCTTTCAGGAACTAATAATACAATGCACGAAACTATGGGAAATACGGTGAAAATAACATTACAAGCTGTTGAATTACAAAACAGGAAGCCTTATTGCCTTTTGTTTTGTGACAAACTTGGTGATCGACATACATACTGGGACTATGTGTCTATATATTTGTATGAAGGGGAAGCGAAAGTTTTGTAACCCACATTTCGCTAGATTTAGTTTTAAGTCACACGTTATATATAATCTTATACCACGACTAATAAGGCAATCTGGCATTGATAATAGATACAGTTCTGTTTATAAATTAGCCTAGTGCTGACGTGCATACCGTGCGATTGAAGTCGAGATCTCAGCGGGACAGTCCTATGGGCTCTCACTTCGCTGGTCCAGCGATTCCGTAATGCTAGTATTACAGTCATATTCTAGTTATGTAACATAAAAAATACGTTTACTTTAGATGTTTCTGGAATAAACATAGTTTGTTTTCCACTTGCAAAAAATCTAAAATATATTCAAAGAAAATGTTTCTTATCTTTGAGTTGGTTTATTCCGAGAGAAACAATCAGTCAACGCACTGGCCTCATCACCAACGATTTCGAAATGAGTATTTATTTGTTTCTTCAAAGCACGAACAAAGGCTCACGTTTGTTTGACCAACTCCTAAATGTATTTATTTGGTCACGTACCTAAGACTGTTGACTTTAGCACAGTGTAACTATTTTGTAAATATGTCTAAAGGTTTCCGCGAAAATCTAATATTTACCGCATGCTATATTTATTATACACTAACAATTCATAATATTGTCTTCTATTTACGCGAATATTATTCATTGAAATTAAACTGCTATATATACGGAGACACACACAGTCTCCCCGTGACCATGGCTGCTGAAAAGCAACCGAAACGTCGGGGAATGTGTAAAAATAAATTAAATCTAAATAGTTTAATAATAATTTAATTAGCTTAAAAATTAGTAAAGTTTAATAGTAGTATTAGTGTAACAATTTTCAAAATTTTGTAAAAAATTTCAAATAAACAACGCGATAAAATCCGTATATAGCAGTTTAATTTCACTAACAATTCAAATAAAATAAATGTCTAAAAGGATCCAAACATTACTCATTTCTATTCTAATATAAGTACGCATTATCCAGGTCAATAAGTCTTGCCAGAAAACACAATGGAATAATATACAAGCGCCACAAGCTCTGTAAATCTTTTACTAAAATATTCAAATGTACTGCTTTTACATGGCCATTATTAAAAGTATGATAATGAGCGCTTAGAGTGTCATTGGAGCACGCACGTAAATATTTTTAATTAAATTAACTAGGTCTATTGTATCAGGGCTAATGTGTTTTGGTTTGTTTTGCATTTATTAGCGGTAATAATAGTAAGGTTTCAGGGAGTGTCGCTTCCGCAACATAATATGCAGCAAATTAACCGCATTAAGTAGCCGCTGATGAAAATTAAACCAATCGTTTTAGTAGAACCAACAACTATATACCTTGTTGTTTTCATTAGCTAAAAGTAAGAACAACATAGTCGAAGGTAGTTTACATGAGTAAGCTAATGGAAACCGTTAACTTGCACTTTGTGACTCAAAGATATTTCTCATTATTAGACCACGCTTTAAGTACCAATCAAACTAAAATGTTAAAGCACCTGCCGTAAATCTGTGCTTCTAAGACATTAAACCCTGTTTTGCATTATTATAGAACAGTTCCGAAACTTCTATTAAGGAAAATTAAACTTTCAGCAATATCAGCGTCTATAGATTTCAAACGAATTATATAATCATTTATATTAAATTTTACTTGGTGGAAGCTTAATTGTAATATATAATAATAATAGTATGTCTAGGGATTCCATTGAGATTAAGGCTAAGACTAGACAGCTAAAATATTATGTATTCAACAGTAAATGCTGTGCTACTTATCCCTCATTATTCTTAAAGTAGACTTTTATGTCGTAGATACAATATAGTAAACTTTTATGTATTTCGAATCGAGCACATAAATGAACCGGGTTTTTGGGCATGTATAAAGAGTATGCCATTGCCGATCAGCTGCAATCAAAATATTGCCAATACCAACTACATTCATCATTGGAAAAAAGCTACAGAGATGCATGGTATAAAATAAATTAAGACTGATTATGATTAAGACTAAAACGTCACTTACCAACAACCAAACAGCCCGTCATCTGTACTCCTACTCGTCCAACATGCAGCTTCAGGTATGCTAGAACCGGGTAGGCGACGATCAGGCCTGCGCAATACGCCATCAGGCACATGCCGTGCAAGTTTCTCAGCTCTGGGATGAAAGCGTAGATCAAAAACGTAGCCAGCAAAAATGGCACGGACAGCAAGAGACCTGGAACAAAAGCAACACGAATAAAATGTTAGCGTTTGAAGTGTTTAACAAATGTGGGACATTAATTTCAGGGTTGTTTAGGCTCTTATTTTGTTGTGTGTAGCACTGCGGCGGTGTCCAAAGAACTCATATTTTACACATATAAAGTACTCTCTGATTAAACAGATGACGCAAATACAAAACCGTTTATATCATTGTCAGATGTAGGTATAAAACCGTGTTTTTGGATTTGTTGTAATTGCTCTAATGGAAGGGCCGTAATGTAATTATAAATTAACTAGCGAAATAGTAGCTGTGGCGATGTTGGTATCTATGTATTATAATAACATATTAGGCGTCCGACCGTGTTTCGTAACATTAATTATAATCACTCGGCCAACGCTTGTCCCTCTGATGGCCAGACATGATGGTTTTCCCATTCTATCTTGATTCTGTTTGTTTAATAGTCGAAATTGAGATGCAATGGAAAAATATGCCTGGATATAGGAACTGCGCCAACTGGTGGCACGGCACAGCAATGACTTTTATGCGACAAATTGAAACATAACAGCATCGTTGCGGGATGCCTAAGAACGTCGCCGCATGCTTAAGGACACCACGGCAAAGTTATCGCCAGTATCCGTTTGCATAAAGTGCTGCTGAAGGACGCCCTACCGGGCCGTGCCGTCAGTATGCATAGTTAAGTAAATACACGAGGATTCCTTTCGTAATTTTTTCTGTAATGCGACTTTTCTCCATATTAATAAGCCTTTGGTCACGCAGTACTCACTCGGCCTTTACGTAGATACATCGTAAGTCGTTGCATTATCTCACACAGAAAGTAACGTGAAAATTTACGTTCAATCTTAAAGACCCATTGGAGTAGTATATCTAATCTTCAGAATATTCCAGCCATATAAACTTGTATTATATTTTTGCAGTAAGTAGGATGAAGCAGAAGCTCTGGATAGTTTCATAAAGTGGCATTGTACTATCAGCGATGAGATTGTCACTGGTAATTAATTGTTTACATTCGTTTTTCGTCGCCCTCCAAAGATTACGTGAAAGTAATAAAATAGGTATATGGATTGACTACAATTACCGAAATCTCATAATCTAATCTCTTGTCACATAGTGCTCGTATTATCTATAAGCAATTAATGAGCGTACTACAGCCTGATGTGAACATGATTGCTTTTCAGGATATTTACATTATATTTGTTATACATATATATGTACCTACTACAGTATAATCCTCATGAAATATGAAAAGGATTTTTCTCTATTTACAATTGATTATGAGTTGCTTGGTTTGATTTACGATTCAAGCAAAGATGCCGACATAACCGAGTCAGTTTAAACATATATACATAAACTTGTATGTACCTACAATTAAAATAAATATTTTTATTAACATATACAGTCTTGCCTTGAGCAACTTGTGGGAATGCGCAAGCATGTCCAGAAATGTCCATGTAAGATAATACAGTTATGTACATATAATGAATGATTATAATTGATACAAAAAAAACTTTGTCTATTTTTGGCATATATTAGATTATTTTTATCGCAATGATTCCTTTTTTTTTTATTAGTTCCAGAGACAGAAAATAATGCTACGGAGTTTAAAATTAAATTTATACGATACGCATATTTCGTTTGTATATAATAATGATAATGTCAGCCCTGTATTAAACTGTACCACTGCTGGGCACGGGCCTCTTCTCACTGTGAGAAGGGTTAGGTCCTAGTCCACCACACTGGCCAACTTCAGGTTCTTCAATTTCTGGTTGGCAGACTTCACATATCTTCAAGAACATTATGGAGAACTCTCAGACATGCAGATTTCCTTACGATGTTTTCCTTCACCGTTAAAGCAAGCGATAGTAAACTATTTAATGGCAAGCGATAATTAATATTTGGTATACTTTTCTAAAAAGATCTCAGATGATACTCAGCAATTGTATATAATAATTAATATAATATTATTAGTCAGACTAAACATTAACACAACTATTAAATTTGCAATCTAGTAGGGTTACGGTTATACAAGGCCCTAGTACCTATTAGATTGCATAGTCTTTAAGTATGTTGAGTGTTGGTACAGTACACGAACTTGAACTGGAACTGGAACTGAATACGTCTTCTGAGGTACAACATAAAATACAACATTTTACTAAATATTTGTACAATTTATATTTAAACTTTCTCTTACATATTGACAATTTTAATTTTGTCTAATAGTCTAGAATTACTAGTTGTAAGATTTGGCCTACCTTATTGTTCGCATATATCACATATATAGATTAATGCATAAATCATTCGTGATGAGGTTCGATTATTCGACATAAACGAGATGTAATGAAAAATCTTTGTGATATTTCTCCAAGCTACTCAGGACATTAATATATTTTGTATTCCTCCGCTCGGCAAATTGAAAATTATTAAGACAAAATGTTTAAATCTAACACATGTGTTTTAGTCGTCATTTCGATAAGCTTGAACCAATACTAAACTTTTGTGTAAGATTTCAGTAGGTATATTATTTCGATTATGCAAATATGATCACGTATGTCATTTCAAAAGCATGCTCAAGTGCCATTCAATTTACCGTCACTGAACTACTAGAATTCTTTGTCTACTTTACAATATTTTATTAAATTTTTCCACTCCTGTTTTCTTAAAAGCAGTCACTGGAAAAACGGAGATTTGAAATTCCAAAGCGTTTAATCAAATTTTACGACAAATCTATTTCGTCAGAAGCTAGCTGATTGGTGAATGCGTTGCCTGTATATATTAAAAGCTTAGTCAAAGATCATTTCAAACGAATATATTCGTCATCTAATAAACATAGTGAAAAAAGAAGTACAATACGTAGAGATAGGTATTTATGTATCGTGTCTAGGTATATGTTTATCCATATGTTTATTATATAATACAAGTAAGAAAAATTAACAATTTTTTTATTATATTTTATTTATTAGGGACAAAAAACAATTACATGTTAAAGTATTACAAGATAGTGTTTTACATTAAATTATCAAACATATAATCAACACCATTGTCCACGGATTAAGAATGGAAAATGAAAGTGATGGTGAACACAATTGAAAGAATTTGACAATTTTTAACAAAATATAAAATGAAACGTTGTACTTAACCTAAAGTGATTTAAACAATTCAATAGCTTTTCGCTTGAATTGTTGATGAGTGAGAGAAAATAATATAAACAGCTGAATAAGATACGTATTGTATTGGTGGGTACACACATACGTACATGCTCATCGAGCAAATCTCATCGAACAAAACTGTTCTCCATACATGTTCCACCTTGAGTCTACACGTAAAAAGCTTGCTCGAAGAACATGTTTAGTGTGCGTTGAAACTCTTCGAGCAATAGACGATTCGTTGTTGTGTTTGGTTGGCATCGTTTGCTACATTTACTGTCGAGGAAAATATTAGCAAAGAAGGCGTCGTCGTCGTTGAGTTAGGCCAATGTTGCAAAGAAGAGAACCTCACAGTCATGTTAATTTGATAAAAAAGTTATCCTAGTGACCTTATCACTATATTCTTATAACGTAGTTTTCCACAAGCACTCTTCCTCCGGATACATATTTATAAATTGTTCCTTAAAATCCCGAGAAAATGAACAAAAGTCCGACATTTTGGCTACGCACGCAACTCTCTTCACAAAAATATCAATCACGACCACAACTAACATGCGCGACGTCGCGTCACATGTACAAACATGTTTGCTTCGAACACCGAGCAAGAATTATGGACGTTTAAATCTTGTTCGAATCGAACATTTTGGTTGGCTTCGACCATTTGTCTTGAGAGTTGCATGGTACACACGTTCGTACTTGCTCGAGATCAAGCAATTTTATCGAGCATATACCTACGTGTGTACCCACCATTAGCTTTAACAAGTCTACGGAGAGGCACACGCACTCCGGCGTTTGTTCTGCATGTGTCTGTACAGAACAGACGGGGCACACGAACTACTCGTCGAATGACAGTTCTAGGAACTATATAACATATTTTATTTGTTATCTCAATGCAGTCAAATCTGTTGTTGCATAAATCGTGCAGCATCATGGCTCCTAAAAGTAAGCGCCTGGACTCCAAGCTTAGATCCCAGTAAATCTTTATAAGGTACGCTAGAGTGATGGAATATGTAGTTCATAGAACGCACAAACTTTTTTGTACCATTTCTTGTCTGTCATCTTCTTGTCTTGTATGTTTCATAGTAGGGATGCCAAATAGAAACTGCGTATTCTAACTGTGATCATATACTTATTTTATGGTATTAAGTACATACTTATATTTATTGAAAGGAGAACGATTGCGGGAAACAAAGTGAATGGAGCTCTACGCGCTTTTATGAACAGTCGAAATGTTTCCGAAAAGGCACGTTTGGCTGTTCATAGAGGACTATTAGTGCCCACACTTATGTATGGAAGTGAAAGTTGGGTATGGCAAAAGAAGCATGAGAGCAGAATAAATGCTGTAGAAATGAGAGCGCTGAGAAATATATGTGGTGTGACTCTGAAAGATAGAATAAGGAATAGTGTGATTAGAGAGAGATGCGGCATGAAAGTTGATATAGTGACAAGAATAGAAAAGGGTATGTTAAGCTGGTTTGGGCATGTAGAAAGAATGGACGAGGAAAGACTGACTAAGAAAGTTTATAAGGCTAGTGTGAATGGAACAGTCGCAAGAGGAAGACCTAGGCGAACGTTTCTTGATCAGATCGGAGGCGTTCTGGACAAAGGCCAGGGTAAGAGCACCTTGAACCGACGGGCGTGTATGAGGAATGGGATGAAAGTGAATGAAGCCAGAGAAGTGTGTCAGGATCGTAGCAAATGGAAATCCGTAGTCTCTGCCTACCCCTCTGGGAAACAGGCGTGAATCTATGTATGTATGTATGTATTATATTTATTACTATAGTCTTACCTTCACCCTCAATATAACACCTAATCTACATCTTTCCGTATTCTCTATCTATTTAATATATACGTATACTACGTATTTGTTACGTATTGTAGTTTAAGGATTGATATGTCTGTGTGATATGAAACATTATTTAAATGTTCTTTTAGCAAAGGTATCCTATCTGCTAATTCAGATTATGGACTAATTACGTGCCAAATTTCAATAAAATCACTCAGCTATGCGGGTGTAATTGAGTTACAATTCTCAAACATCTAAACTTTCAGATTCGTGATATTAGTAGGATGATAGGTGTATAGAGTCAGAATATTTCAAACGATCAAGCAGATATTGCGGTTAAAATCATAGTTTGCCGAAACAAACTAATCTTCTAGCACACTCAAATAGCATAAAAGATGTCTGCCTATAATAGCTTTTATTGCTAGTAAATACATGTTGGCAAACATCGTCCACTCATAACATATGAATATAAACTTTATAGCCTATTAATTCGTAGCTCATTTTACAGAAAATGAGAACAGACTTTATTGTCAATCATATACTTAATATATGTTTCTTTTATGATAGCAATCGTATTTTTGATTGAGCAGGTATATGATTTATTGTCAATTGATGTCTTGTATATTATTAAATAAATAATTGCTCTATCTAACTGCTGTTTATCTTCCCGACGAGTTAGTTAGATTTTTGGTTAGAAAGCTAGATAAAACTCTACCTGGCTCTGAAAAGAAACTCACGTTTATTAGTTGACGGCGTAAGCCTACTTTTTATATTTAAGATAAATAAGTATTCAAATATGAGTATATATATAAGCTGCAATATTCTGTGGCGTATTTCTATGTCAGGGTTGTCCAAGGGATCCGTTGTGGCCTATCTCCCATACACATATCGTTTCATAATTTCCTATTAGGATAAAAGCTTTGAAGCTTTAAAAGACTCGTTTATTAAAGTCACCTGCCGCAACCCTTTTTTTGAATCACTGATTATACATAATAGTTACAGTCAAAATTAAATAATGTCGAAATAATGATATATACCACTCACGGACGCACTTTACGACCACTTAGTGTACATAAGTTGGTGCTTACAGATAAATTAACAACGATAAACGTTTAAAAGGCCAGCCTATCCCATCGCTCGTAAAACCTCGGCGAGCCTACTGCTCGTTGTCACACAATGTTTTACTTTGAATGTTAGAACCGTTTAGAAATAAATGAACCGTAAAATACGTGTGAACACACTAAATAACCAATTTACGACGTCCAGGAACTCATTAAATATCAAGGTGAAACTTAATTAGTGACATTTTGTTCCTCCAAATTGTGACAATGTCATCCGCATTTTTAGTCCATTAGAATGAGCAGATATATAAGCTACAGATGTAAATAATTTCCTGTCTGCTGGCTGAAGTGTATAAATACCCACATTTCGACGTCTATTTTATAGATCTTACGTAACTTAGGAACGTGCCTAATGTCATTAACTGGGCGTTACCAAAAGCTGCCTTGCCACTGTAGGAGCGCCGAATGTTATAGACTCGATCTCCATCCGGGACAACTGATAGTTGTTCCAAATCTAGGCGATATTCGCGGCGAGGTGTAAATTTTTGTAAATTCCTTGAGATATAGACAATACATTTTTAGCAGCATTTTTAGCAGCGATAACCTAGTGGGAAACCGTTAGACTGCCACGCAGAGGTCTCGAGTTCAATCCCAAGGCGCGCATCTCTGACTTTTCGAAGTTATATGCGTATTAAATAGTTAATTATCGCTTGCTTTAACGGTGAAGGAAAACATCGTGAGGAAACCTGCATGTCTGAGAGTTCTCCATAATGTTTTCGAAGATACGTGAAGTCTGCCAACCCGCACTGGGCTAGCGCGGTGGACTTTGGCCTAACCCTTCTCACAATGAGAAGAGGTCCGTGCCCAGCAGTGGGACAGTTTAATACAGGGCTGATATTATTATTATATATAGACAATACAACTTCTAGTGTGGCAGAACAAAAAAAAACAAAAATCTTGTTTAGAGTTTGGCATACCTCATATCTTTCTTACTCCAATTAATAAAATTATTGGGAAGAGAGAAACCCGCTACGCACCCTCGGATTGCCCACCCCAACTATTGCAATAGAAAAAGGTTGATAATACCGAACTTTTCTGGATAGGAACAGCCACAACGTGGGACCTAGTCGTACTCCAACTTGCAGTATGCCGCTTCGAGCACAAAATATGCGTCGATATGTGTTTTGCCTCAGTGCGAGGCATCTTTATGATCATTTGGCACCGAATGAGCATTATTTAATTTAGTCTCATCACATTTGACTTTACTAGATATTTTAATATTGAATATACCAAAACCTATCTTCTACAGCCTTGAAGCTATGCTCATGCCAAACCATCAAAATTAGATTAACGGCTTAACATGAAAACGTAACAATCAGACTACACTACGACCACAATCATAGGTACCTATTGCCGCATTTATTACTAAGGATTGTAGGTACAAGTATAGCCCTCTCCTTTATACTAAAGTCTCATTGGATCCTAAAATAGTCTGGCATTAGATTAGGTAAATAAATTTTATTGATAAGCTACTTAAAGGTAATTTCTATAATGTCATCAAAAATGTAATACTAGACAAGATTGTTCAAAAATAATCTTTAATATTTTTAACTATCATGTATCATATCATTAATCAACAAATAATGGTAAATAATGCCTCGGAGAGTAAACTGACGCAACGTTAACTTTTCCTTAAAACTATTATGGTAAGTACGTTATTGATATTTATTTATACTCTTTATAATATACTAATATAATGAAGAAGAAAAATTTGGTATTTGTTTGTTTATAAGGGTTTAACGCAAAAAATACTAAACCAATTTAAAAATGATTGCACCATTAGAAAGCTATATTATTACAGAGTAACATAGGTTATATTTTATTTAAAATATAAGTACTGTTACTAACATAACCTAACTTACCTTTACGCGAGCGAAGCCGCGAGCAAAAGCTGGTAATTAATCAAATAATAAATTTGTATGATGTAAACATATGGCTTTTCCACTATCATGTCTTTATTAATCATCAAATGGCAGGTAATTATTATCGCCGCAAATATGCTGACGGTAAGTTAACTTTTCCACAAAACTACTAAGGTATGTACGTTATTACCATTTAAACTAAATAACACATTATTTCGATGACATTTACTAAACAAACTTTATAAATGAACCAATCTTTCAACAGCAGCAACGCCAAAAAATCTGTATTATAATCATCTTACTTACTGTTTTAACTAAACTGCGTAAACCACTATATCGTGGCAATCCTACAACATTTAAAAATAATGAATATATAGAACATATATTTTGGTCCGTGTGCTGATCAAACCCACAGCACTCGGCGTATTGTCAGAACGGTCAATGGAAATATTCTTCAATAGTGGATAAAATCGGTTCAAACTCACCAACGGCATAAGCAGTGTACAAGATGACGCTGTCATCGTTTGTCGGTGGGTCTTCAGGGTAGCAGACGCCGGCCACCAGCCGGGCAGGCTGCGATAGGTCAGTGAACATCATCTCCACACAGAACGTCGTCGGATCGTGCCATTGCAAACCCCCAGGAGCCACTTCAAACAGCGTGCCATTCTGAAACAAGATAGCACAATTGTATTTTTACATTCTAGCAACACCATAGTGTAAACATATACAAGCACGTAAAGCCGTTGGTCCTTGATCTCTCTCCGGTCGTGTTGGATTACCGTCCCATCGGATCATGAGACTTAAGGAACAGAGAGTGCAATTGTGTTTGCGCACACACTTGTGCACTATAATATCTTCTGCGCAGACGGCCGGTCTCCGTTCAGACTGGCCGCCGTGACCGAAATTCGGTCTAGAGGACATTATAGTGGAAACACTGGAAACACCGTTGGACTTCACGTTAGTAATAGTAAATATCACTCGCCTTATTGGCGCGGCGCCAGTGAAAACGACTGTTGTGCTTTGTTATAGTTCACGGATACAATCCCCTGGTCGGGCAAAGTATCTTTGAGTTTTTCAGTCAACAAATTCTCAGTAGCGGCATGGCAGTTTGGAACTGTTCCCGCTACGTGAATAAGCATGGCCTTCTTTTATGCGGGTCCTAAAATTAAAGCTGGCGAATGTGTGATTGATCAGCCATGTACAGTCGGCCAAGAAAGTGGTCTACCAGTTTTGACAAAATTTTTCTGTGATATAATTATCGCTAAGGTTGACTTTTCTAACTTGATACATAGCATGACGTAAATATTATACATGATATAAGATCAGTAGTCACTGTCATAATACCTATTATTAAGAGTAAATCGACCTTGTTGTTTCATGACGTTCAAAGGAACCTCAACCACCACATGTAGTGGTGGTAGACCACATTTTTGGAAGACTATACATCTCCGTCACCTTAAACACCAATGGTCATTCACATTTCGGCTGCTATGGTTATGTCCCAAGCTAATCAAGTTGACGTCTATGAGGCGTAACTTCAAATGCTTTACAGGCAAATACAATAAGCCCTAGAATCAGTACCTAAACTTAAACTAACACTTAAACCGTCAGATCAAGGAGATAGACTGCAACAGTTTGAGATCAATATTTGTTTTAATATCCCCAATGGATGTTTAAAAAAACATTTCCTGATAATGATAAGAGGACAATCGCACTTTGACAAGGTCAAACAGCGATTCCGTCGACTGCCCACATATTCGGCAAACTGTCGCATGTAGGTCGTGCATATTTATTTTCTAATTTTAATTTTCCTGTTATTACTACGAGATGACTACCTAGGTATTGTGTTTGAGATCGATAATTCTTAGCATTTTGTGCCCTCTTTATTTTTACCATGGATAAATTCACCAAAGATTTCTCAAAAGATTATGTTCAGTATTAACATACTCAAAATTCTAGGATTGTATATAGAGCTTAGCTGCTTAGGGTCTATCCTGTCTATCGCATCCTATAAAAGCTGATTTAATTAGTTAAAAATAAATAGATGAAACCTGTTTCAAGTTTTTTTTACAATCTCTGCCAAAACTAATTGTGGCGTCTGGCTAAACCGATAACTTGTATCGTACTTCCTAGTTCATCCTACGTAAATAGTCACCCGAACTGGAGCCATGTCGAAATGACGACGTTTATTAGTAATGATGATGACAAGGCAATAGCACGTGCCATCCATGATATGTGGTTATTACGTAATATTTTAAAGGTCAAATAATATCAGGAGACGCGCTTTGTACCTATTGTTTTAGTTATGCCTACATATTGTATATAAAATAAACTGACGCCTGTATATAGCCAAACGGGTTGGCATTGGCAGAGTTGGTTACCATAAGTGTAACAGGTATACATATGGTACTGTAGTATCTACCGGGCACATTGCCAGCCTTCATGCTGTCATTAAAAATATCCAATTTCTTTCCTAATTTATTATTTTACCCTGGACGTAAAGATCGCACGCAAACACCAACGGCAACTTATGTAATGGAACAAGCGAGACAAATTTAATTAAAACTATGTTTTGTCAAACAACTTTAGCATATTTTCCAATTAGACACATAGTTCGGGGTTTTCTCATAATTCTGCTAATGACAGTTAAGAAACTCTCACTAGCAGACTTATCTTGAACTGTGTTTAGCCAAACGTGTACAACTAGGACACGACACACTTATAGTAGTATTATTTTTGCTTCCAATAACGTAACTACTATACACGGCTAGTGATATGTGCATGAAGTAAATCTATGTCCAGTAGAGGACAATTTATACACAAGCAGGACTGCTATTATCATTTAAAAATGTTAAATAGCTAAGCCATGGATGGTCCTTTAATATTAAAACTGTAGCCATTATGTCTTGGCGAATATGCTTTAGACGTTGAACGTAGAAATGGTTGTTACAGTAAACTTATATCAAGAGATTGATGAATATGTTTTGTCTCTCTCAGGTACAGAGCGTGTGGGTATAGGTTATTGATGATTCAGGACTCGGTAAAGGTTTTCAATTCATATGAGCTATTGACGCATAATATATTTTCGAACAATACTTCTTTTAGGAGTTTCAGTTAGCATTCGGATTAGTCTGTTTGTTAGTTTACTTCCTCCTTCACTCTTGAATCACCCTTCTTCTTGTTGCTCGTGGACAGCATGCCAACCTTTCATTTAGCCGCTATTATTTAAGTCGGATTTATTGGAATGTATAAATTGGAGTATGGCAATTGGGAATTGCAAATAAATAATGTGAGCTTTAAAATATTCTCAACATTTTAAACAAGTAATTATTTTAATGTTTTTAATAATTTTATTATAATGTGGTTTTTTCAATTATTGTACACCACTAACTTGTGTGATAATGTGTGTCGGATCCGGTTTTAGTGTTTGGCAAAATGCTGTTGGGATTTTCTGTCAGCGAATTCTCAGTAGTAGGATGAATTAACGTAATGTCTCCGACATACGCAGATTACCCCCATTTCAAGGTAACTAAATACATCGTTGGGAAATTGACAGAATAACAAATACAGCTCTGTTAACTCCTTCAGGGATACACAAGGGAGAGTTTATGAGATATATGTATGCAAATTATATATTTAAGTACGATATATATAACTTAAGGTAGAAAGACAAATAAAAAAGTAAGTAGGTACCTAAGTAAATACTATAACGCTTTGTTTACAAAGCTCTACATGTTTTAATAACACGCTATATGTACACATCCTTACGGCATTTAACTTGAAATTAATGCTTTAAAAAAGTCGTTTAATGCATACATCGCATGAACAAAGGTCGTGTTGTTCGTGGAATTAATATAGGAGTACGGTTGAATAATACTGGGTTTAGTTTTATGAGCACCGACGACCAAGTACGTAATATAATTTGCACTGCTGTAAATCAAATTCTATAAAACCTGCACCACTCAGCTAGGTAAATACGAAGAAATTTTGTTTCGAGTTTTTTACGTACATGGTTTTATCAAATACGGCTCCACATTTTATCCATTTTAAATAAAAATAGAGTAGTCGAATAAAACATAGATTAAAAATATTTTAGTGTACCTACATACAATATGGCTGTGGAATATTTTATGAGCTATGTAATATGTCGCTCAGAAGAGTTCTAGTCTACATACTGGTACTGAAAACTTCCTTAGAGATAATCTTTAACATATTGTTACGTGCTGGGTTCGACGGATAAGAATATAAACAATATTACCGACTAAAACATGTTTTATTCAAACACACAATTAAATTTAAAACACTACAAACACTATACCACACTTTTTCACTGTACTGCTTCAAACTCCGTAGTATTTCCGCTTCCGTTCGCTTCGATGAACACTTGACCGCTTACGATTGTAAATTGTAATTGATATGTACAATTTTCTATTATATTGATAAAACCGGCATCTAATATATTCCTATATTATTTAGTTTAGTAATTTTATCAGATAGAGCCGGTACAAATGACTTGGAAACCCCAAATTTATTAAACTCGCGGTAAAATAATTTTCCTCTCAATGTAATTTCATTGAAATCCCCTGTGGAGGCCTCTTGTTTGTAGAGGCCTAGTACCTAAATTCCCTTTGCCCGAGCCTAAATCCTACCCCGTACACTATTTAACCAGTCCCTGATCATAGTCCATCACAGTCCCTGATTTACAAATATCTTGAGGTCTCGCTGCAACTACTGCAACCAGCAAGATCCCGACCGACAATATTCTAAAAACCACAGGAACAGGTAATAACATTGATACCAGTTCCTGATAAGGTGTAACAATATAAAAGCAAAAGAATACCCAAGTATATTGAAATTTTAATTATTTAAACGTTCATGCAAAAGTGAATTCATTATTTTCAGGTAGGTACCGGTTATTTCCGTCACTGCACTCCCACACGACACGTAGGTGCCGAGTTGTGGCTATGATTGGTGAAAATAAATTGTCTTTCAACAACGATATTACGGATTAAATGAAATGTATATTAATAAAGGCGCTAATTTGTTTATCCTAACTAATATTATAAATGTGAAAGTGACTTTGTTTGATTGTTACGCGTTCACGCCTTAACTACTCGATACATCTTTCATCCAAAAAAGTACTATTACTAAGCTAACCTAACCTATATACATTTATGCGAGCAAAGCCAGGAGAACAATCTAGTTTAAATAATTATTTTTTTGTAAGTATATTTATAGCTATACTAATCCTAGGCGGCTGGGTCGTGTGATGGCATGATCCCTGGATGGTAAAGATTAACAATTGAAGCAGGTGGCGCTGCAGTCAGAGTGCAAGCCAACGTGCGATTCGATTCTTGAATTTGTTTTCATCTATAAATAAGAATTCCACACGCAGTATGGTCACCACAGTGTTGGCAACTTCGGATTCTGACTAGTCATCAAGAAGCAACTAAGTAGTCGAAATATTATAATTACTACCGACATTTTTTTTTTATATTTACAGTAGCAGATAGTAATACGAAACTTAAAAGCAAACTAGTTATATTGCTAACGAGGCTGCAGGCAGTATTCCATCAACGGTTATTTAGTTCATATACTCGAACGTTTTATTGCCTGTTTCAATTTCGTTTTAATACAAGTATTTGTTCAATACAACTAAAGTGCCGTCGGCTCGCACCACTGAGAACATTATACTTGTAAAATTGATGCGATTACCTTATTGAACAATTCTACTAACGTAGGTGGCTTGTAAAGAGCTCAGATTTCTAGGGTCGTCAAACCATCTCTTATATAACATTATTATTGTGTATGTGGTAGAATATTATTTATTTATTTATTTATTTATTTTAGGAAAGCTTACAGTCTAATAAGTACATTTGACCAGTTACAATTAAGGTACACATGTTGCTAATTACAAGCTTCCACATAATAATTTGTACACCACTTGTATAACTACTCTGATTTCCTATGAGTTAGTTATCGTATCTACAACTAAACAAATGAAAAAAAAAAGAAAGAGCACAGACAAAAAATAACAACAAAAAACAAGAAACATAAAAAGCAATAATAATTCATACACATCAGCCAGAAAAACACATCGTGATATAAAGAAGATTACGCGAGATCAAAAAATAAATAAAAAATTAACAATTAATGTATAAAGAAATCTTTAACAATTTTATTTTTGATGGAGTTCGAACTTGTACAAAATAAGTCAATTTCCAATTTCGTTCTTCTTCTTGTTAAAACTCATTGCACTCCGCTAGAAGAAAGTATTTCGTCTATAATTAGTGAGTGAAAATGGGACTACTAACAAAGGACGCTCTCTGAAACCCAATTGATTAGTGCGTAGTGTTATATTTGATAGAAGTTCACGACAATCAATGGAGCCATTTGCGATGTTTGCCAAATAAGATATATCACTAATATTTCTCCTATATTCAAGTGGTAGGAAATGGTATTTCTTGCATCGGTTGAGGTAATCAGTTGTATATTGATGTGCTCTGTAATAGAGATATCGTAAAAAATTTCTTTGTATATCTTCGATGCGAGTTATATAAACTTGATATTGCGGATTCCAAACTTGCGAGGCATACTCGAGGTGGCTACGCACGTATGAACAGTACAAGATCTTCACTGGTTTTAAAGACCGAAAACAGAGACGGTTTTTTAAAACCGAGAGCTTACGACGCTTTTTTTATAATACTATCTACGTGACTATCGAACAGAAGTTTGTTATCAAAAATTACACCAAGATCTTTAATATGGGTAACTTGGGAGACAATTTGGTTGTCAAGGGTATAATCATGACAGATCCTTGAGGTTTGCCGCGAAAAGGTTAGGTAAGAACATTTAGACACGCTTAAGACGAGTCTGTTATGCTTACAGTATACCACGAATCTGTCAAGGTCTTCTTGAAGTTCCACGAAGTTATGAGGACACCGTATGGTTTTAAAAATTTTCATATCGTCAGCATATAATAGTATGTAAGAATTTTGAAAACAATATATTACGTCTGCGATAAATATAGTAAATAAAAGGGGGCCTAATAATGAACCTTGGGGTACGCCAGAAGGGACAGTACACCAACTAGAAGAATAACCCTGTAGAACTACAGCCTGGGTCCGATTATCTACATACGAGCAAAACCAACGATACAAGTCACCGTGTATACCAGATGACCGTAATTTATGCAGAAGTACACAATGATCTATACGATCGAAACATTTTCGGTAATCTGTATAGATTACATCCACCTGTGCACCTTGCTCCATTCCTTTTGTGATAAAGACAGTGGCAAGGATTATTATTATTATTATTGCTTGAGTGAACGAGACAGAGCGTTGCAAAGTGCATAACTTTGTCTCGTTCTCACGTAGGTACGTAATCATAATTATACATGAAATGGCGCTATGGTCATTTCTTATTTTCATTCCTACGAATGGAGCTGTAGTTGCCTATTTTCATTATTAGGTGCTATGGATTGTCAAATATATTTTATGGAATAGGTACTAACTATATTTACAATATGACCAAAATATTTTATAAATACTAAATACAATATTTTAGTCGCATGTTACAATAAAATTAAAATAGTCGACTGCTCGACCGTCATACTGATTTGAGGATTGTTCGTCCTTTCTTGTTTTCTCTTTGGTCAATCAACTGTAGTACATATTCATGTTCAAGTGTCTGCTGCTTTTAAGCTGCCTTTTCACTAAAGATGCAAGCGAGGGATATAAAAGTGTGAAAACCACCAATAGACCCGTTTGATATACATAGCTTAGCACAAGATAGCTTTAATATCAAAATATATATGCAAAGAAGCCTAACTAATATTATAAATGCGAATTCACATTCGCATTATGTATCTATTATTCGAAAACAAATAAACTCATGTTGTTTCACGCCATAACTACTCGACCGATCATCATAAAATTTAGCATAGGCGTAGTCAAGGGTACCGAAAAGGACACAGGAGAAGCTTACATAAAAAAAAACTCTCCCACTTCTAAGATTTTTTTTTAAAATCTTCATAAACGCGATCAAAACCGCGGGCACAATCTAGTTTTACATAATTCTTTAAGCGAAGGATACACGTGGTAGAGTTTTACAGCTATAATGGTATAGAAATACGAGAACGGGGAAGAACTAAGAGCCACACATCCTAGTAATGCGTGCCAACATCCTATATCGTACAGCCTACGTCACCCATCTATTATTATTGCTTGCGCGAAATTGAGTATACACATACGAAAGCGTTATCTCCTTTTCGCGGTTGTTGTAACATGTCTCCTCAACATCATCATCATTTTAGTCGGCAGATATAGGTCTCCTGGACCCGTCTTGAGCCACCCAACCACTTGCCTGACCACTTACCAGATCGTCGGTGTGTCACCTTGTATGTGTGTCTGTGTCCCCTTCACATAAATAAAAATTCCTCCAACTAATAGTAAGAGGTCTGTAGCCATCAATCCGATAGTTTTATGTACACTGTGGTTGCTTGCGTCGTAAATAGCACACAACCTCTGATATACGCCATAAAAAGTCAATTGTAGGCTTCGGTGGCGTAGTGGTTAGTGTAACCGACTGCCACGCCTGAGGTCGCGGGTTCGATTCCCGCACAAGTCAAACATTTGTGTGCATGAACATGAGTGTTTGTTTTGGTCTGGGTGTTTTTATGTATAATATGTATGTATTTACAAAAAAAAAGTATATATGTATGTTTATTCATTGTCTAGTACCCATAGTACAAGCTCTGCTTAGTTTGGGCTAGATGGTGTTATGTGTATGTGGTAGAATAGAATAGAATAGAATAGAATGAATAGCAAGTAGAGACGGCTAATATTTATGCAAGTGTTAATCATTGTTTACCCTGTCTACGATAATTATATAGTTTACATCTGTCTATAGACAGATGTAAAAAGAGATTTGAACATAAAATATAAGATAGCTAATGTAAAGAACCGTTTTCTTCGATATTTTTACGTTGCCTCGTACTTCCAGTGGCGAAGCGTGACCTGTCGCAACTTTTAATTATTAGCTATTGAGTTTTATATCTGGAATTAATCACTTCTAACAGACCATTTTTAAATATCATAACAAACTGCCGCCTTTTCTATACTATTTCTTTGTTTATTTGTTTGTTTGTAAAAGTTTAACTTAAAAAATACTCAACTGAATTTATAAATTCTTTCACCATTAGAAAGCTACATTATCAGCGAGTAACATAGTCTATATTTTATTTAAAAAGATACTGTTACTAACATTTTTTTTTTTAACCTGGGGCAATTCATGACCCATACCCCTCTGCGGGGCGGGCGGAGGGGCTATGTCTAATAAGAATAATGTACCTCCCGGAATACCGACTAAACCTACCACGGTGTTCCTCGACAAAACCACTATCGACGGGGCCGCGCGAATCATTGCACATGCGGTCGCGACCCCGCCGAGGTTTCGGCCCGCCGTATGAAAGGGCAGGCCCCTACACGAAGAGGCCTACCTTTTAGGTAAAACCCCTCCCAAACCCTACTGTCCCCCCCTCCCCCTAGAGGGGAGACGGAGTCGAAACAGAGGCGCGCGTGGGAACACGCACGCCGCCTCTCGGACCTGGTGCTGAAAGGATGGCGGGCAGGCCCACAAAGCCCGCCACCCCCAGGTCAATCCTCAGGGTGGCTGGAGGTCATCTCGCGCCCTCCGGCGCCTGGTTCTGCGGTTGGGGAGAGGGTTTAAACGCTCCCTCTCCCGCTCCGCCGCCTCCTTGATGAAAATGACTTCCTCACAAAAGGAGGCGATGGCGTTCCACGACCTCTCACTCCGGACCATAGACTGAACTACGGCCGGGAGCGAGAGGGCAACCAATCCGACTGCCGCGATCAACTCACGGCGCTGCGATGCCCAGGCGGGGCAATCCGCCAAAGTGTGCAGCGCCGTGTCCACAACAACGTCGCGCCAGTCGCCGCAGTGGTGACAACCGGGCGTCTCTTGCCGGCGTATACGACACAGGAACTGGCCAAAACAACCGTGGCCAGTCATTACCTGTGTCAGCCGGAAGGTGAGGGCGCCATGCCGCCTCTCCAGCCACTCCTCAAACACGGGACTTACCGCCACGATCGTGGCGTGCCCGGATACTGTTACTAACATACCCTAACCTACTTTTACCCGAGCGAAGCTACATGCAAAACCTAGTATATTATTAAGAGGAAAGATTAGATATTTTGTTTGTTTGTTTATAAGGGTGTAAATCAAAAACTAATCAAACGATTTTAAAAAAAATTTACCTTTATAAAGCTACGTTATCACTGAATAATATAGGCTATATTTTAAGCGAGCGAAGCCGCGAGCAAAAGCTAGACTCTGGTAAATATGTTAAATTGCATATCTTCAGTAAGAAGTCACTTAAGTAATTCTTAAATGAGCTTAAGTGCGGCAGTAAGCTTAAGACTACTTGGCCGTGACCTAAACTTAAATTAACCTAATGTGCCCGACTGATATATATCTACTTACTCCTTTGGCCATTTACGGGTCTAATACTATGTTATGTTAGTCCATCGTAAATTATAAGGCACTTTTCTTAATTTACTCTTGAGTTACAAACATAATTCCTTCCGAAATTTCTCAGACTATCTTATAAATGTTGTACCTACGGTAAATATAGCCTTGTCAATCAAGTAATACTAAATCTTACATCTAATGTAACAGTTTATACAAGCGATTTTTCTTGTTTTAGGAAACCTACAGGTGGAAATATTTGGCGATTTGACTTTGACAGAACCTATCAATGTGAACATTATATACTGACAAAGAAAAGTAAAATAAATTTACACGGATGTCACATTGGTTTAAGTGGTCAACTTTCCTATGTCAGTGCTCTGAGCGTTGTGTGTTCGATCCCCACACACAAACAAACAGACACAAAGAACACCTAGTTCCTTGTGTATGTATATTCATTTTATTTTATGTTGTTTCATTGTTAATAAAGACCTCTAATTTTAAATAAGTATTTGTTTTGAAAAATAAATACTTACTTACTAATTAACAGGTACGACTTCAAATGAAGGCAATATGTTTAAATAAAAAGACAACTATGTTACCTACTTATTCTGTCAAACTCCCGTGACCGTCCAGTTGCTGAAAAGCAATGGAAACGTTCGGGGAAAGTGTATTGTAAGTATTTTTATTTCAATATATATTCTGTGTTTCGATCAATTAATGCATGGATATCAGAAATAAGTTCATTTTTACTTACTTCCAAAACGGATAAGTATCTGTTTGACGATTGCAGTAACGACATTACCTATTGGTTAGTTTATCCCTATATTATCGCGGTTTATGGGGACCAATACCTAGTAGTCCGTATGAACTGCGATAATATACCTATAACAAATATACCTATACAATAGCGATACACATAATAAAGCGATGTTTACCAAGGTAAACATCGATGGGAATTGTAAATTGTAACTTCTTAACAAAAAATGCTTTGGAATCGCTAACACTGAAAAGCAGGCAACGACAATTATCGCGTTAGTCGATGCCAAGTAATTGGCATTATCTTTCTCGGCTGTTTGTTTGGCACCGACTCCGTAAATTTAATTAGTAACACAGTTGAGGCTTATAATACCATTTTTATTATTCCCTTTAAAGTTACCTTTTTTTGTAAAACTACAGTAACAGTAAGGCATATTGCTGCCATGCGTTAAAAAAATAATGAGGCTCTTTTCCGACCTTTATTTATTATACGGAATTCTACAAAAAAGGTTATATATGTATAAAAGTAGTCTCTTTTAGAAGGCTGATTAGCGTCAAACATGTTTCGAAGGATATATTCGTCAAAGTAGTCAGCTGGGACTGTTTTAGCTAAAGCTTTTTATAACTCCAAAGGTTGGGTACAGGGATTTTTTAAAATATAGGCACTGCGTTAATATCTTTAATTGAAGTAGTGAAGGCCGATGTTTTATATTATGGCTTTTAGCGATAAACAATTATAAATGTAATATCACATCTGTGTAAGGGGATCGGCAGGTTGTGTATTACGCCTAAATTTAAACTCACGTAAAATAGGTAAGCCATAATTTCCATCAACTGGGTAGATTATCAGACTCCGTAATAACAGTTTAACTGAGCCAGGAATCAAACCCATAATCGCACGCAAACATAAGTGCAAACTTATGCCAACGAGATATAACCACTATGACGCTTCTGAAAGTAAGAGAAAACTATATTTACATGAATAATACCTTACCGCTTCATTCCACAGTACCTAATTAAAATCTATAAAACATGCATCTCGGTCATCAGTTACATCGCGTTTGGAATTAATTACGTACACGCTGAAATATTGTCAACCTATCACAACATTATATCAGCTAGAACAAAAGCTATGCACGCCAACACACAAAGTAAAGAATTACCAATCCAGATTCCAGTCTAAAATTGAATTTGACGATAATTTAGTGCTTATTTATGATAAAGAAATATTTTTAATAACTAATAGCTTTGAATTAAATTAAAAATTAAATGACTTACAGTTTGTGTGTTTTATGACACTGTTAGACAATTCCACACAATATAAAGAATGTTGTAAATAGATAGTTTACTTATACCTTTTACTTATATTGTAATATTGATTGACGTTCTAGTAAATATTGTCCCTTGCTCTCCCTAAGCCACGAGGAGGTGCACAAACACAATAAATACTTATTTATTGTGTTTGTGCACCTCCTCGTGGCTTTTTCGTTTAATTTCACACAAACACAGAGCTGGTTAAGTAACCAGCTCTGTGTTTGTGTGAAATTAAACGCGCAACACTAATTTCGACTAATCATACTCAATTAGGGCTGTTCAATGATATATCTACATCTTCACATCTATTTTTGTCTTTCAGAGCCGACATAAGTTCCATCCATTTTTGTTTTATAGGGACAATGTTGCTTTATCAATGTTGTTTCATGCAGTTTGAAATATATTTTTAACCGATATTTTCGCTTTATGTTTATATTCTGTGTAAGAATCTGTTGTTTATTCCTTATTTTTATTCGTGTAAATATTCTCTTGTTAGCTTTTACCAGAATCTACATTCATGTGATTAAAAATAAAATCTAAGGATGAAAAATAGATTTTGTCACCCATTAACTATTTATCTGCAAAGTGTCGACGATTATTTACACTATTGTTGTTAAAAATATTAGATAATATAACCAGTAGTGATAAAGAAGTACACCGGATAACTTTAAGGAGGTTATCATACATGCGTAGGGTCTCGCCTGTTCCTCGGAGAGGTTAAGTGCAGACTGCAGAATTCTACTTACTACTAACGTCACATAGTTCAATTGCTTCATTAACTCATCAAGTCTAACGTCAGATTAATGTATTCTTTACATAGTCTTTTCTTTGTACATCGCTGATATAAAATTCTGCAATGAACTTGCTCTCATAAGAGTAATTTTAACACACAACCCAAAATAAACGTTTTGATAGAGAGATCACTATACACTGTTTATAAGAAAACAAACACTCTTGTAATATAACGTTTTACACCAGAAACACTATTATTAAAAAGTACGTTTGCAGGTATTTTTAACGTAACGAATCGGCTAACATCGGTTTATAATAACCGTAGATTGAAATACTCATACAACACAATACATCAATTTATTCAGCATTTAGTAAACCATGAACCACTGCGTAGTTTTGAAGATAAATAAACAAAGCTAAGCGGCTTAATAAATCTTCGCCAATATGACTATTATGTAAGCTATAAGTCGCTATTAATAACTTTATTTTCGTATAACAAAAACCCGTAGTATTAAATAGAATTTTCTTAGGCATTTAGAAGATTTTATGGCAAGTCTTGATAGCCTATATAGTGAACAGGCTAGCGTGAACTAACATCATAAATACAAAAATGTATTATTTTTAGGACTAATAGTTCCTTATCCACGTTAAATGCGTCAATGAACTACGAGATATTTTATAATGTCTTTTTATAGTGGTACAATGATAACAAAGATTTGTTCAATGTAGCTATATACATATGTGCAGGCGTATCCTTTAAATATTTTCCATAATATTAATTGTAAAATATTACCATTAAACAAATTATTTCTTTGTTATGATTTAACCTCTCCGGGTAAAAGATGTGAGTGAATTTACGGGTAAATACAGAAGTTTGATACAATGGATAAAAATAACGTTAAGGAAACGATCCTACGTTCGCACACAGAATGGTCGGAGCCGTGCAATATTGTTAATAAAGTTGAAACAAGTTCGTAATTATGTTTGTATTAATTACGTTATTATTAATCATAACATTAGTATTAATTGAATGCAACTGTGACACGGTGTCATGGCGCTATTTGACAGCTCTCTAATTATTTCGTTTTGTAATTATGCTACACATTCAATTACAGTGAACTGCCGTCAGTATTGGTAGCGACAAAAACGCAAAGAGAAATTTTTTTTTTTCATCTAAGCCAAATTAAGCACAACTGCCAGCGCAGCCATATGTTTATAGAGGATTAATAGAAGAAAATTATAAAAAGAAATACAGCAACCGCACTATGGATGATATCTACGTCACAGACGATAAATTAAATAGATGATTTTACAAAGATCCAGACTTGGATAAAGTATTTATAGTTAACAAAATGTTATGTTCCTTGCATAGATTAAAGCACTCTAAGCATATGTACTGTACATGTATTTGCGAGACGATCAAATTAAACCATTCCTTACTGTTAGCCTATATTTCTGACTACTGGTAACTCCTCATATTTTATAAATCTGTTCGGCCTATTGGTTTACATTTTTATTTCTGGCAACACAATATATACCTAATTCAAACGTGCTAGTTGCTACTGGCGGCTACGGCTTTCTTGTTCGAAACGATGAAGTGATCGGTCGTTAAATAAACGTCGTATGAGAATACTGTTGGATTAAAATAAAACCTAGCAAGGTAGTACAAGCCTAATGTAAATTCAATTGATTGCATAAAATTGTGGGAAAAAAATAAATATATTTGTGATTTGTGCAATGTGTTTTGTTTTAACTACGAATCCTCTAATTTCTGAGCTGGGATTACAATACAATCATACTAGTTACTTCGGCAGCCGAATTTGGAAGTTTTTATTGGTGAATGCGCTTACACACAAAGGGACCATCAAGGAAGATTTTAGTTAGCGTCTTGTTTAATTATAACTTATTGCAATATGTAGAAACCGCAGACTGTGATTAATTTATGTATGTGCGTCACATTACTACATAATGACGTACTCGATATACCTAATAACGATATCAATTAATAAACATATGTATGTATTAAGAGAAATAATCTCTTATCATTGCTATGGTATTAAAAAGTAAACTTAAACATAAATAGTTTTAATAATTTAATTAGCTTAAAATTAGTAAAGTTTAATATTAGTAGTAGTGTAACAGTTTCTAAATTATGTAATAAAGTGTCAAATAAACAACGCGATAAAATACGTATATAGTAGTTTAATTTCAATGAATAACATTCGCGTAAACAGATGACTATATTATTGTGTTACACTAACATAATATTAGTATTGCAATTTTAAAAACTAAAACAATAGCATGTTATATTGTTATTTAACAAGATATAAAATAACAACATGCCCTTATGCTGCGTTCTTTCCTTCTAGTTCCATAGAACTAACTAACTAAAGAACGGTGCTACTGATATATATTTTAATATTTAAGCGAGTATATTGAATCGAATCAGAATTTACTTGGAAGAAATTTATTGTAATAATATAATTCGAATGAGAGAAACTCGCCACGCACCCTTCGTTTGCACACCCCAACTAATGCAATAGAAAAAGTTTGACAATACCGAACTCCTATGGATAGGAACAGCCGCGTCGTAGATTCTGGCCATACTTCAACTTGCTGTATTCCGCTTTCATCATAAGCTGCAGATGCACGATTAAAATGTAAAGCTTTGCATATCCACCTAATCACGATATTTTAAAATCGCATCTAAACTAATATAACCTAGAGACACGTGTATTTATATAAATTGCTATGTTTTGCTTTGTTACACTTGCTCAAACCGCTACGAAAGCTATTTAATCGGATAATTTGATGAGCTTCTTTCATTTTAGCTGCTTTGCAATCGTTTTTGGCAATACTGGTTTACATATTAAAGTGCTTAAGCGTTACTATTTCAAGGAAATCTGGTTATTGTTACAAAGAAATAAAAATTTTAACTGTATTCAGCATGACATAATATTTAGTAAAAAATTTGCTATATAATATTAAACTGCCTCCGTGGCGCAGCGGTAGTGAATGCGACTGCTCTGCATGTGGTCTCGAGTTCAAATCCCGGGTCGGGCCAAGAAAATTTATTGGGTTTTATGATAAGAAATCTCAATAGCAGCCTGGAGTTAGGAAGTTGGCGGTGTAAGACATCCCCGTGCCTCGGAAAGCACGTAAAGCCGTTGGTCCTGCACCTGATTTCTCTCCGGTCGTGTCGGATTACCGTCCCATCGGATCATGAGAACAGAACAGAGAGTGCAATTGTGTTTGCGCACATACTTGTGCACTATAATATCTCCTGCGCAGATGGCCAGTCTCCGTTAAGACTGGCCGCCGTGACCGAAATTCGGTCTGGAGGACATTAATATGATATGCTATATATATAATATGATAAAATTTTATCGAGTTCTGCTGTGTGGAATGTTTACGCCCTTATTCTTAATTGTATATTTACTCTATGACAAATAAGGATTAAGTCGAATCCGTCAATTTATGTACATCTGCCCATATTTGTGACACGGGTGTGTTGCCTCCTCTATTCCGTGTTACAGCACTTGCGTGCGAGGTTTGTGGTTCTCACGAATCGAACCATAGCTCGTCGAAACATTGAAGTATGGCGAACAAACCACTTGTAATAATAAACACGAGACACAACAGTTTGTAGAACATTTGTTAGCATTCCTCACTATCCTCGCACTTGAAGTTTTATATTTTGTTTACCACTTACAAACTGGCTTTGTGAAGCTAAACAAGCTAAACGTAAGACAAAATTATGTAAAAGTAAACTGTAATCATAAATATATTGTAGTTATGGCAGTGGTGATACCGCTATCAGTGGTTAGAATTACCTACTGAATTATACTTTTAAAGTAGTTATTCCAAGTAATAAGAGCTAAGTGGTTTGGCCTTTAAAAAAAGCTTTATAAGCCATTGAAACTTTTTATATTAATTTAATTTTGTCTTCCGATTACTTAAGTTGAAAATAGAAAAAGATTTAGTAAGTTCGACATTTCCCACTTTGTCACAGACTCTCACACGCCAAGCTATATTACAAGCCTTTTTTTTAAGTTATATATTTGAAATATTTCGTCTCGGGCAACAATGAAACAGCCAATATGACATGTTAAGTGACTTCTATACGGGCATTATTTTCTGATATGTGTGGTTGCAATATTTGTGCAATACACGGTTATATTTTTCGCATAGCCCGCAATATTTTTAGCATGACTGACTTTTAGTATTAATATGTTGCTGAAATTGCCAGACTTTCGTTTGGAAGCCCCTTCATTAAATTTACTATTGGCTAGAAATGTAAATGAAACCACAAATAACACAATTACGATAACTAAAATATTTATTAATAACTCATTGCCATTAAAACGTATATGAATCGTCGCGTATCTTTTAAAATAGTTTAAAACCACAACAGTTCTCGCGACAAATTTGTTTGTATATAAACAATTTTTCTCAGAACCGCCTGAACTAACAAAGCTTGTGGTGATCCAAGGATGTTTGGTTCTACGATACTTCACATACTCTACGATATCGTATCAGTACTAGTATTAAAAATATGATAATTTGGTGATTTGTACTTTAGGAGTAATCTCTAGAACTACTTAACCGATTGTAGAAATACTTTTATGAATAGAGTAAGCTGCTGTATACCTAATACTAACTCTGAGTAACGTTTAATGTTATACAGCACATACATAATATTCCGTCTGGATATTTCGGAGCAGCCTTCGGCATGGAATACTAACGACTCCACAATATAAACAGTTCCTATATAGCAGGGGGTCATTACAAACATTGAAATAACCCACGTCAATCGGGAAAGCTACTTGTAAATCATAAAATTTTTGCTCCGTATGAGGACTGTACCTACACTCTCAACGCAGAGGCAATAGCGAGACGAGCACTTAAAGCACAGCGTCATGTATGCAGTCAAATTATAGAATGATGTAAAAGTATTACATTGTGTGTTTCACGTAATTAGTATTATGACGTGATACGGTATTGTTATGGTACGAGCAACACTGTAATGCACCGTAAGCGGTATTGAGGCGATTACAAATGTCGCTTACGAGCAAAAAGCACCTCGTTGCAACAAGTATAGTACACTAATATAGTATACTAGAATATTATACTAAGCAATCACATTTTCAATATAATGCATCTGCAAGGGTTAGCTGCCAGTATTTCTATGTACTAGTATGTCCGTGTGACTTTTACTATATTTAACAGGTTCCTTTTCTAATGAATCGCGTAATTAGGATACATAACAATAGATCACACATATATTCTCATGCTTTGATCCTCGAAGAGCAAGGCTACGGTGCATTACTTTTACATTTGGCCAGCTATTTACAGGATGGACGTAATAGAAGGCAATAGAAGGCAAGCCTATTGCAGTCTACCGGGCACAGATCTAGACTCTGTGCTGTTCGGTCTGTCCAGCATTAGGTAGGTTGAGCCCTACACGACACAGTTGTTCAGCATTTACTTACCATACGGTTTATCTATTATAATCCTTACTAATATTATAAATACGAATATGCGTTTGTTTGTTATGCTTTCACGCCTTAACTACTCATTTGTTCATCATGATATTACGAATAAGACAAGGGGTATAGAAAAAGACAAGGTACCTTACATCCAGAAAAAAAAACTTAACCCGAGGGATAAAAATGTATTGATAAAATCCAGAGTAACGCGAGCGAAGCCGTGGGTAAATCAAGTATTTTTATATAATTTTATAAATGTTATTTGTTAGAAATTTATCTGTTTGCTTTAAATAGAATTTAGAGCCTTCTTTAAATAAATCATAATGTGTTTTAGTAGTTAGGTACATCAATGATGGTAAAATCCTGGTGACTAGTCGAATGATAAAAATACATTGTTATCGATAGAGATAATACCTGCGATTTGAGAACAAAGTATTTTTATTACAAAATAATCTTAATGTCCAGCCTAAACCTAGCCTTGTAACAATTGCATTTTTATTACATCATATTTCTATTACATTTAATAATATATCTCTCTGTGAAATGTTCTCTCTTTAATCCTTAATTAATCACACGGTGATCACCCATTTCGGAGCGTTTTTATTGTCATCGCTTAGGCTCATGACAAACCTATTTTAATATCTATGTATTTAATGCGTGACTTACACATTAGCGTCATTTTATTTGCTATACAAAATATTTTATTGGTTACTTGCTTCCCTCAGTACAATTAGAGTTACGCCATAAACAGTCTTAGCGCTCGTGTTTCTGAAAATGTTTTTATTGCAATAAAACGTACTTTGCCTTACCGTACTTTTTCCAAACACTGTGGAGAACTCTCAGAAGTGCTCTTTATCTAATAAAGCGAGTCCTAATTGTAATTTATTAACAGTCTTTTAACTACGTACACTAACTTCGTATAAACATATGCGTGCGTCTGAAAAAACATTACAATCGGATTCGGGATATTTCTAGTCACCCTTTGATTATGACGTAACTAAGAAACTAGAAAAACAGGAAACAGATCTGAGGTTGACTGTACTGATGGCGTAATGGTTTGAGTGATCGCCTTGCCACTGCTGACGCGCTGTGTGGTGTGGGTTCAATACCCACACGGTCCAAAACTTTGTGTACATGTGTGTACATTTGTGTGTTTTGTTTTGTTTTGAGTCTGGGTGTTATATTTTTCGGTGGTTTAAATTTTATGTGCACTAGGATATAGACACTAGGGAATTTAGAAAAGTCCCTCGCGACACAGGATATCTAATAAAGCGTTTGCCAGGATTAAAATAAAAAAATACAATAAACTGCCAGTTTGTCCGTCAACGATATCCTTATTGTACTTGTGCGTATCAGCTCTCGTAGAAATAGTGATTCAGAGAACTGTATTATCGTACGAGTATATTTAGAAAAGATAATTTGTACGTCACGACAGTACACACCGCTAAACTATTTGTCCCCGTTGCTTATCTCATAAGTAAAATCGTTGCTTATCTTGGATGAGTCAGTGCTAGTTTCAGTGATCGGTGTCACTCGGTTTTGGTACTTAATGTCTTAGGCCCGGTATCAGTATTCAAGAAAGTCAAAAGAAGTCGTTTGAGCTACGGACAGTTAAATTAGTTTAAATTGACATATTTTTCATAGAACATGTGTGAAAAGTTAACTGTCCGTAGGTAAAACGACTCGTTTTCTGACTTTCTTTAATACAGGTTCCTGGGCCTCAGCTAATGCCAGAATGACCATGGATGGGACATTGGCCTGCGTTATCATATAATAATATGTATATAACATCAGCTGTATATTAAACTTTCCCACTGATGGGTCTCTTCTCAGTGTGAGAAGGGTTAGGTTATAGTCCACCACGCTAGCCCAGTGCAGGTTGACAGACTTCACATATTTTTAAGAACATTATGGTGAGCTCTCAGACATGCAGGATTTCTCAGGATATTTACTTCACGGTTAATGTGAGCGATAATTATCTATTTAATACGCACATAACTTCGAAAAGTCTTTTGTATGCGCGCCTTAAGATCGAACTCGAGACCTCTGTATGGCAATTTACTGGTTGCCCACTAAGCTAACGCTGCTTATTATATTAAATATATCAATCGCCTTCCATGATTGTTACAGTAACAACACGTTCAGTTTTTTGTGTTTTTGATGTTCAAAGAACAACATGATGAACAACTGACAGTGCCAGTAGCGTGTCGTGTTTGTAAAGTCTCTTGAGATATTATTATTGTTTTATGCTTACTACAGTAATTTTTGTAAAGTAATTGTTAGTATAATATGTATAACAATAATTGCAGCGTCGTCAATGCGCTAGTGGCATGCTTGGTATAGCAAGAATCGTACCAAAAACCTTATAATTTCCTACCCTCGTCTTACACGCTTGCCTCGTATTATAGTAAACATTCGGTAACTTACATGCATTTATTTAAATAAAAATAATGAAAACTTCCATACACCTTTTAAAATGAGCGTTTCGCACGTGTTGAACGATAATATTACATAATGTCCGGCAAGATTTAAACACAGAGGTTATGCAATATCACTAAGCTAATATTACTATCTTCTGTCTAAACCAGTTACGTTAAACATGCCTTATATTGAATAAGTACAAATACGATGTGTAATGCATTACTTAACTATTTTTGAACTTGTTAATTTGTCTACCAGTGGACGACCTAGTATATTTATTATTGTCTATTTGTAATTTAGAACATGGTAGAGCAATCTGATTTGGTAGACCAAACCAGATTCCTCTACCATGTACTACCATGTACCGTGGTTTCACTCAGTAGACCATTAGTCTGGTAGACCAGACTAATGGTCTACTGAGTGAAACCATTAGTCTGGTAGACCAGACTAATGGTCTACTGAGTGAAACCATTAGTCTGGTAGACCACGGTATAATATGAATATCAGGAATTATTAATCACTAGCTTATGTTTCCCTCCGTTGTATTTTATTACAATCATGCATACAAAAAGGATAACGCAACTTCTTATTAATGAAATAGTTTATTTTTTAACCAGTTTTTAGTGCCTTTACCTACAAAAAATAAAGTAGTATCTTTTCATCTTACTTACATTGGATTTTTGACATAATCTTTTCTATAAAACATATTCTTCAAGTATTTCTTTTGACATGAAGGATTCTGAAGATAGTGTTACAAAAACATTTATTTACGAGTTAACCAGCTAGTCGAGGCAAATCTTTGTAAGTGTCAAGCACGCAATTGTCAAAAAAATAATATCTACGTTTCGCAAGATGTGGTAAAATCTCATCATTGATGCCATTACACGTTAAGAGTCCCTGTACGAATTAAATGCGTAAGCTTTAATATAACCTCTCTTTTATGTCAATCATCATAACAGCGGAATCAATATTATGATGCAGGTAATATTGCATATGATCGGCACTTATTTACCAAAGTGGTAAAACTAAAAGCAAACATAATAACTTAGGAAAAGGCTACGGGCAAGCTACGGGTCGTAGACATGTCGTAGCTTTCCGTAACTTTATCTTTACGGATACTAAGTTACTTTCAAAGTCGATTATTTTGTGCTATTGAACTCATTTTAAATAATATGAAGTATTCTTCTACTATTACGCTTTTAGTTTTTAATCTAAATTTTAATAAGTGTTACCGTTCTTTACATTGAAATTAGAAATAAATTAGCGTCATCAAAATACGCAGGTAATTGTTTTAATACCTTTAACTAAATTTTTATTTTTAGGTTATTTCTTTATACGTTCAATATTTTTATTTGTATATGATAATTAAAATAAGCAATTATGTAGAACAAATTAAGTTCGATCCCAGCAGCTGGTGATATATTATTATTATATAGATTATATATTATAATTGTGCGTATGTAGGTATCTATATAATGTTTCGTTAATGACTGCAGTTGAAGTGCTGTGGTATTAGCAAGAAATCAAATGATTAAACACTTTGCATCTAAGTAGTGGGTGGAGTACCTTGCTATACAATGACGTACCATGGAATAAGAGCAGAAAAATGATCACGACAATATATAATAAAAGATTACTATTGACAGAGGAATTAATCATAGTGCAGGATCCATCTTATAAAGAATAATGTATATATAAACCGTATTAGCTTTTAACATAGAAATACCTTTCAGATATCGATAAAATGTGTATTCAATTGATATTTCAAAGATGTACAGTCGACTACAAATTCGCATAAGAAAGAGTGTACTATCTTATGCGAATTCATTTCATAGTCGATTGTTACAATAAACATAAAATCTTTAGTCAGCTGTATAACCTGTTCAATGACTAAATAATTATTCATTGCTTTACACATATATGACCATCATTATAAAGAAATATATTATAAAATCAATCACACAAATGTGATTGATTTTATGCATTGAACGTAAAAATAGCGTCAATGGTTCCGCGACATAGGTTTAAGCGTATGCATGCATGCGATCATGCAGTCTCGCGTTCGTTCTCGGGTCGACCAATGTATAACCCGGTTTTTTAAAAATTCTCAGCATAGAGTATGGAAATGTTTCCAGTAAACGGCAAAAGAACCGTCGCCTACGTGGGAACTACATATGTATATATCACGAGGTGTGGATGTGGATATAAAACTTATTCGTGACATACCATGTATGTATGTAATATCAAAAACATGACATAAAGTGAAGGCCTTTAGGCGTTCACTTCACTTCACTAGGCATCAGCCTAGTCTACAAGTGTACTGTGCTGTGCTAAAGCTAGGTCACCTCACCGATATGACGCCCTCTACTGAATAAGGCCTTCCCTAGAGATTATCACAATAATTGAAGTCGACGTGTTTGTGTCAACAATACTATATACGTTATCAAAATAATATCGGATTGTTGCTTGCTGCAAGTAGAACAAAGAGTAATGATAGTGATCAATAGTATACTTCTGACCTACAGTAATTATTATAAGCACTACTAAGCTGACGAACAAGCTTACAACTCTTCAGGTAACCTTTGGCTCTTGAAACACCAAGGGATTAACCATACCGACTTTTGATTAGTCTGTTTACTGGTAGATAAGGAATAAAGTGGTATAAAAGTAAAGGAATATGAACCGCCGGTCCTCTTACCAAGTGAACCACCGTATAAACAGTATTGCTAATGTTACGCCGGTTTCCTACAAAAGGTTGGTAAACGCAGCCGAAGCTCATTCGTACCAATTAACACATTTAACGCCGTGTCGGTCACAAATGACCGCGAACAACACATTTACTGTTGGGTCTGTTATATGGCAGACAAAGTGCAAACAACGGGTTCTTCCGCTTCCTCAAATCCTCATGTGGCATTATTATTTACACAACTAGTCATGGTATCATTCACGTAAATTACATGTACCATTTAGCTTGTTCCTTCCGAATTGTATTTACCGCAATTAATCACAGCCTGATAAAAATTCTCCATTATTTTACTCAATGAACCAAACATCATGTTTTCCGTCTATTTCAGATTAGTGGTTAACCTAAATTATTCAATAACATCATTTGTCATGTATGTGATACATATAAATATATATGATTCAGGCATCTTCATTGAATTTCATTTAATAGGAAAACAATTAAACGTTACTCATATCTGTTTATTTCCTATATTCGATTATGCTACGTGACGTCAATTAAGAAGGATTAAGAAAGAACATTAACAGACCAAACATTAAGAATTAATTAGGTACTATTATTGCATCGAAGAAAGCAATATTTTAACCTGGATAATCCTCTTAATAGAAAAACAGACTTATCCTGGGATTCACGCTACATGCCTTAGAGAGGAAGCAGTGTTATAGCATAATGAGGAATGCTTTGCTTATGTTTTAAATTAAGTGTTTCCCGCGATTTCGTTCTCGTTTCTATGAAACTTAGCCTACGCCAGTTTTCAAGCTATCTTCATACCAAAATGTTTTAAGATCTATTCGGCTGTTTATCCTATTGAGTGGCAGTGGCATACTGGCAGCCAGATACAATAAGGTTTTAATTATGTCAGGTTTTCCAAAACTAAGACACAGAGACAGAATTTGACCTTTGATAAAATTTATATGACTAGCTTACCTCTTGAATATAGAGCTCCTCATTACTAACTCCAGAGTCGACCAAGTAGCTCTCAGCACAGGGTCTCAGATACAGATAGAAGAAGTGCTCGTGCGCCACCAGACTCGACAGCTCCCTGCCCTTATACACAGACGGATTGAACGGGTTTATTGCACTCGCGTTAGACTCCATGCACGACGTGTTATAGAACATGCTCCCAGAAGCACAGCATCTATGCACACATATACGACCAATACACGGACAACCCAGGATAGATAGCACTCCGTATTCTTCAAGCTCGTACCAATTACCACTCTTGTACTCCAAGCCATCGTGTAATATAGAACCGTTCTCGTACTTAATACCACTCGTAATGTTCAAACTCTGGTACCTGGTACATGGGTTACAATTAACGCTCACAAATACCAGGATTTTGATAAGGAATAGCAAGGACGCCTTCATTTTACAAGCTTTTTTTAGAATCACAATTTAAGTCACAAAAACTATTACACTTCGTCACACAATTTAACCATATTTTAGGAACAAGTCTTTAATATCGTTCGCTTTTAAAACGAATTTAATGGTACTAGAGGTGTATGTTTATCACGGCTCGAGTGTTTATTATCAGTGCACTAGGTAATTCGATGTATCATTTTTATAATGATAAGAGATAAGCGATGTCGTCGCGAGCGCGGTGAGCGAGGATGTCGGGGCGTGCTGTAGTCGCGAGATTTGTTTCCCGACTGGCAATGGCGCGCTGGTTGCGGACAACCCTGGCGCGCCCGGCTTGCCTCAGCCCGACACCACTTTATCAACGTACTCCTTTGTTTACTTGCAACCTGCTAATGACGTACTCTCAAAGAGGCGGTAATTAAAGCTAATTATTGTACTCGCTTTATCTCAACACAAGTTTAAGCTTACATAATTATATGATTTATATAATTGTCAGTGCATTGCTAATGAATTAGGAAAAATTACCATGGTGAATCCCGGTACAAAGTCATTATCATCCAACGCAAAAGTTTAAAAGTTATGAGAGGGAAGATTTAATGCATTTTTAATAATGCATAATAATTTGTTAATAACGAAACGGCAGCAGCAGGCATAGCAGATTGGTACACTTTTACCTAGTTACTTAAATTATTTCAAGTTAATCCACGTCGTGTTGGTTATACAAGAGAGAAAACAATTCATACCAAAAATAGTGCACAAGTATTCCCTTGGCGCATAGGTGTCTTTAGATTAATTTTATTTTAATAATAAAGATTATTGCTTTTTTTTTAAATCTATCATAGTCTTGTTTATAATGTTAAATGGCTTTCTTAAATGTTGTACTAAGTTATTCTTCAACAAAGCAAGGGTTAGCACCTCGGGCACGCCACGATCGTGGCAGTAAGTCCCGTGTTTGAGGAGTGGCTGGAGAGGCGGCATGGCGCCCTCACCTTCGGCTGACACAGGTAATGACTGGCCACGGTTGTTTTGGCCAGTTCCTGTTGTTTTGGCCAGTTCCAGTTCGCTCCCAGCCGTAGTTCAGTCTATGGTCCGGAGTGAGAGGTCGTGGAACGCCGTCGCCTCCTTTTGTGAGGAAGTCATTTCCATCAAGGAGGCGGCGGAGCGGGAGAGGGAGCGTTTGAACCCTCTCCCCAACCGCAGAGCCGGGCGCCGGAGGGCGCGAGACGACCTCTAGCCACCCTGAGGTTTAACCTGGGGGTGGCGGGCTTTGTGGGCCTGCCCGCCATCCGTTCAGCACCAGGTCCGAGAGGCGGCGTGCGTGTTCCCACGCGCGCCTCTGTTGTTTCGAGTCCGTCTCCCCTCTAGGGGGGACAGTAGGGAGTGTTAGAAGTGCCTTTGGGTAGATCTTTCGTGTAGTGGCCTGCCGTTTCATACGGCGGGCCGAAACCTCGGCGGGGTCGCGACCGCATGCGAAAGTGATTCGCGCGGCCCCGTCGATAGTGGTTTTGTCGAGGAACACCGTGGTAGGTTTAGTCGGTATTCCGGGAGGTACTTCATCTTTTCAACATCTTTCTTTTACCCCGGCGAGTCCGATATAACCCCTCCGCCCACCCCCGCGGAGGGGTATGCGTCATGCATTGCCCCACGAAAAAAAAAAAAAAAAGGGTTAGCACCTATTTGTGCACATGATCGTGAGGTCGGAATGAATGAATGCGAATGTTACACATTAAAATTAAACTACTTTATACGGTTTCTGTCGTTAGATACGTTTAGATAATTTTAAGAACTATAAAGCATTACTACTCTTTTAAACTTTTCAACAAATTAACTATTTCAATTATTAAACTATTTAGATTTACACTTTCACCGTCGTGTCGGTTGCTTTCAGCAGCCATCGTCTTGGGTAGACTAAGATGGTGTTGATGATGGTGGACTGAGTGTCTTGAAATGTAGATATTTCAAAGTACCTGAACATTATTTAAATTTTCCGCAGAATGAGTTCAGAATATCCTGTGTCTAGCTGTCTTTTGCCTTAACCATTTAGATTTAAACTTGCCCGACATTGCGGTGGAAACTCAAGGAAAGTGTCAATCTAAATACTTCAATAATTTAATAGTAAAGTTTAATAGTAGTAGTGGTTAAATAGTTCTCAAAATTATCTAATGTGGTTTTTTAAATAATATAGATAAAAGCCGTATAAAGTAGTTTAATTGAAATGCCGGCTAAGTTATTGGATTTTCTTTTCAGAAAGATAGACAATAATATATGCTCACATATTATTAGGTGGGCTTAAAACATAGCTAGGAATTGTGGGTGTAAGGCTGCTAAGCGGAGCAAGGCCGCGGAGCGAAGAAACAAATATTTCTCCGTTTGTTCGCTCCGCAGCCTCGCTTCGCTTCAATGGACAGGCAGCCTAATACCTCTGTCTACTTCGGTAGAGAAATACAGGCGTGATTGTGTATATGTAGGACGGCAGTACGAATTATCTGCAGTAGTACTAGCACATTAACTCCACTTTCATAATTATAGACTGGTTGCAAATTAAATCTCCTGTAATTGAAGGAGCACAAATCATCAAACAACTTTTTTAAATTTGCATGTACTGTGTATCCTTTGTTGGAGTTCCTAAGATAAAAAAATATATAATAGTGCATTTTTGAGCAATATCTCGCTCAGTAATTTCAATGGATTCTTTCTCCACGTTAATTGCTATGGCCGCTCTTATACTTTTCAGAAAAGGGGACTACTCAGTATAACATTTTTATACTCACTATTGCCACCGCGCCGAGTGTTGAGGGTTGGACACGGGACAAAAATTTGTGTGATTCACAACGATAGCCTAGTGGACCTATTAGACTGCCACGTAGAGGTTTCAATCTCGATCTTCAATCCCAAGGCACGTACATCTGACATTTTGAAGTTATATGCGTATTAATTAGTTAATTATCGCTTGCTTTAATGATCATACAACATCTTAAGGAAACCTGCATGTACGGGAGTTCTCAATAATGTTCTCGAAGGTATGTGAAGACTACCAACCCACACTGGGCCACCATGGTGGACTATGACTTAACCCACAAATTCAGGCAGTTTATACACAGGGCTGATATTATTATTATTATTATTTATTCTTGTCACGGCATTTATTATAAAACCAAACTACTTGATGGCAATGTCGTTTACCTTCATAAACGCAGGAATCAATATAGATCCTTAAAATGGTGTTTTACAATTAAATGGTGTATAACAATTTATTTTAAATTTTGTAATACGAAGAAAGAGGTTACTCCTTACTTATTTTTATAAGAATCTTAAAATTATTATCAAATCAAACTATATAAAAATCTTTAGTCCGCAATATAGATTATGTTGAAAAGTACTTATTCCATAAATTGATAGCACTGACAACAGCAACATAGGTGTTTAAATAGTAGGTACTATTTAAACACCTATTTTGCTGTTGTCAGTGCTATCAATTTAAAGAATACTCTTATAGATTTTCTGTTACATAATTCTCAATAGCAGTAAGCTGTAAAATCGCGACAGTGTCTAGTAGACAACAATAGGCTAACGCACTATTATATAGTACGTAGAAGATAGAATAGGCTGACACCCTGCTTACCCGTTTGGGGACGATAAGCATAATGCTATGTTATGTTATGAGAAAGAGTCTATCAACACACGCAGATCGCTTGCCTTGTTGTTTGTATAAGGTGGGGCTTTGCAATGTTAAGTGCGCGCCAATACATGTCTATTAACTCAAAATACGCAATTATGGAATGCCATAACTATACTTATGTTGTAATAATTTAAACACAAATTTTAACGGAACGACATTTTTGTTCCAAGGAGACAAGGCCGTGTTGACTAAAATGGACTATGGCAACAGCTGACTTGTAGACAGTGCAGCGTGTAATAAAAAATGGTGGACCTTAATGGATCGTCGCGTGCGCTTAATAAATAGTCATGTCCGCCTAAAACTACGTTGTTGACCGGTGACACAAATGTAGACTGTAGTTAAAATTCTCTATATCCTTACTAATATTATAAATTGCGAATGTGAATTTGTGTTTGTTTGTTACGCTTTCACACCTTAATGATTTGACTGATCATGATGAAATTTTGCATACACTTTACCAGGGGACAGAAAAGGACATAGGGTTCCTTTCCTTCCGGAAAAGTACTGTTACTAACCTTTTATTTTTTCCAGAATCTAGTTATCTACACCTCTATACTACCTATTAAAAACATGAAAGATTTCTATTTACATTGGTACTTAATTAATAAACTCAAAAACTAGAATTTTTTTCTTTAACCAGTATAAAGTTACTTTATGCTTTAGAGCAGCGATAGCTCAGAGGGGAGACCAACAGACTGCAATGCAGAGGGTCTCGGGTTCGAACCCACGTCGCGCACCTCTGACTTTCGGAAGTTATATGACTTTTCAGAATTATGTGCGTATTGATTGACAATTATCGTTAAGCCGTCGGTCCCGGCTGCCATGAACATCTATGGCAGTCGTTATTGGGAAAGTGTCGACACAAAAGATCCCACTGGGTCGAAGTGTCGCCGGTCTGCACTGACTGGCCCCCATATAAGATACATACATACTTTATGCTTTTTATTTTTGTGGAATTATGTCGGGAAATGGTTGCAGAATGTCCTACCGACTAAACTTAACCATTTCTTTTCGATCTCTTTTAGAGAATCATTACCTACGTAAAACCAAATCAAATGATCTATTTAATGAAAAATTCAACACATATTTTTTTTTAAATGCCCATTTGTTCCTTAGCGCAAAATAGGAAGGAATCGCATACTTTAATGACGAAAGCCAAGATATACATTGCTTAAGTGAAATTATTATTATTCTTAAAATATGATCACACGTTATATTTACACGCTCTATATGAGCTAACGAAAGCCGCAAATTATTAAGATCACGCTACATCCAAAGTCTATCTCCGGACCGGCGCTTTTTACTACACATACTTATGTATTTACAAACATAAAGTGTGCATAAAGTTTTAACCTTATATTACTTTGCATTGTAAGCTGAACCTTACTATGCAGTACCTTGTTGTATCTAGTACTTACTGTATTGGATTCCGTGAAACAATAATTGCAATTCTTTTTAATATTATCTATACTAATTGAAATTAAACTGCTATATACGGTTTTTATCGCGTTGTTTATTTGACACTTTATTACAAACAATTTTCAAAATTTTGTAATAATGTGTCAAATAAACAACGCGATAAAATCCGTATATAGCAGTTTAATTTCAATGAATAATATTCGCGTAAATAGAAGACAATATTATCTATACTAATATTATAAAGAGGTAAGTTTTGATATTTTGTTTGTTTATAACGATTTAACTCTTTTTATAATATAGCCGATTAGTAATATAACATTTCAATATATTTACGTTATTAATTTTATATTTCTATTTGATTGTTAAGGTAATTAGAATTTATTATTTAAAGTAATTCATACAAATTTATGTGACTGTAAAACAAATGAAATTTTCTGGATTTTGATATAATTTAATTGTTAAACTTAACTTTAATATTGATATTTCGTCACTTTCAATATTTATCTTTGTTTCTTTTGTTTTTTTATGTCATATTATTTATGTAATGTTTAAAATATAATGGACGCCGAATTCACCTGTAATTAGTTGTACAATTGGCTAGACTCAAAATGTTTCTCTTATGTGTATGTGATTTTGTAATAACTGTTGGTGAATCTTAATAAATAAATAAATAAATAAACTCTAAAAGTTTTCAACAGATGTAAAAAAAATATTTTACCATTAGATAGGTATATTGTCACCGAGGTAACCGAGTAACATAGTATATATTTTATTTTAAAAAAGAACCGGTTAACATAATCTAACCTATTTTTACACGAGCGAAGCCGCGAGCAAAAGCTAATTATTTATAAATACGAATGTGAGTTTGTGTTTGTTACGCTTTCACGCGTTAACTACTCGACCGATTATCATGAAATTTTGCATACATGCTGTCACCTTTCATCCATAATCATAATTTACAAAACCGAAGCCGCGGGCAATATTTAGTCGGAATATATTAACATCAATAAATATGACGATGTCATTATCATTTAGTTATCTTCATAAAACGTGTGTAGTTGTGCAATATAGCGACAAACGTGAGTTGAAAATTATCCAGATAGTGGTTAAAGTAAGACATATGAAATTAATAGCTCTTGAATACGGTATAACCTGCTCAGATTGTTTTGATACACAACTTTACAATAAGTTACCATTCGATTTAAAAAATGCGAGCTCTTTTAACATTATTGGAACATATTAAGTAAAGTGACTTCTCATGTGAGTATAAAACTTAAAAAAAAAGATTCCGGCGAATTGGGAACCTCCTCCTTTTTTTAAAGTCGGTTAAAAACAACAAAATTACCAAATAAATATAATATTATGTTAGCTGAGCACCAGCGTACCTATCGTGTCATTATCATCCAAAGTTCTCAAGAAAGTGACTTTGTCTTTTTTCAAAATAAATTCTTTAATCCTATAATCGTTTATAGATACATAATATACAAAAACACTAATTACGTAAATCAGAGGTAATAAGAATAGATGCATTCACACGAAAGTCTTCAACTACTTGAAAATGTATCATTGATTAATTTAATCACCAATATGTAGACGTATTTGACACGACATTGGGATACACTTACATCACATCATATAATTAAATTGGATACAAAAACGTTTTGCGAAAGGAAAGAGTACAAAGACCGCAGTGATAATATTAGACTACTGCGTCACGACACTTAGGTACTTGTCTTCATGGAAATTCGCAATATCTTATAGAAACTACAGAAATATCACTTAGCGCACACTGCAATAATTTATACATACACAATACCGTCATAATATAAGACTATGATGTTACCTACCAGACAACAGTATAGGTAACAACTCATCTTTAAATTAACTGAATGTACTAAATCCAGAAGCGGATGTTCTAATTGTTGTCCTCCGATTTTAGCTATGTAGTGCTACTTCAACTATTAGCTTGTTATAATATTTACCTTAACAATTATCGCAGTGGCTATTACGCTAATCATTGTAAGAATCCTGAGGTGTCATCATCTCAATATTATTTATCGTCGCCATGTCTAAGCACTTATATTTTTAATCTGTTAAGTTTTAGAATTGCGTTTGACCACAGGTGTGCCGCAGCGATTCTATTAACCCCGCGTCTAACGCATCGTCTTTGAGTTAATAAAAATGTTTAGAAAGATCATAAAATTAAAATGTACTACTAAGGACATATTGAATCTATAGGGTGGAGATAACAAAGATTAAATTTATCCAGGAATCTTGAGAACAACGAAAACTCATGGTAGACTTGAGCGTGAAGGGCTATATTTTTATGTCTTATAGAGGCTCTCTGTATGAAAAGCATAAAATGACTATCTGAAACATTGGGATTTGGGACGAAAATAACCTTCACGGAGTTTCTTCAGATTTCTTAAGACTGCGCCGAGCGAAATGTGCCAAAACAGGCGCTCACAGTTAAGTGAATAAAATCAACACTTTTTGTTTAATACAAATATAAAATATACGTTTACCATAACAATGAATGTGTTTACAATTATAACATGTAAAAAACTTAAAATAATTAATATTTTCGCCTACAAAATTACGTAAATTTGCACGAGAAATGCAAAAACGTAAGCTCGTGTTACCTGATTTTTAGATTATAACAGCAGAAATCTATCCTATTTAACAGCTTATACGAAACAGAAATAGTTATATTACAATTTGTCCGTCCCAAATATTTAAGTTATTGGTTGACAATAAAGATACATATTTATCAAAAAAGTACTTCAAATCCTCCATACAATTTTACTATGGCGGCCGTGCGCCGATTTGCATATGCGCCGCACGAGCTCTGTCATTATCTGTCTTACGGAAGGCGCAGTCTTAAAGTGACATTAAACAGCAGATGTTTGGACCACATCATAATGAGTTTATGACGATCAAAACGTTATGTAAACACTCCTTGACAGATACATTTAAAATAATTGCCATATTATAAATAATAATAACTACATTAAAATTTTAATATCTTCAGATCCTGTAAAGAGACTGAAGCATTTAAAAAAACAGTAGGTCCCCAAATATAACTAAATTTAATTATAAAGAAAGAGCAGCCCTTAGGTCCCTATAGATGTTGTACAGTAGGCACAAGAACAAAAATGCAGCAGTACGTTGGAAGGTACTTCTTAGCTAATAGCATTGAGCCACTGCCATTGTTAGCAGCTATAACAAAGGTCTATTTGCCACTAGAAGGTTCCATTTTGGCTAAAGTTTGTAATCATCGCTGGTAAGTTATAATAAACCTTTTCACCTTTTAAAATTTGTACAAATACTTAATATATTATTCTGAGTGCACGTATGGCGTAGTGCTTTAAGTGATCCCCTGCCATTTATACTGTTCGAGTGTTGTGGGTTCAATCCGCACACGTTACAAATATTTGTGTGATCCACAAATAGTTGTTCCGAGTCTGGGTGTTCTTTGTGTCCGTTGTATGAATGATTGTAACGTCTCCCGCGACACAGGATTTAATCCTAGTGCGGGACGGAGTAGGTATATAAAAAAATTCGGGTTTTGGCAACTAACCTCCTTACTAGGTACTTCGTCATTTCAGTTTTTATTTGCACTGGCTGTAGTTTGTCACACAACGCTAACAAGCGATGTCTCCACACTGACGAACTGAGTTTAATGCGGCGACGTTTACATTTGCTGATGTCTGGATCACAAAATGTAGACAGAAATAAATAGGTATACCTATTACTAGAATAAAATACGTACATACCTATAGAAATGTATAAGGAAAATTCCTCCTTACAATAATATATTCGTATGGGTATGTACATTAATATTACTATGCGTTTAGTTTCAATTTAGAATAGGACTGAACTAGATGTCAAAACTGTCAACTGTCGCTAGATAAATATGATTGTATTACAATACGGATATTTTATTACATTTAAGTATGTCATTTACTTTCTACGTCATATACGAATACGTTTTAGTATTACACATTATCAATTATTATCATTAAATAAACGAGATAGTGTAAAAACCCAGGATTCAAAATCTTCGTCTTAAATGTACATCATGTGACCCCTATATCTCGGGGGTCTTTTGACCCACAGGGCCCATATTCAAACTCGACCGAGGTATGACCTCCAAGGTGTCTGCACATCAAGTTACAAGTCAATATATTTCCATTTAAAATATGTGACCCCTATATCTAGGGGGTCTTTTGACCCACAGGGCTCATGTTCAAACTCGGCCGAGGTATGACCTCAAGGTGTCTGCACACCAGGTTAAAAGTCAATATTTTTCCATTTAAAATATGTGACCCCTATATCTCGGGTGTCTTTTGAGCCCCACGGCCCATATTCAATCTCGACCGAGGTATGACCCCAAGGTATCTGCACACCAAGTAACAAGTCAATCAGTCCAGTGGTTCTGGAGCTATGCCTGTCACTAACAGACAGACACCACACCCACAGTGTTTTCATTAACCTCTTTGAGGAAGACTCGGAGGTTAATAAATTACACAATTGCTTCAAGATGACAAAAGTTGATCCTATTCTTTGTAGAAATACGTGAACGGCTAAAATGATTCTGTTTCCAATAATTTCGTCTTACTTAGCATTTCATCCATTGCGGCAAGTGGACACTAATTTGTTTATATAATTATGTTTAATCATTACGGTGTTATAAGTGTTATAACGTTATAAGTTATAACTGACGCTATTATATTCTTTTAAATATGAAATATACCTTATTTTAATGCTTATATTCGGTAGAATCCGGCAAGCGGGTGTGAAATCTATATAATTTCCACTAAGTTTATCCCTTTTAAAATTGTCAATTGATTCTAATGAGGCAATAGTTGTAACTCACCACCTCTTATGCCCTTGGAATTTAACCCGAAGGTAACCTAGATTTGAAACTGATATTTTAAATTTGGATGACTGCCTGATCCCAGCCTGATCGGCGGGATCAGGCTAAGGAGAGTACAAAATGCCAAGCCATCATCCCTGAGGGCTGAGCATTGACGCACCTACACATTCAGAGAACACATGCCAGCTCTTAAATGAAGACTGTGCCCGTTGTCTATAATCGACATATAGGAGATAAGCGTTCTGTTTAAGCGCCTGCCAAAAAGAAAGAGCAACTAGGTATCTACTAAAGGAATTTTTTGCGTGTTTATGTATAAACAAATATAACTTTTGTTTTTCATAACTAGGGTCTGCGCCGCCATGGGTCTACGAGTAGGCTTAAACATTACTCCTACCGCTAAATATAAGTATACATATTATTCTATTTGTCGATCAAGAGTTCTATTCCATGTAGTAAAACATCCATGAAGCGACATCTACATTTTAATTGCCTAAAACACTTGCTTCATAATATAACCAACAATCTACATTATACAACGATAGGTGGCGCTTACACAAATCACAACAATTTATGATCAAAGAAAGCAGATGAATCATGATTGTATGATGTAATAAAATTATTTGCGTGATAATACTTAAATAATTACCCCCTTTATACTTTACGTAAATGTTAAAACATTAAAACAAATCCATTTAAGGTAATAATAAATGTTTTGAGAAAGAAAATTGTCTATTGCAGGGAATTTCCCTAATGAACGAATATGGTATTTATAATATTATCTATCTACAACATCCGTCTATACTCTATAACGGTAATAATATTCTACACTTAAATAACTATAGAAGTAAATGAATCATCTGAAGCACGTTTCAGTCTTTATAAAGTATAAGTAAAGTTCCGGAAAATATATTTATATATATAATTAAGTATTACATAGACTCATGCATCACGTCTGTAGTATACACGAAGAGATTGACAGATAGATGCATTAAAATCATATTTCGCCAGCTACTGCCATATCTCCAGACTACGCTGTGATCACATGCACATCGGTCTTGTCAGTTTATATGAAAGTCCTACTACTGAAATTTGTCTATTATAAACCTTAATAGTAGCCTTACTAACAGGAAGAAATAGCGCGATACAGTGTGTAGGTAGCTTTGTCACATTGAATAATATTAGAATAGAATAATCTTTATTAACAAGATAGATAATTACATTTAGTAGATGACCGATATTTATTTATAACAATGCTTTAGAAGATTTAATTATTTATAGGTTTATAATACGATATAAAACGAGATACTTGCTAGATAGGCAACATGAGTCAGTGAAAATGCTAACATTATATGCCTATATTGTACCTCTTATTGAATAATCTAACTAGTTGTGTATCTATTTATTTTTGTATATATGTCTGTATGTATGTATGTATATAGATACATACTTACATACATAGATTCACGCCTGTTTCCCAGAGGGGTAGGCAGAGACTACAGATTTCCATTTGCTACGATCTTGACACGCTTCTCTGGCTTTATTCACTTTCATCATATTCCTCATACACGCTCGCCGGTTTAAGGTGCTCATAACCTGGCCTTTATCCAGAACGTCTCTGATCTGATCAATTCACACTAGCCTTATAAACTTTCTTAGACAGGCTTGTCTATATAAGAACAACAATTGCCTGGCACAAAGGTTTTCTACTAATAATAACTTAATTTCCTAACTTTTGAAATATTAATATAATATACCTACATACATACATAATCTCACGCTTATATTTTTAAAGGGATAGAGAGAGGTGCATACACCCTCAATTCGCTAGATATGGTTTTAGGTCCTACGTCATCGGGAACGTGCCCCGTGCCGTTTTTCGGACACAGTTCCAGACCCCGTACTGTTACTGAAAAAATGTTGACAAAAAGATCCAATAACACTCTGCCTGATCCGGGCATCGAACCCGAGATCCATATACAACCGTTGCATTTACGACCGATGCGCCACTATAGCGATTTGATTTTATATACATAAATAAATAAATAATTGCTCCAGTGCAACAGCGATGAATGTGTCTGTTGTGCATACTGAGAAAAGTGTAATAGCGTTTCCAGTTTTAAAAGGAAATGGAGCTGAGGCTCCCTATAAACCAAACCCAACATTGGGACCTAAATTTGTCGTTGCCAAAATAAGGGCAATATACCTTTGCCTTTTGCTTAGCTGATAGAGACGTAAGAATATATAATAATATATAAACGAAGAATTAAATGAAATGAGCAATTACATTTTTTGTCAATAGTATAGCCGTTTTTACCCCACTGGGTTGAAAATAACACGGCTTCATATTCGTGATTATACTACTCAATTTTAGTTGCCCAAAAATTGATTACTGCAAACAATAAGTTCTAAAAGAACTCGTACCTACTGCTTCTAACAGTAACTTATTAAAACCCAGCAATAATAAATTATTTCAAGTAGATATATATTATATACTTAATTAAAATACCTACATTAAATCAATGCCTATAATTTCTAGCAACACATTAGTTTAATATTTCGTAGATCATTAATGATTAAATCAACTTAACTATATCCAAATTATTAAGCAATTAGTGAACAGACAAGCAGGCATCTAACGTTTGCTATTGCCAATTTGCCAGGCGCTTAATAATTTCTAACTATTATTTTCAAATTCCGCTTTATTAATTCCTTAGATTTAATATTTGTTTGTAGTATTGTAAGGTAATATACGGGTAGATTTATATGGAAGTGAATCCATACTTAAACAATTGGTATTTCGTTCAGAAACAGAAATACACTCGCGGACCTGACGTCAGGTTGGCGCCTCACTTTATTTTTGAGCTATCTCTGAACTCAAAGAGGTTGAATTGCTTTCTTTATAGGTTGATTTAGGTAGATTCAAGGTAGATTTGATACATTCTTATTTCATGCCGATTCGTAACATTACACCCGCCATTCTGATGCACACAAAAAAACGTATGAAACATAAATGCGTACCGCTTACAAAAGGAAAGCGAAGAAGGTAAGTAAAATTAATATTATTATATAGTACCTACATAATAGATTATGTAAGTAGGTATTTATTAAATGAAGGTTTTTATAGACAATATTTTTATTAGGTAGATAGACAGTACGGGTACTGTTTTGCGTATTTGAAAGGGGTGTCACCGACGTGCGTAATGCTCGCCGCTCACGTTAGAACTGAAGTTGTTTCCAACCACGCCATGGTGTAGACCCGACGAGCAGTTTGGTTGACTCGAGTAAGGTCACGGTGGTTGGGCGTTTGACCCGACCGTGTAGAATAGGTTTTACAAGTAACAGTCGCGTGGACCCCCGCTTAAGAATTGTGGACTCCCATTTTTTTGTCAGGCCAACGTAGACCCCCGTTGAGTCACCCGTGGACCCCTGGAGGTCCACCTGGACCACTTTGGGAACTAATGATATAAACAGTAGGACAGTAGGTACTGAAAGGCATCGTCAATTGATAATCGCTAACCATTTTTGTGATATCTCGATTTACGTCAAAGTTCGGTCAAAAAATAATTTCAGGTAATAACTGCCAATGTCAAAAATACACAATAGCTCTGAAGGTTTATTTAGAAACAAACTCGTACATTATTTCATTTTATAATCGTAGGTCGAATATTCTATGAGCGGGGATTTCCCCTGTTCCTATAGTTGGCACGAGGCGTGCCAAACTTCAGCGGGTGGGGAAGCATACATCTATAAAAGCAACGTCACGCATAATGACAGCTGTATTTCGCTCGAAATCTTGAAATTGTATTGTTGTAAATTGTGAAAGTGCTTTACTCTAAGCTGGTAAGTGTTCATTTAATTTTTAAACATCGTTCAGTATTCACTAGTCGGAGCATACGTGTAGCCATCCTTCACCACCTATAAATAAATCGGGCTTTGTAACTTACGATGGCATCGCTACTACGCTGTGTCATGCACCGGCCATATTGTTGTCTAGAAAATCGATTCACATCTTCATTTAAAAACTTTATTTACTATTTCCTTCTCTATTAACGTTAATAGAAAATAATAGAAATCGTACCATTTCATTTCTACATATTATATACGAGGTGCAATTCTTTGATTATCTAGGTATAAAATGTTTCTTGGTTCGGATCTTTTTAATTTGTTTGAAAATGTGTTTGAAAATTGCAATTATAAGTACGCACTATAAAGTTTTATTAAGTAAATATATTGTTTCTTTACGTTTGTATAAGTAAATCAAACAATAATCAACCTCCATGGAGCACTACTACCAAGCACATACCTATCGAGTATTTTGGTATTTATTTAGTACATACTCAAAATTTTATTATAATACCAACTTATACCATCAATACTTTAACCGGTTTAAACTAATCGCAAAAAGAAATACTTTAAGTACACAGGAATTCGCAATGCCGATATCTGTAACTTTAGTGAGACCAGGAAATAGTTATTTTTCTTTTTCTTTTTATGATAATATGATAATAGTTACCTGCTTAAGTATTCATCTAAGTTCTCCGAATAAAATGATCTATAAAATAATTATGGAAAACTATTCGCATGAATATACTATTATAATAATAATAATAATAATAATAATAAATCATTTATTTGCTTAGATTGTAAGTACAAAATAGAATACAGATGTTAACATAATTTCAGATCCTTATACAATCTACCTTAGACTAGGCATGCAAATATTTATATAAAAAATTGTATTATTATTTATTAAAAGATGTCAGAATTTAAATGTCAGAATTAAAATACAATTACAAAATGTCTTTTAAGAAGTCATCTATGGTATAATAACATTTTTCCAGCAACAATGCAGTCAGTTTAGTTTTAAATAATTGAATCGGAGCATTTTTTATAATGGCCGGTACTTTATTATAAATTATGATACTCATGTTAAAAACACTTTTCTTTAATAAAGCTGTATTGTGGGCGTTTACATGTAGTGTGGTTTTATATTGGCTCCTAACAGGCCTTGTTCTATTTTCTGCTACAGTTGTGTAATAGTGCTTATTAAGTTTTACAAAAACAGCCATCTCATATATATATAATGATGGAAAGGTTAATATTTTAAGAGACTTAAATTTAGGAACACAACTGTCGTTCATCTTCAATCCACACATGGCCCTTACACAAAGTTTTTGAGCTTTGAAAATTTGTTCTCTCAAGCTGCAATTACCCCAAAATATTATGCCAAATCTCAATAACGAAGCTACTAAACCATGATATGCTGTCAATACAGTAGACACATTTACTTTGTGTCTACTGTATTGACAGCATAATTTACAACATTACACATAATTTTATCAACATTATTATATTTTATACAGATTCTGTAAAGTTGATAAAATTAATCACGGATTTCGCGAAGATCGCAACTAGATACAAAATAGTCTCGGATTTCCGAAAAAATGACTGTCAACATAGTCAGAGTGTAACAAAGGTGTGCATTTTTCGGGACTAGACAAAAAGTGCCAAGATGGTCTTCGGCTTATTTTTAGTCGCTTTATTGGATAGAATGAAGAAAATAACAATTTAAGAGAATTTCAATTTTTATGATAATTTTTTTAAGTCTACAAATTATAATAAATCTGTGATTAGAAAATTTGGTAAATTTAATTTTTTGAGTATTCTATCGTGTAGGGGGGTGTAAATATCCATCTTTCTCCCTTGTAAATTTTTCGCTATCTCTAATAGTTTAACGACAAAAGCGATTCAAAGTTTTATTATCGTATTAAAAACTCCGATTATCTCATAAACCACACATCTTAGACAAAAAGTATCGAAATGACTTTCGGCTTATTTTAGTCGTTTTATAGGAAAGAATAAAGAAAACAACGATTTAAGAGAATTTTAATTTTTATGAAAAAGATCTCGTCCTAAAAAGTTGCACTCCTTTGCTACACTCCAACCGACTACATGCATGTCTGTGTGATACCTACATCATTCTGGCGTGGATAGACAAGAAGAGTTTTCGTATCTAAATTCCAATTTAATGTTAAAGAACGTATGCACTTAGCTATAAATGCTTATCTTAGTAGCAAGAACTGATTTGAAAATCTTTCGGCGGTGGTAGGTCTTCTTATTAAGGAATCATACAAGCTACGACATCACGCTACTACACAAAGCAGCTGCACAGTAACCATAAATGTTAAATCTATTGTTTTATATTGGTACCTATATATGAATCATCATAAGGTCACCTCAAATCTGAAGTTTGTTAAGCTAATCGGACACGGCGTTGTATTGATATGATTTGGGCATTATATTGTATGTTGTGGCTGTCTTCAAAATATCTAAAGGCTTCTCTTTTTCATATAAGGAACATTCTATTATGGCAAATATTTTTCTTTACCACAATTTACCGAATACAAACCGAAGAATCTGTAAGTACAAAATAAAATCTATTCAATAATATCATACAAACAGAAACTGATTTTCACTGATACTTCTAGAGACATTTCTAATCCACAAATTAGCAAAAATTAACAGTATGAACAATGTATTACAGTTTTAACTTTAAGTTTAACAAGTATGCGGTAGTAATCGGTATATTCCTGAAGTTCATTTGGGTTATTATTATGGCGTATAGGTTGAATGGCATTCCACCAATATTGTAAAAGCAGATAACCTTATACACCATTCACATTTTTGATCAAACAAAGTGTTAAAGATAAAATTTTACTTATAACTTATCATTTTTTACGGTTTTACACCTTTTTAACCGGTTCATAAAAAGGCGATATAAACATCACAAGTAGGTAATACACCGATTGGAATATTACCAACATACCCGGATTTTTTTAAAATACCTTTTGATACAGTTCTTATATACATACATTGCATTATATATATATACATATATATATATATATATATATATATATGCATCATACTCGAAGATTGACAGAACGGAATCAGAGGGTCCAGATCTACAACTTCACACTCGCTATACCTATAAAAATGTACAAATACATAACTCTGAAAGACTTAAACGACAAAAAATATCTATTGGGAGTTTTACGAAAAGCGCGCTTGTAAATAATGCACTAATGTTTTCATGACAGTAGCGTATGATGAAGTACTATAAAATTAATATATGTACTTCTAAATAAATTATATAGTTCAGGCATTCGCGGTCTAGGTAAGTTACTAGTTATGGTTTAAGTCATACTTAAAAAATAGATCTCAAATAGTTCAATAGAAATCCCTGGGTTCCAACGCCAACGCTGCGGATGCAACCGGGATAACCGCTAAGATAAAGAAGAAGAAGAAATCTAAGACACATTTAAAAATGAAATCAAAACATAACGATCTCGACAAACAAAATTATCATGCTCGATAGGATAATGCAGTGTGCTAGTTCGTAGATATAATTTTTATATGTATGAAAGATTTACCATAAATGATAAACACAAGTAACATTATCGGTTTTATGCGCTTGTTACATATTCATACAAATTAAATATGAGAACACAAAGATCTCCAAGCCTACAAGAAATTTTTCAGAGAGTTAACCGATGGTAGATCACAACCTAGAGAATCTAGAGATACATATTAGCAAGACTAACACTAACACTATTCGATTCAAATCTTATAAAACTTCCTCCTTAAATATTGACACGATATTAGAAGATATCATATCCTTTGAAATGTTAAAGTTCAATGTCACACCTATCAATCATCCCAAATATCAATGTACATACATTTAACTTATTTAGCATAAATGTAAATACAAACATTAATTGGAAGAACCTAATAAGAAAAAATCAAAGCTGTCTAGATTCACATACGTCCTTTTTAACTTAAATGTAGCAGTAACGTTGAAACAGCTTTATCAGCTTACTACATTTAAATCATAAACATTTTCGCTCGAAAGAATTGTCTGACTGAACAATTGGCAAACGCAAGTCCTCGCTGGCACCTGAAAGAGAGTTATTAGACACCTAATAGTTGGAATGGATGTTTCAGTAACCATGGGGCTACTTGCTGCTATTGCTGTGAATGTTATCGGAGGTGCTGTGATCTACGGCACGGGTGGACTGCTGGCACCTGCCGTGGCTCCCATGTTGGGCTTCGGTACTGTCGGCATAGCGGCCGGCTCTACGGCAGCCGCCGCGCAGGCGTATTATGGCAACCTTGCCGCTGGAAGCATCATCTCTCAATTGACGGCTGCTGCCATGGTCGCACCCACACCGTAAGTATTGTAATACTTTAATAAATACATCAAAGGGCCAAACTTAACCTAATATTAAGAATAATTAAAGCATTATCTTTTAAATTTCTTTATAATCTTCGTTAACATTTTCATTAAGGAGCTTTTATACTTACACCCATTGTTATTCTGCCACATAGTGACTGGCAATGTTGCTACGTTGCTAGTATATAATAACAGCCATACTGTGCAATGTATTGCAATATATTCAGAAAATTTTGATTGACATGGCTGATTTAAAAGTTGTTGAGCTGGCCTGTCAAGTCGCGTGTTTAAGAAATTATGATAACTCGCTGAAAACCCTCAAGTCTGCCGTAAAGATTGCATAGCATTTTGGATGAGTACATGCGTTGTATTTAACGATTGCATAATAACGATTGGATGTATATTATTTTCATGGATGAACAAACATACACATATTATATGCGATTAAATATCAGTAACTGTGTTATTTGGTGTTATGTAAATATTGGTCATCTTTCTATGATCTTTATTAAATAGAGATAAAGTAATAGGTACATGGAAAGCACGGAATAACATAACATAGATAGTCGTCGTAGGTCATAGGTAGTCATCATCGTATTGTCCCAATAAATGAAGGGTTCGATATATTAGTTTAAATTCAAAAATTTGCCTGTTATCTGTACGATATTCTGTATTACAATTATTTAAACAATTTTATTAGTTCCCTTCTATCATATGTATGTACTATGTACATACTACGAACAGTACGAACTATCTATGTTAAAGCTCTAGATAGTTTCTATTCCTATGGCTGTTGATGACCATAGCTAGAGTACCAGAAAGCGCCATATTAATTACGTTATTTTGTTTTATAAAAGATCGAAAAATGCAATGATTTAAGATTTTTATCAAATCAAATATCTATCTGTTTGTTTCAGCTAAATAATTTCTGAACGTCGCGTCCGAGATGAGAGCACCATGGAGCGTAGTTAGTTGTACGTAAGTACATATAACATAGTTCCGGGGCAATGTACGCGCGTATCATTGAAATATATTTTGGATATTGACAGTTGCGTTTTATTATTCTGCTCCTGTTTGGCATCTACTATTGTGTCTCATATGTTCGGCACCGGGGAGACAGCCCTAAATAATTATTTCACTATCAACACGTTGTTAAAACGAGCTCTGTAATATTAGAGTTGCTTGTTTGTATTTAAATGGGGTAATCTCTGCAACTACTGAGCCGATTTTATAATATGTAAAATAGAACACCGAAACATATCATATTAAATTAAAATGGAACTATTGTTTTACGCGAATGTTATTCATTGAAATTAAAAATAATATATAAAGTAGCTTGACTTTAATTAAAATTAAAATCTCACATGGCTACACAGACGGTGCACGGTAGGCTGAAATAGGACGCTAGTGGACTTAGGGATTCATATAAATCAATTGCGATTCTCCAAAAAATGAAAACGTATTTGGGTTCTACCCTTAAATACAAGACATTTTTATAAATTTGCATTTTTCATCATACTTAACAATTTCAAAGATATAAATATTTATTTATTTTTTGTATGAAAAAAACTACATTTCTTTGAATAACTCACAAGATATCACAAAAAATGGTTTCCAGATTTGAATTGTGTGATTTTTTGCTAAATTATCAGCTGTATGTTGTGCTTCGATTTTCTTCAATTTTAGAGAAATTTCATTTTTTCATTCTCTTTTCCACACCACCCTACAGGTAGAGAACAAAGCGCATTTTTTTATAAGTGGTATTCCCCGGAGGCCTAATCCATTCACACACTCTTTCTTATACATATTTACATACATAAATACAAAGGTGCCCATCACGCTTTCCGCGTTACCGCGTTGTCGTATAATATATTTACAATCCATCATCATTACCACGCTCTAATTCAGATATTGTGTCTATGTTTACTACATCAACAAATTCAATATTTTCTAAATCATCTTCAACAAAATTTTCACGTACCTAATATCCACAAAGTTTTTGCTTCTGCCGAAAGTACGAATCATTTTGTGTCTCTTTGTTGGAATGTAAGGGTCAGAAGTAATCAACAAGTTATTTAGGATATCCTGATTATTAGCCTTCCTGCTAAACTTACGCGAATGGTTTTCACGGTACCTTCTGAAGTCTTTATTTCTACATTCAGCAGCTTCTTCTGACAATTTTCCAATAGGGCTTAACCCGAAGTTTTCAATTATATCTGCACCGTGAACAAGAACTTTATGTACACTGGAGGGCATGTAATACCACTTGTACAAATCTATGTATAGATTCACTGTGGCGTTTGTATATTCCTTTTATAGCATTGTATAACACTATTATTTTTTAAACTTCCACTTTCTCTCAATATTACAACTAAATCAATGAATGATACCGAATCAGTAAACATTGTCACGAAATTTAATATTATCTATTATATTCCGAATAAAATGTAGGGGTAGTCCGTTAATTACGATATGTAACAAAGTACTTAAGAGGGTTGTTTTTCAAATGTAACTGTGCAATTTGTTTACCTGCTTTTAAGTCTCCAATCATACAATGACACGATATTCTTTGCTACGCTCTGATTGGCCGACGCGATAATGAAGATATCGCGCTAATGTTTTGTCGTAAACAAGTGACGTCATAGCTTATGACGTCACTTGTTTTTGTATGACTTAGGAGTGGTGTGGAATGTCAGTGAACAATATTGACGGAATATTTCTTCTAAAACATTAAAGTGTATTTAATTATACGTAGAATACTTTCATTTCATACAAAGTTAAGGATCCTATATCTTTAAAATTACAAGAAATATAAAAAAATGTTAAATAACAAAAAAACGTTTGTATTGATCCGTAGAATCGAATAAAATCCATAACAATACTTAAGTCCTTACTTCGCAATTTCAGCCCACTGTGCGGCGCGTGTCTATTGGGTAGCGACGGCGTGATTTCAGTTGACGCCAGGCGCCGCTTAAAATACCTACATCAAAACATTCAAAACGATGTGATTCTCAGCCAAAAAACGCAGAACGCAAACGACGGCTCCGCAGATAAACAGTTTCTTAGAACCTTACAGCTTACGAATTGATCTTTGCAAGCAAGACCAGACCCATAACAAAAATAAATACCTAATCTACATATTTATATATTTAAAATAAAATTCAGACTTATACCTACTATAAAACAGGTTAAACATTTTGAAAAACTTCTAAAATTCAGCCTACGTTACAGTCGTAAGCCTAAATTTATCCCAATATAGTTGTACATACTTACTTAAGTAAAATTCACAAAAAGAAAGCTACCTCGAGAGATAAATAAAGCTATTTTTAACAGAGAAAGGAAAGAGTGTTACAGATTTCGAAGTATTTATTAGGACTTTGAGTGCAGGTGGTAGTAGAGCCCCTTGCGGTCGAGAAGCTGGCGGTGCGTGCCGGCCTCTGACACGAGCCCGCGGCTCACGACGCACACGAGGTGCGCCTCGCGCACCGTGCTGAGGCGGTGCGCGATCGTAAGGCACGTGCGCGACGCGCTTGCCGCGTCCAGCGCCGCCTGCACCACCTACAACACCACCTCCTAATATCATTTAACCTGTTGAGTCCCAGAGACACACGGGTGGCCAGACACAATATATGTCTGGCAATCCAAGACTTGACAGGTTAAGAGGCTAATAAACTAACAATATTAGCCCGGTGGTAGAGTATGCGACTACTGTGCATGAGGTGTCCAATTAGAATCCTTAGTCTGGTAAAGTGTTATTGGATTTGTCAGTTAAGAAATTCTCAGTAGCTGCACGGAGTCCGGACTCCAAGACCAATGCAATGTTATTTATTCGGGAAATACCAAAATTCTACGACTTTTGCTACTTTTGGTACCTAAATTCAAATATTTTGTACCTCGATAAACAGCATAAAAGTGAAAAGAAAGTGGCTAGACATTTTGCCATCAGAATCTCGGAACCACCTTTGTTTTATATAATTCGAGCCAATATAACTTATTTATCTCTTTGTAAGTTTGTAAAGGTTTGGTACCTCAACATATAGGTAATTATCCCGAAACGAAGCAACGTCGTCTCAATACCAAATAACGATTACTATAACTTGCAGTATGGAGTTTCATTAAAATAACGTCTTAATTAACGTTTCAAAATATAACATGGCTAATCTGGAAACATACAACCATTTCTTAAATCACTGTTATTGTACGCGCGAAAACGCGACAGCGAGTTCTCGCCTTAGCGCATGCAATAACATTTAACAATGCTTTAAGAAGTGGTAGTATGGGCTTATATTAATGATGATTGTTTTTAATGATGACCTTTTCGCTCTCAGTGTCCAGAGCACTCGTCGCCTCATCTAATAGTAGGATCTTGGGTCGTCGTATCAGTGCTCTTGCAATAGCAACCCGTTGTTTCTGACCTCCTGACAACTGCAATCCTTTCGGACCGATGTTTGTTTCATATCCCTAAGAAGCAGAAAATAAATAAATATAACAGCTGAAAAATTCAGCATACATTTATTTTGATCGCCTAATTAATTTATCAGGGCAAATAAAAAATATTGATTACACACGTGGTTAGATTGAAACATTAGTATTTAGTTGTAGTAAGTAGTAATTGCCTGAATACAGCAGTTAGACTGTATAGAAACTACTGTCAATAATAAATAAAGTTAATTGAAAGAGGCCTACACCTGTAGAGGGCCATGACATATACTCATATAAACATTATCTAAGCTTTTATTTCCTTGACTATACAAGTGTGCGTTACTGCAGCAAAATGTAATAAAATGTTGTGCTTTAGAGAGTTTGAGAGTAGGTATAACAAATAATTAGTTCATCGTGAAGAGTAATTTGTTCACTAATAGCATAATTTGTTCAAGTTGTAGTTGTAAAGTTATTCGAGAAGAACAGATTTTGCTGCAGTAACGTTTGAAACATTACCCTGGTAAAACTTTTTTATAAAATCGTTTCATCCCGGAAATTAATGCATGAATAGATAGCTTGTTGCGTATTAAATGTTTGTGAACAGCAAAATTTGTGCGTTGTGGTTCTAAAGTTATTTAAGATTTTGCTACTGTAACGTTTTGGGATTACCCAGATCTCAAAAACGGCCCAACGTAATAGTTTGAAAAAAATACCAATAATAGACCTTAATTAGTTCTATTATTATTATTCTGTTTGTGTATTATTAGTAATCTGTTTTTCTCGAATAACTTTACAACTACAACTTGAACAAATTTTGCTATTAGTGAACAAATTAATCTTCACGATGAACTAATTATTTGTTATACTCTCAACTCTCTAAAGCACAACATTTTAATACATTTTGCTGCGGTAACGCACACACTATACAATTTAGAAATATAAATAAAAGCCTAACTATTATAAACGTAGATTAAAAGGCAATTTGCATGACTGGTTTACATCCACTAGTATGTATATTGTAACCACGGTATTGCCACTACGCTGAGTGTTGTGGGTTCCCACAGATGAAAACAAAATTATGTGATCCACAAATAGTCATTCCGAATCTGAGTGTTCTTTGTGCCCGTTGTGAATGTTTGTAAAATCCCCCAATACACAGTATATATTCTCACTAGAGCGGGAGTAATCTATTTTAAGGAAAAGAAATGCTAAGAAAGCACATACCATAGGCAAGGATACAATAAAGTCGTGTATGTTGGCTTGTTTAGCGGCGTCGATGATCTCGTGGTGCGAGGGAGAGCGCGCATTGTCCCCATATGCAATGTTCTCTGCGATGCTGTAGTCGAACAGCACGGGCTCCTGTGACACCAGGCTAAACGCGCCCCGGGCCTCCGACAAACGTAAGCCGGGCAGCGGTATACCGTCCAGGCACTGACACAAATATAAACATCACTAGAACTTCTAAAAACACAGAGAGCTCTTAGACATGCAGATTCCTTCACGACGTTTATAATTATTCATAAAAAGGAATTATACTTATTCCCTCGAAACGGATGAAGCCTAATGGTTTTCTCGCAGAATGAGTGGATATACAGGTTTACAGTGTAGTAGGTACTGTGATAACGATTAGTAACTAGCAGTTAGAATACATCACATAAAACAGGGTCCTAAGAGATGTAATTCTTTTATTGAACGTTAAATATGTGTTTGTCTAAAATTTACCAGTAAACTGTATTATGCATAATATTGTCTTCTGTGCACGCGAATATTATTCATTGAAATTAAACTACTATATACGGATTTTATAGGATCTACTAGTGTATATTTCGTGCCTTACTTAAACTAAAACAACTCGTTTAAACACTTTTCTTAGGGCAAACAGAATCTCCAGGAACTCTCGGTACTATCCAGGCTGGCTATAATAATATTTATAATTATCAACACAAACAAGAACTATATTATATACACTACACTTACCGATTTAATTTTTGTTCTTTCGATCCAAACGGCATGTGTTTAGTTTATGCATTCGTCCTACTACACAATATTTAAATAGATGGCAGGATTACTCACGACTACGCCTGCATCAGGATCATAGAACCTCTGAAGTAGCTGTACCACTGTGCTCTTACCACAACCACTTCGTCCGACCAACGCGATCGTTTTACCACATTCCAACTAAAATTATAGATAACAGATTAATTTAATAATAAACAACTTTAGAATACTTTTCCGGTAGACGCAGCAGCGATAGGCCTTCTATAGGTGGACCGATGACCTGGTAAGGGTCGCAGAAAGCGGTTGGATGCGGGTGGACCAGTCTGTGTGGAAAACCTTGGGAGAGACCTATGTCCAGCTGTGGACATCTTTTGGCTGAGATGATGAACCTTAGGATGCTGATAAGCAGTACCAGATTAAAAACAAAAAGAGGAGAGGTCCTAAAACCAATATAAATAAAACAAGTACCTCTAGCTCTAGACCACGTAACACTTCGATTCCAGGTCGTGTAGGGTATGTGAACTTTACATCATGCAGTGAAGCCTCTCCTTTCGATACCTACAACATAATCAAATCACAATCTTTTTTAAATTTAGGTCACAAAGTAACACTTATGGACGTTAAGGTTACACTAACTAAACTATGTACCTAAACAATGTCGCTACATAAATATTTAAAATGAAGTAAAAGTAGTTAGTCGATCGTAAATACGTAATTATATGTTTAAGAAAATGTACTTAAAGTGCCGATTTACTATTGTTTATATGTAACTGATTTAAGCTATCCTGAATTAACAAACATAGCTATTCGCCACGACTATCTACCTCGTAAACACAACATTTTACTATAGGATCTGAGAGGTAGAAAAAAAAGTAATGCTAACAAAAGGAGAGACAGTTGGTGAGTCGGGATCATAGATATTAGGCTTGGTGTCGAGCAAGGCCATGATTCTGGACGCCGCACTCACTCCCTTCTGGAACTCCGGCGCAAACAAAAATGCGTTCTGCACCTGTCCCGAAGCCATTTGTAGGGATTGTGTCGTTCTAAATAATACAGACGATCAATATTAATAATATACTTTTTTTTATACGATTAATTAGGCAAACAAGCATACGGCCCACCTCACCGTAGCCTATGGACGCCTGCAACGCCAGAAGCATCACTTGCGCGTTGCTAACCCTTTAAGAAAGGAAGTGGGAAGGAGAAGGAACGCGAACGCGAAAAGAGGGTGATTGGTAAATTTTATAAACTTACAAGTTGGCATCAACACAAACTTCTGTGTGATCTACAGATAGTTATTTGAACTTTAGGTATTTGGAATTTACAGTCACTCACATACATTCTATGATTGTCCGACCTCTATCTCTATACCCGTATTTATAAATTATTAATAAACAAGGAATTATTTACTTTGAAATAATAATAATTATAATATTACTATTATAGGAGATATAGGTTCAATCGTTTGAGAATGTGGTTTCTTTTTATACCGATTTTTAACGGACTAATAATAATAATAATAACCAATTAACACACATACCCATAAAACATAATAAGTAAGTAGATTCCATATGTTGCAATAGTCTCTTACACCTGCCGCGACTAGTGTCTTGCTAAGTGTCCCATCTCACTCTAAACTAAAACTCTCCAAGGGCCTCTGCATGTTGGACCCATGTCCTCGTGTACCTAAGCCTCCCAAAGGGCTGGGTATTTTCCTAACGAAATACGTTAAATATCCGTGAAAGAGAAAAAAAAATAATGGTCCACTTGGTTGGTACCTATGTAATAATCATTGATCATGATACCCGCTATGTTAAGTTCGGTTGTGAAAACATGTGTAAATGGCCTGATTCCTTGGCTGCGACTTGCTGTAAACCGGACACACTTATCAAGTCTGTGTTCTCTAATTTAAACGAAAGATGCGAGAAAGTGCGCTGTGCTTTATATCTCTGTTAAACGATACTTACACCAAAATATCGGCATATTTCACGCCGTCAGACACGATGAGGTGTCCGCCGTAGGTGAGAGCGGCGGCATTGATGAAGTTAAACATGGAGCGCGAAAGGCCTGCTACGAGGCCGCGGCAGTGCGCATTGCAGCGCGCCGCCACCAGCGCAGGAGACAGTGCACGCTCATACTCGCCCACCAGCCAACGCTCCACGCCCAGTGACACCACTGTGCGAACGTTACTCACCGCCTCCAACGCTATCTGTGTCACACACACACCCTTATTTCTGATCATAGATGGCCACATATTGTGACACACATCCACACTCCCCTATTTCTGATCATACACGGCCACGTTTCTTATAAAAGGAGTAATGGAAGAGTCAGCGACAAATCACAATATTCCATGTCAGATATTTATGATATGTGTTGTTAGATTATTGTGCGGTATGGATGATAATGTAGTTCTCGGTACAAACTACATTTCACAAAAGATTTTTTAGATGAAAAATTCTTTATAATCTGCCGCACTGTTGTCGTAGTCCACGACGAATAATCGATACGAGCTGGCAGACGTCACATATCCTCACATTATGGAAAAGCTCAGGTATGCAGATTTACTCATGACGTTTTCTGGTATCGTTAAAGTGAGCGATCAATTAACTACTTAATACGCGTTTATCTTCGATAAGCAACGTCGGCTCGGTCTCGAAATACTTAGTGTATTTAGTTTGGTGTACTGCCCTTTGGGTAAAATATTTTTGATCAATTTTACTTCCAAAAATACACACATCAAAAGAGTCTAGGGATCAAATACGTTTTAGAGCCTCACCACAATTGAGGATTATTATTTTAACTTTGTTTTATTGTAATTGGTTCTTTTTAGTGATTTTCACTATTTGAAAAATTATTTTCTTTAAATTTGGATAATAAATAGAAAATCAACTGTCAATCAGGATGTCTATAAAAGTGTGTAATAGCGTTTTTATAGAACCATTACAATTTCTGGATCGGAAATGGAAAAAAAATGATAATAGCCGGTGGAATGTTGCAAGCTGGTTCCAGGCAACGTACTGTGGCTGTCGCTCTTGGCACTACACAGAGCGTTATAAGTCGTCTCTGGACACGTTAATATCACGGGCAGCGTGGCCGAGCGACATGGAGGACGATCTCGCATCACCACTCGCAGACAAGACCGGTACATCTAACATACTGCTCGACGGAATCGTAACATGACCGCCATGACGTTAGCTACGAAGCTCCACAGCTCTTCAGGCTTGCTGATAAGCGACCAAACCATCCGAAATCGTTTACGTGAAGTGGGTCTGCGTTCCCAAAGGCCGCTGTGGGTTCCACCTATAGCACCCTGCAATCGTAGGTCCCGTTTGTAATGGGCTCGCGAACACAGAAATTGGGAGGAAGAAGACTGGCGTTCTGTTTGCTTTTCCGATGAATCTTGTTTCGGTGTGAGACCAGATACAAGACGTACTCGGATTTGGAGGACTTCTGGGTGTCAAGAACGTTTGAAATTTTGTCAGGTAGTTCATTTATATGGAGGTGGAACAATAATGGTTTGGGCCGGTATTTGGATCGGTGGAAGAACCGATCTCACTTGGATCAGGGGCAACCTCAATGCTCAGATTTACGCCTAGAGGATTGTTTCTTTCCTTGATCATCCCTTTGCGAAACTCGTTGGATGATTAATTTCGACTAATGCATGACAATGCACGTCCACACACGGCTAGAGTCGTAACACGTACTCTTGCCGATGCACGTATCAACGTCATGCCGTGGCCTGCTCAATCTCCAGACCTCAACCCACTTGAGCACGCATGGGATATACTCCAAAGAAGAGCTCTGCCGATTATGGATGCCGTACATACCCCACAACAAATTTTTGACTTTTTAGAAAGAACGTGGACGACCATTTCTCTAAGTGATTTTGATGAACTGATTTTAAGCATGCCGAATCGCTGTGATTGTGTTATTCGTGTCAATAGTGGAAACACAGACTATTAATATTTTTATCTTTAAAATAAAAGTTTCACATTTTTGCCTATTTTCCCCATTTACTTGAAGATATTAACTTGAGTTAATTTTTCACAATTTGTGTTAATTTTTACGAAATATAGGGATAATATAAACTTAGAAATAAAGTAAAAAGCTAGTCTCGAAGACTAGATTTGGCAAATATTAATTTGATAGATTTTTATACTTAAAATGTACTTGATCCCTAGACATTTGATGTGTGTACTTACTAGTTTCATTTAGCAAATTTTCATTTCCCATTTTATTCACTATCATTTCACTTTGTCAAGTTTTATTAAATCAAACGTTTATTAAGCAAACGTTTTATTTTGGCAAATATTATTCAGAGCAATCCGACTCGGATAGGTTAGGTTAGAAAGCTAAGGCTATATATTATGCAAGTGTGTGCCTGCGCCTTTGATCAGTGGCCAAAAATATGCTTGCTTTGTAGCTTTTTGTTTCTTACATTTTTATATGTAAAGCTTTAACTGTTCATACCCAGTAAAAACTTAACGCATTGTGTATATACCTTAGTGCTGTTTTCTAATGCCTTCGCGTTTCCATACGATTCCTTGTTGGTTTGTTTGGAGTGATAGTACATCACTATCATAACGAGAGGCAAGAAAGGGAGAGCGACAAGTCCGACCCTCCACGCATACGACATGGCCAGTACAAGCGCCAGCCCTATAGCGCCGATCCCTTGCAAACATACGCCTATTCGTTGGCCTGTCGCCTGTAAATAAATGTCAGATTTATATAGTCTTCTATACATAGATAACATGACAGCTGTACGCTCATATATAAGACAGTGGTGTAACATTTACATTATTCCAGATATGTGTAGCTCCCAATTCCGAAATAGAGACGTAATACTATAAAAACAACAATATAAGACGACGGCATTAAAAAGAAATTACAACCGGTGCAAAATTCAATTGTTCCTAAACATATTATTTCTTACATAAGTGGTAAAATCTGGATGTTATATATCTGCTAACCCTTTAGAATTATGCTACGCAAACGCATGCTATTCCATGTCGTTGTGAAATTAAGCTTGTTTACCAATGCAAAAAAACTTTCATAAACCCATTAAAATGAATAGATAAATATTACACGCTGGCGTTAAAAACTAGTACTAAGGATACCAAGAGTAAACTCATTGACGTATACAAGAGGGGCTAAGTAGGATGTAGCCACCTCAGAATTTTCTGGAGCTAAACACAGGAGAATGAGTTTAAACAAAACATTGTAGGAATATATGTAGGTAGACCCTCGCTGTTTATGGGACAGGCCTAGCCCGAAAACTAACCCTAGATAGTCAATGGGTAAACGTCTAGTGTTTGCTCTGAAATTGCTATAGTCTGCGCAGTTCTACCCCGCCCGCTTTCCACATTCACGTCATACGTTTATTTATCGTCGACACTAGTAGTAGTAGCTTCAGAATGATTTATACCAGTATACATATAAAACCATAACTCACCCCTTGTACATAGGACGCCTCTGCAGAAAGCTTAGCACATAACGCGCCAGTGGAGTTGTTCCTGTCGTCAAAGTACGACACATCCTGTCGCAGTAAATGTTCAAACATGCGCGAGCGCAACTGCTCAGTGAGATGTGCACCCGACACGCCAAATGATATTGCCTAAAATTATATCGTTGTAGAAATAAAGTTCGAATAGATTCTTTGAAATAGGCATTAACAGAAGATACTGGCCACCACACATAGTCCTGGAGTGGTTTGTCTTGTCAGACTTAACAATATATTTCAAGACTACTTTCGCGAGCAAAATCTATTATTTACGAAATTTCTATCCCTCGGGAACAGTATTTTTGTCTGGATTAAAGTTACCCTGTACTTTTCTGTACCTCTGAAAATCTGTATGCGAATTTAATTATAACCGGTCGAGTAGTTGGGGCGTGAAAGCGTAACAAAACAAACTCACATTCACATTTATAATACTAGTAAGTGTAAAAATATTTACCTGTATAAAATTTGACGAACCCATCACAACTCCAATAACCAGGCACAATATCGAAAGCTTAACGACTTTATCCATCAATTTATTGGTATCAGGATCCGACATAGTCTGAAAATATTATTATACTCTTTGACTATATTAATTGTTAGGTGTATATTATATCTTATACCTATATACACGTTAGTAGGGTTGGATTTAAAGGTAGACCCGGGCGTTCATAAGGGATGTCGTTGAAATGACATCGAGATCTCTTTTTGTTATTTTCGCCGACTCAAAAATTACTCTCGGCCACCACTTCTTTGTTGCCCAGGGTTTCCAGCCTTGACGTTGGCTACACTTTTCACTTCTTTAGCGCCCATTTCAAGACCCAGAGATCAAAAACGTATTTTATGCAGCAAAATAATTCTTGTGGTAGAGATAGTTCCTGTGCTGAGTGGTTTTGCAAGTATTAAAACAACAAGTCCTCGATTATTCGATATCTCATTAATTTCAATCTGCTGTCGATGAAAAACATATTATATTTGATAATGATAGAATATACACCTTCGTAAATAAATACGTTGTGCATAACATTAAAATATGAAAAAGGTAATAGAAAGAATAATTGAATAAGAAAAAACTAACGCACGCCGAACAAATCACCGAAGATAACTATGAACATCGGCATTGCAAAACCGATGAGTACGGAGCATGTCATGCCCATCGCCATCCACTTCCACTCCTTGGACTTCATGGATAACATACACCAGAACGACTGACGACGCACCTGGGTATCAGCCGCATTGTCTTCGAACGAAGGCTGGCGAATATTATTAAACTGGATCATCGTATAATCTTATAATCATTGGAAAAGCTAAAAAAGGATCGTTGTCTACGGGAGTGGTCATGACATGGTCATGAGTCATACATGGTACGACTCCACTAGTCTGTGCTAAGTTAGTCTCAAAATAAATTCAAAAACAAAATTCAAATTAAAATTCAAATTAATTTATTTTGCTGGATAAAGGTTTATAAAGGTGTTATACAAAAAGTTTGTTTTATATTAATACAGTCCTCCTTATTCTACCCATTAGGCATGCAATATTAAAGAGATCTTTATACAATACAATAATAACAATGTCTCAATATTAATAATGTAACAATCATTATTTTTAATAGTAGGTATTTTCAATGTCAGAATATAATATGTCAATAATAATAATAGTCAATGTTATATTTGGATAGTTATGTCAAGCAGGTATATAAATCTAAAATAATATGATGTCAAAATAAAATAAAATAACATTGTACTATAGTTAATAATACATAATTAATTGCCCTCCAGGAATTCATTGATTTTATAATAACATTTATTTACCAAATACTTATGCATATGTTTTTTAAATAGATTAATGTTTAGATCTTTTAACTCATTTGGTAGTCTATTATAGATTGCATGTGCCATACAATATAATATACTCTTATGGAGTAGAGCTGTGTTTGACTTGCGCAGTCGCAGCCTATTCTCGGTTATTTGTCTCCTATTGCGGGTAACAGTATCCGCCAAAGTAGGAAATAGTTCAGGATTTGATTTTACAAAGACTGCAATTTCAAAAATATAGAGAGAGGGAAGGGTTAACAGATTATACTTTTTAAAGAATGGTACACAACTTTGCCATGTTTGTAATTTAAAGATTGCTCTTATACAGCTTTTTTGCGCCTTAAATACCATATCTATATCGGTTGAGTTTCCCAAAATATTATACCATATCTTAGATATGACAAAGTTGTTCCATGGTAGGCCGTGAGCAAAGCTTCATAATTTAGTACAGGAGCAAGTTTAAATAGAGCATATTATGCTAAGCTGCTAACTTTTTTACATAGTGATTCTATATGCGCTTTCCACTTAAGTTTATGATCTATTTGGAGCCCTAGAAATTTTGTGATATTAACTTCATTAATTTTTATATTATTATATTTGATATTTAAATTAGTGGAATGTCGTCTTTGGAAAAATTGAATAAAATTAGTCTTATTTAAATTTATTTTTAAATTATTATTATCTAGCCATTTTATAATGTTTACTAATGTATTGTTTATGTCAATTTCACAATCATTTATATTTTTGCACTCTATAGCAACTGAACTGTCATCTGCAAACAATGAGATGGAGTGATGTGTTATTTTAGGTAAATCGTTGATATATATTATAAACAACAGAGGGGCTAAAACACTACCCTGTCCTACACCGTATTTCACTGTTCGCATATGAGAGATGTATGTTTCTTCTTTTTTACTGCTATTGCTAACATATTTGAGTTCAACATATTGTTTTCGATCAGTTAAATAAGATTCTATGAGGTTGAGAACCTTACCTCGTACACCATAACATTCAAGCTTTAAAAGTAAAGTTTTATGTTCAACATAATCAAAAGCTTGGGTCATGTCACACATTATAGCACAAATAGGAACCCTTTTGTCAACTTTTGACATAATAACTTCCAAAAAATCATATACCGCTCTATTAATAGGTACTTAAGTTTGGTATGAAACCTTTTTATTGAGCTGTTACTATGTTATGTTTCTCAAAATAATTGTAGAGTTTCTTATGTATATATTTTTCAAAGATTTTTGAGATTACCGGTAAAAGCGTAATAGGTCTGTAAAATTCCATAATCTCTTTGTTTTCTTTTTTGAATAGAGGTTTTACCGTAGATATTTTTAATGCATCAGGATATATACCTGAACAAATACTTAAATTTATTATATGGCTAATATGCCCCGCAATAAGTGAACTAGTGGCTTTAATTATTTTAGTTGATATTCCATCATATCCCATACTATTTGTATTCTTTAAAGATAATATAATCGTTTCAATGTCACTTGGGATACTGGGAAACAAAAACATGGAACTTTGTATCGTTTCTATATATTTTGTGACGTTCATGCCGTGATTGGTACAACTTTATCTACAAAATAATCATTAAAAGCGCAAGCAATCTTTTGGGGGCTAGTGATAATGCTATTGTCATTCAATCTTATTTTAGGAATCGTATTCGGAGGCAAATTCAATCTAGACTGATTTATTATTTGCCAGGTAGTCTTTGATACATTTTTAGAGGTTTTGATGTTATGAATATTTTGAGAACGTTGCGTTAACCTAATTATATTCTTATACCTTCGTGCATACACTTTATAATTTAGTTTATTTGTTTCATTAGGCTGTAATCTACATTTCCATAACAGATTGACGACCTCGATGGCGTAGTGGTTAGTGTAACCGACTGCCACGCCTGAGGTCGCGGGTTCGATTCCACACAAGTCAAACATTTGTGTGCATGAACATAGATGTTTGTCTTGGTCTGGGTGTTTATATGTATAATATGTATGTATTTACAAAAAAAAAGTACATATGTATGTTTATCCATTGTCTAGTACCCATAGTACAAGCTCTGCTTAGTTTGGGTTAGATAGTGTTGTGTGTACATGTGGTAGAATATTATTATTAGATTTCGTTTATTTTTACAACATGTTTTTATACCCCTTGATATCCATTTAGCTTTTTTTGTAGACTTAATTGTAGTGATTTTATAGGGAAAGCATAAATTATAGAATAACTTAAAAGTATCCATAAACTCATTATAGACAAAGTTTGGATTACTCGTATGATATATTTTATTAAACGATAGGCTATTAATACATGTCTTAAATTTATTAATATTCTCTACACAATAGTTTCGCTGTATTTTACGCCAAAACTTTAGTTCTCTTTGTTTTCTTATTGGGCATTCTATTAATTGTGCCGTGTGGTCAGACAGAAAATTCTATTACATCAGATTTACATTTTTTATGGAAATTGTGTATAAAATTATCTATGCAAGCTCCACTTGTTAACCTGGTAGGTATTTTAATTTCTAGTTTTAAACCATACTGCGCTAGCAAACATTCAAATTCTATTTTTGTCTTATTATTTTTCAAGATATCAATATTGAAGTCACCTGCAATGATTACATTTTATTGCGCTTACAACAAGTAATTTTAAAGAGAGTTTCCATCTTCTCAAAGAATAAATTGATGTTACTGATTTTGGGTACCCTATACACACAAATAACAATGATATATAGTCAATTAATTCTATAGCACAAGTTTCAAATGCACCAGCATTGGATAACTTTTCAATTTCATTTAATTTTCTCCATTGGTGGCCTTTTTTAATCATTATGCATGTACCACCTCTCTTAGTTTCTTTCCTGCTATATATTGCAGCTAAGTAAAAATTAGGTATCGTTAGATTATCCTCCAAACCTGACTTTATGAAATGTTCTGATATACATATTATATCTACATTAACATTTTTCTCGCTCATTTCTTCTAAACAGACCGCAAGGCTACCAGAGTTTTTTTTATTAGACCTGCAATATTCTGATGAAGTATATGTATGAATCCAGTACAGAAAAAACGACGTTTCTTTTATTTCATTATCAATATATTGACTATCCTGTGTTTGAGTAGCTTCAAAAGTGCAATTTTCCATTGTCCATAATATGTCGGTGAAAACTATCTTCATGCCAGTGTCATTTACCCTTGCATCGTATCTAGAGAACATAGTGTAGTCGCAAGCCAGATTTAGATTTGAGTCAACCAATGTTGCATAGTTGTGGGTTTCTAGGCCAAGATATAGTAGGATTGCAAAAGTCTCAACCCGCCAGTTAAACATTGCAGTATAGTTACTATATTTGTAGGTAGGCAAGCACAGTATAATGTTAGTATGAGATATCTCTAGGAGAGTATGACTTAATTCTAAAATAAGCTGATAGTAATTCAAAGTTTGTTTAAAATCCTCTTCTCCGATCATGATTATACAATAATCATTTTTTTGTAAAGTTTTTTAATTTATAATGTATATTTTTCAACATCTCTTGTATTCCACAATGTGATAATAAATAATGGCATAATTGGCTCCTTCTAAATGTATCTTGTGCTATTGCCAAAATATTATTGTTTTATTGTCGCTTATGATGCATATTTTTTTCAAGCTATTTGGCTTTTTTCTGACCCTTTTGTTTTTAGTCTAGTGTAATTTATCTTCTCTACTCACTAGCTAAGCCTGTGATTTTTGTTCATTTTGACATCTACCGACTAATGTGACATCTGATTCGCGTGTTGAGGGTTTTTTATTTATTTCCAATGTTTGTGTGCTTGGTGATTTCGGTGAGGGGTTGTATGATGTAATATTTTGGTTGTTATTAAAACTATCGGTCAGGCGACGTCTACTGCTACGATTTTTAAATAATGTCTTTTTTATCGATGTGACTGGACTTTTACATAGTTGTTTCAATATATCTACTTCTTGAGCTAATTTGCCAATTTGTTTTTTGAGGTCTACATTTTCTAAAATTGTATTTTCTAGATCATTTTGCGTGATCTCCAAGTTTGACTTTAATGCATTTATTTCATTTTTAATTCATCTACTACATCGGTATGTCTGTGATTCGACATGTCGAGGCTTCTTCCTATTACATCATCTGATATAGTTGAATTTGGCGAGCTATTTTTGCAAATATTTTCATATGAAATACTTCTTGAAATTTGATTTCGTCTAAGAGTAACGTTTGATTCTTTCATAGTTATTATTAATAGATAAATCGAGTGACACCTTCTTTTAAATCAGTTACGAACGCTTATTTCTTAAATTAAAAAGTAAGCTGTAAACTGGTAGTGACCTCTATGTATATTAATTGTACTATTTTATGTCATGTTTAAAACACTGCCATCTCTTGTCGAGTAGCTAAATCATCAATAAGATCTTCAATCTTCGTAAAAATTGCATAAATGTGTTCGATAGATAGCGTTGTCCTTAGTTTTAAATCAGTCAGGTAATATTGAATCTATCAACATTGCATTTAGTATAGCAACATCAAGTGACATTTAGTACTCGTTTTGACCATCATTTATTGGGTGGTGCTACTGTCTTCGTCAATACATTATTTTAAATAAAAAACGGAACTTATCGTAATTGTAATTGGAGATAATTGTTCAATTCACCACTTTTAAGAGTTTGTCCATTATATATTATTGTATTTACGTTTACAAAGTCTGGAATCAGTCTTTTATTTGCATTTCGGCACTAATTTATGAAAATATTGTCACTGTTTTGTATGTTGGAATTTCACTGTTATTTAGTTTTTTATATATATCGCAGGCGCCTATAACACTGTCACTGTTGGTTTATGTGTCCATTGTCACTTTTATGCACTGTATGTCGTATTTACTGTAGGATAAATATTTTATTTAATAATTTTACGCGGAGCACCTATAAAGTTATGAAATATAAATAAAAGACTTATATTCTACTTCGTTCATGGACAGCTTTAAATAAAATGAATGGAGAAGACAGACAAGGAGAGCCGACTCCAAATAATCGTAAAGGCTTAGGAGAAGAAGTTCATGGACAGCTCTAGTAGGTCTGTACGTATGTTTCTTTATAAAAAGAGAATTTTTTTACCTGAACTGATTATTTTTGCAACATTCAACAATTGTCTATATAATTTGATTAATTTAAAACATTATATAGATAAAATATTTGAATTTGAAAACACTTTTAACATGCATCGTATAGATAGGTATGCATCCATACGCTTTATGGAAACATTCGAAAATACTCACAATCATCGGTATTGACGTATCGGAATCAACTTCTGATATTTTAGAATCTGTCCTTGCTGAATCGTTATCTGCCAAAGAAAATTAAAATGAGACTTAATTAAATATTTTATGTCAGGTGGTATAGTTTCATCTAGCGGCGCTTAGTGGATTAAAATAGCTCAGCTGTAGATCAGATATTTATTTGTGTTTGTTTCTGGTAGTCAAGCAAGCGACCAAAATGTGGCAAATTGTGTTTACAATAAAAGAGAAAATGCCATTATATGTTCCAGAAATTCTTAAAAAAATCTATCATACCTTCCCACGGAACATCCGTCGGCTCTTGTAACGCCACCATGTCGTGGTAGTGGCCGCGCTTCTTCATGAGTTCTTCATGGGTGCCAGACTCCACTAGTTCACCGCTCTTCATAACATATATTATGTTTGCATGACGAATGGTCGACAAACGGTGTGCTACCACTACCGTAGTACGTCCTTTAGCAGCCTAGTATCAATTAGTAGTTGATCATTTGAAAATTATTATTTTTACGTTGATAACTTACTACCATATCACAAATATATTCCAAATTGTCTTGATACATTAATGATGTACATAAATCTTAGGCAATATTGACTCAACCGAAGTAATATTCTGCAGCATTTTCAACTTTGGGTAACAGAGAAAATATTCTGCAGTATTTTCAAGTTTGGGTAACAGTGAAGATCGCTTTATTTTTGGCTATTAAAACATATATGAACCGTACCTATGTTTTCGTTTAAAAGAGCTATTAGGTACTACTTAGTACCAACAAAACAATCATATATTTGACTTAACCTATGGCTTCCAAAGTTTTCTAAAGCTTACCTTGTCTAGTGCAACTTGAACTGCAGCTTCGGAAGCGGTGTCGAGCGCAGAGGTAGCCTCATCAAGTAGAAGTAGTCGAGGCCGACGCACCAGCGCACGGGCTATCGCTATGCGTTGCTTCTGACCACCCGACAAGGATGCTCCATGCTCACCCACTAATGTGTCATAGCCCTACACACAAGAGCAACATCATCTGACATTTCTCTATTCGTTAACTGCCTTATATGCATTGTTGTGTAAGCTCCCAAAGCAGAAAAGCTTTCAAGACATTAATCACAATGCAAAAATAAAATCCTACTAATAATTGAAGGAATAGATTCTTTTCCACTTTTTTTACCTGACTCCCGTTAAGGCTCATCATTGAACACTAAAATTCTTTCAACAAAATTATAATCTGGCTTTTTAATAAGCGCAGGATATAGACTTATTATCTTGCCGATTCTATGTTCGTAATTACTAACAGTGCATCTCTCTCTTAGTTCACTATAGTATTTATAAGATGTGCCATTTTGTGTTAATCTAATGTCTCTCATTTTTATTATTGTAGGTAGGTACTTATCAGACGTGGGAAAGGTTTCTTAAAAACTTATTTACTACTAAAAAACCAGTAGCTGTAGACCTTTGAGGCAGTTTAATATTAAACCCGAAGGAGTTAGCTTTAAAGTGATTTGTTAGAAAAACTTTCTATACGAGTGCCAATATTTAATGTAGGTAATGTAGGACTAACCTTGGGCAGTCTTACAATAAACTGGTGAGCGTTAGCTTGGATCGCCGCGGCCTCTATATCCTCGTTGGTGGCATCCTGCCTCCCATAGCGGATGTTTTCCCGCACCGTGGTGTTGAAAAGTACTGGTTCCTGCCGCACCAGGCCGATCTGCGATCGCAACCACACCACGGACAGATCACGCACGTCATAGCCATCCACACATATCTAGTTTATTTAAACAAAATTTGTTGAACATATTTTGGACCAAAATCCAAAATATGTTAAACAACTTTTGTTTAAATCACATAATACATCATTAAGATTCCAAGTCAACGACCTAATTTGTGTGCCATTATGTTACCCTGGTAACTCACATAGCCAAGCGCAATAGAGGATACCAACAAACGAGATGAAAAAATTATCTAAAACTCAACAACATTGAAAAATGGTAGGAAGCTACATACCTAGAAATAGGAAGAACATATGTATGTACATATGTATACTTAATCTAGTAATTCAAAATAAAAAGATTATCATTTTTTTATGTAACTCAGAGGTCGTACGGAACTACCCACACAACGGTGGCATTAGGGGTGGACCTGAACCTACGTGCGTTTAATATGATAAATATAAATTGTGTGCGATATCGTCAATAGACTTTCTTTACCATTCACATTCCTTTCATAGTCTAATGGAACGACTATCCGACACGGTCTGAAAGACATCAGGTACCTTACCACTATCTTTAAAAGTGTTTTCATTGCATGCGCCAGAAAAAAGAAACTATAACCTCTAAAGCGCGTTGTTTCTTTCGCTCGCTAACCTTACATGCTAGTTAAAATGAGTTAGATAACGACGCTACTACTATTTAGATGTGATTTTTGAAAAGTTTTAACTTACACTGCCACTGCAGACATCATAGTATCTAGAAATAAGTTGTATAATGGTGGACTTTCCACATCCTGAGTGACCCACTAAGGCCACTGAATGGCCAAGTTTTACGGTTAAGCTTACGCCTTTCAATATCTGAAAATATTTTAGATCTGTGATCATAAAAAAACAAAAAAACGAAAGCGTACTTTTAACAATCACGATTTCTTCTGTACATGGTGCAACCCCACATTTATCATGCCAACCAGGGTCTCACAAAAAAGAATATAATAAAAATAAAAAGTAAATACTTGTACGAACTGGCACATTGGGTCTGGACGGATAATGAAATTCGACATTCTTGAGTTCAATAACACCTTCAGCTTTCTGTGGCTTGAATCCTTTATCCAAGAGAGGATTGATAGTAGGCACATTATCTAGAAGGCGAAATATTTGAGCGCCGGCACCGCGAGCCACGCCGAACGATCGCACTAAAGATCCAACTACCCCCAAGTTTCCAAGAGCAGTCATTACTCCAAAAAATACCTAGAAATTTACCAAATAGGTATGTTACTTTTGTTTAAACAGCTTGTTGCAAAGTAATAAAGTCAAAGTACACAAATTGCCTGAGAAAATTAAGCGGCGCTTACTAAACGTCTTTAATCAGTGTGTCAGTGAGGGAAACTTTCTCTTATTATTAATTCGTACGACTCACCGAGAACATTACATCCGCATTATAATTGTCCGGGTCATGAATCACCAGATATATACCGAAGTAGAATGACAACGCGTACGAGCTGAACACGCAGAAGAACAGGAAACCCATAGAAAGTCCCGTGAAAAATTCTGTAAACATTGTATGGTGTCACAATTATTATTCGATAATTTCTACCCTATTTAAAGTAAAAAAAACAGTAATATTTATATTAAAAATGCCGCTCTTTTATTTTGTGATCAATCTATACACACATATTATATTGTTGTATATCTACACATTTTTTTACCAAAGGAGCAAGTCAGAAATTTGCCATTTTTGCAATTCTTCCTAATGCTAATTCGTAAGCAGCTTTACTCAAGTGTCTGATAAGCATACATTTGCTAAATAATAAAGAAGCTAATTCTTATTATTGGGCTGCCATTTATAGTGCGTGTAATCACCTAATAGTGGCCATTAGTCAAGCAGCCGTGCGGCTGCTTACCGGTAGACCACTGTTTATTGCGTGCGCGCACGTTACACGCCATGACGCTGCGGGTAAACTACTTACACTACTTATAAATATATAATTTGTAGACAACTTAGGATATGTTTCACCTTTTCTAATGTAAATCCTTTTTGCTTCCGCCAGCGGTTCCTTATATCTTTCCAACTCTCTCTTTTGGCCATTAAAAGCGTACACGGTGCGAATAGAACTCAACACCTCCTGCGCAATGGCGCTGGCACGACCTGTTTGTATAGCCTCTTTTTTGTACAGACGATCCGCTATCTGTCCATAATGAGGAATAATACGTTAAAAGACAAATATAATAACATATTATCTTTTCATTGTTTGGTCTGCTAGAAATTAATGCCATAAGCTACATGATACATAATATCTAATAGTTGATAAAACTTTCGACATGTTATTAAATATGAGTGTAACGTTATTAGGACGAAACTATTGTCGTGTTGTTAGAAATATTGTCATAAAGAAAATCTCCTTTGCTAGACGCGAGATCGATATAGTTAAATGTCCGTTAATAGTTAATAATTAATTTGTCTATCTCGACTAAACTTTTAAATTGTCTATGAAATAATTTATAATTCCGGCACCGCAGAGAACTTTATGAAGATTCAAACAACGGACGGAATGAATACCCAGACACGAAGCAACTAAGCATATACATATATCACACAAATTGTTCTACCGTGTGGACATCGCACTTAAACATTTGGTTAAGGTATGTACTGACAGCGATGACATCACCATTTAGGCCACTATGCCATACGTTCAGTTTTATTTCTAATAGGTATTACTTACAATTTGCGTACAAATTACTAACATTCCTGTTAACACCTTCAACTAAGCTACGGTATTAGGAGTGGGTTCACGCCAGTAATACGATAAATAGGATTCGAAACGCGACTTCTCAATCGCAAGATCCTATCCATTGGGGTACCGGCTGACTTTGACTTGCATTAACCACAGAAGTAATTATTAAAAATTTTGCATTTTTTAAATCTTGGGCAGAATAGCTAGGCTAGATAATAAACAAAGTGAGCCATACTCGCCCAGTTAAGCCGACGAGCACGAACGTGATGGGTGTGGTGGTGAGACACAGGAGGGCCAATTTCCACCCCTTGGATATTGCCATCGCCAGGCAGCCGACCGCAGTCGTCACACTATACACGAACGCCGCCACCTTGTCTCCGATACCTTCTTCTAACTTTATCACATCACTATGAAGGTAACATACACACTTTATACTGAGACCATTGGCGTAACCAGGGTTAGTTTCCAGAGCGCACTGAGCAATAAACAGCGATGACCTACACACAATACCTGAATTTTGTATTGATTGCCGTCTACTAGACGTATCGCCAAACTCCGTAAAAAAATTTATACAAGTATCGCAATTTGGTTTTATATCAAGTATATTATTGTAAAGCCGCTAGCCAGGCTTGCAAGCAAGCTATGCTTGCAAGCCTGGCTGTTTAAGTATAATATAATTAAGCATAAGGCATCACGGCGATGGTGTTAATGTGGATCGAACTGTTGGTGATGGTGTAATGTGATCCACCCTACTCGGCTAACTAGCTACTCACTAGGCTGCGGCTATTTTAAAGGTACAGCCATGTTCACGCTACTAGGTTGAAGAAACCTCGAGTGAACGGTACTTACTCAGACATTTTGGAAGCAAAATCTGTAGTTTGATGAAGATCAAAGTACGAGAAGTCTTGATTTAATGCAACCTTTAAATATTCCTGTCTTAGTCGAAATATCTGCAATGTCAAAGACACATTTAGTCGTATTGTATTCAAGGATAAAAAATTCACTATTCTACCACAATATGTAATCAATTCATTATTTTACATTGTGTTAGGATAGTTTCAATTTCAATCAATTTCTAAATTCAATTACAAAATAAGTTTTAATTTACGTGTTAATGAATGAACCCTTTAATTATAAATAACTGGTAAGATTCGTTGATCATATTATTTTTATTTTATATGACTCGATTTAAAATACCAATATAAAGTATCGATATCGGTTTAAAATATCAATATAAAATGTTGATTATTGTTGATATTTAGATTTGTGTTTTTTTAATGTTTATTGTTGAAGATAAGTTAACCGGTCGTATACCGCCGGCTCGCATACCAGCCGGCAGATTTGTACCCGTCGTAGGCCGGTGGCTCGCATGCGAGCCACCAAATTGGCGCCAAAACGCCGCGCGCCGCCTTCGCTTTAGCTTAAGCTAACGTAAAACCAATTTGGTGGTTCGCATGCGAGCCACCGGCCTACGACGGGTACAAATCTGCCGGCTGGTATGCGAGCCGGCGGTATACGACCGGTTAAAGATTAAGTTGTTAAGTATTGAAGTTAAGTACTTAGTTAAATTGCCCTGTCAGCTGACCTAGAGTGGGATATATATTTATATATATCTGTTGAATGGGATATCTATTGAGTATATTTTGGTAACTTTTCTTAGTCAGGGCTCAATAGCCGATTAGAAGAAGTAAAGTTATTCGTTTTAAGGGCAATGTAATGCGTCGTGAAGGTACCTGTATGCCTCAAATATCTTCAGAGTAAGGTAGAGCCTTTATGTAAAAATTGTTGGTGATGGCCTAGTGGTATAAGTGACTGGCGCACCCCTTAGTATCCGCTGTATGTAAAGCCCACCGCAACACAGGATTTTATCATAGTGCGGCAATTGACATTAAGAAAAAGGGAGAAAGTAATGCTTACCTGATTTATAGCCGTAAGATTCATAAGCGAATTTCCGAAATATGTTCCAATAAACAACACAACTCCAACACAAGAGTAATATACTCCAAAATTGTGCATACTCTGCAAAAATTCGGCATCGTCGTTTTTCCCTTCTTGCCTTGATTTGTCGTACGTGATCATGGTTTGGAAAACGTTAGCTACGAGTGTAATAGCATACGGAAGTGTCAAGCCAGTGATTATAGACGCTGTCAATGCTATAGCAATCAATAATTTGTCGCACCTTGATGTAAACCTATACTGGAAATAAATTTAACTGTAAGAGATAGTTCTTACCATTTAAGTTATACCAACGCTGCTGTTTCAAATTAACTATTTTGCTTAAAGTTCAAGGACATACAATTACAGCTGGTGCTATTAAGCTACCTATTGTCACACGCTTACACGAAGGTTGTTATATATCTATATCAACATTTAATTAATTTCAACGACAGGCAAGGACACTTTAATTATAAAGTGACCAAATTATTAATAATGGCTGCTTTAGTATTTATATTCACCATATTCTACTACAAGGAGAAGGACTACTATACCAATGTAAAGTAAGATATGCTCGGAGCTGTTTCATCAGTTTTATTTTCATCTCGTGACCTGAAAATTTATATTAGAATCCGTCTTAACCAATAGCGGCTCGCCCGCAGCCAGACATAATTATTTTCAATGATGTCTGGCATTCCAGCAATTGACACATTAGGATAAATATTATCATGAAAATTGTATCAAAATCGAGATTACAGTAGGTCTGTACGAAACCTGTAATTTTACGATAACGTCTTGCTGTCATGCGAATTTACATGGCCAAAGCGTTATCTTATGCAGCGTCATAAATGTCATAATTGTTCATTTTTGGGGTTACATTGTTTGAGATATTTTTAGCGTCTGTTACCTTCCATTTTATTAGCATATTCAGTGTAAAAATCTGTGCTTTATAAACTGATAATGAACGGTCATTACTTAAAATCCTAAAACCAAAGGCTCAGCTTAAAAGACAATAAGACGAAAAAAATTATGCGCACTGTAAAGTTATAGGTAGGTAAGTAAAAATAAAATTATTGGACAACTATCCTTTGGCAAAGCATACGGTCCACCTGATGATAAGCGGATTAGACTTGCATAAGGACGCTTGCAACAAATACATTTGCGCATTGTTCATGCTGCCAAAATGACTAATTACTCTGTCAGCACAATGGACAAAGACCACGATTTACTCCACTTACAGCTCGACGTCTCCTAATCAAGTTCCACAAACCCTACTCACCGCAGAATCATAACATAAGGCAGCTATCTTTTGTAGGGTGGAAATACTTACCTAGTCGGGCTCTTATACTGGTACTTCTTCATGACCAAGTACTGAGAATCTTTTGACCACGGAAAGGCCTTATTTGTATATACAGATATTTATTTAGAAGTGAATTCTGTTGTTTTACAAAACAATCCCTCTGGCTCGGTATCAAAAATAAATTTTGTTATTAACGTAGACTGTATCATGCATGCTTCTGTATATTATGTGTGTGTGTTCCTCAGTATGCGTAATATACGTATACCTATAAGAACTTTTGTATTGTACGGATTCATGAGCGAAGTATACATGCTTGTCATAACGTTTACCTTTTCATACAAGTAAATTTTTTAGCAATTTAAAGCAAGAAACGGTTACTTGGTTATTGTAGGTGTATAAATATAGTAAGCATTCAAGTATGTACGCAAAAACGTAAAAATATTATAAGATATTATTTATGTCGCTTACTGTTTACGGTCTACACTTCTTCTATGAATTCTCATTTCTATAATTATTTATACGTGCAATAACTTAAATTCTTCTTGGTTATTTTAAATTATCTGTTAATTTATTTTAAATAATAAATAACCTACATTGCAATTCTATGCGGGAAAACATAGATTATAATTTATACTAAACACGAGAAGACTTATTTTTGCAAAATGTAAACAAACGTCAGATTGATTAGTTCCTTAAATACTTCTTAGGCGTAGGCCCACAGAACACTTATACTCAGAGAGAAGAATGACAAAGCTTTATACAAAATTTGTATGGAATTTTTTCCTTATGCTACGTCCTAGGTAGGCGGTTCAAAGCGAACGCGATTATGAAGCGGTGACACGCGAATTCAATGCAATGCTGTGCGATGCGGCGGCTATGTCCTACGTGCACGCGAATCGTCTCGCACAGCCGCCACCGACGCCGCCGTTCAGTGGGCACTGTGCATTTGTCATGGACGGCCGGAAACAAATATTATTGGAAAATTCATTTCTTAAATATCAAATACTCAAGAAGTAAAATAGCAATCTATAATAAATAAATGTGTTGTACTTACTTGTACTCCCATTCGCGGTACGATAATAACCGGTTGTGATATTTTTTATTCCTTTTATCCGATAATGTAGGACGTTCTTGGATAGCATTCATTAAAATTTCTGTTTCCGACATTATAACCAAACAAAAACACGATAGCACCGCATTCAGTTCGCGCGAAAATATTAAACCAAATGATCGCGTTCGCTTCATTTCGCGCCGCTTCGCACCGCACCCCACGTGCGTTTGGTCACGTAGGCCACTTCAATAGGTTTCGACTGTTTGTTGTTTTCGCGGCGCGCCGCGCCGCTTCACTTTCGCGTCTAGATCGCTAACGCAGGACGTCGCGCTAGCGTCTTGCGCTATCTATTTGCAGCCCGCACAAAACTATCGTAAATGTCATGTTTGTGTTAAAATTCAAAATTGGTAGGGTGCAGGTATTGTTACGTGCTGGGTTCGATGGATAAGAATGTAAACAATATTACCGACTAAAACACGTTTTATTCAAACACACAATTAAATTTAAAACACTACAAACACTATACTGCACTTTTCTACTGAACTGCTGTTAAACTTCGTAGTATTTCCGCTTCCGTTCGCTTCGATGAACACTTGACCGCTTACGATTGTGAACTGACTCGGCGGTACGCGTGCGCTCTATTTATACACGGATAAAGCGTTTCTAGAGTTTTCTAGTAACGCTATACCGGTATATAAACAGTACGATAATTCGAGAAAGTGCCAGCGCACTCTATTACCCTTCGCGTATCTCACACTACGTAGTTCCGTAAGATGGCGGTGTAATAAATTATTAGACGGAACTGCCAAGTCTTTCCCACAATGCCGAGAGATGTCACTGGGCGTAACAGTATATAATTATATGGGTATGTAAATCTATTTGCTTGTCATAGGGTTCAAAATTGGTAGCATTGTATTTTTCGAAGAGTTCCTTGAAGTTAATGAGTATGCCGATTTAAATTTCTTATGTTATTCTATAGAAATCTGGTTATTATTAAAATCAGCGTTCATATATTCAAAGAAAACTTAATCGAAAAACACTGTTTAGAGAGTTCAATAAAATATGTACATAACTGTATTATAAAAGGTTTATTTGTGATTTTGTGAATAAAGCAATACATACAAATCTTACTATGAATATAGGTACATGTGCATAAATACTATATCCGACTGTTGACTGTTTTATTGGAACTCATATTGTAAAACAACAAAAACAATGTAAGTCACTTTCTCACAACTTGAGTCTATTTATCACAAAATAACACTTGATTTCACCAAAACACTACAACGGAGGAACAGAGAGAGTGCTCGACTCAACGTTTTTAATGCAGGAGAAATTAAAACTAGTTTATTTATCGAAAAAAACCGAAATTACAAGATAAACGGTGCGCAAGCGGTGGCAGAGTTTTTTTTTGTAGTGTTGACAGTAAATGGCACGAAATTAATTGTAAATTAATATTTATATGTATATTGAATTATATTTTTTATACTGCGATTATGATACGTTGCTCTATTGTTTATTTATCAAAAATATAATTCATAATTATTTCTAAGTTTTTTACATTGTATTTGTAATAAATTAAAATAAAATCATTTTTAAGCCGTCAATACTTTGGTGTTGCAATATTTAAAATAATAAAATTCAGCCCCCATAGGTATAAACTTAGCCCCATACAGCTGAGTTGACAAGGCCTGGCGTAGGCCACACATTCAGAATGAGGCGACACTACACTGGCGGCAGCCTTTATTCTACATTATACCTCTGTATCTAATCCTCAATACAATAACTAAAGCTATAACGGTGCCCCAGAAGTCGACGTCAGGCCGGTATCAAGTAACAGGCTAAGTTATAAAAGCTAACAGAAAAATTAAAAATATCACAGTTACGTATTCTAAAAATTATAGACTTTTTAAAAATATTGATAAAATCTACATCCCTGACGGATTTTTCACTAATTGTAACTTAGATGTTTTATTTGTCTGATAGTTATTATAACTTAGCCTGTTACCTGATTCCGGCTTGACGTCGACAGTTGACTTCTGGGACACCTGTAATTATTTTGAGCTCTAATCTTCACTAAAAATACAAGATCTCCACTGAGTAGTCTTTAAACATCGACATCTATAACTCTCCTTATAAATTTATAAAAAAATGCAAAGATATAGGTACAACCCACAAAATCCAAAAAGTAGTCGATGGATAGATTTGAAATATTTACACGGCATTTGGATTTCTACAATATAAGAGAGTTTAGTACAAGTACTTTTTAGCCCGAAGTTCCACCATTTCATTTAACCGGGCGGCATTGGGCAGTAGTGAATGCGACTGTAGTGCATGAGGTCTCGGTTTGAATCCCGGGTCGGCCCAGTGAAAAATATAGTTTTTCTGCCTAGAAATCTCAACAGCTGACCAGTGTTAGACACTCCGCGTCTCGGAAAGCACGTAAAGCCGTTGGTTCTGTGCCTAATCTCTCCGGTTGTGTCGAATTATTAGAGTTAACGAACAGAGAGTGTACTTGTGTTAGCGCACACACTTGAGCACTATAAATGTCTTCTGCGCAGATGGCCAGCCTCCGTTAAGATTAAAAGAAGAAAGAAGCAATTCAGTCGTGAAGATATTTTCCTATTACCTAATATTTATCATTATCCCGAAGTTTATTTATTTGTGTTACCAACAGATTATACACATTTCTTACATCTAAATAATAATTTACAAACATGCCTTGCCTTTTACTTACAGGCAACCACATCTAACAAAAATAAAACTTTCTACACAATAATTAAATAAAAAGCTCTAAATAAATTAAAATTAAAATAAAAAGAAATACTGACTTTAAGCTAAAAATATAAATTCTAACCTACCCCAGTATGGTATCATAATTACCGAAGCCTAGAATCCAGATATTCAGTAATTTATCTTAAATCTTAACAAGTTATCACCAAAGATATCCAAATCAGCCAGTCGCCGAAAACTATTATATGATTTGGCTAGTCTTGTTAATGGTGAATACCTAGGTTAGTCTTCTATCTACGGACAATGAGCAGCTTGTAGACACCCTCCTTGGAACAGAGATATTAATTTTAGACAATAATTCAGCACAATCTATTTTATTGTTTAATAGGCTATATAATAATAACAGATCAAGCTGTTGGCGTTTATCGTTTAACGACACCATTTTGAAATGTTCAAGACGACAACTGTACGATTTTGTAGATTGATGTTATTTCATGTCAAAGGCAAGATGACTGACGAATCTCTTTTGTATTTGTTCAAGTCGATCTTTGTGAACCTCATAAAATGGAGACCAAACCTGGGAACAGTATTCCAGTATGCTACGGACCAATGCATAAAATAAAATAATCTAGGCTGTATAAACTGATTACCGTTTCTGGCTATAAAACCACACATCTTATTCGCATTCAGTATTATTTTATATGTTATAGGTGCCTGAGGAACCGGGTAATCAAAAATATCTGACTGAGCCACATTGAAGCGTGGCCGGATTTAGCTATTACATATTTAAAAAACATATTAAATTTGTGTGCGTTACCGCAGCAAAATGTAATAAAATGTTGTGCTTTAGAGAATTGAGAGTATAACAAATAATTAGTAGGTACATCGTGAAGAGTAATTTGTTCACTAATAGCTAAATTTGTTCAAGTTGTAGTTGTAAAGTTTGAAACATTACCCTGGTAAAACTTTTTTATAAAATCAATTCAACCCGGAAATAAATGCATGAATAGCTTTTGTTACGTAATAAATGTTTGTGAACAGCAAAATTTGTGTGTGTTGTGGTTCTAAAGTTATTTAAGATTTTGCTGCGGTAACGTTTTGGGATTGCCCAGATCTCAAAAACGGCTTAACGTAGAAGTTTGAAAAATACCAATAATAGACCTTAATTAGTTCAAATTTGTTTAAAAATTCGTTTTAAATTTGTATGATGAACACCAATGTAATTAAATGGCGCCGAAATTCAGAAAGAAACAGATTTGCAAGTAAACCAGTACACTTACAATCAAATAAAAAGCTGTATCATGTACCCTTGGTACACCTTTATAAATACAGTAAATTTAGATTATGTGACTCTACGCAATATGAAGATACAAAGAAATTTAATTACATTTTATATGGTCTGATTTAACTGATCGAATACGCAGTTCCTATAAAACAAGGAAACATGGAAAACTATGAACTAATTAAAATATTTCATAATATTGTCTTCTATTTACGCGAATATTATTCATTGAAATTAAACTGCTATATACGGATTTTATCGCGTTGTTTATTTGACACGTTATTACAAAAAATTTGAAAATTGTTACACTACTACTACTATTAAACTTTACTAATTTTTAAGCTAATTAGATAATTAGAGTCTTGCGTAAAACCTCCAAAGCTGTATGGGTTACCAAAAGTACACAAGGAAAAGGCTCCCCTACGTCCTATTGTGAGTCAGATCGACACACCAACTTACAGACTGGCTCAACACGTAGCGAAGATACTCTCACCACTCAGAGGCAACTCGAGAGCACATGTTAAGGATTCATACCATTTTGTAAGTGAAATTAAACACCTACGTCTCACTAACAATGAAACAATGGTTAGTTTTGATGTACAGTCATTATTTACATGTATACCTGCACATGACTGTATTGAAATAACTAAAAGGAAGCTAATACAGTACAATATGCCTGAGGAATATGCAGAACTACTTAAGCATTGCTTAACAACTGACTATCTGTTGTGGGGCAATAAATTCTACATACAAGTCGATGGTGTCGCAATGGGCTCCCCAGTATCGCCTGTTGTTGCTGACATATATATGGAGGACTTCGAGGCTCGAGCTTTACATACTGCCCCATCACACCCAGGATTTATAAGAGGTTTGTAGATGATACTTTTACAATATTACCAACAGATAGTGCAAATGTATTCCTAGAGCATCTTAATTCCATTAATAACAACATCCAATTAACTATGGAATTAGAGGCAAATAATTCATTAGCTTTCTTAGATGTACTTGTCATCAGGAATCCTGATCATACTTTGAGCCACACTGTGTATAGGAAAAAGACCCATACAAATAGGTACTTAAACGGTGAATCTCAGCACCATCCTAAACAGTTAGCTACCGTGGGAATGTCTTTGTTTCAGAGAGCCCATGGGATCTGTGACAAGAAACACCTGGACGCCGAGCTTCAACATGTTAAGCAAGTATTCCAAGACAACAAGCTCCAACAGCCGCGCCGCTGTCACAGATCCCAAAAAAAGCCAGCCACAGTCGAGCGCCAGCCTGCTATACTGCCTTATGTAAGGGGTGTCACTGACAAGATTGGCTACATCTTGAAGCGAGCTTCAATCAATACATACTTCAAGCCGCCAACGAAGATAAGTCGATTTTTACCATCCGTCAAGTGCCAACTACCTTTACAAGATGCAGGGGTCTATAAAATAGATTGTGACTGCGGACTCTCATACATTGGTCAAACCAAGAGGAACATAGGCACCCGCATAAAAGAACACATAGCTGATGTAAAACACCAACGCTCGTTGAAGTCTGCTGTGTGTGAACATGTGCAACAGGGGACCAACCACTACCTGAGATTTGACAAACCACAGATTCTCGCTAAAGAACACCGATTCCTATCAAGGATGCTTCGCGAGGCTATTGAAATCAAAAAACATCCTAATTTTAATAGAGAAGATGGTTGGAATGTACCACGAGCTTGGGATACAGTAATACAAATAGTCAAACCCAAGAAGAAGCAAACCACAGCTAGACTTCATGATACTTTGAGCTCATTCTGCGTAAATAGAAACACAAATGATTAAATTATGTTCGGGTACTTTGAAATAACTACACTGGAACATTGAGACAACTGCCATCTTAGTCTCCCCGTGACCATGGCTGCTGAAAAGCAACCGAAACGGAAAGTGTAAAAATAACTTAAATCTAAATAGTTTTAATAATAATTTAAGTAGCTTAAAAATTTGTAAAGTTTAATAGTAAAAGTAGTGTAACAGTTTTCAAAATTATGTAATAAAGTGTCAAATAAACAACGCGATAAAAGCCGTATATAGCAGTTTAATTTCAATAAAATGTTTCATCAATAAACAATCTTGTTAATTTCAGCTTTAAATTACGACTATTATGAAAGTTATATCAACAAAAAGAATGTGTCAGCAATTCTTCTATAAGCCGACCAAATTATAAACGCTACTTAAAAGCCACCGCACCAAACATACGGGTAAACTTTGCAAATTAGCACGTTAGTATCCGATGTTTTGTACAGTCAAGTAGAATATCGTAATTCGTGCAGTCAGTTTTATAAATATTCGATAAATATTTCTACTAGTTTTGTATTTTATAAACATGATTGTCATTTTAGTTATGAGTATTATACAATTTAATGGTTTATAAATATTCAAAAGTAAAATAACATTAAGAACGTAATTTTTTCAGTAAGTAATATTTAGTACAATTTAAAAAATATAACTTTTACAAATAGATTGTTGCACAATCAGAAAACTGAATTTGCAAGTTTCAAGTTGACACAGGCGATGAGTTACAGGCACTATATCAATTATTATCTATCTTAACTATTGGAGTTATTTTTGTTAGGCAGGATTCGAACAGTTGTAGTGCTTTGGCAGTAACGCCTATGACCTCTAATTTCTTTAAAAGTAATTTATGGATCACGGTACCTATATATTTTACTTTCTTTTATCGTAGCTAAACCTAATCTGTAATTTGAAATTATTAGGTTCCTACCTATCTACCTACTACGAAATATTGTACAACGAAATATTATTAAACATTGTATTTTTACCATTGTAGAAAACAAAAAAATATATGTATATTTGCTTTGCTAAAATATACAGTGGTGGACATATAATTAGAAATACTTGCGACGTATTTCACGTTATTACAAGGCATATTGCCGTAAAATTTTTATTTTTGGAAATAATACAACAAAATGCTTAGAATACGTTCAACAACTTATAATTCATTGGAAAACAAATAAATATCCGAGTTTACAACTACCATTTAGATATTTAGTTACGTACAAACAACTAAACGACATTAGCAGTACCATCCGTCATGGACAAGTAATTAGAAACAATAAAGAAATGAGGTAAAAATCAAAGTTATTAACGTGTTAACGTCATTAATTTCAAATTATTTAGGTAAAACTATGTTTTAGTTCACTTAATTTCTTAAAAATTAATATTTATTTGCATAGCCTTTGTTATTAATGACGGCTCTGCAACGACGTGGCATTGATTCAAGTAATTTTATACATTTATCGAGTGCGATTGAGTTCCATGCTTCAACAAAGGCTTCGTAAAGTTCATTTTGACTGGAATTACGTTTAACGGAGACTTTTTTAACGACGTACCACAAATTTTCAATAGGATTTAAATTACTGACTATTTGCAGGCCAGTCTAACATGGTAACACGTTGCTCACTTAGAAAGGATTTAACACTGCGGGCCGTGTGTTTTGGGTCGTTATCATGCTGAAAGATCCAGGTCACAGGTAAATGGTCGTCGGTATAGGCAATCATTGTCTCCTCTTAGATGTTTGTGTATTGAAATTGATCCATTATACCTTCAATCTTACGGACGGGCGCAACTCCGCAACCAGAAAAACATCCCCATACTTTAATGCTACCACCGCCGTGTTTGACTATACTCCTCGTGTATTTATAATCAAAAGCATGGTTTATTGGTCGTCTAACGTAGTGCTTGCCGTCTGAATTCACTATATTTATTTTTGTTTCATCCGAGAATAACACATTTTTCTATTCTCGTACGGTCCAGTTAAGATATTTCTTTGCAAATAATAATCGCTTCTCTCGGTGTTGCTTGGTAAGAAGCGGTACCTTTCGAGAAACCCTTCCGAACAATTTAGCTTTCACTAATCTGCGGCGTACCAGATTCGAGGAAATGTTCCTTGGGTCATCAGGTGGAAAACTTCATTTCTAATCTCGTTGGAGCCTTTAAACGGGTTTTGTTTAGCTACACGTATTATTTGCAAATCTTCCCGGGGAGACGTTTTCCTTGGACGAGCCTTTCTAACTACACTTTTAGTAGTTCCGTTTCTTTTATAATGAGCAATAGCGTTGAAAACTTTCTTCACAGAACATTCTAGATGATTAGCAATTCTTCTGTAAGTCCACTTTCGATCTAAATGTAATTTAACCATTAATTGCCCAGTTGACTCGTCACAACTCACAAATTTTTACTCATTTTTAACAAAACGTATTATTCACGTAATTCCAAATTCACGTTTAATTGCCGCCGAAACTACAGAAAAAGAGAAGAAAGAGGATTTTTTTTAAATTTCAATAATTGAACGAACCATGCATCCTGTTTCTAATTAGTTGTCCAAGCGGCTAGTAATAGAAATTCAACTATCATTCATATTTAAACTCTTTTAATAATTAAAGATAGAACAGATTACTTTTGTTTATATTTTATGAGATTTCAACTCATTGGCTATATTCTGGCATAGTTAATAGTGATTTAATCTATATATTTTTTAATCATAACGATAGTTCATTCTGTGTTTACCTAAGTTTTATGTACTGTTTCTAATTATATGTCCACCACTGTATGTACTTATATGCGATATTATTTAGCTAGACATAAAAAAATACTCTACTTATCTGTGATTTTATCCTAAAGATTTAAATAATTAGGTAAGGTAACAATATAATTTGTATAAGACTAATTTTTAAAACAATAATTTTAATTATGCTCATTTCATTATTCACCAACCACAGCTCCTTTGTTCGTACTAACGAAAGAAACATATTATACTGCTCATTTAAGATGGTTAGCCTTGTATATGGTGCAGTCGCTTTTATGTAGCGTTTATAATTTGGTCGTTTTATAGAAGAATTGCTGACACATTCTTTTTGTTGATATAACTTTCATAATAATCGTAATTTAAAGCTGAAATTAACAGGATAATAATAATAATAATAATAATAGTTTTTCTTATTAATAGGTCTTCAAAAGAAGAAAAACAAATAATAAATGAAATAATTAAAGGAAATGAGGGCTATCTTCCTCCTCAGTATTTTATTTTTGTGTTTTGTTTTAAGTGCGAGTGTATGTGTGTGAGTTATGCATGTGTTGTGTATGTGTATGTATGTGTATATGCCTGCATGAGTATGTGTCTGTATATAATAGTGTTTGTAGGGTATGTGTATGCGTGTTTCAGGTTACGTGTAGGGACGTTTTAGTAATTTTTCTGTGTCGTCATAATTTAGGGTAAGTAGATATTCTCTTAGTTTTGTTTTGCAATTATACAAGTTTAGCGAGTGTATATGTAACTTATCATGAATTTTGTTATATAACAGTACGCTTGAAAACCGATAATGGCGTTGTTCGAAAGTGGTATACGTGAATACACTGGGATATATTTGTCTGGGTCTTCTAACATGTTGTTGATGGGCATTTATTGATGTAACATTTTAATTAGTTCATACTTAGTATTCCATGTTTCCTTGTTTTATGGGAACTGCGTATTCGATCAAAATCAGACTATATAAAATGTAATTAAATTTCATTGTATATTCATATTGCGTAGAGTCACATAATTTAAATTTACTGTATTTATAAAGGTGTACCAAGGATATATGATCCAACTTTTTATTTGATTGTAACTGAACTGGTTTATTTGCAAACCCCTTTCTTTCTGAATTTCGGCACCATTTAATTACATTGGTGTTCATCAAACAAATTAAAAACTAATGTTTGAACAAATTTGAACTAATTAAGGTCTATTTATTGGTATTTTATTTAAACTTCTACGTTGAGCCGTTTTTGAGATCTGGGCAATCCCAAAACGTTACTGCAGCAAAATCTTAAATACAATAGAACCACAATACACACAAATTTTGCTGTTGACAAACATTTAATACGCAACAAAAACTATCTATTCATGCATTTATTTCCGAGATGAAACGATTTTATAAAAAATGTTTTGCCAGGGTAATGTTTCAAACATTACAACTACAACTTGAACAAATTTAGCTATTAGTGAACAAATTACTCTTCACGATGTACTAATTATTTGTTATACTCTCAACTCTCTAAAGTACAACATTTTATTACATTTTGCTGCAGTAACGCACACATTAAATCTACGTGTATAAAATGTGCTGTTACTACCTAGAATCAACAGTCAGACATCTTTATAGTAAATTGGCAATAGAATATTTTCACGGTCTAACATCCTGGTCTCATAATCTTAATTTGAGAAGGTGTCATTCCAAAGTAAATGTATTAGGCAGTGGTCGAAAAGCAGTAAATTCCCGCTGCACCATCGAAGCCGGTCGATTTTGGGGTCTTTAGATATTCCTTTCAAGAAATTCTCAGTAGCAACGCAGAGTCAGGCACAGTGACCGGCAACAAACTAATTTATGTAGGTAGCCAAAAGTGTAATCGAAGCACTAGACGTGTTGGATGGAGCACTTGTTCTCTGTCTTTCTTAATACTAACGTAGTTTGTATGACTGTAAAAACCTTCGCGACACACCGTAGGTACCTAGTAAGCTAGGTGACTTTAAAAATAAACGGTCAATTAGTTGAGCATAAAATAATAATTTGATAAACAGATAACCTAGTTCCTAGTACAAACGTTCTATTCTATTATCAGAACAAAATTTGAATATGGATATTAGTATATGTAGTATGCGTGTGTCATACTACATATATTACTAATATTTGTAGAGAAAGATATTATATTGCCTGCTTTGAAAAAAAGGATAATTAATATACAATATTATCTAATGGACTGAAACTTACATTTGTGTACCTATAACACACGTTCATGATCTCACTCCTATAACCTGACAGGCGCATCCTTAGACAGAGAATCAATAACATTATATAGGTATAAAAAAGTAGCAGAGAACCTAATCTAAGGGCATTCCTTACATGAATGAATGAATCATGTAATAACAAAGCGTAATAATAATATTGTCTTATGTTTACTAATATTGTCGAATGTCATACATTGAAAATAAACTACTTTATACGGATTTTATAGCGTTGCAGAGCTTTTATTTTCAAATTGGCGCCAAACGGCCATATTAATATTGTCACAGATAATATAAGAATATGTTGCCAATGTAGAATGATTGAGTACTTACCACTTATGTTGCATATATTATCTATTGTAATAAACGTTAACTCACGACTTAAAATTGTTTGTCCCACCAATGAAAAATATTAATATAGTATAATTACATAATATTATACGTAGGTACCTAGATTTTAAATCAAGTTAATGTTCAATTGTTTCTCCAAGGAAATGTCATAGGACTGATAGGACAGACTTTATAATCATCGAACAAGATACGCAAACTAAAACAAAAACCGGTTCAGTAAATATAGTACATCTACTTAGGTACCTGGGAGTGCTTATCAGTTATTGTCAATATTTATTGGTTTTTGATAACTAAAGTGTTTAGCTAAACTTATAAGTTATAACCATGGTTGTGGCAAGAAAATACGTTGTTAATAACCCGTTTGTGGGAGAACCTAAAGAAAGTGACTTTAAAATTATTGAAGAGGTACTCCGCACTCTGCAAGACAATGGTCAGAATATATAACAGTTTATGTGCAATTTTAATCAAGTTTGCCCTGCAGTGCTTTTGCATAAGACAATATTCGGTAACACAATACTCTAACCATAAACGTAATTTAAATCAACAAATAAATCAATTCCTAATAAACCACATTTTCAATAATTATTGTAAACATCCATACAATAATGTTATACAAAAACAGGTCATGAAGCAACTGCCAATTTACACTCGTTGGCGTTATAAAGTACCTATACACTTATTGATGTTTTGTTTCATAACACTCATATGTATCATAACCGTCAAGCACAAGTATATATGCGTATGTATAGTAAGGTACCTATGCGTATGTACTGTGAAACGGGTTTTTTGCCTGTGAGAATGTAAGTTGTCTTTTATAAGTAGGTATAGGTACTCTGAGGGCGTAATCACTAATCACTAATCAATCTAAAAATCTATACCTACAAATCTATTAAATTTTTTAGTATGTACTAGATATGAGTCTTAAAATTGCACACCATGACTAACTTTTGACGTATTAAAAACAGAATATCATGATTTCAGAATTATTAGCCGAAGCAGTTTACATCAGTGTAGATCCATACCAGCGCATGAAGCTTGGTGAAAAGTATCCATGTGATATGATCGGCGGCCAAGTTGCTAAGTTCGTAACTAACTGTACCCACCTAAACTATTGCAATAAGAAGCTTTAATAATAGAATATTTTTGACTACGAGCCCGTACGCCCCTTGACTTTCACCCCTTTCATAGATAGACGGAGCCCCGCTAGGCGGGTTATTGGGTGGATTTTAAGAAGAAACCTAACAAATACCTTCTATGGGGTGAACCTTTAGGGGCGAACGAGCTCGTAACCATATTTTTTGGAGATCCCAGGATTTGTTAGGTACACCGTTATGAGTTTACCATATTTAGTAGCTTAGATACCTATACCTACTAATAAGAATTTGGTAAACATTTAAAATATTTAATTGTTACTAGTTGTATTATTTGTTTGCATATGCACATGAATATCTTATAAGTAGTGTATATGTATGTACCTAAGTAATAATTAAGAATAACTGATTATCTAACAAGTGAATAGTTTTCAACGTTAAAATCATCACTACTGAATACTGAAACATCTTAAAAAATACATCGTCGTTGTAATTATTTTTGCTATGAACCAATATAATTGGCAAACTTTGAATAAAATTCAACCTTATTTTTCAGGATAATTGAAAGTAAGAACGCTGAATATCCTGTAGGAACGTGGGTAATGGGTCATTTTGGTTGGCGAACTCACACCATTAGTAACCCAGAAAATGAAAAGTTCTGTTTGCAAAAGCCTTATTTGTACAAATTGCCTGATTTTGGAGATTTACCTGTGTCCTTAGCACTGGGCACATGTGGCAGAGTAGGGTAAAGTTGTTTTGCACTAAAATACCTACATCAAAATTACTTATATGGAAATGGTAGACTCAGAGTATGTGTGAATATTAGGAAGAAAATTAGACTATCCTAATGGTTCTTCGTAATATTTCTACATAGTCACAATTACCAGGGGAGGGACTATTTTTAATTCCATTGGAATCATTCCTATGAAGTTGAATTTAAGAACGAAAAATTGTGGTCTAAACTTTGTAATAAAGTAAAATTTAACTTGAGAAGATGACATTTTAACACAAACAATTAATAGCTTTCCATAGGATATAAAATAAATATTAGTATTTTATTATCGCCATCTACATTTGCAGAAACAGTGCATACTTTGGCTTCACGGAGATCTGTCAGCCGAAGCAAGGCGACACCGTAGTAGTATCAGCTGCTGCAGGCGCTGTTGGCTCTCATGTTGGACAAATTGCTAAAATACTTGGTTCGTTTCACTATTGTCTTACTATTAGTCTTCAATGCTGAGCATGAGGGTTCGATGCCCGGTTTACGTAGTGTTATTGGATTATGTACCAAAATAACATCCAGCATTTCGAAAACATACAAAAGAGATTTGTAAGGAGGCTCTCAAGTAATGTCTGTTATACGACACTCAGTTAAGGATTATAGCGATCGACTTCACCATTTTAAAATGAGACCTCTATACTGGCGTAGAGATAATCTTAGACTTTACAAATTCCTTTACAAAATAATGAACCAAAAGGTTAATTGCCCACAATTGTTGTCGCAAATTAATATAAATGTGCCCAGGACGTCTGCAAGGTTGGTTAATTATAAACCGTTTGTAATCAAGAAATAATTATGGTAGTAATAGGTACACCTCTCTCTTACATCGTCCGCCAATGTAACTCAATTTTCTTCGAACTCGATATCGACATATTTGCAGCAATTTGCTTGTTAAAAAAGCCTTGTATAATGAGACCATTTAAAAATAAGTTTATACAATTTATTACAACAATTAGATTATTATTATTAGGTTAGATCGTTATAAGGTATTATTTAGTAAAATACTACATATATTTATTTTATTTTTCTACTAGTTAAAACTGTGTTAGAAGTTGTATGAAGTGAACATTGTAAAACTCACTTTCAATAAAATGCTGTGCTTACCTTAAATTTCAAAGCATACGATGATCCGATGTATTTATTTTGTGTAATTTTAAGTCAATGTTCTGTATGTATTTAAGTTGGTAAGCCTAAAAATTAATAAATAAATTCTATCAAGAATTACTCAGTAGCGGCACTGAGTCTGAAACTGCGGTCGGCAGACGGCAATAGGCTTAACCATTATTACGTGGATAAGGATCCACGTAATGGTGGATAGAGGGTAACCCAGAGATGGTGAACCTTAATGAACCCACTAGGTAAGCAGTTGCCATAATGCTGTATTATAAGGACATAAGTGATTTGCATTTTAGGATGTCGTGTGATCGGATTTGCTGGTAGTGAAGTAAAATGCAAATGGCTGCTGGACGAATTAAAATTCGATTGCGCCGCTAACTATAAAACAACAGATATAGCTAAATTCCTAAAAGAAAACGCTCCAGACGGCGTTGATTGCTATTTCGATAACGTGGGGGGAGAAATAAGCAGCATTGTGGTATCACAAATGAAGCAATATGGCCGCGTCGCTGTCTGTGGAGCTATTTCGAGTTACAACGAAACTGATCCCGAAAAGCGAAAAGGTAATATCTACTTTCTTTAGTTTCTTTACTTACATTGACTAAATCGAGTCAATATATTTTGCTTTTCGTAAATATATTGTGCTATTTCTTTACAGCTACTGTTCTTCAACCGTTTATAGTCAGCAAGCAATTAAAAATTGAAGGCTTCTTAGTAAATAGATTTGCCAATCGCACTATGGAAGGCGTCAACCAAAATTTAAAATGGGTGAAAGAAGGAAAGTTGAAATACAAGGAACACATTAATGACGGCTTTGAATCAGCTGTTAATGCATTTATAGGATTATTTAAAGGAGATAATATTGGCAAAGCGCTAGTAAAAGTTAAATAACATTAACAAAACTATGTTATACTATCTAAAAATGTATATTAAACAATCAAATAAATATTAAATCTTTAAAGCACTATCTATCACCTAAGTTTGCGTTTTTTTGTTGGTGAACCCCGAGACACTTTAGGAACAAATTTATTTATAAAAAGTTCCTCATATATTAAACTGTTGGTTTCTGGCCTTAAGTATTTTGATATTTCTTGATAAAGATGTTTCTTTGTTAGTTCTTCATTGACTGCAGTTTGTGTATAGACAGACTTACTATTAGATGACGGCGAAAATGATTGCCTTAATTCCATAATTCTGTGAGAATTTTGATCAATTTTATTTAATAAGGTATCCTCCATTCTTTTCATTCTGGCTTCTAAATATGCGACAGTATAATCATGAACGGTTGGTAGCTCTGGTTCCTTAGACAGATAAGAGCTAACTTTTTGTGTGATGTTCTTTTCTATTTTTGATTTCAATTTGCTTGTATTACAATTTGTATCTTCCTCATCATCTAGTTTATCTAAACATGATGCAACTATGTCTCTTAATTTCATGTTAAACTTTCTCTTTTCTTCAATAGCTGCCATTCTTTCAGGAGGTATTCTGTTTTTTAATAACAAATTATTTGTTCTTCTTATATTTACTGTATTCATAACACAACTGCGGGTCTTTGGAGGAGAGGTATGCCTTGATGGCTTTTTATTTTCAGTTACATCTTCACTATTTGATTGTACGAATTTTTTAACATTATCTACCTTATTAGAAGAATTGACTACTTTAATCATTTCTTTCCCTACACTTGGTGCTACACTTGTAGCTTGTTCAATATTGCTTCCTTCAACTAAATCAGGGGCTACATACTTAGTGCTATTATTTTGCATATTATTAATCTCAGCATCTGCTAGGTTCGAGTTTATGTTCCTTTTCCTTTTTGGCAATGGTAAAATTGAAGATGGACAAACTGGTTCTAATTTGTCTGGCAATGGCACAGTTTCAGATATTTTTTGCTCATCTAATATGGTAATCTTTTTCTTTTTCAACAAGCTTTTGCCAGTCCTCTTGTTAGAGACTTGTTTTGGTTTATATGTTGCTTTTATAGTGCTTTCTTGGTATGTAGTTTGAAATACATTAGGCTCAGCCGTAACATATGGAAGCATGATATTAGCATGCATATTATTGAGTTCAATGGGCACCTCAGTCATATGGATTGTATAAACACTGTCACTTTTAGTTTGCAATGTATCAAGTGTTTTATTAAGAATAGGATTGGCTGCAACATGTTTCTTTCGATCAATATTATCATTTAATATAATGTCACAATTTTCTTGATAACCTCTATCCTTTGATACAATTTGTGTGTTATCAGTCAAGTTCAATGAATCCAAATCCATCAAATCACAATTAGTTAAAAAGTCTCCATATTTTACAGAGAAGTTGGCCTTCTTATCGTTAAATGTTAAATATTCATTTTCAATGTCTTCAAGTGATATAGTGTACAATTTTGAATCATCTTGTTCAGATTTTTTATCAGATATTTGACTAGTGTCACAATAGGGTCCATCTTCCGTAGGAACTGCATCAAATGTAAGTTTGTCTTTCTGAAAAATCATTTAAACTGGGTTTCAATAAAAACAAAATCTAGCTGTTGGTTATTTAAAGTTTGTGATACCTGTTGTGGATTAAATGTATAAATTTTATAAACAACCAGCTCCATTATCAGATTTTGATCACATATTTTGGATTCATAAAGAAGTTAAAGTTGTGGATCAATGAGTTAATAATTATTATTTCTATTTTTAATATATATATTTTTCTAATACATTGACTAAGATAACAGAAAATAAATATATTTTTTATAGCTAGCAAATGCCTATCATACTTCACTTAGTCATGTAGTATAAAGTGAAATGACAAATTAAACAAAAAGATGTTTTCCTTTAAAATATGGAACATGTCACTCTCTCAATTGACCATTTTGCAGTTGCCTAACTAAAAAGATGTTAAGCCATATGCATTCCATATCACTTAATGTATTTTTAGTTAGTGGACCACAGCCATTTTTTTTTGTAAATACTAACCCTTCACCAATCCATTCCTGCCTTTAAAATTCATAATCAACTGGTAACTAAACAAAAATATGATGTATATATCACCTAAAGCTAAACCTAAGCTAAAGTCATTCAAAATACATGCAATCACAGTTATACACACTTATGATGAGATTATACATAAAATATTAATATAATTACTAAAATATAATAGTTACCAAAAAGTTCATGAAGTTATCATCTTTAAAGTGATGTTGACAAACTACTCTATTCTTCAACTGAGACACTTTCAGATTCAGAAACTCTAGTTTCTGAGCATTAGTTAGCCACTGATGACATCTAACTTTATCAAATACAGGATAATGAAACATATGTGTGACTCCATCTGTCCTTAGTGTACAATTCTTGTATGTGCAGCGACATCCTCCCATTGTGCTATCTGAAATAAATAAATTCTGTATACCTACATATCGTAAAAAACAATGTGTGTGTACATTTAATAAAAAGGAATAACTTTAATTACCAAAATATAAAGAAAATGCTTGATAACAATAAAATGTATCACAGCTGCCTCATTTAACGACGATATAAAGCGTTTTTTTTTGTAGTGTAATCGAGTTTTTACAACAGAAACGTAAACATTAAAATAAACAAAGTTATTTAGTCTTCAACCGCCTGCCCTTTTTCGCAATGGTATTTATTAATAATTACAATGGTTCTTTATATTAGTGGATACAGTGAATATAAACAGCTCCTCCTCAGGAGTTCGTGGGATTGTGGAAAATGGTAATATTTACAATTACATAGGAGTAACTTTTCCAAAGGACCTACATGATAACGGCCTGCGATCTATTGATTCTTGTGAAACGCTCCAGTTGTACAAAAACACCAACGATTTAAAAGCGCATTTCAAAAAATAAGACAAGATTAATGTATAATCAAAACGAAATTCAATGTGATGTACAATTTATCAAGCACAAGCTCAACATTTTTTCTGTCAACTGTCAACAGTCAAGCGGTGCAGGATTGCCCAGTGTTTCCATACCCTAAAATAATAAGTGGTAACGTCACACAACTCACAGGTGAAATTAAGATTAATAATTATTTTACAGGTTACTTTGGCCAATGTTTAATATTGACAAATCTTCTAAAAAATGTGTTCTCTTCCTCCGTATTATTACATTCTTAAATTAGCGGCAACGCAGCGCATCTAGTTGTCGCGAACACGACATATTTTTGACTCGAGCGGACGTACTGTCGGCACGAGCTCAGGGTTTAGCATCAAGTATTTTCCAACCTAGGAATAGAACTTGGCTCGAATCTCACGAGCTTATGCAAATAAATATGCAAAGTGGTAGTTATTGACCATCAATTAATATTTCATTTACATCAATAGGTAGGTTAGTTAGATACTCAGTTGCAGGCGTGAACTCCACAATAATTTAGTTGTGCCCAATTAAATATTATTTACTTATAAATATATTGTAGGATCCATATATGCATAGTTACTTAAACCGCTTATTTGAGTTTATTGATGTATAGCTATTTTTCTATGACTAAGTAATGGTAACAAAAACGCAAAAATCTTAGAATATTTGTACTGTTATTCTACTATGGTGAAAAATAAGTAGGTATACGCCCCAGATGAGACTAAATCATAATATACCTAACCATACCACAACTATATTATATTTTAGGTATATTATTTTGTTCTGCTTAATATTCGTGTTAGTAACCTATATTTGATGCTCACATAGCAATATAGCATTGATAATTATTAGAGATAGCATAAAAATGTCAGTGACATAGTTTTAGAGGAAACGGCATATTTTTAATTTTAGGCTTACCATGTAAAATCAAGTCTATTTCACCGAAGTAAACACCCATTTTTTCCCAGCTATGGTTTTGTTTTAAATACCACGTAATAGATGACTAGCCTATTGCCGTTAACCGGGCTCAAGATGCCATTCATAGTTCTAGATTCTGTACCTACTGAAAACTGAACTAATATTTCTTTTTACCGCTGCGTCACCGAATATACGGCCGAATATTCTACAAAATCACGGAATGCTCGTTAAAGTTACACTAAAGTTTTCACTGTACATATTTAGCTGCATATGTCTGAGAATAGTGACAACAAAAACAATCTAATTGGTACTGCTAGAACACTTTAAAATTAAATTACCTCTTATTAATTAACTGCCGAATAAATCAATGTGACATAACAACATACTATCAGTCTTTAATCACATCACGTTCTAATTAGACGCATTGAATTAATTTAATAAACTCTGTAAACAAGTAACCAGTATGTTATCGGCTGGAGCCCGCGTGCCTCGCTCAGTCACTTATTATGTTGCGTTATTCGCGTGTGTGTGATCTTATGCTATTAGTTATGAACTTTATTCTGAATTGATAGCGATAGCTTTCAGAATAATATCGATTCACCCAACAAGGATGTTTTGAATGATGATCAAGATTTTATAGATGACTCAACACATGAATATGGAATTAGATATAGAAAGTAATAACAAACGTACGTGAAATGAAGACGCTGAAGAGTGCTGGACAGCAATAAGAGTTCGGACGCTGAAGAGTCTCGAATAAGAGTTGTAGGAAATCCATAAGTCATGACAGTATCAGAACCGAGGGACTTGCTATTCAAGTCTGCATCTATTCTAAAGAAAAGTTTATCAAACAATTTGCACTGGCAAAACTGCTGAACCAACACAAAATAAATGGTATTACAAAAGTTAAATATATCAACCCATTTAAGATTATAATATCCTTTATCGATGAAAATCACGCTGAAAAGTTAATATTAATGTCCTGCATTCGACGACCTCGGGTGGCGACGACAAAAAATATGGAAAAGTCTGTTTATCATACGGTATTATAAAAGATATTAACCTAGACCTCACTGAGACCGAACTTTTAAAGCACATCAAGTCAGATCAATTAGTCGTGACCGCTAAACGTCTAAATAGAAAAAATTAAGACGGATGGACTCCCGAGTGAATCTGTCAGGATAGGATTTAAAAGTTCTTGTGTACCATCATACATAAATTTGTTAGATCTTAGAATAAGTGTGTCGCCATACATATATTACTTATTACTTATTTACCAGTCAGTGCTCCAAATGCTGGCGATTCGGTCATTCTCACAAAGCATGACCCGCGTCGAAACCATCTTGTGTGTCGTATGGTACGAAAGGACACAAAGAATGTGATGGAAGTACTCTCAAGTGTATCAACTGAACAGGTAAACATAAATCAGTATCAAAAGAGAGCCCGATCTATAAAAAAGAAAAACGTATCAGGGAAATAATGTCAGAGTTTAAGTGTATGTACCAAAAAGCCTTACCTAACTGCATACGTTCCTCCTACCCTTTGTAGCAATTCGATGTTATTAATAATACACTTGTTATATCTATGCCGGACAACAACAAAACTCAGCCTGACATCACGCCATCATACGCAGATACCTTGTCAAAAAATACACATTCGAGCGAAGTGAATGCATTCTATAATAAACCGCAAAAACCTCGCAAAAGGAAGAAGAAAATGCCTCTTCACCTCACAGAAAATGTGACGACAGATATATTTGTAACAAGTTCCGAAGACTGCTGATAGTCTTCAACCTAGACCATTGGTACCTCGTGATCTCAACTCCTGCAATACTACCAAGGAAAATAAATATGAAAACCATCACTTATAGGCTTATACGACAAAATAAAAAAATTTCCTAATTATCGCAAAAGATAATCTATTAACAAAACTAAAACAATGATTACAAATATTTATAGATTGGCTAAATTCATTTTTTGGTAACATTATACGTGGCATGTCTGCGATCATAAATTTGTTTACAGTTAATGGATAGTGGATAGACACAAATAAAGTCAAAGAACTAGGTCTACCAACCGTATCCGAACCAAGTTAAAGACTGTTTAATTGATTGCTATTGCTTTTTTATCAGGCGTTATTTTTCTTAAATAAAGATACTCCGTGTGAGTAATATTTTAAGTTTTCCATTGTTAAATACTACTCGGCAATTGTAATGAGTCATTCCGCATCCTCCACTTCCGCGCACGTCACCGGGCACGGTAAAGGGGTTGCCCGGGGTGGCAGGTGGAGGCCAAGTGACTCGTTTTTTTTTGTTCTAAAAAGAAAAAAGAAGAATTATGACAAAAAAAATTATGCCTAACTCGTTATGCCATATTAAATTAGGACAAAAAAATTAAGCGAAACAAAGGGATCCCGTTGAACCAACGCAGAAAACGTTCCAATCATTTGATGGCAAAAGTGTTGCCAGATTGCCAAGAATGTTTAGCCAAAAGTGCTACTTTAGGCGAAATGTGGCCAAAACGTTGCTTAGACACTACTGTTCACAGCGTTCAATCGTTTACACTAAATAATAAATGGCTAAAAATACTTCAAGCCAATTAAACTAGCCTTCAAAATGTGTGGTAAAGTAATTATAGCTATAGGGTGTCACAACAACGTTATGTGGCGTACTTAGTATAATATGTGAAGGTTTATATTTTTTAGTTTTACTTATATTATAATCAGCGATAGCCTACTGGGAGACAGTTGGACTGCCACGCAGAGGTCTCGAGTTCTGTCCCAAGGTTCTCATCTCTAAATTTTCGAAGTTATATATGCGTATTAAATGGTTAATTTATTATTGCTCGCTTTAACGGTGACAGAAACCTTCTTGAGGAAACCTATATATCTGAGAGTTCTTCATAATGTTCTCGAAGATAGTTACATATGTGAAGTCCGCCAACGCGCACTGGGCCAGCGTAGTGAACTATGGCCTAAACCTTCTCACACTAATAAAAGGCCCGTACCTAGCAGTAGGACAGTTTAACACAGGGTTGATAATATTAAATAATATAAACAGTTGTGCACAACGCATATACTTGCTTTATATGGTCTAGGAGGCAACAGACGAACAAGAAAGCTCACCTTTTGTTACCTACTTTGCTATGGTCAGATCTGAATATTGTAATTTAAAGTTTTATTTAATCGAAAGGCTTATGTAACATAACTTTAACACCTGACTGATTCATAATATTGTTTATCGATTTACAAGTCATATAATGAAAACCTACAATTAGCGTACATAATCTATACCCAGACTCAAAATAATAATTGAATAGCGTGCCTACACAAATAACTGTCTAGTGTGGGATTCAAAAGAGCACAACGCTCCGTAATAAAAACAATGCTTAAGAAGCCTTTCAGGTACCCTACATCTAAACTATACCAAGAAAGTAAATTGCTGAATGTACGTCAGTTATTTATTTTAAAACTGTTCTCAACGTGCACAGAAAAGTGATTAATTCGGAGGGCTACACAGATCTTTTGAAGCGCGGGGTGTACAAACTACCGGTGCCTGTAGTAAACACAAGCTTTGCCAGACGTTTTAGTCCATATAATGATCACTACATCTAAACTAATATTATAAAGAGGAAACATTTGTGTTTTTGTATGTATGTTTGTAATGTTTTCACACAAAAAGTAATGGAGTGATTTCAAAAATTCTTTCACCATTAGAAAGCTGCATCTTCACTGAGTGACATAGACTATATAACATTTTCAAAAATATAGGGATTCTTAATAAAAATGCAATAATATAACCCAAGGTGTGAAAAAATTCGTCTTAAAAAATCTGTCATCACGTGCGCCGCGGAAACTATTAATGATAGAACAAAAAAATGATCTACAGTATTATAGAACGTATCAATATCTACAAAAAAGTCCGCGATACCATATGTCCAACTACTGTAGTTATGCTACTATAACTACTTTTTTACGTTTTAAATGTTGATACAAGTGCCGAGAATAATCAAGCCATATTATTCATACCTCTGTATTATATTATATAGATACCAATATTATTATTTAGTATGAAATTACTTTCTGCCATCCACCTTCTGCCTAATTTATTTAAGTTACTATTTTTTTGTTTTTTGATATTTTTTTTAAATTGAGTTGTATGTATGTATGTTACTGCCTACATGCACCGAAATCATTCAGGGTCTGCGAGAATACCAGCGTTGTGGATATACTGCAACATTGCTGACGCAGGACCTTATTTGTTCTATATGTACTTTTGGTTGTGTTTTCTGTTACCTTATATAATGAGCGTGGAACAAATAAAATTATTTTCTTTCTTTCTTTCTTTCTTTCAAATCCTTATCCCATTAAATGATATTTTAATTATAATTATAATTATTTTCAATACCCGTAAAATACTTTTTAAATTATTAAAATCGGACATTTCATTCAAAAGATATAATTCTTTAGATATAGTAGGTAGTTTCTAAATATTAGTAGGTAGTTTTTAAGTATTAGCTATATATACAGCCTTGGCCAAAAGTATTAGGCACCCTATAAATTACTGCATATTTCAGGCTTAGAGAGAAATAAAACTAATTATAATGATTAAAGTACTTTATTTCCATTAGAATATTGTAAAAACATCGATATTTTGTTGGGCCACCCTTTGATTTTATGACAGCAGCAACTCTGTGGGGCATACTACGTACAAGTTTCGCACATTCCTCTGGAGAAATTGCATTCCATTCTTGCACTAACGCGTTTTTTAAAGCAGTTTTTGATGTTATCGAGTGCTCTTTTATTTTTCTCTTCAAAATACTCCACAAATGTTCAATAGGATTTAGATCCGGGGACTGGGCAGGCCAATCTAACAGATCAATACAATTTTCAGTAAACCAGCGCATCGTAGTAGCTGACTTGTGACACGGAGCATTGTCTTGTTGGAATTTCACACCATTTAAGTTAATGTCACCAAAAATACACGAAAGCGAAGGTACGAGAGCAGTTTCCAGTACATTAATGTATTTTTCACTGTTCATGCGACCTTCGCAAACAAACATTTTGCCGACTCCATCCGCAGCCATGCAACCCCAAATCATTACACTGCCTCCGCCGTGTTTTATGGTTGGTACTACGCAATCTGGGTGATATTCTTCGCCTTTGCGTCGCCTCACAAACGTCACACCTGGTGTTCCAAATACCTGTAGATTCCAAAAAAAAGCACACATTACAAACTTTTATAACATTTGAGTTTGAAGACAAACACAACAATGATCGTTGTAATTGTGGTATAGACTTCACTAAAAAAACTTACCTCAAAGTTTGATTCGTCAGACCACAGCACATTAGACCAATCCTCTTCTGTGAAATGTTGGTGTCTCAGAGCCCAATCAAGTCGTTTTCTTTTATTGTCTGCGGATAGCCACGGCTTCTTCCTAGCTTTGCAACCTTTTAAGCCGGCTTCTACTAGCCTTCGTCTTGCAGTTCGTGCGCTTATGGGATGTCCAGTCTCTTCAGTTAAAGCCACAGCAAGCTCCGAAGAAGTTTTTTTTCTATCTTTCACAGACTCTCGGATAAGTTTTCTGTCCTGACGGCTAGTAGTCACGCGTTTTCTGCCTGTTCTTGGTTTATTTGCATGAGAGCCAGTCTCAACAAAACGTTTGATAGCAGATTGAACGGCGCATCGCGAACATTTCACCAACTTCGCGATTTCTTTTTGAGTCTTGCCTTGCTCATGTAAAAGTTGAATTTTTACACGATTTTCAATACTAATTTCGTTTCGTTTTGGCATTTTCAAATGAATTTCTTCTCAATTAATTCACAAAACCACAAATGCACTGTCTTTACACTAAGACTTCTAAATGGTAACTGACGAAACATTAAAAATAAATTTTGGAAAGTATAAAATTTTATTATTGACGCACCAGATGTTTTACGACTGCTTAAAAAATGCCGCCTATTGTCTTAAATAGTGTTTTATGACACCGGTATCGCAGTTTTATAGAATATTGTTTAATTGTTCAAAGAGCACAGGTGTGTGATAACTATATTGGGGGTGCCTAATACTGTTGGCCAAGGCTGTATATAGCTAACTACACCTATATAGGTGTAGTTAGACTTATTAATTTCTTTAGTTGTAGTTTTATATATTAAAATTAGATAACAAATTAAAAGTAGGTATTGGGTAATAAATTAAAGTCCACGCGGACGAAGTCGCGGGCAACAGCTAGTATATAATAAAACAAATAGTGCATGCGACATAAAACGTGCTCAGTACACGAGGCAAAACTAAAGGTTACAGAATGGCTCACTTCTCTGACTTATGATTCAACAGAAACACTCTTTGTACATCTGACGTGATTGTTCTATTGTCTTATATATTGTCTTATGTCTTATCGTAATAACGATATGTACGGATAATTCAGTACTTAGTTTATATAATGGTACACATTTAACAAGTATTTATTTTTAGTTTTGTAATAATATTTATTATTAAATTTTATTGTTTTATGAATGTAATCACGTTAAATTATTGTCAATGCTATTTAAGTATATGATGTCAACCGAGCAAACAGTGAATCTTAAATAACAATCGAACCAGGTACCCACAGGACAGGCTTTGCCTAGTGTGGGACCACTGAATATTACTGTATTACTGTAAAATTACTTGGCAATAAACAAATTTTTATTTATATATTTATTTTTATTTGAATTATTTCAATCCAAAAAGCTTAGCACGGCGCCCACTGCGCTATCCGTGCAGTCAAAAATGTAGATGAAAGTTTTGCCAGGTAGGCCATACAATTTTTTTACGTTTACATTTTGAATCAAACAGACCCATCTTACTTATATAGTAAATGAACATGAAGTATTCACCTAATAGAATTGGACATTAGCGTATCTAGATTTATTTTGCCCCTCAACAGCCTGCATACAACCCACGAATTTAGATTTCATGTCCCCTCTTATTTTTGACTTATCCTCATCACACTGGTGTTATTGAAATTAAAAACTGTTAAGTACTTTCGGAGATATTATAGTATAAAGTGTTTAGCCGTTATAACAATATTTGTCACAACAACGGTCGATCGCATCGACGCGACGTGCAGGCTGAGTCATCACGGTATCGTTCGTTCATCGCGCACGGGCAGCTCGCTCGACCGACAACTGACAGAGCGGCGGCCTCTGTACCACGATATCTCTGAATTCGTCGTTTCTTACGGATCGCTCCAGAATCATAGTACGGAGAGTGCAATTATTATAAGAAATTTATCTATTTCGCGGTGCTTTTTTAATATTAAAGTGAATCAGCATGTCTTTTTCCTGTTGCAATCAACCTAAAGGTATGAATGAACCTCCATTGATATGCGTTACTTGTGGTGGAAAATACCATTATAAATGTGTAGTCCCGTCGGCAACCCGTGATCTTACTGAAATTGACGCAGTAAATTGGATATGCCCGGCATGTGCTGTGAAGAAGCCTAAGGGAGTGAAAACTGACAACACACCGATACGTACCACTACTGCGGGCACGCGAAGACAGGTGGACGGTGATAATGTAACACAACGCCCTAAAAAGAAAACCAGTTGCATGCCTTCAGCGGCACCTAAAGACAGCTCAGATAGATTCGGCTCAGTGGACCAAAACTTACGCGAGTTCATTAAACATGAAATGTCTGAGTTGCAAAGAAGTCTAGAGTTAAGTTCCAAAACGCTAATTAACAATGAGTTAAAATCAATTAAGGAAGAGATGCAAGAATTCAAAAAGGCAATGGCCTTTCTGGATAAGAAATATGAAGATATTAAAGATGAGATAAATACTCAGAAATTGCGTTTGGATTCTATCGAGGCTGCGTCTGGAATTATAGCACAACTGCAAACATCACTAAAAAACTTGGAGTGGGACAGTCATCAAAGGGATCAATGGGCCCGTAGGTCGAACATCGAGATCTGTGGTGTTCCTGAAAAGAAGACCGAAAATCTTTATCAAGTTATTGAAAACATCGCTAAGCAGGCTGATATTGCTATAAATATTGCATCTGATATTGATTTTATTACCCGAGTTGCCCCGCTGAGCAAAGATAACAAAAAAGCTAAGAATATAATTGTTCGATTTTTGTCACGGGCTCGCAAGGATGAATTTCTTACCAAAGTAAGGCAGCTGAAAAATGTTAAAGCTAGTGATATTGGATATGTTGGTAATGACTCTAACATTTTCTTCAATGATCACCTAACAAACGCCAATAAATCCCTCCTCCAGAAAGCAAAAGTTAAGGCTAAGGACTGCGGCTACAAATTTACCTGGGTGAAGAATTGTTGTATCATGGTACGCCAGAATGAGACTTGCCCGGTTCTTCATATTAATTCACAAAATGATTTATTCAAAATAAAATAAGGGCTATTTTATGCTATCCTTATATCTCATCTTCTAAAAAGTTAATAATGTTTAGCAGTTGTTATTCATGTTTAATTGGGCATATCTTTATCTTTATTATTTTTATTAGGCACGGAATCTACGGACTGATATACTGTTTGATTTCAACCTGGTTCGTTTTTGGCGGCTATGGTGGGAATTATAATCACATATATGGACTGATCATTGAATCTGAAGTATATAATATTAATGTAATTGGGCGAGCACTACTTGTCTATTGGAGCTTAAGGTACTATGTAATGTGTTATGTATATTATGTAATGTGTCATATTATTCTTGTTGAAATTCTTTCGTAAACTTAACGTTTTCTATCAAAATGTAAGAGGATTGAGAACTAAGACAAGCATATTTTATAAAACTCTATTGTCACAAGATTATGACATAATTTGTATAACGGAGACATGGCTACTTCCCGGAATTTTTGATTCCGAACTGTTTGATTCTAGATATTACGTTTTTAGATGTGATAGAAATTATAGCAGCAGGGGAGATACATTGGGTGGTGGAGTTTTAATTGCCATACGTAGTGATTTAACGGTGTCCAAGTCAATTACTATACCAAGTCTAAATTCGATTGCGGAAATAATATCAGTCACAGTGTTCCTTGGCAGCATCTCATATAATATTTACTGCTGCTATTTCCCGCAGGGTAAAAATCAAAAAGAAGCATTGATTGAGTTTTATGAGTATATTTCGGATATGGCCTTAAAATATTCTGATGATCGTTTTATGATTTTTGGTGATTTTAATATACCCGGGGCAGATTGGTCGGACACTGAGGGCAGTTCATATGGAACTCTGGTGGGTAACTTTAATTTAGATATTGTGAACGAGCTATCAAACTTTTTGTCTTTTAATGAATTTCAACAATATAACAGATGTAAAAATAGAAACTCCCGTATTCTTGATTTAATTATAACCAATGTAGATTGCCACGTATCTACAGCTTTGGAACCTCTTGTGCCTGAAGACTCCCATCATCCAGCTTTGTGTTGTCATGTCTCTGTTCAAATTCAACAATGTTTACGTCAATCACTAATGAAAATTAAATCATTTAGAGTAGCAGATTACAAACAAATAAATCTAGCGTTATCCAAAGTTGATTGGGTAAGTTCTTTACAATGCGATGATATTAATGAATCAGTTGCAAAATTTTATGAAATTATCAATGGTATTATTGAACAGTTTGTGCCAACTAAAATATTCAAAAGTAACCCTAAATACCCTATCTGGTTTAATCGTGCTCTTATTAAAATTATCAATGAAAAATTGAAATATCATCGTAAATGGAAAAAGTATGGTAATATAATTGATTTTAATACCTTTGAAATACTTAGAGCGAGACAAAAGCTAGTTCAAGGTAAATGTTACAGTAGTTTTGTAGCTAAGGCAGAAGAAACTATTAGTATAAATAGTAAACATTTTTGGTCTTACGTTAAATCGAAACGAAAAGGTCATAACGACTTCCCAAACACAATGTATAGCGGAGTCCAGGTTTCAGCAGATGGAGAGGAAATATGTAAACTATTTAATGAACATTTTTACTCGGTTTTTGATAATGATACTACTAATAAAAATATTCATTTAGATTCTGGCAGTCTTACAAACTCTGTTAATCTTCATTCTGTTGAGTTAAATTTGGTCATAGTTCAAAAATATTTGAATACTATTGATGTAAACAAGGGCGCGGGACCCGATGGAATCCCGCCACTTTTTCTATATCTCTGTCGTAAGGAACTTGCAAAGCCTCTATTTATTTTATTTAGTCATTCTCTGAGAAAGGGTGTCATGCCAGTCGTTTGGAAACAGTCACACATAACACCAATTTTTAAATCCGGCGATAAGCGTGACATAACTAATTATAGACCAATTTCCAAATTGAGCACCATACCAAAGCTTTTCGAGAAAATAGTGTATGACGAAATCTACCCTGCTATTAGACCTTTAATTTTAACACAGCAGCACGGCTTTGTAACCAATAGGTCAACTGAGACCAATCTCTGTGAGTACCTTGATTTTGTATATAGAGCGTTGGATTCCGGGTATCAGGTGGATGCTATATACACCGACTATTCAAAAGCATTTGACAAAATATGTCATTCTGCTCTTATAATTAAACTACGTCAAGTTGGTATACATGGGGATCTTTTGCGCTGGCTCACATCTTACCTGAGAGAAAGAAGTCAAGCTGTAACGGCTAAAGGCTTTTGTTCAACGTTTTTACCGGTAGCTTCTGGGGTACCTCAGGGCTCGCATCTCGGTCCATTGTTATTTAATATTTATATTAATGATGTGTTCTCCATATTTCATAATTCACAAATACTGCTATTTGCAGATGACATGAAAATTTATAAAATAATAAAATCGGACCATGATTGTCGATTATTGCAACAAGACTTAGATCGATTATTCTTGTACTGTCAACTAAACTATCTTCAACTTAATATCAATAAATGTCATGTTGTAACTTTCGGCAGGAAAAAGAAAGAAATATTATTTAATTATAACTTTAACAATTTACAGATCAACAGGGTGACTGAGTTGCGAGACCTAGGTGTCCAGTTAGATGATAAATTAATGTTTAAATCTCATATACTTAATATTACGGAGAGGGCGTATAAGATGCTTGGTTTCGTATTACGTACGACTCTCGACTTTAAAAAGCCCTCTACTTTAGTGCTGTTATATAATTCTTTAGTTCGTTCAATTTTGGAATATGCCTCAACCGCTTGGAATCCTCATTACAAGATTTACATAAATTTAATAGAAACAATTCAAAATAAATTTATTAAGCATTTAAAGTACCGATCTGGTACTGATTTTGCAAATCTCGGACCATGGATTACTCTTTCACTTGAAAGTCGTCGTGCTCTTAGAGATCAAATGCTCCTCTATAAAGTAATAAATAATACTGTTGATTCAATGATGCTCCTTAGTAGAATAAATTTTAAATGTCAAAGAATTAGCGCTAGACATAGGATTTTATTTAGTGTTCCAACTATGAAATCAAATTATACGGCCAATAATTTCATATCACGTGCTTGTAAATCGTATAATAGTCTGTATTCCCAAATTGATATATTTAATCTAAAGCATACACAGTATCGGAGAGCGATTCTGAAAAGCCAATTGTAATGTTAAACTGTAGTTATATGTACTGTATGAAAGGTTCATTTATTTTGTAAAATTATTAGTTTATTTCGCAGTGTTGTAATAGTGCACTATCAAATTGCGGAAACTTTATTGGTATTTGTGCTGGTATTGTTGTTTTAGCTGTAAGTGTTATAGTCTGTATGTTTCCCTTGAAAACCAAATAAATAAATAAATAAATAAATATGCTCATAGAAGTATATGAAATCAAAATTATACATATAGTGACTCATTTTCAAGGTGATAGAGCTTTACTATTGCCATGTGATCAAGACCGAGTACTGAGGTTTTTATAGGTCTTGAGTTTTAGAAATAAGTATATAAATGGTCTCCGTCCTATGGCAGCAAAAAGCTCTTTCAACTTAAATTAAATTAATAATTATAGGTAGGTAGGTACATCTGTTAATAAATTGATAAATTTAATTAGATAATAGTTTAATCCATTTAGGTAATAATATTGAGAACTTGCCACAGAACAAACATGCTGTATGTTCACCGTTTAATTTTATGTAAAAGCTTGGTGAATTATTATTCATGAATACAAGCAGTTATTCGTGACTATGCTCGCATGTCACCAAGCTTAAATAAAGCATTTCAGCATAAATAATTGATTTCATATCCAGTCGGTGACGGGGGATGTAATTTCCTCTTGACCAGTAGTGACCCAGAACTTCAATGGGCTATGCGAGATCAACTAACGATAAGGCTTGCAAGGGCGAACACGAAAAATGAGTAATTTTCTGTAGGTTTACACCACCACACAATTTTTAATATTAGTTAGCGACACTCTATATCGCAGCTACCTACATACTTTATTTTATTACTTAGCTTCATCGTATATTCATAGGGTATATTGTGTCTGTATTATTACTTTGTTGAGTCATTGATTGTACAAGTACCAGTGGGTAGGCACTTTGATACCAGCCTGTATTATTGAGCGTCAACAGTCTTAGAGCGAGTGACAGTGATAACGTTTCACGCTACTATGCAAATTAGTGATATTACAAATATGAATATTCCAAAAAATAACACTTATACCTCTATGATACCATTAATTTTGATATTACGATTATTTGGTTTAAATTGTAATATAGAGGCGACTAATTTAAGGTCTGGGTTCATACTAGTCAGAAGCTTTCTTATGATAGTTTTACTTGGATGTTTAAATTTCTTTGGCTTATACTTCAAAATAAAGTACGTCTATCCGACAATGGACCTTTCCATCAAACTCACAGATTCTATACAAATCGTTTACGATTTTTGTCAATACATTGTTGATTTATATTTTGTCTATAAGTACGGTAGACATATTTGCGTAGAATATTTTAAACAGTACGAGTATATTGACGATATTCTAAATGTGACTTGTTTCTCTGTGATGAGAGTTAAACTCCTGAAGTTAATGGCATTTTTCTTTGTTATATGGACGATAAGCTCTTCAATCGAATTGTCGGCTTGGGTTCTCGCTTATGGATGGCTTATACCTATTTGTCATTCAATAACGTATATTTTTCTATTTATAAAAATGTTGACATCGTTAGATTTGATAGCTCACATAACGCATATCGGAGTACGGTTAAGGATCGTCGGAGACTTAATGCAGAACTGCTATTTATCAACTGATTCTGCTCCAAATGGTTGCAAGGCTGACTGTGTAGGTAACAAACAATGGCTTTACACGAATTATAAAATAAAACCTCATGTTTTTAAATCAAACGACCGTACGAAGGAAGTAGAGACACTAACAAGCTGTTATTTGTTGCTGACGGAGCAAGTGTCATTCATCAACAGAATCTATGGATTCAGGGTAAGTCCTTTAAATTTGGATAATAATGGAAGTGGCGTTTATATAATATAGGTACGTGCACGAATAGACCTAGTTCCAAATTTCTAATACATAATCATTCTTACTTACATAGTTGTTATTTTCAGATTTTGTTAAACACTTTAAGCCTACTCTCAGATATGGTTAAAATAACCAATCTGTCAGTTCGGATGGTCTTAGGATCCCAGGTAAATAATACTCATATTTTGTAATAAATATTGTGTGTAAGCTGATTGACTATAAATTCGAATAAGCTATCATTTTAAATCTCGTAATGAGCTAACCACGTTAGGCCCGGTATCCACCAAAGCAGAGAGGAGAGGAGACGAGAGGTGATGTGTTTTGAAATAACGAAATCTGATTGGTTTAATCAGATTTCGTTATTACCAAATCTCCTCTCCGCTTAGCTTCGGTGGATATGGATCAAGCGGAGAGGAGAGGAGATATCGGATTATTCCACATTAGTAACCCAGGACCTGGGTGATCAAATTCCACTTTGTTGTGTCCTAAAATCACCTACCAACAAATCACCTGGGTGAACATAATCCACATGATTTCAATTTATTTATTATGTTTCTTCAAATCACCTGAGTAATCAAATTCCACATGATTAAAATTATGTTTCCTTAACACATTCATTGCCTTGGACCCACGTCCTGGGCTCACTATTGCCGCATCCGAGGGCACAGAAACCCACGTCGAGGGCTCATATTAAAAATATATTTTTCTTTGCAAATACACAATAAAAGTGTTAGTTTTTAGATTTAAACATATTTAATTATTTTATATTCTTTACTTCTTCCTAGATGCCTAGGACCCTCCGCATGGGTTGTATAACAGGGCTGGTAATCAATAATAATATTATGCATACAACTTCAATGTTATTCACAAAATCAACTTAATTTAAGTACATTTAAATCAAAACAAAATAATAAATAAATACTACTATATACGGATTTTATCGCGTTGTTTATTTGACACTTTATTACATAATTTTGAAAACTGTTACACTACTTTTACTATTAAACATTACAAATTTTTAAGCTACTTAAATTATTATTAAAACTATTTAGATTTAATTTAGTTTTACACTTTCCCCGACGTTTCGGTTGCTTTTCAGCAGCCATGGTCACGGGGAGACTAAGATGGTAGTTGTCTCAATGTTCCAGTGTAGTTATTTCAAAGTACCCGAACATAATTTAATCATTGGTGTTTCTATTTACGCAGAATGAGCTCAAAGTATCATGAAGTCTAGCTGTGGTTTGCTTCTTCTTGGGTTTGACTATTTGTATTACTGGATCCCAAGCTGGTGGTACATTCCAACCATCTTCTCTATTAAAATTAGGATGTTTTTTGATTTCAATAGCCTCGCGAAGTATCCTTGGTAGGAATCGGTGTTCTTTAGCGAGAATCTGTGGTTTGTCAAATCTCAGGTAGTGGTTGGTCCCCTGTTGCACATGTTCACACACAAGAGACTTCAACGAGCGTCGGTGTTTTACATCAGCTATGTGTTCTTTTATGCGGGTGCCTATGTTTCTCTTGGTTTGACCAATGTATGAGTGTCCGCAGTCACAATCAATTTTATAGACCCCTGCAACTTGTAAAGGTAGTTGGCACTTGACGGATGGTAAAATTTACTTATCTTCGTTGGCGGCTTGAAGTATGTATTGATTGAAGCTAGCTTCAAGATGTAGCCAATCTTGTCAGTGACACCCCTTACATAAGGCAGTATAGCAGGCTGGCGCTCGACTGTAGCTGGCTTTTCTCGGGATCTGTGACAGTGGCGCGGCTGTTGGAGCTTGTTGTCTTGCAGTACTTGCTTAACATGTTGAAGCTCGGCGTCCAGGTGTTTCTTGTCACAGATCCCATGGGCTCTCTGAAACAAAGACATTCCCACGGTAGCTAACTGTTTAGGATGATGGTGAGATTCTTTGTGTTGGGGTGGTGTGAAATCGAATGTGGTGGGGTACTTTGAAATAACTACACTGGAACATTGAGACAACTACCATACACCTTAGTCTCCCCGTGACCATGGCTGCTGAAAAGCAACCGAAACGTCGGGGAAAGTGTAAAACTAAATTAAATCTAAATAGTTTTAATAATAATTTAAGTAGCTTAAAACTTTGTAAAGTTTAATAGTAAAAGTAGTGTAACAGTTTTCAAAATTATGTAATAAAGTGTCAAATAAACAACGCGATAAAATCCGTATATAGTAGTTTAATTTCAATGAATAATATTCGCGTAAACAGAAGACAATATTATACATTTAAATCTATTATTTTATCAAAAAATTTATATTAAATTATATGTAATATCGATGATTTGAAGTTATACGAATAATTTTTATTCAAACTGCGTAAATAATCAAAAACTGTCTTGTGCTGATATTTTTAATTAGGTTAAAACATTAGTGTTTATCTTATATAAAAAATATTCGTTACATTGAAATTGCTTTTCTGCACTCATGTTGCAACCTTCGTATTCCGTCATAATACCAATTTCTCTTGTTGCGATAGTGGTATTTTTGTGGATATATTTATCAATTTCTCTGGAATAGGATACGTCATCAAATGTTTGAAAATCAGGTAATTCATCTTGCGAGACACAGGTTTCCTGGCTGTCTGTTGACACCCTGGTTTTCTTTCGCAAAGTTTCATATTCTGTACACATATTCTGAGATTCGGGATTAACATTTTGCGTTTCGCTAATTAAATTATTACCACGTTTGATAATCTTACGCTGATCTAAAAACAGAATAAGTAAATATAAAATTAGTAAATAAAAAGGTGTGAAAATTTAGGTTTAGAAAAATATACAATTTTAATCTTTTTAAAAATGTTGACGATTCATATCTCATAATAACAGCGAATATAAAAAAAATTGTTTACTTAAACATATCTTAGTGTATGTACATTCTAACTAGAAAACGGCACTAGAATATTTCCAAGAATCCTATATCTAGAAGAACTATGACCATATTCCTAGTAACGAGAGGGTTTTATGTTACGTCACTTACGAGTAATTGCTGTATACCACAGACCCAAGTCGTGGGCTCACCCCAGTGCATCTATCATACCGAAGACTCCGCTAGCGGGCTCACTAATAGAATGTATGGCGGTATAGCATATGAAGCGTGTAAAAGCTGATTTATAGTATATACCTTAAACGTTCCCTGAAGTGAAGCGAATTGGCTACTAGGAAAATAGGTACTGTTTTATGTATGTAGGTAAGTGTTATAGTTTTAATTTATATTTATTTATAGTTGATCATCTTTTGAGAATTTTTTTAGAAAACAAATAATTGTTTTGTTTTCTAAAAACACTGACATGCGCAACAATAATGTTGCGTATGTCAGTAATTTAAGGGGTTATCGTAAAAAAACTGTGATGTACGGTACAAACCGCATCGTTTTTGTATGTTTTCTTTTTTGTATATTGAAAACCATCATACAACAGAACTTACCAAGCCCGGGTTAATATAACAAAATACTTCCATTTTAAACTCCAATAACAAGTACAGTTCTAACAGAATACGTAATAGAGAAGTATGAAGATGAAATATTATCACTCGTACATCAGTTTTTTTACGAAAACCCTCAAATCACTGACATGCGCAACAATAATTATAAAAACACTCAATAGATGATCAACTATAAATAAATATAAATTAAAACTATAATACTTACCTACATGCATAAAACAGTATTTTCCTCTCGTAGCCAATTCGCTTTACTTCAGGGAACGTTTAAGGAATATACTATAAATCAGGTGATTTAAGGAAACATAATAAACAAATTTTAATCATGTGGAATTTGATTATCCAGGTCGTTTGAAGAAACATAATAAATAAATTGAAATCATGTGGATTATGTTCACCCAGGTGATTTGTTGGTAGGTGATTTTAGGACACAAAAATGTGGAATTTGTTCACCCAGGTGATATGACGTGGGTGACTAAAGTGGAATAAGCCAAGATATCTCCTTTTTCTATAGAATTTTGTGCCGCGAGCGAGCGGCGCGACAGAGCGGAGATGTGTGACCAGGTGTGACGGCCTGGCGGCGCGGCGCAGCGCGCCGCGTGCCGCGCTTCGGTGGAAATAACCTGAAAGCTTCGCAGCTCTTCTCCTCTCCTCTCTGCTTTGATGGATACCGGGCCTAAATTTGGAAACAGCTAACTAATTCTGTCTGTTAAGGTCTATTAAATTTCTTAAGCCTCCAATTTCTTAACATAATACTTTATCTTTCCTAGCATTACCTCACATAACCAAGCGCAGGTAGCAAATATTGCAAAAACTGAATAAATTTGTTTCTATTTCGTGATTTAGCGGACAACCTACGGCACTGGATATTTTCCAGCCATGTCAAGCTTACTACGACTATTTACATGTGCTGCAATTTTCGTTACTCTTGTAAACCAGTGTGAAAACGTCTACCGCGAAAGAGATCGAATTGTCAACATTATGGACCATCTCCTCGTTAACAAAAAACCTGGTAAGTCTAACCTAAGTTAGTAACTAATCTTAAATTGCACTATGCTTGCAGACTGCACTTATATTTGAGAACACTATGGAATCTTTCACAGATACAGGACTATTTACGATGTTTTCTTTCATCGTTAAAGCAAGCTATCTATTACGTACATAAGTAGACACAGTAGGTGCTTGCTGATCGAAATCACTTGCCTCAGTGGCAATCTAACTCTCTTCCACTAGGCTCTCGCTGCTGTTGATACCTATATTATTTCAACCATCGTGAAGACTAAAAATTAATCGAAAGGCTGATATTGAGACCCAGTGTCAATAGCATTTTATATCAATACCACAACCCTCCATAAACCAGGAGAGGTCCAGATTCAAACAACTCCAATAAAATAATGCGTGATATTTTTACATCATTTTACAGATGATGACCTACAAGCAGCAGTGGTAAACTTTCGTGATTTGATTCAAGACCGACCTATAATTTTCAACATGGCTAATTTCTTTACTCTGACTTATTCTTTGCTTGTATCTCTTGCATCTGTAGTCGTTACATACACGATAATATTACTACAAAGTGTAAATTAAGTTAAATAGCTGTTTGTTAAAATAGTGTGCGTTACCGCAGCAAAATGTAATAAAATGTTGTGCTTTAGAGGTAATTTGTTCACTAACAGCAAAATTGGTTCAAGTTGTAGTTGTAAAGTTATTCGAGAAAAACAGATTTTGCTGCAGTAATGTTTGAAACATTACCCTGTCGTAATTTAAAGCTGAAATTAACAGGATTGTTTATTGATAGAACATTTTAATTAGTTCATAGTATTCCATGTTTCGTTGTTTTATGGGAACTGCGTATTGGCTCATTTAAATCAGACCATATAAAATGTAATTCATTTCCTTTGTATCTTCATATTGCGTAGAATCACATAATCTAAATTTACTGTATTCATAAAGGTGTACCAATGGTACATGATACAGCTTTTTATTTGATTGTAGGCCTAAGTGTACTGGTTTACTTGCAAATCCGTTTCTTCTGAATTTCGGCATCATTTAATTACATTGGTGTTCATCAAACAAATTAAAAACTAATGTTTGAACGAATTTGAATTAATTAAGGTCTATTGTTCGTATTTTTTTTCAAAATTATACGTTGAGCCGTTTTTGATATCTGGGCAATCCCAAAACGTTACCGCAGCAAATTCTTAAATAACTTTAGAACCACAACACACAATAATTTTGCTGTTTACAGACATTTAATACGCAACAAAAGCTATCTTCATTTTCATTCATGCATTTATTTCCGGGATAAAACGATTTTATAAAAACGTTTTGCCAGGGTAATGTTTCAAACATTACTGCAACAAAATCTGTTTTTCTTGAATAGCTTTACAACTACAACTTGAACAAATTTTGCTATTTTTTTTTATACAACTGAGTTGGCAAACAAGCTTACGGCCCACCTGATGGTAAGTGGTCACCGTAGCCTATAGACGGCTGCAACACCAGAGCCATCACTTGCGCGTTGCCGACCCTTTAGTAAAGGAAGTGGGAAGGAGAAGGAGCGGGAAAGGGGTAAGGGGATCATTGGGCCTCCGGCGCTCTCACTCACCAAACGAAACACAACAGTGATACTACTATTTCACGTCGATATTCTGTGAGAGAGTAGTCCTTCCCCGGTCGAGCCGGCACATTCATGCTGAAATCAGCGAGGCTCTACTACTCTAAAATCAGCAAGGCTCTACTCTTCACGATTAACTAATTATTTACTCTACTCTCAACTTTCTAAAGCACAACATTTTATTACATTTTGCTGCGGTAACGCACACGTTAAAATATGTTTCTTTTAATTTTAAATTATTGAATGCCTGTCATTCGATAACTATGAAAGACTAGGTTTTTATAATAATATATTACCTATAGATAACTAGCACATTCCAAATTAATTATACCTATGCCACTGTCCACCATCACATTGTCACTTGTCTTTGAAACCATCTACTCATAATAAATTTTGGACCAAGGCACACAGAGTCTCAGCTTTAAATATGCCCTGCAGCCTGGCGTGCACTTGTATATGGTATATGGCCTGTGATACACTCTATGGACAAAGCGTATTACAAGCCATATTGTTATAATTATATAAGACAACACAGTTATGCGATTAAATCGTTATATTGGTTTATCTACTACGTTCAAAGACGAAGACTACACCTTTCGGACGTAACCATATGCAGTACGATATTTTTGACTAGATGTTCCCGCGGTTTAACCCTGGTTTATCGTTACTACGCCTATAGCCTTCCTCGATAAATGGGCTATCCAACACTAAAATAATTTTTCATATCGAACCAGTAGTTCCTGAGATTAGCGCGTTCAAACAAACAAACAAACTCTTCAGCTTTATAATATTATATAGTAGGTATAGATTACCTCATGATTTGGTAAATGTGAATTTACTCATCTCGTCAGTAAAAGTAATAAAATAAGACTCGAAGTTAGTTGTCCAGTAGTTATTTATTTATAATACCATAGTTCTTACAAATTGTACCGTATAGACGCATTTGTTTACTGGGTTGGTGGAGAATAAAAGCCAGGAGAGATTCTTGCTTGTAGATCTTCTTTATTCGGAGTGTTCTTCCTATGGTTGCTGCCCGCTGACTGTGTCGATACCGTGATGATCGCGGTGCGATCCGACCCCTCTTTTATAGCGAAATGTATTATCTAGAACAACATTTTGACCAATGGCAGCAAAGCGTCGGAATCGGTACAGTTAGCTTAAGTACAACGAATCTTTACTATAACGAGACCCGCGTGACAATTTTGCGTTTTTCTTTACAAATTTCAATGACAACATACTATAAATTATATGTTTTTAGTTTCTACACATCATAAACTATACAGGAAAAACATAAAACATAAAATAACAAGACATAAAATGTGACATTAAAACAGACATAAGTCGTACTGCTTACCCCTAAGTACTATGAATTCTACACAAACAAATCAGATAAGATCAAATCAATCATGAATCTTATAAGAATAAACATAAAACTATAAAAAAGAGCGAATCTAACAAGAATACGCTTATATAAATCTAATATACTTACTAACATGTAAATATTATGTACTGTCTTATCAGTTCACTATTTACTTAGTTCACGATTAATCATTTCTAAAAGGTGAACAGTCAGGGTGGCGGCGACAATGAAGACACAAGTTGTACAGAAAAGCACTTATATTATCTTGAATGCACGTTTCAACGGTTAGAATATGAATGTCCCCAAAACATTCTAACCGCCGGTATTTATATAAACATTTAACCTAATTTAATAATACATTCACAAACTCAATAGATAATATTAAACATTGTTTATCTTAATTATTCTGATGATTATTTACATACAATTATTATTTAATAATACAGGATTATGTAACATTAAGGATTAATTACACCGGAAGCAGTGGCACCGGTGTGACAAAATTATGCCTAATCCAAAATCAGTAAGAATCTAATATCTTTATCATTATATTATACATAGTAAAACAAAATGATTATAGGATTGATTATTCGACATAGTGTAAAAAAAGTACAGTGATCAGTACCTAACAATACGTACTATTTATTAATCGCGCCGGAAGCTGACAAGCGGAAGGCGCCAAGCTAATAAATATAATTAAATATACAGAAATATGAAATAACTATTTAGATTATTGATTATAAAATTATTAATTAAATTATAAAACGATAATAGGTTTTAATGTACATATAGTGGTTAACATATGTGAGGCCGGAAGTGTTACTTTATAACACATTGTATATTTTATTTATTGATTATTTATTGATTCACTATTTACTTGTCCCGCACACAAATACTAAAACAAACTTACATGCAAATAGTTTTTATTGTTTTGAAACAAATCAAACAAAAGTAGATAAAATAAAAAATATAACTCTAAAATATACATATATATATATATATATCTAGTCTGTAGCAAAGACATGTGTCTACATTCTCAACGGTTTATATCTACAAAAAGTTAAATAAACACGTTACATTAAAAAATATGACACAGGTAAAGTTGACACAGATGTCGGACTCGCCGGAGTAAAAGAAAGATGGTAAAGATGTTAAAGTATCTACCGGAATACCGACTAAACCTACCACGGTGTTCCTCGACAAAACCACTATCGACGGGGCCGCGCGAATCACTTTCGCATGCGGTCGCGACCCCGCCGAGGTTTCGGCCCGCCGTATGAAACGGCAGGCCACTACGCAAAAGACCTACCCAAAGGCACTTCTCACAATAATACCCCTACTGTCCCCCCTAGAGGGGAGACGGACTCGACACAGAGGCGCGCGTGGGAACACGCACGCCGCCTCTCGGACCTGGTGCTGAGCGGATGGCGGGCAGGCCCACAAAGCCCGCCACCCCCAGGTCAAACCTCAGGGTGGCTGGAGGTCGTCCCGCGCCCTCCGGCGCCCGGCTCTGCGGTTGGGGAGAGGGTTTAAACGCTCCCTCTCCCGCTCCGCCGCCTCCTTGATGGAAATTACTTCCTCACAGAAGGAGGCGACGGCGTTCCACGACCTCTCACTCCGGACCATAGACTGAACTACGGCCGGCAGCGAGAGGGCAACCAATCCGACTGCCGCGATCAACTCACGGCGCTGCGATGCCCAGGCGGGGCAAACCGCCAAAGTGTGCAGCGCCGTGTCCTCTACAACGTCGCGGCAGTCGCCGCAGTGGTGACAACCGGGCGTCTCTTACCGGCGTATACGACACAGGAACTGGCCAAAACAACCGTGGCCAGTCATTACCTGTGTCAGCCGGAAGGTGAGGGCGCCATGCCGCCTCTCCAGCCACTCCTCAAACACGGGACTTACCGCCACGATCGTGGCGTGCCCGAAAAGTTGACACAGATATGGCAACTTTACCTAAGCAATTTTACTAAAGAATATTGATCCCTACAGCCCACGTTACGTCGGCATTTACGCAGTATTTTCGTAGTATATTTATACTCTTTGCATTTACGGGACAAATCCTACAGATGTTGGATGTCAGGTAAAGATGCCACAACTTTTTTTGAAATTTCATAGTACATTCATTTCATACATATTTTGCCAGGGTTGGCACAAACTTTACAAAGATAATACAACAAAGTTTTCGAAAACGAAAATGAGAAAAAAAGAAATAAGTTAAAAAAGTGGTGAAATGTAAGTTGAGGTACACTAGGTCAAGTTGCTCGTTGAAAGTAAAGTTGCCACAATTGACCGACGTATTTTTTCTATTATTGATTGTATTGTTATGTTTATATTTACGAATTATTAAGCACCATCAGACTATTACTGATTTCGTATTTTATTACATCGCTTAATTTATTTCTAGAAATTAAGTACCTACCAATACATTAAATGTGATATATCTATAAAATGTTAAGGTTATTCCAATCAAATTAAAAACGCGTACACGAATTTATATTAAGTTCTTTAGAAGGACGTCGCTAGCTTTAATTTTTTTTCTATTTTTATTTTGATATTTCAATGAGTAAAAAGTAAATATATAGGTAGAGTTCGTATAGAACTAATTGCCTAGGTAGATTTTATTTTCCTAGAGAGTATAATTTAAAGTACATCGCTGGCTAACTATTACAATTGACGTAAATTTATATAAATTCCAAAACGGAACAAATTACGTAATATATATATATATTTAGGTGGAACTAATTTAGTGCATTCGTTAAACCGCAGGGTATAGTCAATCGCCAGGTACAGATTTATAGACACACCACAAATCAGAGCAATTCGACTCGGATAGGTTAGGTTAGAAGGCTAAGGGCGAAAGGAGCTCTCGCCTTAGGCGCTATTCACTTTCAGTGCGACTCGGTTGACTTACGTGGATGTCCGCGATGGACAGCATACGGACAATAAAATATATTAAGCCTATATCGGTACTGAGGTTAAATTAATAATAATCACTGATAAATGTGATTAATTTCTTATTTTCACCTCGCCTTTCGGTAATTATTAATAATGACAGAGAATTATTAATAATTTTCAATTAATCACACTTACCGTAACGGATATATACTGAAAGTATATGTGTAACAAAATCAGTTCTTTTTAAAGTACATACTACTACCACTCCAGGATTAATATCCATGTTGCAGGAAGTAAACTAACATTCATACAATAGTCACAAAGAACACCCAGTATCAAAACAAATATTTTTGGATCATGTTTAGTGGCGAGCCAACCACTTGACAATAAAGTATGATATTATGAACCTACACAGCATGAACCCAACTCTTGCATAAAGCAAAGCCAAGAATTCACATAAAAATAATTTTACAGTATTAAGAACTACAAATCTTGTATGGTTATCTTTTTCAGAATGTGACATGCTTTATGTGAGTCTTTGGGAATACTTAGGTATGCAATTAACAATAATGCCAGTGTTAAATAATTAAACATATTTTTTTAATTAAACTCTAAATCAGAGTTGTAAATTTCATAAAAATAAAGGAGGACGGGCAAAAATGTATGGACTGCGTACCCAGCGACCAATAACGACCAGACATATGTTGTTGAAAAAATCTTTTCGTGAGTATAATTTGTTATTATGGGGGTCAAACTCAAAAACTCAATACAAATAATTTATTACAAAATCACAGTAGGTATCGTTTTTATTTAAACAGAAGTGACCTATGCGTCATCCACAGTCACATCATATAACAACGCTGCTGGAGGATTGAAATGTTCATGCCTTGCAAAACCAACACCATATTATTAAAGTAATGTGTGCACAGCTGCCTACCGTTCGTCGGCCAGTTAATTAAGCAAGTGTTACTGCACTTGCTTAATTAACTTTATTAACTTAATTAAGCAAGTGCAGTAATATTGAAATATAGCATTGATGCCGACTTCATCCCTGTTTATCAAAATAAAATAATAATATGTTCTCGCTCTTACATGTCTTGATTGGATTGTTATCGTTACTTTAGAGTATTTACTAAAATGTGAGAAGTTGTTTACTGCAAATAAAAAAGTACCTTACTATTCATTTCGGCAACTTAAAAATTACTTTTATTGCTGTATACTGACGTATTGTTGTCGTTACTTAGAGCATTTACTAAAATGTGAGAAGTTGTTTATTGCAAATACAAAAACAATTACTATATTATGCAACGCTTCACTGTCCGACGGCCAATTAATGATCGGCGATCGTGTGGGCACCTCAACGCAACCACCCGGCGATTCCCTTTGATGTGTGTGTGTGTGTGTCCGAAAAACCGACAATTAACGGGTCGCAGACGATCTTAGACGATGATCGCCGCGTACAGCCGAGCATGCCCTCTACACGATCGTCCTCGCGCGTAATCGTCTGTAATCGCCGATAATATAGAGAAGCCATAACAGATAACTACGAAAAATCAAAAAGCAACAAAGAACCGTTTTGGTAATATGGTTTTTCTTTTTATTTATTTTAGCTATAACTTTTTTCACACAGCGATTTGAGTCTGACTCCCATAATAACAAATGATACTTACGGAAAGATCTTTTCAACGACATATGTTTGGTCGTTATTGGTCGCTGGGTATATTTCGCCCCCGTCCTTCTTTGTATAATGTTTGCTTGCACCTAATTACTTGTACTTTGCATTATTTTGTGGATAAAATTGAATTGTGACTTAAATTGTTATAAGATCTATGTATTAGTATTAAGCTTTATTACACAATTGATTGTTATTCCAAAGAAATAATAATAAAACAGAAAGTACTTGTAATTGCCTTGATGAATTATAGGATAGTATTGGGATGTTAAACTTCTGAGATATTATAAATCATGTTTTAAAGAAAATAGCTACATACATAATAAATAATTGTTTTCGAAATACATACTTTAAAACTTATCAATTGGCTGGAAGTCAAAAATATTACAAAAAGCATTGTACCTGGGCCCTAAGATCTGAACATTTGTCAGATTATATTAATCTAAGGAGACGGAACTAAGTATTTTTAAATGCATGTTACATTTCTGATATGATATGATATGTTTTATGGTGTAAATCTTGGCAATTAATCTGCATTAAAATGGTCATCCATATTTAGGCCAGTCACAGGTCAAAGCTACCATAGGGCACAGCATCTAATGAGGTAATAACATTAAAAAATAAGTGTTTTAAAGATAACATGTTTACTTAATTCAAACTTATCAGCTAGTACAAAAAAAATAGCAGGCATAGGTATAAAAATATTTTTTTTAAATTATTCTAGCTCGAAAACTTATTTTCATGTTGTAATAATTTGTCCTTGCGATCTGCACCACTGTTGTATCCACCTTTAGAGCCAGATGCAACAAGCCTGTGGCATGGAACCACAACCAATAAAGGATTAGCACCACAAGCTGCACCTACAGCACGAGAGTGACTGGCGGAGCATCCCAAAGCTTTTGCTAAATCAGCATATGTTTGAGTTGACCCATAAGGTAGCTCCATAAGCTTATTCCACACAGCCTGTGGATAAAATAATGGTAATATGAAATACTAAACAAGTACTTATATTGACTATTATTGAATCAGCTATGTCCATAATGTTTACATAAATGTTGTACAATGAAATTACTACTTCACATGTACCGAAATAACACGATAAAAGCCGTATAAAGTAGTATAATTTCAATACTTATATACAGCAAAATTAAAAGAACAGGTATATACATTACTTCTTGAAATTCTGATCCAAATGACTTCATTGGAACTGTAAACTTCTTTAACGTGCCTTCAAAATAATCAGTAAGCTCTTCCTCAAATCTTTGCAATATTTTATTTTTATCTTCAACAAATTTACATGATAATTCTGACGCAAGAAATTCTAATTTCTTCTCGAGATTTTTGGTGTCTTCGAAAGCCACTATGTATAAGTAGTCATCATTAGCTACAGCTAAAGTTTTTCCGACAGGAGAGTCAAAAGTTTTACAATATAATATATTCCCAGACTTAGTATTATTCTTAGTAATTTTAGAAATAATGGCTTCTATAGACATGTTTAGGAAAATTTTCTATAGCTTGACGTAAATAAATAAAACGTGCGACGTGAGAATGAATACAATAAAAATAATGTAATAACGTTACGTAGGTAATCCTGGTAAATTAAAATTCGGACCTTTGATATAATATAACATAAACAAACAAAGAATAAAATGTTGACAACAATAACAATAACCAAGTCCCGCGCTTTTGAAAGTCTTGTTTTTAATAGTAATATTGAATACCAGTCGTTTGGCATTCGTCAATGTCTATGATTTAGTTAATTAAATTACAGGTTCAAAAGTGCGGGTGTTGGTCTATTTATTATAATAAATTCTTAATTACAACAGGGAAATTCACTGTTAACTGTTACAGATAACGCGTGCCGAAAGAGAGATTTTGAAGCTTGGTGCATCTATTATTAAAGTGTGAAAATGCTGTACTGACCATAAAGAAGTGTACTGACTATGTTGGACGGCAATTCGCAAATAAATGAAAATTACTAACTAGTGATGTACGAGTCGAGTTATTTGATTCGAGTAACTCGAATACGAAACTCGAAAACGAATACGCCCGCGCTCGCCAATCAATGTTGCATCATGCACATGTGCATCTCACTCAACTCGATGCGTGTTGAGTGAATAAAACTCGGGCTGCCGATTGAGCTACATTGTTGTAGGCTTGTATCACTTGTTTTTAGCGTAGCGGCTCAGGCTACGAAAACAGAAACTTTTTTTGTTTGTAGTCGATTCTTAATTCGAAGTTTCTAGTTGCGAATCGACTCCAGTAGCCATATCATATCAACAATTCAACATCATTATTATTCCTACCTATCAGCCTTGAGACGAGCTGAATCGAGCTCCCCGAATCTCCTCTCTTTCCCTACAGGAGACACTGACTCGAGTCAGTAGCCATATCAACGCGAGTAACTTGAGTCAAAAATAAATCAACTCGTCCCATCACTATTACTAACCTCTATATTTATCTTTCACTATCTTGTGATAGTAAACCGCAACTATTATCTAAAAGTTGCTATTAGTCCACAAAATATGTTTTACTTATACTAAACGAACGATGACTGTTAAATTTAGAATTTACTCAAAAATTTGAAATATGTGGCTTTGTTTCATTTGTAATGTAAATATGAAGTAAACTATTACTTCATATTTACATTATAAATTAAACAAAGCCACATATTTCAAATCATTGGCTTTCAAAGCTGGCATTGACTGTTCCGAAAATATGGTTATATTCGGAACAGTTAGTGCCAGTGAAGGTACGTGGTCATCCTACTAAGAAAAACATGACACCTTGAAAGTGTGATATGGACAGGGAGCGTGACACACCAAGCTAAAATAACGTCCCCCCGGCACTATTTCGGATTTAAGTAGACTAGCTTTTGAGCGCGGCTCCGTCCGCGTGGTACACACGGCTACACATCAAGTTAGACACCCTATATACGCATAACTACGCTACATACAAAATAGAGAATTGTCGGAAAGGGACAGTGCATAGTAGTGTCGATGTAATGGTATGGATAGAGCGTAACAAAATTAAAACGCACTCTCTCGCACGATTGGCAGCGTTCAACTTCTAATAGTTCAAAGTCCAAACAGTCTAGGTTGATGTGTCGCTGTGTGTACTTACATCAAAAAAAGTAGCCATTCCCCAGTTCTTGAACTATATCTGCAACAAATATCTAAATCGGTTGAGTGGTTTAGCCTTGAAAAGATAACAGACAGAGTTACTTTTGAATTTATAATATTAGTAAGAAAGTAAGACTTTAAAACATTGTGCGTTTAAATACAATTTAGTTGATTTTAACGCATTTTAAATGGCCGAATATTATGCAAATAATATATAGTTCACACAAGAAGAACCATTGACACGAAGAAGTTGATTTTTATTTGTGTTTATTTAAAAAATGAGCTTATTTGTTGAAGTTATTAATACCTATATAGTCTTTATTTACTCAGACGCTAAGTGTTGTGTAATCTTAAACGAAGAATAACTGGAAAATGCATCTGTCAAAGTATTGAAATTTAATTGTTGACCTGTTGATGGAAGTTGACAAAGGAGACCGTCCATATTTGGCTTGAACGTGGACAATCGTCTTATAAACAAAGTAAAATATTAAAACTTTTGTTCTAATATATAATAAATATTGGTTACTATCCAGTAGTATGAAATTGACGATATTATAACAAAATAATACACACAGCCTGGAAGTAATAAGGCAGTATTACTGCAAGTGCATAGTCGGCCGAAGGACTGTTGGTTGCTGTGCTCACATAATGTCTGTAATATGGTACCTAAGCTGGGCAAGATATGAAAAGGTCACTCCACCAGCCCAGTTTTTGAAAAATATTTTTAGTAAGTTATGAAGGTAATGGTGGCACTTGAAAATAAATATATATTTTAAACAATGTGTTTTATTTTATTATTTAACGAACTTGATACTAAACTTCATAGAATAATGTTTTCTACTTAGTTTAGGCTACTCAAAATTAATATTATTATTACAATATAAAATTGTTCACGCCCAGGCCAGGGTCCCATACAAGACGGTCGGCCTCCTTTAGACTGCATGGATGCGGTATTGTTTTAGTAGTCACCTAGCAGAGTGTTATTAATTCGATCCTCGATTGGGATAAAATACTGTGTGATTTACAAATTGTTCGTGTACTTTATATCCGTTATTTTGATCTTTGTAAATTTCCCTGCGACAATGGAATAAACGTTAGGGGTTGCTCACCTGGATGCCATTTCAAAAAAGAACTGATCCAAACGTAATTGATCTACGACTACACCTTCAACAATCCATCGACCTACCTGCCTACGTGGATATTAAGTTTTAAATTAATAAACTCAAGGCATTGGAAATGATTATTGTTGTCAATTTGACTGTACCACTATACATTTTAAATATTATTGCTTAAAATCTTAAATTGTGAAATAATTACTAATATACCTACAGCTATAACATTACTTATTTACGATGAACCTAGTTTTACTAAATATACCATTCGCTGTTCCGATTGTTGTATTATAAAGCTTTATAATACAACCTGAAAAGCACTTAACAGCAATAAAACCTACAAAGTTCTCTCCGGAATTGATTACTCTGAGTGTGCAGTTCCATGTTAAAGGCTTTCTTGATTATTCTACCGTCCCCGCGCCTACGTTAGCGCAAAAATATCAGTAGCCACGTCATAATAATATGTTTACGTTATGTCGCGTGATACTTGAAACAATAGAATTCTACCGAACTTTACTGCGCAAATAACCCCGCTTTCCATACGATTCAAATTCATAAAGCGGGTCCAATGCTTATTTGCCACCTTAGTAATAAGTATATAAACCCTCAGAGCCATGACGATTATAAAATTAACACCCAATTAGCAATCATCACCCATTTTAAATTAGGCAAGCATATAATTTCATATAATTATAATTAATAGATCAATCTATAAAAGGAAACGTATGTAAAGATGCCTAAGCTCATAATATGTAGCTACATTAAACTACATATAAGAGCCCGCTTGATAGCTACACTTGTAATACTAGTAGCATAATGGACTTAGGCGCGTTATTGTTCCTATAAAAAATAAATCACTGTGCTGCCAGTGCGTAGATCTCATGGCATGGGTTCCACTACTGACACTACACTTTAACCAGCGCTCCATAGTTACTCAGTTATAATAATATACCTACCTACTCTATTTTATTACCCAATGCAGAGTTATTGGCACGCCATTTGTCTTTATGCGCAGCGAACGTGATTCATTGGGTGCTTGATGACGATTTTGGTGCACAGCTACTATGTAGACGTATACTATGAGTTTGGTGTAGAACACGGCTCGCTCCCTTATTACGGGTAGAGCCCAGCGCTTGTAATCCGCGGGCAAAATCCAATGCTTGTTTATTGTGTAGTTTTCGGCTATTGTATTTGAAGCATTAAAACTAGGTACATAAATCAAACATTTTACTTGTAAACATTAGGTACCTAAGTTTTTTGTATAACTGCGGTACAAAAATATCATTAGAGCAAGTATAACTAATTACTTTACTTTAACAACAGCTTTGCCTGTATTTTCGCCTTTAAGCAAACCTACCAAAGCATCTACCATATTATCAAAACCGTGATATACTTTTTCTTGATATTTTAACTTTCCTTCGCGTAACCAATTCAGGTTTGCATTAATTCCTTCATTCCAACGGTTGCTCCAACGCTGATTTACCAGAAATCCTTCAATTCTTAATTGTCTCATAGCAATAGCAGGTTGAAGTACCGAAACTGAAACAATTTAAATAATTTAAAAGTATAAGTAAAGCAAGGAAGCTCTGAACTAAAATGAAGAATAGCGTTCACTAAACAAGTGTCATGTAAAAGAAATATACTTAGGTAATATCACAATCTTACCTAACAAGATTAATTCGTATACTCTATCTGCTCGCACAGAAAACAGACGTAAATCTATGTATATATTATAATATTACATTTATCATATTTTATTATGATATAGGTACATTTACACCCATAATTACCTAAAATTCTTGAATTATAATTTTGTATAGAAAATACGATACCTTTCGGTGGCTTATCTTCATTATAAGTTGATATAGAACCACAAACAGCAACTCTGCCGTAATTGTTCATATATTTAATTATTGTCGAGCTTATTTCACCACCCACCTATAAACATATTAAAACTTTATTACATAACCATATATAACATAATCATTTTAAAATCGTTAACTGTAAAGAAATTCTATGGCTTTCTTTCGTTTTAACTTCGTAATTAAGAATTTAAGAGTCATCTTACGTTATCAAAATAACAATCCACTCTTTTAGGGCATCCTTCTTTTAGAGCTTTTCTGATATCAACAAATTTATAATTAAATGCACGATCAAATCCTAGCTTATTTTCTAAATATTGGCACTTTTCATCAGTCCCTGCAAAACCAACGACACGGCAACCTACAACAAAATATTTTGTTAGGGTAAAAATAAACTACAGGCAAACGCAGGCGGAGCCGTGCGCATTAGCTCATTCATTAATTGTTGGTGATTGCTGCCATTTAAAATTTAATGGCGTTAATCAAAATCACATGCAATTTAAACGTAGCAGCGATCGAATGAAAGTTTAATTAAAACGGATTTCACAGCAGGTGTCTTCATTTACATCTCTTTAGAATTCGGTTTGTATTTACACTTACTCCGACTTTGCGGCTGTTCAGCATCCAAAATTATAGGGAGACTAAAGCGGCGTTCAACTTGATGTCTCGAATACATATAAATTATTTCAAAGTATGAATTAAGTACTTTATATTATCCATTTACGCAGAACGAGTTCAAAACTCAAAACACAGCAAAGCTACTCAAGATACTTTAAGCTAAAGTTAGTCATCCTGAGACTATGGCTGCTGAAAAGCAACCGAATTACCAGTTAAAAAGTAATAAGTAGATACAGAAGTTTACCAGATCTTACCTAGAATTTTCCCAATCTGACCAACGTGCGATCCAACTGCACCAGCTGCTCCAGTAATTACTATAGTTTCACCTGGCTTTGGTTGACAAATCTCTTTTAAGCCAAAATAAGCCGTATTACTAAAACAATTTCGAATTAATAAGCCTTACTTATATAAAAATGACAAAGTTCATTATCAGTTAAGTAATACATGCATAGTTCCTAACTTAATTTAAATGATTTTTTTTAAACACGTACATACATAAAATGCTGAGATACATTTAACGTTTTTAATATTCTCGTAATTCTTAGATACTTTTAATAGACTTGATTTTATCCTTTAATGTTGTTATAATATCTAAACATGTTAATAATTAAAGCAGCAGCGCAAACCTACTAGTTCGAACGTTGAACGTTGCCACGTATAATTTTAATAGAGACCACTCTAACTGTGCGATGTTATGGGCATATAAATAAGTTAATTATTGCTTGATTTTTCTTAAGGAAAACTTCGTGAGGTAACCTTCATACATTATCTGAGAATGCATAATAATGATATCGTAAATATGTAGAGTCTGCTAGTTCGCAGCCCCGCATCAGGCTGAATTGTTTAACAATGGACCTAGCCCTTTTTTTAAACAACATGGCTTTGCTTTAAAAATAATGATCTTTTGAGATCAGTACTATACTTATAAGAGTTATTAATTAAGTAACGTATACATACAATGAGTTTAATGAAATACTCACCCAGGCATACCAAGAATTCCGAGGGCAAGAGAAAGGGGATGTGGACTAATATCAGGTATAAGCGTTACGGGCAATGCTCCTGGCTTTTTTGACAATTCATTAGGATTCAAAACAGTGTGCGTTCGCCAGCCAAAAGATCCAGAAACATAATTGCCAACAGGATAGTTTGGATTGCGACTTGCGATGATCCTAAAATAATTAGATATGATTTACAAAGTTATATTGAATGTAAAAAAACACAAGTTTGATTGAGTTAGGACTAACTTTGCCACTTGTTCACCTATCATGTCCGTTGGTAATTTATATGCAATCATGTAAGCTCGCATGTAAGGGTCCACGCTAAGATACTCGGCTTCTGTCAGTATGTCTGAAATCCAAATAGAATAAAAGTAAAACTGAATAGTACATAAAACGATAATTCACGACTAATTACCTCCATCCTTCAATTCAGGTAGTTGTTCTTCCACGATGTTGAAGTCACTTTTCTTTGGAACACCTTGAAAGTACTTAGTTAGAACGTATTTTTGAGCTTTTACTTTACTCAATCCTCCAGAGTACATCCGCTTGACAAAATTCAAGGTAGGAATAATCTTAGCCATTTCTAATATACTTCAAATAAGTGTTTCTGGAAAACAATTGTAAATCATTAGGTAGATATTAACCCAGATGATGGAAATTTGCAGGCGGTCAGTAAACACACCTAAACATTTAAATTACTTTTCAGTAAAATAGACAATTTGAGGTCAAAAGAAAAAATCAATGGATCTACCGACCATCCCTTTTATCTCTCGCTTTTCCTATGTCAAAAAATATATATGTATTAAAGGCTCAAATACTAGTTATTATGATCACTATCAACAAAAACTAAACTTAGAACAATACTCTGTCAAGACAACGTGTCCAATTTTGTTTAACATCCTTCACGGTTTTAGGATTCATTTAACTACTTAAATTTAAAAAAAAAACATATCAGAGTGCCTAAACTTGAACCAAATTGTGGGACTTTTAAATGTTGTTTAGAGCGTAGTTTAACATAATTCATATAATTATTGTCTTACGCGGGCACACAGTAGGTCGGAACTGCTATATGAGGGACATAGGATTTATATTTAGAAATTCTATTTATAATAAATATCATTCGGAAGATCTCGATCTCATCATTAGGGTAAATAATAATTGCCATTATACGTTTTTCTCTAAAATTGATAGTATGCCCGGAAAATATATTTTCTATTTTTGTTGTATGGAAAGAAACAAAAACTGCTATTTAGCCAAATCTTGACAGATCTTGCTATAAAACTACTTTAGTCTTAAATTTCATGAGTCATTAAATTTAATTACATTACGAATATAGTTATTAGCAAATAGAAAAGATAATTCGTAGAGGTGATAATTCATAATGAATAGAACAGCAAATGAACTACTTGATGATTAGGTAATTTTTGACTGTTTGTAATCACTTTCCATAAGGAGAGACATAAAATAAAATTAATTGCTTAAAGAAATAAACAAAGCTCTTTCGGGAAATTTTGCTTTTTGTGGAATTAAACTCTTTTGTTTGAATTACTTTATGTTAAGTATAATTTACATTTTAATTTAAAATTATTCTAATTTTAAGTTTTTTTAAGTTTTCACGTATAAGTTTTCTTCGGTAAACTAGTGTTTTAAAGTTAATTTCATTATTTATTCGTAAAATTTATATGTAGCACATTATTTTGGTTACATATTTGATAATCTACGATATTAGAAAGTCAATAAAAATAACAGTTTTTCTAAGTTTCCGGGTTTTTATAACTCTTGAACGGGCATCTATGGGTGCGCGCTGATAGTGTAAAATTATAGCCAATAAGCCAAAGAATAAGACTACAGCAGTTTTAAAGCAAGGTCTGGCAAGACTTGGCTAAATTTTTGCAGTTTTTGTTTCATTTCATACAACAAAAATACAAAATATTTTTCCGGACAAACTATAAGTTTTAGAGAAAAATGTATAATGACAATTATTCATCCTAATGACGAGATCTTTCGTTAGATATTTTATATTAACGGAATTTCTAAAAAAAATCCTATGTCCCTCAAATATCAGTTTCGACCCACTGTGCGGCATATCCTGAAAATAACGTTAGAGCTGTAATTAACTTACGTTTCGAAACAGATTTTACAGTTTTAGGTGCTAGACTTTTAGGTTTAATTAATAAATAAATTGATATTACCTACACATATGAAAACATGTATTATTTAAATTAGTATGTAGCTGTTAGCGTGTAACCTGTCACGCTCATTATTAAATATATTATATGCCCTTGAAACTGCGAATCTTCTGCGCTACGATTGTTTCTTGTGTGGCAGAGGATTCAACAAACATTCAAACAACAGACACTAAGAAACACCCAGCTTCGAAACAACTGTTTGTGGATCACACAAATTAATGTCCTGTGTGGGGGTGGGGATCATAATCACGAAACATGGTGCGTAGCAAGTAATGAGGTTCAATTAAACCCACAGAACACATATACTCTAACGGGATTAAACCACTCTGCCATCCGTGCAATCTACAATAATAAGTATTCTGTTTAATTATTGATATAGATTAATTACTGTATTACTATCTAAACAATATTCTGCGTTATAATAACAATTAAATAATCGACTATACAAAAACTTACTAATACGTAATCGGTAAATTAGTATCGTGTAAAAGGTACGTTTTGCAACTTGCTAGAAAAAAAATATAAATACAAATTACAAAATGGCCTGAGTTTTGTTTGGGTTTGGTGATAAATGTATTGATAATAAACTATGACTAGAAGTAATCCATAAATATATATTTAAGAAAAGGACAACGTTAATGTTGAAATTAATCTGTTCCATACATAACGAAGTGCAGTGGATTGATATACAATGGCTTAGGTGTTTTTAAGCAACAGTGTACTACAAATTATAACCAAAATGACTACAGAGCAGAAATTCAATTGTATATTCTGCAAAGACGTTTTCGACAGCAAAGAGGAGTTACAGGTTCATTTTAGGTAAAATGTTATGTTCTCTGCAAGTGTCAAATGTTTGGCTTTGGTTGACGTATGTACAATAGCGAAGTAGTAAATTTATATATTATTATGTTTAGGAAGCATGCTGACCCGAAGTTTAAAAGTAAAAATCGGTTCGGGGTCGATTCACAAGTATCTAATGAAAAGGTTAAAGAAAAATCGGAGATGGTGAGTTGTGACGTATGCTCACAAATGTTTCCGACAATATCTAAGGCTATAACTCACAAACACAAGGTGCACCCAGATCACGATGTCAAGTACTTCTGCCCGTGGTGCGGCAAGCTGTTTACCATGAAGGTAAGGCTCGTTTTGTCAACGGCACGCGTGTGGTTGCTGTATAGCCTGTATACAAACTCGACCTGTGCCCTCTCCCCACTACACGGCAGTTTTTCTTATCATCAATAACTATTATCATCTGACAACATTATTATAATGAACCTGGTTTATAAATGCTATCAGTCAAGCACTCCATGAAATATGTTAAAATAAAAATAAATTAGAGTAATACTTTTCTTTTTATACTAGTTGATAATCAGTTGTCAAGGTACTACTTAAGTAAATTTTAGGAGAAGCCTCCTAACACAGGTAAATTTGTACCTATTCACATTATAGTAAAAATTCAAAAGCTCCACAACAATGAAACACGGTTTCAAGTATTATATCATATTATGAACTAGAAGAATCATTGATGCCGAATTGATAGATGTATTGTTTTGCACCAACTCTAAAATCTATGAATACCAGAATTTAGAGCATGATATATTTTATACTCAGATGTAATATAAGATGTGTTATTAATAAAACAAATTATATTTCAGCATCCTTATAATATACATGTACAAACAAGCCATGAAAAACAGGAACAAATAGAAGATAAAATCTTCCACTGTGACTGTTGTGATGTAGACTTCTTTCTCCCCTCAGCAATGATATACCATAATAAATTCTTTCACCGGCAAGACACAGACATACCAGAAGTTGGAGCATCTAAGAAATTGAGATTATATAATCAGGTAACTAAAGTGTTGATACCAAATAGATGTAGTAATGCCCCCTGTTAGTCTTATAAAAGTAAGATGAGGGAGTTTAGTATTGACCATGGTACAGTAAAGTACTGGTAACATACTAAAACTTGTATTGATCTATGTCATGACTATAATTAAAACATAAAGTTCTAAGATCTAATATAAATACTATGAGTTTTATCTCCACTTGAGGTAACAGTTTGTTTGATCTACAAATTAGTTTTAAATCTAGATGTTATTTGTGTACATTATGTCATTAAAGGTTTAAAGTTTTCAACGACTCAAATGTTAATGGATTAAGTTGTAGCAGCACACTGGCAGCCAGACCAGGCATTACACTACTTGACAGGTTAACAATAGCAGTTGGATGATGGACATGAATCAATATTACATTAGTCAAATGAGTATTGTAAACAAGCTATTATTTTGAATTAGATATGTACTAAAGAAATATAGGACTTAAACTTTCTGTGTTTGCATATATCTATCGCCTAAGTTTGATTGTTTTGAAATGTTTATTTTTGATGCCATTTTTAAGGTATATAATATTTTGTTTTAATGATTTGATTACAAAACAACAACTTTCCTCAACGAATTATAAATTTATCTGAAATGTATTATAGCCGCTCCGTGTAAAAACTGATATCCAGTCAAATCCGGTTAGACCAGAAAAGCCGACCCCAAATGACTTGGGAATAATAAAGGCTAAGAGAGAAGATTAATATATATATTCCTTTCTTGACCTATTTTGCCATTGCATAGTGATGGCATAGTGTGTGGCCTTGCCACTACCACTATGCCAAGGAATTGTGGATTCAAATGTCACAAGGGACAAAATACTGTGTGATTGAGAAATCATTGTACCTCATGTAGGTGTTCTTTGTGACCATTATATAAATATTTTTAAAACCTTTCTAAAACAAAACATAACATTATCACTGTACTATAAGAAGTGTTCATAATTTCCAAATTCCTAATGTATTGTGGAGATACAGTCAATCGTCATAAGTCAGCTTATGTTAGTTGAAATTTCTAATCAAAATATACTTTTAATATGTTTTCAGGAGGTGTTACAGCTCTACTACTGTGCATTTTGTGGAGAAGAGTATGAAAACAAAGTCAATTTATTTGTAAGTATACACTTAAAATACTCAATTTATCTTATGCATTTTAGCTAGTTTTTGCTGCTAATACTACTTTCATTTGCTCATTCAACATAGAAGTATCATTTTATGATGATGGTATTACTACTTTTAAATTAAATTTCATATCAACATGTGATTTAGACTTAAGGTAGGTAACTACCTTAAGCCTAAATCACCTTTTTATCCGAAATATAAACATATAACTTTGCAAAGTATTTATATCTTTTACATTGCAAACTGAATGCCACTTGGTTTTGAGGAAATATACCAATTCTAATTCACATATATATGACAAAAAAGGAATACTTAAAGACACAAAATATAGTTAGCACTGTATGCACAAAATTGCCTCATAAACATAACTATCATAAGTGGTAGCACAATACAGTGGCACTTCTGCTCAAACTCAGAGTAATGAGACTAAAAATCCTTACAAAAGATTGCAGCCAAATAATCTTCTGTGTTACTGTAGGTAGGTACCTACCTACCAGGGTACCTAAGAACGCACTGTGTTATCAGCAAAGGGAGTAGTGGCTGTAGCACTTTGCATTGGCACAATCTTTTTTGTGCTGGGTTGCCAATGCACAGGTGCTACCTCACATGTTGCAAGCAATCTAATATCCTTACTGCTTAGTAAGCAACTAAGATCAGGTGAATATTCTTATTTGGCATCATAATTATGCCAAAATATTCTAAAACATTTAAAAAGACATTGCTACTAGACTTGTTTACTGCTGTGTACATAGAAATAAGCAAGGCCTAAAACTGAGTAATAAGTTCTAGTTATATAATAATTGCAGAAACACGTAACTGATGACCATGGTGATGAGAACCAGTGTCCAGAGGAAGTACTGAGGTGTCCGTTGTGTGAAGCTATATTCTACCATCTAGACGCATATGAGATACATCTCAGTTTCCATTCAACAGATGACTTGTATAGTGGTAACAATGAATTGTAAGTAAAATCGCAAAGCTATTTTATTGCAGATTGCTAATGACTTCGCTGTGTAACAAAATATATAATGTCAATGTGATAACTGTTTCAATATTTTCTCTTATAATAAAATGTATGTCCACTATTTCTCAAATAATGAAAATAGCAAAAGTCATGCCTTATATTACTCAGCAAAATCACTTATATTAATAACTGACACAAAAAAGATGTACCCATTCATGTATAAACAATGTTATGTGCCAACAATTTATTATTTTGTCTAGTTAATAAAAATATTTTTGTATTAAAATAATATTAATTTATTAATTAAATAAATATTTTATCAGCTTATTGATATTACTGAATCTAATTACAATCAAGTACAATCATAATGTATAATACCAAGTAACTGCTTCCATATACTCATTTTTACCTGAAAACTAACTAACCACTTAATATGAATAATCATTTATCAAATTAAATGAACAAGATTTATTTAATCACTTTCTTTCAACCTTATTCTTGCACTGAGGCGAATTTATGTACCCAGCAATAATCAAACAATTGATAGAAGAACAGAATATTCGCACCACAGTCATGAATAATATTGTTATGTAAATAGTTGGTACATGTGCGAAATAAGGAAACTTTGCACATGATCCATTATAAACTTAGCACTGATGTACATATTATTGATATTTTATTAATAATCTGTAATATCATGTCTCCAATTGTATAATGTTAACTTATGATAGACATTTGGGTCACAGTATACTAGTAGATAATACAATCCTGGCCTTGCATTACAAAAAACTACATATTAAATGTTATTCATATTTATCTGAGATGAATATTTTGAAAAGAAATGTGTGCATAGCATCACCAGTATATCAATGGCACTATATAAAAATGATGCATTGGCATTTACAGATTTATAGACCTATTGGACTTTTCACTGGAGACTTTGCCACCAATAATAGAGAAAGTGGAAAACAGAGAGGACTTGGATGCAGAGGCGCAGTCACAAGACACTGATGTAGAGTCAGCTGTAAATGCTGTCGGAATTGTTAGTATATTTATTGTTGACATAAGCATAATGTTATGCAGTATTTTTTGCATAATTATTGATGGTAAACTGTTGCCATATAGTCTTTAGATGCTTGTAACATCAGAGCCAGTGATATGAGTAGCTGAAGATATGAATATGAATGAGTAAATACCATTATTGTGTATGACAAAGCAATTCAAAATTTCGCTAATATACATATATCGACTTTATCGCAGCCTGTACACAACAAATACTCGCTAGTTGCCAACTATCCAAATGAAGTTGCTGTGCTACCTGCAGGCTCCTGCAGGCTCCTGCAGGCTATTGATAACTCCCTATTGAAATCCGACAGTTGGAGAGTTCAGCCGTTATTTATTTACAATTTACATTTACTTATGCAATTAATTTAAAAATAAATGCACCATTTATATATAAATATATATATACAGCCTTGGCCAAAAGTATTAGGCACCCTATAAATTACTGCATATTTCAGGCTTAGAGAGAAATAAAACTAATTATAATGATTAAAGTACTTTATTTCCATTAGAATATTGTAAAAACATCAATATTTTGTTGGGCCACCCTTTGATTTTATGACAGCAGCAACTCTGTGGGGCATACTACGTACAAGTTTCGCACATTCCTCTGGAGAAATTGCATCCCATTCTTGCACTAACGCGTTTTTTAAAGCAGTTTTTGATGTTATCGAGTGCTCTTTTATTTTTCTCTTCAAAATACTCCACAAATGTTCAATAGGATTTAGATCCGGGGACTGGGCAGGCCAATCTAACAGATCAATACAATTTTCAGTAAACCAGCGCATCGTAGTAGCTGACTTGTGACACGGAGCATTGTCTTGTTGGAATTTCACACCATTTAAGTTAGTGTCACCAAAAATACACGAAAGCGAAGGTACGAGAGCAGTTTCCAGTACATTAATGTATTTTTCACTGTTCATGCGACCTTCGCAAACAAACATTTTGCCGACTCCATCCGCAGCCATGCAACCCCAAATCATTGCACTGCCTCCGCCGTGTTTTATGGTTGGTACTACGCAATCTGGGTGATATTCTTCGCCTTTGCGTCGCCTCACAAACGTCACACCTGGAGTTCCAAATACCTGTAGATTCCAAAAAAAAGCACACATTACAAACTTTTATAACATTTGAGTTTGAAGACAAACACAACAATGATCGTTGTAATTGTGGTATAGACTTCACTAAAAAAACTTACCTCAAAGTTTGATTCGTCAGACCACAGCACATTAGACCAATCCTCTTCTGTGAAATGTTGGTGTCTCAGAGCCCAATCAAGTCGCTTTCTTTTATTGTCTGCGGATAGCCACGGCTTCTTCCTAGCTTTGCAACCTTTTAAGCCGGCTTCTACTAGCCTTCGTCTTGCAGTTCGTGCGCTTATGGGATGTCCAGTCTCTTCAGTTAAAGCCACAGCAAGCTCCGAAGAAGTTTTTTTTCTATCTTTCACAGACTCTCGGATAAGTTTTCTGTCCTGACGGCTAGTAGTCACGCGTTTTCTGCCTGTTCTTGGTTTATTTGCATGAGAGCCAGTCTCAACAAAACGTTTGATAGCAGATTGAACGGCGCATCGCGAACATTTCACCAACTTCGCGATTTCTTTTTGAGTCTTGCCTTGCTCATGTAAAAGTTGAATTTTTACACGATTTTCAATACTAATTTCGTTTCGTTTTGGCATTTTCAAATGAATTTCTTCTCAATTAATTAGCAAAACCACAAATGCACTGTCTTTACACTAAGACTTCCAAATGGTAACTGACGAAACATTAAAAATAAATTTTGGAAAAAATAAAATTTTATTATTGACGCACCAGATGTTTTACGACTGCTTAAAAAATGCCGCCTATTGTCTTAAATAGTGTTTTATGACACCGGTATCGCAGTTCTACAGAATATTGTTTAATTGTTCAAATAGCACAGGTGTGTGATAACTATATTGGGGGTGCCTAATACTTTTGGCCAAGGCTGTATATATATACGCTTAAATATTGCTTTTATGTGTTTACAGGAAAAGTTTTTAGAGTTGGCGATGGATCAAACAGAAGACAGTAATCCTGGGAAGGTAAAAAAGAAAAAGCACAAGAAGTCGAAAAAATCTGCCATAACCCTTGATGAGTTCTTAAGTATGAATCAAGATGTATTTGGTGAAGGATTAGACTTTCAGGGCGTAGAAGAAGTGCCAACACGTGTTGTAGCAAAACAGTTTAAAAATAACAAAAAATCTGCAAATGCGGTAGCATCCGCAGAATTAGAAAAATTAAAACAAAAAGGTATTGTTGTCATGAAAGTAGCTTCATCAAAGCCCACAAAAATTGCTCAAAAGAAAATTGTGAATAAACCAACCCCAAATAGGGAACTAAAAACGTCAAGTGAAGTATTAACTAAGCTAATGAACCAAAGTAATAATCAAATTAAAATCGTTAAGAAATCTGTGGTAAGTGTAACTAACAATGACACAACGCATGGAACGCAAGATACGACTACAGAGGAGACGCCTGCCTCTAAGCAAAATGCGCCCGCGAATGAGATCCAAGCAACGAATGAAAGCAAAGAGGATCTGGAAATCAAAAATGAAACAAAACGTTCTGATGTTAAAGCAGATATTTTGTCAACTGAAGACAACAATGAGAACTCGCCGCCTCCTAAAACTGAGAATATCGTATCCAGCACTACGCCCGCGAACACAACGCCAGCTATATCTGTCGACAATAATGTAACGCCTTTGAATGATGAGAATAATATCAATAAAGAATCCAATAGCGACAAATATTCAGAACACATATCTAAAGAAACTGTCCCTCGCTATTCGCCAGAATTAAGTGAAAACAAAGATGAGACAGAATCATCTATCAGTATGCATGATACAGAAATCAATAAAAATAATTTAGATCAAGAAAATCTTGACTCTGAAACAATTGATAAGAATAACATAATAAATAAAGAAAAAATTGAAGGTACTGATGCATATATTGATAAGGAACAAGTTATTATATCTGATAAGAATGGTATACAGCCAAACGCTACTTCATTAGGCACCTCTCTATCTACTTTAAAACATTTGAGTCACCTGACAGTAAAACCCGTTAATCAAAATAAAAATATATCCGCTGATATTTCAACTGATAAAATTTCTGAAACACAAAATGATCAAAAACCTCATGTTAAAAATGGAAAGGAACTATCTCGTCTAAATGTTTCCACAGATAATAACAATGATTCAAGTCCGATTAAACCAAAACCAGTGATAGACAATGACCCAACGTTAGATGCTTTAAGAAATTTAAGCAAAAATATTACTGTAAAATCTTTAACAACATCTACGAAAAGAAATATTGAAACAACCGAATCTGACGACGATAAAGAGACAGATACAGTGATTAAAAAACCACCCAGCAATGTGAAAGTTAAGGACGTAGGTGGAAATAAAAACTTCACCATAAAGAAAATTAAAATTGAAAAAAACGAACCTGCCCTTTGCAACAAAGTCATTAATGCTGTAAGTAATGCAATGAAAAATACAAAAGCGGTCAATAAAATTACAACATTAGCATCAGAAATTAAATCGAGTAAAACAAGTACAGATATTACTCCAAAGAGTTCTATGAAAAACAATACAGATATTTTAAAACATCTTCCAAATATAACAACTAAACCAATACCTGTTAAAAAAATTGCGCAGTCGCTTGTCGATATTAAACACACTAATGCTCCTATTAAAACTATTGAAGCAACACAGAAAGAGGCAGAAATAATAGAAATATCCGATATCGATGATTCAGAAGATGACACTGATAATAAAGAAGCAGAACATAAACAAGATGCACCTAATTCTGTAGACCCACTTAAGAACTTAAGTAAGCATATTACTATTAAGTCACTGAACCAACCAGAAATATCACTTCAAAAAAATATAAAAGTTGAGAAGATAGATGAACAAAATGATGAGGATCATAGTCCTGTATTTAATTCAGACGATGATATGCCCTCAAATATGAAATTGTGTAGCCAAAAACTATCGAGTAGAAACGTAGCATTCAAAAATGCTCTGAAGAACCTAAGTAAAAACATAACCGTTAAATCAAGGACTTCCTCACCCAGTCAGTCTGTCAAATCTCAAGATCATAACTCACAAGAATCTAACGTAGATGCCAACGACGATGCTAGTAATTCAGACACAGAAACAGGAAAAAATAAAAATATAGAAATAGATAATGACAACAATAATCACGACGAAAATTTAGAAGATTGTGATCAAGAACAGGAGCTTAATACGCCTATAGTAGAATCACCACATGATTCTGGCAGTGACAGTTATGAACTAACCGAAAGAGACTTTGAATCAGAAATAAAAGCAACTACCCTGCAAAGAACAAATCATGAAATATCTGCTGATAGGAATACTATGTGCTTAAATAGCCTAAAGAATATAAGCAAAAGCATAACAGTAAAATCATTGAACTCCAATTTTAGCGAAAAACATGACAATACCAAGATAATACAGTCTCAAGAAGGCCTCGAAGTAGTGAAGAACCAATCAAAGCCATTAGCTATAAAACCAGCTCAACAAGCAGTGAAAGAATCACCAAACGATAAAGTGGCCAAAAGTCGTAACTTGAATTTAAAAAAGCTGGGTAAGATTGTCGATCACACTTCAAATGAGTCGCTGAATCAAAAAGTATCTGTTAATAAAGAAGTAACAGTAAAAACATTTCAAACGAAGACTGTCATACAAGAGATTACCACAACTGTGACGAAAACTATAAAAACTGTCAATCAGACTGTGAGCAAACAGGAAATGAGAAACTCTAACCAAATGAATATACCTGTACTGCCGCAGAAAGTGCAAGGCATGAAACCAAGCACGTCGAAAAACCTCCAGGGTGTTATTATCCGCCACGCCGCGCCCCTAGCGGCCAAACCAAATAACGCAGTAGCACAGGTGAGGCCTGTCGGCACCGTTGTCAGACCTTCTAAACAAGTTGTTCCTTTAAGACCTGGTTTGAATATAACTAGGCCTAGTACTCCAAGAATGCCCTGTGTAAAAACTAACTTGCCTAAATCTAGTCCAAATAAACAAGTTATTGGTAAGCCATTAAAGTTCTCGCCCTCGATGATGACCTCAACTATAGTCAAGAGGCCGAATAGTGAAGAAGTGAGCGGACCGTTCAGTTGTTTTAAGAAGCCAAAAGAGTCGTTGATACCTGTGTCGGACGTGCCCACGTTTGGAGCGAGCGGGGAGTCCCTGGTTCAAGTGAGCGCTGCCTCGCACACGAGCACCACTAACTTTTCAAGCACATCTAAAATAGTCAAAGGCAATTCTGTCGTCACTGCGACGCAAATGAAATCTGAAGTAACATCCATGCAACAATTAAGTAGGCTTAGTAACAACACGATTGGTATAAAAGTTAAAAGTGCTCAAGTCAAACAAACACAGATGCAAGAAGCGAAAAGTGAATCTATTGCTATGAAACGGACTACTTTAGAAGCAATAGAAAAGTTACAAAAACAGGGTCTTTTAGTTAAAAAGCCGCGAGTGGAAGTAAGCGACGAGCCTACCGACGTTGAGCACGCGGACGATAATGTAGGTTACCCATCAACAGATGAACAGGATGATTAAACAATTGGTGATTTATTAGTGTAAATATTAGGTTAAATGTTGACTGATTCGGTTAGATTTCAACTCCAGCACAAAATACCAAGTCCTAGTGATTATAATTTTGTACATTGTTAGTTATTAAGTTCATTTCATCACATCATTCTTGTATACAATGCTGTATATGTATTTATTTTCTTAATTGGTAATAAGAGTGACATAATATGTTGTAAATATTAACAAAATATTGATATAAATAATATAAGAGTAAAAGGTGTTATTTCATTGGAATATTTTTTCTTTACTTGCATATATCTAGATTGTCTCGTCGAATAGTGGCAATTACCCAACGCTGATAAGTTACACAATAATACAGTAATTCAAGTGTTTAGTAACTTTAAGGCCAGTTGACATTATCTAGTCTTGCTTAGTACTATACTTAACACTACTCGCATTAGTACAAATCTATAAAAAAAAAACTGAAATGTTATATTCACTATTTCTTTTTGTATGATAAACAGCGAAGTACATTATTTCTTATTAGAAGTTCGTATTATATGTTTTAACAAAATGACGATCAGTAGCTGTAACATAATGACTAATGTGCGTTATGGTTACTTTATTTCCAATAAAATGTAGCGTAGAATCGTCCATTTTGCCTGACATTGGTTGACCTTCCTGGCGATGAAATAGCTCTCGACAAGAAAACCGTCAACGTCTATTCAAAAAGTATAGGTATAAAAGATCGAATCGATCGAAGATAATGTAAACCAGCCTTTACACTAGACCTCAACACCAGTACTTACAGCCAATGTACTAAATATAATATACTGCGTTGAACTAGCGCGGTTGAGTGACAGTGCTAAGACGCCACCTATAAAACATTTTGGATTGCCTCCTTATTAGCTACCTAATAAAGTTAACATAATTTTTCAAAACGCAAATTTAGCCTTCCTGTTTCATGCAGTGGCCAGGACGAAAATATAAGTAGGTACTTGGTAAAAACAATGCTGCGGTACCGCGCGAAAGATCTCTTTATATCTATCACTTGCTGCTCTATCACACGTTCCGCTTCACTCCTGGTTATATTATAATATTATTGATAGCGAAAAATTATGATTACGTTATTAGGACGCTAGGAGGCAATCTTTAATTTTATATAGCAAGCGTCTACCCTAACGTCACTAGCGGACAGAAAAATGTAAATAGCTGAGGCTAGGAGGGAAAAAGAGTACATCTCATTGTTTTCTTAATATATTTTGTTTTGTTTCTAGCCTATCTAGTTTTAAAGAATTTCAAGCATATAACGTAGGTAGGACTCGGTCGAATTCTGCCCAACCTTGGACCAACCAGGGGGTCTACCGTGAAACGCGTTATACGCAATTGCGTACGTTCGTTCGTGCTTATTCTTACCATGAAACATCATCCGCGCCGACATTCGTCATGAATATCGTCGTATGACATTTGTACGTCCTAAAAAATCCAAAGTGTTTTCATGGTAGGTATATGCTTATTATTTCTTTCGTAATTCGTTTCGGCACCTCATTGCGTAAAAACATTTTCACGGTAGACCCGCTGATTGGGAACGTACCTCCAACCTACAGACGATCGCAATAATAACGATGTGTAGTATTTGAAGACACATTTTTGTGTAGCGTTGGCAGCACAGTAGGTAGGTACTTAACTAACTTTTTGAGCCATGATGAATCGGCGACGCGCAAAGGATATCTCTTGTCAGGGATAATATAATACTATACCTACTAGTAAGGTTATGTTTTAAGTATACGGTGGATACTTACCATTACGCGGGTTCGATTGTTATCACCCCATTACACATAAAGCCATGCATGTATGTATATGGGCATATAGGTACAGGGATTGCCGCCTATTCCCAGTACTCCTATCGGATGTGCCTTCACCCACATGTATGTTTTGTATTGGTTGTGGGTACTTTCGCCAACTGTTTTAAGGTTCACGTAATAGGTGAAGAATTTTTAGCTGTCTACCAGGGAAATTTCCCCACACGTGCTTCTACTGAAAATTATGTATCAAGGAAACCTACAGACAGATAAAAAACGAAAACCTAATAACATACCAACTTATTATCAGTTACGTAAAAAAGCAATAATAGGCATCTGTCTTTGCATAAACGCCCAGACCAGTCATCAAGTTCTTAGCACTATCATAGGTAACCATCTAGCCTATTCCTCCAGTCCCTACCGGCTGACCTGCGCTCCTTTGGTAGGGATAATTGGAGTTCCACTCTTCCCTACCTTGACGTCACTTGTTGGAATGAATGGAAGAAATTCCCAAACCAGTTATGTTAATAAGAAATCATAAAATGGTAATTAAAAATAAGATTATTCGCAGTACATAATAAATGCATTTATTTTAATAGATAGATTTTAAATACCTACGTTTTAATTCTTGACTCACTACTTATTTACAATACTGGCATGGTGGGGATAAGAGGAAATGAAATTCCACTTGACGTTTGTTGTCTGTGTTATGTAGGACTAGTGGGATAGGCTGGTATACCTACAGCAGAGGCCTACGGATTTAGGTACATGTTATCTACACATAAAGTGGTTTTTGTCAGAAGTGTAATAATATTACTGTCACTTATGTTATTATTTCTTCTGTAAGATACTGTGCATTGACAATTTCTTGACAGAAAACCCACACTAACATTGTCGAACATGGGAATTGACCCGAGAATAATTTACAATGGACAGCTAAGCAAGGAATCATAAGTATACTGCAGAACTATGACATGGTATGACAACCTGACGACTCATACGTTCATTTCACAGACTACAAACGTTGCAAACATAAGGTCATATTTATTTACTAAGAGCGCCACGTCGCACTACACATGATTCTTCATGCGATGCGTAGGAGGCATTTAAATGGAAATACACGCTATTGCTCATCACCAATACAGCATTCTATATAAAAGATGTGCGTGTGGTGTGAGGTCTAAAAATAAAATCAAAGGTGTACAAACTTATCGCAGCGATTGAATTCGTTCCTCCACTTTTGCTGATAGTATTGGTCATTACAAATATCATGTAGGTATTAATTAATAGTAATGTTAAATTGTGTGATGTAAGCGAAAAATCGACGAGTTTCTTAAAACCTATGACACAACATTTACTTACTAATCTTTGCTGCAAGCTTCGAGAAATTGTGGTCATCCTATTTCCTTATTCAGAGAATAAAAACAAACTATTTTCTTATACAATAAATTTAATGGTCTTTTCATTTCTTTCTGGTATCGAATTTTTGCACAATTTTTTTACAATAAGTGACACTTTTGTTTGTCTTATCTTTCATACGAGCGCAATAAAACTAAAACCATAGCAAATGGAGGACTGAGGGCCCGAATTTTATAAAGATCATAATTTACAAACAGTAAAAAGTAGTGACCTGTTCTTGCTTTCACAACTTATTTAGCTGCATATAAGATTGTCATCAACAGCTGTAAGTTAAAGGTTTCATTTTATTTACGTAAAAATCTTTTACGTGTAAGAGAATCGAGGCCCCATTTTTAACGAAGATATACAAAGTAGGAGTGTTTTGCGATAATATCTTGATTTCACAAATTTTGTTTGGCATTACCTTCGATTTTGGCATACAGACAACTTTACAGTCTATAACTCGCTTAAGATTTGACTTTCACAAAATCTGATTCCAACTTTCACAATTCTTTGGGAATATTCACTAAGCCCTAGGCACATTTTTAAAGATTTTTAACAAAGTGGTCGTCACACCAACGCACATTATAAAAGCAATACTTACACTGTCATCAAAAACGCATTGAGTAGATATACCTGCTATACGGATAATCGAATATTCTTCGTTGTGTCTGTGAAGATGCACGGACGTTTATCACGATAAACGCTCGCATCGCAGCAATGGCCATCACCGGGACCGGTTCTTCTTAAAAGTTTGTTTATATGATTCAGAATGAACACTACCATAGATCACATCGCGATGCGTCCAGAGAGCAGTCACCTAGATTTGGAACAGTTTTCTGTGAATGAAACAGTCCTACCCCTCCTAGCCCATCGGGGTATCGAAACCCGCATTTGAAGTCGCAATGTCAAGTGCCTAATAGCGCTATTTGTAGAGTCATACTAAATACCTACAATAAGTAAATAAAAATACATTGTGAGTTTCATATTATAATAAGATACAGTTAATCAGTAATGCTCAAGAGCATATCGTTTTAATGGAAAGCAATAGCTAAAAACGTTTCCTCAAAGCATAAGTACGATACATAATTAGTAACCTACCTACTTTATTTATTATATTTATGAGTTATGAACTGACACTACGAAATAAGTTATTATTCGCACATTGCATTTACCTACTCAATAAGTATGTACAATGTGCAAAGGGCGAATAATAGTTTATATTAACTATGCTATACCTATGTATAGCATAGTTTGTGTTAATAAGACCAAGAGTCATTCCCAGTAGAATGTAGAAAAGGTGCATGATATTAATGTTAGTAGGTACTAATGTAGGTTTACTCTTTACTTTAGCATAATGATCCCTATACTACTTTATTAGAAACCACCGATAAATCTCACATTTTTCATAATAATTAAAAGATTACAATAATCTTGCTTTAAGATGTGGTAATACAGGAGGTAGCTATCATTAACATCAATTCATAATGTCACACACTTGCCGATCTGCACTTATACTTGTCAGTAATTAAATTAAATCACAGACGCTATCATACGTATTAATATATATATATATATATATATATATAATATTACTTATTTGGTCGAATAATTCTTTTATAGCTTTGATTGCAATCATTTTAAGACCATGTTATTAATTGCCCAAAATATATATAAAATATGAATTATATTAACCAAAAGTCATCAACAAAATTAACTTATAGCTCTGTAAGTTTGACTTATACAGGCTTGCTGTTTTCAGCATAAATGGGCTAGCCCGACGGGGGAAATACCAATACCCTCTCTCTCTCTCGTCTCGCTTCAGCTCTGGCTCTAAGCGAACTGACTATAAGGTTAGGAACATTAATCAGATTTTACTTTTATCGCGCATGGTATATATTAATTATATTTTGTAGGTATATAATTTACCCTATAGGTTTAACTACATGTAAATTGATCACATTTAGAATGGGCACGGCAAGGTTAGCATCAGTCAACCATCAGTTTTATAGCTCTCTATGCACTTCGACACGCTGCCATGTTTTTTATATAGGCACTTATTATGATTAGTTCAGGACGTTGTTGGTAGAGCCGTAAAAAAGTATTAAAGCTATGGTAGACCCTTTATTTCGCCAGTTAACTTTAAGTGTACACCAGTAAACAACATATTAGTAAACCTACATTTTAGAATGATAACAGGTATATGGTAGGTATATTAGAAGTAGGACCTCACAACTATCTCATGAAGTATTGTAATTGCAAGCGTAAGAATGAGAGAGCGCTTTATAGCGTGTATAGCTGTCTTATTCCTGGACATGCAATGATAATGCTTTGATGTCAGTCAGTAAGGCCCTTGACAGATGATCATGAGTTTTCACAAAATATGTTGACATATAGACAAGTTTCATCGTTCATATCTTGCTATACCTACCTTATTAGTTCACAGACTACCAAATTATTTTGTTTAGTTCGCAGAATACCCAAAAGGGCCGCTTTCAAAAATGTATGGTGGGACATTATAATGATAAAACATGTTGCCCATAGATTATGTTTGTTAATATGATGAAAAAGAGGTTAATAAAAAAGCCAGCGAAGTTATTAAATAACTATATTTACATTAGAGAAACAACACCATTATACAATATTAAACACTGTGAATTACGAAAATATAAATAGTCCATCAATCTATTAAACACATTCGTTAGTTTAATGATATAATCACAATAATATATGTTTAGGCCAGATAAAGTTATTCCGTTTTCGTTTCCACTTTATTCTGTCTCCATTTTTGATCCTGTAATTGACAAACGTGTACCGTGAATTTAAATTTGACTTAAATGCAATTGCCAATGTGCGAACGCATAAGCTACAAACCTTGAACTGAGAAACAAAATATTTTAAATGGCATGCCACATGTTACCTGATTATAAAGAAAACTGGTTGATATCAAACTAATGAAGTATTAGACTAAAATATTTTACTTTCTCTATAATTAGATAAAACTATGTAGTTTGTCTAACGAGAATAAATAAATAATGTAAAATCTTCCCACATTAACAAGAGTAGGTACTGTTACTATAGAAATGTTAACAATCCGACCTACCTGACAAAATTTTGAGGTAGGTATGCATAGCCCATACCTATACCATATTATATAATAGCAGTAGGTACAGTAAGCAACATAAGCGAAATTAAAATCTCAGTCTGAATTTTTGAACTATGATTTTATCAACAATCTCTTAACTATGACTGTTATAACTTATAAGTGTTATAACAAACTAATGTTTGTTATAATTATTAAAAATAAAGGCAATCGATCTTCGCCCTGTGTATCGACTTATGTTGTTGACTGTACCGTAGGTATAGTTAGTTTGACATGTAGTCTCTTACACAATTGTTACCTTCTAAACGAGGCGTAAGATATAATGGGAAAAAGGGCCGCGTAAATATTTACTTCCAAAACCCTTATTTTTTTTTATTCTCTTTGGATAAACTATAAATTAGTATAGACTACACATTACAACTACGACAGACCTTGCTATACACTAAAATACATGACAGAATACTTTTTACAAACACACGAACCAAACCAAAATTGTATGAACACCACACCATGACAAGTACCTACCAACTCACACAAATATTAAGTATAACAACAATGATAGATGTACTCTAAAGAATGTAAGTACACGGTTCAAAAATGCCCACAGATAAAACATGTAGTAAGTATGTCTATTTATATACATGAATAGCATGACGGCACACTGTAAAAGTTTTACTTACCAACACCACCACCAACAACGTATATGTATCTCAAGCTCTTGTTACAACCCATCTTATTTTATTAAATTTAAAATACTTATTTACGAAGTTGGTAAGTATTTCAGATAATTAATTACCTATTTAATTAAGGTTTTTAAATTTCATACTTTGACTTCGGGTGAACTCAAACATTGCCTATTTATATATCTACCTAATATGCTTTAAATAAGTCGGTATGTATGTATGTATGTGGGCACAAATTGGTCTTAGGATTCACCATCAATAAAAACTTCAAGCTGCCTTTATCCTTTCGTATGGAATAAAAACCCAAATTGTACTACTAATTCGATTATTGAAGTCGCCGTCCTATGTGATAACAATAATTTAATATGCAGAAGAGATTAAAACGTAATTAAATAGCACTTATCTATTTCAATCTGAATTGTAGGTATTGAAGTGCTCACAGTAGATATCTATCTTAAAATATTTTGTTTTGCTAACATTAAAGATGCATATAACGTACACTGAACATACAAATAACATAACATATTTCTTATAAAAATATTAACACTTGTAGAAGTACAAAAGACTTTATCTTGAGCCTTACAAAAATAAAGTCATGAACTTGACGTAAGTATGTAGCTAAATTTCTCATTAGCATATAATAGTGCGACATAAACTCAACGAAAATAAAATATCGAAACATGGACAAAAAATCGTAGATCGACAACCTTCGAATCCCACACTTATCCACTCCTACTCTGATATAATCAGTCGTCGATCTGGCTATTCGAATTGTAGAATAAGGGAGCAAAAAATTATATTATGTTGTCATAAGTTCATAACGCTTAGACGTGACATATTGACGAACATTAGAGTGGAGTGTGCACAAGGCGACACACGACTGATAATGGCAGAGTTGGAAGTTCAAAGTACCTACACTATATAGTGATACAACATGCACGTACCAAGACGGCGATCTCATTGGATAGACGGTAGGCAATGGCTCGTAATTTGTATCGTAGCTTCAATCCCCCCTGCAATTTCTTATGCATCGTTTGCAGAATCGTGTACATGTTCAGACTGAACAACGTAAAAAACAAAGCCGCCAGGTAAGATATCTGTTGAACCGTGCAAACAATATATAAATAAAGTAAATGTCAAAACTCAAAATTCGCTGAAAATCAAATTTATTTATCAATACATTCAAATAAATAACATCGTTATAAATACAAGCTAAAACAACCTTACAAATTAATCGAATATAATAAGCATAAGTACAATATTATCACTATATTACGATTAGTCAATTGTTGGGTCAGAAAGCGAAATATTCGCGACCCTTTCGAATAAATATTAATTTATAAACTTGCGCTATTAAAAGTACATACTTAACGTTGTGTCACAATCAATAATATTTACTTATTACATGTTTATTATTAATGATAACCCCGATATCTATGTTTGTCGAGATAGTGATGCCGATGTATATCTAGTATATGCCTATAGGTATCCTGTTACCTATTAGCTTGACTGATAGCTATGTAGCGTCGCGTTGTAGTAATATGACTAGTCTGGCTATGAGTTTGATCATTCGCTAATATTACAGATACTATTTATTTAATATATTAGGACGGTTTGTCTAACTAAATTCTATATAACTGCTTTCCTGCCTCAATGGCATGGTCACAATATTTGCCCAAAAGACTGAATGAATCCTTATAAAATGTTAGCCCTTTTTAGATTAGTATTAATCGCCTAGTGTGATGTCGGTAATTATAGGTATATTTTGTAAACACAATTACAAGAGTACACACAGCGACATATCAACCTAGACTGTTTGGACTTTGAACTATTAGAAGTTGAACGCTGCGAATCGTGCGAGAGAGTGCGTTATATTTTTGTTACGCTCTATCCTTACCGTTACATCGACACCACTATGCACTGTCCCTTACCGACAATTCTCTATTTTGTATGTAGCGTAGTTATGCGTATATAGGGTGTCTAACTTGATGTATAGCCGTGTGTACAAAACTACTTCATTGAATAAATTTCTTACCCATTGCCGCGTTTATTAACACTTTGAAATCTACATACACACATATAATTAATAAGATATTTATTGACTGAATAAAGCGACCAAATAAAAAAATATAAAACACTACAAAAAGCTAATACTATTTCCAACCTTGTGAACATCTACCCAAATAAGAAACGTAAAGTGCTAATTACTTGAGTTGTCATTCAGCGAGTGCAAACAAAATGCATTTTCTTAAACTTATTTTTATAATACACTTAATATTATTATAAGCATATTATAATATAATTATGCTTATATTATTATTCTAAGCATACTTTGCATAGTTTGTAGCCCTGATACACTGCGACAAATGACAAATCAAAGTTAATATACTAGTTAAATAAACATCCATTTCGATCAAAACATGCTAACAATAAATAGTAACTCATGCAATACTGCCTTTCGAAACATAGTAATTATAATCGTTGTTTAAATTGATATGTTCAAATAAGTTCAAATATACAATTATGGCGTTAATATAGACGACACCGAAGTGCCCGTCTTTATATTATGAGATTCAATATTACCATAAAATATGTGTATGAAAAGGAACGAGCTATTAAATCATGTAAATATTCTGTACGGCAACTTACTTAAATATTTTGTTAAACAACGTTTATAAGTAACAACTTAAAACAAAATACATTTTTGGCACCAAACTTGTTCACATTTTTATATTAAACACACATATTCAAATGCACACTGCTATAAACTGTAAACATATAAATATATACGTTGTTTTATATATAACTTAAATATATAATGATATATTTGCTAATATTAAGTATCTAATTATAAATTTTAATCGGTAACGAGCACAAATATAAGAAGAGATAGTAAGATAATATTGTTACAAAATTTATCGATATTCATTAAAAAAATCACATAATATTATTAGTAAATTCCATAATGACAGATGTTATAAAATATTTTAATCAATAAAACCATCAAAAGACAGCACTAGAAAATTAAAAACCATGTTATGTTGCAATTCTTGTAATCCGCACGCGACTACCCATTATGATAGTTTAATTTAAATAGTTAATAATATAAAATTTATTTAAATGTCGTAAAGATTATTGTCAAATTCGATATCAATCATTAACCTAGCCTATACCCAAACTAAACCCATAACAATAAAATGCCACAACCCCTTGTGTCAGCTGTATAAAAATAATAATTTATAATTATCGCGTGCGGATTTCGAAACTCAACGATTCGATACAAATAATAAATAATACATCTATGATCTATATTATATGGAACAAATTGGTCCACGGGAAAATAATCCAACACTACGAATGCATTCGAGTTCGTTCGAGTAATTAATAAGCAGCTCTGATAAAGAATATTTGAAATTTTAATATAAATGCTAAAATTCATTTAAAAATGTATTCGAGGTACTTTCTTACATATAAGCTATTTTTACTTGCTTTACTAAGTAAAACAAATCTGTAAGTATACTATTTAAAGATCTGTTTTAATTTTATATCATAGAATCAGAGCTACATTTTAGGACTGCTATCAGACAATTTCAAATATATTTATGTCAGTTACATAAAATTTGTAATGGAAGGCCTAATAAGACTTTAATCTGAGCTTCCTGATAGCAAATTAGTCAAAATATTATATTTTACTTGTTTAGAACTTCTACAACGTCTTATTAAATGCTTCTCTGAAAATACAATTATAGACTATTGTCTGAAAGCATTCTTAATTTCATATTCAGATTACGTCATTGATATTATAGCGGTATGACGTCATCTGTAAGCAATCCGTACAATATAATAAACCGCGAGAATTGGGCAAACGTTAACAAATGACTCTGCTGTTTCTACCGACCCACCTGCTTTTATACATTATAGGTAATCGTATATTTTGGGTTACGTAAATATAATATAAAATGATTATAAGCTATATTTTAACTATACACACCTGTTAACTTGATTCATGGGTCTTCTATAAATTGAAAATGTTATTCATTTAGATATTTTACAATTCGTAATTATTTATTTTGGAACGTCTAAAAACGTTTATAGGTTTAATTTTACGACAGGTAGCTTAGAGATGTTACAGCTAGGAGTAGGGTACAACAAATAAGAGCCCAATTCTTGTGGTGTTTGTCTACATCTACTTCACACGGTCGTGCGGCGTTGCAGTCCATATCTGGCTCAGTTCCACTGTACCTGTTCGTTGAGTTTCTGCGGTATGACGAAGAGTAGGGTCGCGAAGTTGCCGACGCCAATCATCAGGAACGATATACTTAACGCTGGGACCTGTTGTCGTTTGTTATAGGACATGCGTTTTATATCACATTCACAATTACATTTTCAACACGTGTACGCAATCTAACAATACCGAAGATACCGTTTTATTTTATAACGCGATATTACCTAATAACTATTCAAATATTCTCTAATTATTAATCTATAGATAGTGGAATGTTGTAATATTTTATATAGATAAAATCTTTATTGCCTTGATTATAATGTTCATTATATTACCATAGAAAAAAGTATCGCAAACCACATTTATCATCTATAACAAGTCTAGGTAGCCATTTTTCCTTCGACGATATAGCTTTAAGTAATTCTATTTATACGATATATTATAACTATTTTATCCTAGTGCAAGTTTATAAAGAGATTGCACTACTATGTTATTATTGTGAGAAATAATACAACTGCGCGCTTGGGCGTATGCCAAATGTGTGCACTTTTACCTAGCATAGTTAATAGTTAACTTTAGAATAAACTAAACATGTTTAAAACGTTACTCTCGAAACAAAAATACTTTTTCGTGTTAGATATGGAAGATCTTGCTATGTATCTAGTTGCTACCAAATTAATTTTTAAGCGCAGACCATTATTAAAATCTTAATGAATTCGCGACGCAGTATGGAAATAATTAACAGCATGTTTGCAGAACTGCTACAATCCTAATTTATCTAAATTTCTACGATTATGATTAGAAACTTGTAACAAATTATTTATTTGAAACTCTGTTTACGAATTATTCAGGTATGATAATTTTTTAACTATTTACTCATAATAAATGTCTTCTAAGTTCTTCCCGGTCAATTACAAGATGTTTTTTATTAATTTGTACACAAATGTCCAGTTTGATTTTTAATTGGACTTAAATATTTTGATATATTCTACTTGTTATTAAATAATTAAATATCAACTGGAGTTGTGTTTAGCGCGCTGAAACATCTGACTTGGAAGTCTCTTAGTTCGGCTAACGTACACCTACCTACTATCTTAAGATTTCATAGACCTTATTTTTTACGAAAGCAGGTAAGTTATATAGTAAAGTACCATTGGGCTTGCAAACTTTACAAACTTTGTACACATATTATAATAACTAAAAGTAAGATTAAAACTCTACAAACAAATTGTTTAATCAGCTGATTGTTTTTGTATGGCATTTCGACACTTAGCATATCCTTTCTTTTATTAAAAAACATGTTGAACTATAATTGATTTTGGTTTCGAATATTTACCTGCTGTCACCTAAGTAGTACAATAAATCTTAAGATTTTAAATATGTTTCCTTCTTACCTGCCAGGTAGCTTCTGGATGATAGCTGAGGCTGTACAACGTATATGCTATGTATAACTGAAACACATATCCTCCAAATAAGAATGGCAACAGGTACGATAGCCCTCGCCACATCCATGAGTGGAATCCTTCTATTGTGATGTCCATGTTATGTCGGGCGCCAAGCGCTTTAAGCCTGTATAGTACTCCACTTTGGTATCTGAACTGCATGTATTGGACTACACCTATGGGACAAATGTGAGCATTAAAAATCAGAACTTTCGTAACAAAATCATAATGCATGGCTAGCTAGTGGTCACTGTATTGCCGTGCTCCTTAACCCTGGAATTCTAGTCACTGCAGAAAAACAACACAAGGTTGTATGGCTGCGATCTTCTATCCCGAACTACTGTTCGAAGGTTAGTAAGAAGTAAAGTAGGTCTATTATGAAAGTCTATCCGAAACTTCGGTCGGCACGAAAAACTTACTATAATGTTCATTCGAATTTCTTTCGTTCTTAATTGCGGAACTTCGTTCTTCGGACTACGTAATGAAAGGGTTTAATACAATCTGATGACAATCAATTTCAAAAAAATCTAGATAATTCAGTACCATTTTCGGAATAAATGTGTTCAACATTTACATTGCATGGTAGGCCTGAGTAGCTTCAGTTGCAGCGATATTTGCAAGATGAGCAATGGCCTACCCATCTTAAATTCCTTTTAGCAAGCTTAGTATTAGACGGTGAGAATCGAGCTTGGCTATTATTACATGGTCGGTAACAAGTAATATCGTTTGTATTAGAGCTTATACCTTAAGTATTTAAACTCTAAAACATACAGAAGAGAGTACAGAAATGCTTTATACAAATCTCGCTGGCTCGTAATTCTACTGGCGAGAATTTACAGTGGGATTCCAGATTCAATTCTATTTCAGGGTCGAGTACTCACTGAGTAATTGTTGTTTGGAAATTCAGTAGCAATACTAAGATTGGTTTATGTTATAAACATTCAAACGAAGAACACTCAGCCTCGGGACAACAATTTGTGGACCACAACATTTTTCCCCCAGGTTAAACTGGAATCCACAACACACGGCGTAATACTACTTAAACCATTGCGTTGTCAATGCAGTCAGCTACATATTATATGACATTACTTACTGATATAAGCGATGAACCACATGAAGGTATGCCTGAACATGTTCCATGGTTCGTTCTGTGGCCAGATGAGCAGTACTCCGGCCACCACGGTTGATATGAAGTGGTGTAACCGCCACCATCCCTTGATTCTGGAACCGTTCACCTTGAGGATGCTTTCCCGGATCGTCAGAGTACAGTAATACCACACGAGAAGAAACAGGAGTATTAATTGTAAAGGCCTAAAAGTGAAATAAGAAAATTTCTTTAGTTATTTACGCAAAGTATTTATACTTCTGCTCACCCCTTCGACTATAAGCAGGCGTACTGTACAAAATGACTTTGTCGTTTACTCCGTGGCATAAGTTTACGCTTGCGCTAATGAAAGCCCATGTTCTGGGATCTTTTCTTGGAAAGGAAAACTGTGATCGATATTTTCGGTTAGGCAATTCTCAGTACCCACACAACGACTGAAAATTTGTACGGTTAAAAACAACAGTTTAATCACCTGTTACGTTGGACCTAAGCTGACTCTTTCAAAAGGACATCACCATTCTAAGGCCCTTACCGTTCCAGAAAAGCGGGCTATAAAGCCGTACTCTCTGCATATCCTTCCAAAGAATAGACGAAGGCTATATGTATAATAAATAATGCAGTATTTACCTGAAGTCTATGTATAGATTTGCAACGGCTAACACAAACGCTATAGCACTGAGGATCAGCTTGAACTTCTCATATTCATCCTTGTATTTGAACCTGCCACAAAAGAGTACAATTTAAAAATAAAAACAATACTAATCATTAAACAATTATCACTAATGCGATAATGATTTTTGTATTTTTGCGTTATGTAACATTAGTCGTTTTTTAGTCTGTCTGCAGCCTTGGCCTAAACGTGTCGTATATGTTAGTAAAGTGCATAATTGTATTCGAATGATATTGATTCCAAAGTCAAAATATAACAAAACAAGGAATTTTATAAAATTTATCTATGTACCGCGGACGCCATCTTAAGTTTCTTACTTTTAAATTTATGGGATTATTTCATGTTTATCGCATGGATGTATTTAAAAACTATTAAAACTGTCTGATAAATAAAATAGTTTTTTATTTTTTCAAATGAAGTTACAGACAACGATCTTACTGTGTCAAATGTTGGTGATTTTCACTAAGGAAAAATTGAAAGGTGGTAGCGTTGAATAGAACACATTGTTGCTGCACAACAAAAATTACGCATAACGTCTGACGCAGTTGATAATCAAACCACTACGCAGATTTAGCACGCCAGTAGATCGCACACCAAATAAGACAAAAATATATAATTACTATTAATCAGAAAAATAAACACGCACATTCAAAACCTATTGAACTTTGGATGAGGACTTCGCAATATATGTACCTAGTTAATCCTCTACCGAGACGTGATTTTACAAAAACATTGCGATGATTCAACATTAATTATTAAAGAAAAAGAGTACATATTATCTAAAATATTATCAGCCATTTTAAAACTTAGAAACGCAACAATGAACAAAAATGGATATTAGTAATACTGTACTTAGGTCACAAAAATAAGTGTCCATTAGTCGCACGAGAATTAGGACCATGACCCCCAGTACGAAAGGTAAATCGTGGCGCTTCCGCGTCATTTTACTCATCCATTACGCAACATTGCCAGTCATTTAGAATAAAGTCAATATGTCACTGAGACTGAACGTGGCACCTCAATTTCATTACTGGTGTCTGTAATGTTCTTAAATAATATGACATGCAATTAACCCCGCCCCGAGTCATTAATAATAATAATTCTATAGCCAAGATAATTTTATACATACTTGCGATTGATTTATTATTGCACGTATTTTTATGGTTTCGTTTTTTTTTTGGTTCTCTTAAATCCCGCCCAAAAGTTTGTTAGCGGGCTATAGAGTGTAACATCCAACTTCCTAACTCACAAAACCGAATTTGGTGAAAAGTACTACGGTATAAGTGGGTGCGGTATAGCCTATAATATTTGCCACAAGTCAAATAAGATTCAGGTCAAAATTAGCACAGATCTCGAAAGTGCCAAGAAACTAAATCAAGTGAGCCTTAGCCAGGAGAGTCTTAGTTCGTTAAAGATAACTGTGTGGAATATATTAAGTTAGAAACAGATATCAAAGAAATACTGCCAATTGCACTTAATATTATATACGTCCTTAACATACGTAGTATACCTAATTTGCTGTATAATTGATTATGCAATTGCGTTCTTATCGGATAATAATAAAACAAGGTTGATCGATTAAAATCGAATCAAAAACGGTATGTATGTTAATTATGTAGACTATTCCAGCATGACATATGTAATTTTTCGAGATTCATACAATAATCTTTACGGAACGATACTTGCTTCATCTTAATAAATTATATAAATTTGCCTGTTATATTACTAGTATGACATTATATGAACGGCAAATTGTTAAGTACCTAAGTTAATCCGATAGTCGACACACTTTTAAAAATATATACCAATATTATTGTGATTTTCCTATAGTAACGTCGAAAAAGATGATTTGTAGTTGTAAGAACATACTTACTTGTAAGCGGAACGATCGATATGAAAATATCAGCTACAAGAAGACAAACCAAATAAATAAAGATTGGCCCACTATCAAACTAGCAAGTATACGTTGTTAACCTACATACTTATTACACATATACTGTAACTATAATCAGCTGTGCTAAAATATCCGTAGGTCTCTGGGATCTAAGTTCATAGAAGCGTCATAAAACATCAAGTTTATTAGCGGCACATCAACACAAAAAATTGTTATCATGCGGTCAAATACGTGTCAACTGCTGGGTCTGCTGGAATTGGGTAACTGGGAAAGCAATAACCAATCAAATTACTTGGCATGCGTTTGATTTTAATACATCATCGATTACTGCCTTTCAGAAACCGGGTGGTTGCCAGCCGAACGAAAATTATTTAATATTGTAGATTCGATAAACGATGGGCAATGAATACTCTGTATGAATTTGAATAACGAACTGCCAACTTGCATCATTGGACCTGTGGAACAATCGCATTTTTAACCAGGAGTAATGTTTCAATAAATTGCGTCGTAATCGTGGTATCGAAGCCCTATATTGAAACCCACTACATCAAAAGAAAAGCTATAAATTTTTAATAATGATGGTAAGCTATGTAATTTGGTTGTTACGATATAATGATAACTAATATTTAAGTTTGTTTCCGCTTAACTCAATCGAGCGCAAAGAGGCTTCAAAACTCATCAACGCGGATAACTAAACTCCATTTGGTTAGGTACTTAACTAAAGGTAAACAATCTTGATGTGACTTTTTACATTAACACATATTAAACAAATAAATTACTGCTTAAACTAACGGTTCAATTGATTTAGTAATCATCATTGTTGTATTTACATTGATCTTTAGAAGCATTTTATTTTTAAACTGCGTTTTTAGATAAAAATATAAAGAAGACACATCAAGATTGTTTACCTTTAGTTAAGTACCTAACCAAATGTAGTATATAGTTATCAACACGAACGGCGAATGTTGAATTCCAGCATTTTATTTGATTAATGTATTAATTAGCTACAGAAGAGACTAAACTAGCGCATAACAGGGATATGTGGAAAAGCGAGAGGGAGGTCTTTGCCCTGCAGTGGGACAATACAGGCTAAAAATAATAATAATAATAATACACTCCGCATTTACCGTTGCCCTTTAATAATAATTATATTTTAGGAACTAAAGGACCGAGCGTCCTCCGATTGTCAAACATCGTCAAATTCGTGCAAGTGCCGCGTGTTCCCAATCCCATTGGTCGGAAGTTTTCAAAATATTTGACCACACGAATTAAATAGACTTACTTGTCGTTTTTGTTGAGAATAGACACGTTAACGTTCCCAAGTATGATGCGTAGATACAAACTGTTCTGTTTCGGTAACGTAGCTTTGATCTCATGCAGCATCGCTTTCCTTTTCATTATTTCCTTTTCCAGATTCGCAACACGATCATCTTTGGTTACGCCTTTCTTATCAAACCTGTCAGTGCAAACAGTAATTCATTATTAATTTATTTTATTTAATAAAATAAAAATAACTATGTTGAATATTATTTCGTTGGCCCAATTGCGTGAGCAAACAGTTGTCGACCAATTGTAATAAGAGAATTCTCAGGAGAGACTAAATTATTCTTGGGTTACCTGTTAGAATTTCTCTATGACAAAATTGAGTTTGGACCTGCGTAGGTACATAGTGTCTAGGTACATCACTCGCACAGTAGCAATCCCGCATTTTAGGCAAAGGAATTAAATATAGGCGAAGAAGGTATCTGAGACACCGGCACTCTGACTTACTAGGCGTAATGCAGTAACAATGCTACGTTTACATGGGTTATCTACAAAAGGGTAGTAATTGCCTGGTCAATGTGGAGCATTACTACTAGTATGGTGGGACTATTAGGGACTAGTTATCGCTGGCAAAATGGCCAGAGATGACTAGTCCCTAAGCATGGTAATGGAAATATTGATTGCAGTAATGTAATGTAATGTACATAAAGTAGGTAATCATATGACTTCTATTAATTTTCTTCTATTAATTAAATTGCAAAAAGCAGTGATTGCCTGGTGATACACCATTGAACTGCCAGGCAAAGATTTTGAGTTTAATCCCAAGGCACACCACTGACGAAGTTCTCTCGAAGTTAATTAATGCTAATTTTATCGAAGCCTAAAGATATGTGAAGTCTGGCAATCCACACCAAGCCAACGGTGGACAGTTTATTCAAAGGGCTAATTTAAAAAGGTTAGAATTATAAAGCCAATACAAATGTATGACTTCAAATAAATAATAAAAATAACTTTAAATATCATTTATATAAGCACAAACATAATATGTAGGTATATTCATAATTTTCTTATTGTTTAGTTCATCTCAAAAAGACTACTCCCACACTGGTAATAATTCCTGTATGGCGTGGGACTTTATAAACATAAAAGAATAGACACAAGAACATCCAGACTCGGAACAAGCATTTGCAGCTCACATGAATTTTTGATCTGTTGGGATTCGAACCCACAACATTCGGCGCAGTAGCAGTGGCGAAGCGATCACGTAAACAACTACGCCATCCGTGCAGTCTCTTGATAACATTGTATAACGTAAAATTAAGACTATTTGATTTTAATTTAATTTCTATAATCTGGCATAATAGGTGTTTTTAGTTTATACAGTATATACTTTATATTAAAAGTTTTCTCAAATATTGCTGCGACAGCATGAATGAAATCATTATTTTTAACTTCAAAGCAATTAATGTCTTCAAAATCCAATACATTGATAGTATTAAATTATAGTTTTAGTTATTTCCACTGTCATTACTGAATGATTATGTAAAGCAGGATTTATTTGTTATCATTTATCAAGCATTAGTGAACACATAATCTCCTTTACTTAAATTTCTGTATATGAATATGATAATTTGTGTTGCCATGTATTATCTGTATTGATTAAAACAAGGTATCATTATGTCAGGTTTTCAAATATTGAAGAAGTTGCAGAGAATACATATGTTTAACAAAAACAATAAATAATATTATGGTAAAGACAAAAACATGAGTTGCAAAACAAACAGCTACTCTACTTTACTTTTTGAATTGTTCTTTTGTTCAATAATATTAAATAATTTAAAGATTCCTCAGACAATTTCTAGCTGTGCAATAATAATTAGAAAATGTTAGCTTAAATACTTTGTTTGATGTTTAGACATATCTGTTGTTGTTGCTTCTGTAAAGGTATTCTATGAATTTTATGCTTGTATAGCTAAATTAGTATGTTATACTGCTATTGCCTGTGACTATTTTGTATATTAGAATAGCCAATTAACCATATAGGTTTGCCACTTCAAATTGAAAAGGTTTAGTGTTTCTGTTGAGAAAATTAAACAAGCATTTATAATTTTAGCTTGGATGTATACTTATTTAAATGTTTTAGGCCTGTCAACTCTTTGGCACTTAACATTGATGTTTTAAATATAAAAACCAGACATCAATTAAAATTATTCCACTGCTCCAAATTTACTTAAGATATTCTACAATAGTTCTACAATGTAATGTCCAGTCAGGCATATCACACTAATAAACTTGGAATAGTATTTCAATAACTATCATATATTTAATGCATTTTAAATCTTAATACACTTGAATATGGATGGCAATATTTTTTTAAACATGGTTGTTAACATAATAGGTAATGTGCAGCGTATACTATGCACAATAGAATTGATGTGATCTAATCCAAAGATAATATAAAATAATGCTAGTATTATGCAATCTGCAACATCATTCATTTTCTTTAATTAATAAATTGCTAGTTGTTTGATAAAACATCTTTCTGTCAATCTTCAGGCACATATATACAGATTGCTTTCATAGACGGTTCTGTGCTATTATGAAATTGTATTTTTGGCTTTCCTAAACAAATCCAAACCATGTTTTTATTATTTGAATAGCCCTCTTACAAATATGCTTTGTATACTTAAAGAGTAGCTAATATGTACATTGCAATTAATGTTAATTAGCTGATTCAATGGAGATTGTTTTAATTAAACAACAAATCAATGCAATAAATAATGAAATGTGTTATCAAATTACATTAGATTAATGTATTGTTCTGACCTTTTGAGTGCAGCAGCTATAAGTGTCATGCGATACTTCTGGTGATTGATCTCTTTCATGCAGGCGGCTTGCAGCTCACCAACTTCCTCCAATTTCGTAGCATATTCCTTGTTTGTTATCTGTATTGAAAATAATTATATAGCACTATGTTATGATCCAGGCACTTAATAACAATTATCAATTACAATAAAAGTACTAATATTCTAATAATTAATCTAAGATATAAACGTATTAAATTATGATTTAGGTGTTTTATAGTTACACATTACCGGATTACAATGTAATACATTTTCAGTTAAGCCTATAAAATACTGGTTTAATCAACATTAAATGTTTACCTAACAATATCTTAGGGATCAAGGAAACATATTTACGGCAATATTTTTCCGTGAGAATAGGTGTTAACAACGCAGGCATTTTTTGAATCAAGCTTCATACCATACCTCTAAACGCTTGTAGTCTGCAACTAAATCTTCCCACTCCTTGACACACTCTTCGATATCCATTTTAAAAGCGTATAGTTGATTTCAGTATTATATTTACTTTACAATAAATTCAAGAGAATCCGGGACGAATGTGTAAATTCCATTCCCGTTTTCTATGACCTTTCGTCTGTCACCTGTCGGCCCGGCCAGCTGTCGCGCATTTTTACAGATTTCATATAAATAGAGGCGATACTAATACAGAGTATAAATCGATAAAGTTCTTAAGGCGATTTTCGCGGTTTAATCCTTGCCAGGTAACTTAAGCCCAAACCACACTTAGTTTATTGTAAATAGTAACTTGTATACACAGACACGCATACATTTTTTTTATTCAATGCTTAGCATTTGACTATATTACCATACCTGATAGAAATAATGACCCATGTATAATAACCGCATATCTCGAATTTGATTTCAAAAAATTACTTTTTATGTCTTCAAATTATATTCGAATTCATTGTATAATTGTGAACATCCGTACAATAAAAAAACCTATTTTATATATTACAGACATAACTCTGGTATATATAAAAATAACGTGAAGCTAATGTGTTGTAATTATTTGGCGAGAAGTGCTCGCTATTTCTAGGGAGTAGGGAGACCTACCGAAAATTCGTTCTTCAAAATAAGATCTTCCTCACACATTGAAACCGGTTAGGGTTTTAACTAACTACTAAACTAGTACAGTCACCGACAGCCGCTGTACTAGTTTAGTAGTGCAAAAATAGCAGCCGTCCTTAGGCTGCTATTTTTGCACATAATTGTGTTGTTTTTCAAGTGAATAGAATTTCTACATTCCTCAAGTTAGCGCTGAAGTATTGTGGTTTTAGGTGGTATTAATAGGATCTTCTTCTTGCAGTTTGCAGTACACAGCTACTCCTTTTTGTGGGATCTGCAACGAAGTGTGTTCCCTGGCATATCAAACAATCATAGGCACCGGTAAGTACTTTCTATCAAGAAGGATTTAACCTGCTTGATAGGAAGCAGTTACCGTTGTTACTTGTTTGCCAACTTGATAGATTATATTGTCAGTATTTAAGTCAATATAATATTCCTCACCTTTAAATGTATGACAATCATATATTCGCTGTGGAAATCATAGCTTTACTTAGATAACGCACATCTGGCAGCTTTGGGAGTTCAGTCATGATTGATCAATTGGAGAGCTTTTTGATAAAATTATTATTATTACTAAAATAAGCAAAAGGGAGTTTCTCGGGGACCAATATTATTTAGTCTATCTAAATAGAACTTGACAAAAAGATAAACAACTTTAATCATAATATATTTTTCTGTAAAATAAATTTATAGATATCAATCAAAAAAAAAAAGGGCTTTCATAAGGCTTATTGTATTTATTAACTACTTTTCAAAGAGAGTTTGAATTTTCTAAATGACTTTATATTTAATTAGGCATGCAACGATTGTTTACATAAAGTATTCTATTGGGACAGAGTATACTAGAATATGCAAGAGGATTTCCCAGGACTCAATCTTAGGTCCGATCTTATCTTTAATTTATATGAATGACACAGCTTGACATGAAATAAGTAATTATTGCAGATAAATCTTCATTAATATGTACTTACATCTCTTTTCATTCCCAATAGTAACCATAAGCTTCATATATCTTAACACAAATCTAAGCATCGGTAAAGGCTTTTTATTATCCTTGCGCAAACGATATCCTTGATAAAGTTTTATAAATCTTATGTGATTTCGACTTTCCAAATCCATTAAAGTAGGTACCAATATATGTCTCATAATCTTATAAGTTAAATATTAACATTATTAAGGTAAACGACCAAATAAAAACACACTGTAAAATAAATTAAATACTTGTTTATTTACATGAAACGCGAACCAAATCTATTTAGGTTTCGGTAATTAATTTTGACGAGTTACAGCAGTTATAATGAGTAACTGCAAAATTCTCCTGCGAACAGTCCCATTAATACATGGTTATCACTTTATCAGTAATATGCATCAAGTAGTATCTAGCATATTCTTGCAATTTAAGATCAAGAGAATTTTGCAAGTGTATAACTTACGTTGATGATATTATTCTTATGGTAATTACATTTTTAAAAAGTGCAAGTAACTTATCTTTTAATTGTAATACAAACGATTTTATGAAGAACATTATGTTCTGCTGATTATTTATTTTATAATAGGCGATTGCCTGTTTCAAAGAGATTATATTACTATGCCAAGATAATATAGCACGCGTAATGGTAGAGAGCGCTCCATGTACAATCTAGTTATTTTTATTTGTTTTTTTTTGTCCATTCAACTCTATTCTAATTAAACGTAGATAGCAGTCTAACATATCATACTTGCCCATAAGGTCTACTAAAAAGTTTTGTCTTTTAATAATAACAAAATAAAATGTAAGTACTTATCAAAGAATTAAAGTTATTTTTATAATAACAATAAAAATATTTTTGCATTCTTATAAAATCCCTGTAACATACAATCTTTGCCTCGAATAAAATGGATCGCCCGTAGTTATTATAATAATAATTGATATTACAATTAAAAAAGAGAGTAATGAAAAGGACAATTGCAAATAACAAGAATGACTAGAAAATTCTATTGTGATGTATTCGGAACATAATACGTAAACATTAAATAAAACTGCTGCTATTACAGATGTTAATCATTACGTCCGTAACGTTATCGGACATTTAGTTGAGCGCTCTCTACGGATACGCCACAACACTACAGTTACAATCTCCTTGGTACTGCGTATTTACGACTTTACACCGATAAAGCGAATACAATCCTTTATAAGTTCCTAGTTCATCTATCCTGACAGCTGCAGCGCACGATACATACATCTTGATTAGAAATACAGAAGCAATAATGACATATTGTAAGATTATTATTATATTAGCGTTGTGTTACCAGCTGTCACAAACTTTGTAAGCAATGTACACTTGCATTATGTCATGCACTAAACACGGCTGTTTCTAACATATGAGCGTACCTACGCAAACTACACTACGTACTAACCTCTACAACACCAGGCAACAAAATTATTCCGCATTGTAATAAATAACTATTGATAGTAATAATATATATTATTTAATTAAAAACTAAACCCGACTACGGATGACGCACTCTATAGCTCGCGTCACTGCGAGGGTTGACATATATCTGTCAGAATCGGAGCAGTAACAACGACGTAATACGGGACACACTGCGAGAATTATAACCTTTTGGCTTCGCCGTAGTCGAGTAAAAAGGCTTCCATTAAGATTTTGTTTCAATCTAGCTACCTTAAACAGGCCTGTAATTCAAAGTATTAATTAAAGTTTATATCACACATTAATTTACTTAGATATAATTATGATGACATAAATGAAATCGACTTAACTTTAAAATCAGATTATAATAATAATGTAAAATGTGAATTGTATTACAATTACCCATTTAGCAATTCAATGCTCTACACTTAACAAAACTGTTGTTTGAGACAAAGGAAATAAACACTGACAAGATAAATAAATAAAATTTTGAAATATAACTCTCTAACTTATAGTTAAAGTTTTGAATTGCCAAAACTTAAAATAAGTCCCTAAGAAACCGATCGATACAAATTCTACTACAGATTGCTACATATAACATATAGACGTGGCGGGGATCCCGCGTCGGTTCCGTTGTCTCCATAGATATTCATTAGCGTTGTTGGCGCGCTTGCTAACGAACGTAATGAACATCGTATCGAGCTGAGACAAACATCAAAAGCCTTATGTACATTACTTGATGGAGCATTTACGTGCACTCCACGTGCAGTTCACTAAGTATTACTGAATGGTTGTCATGAATAACTATCAATATCAAATTTCATAAAACTAAAATTATCAATAAAGAAATCAAGGTACAAAAATCTGATTGGCTGGGTAATAAATCAAATTACTTATTTATAACAAATAAAATTTATATCTAAACGTTTTACGAATAAACAATAACTATAAAATAAAACAGGACATTGAAAGTAATAACACACAGCTACACTCCTCACTCCATCGTTTCGAGGGGGTACATGACGAATGCTACGCCACTGCTTTAACTAAACGTAACGTTCCAAATTTTCACAAAATTCGGACATATCAATTCAACTTAAAAATATACAGAAACTATGTGCCATTACACTTTAATGGAATGTGTGAATCTAAACCGAAGTAGTTGAACACGTAACGAGAATCGGGGCAACAGATTTCGCCAATTTAGATGTAAAAGGGACATAGCATCGTCAAGTGTACGAGAAACTACAATGAGCAGACCGAGAGGGTCACAGTTGTCCCCCTTCAATGATTGACCATAATGACAGCAGCTTAAATCGCTCTCATTGTAGCTACAACGCGAAAATAATGATAAGGATATCATCGGTGAGTTTAAGTTACTAAAATGGCAACGCTTCTAGCGACACTCCCAAACTTTGACGGTCTGATCGACGCTGCCGGATATCACGTATGGCAAGCTCCTGTGGAAATCTGAAAACAAAACAAAAATCATTGTAACTTTTACTGTTCTTTCATTGAGTTTACTCACATCGGCAATCAAATATTAATTACGTGTATTGAACTAGCAACCACCCGCAGCTTGGTTCACATGGTATATTGCGCTACCATAGGATATATGTAGGTACTATTCATTCATTCAAAATTAGCACAGATAACTAAACAAAACCCTAACTGTACCTCTTTATAATATTAGGAACTGTTAATTTACCAGCAGTGACTTAACTTTTGTAGATTTAGTCTTTAAGGCTACAAGCTATCCCTATTTTAAATTTGAATCAAAAATTTTATAATAAGCTTGGACTCCATTGCACACAATAATTATGAAAATCATATTTTTTATAAATTTCGAACCCGCAACAATAACATTATTTCCTTCATAATATTATTACAGTCACGCTATGCTGTGATCTCTGTTTATCGAAGTTCCTCAAAATAATTTCTGGAGACAAAACATCTCTCGTCTCCAATTTCATCTTTAGAGTTTGCGGTGAGTCATAGAAAATGCTATTTCATATGACTTAATGGTGAAAAGTAAGCTGTTGCAATGCCGTTGCAATGACGTATCGAATGTCATTTATATAAGTCTTATCATCTCTTTATTGCATTCAGCATTCTACGGACAAAGAACACTGAGAATGGAAACAAATATTTATATATACCTAGAAATAACTGTCATTGGTGGGGATCGAACCCATAGCATTCGGCGCATAAGAAGTAAGCGGAGCAGCCATTTATACTATTTTGCCAATCTTGCAGTGTACTCAGATACTTATGGCCAGTCCCGCCAGTCCTACAATTAATAAGTAAGTTATTTGAAAGATAAATCACTTGCTGTCTCACTCATGTTAGGTTAAAGAAGAGAGATGGCGAGACTTTTATCTTATAGATAAATGCTATCTGGAGGTGGTAGGACAAGCCTTTAGACTATAAAGAGCTATCTGTCAGTAGTTATTTAACGCTGGCCACTCACACATACAAAAAGAATTAAACGTTAGAAATTTTGATTTGAAATTATCACAAATATGAGTCGCACATACATACTCATTTGCGAATTTAAATCGACCGCAAAGCAAATCTGCCCTAATGGAACTAAACATTTGTGGATCTATAATAGTGTCCTAGTTCTGTGGAAGACAGGTAAGACCCGGGGAAGCTAAAATCCTGTCGAAATGCCTGTACGCATCATCATCTGTAGTGCGTCGAGCAGTGAGTTAGTATGAGTGGCCGCTGGCGGCGGGTACGTGTATGAGAGGGAGACCGAGGCTGGTGGCGAAGTGCTGGTGCGCGTAGAGCGTCTTGAGGCAGCGCGTGTGCGCGACGTCCCACACGCGCAGCGTCTTGTCGTCCGACGCCGTCAGCAGGTAGCGCCCGCCCGGGTGCCACGCGGCGCCGCGCACCCAGTTGTCGTGCGCCACCAGCGTGGCCAGGCACTGCCCCGTGCTCACGTCCCAGATCTGCGACACGACACGTACAGTACTCTCACGCCTCGCTATCTACACGATAGGTGGACTGAAGCACGAGTTAACGTCGAGTGCACGACTATAATAAACTAATGTGCAATCGGTATTCTTAAAACAAAACTGTATTTATCAGACGTATTGATGACGCTAAAGCTTTCGACGTAGTTCTCATATATACTCAATCATTTACTTTTTACTAGATTAGAAGTTCTCAGGTGGACTTATTCAACAGTTGTATCAATGTTATTGTTAAATCAGCAAACCAAGTATAATATGAGTAACGGGTTAACTATCAAGTTAGTCACAGAGTAAGTTAAGACGAATATTAATCGAAATTTAATTAAATAAAAATACTACTTTCACACCCTAAATCTTCCATCCTAATGTCAACAATACAATATTTATGCTTAACCTCAGATAAATAAGTTATATGAAAAATGTATATTCAACTTTTCACATGTCAATATTCCAAATCAACAATAAATACGCCCACAATTTGCTATTTATTTCATTATATCATTAACTTCATACTTAATGCAGTGTTTATATCATAGCCAAGTAAGTAGGCAAATGGAAATAGTCAATTTAATGCATACAGTCCTGCTAACAATCGTACTGCGCCAACCGAGAGGAGAATTGCAGGGCAAGATGCATATGTAATAATAATAATATTCTATCACATACACACAACACCATCTAGTCCAAACTAAGCATAGCTTGTACTATGGGTACTAGACAATGGATAAACATACATATATACTTTTTTTTGTAAATACATACATATTATGCATAGAAACATCCAGACTAAGACAAACATCCATGTTCATGCACACAAATGTTTGACTTGTGCGGGAATCGAACCCGCGACCTCTGGCGTGGCAGTCGGTTACACTGACCACTACGCCATCGAGGTACTGGTTGACCATTTGACATGAGGATGAGGATTTGACGTGATGATGAAAACTAAGTCGCAAGTTTACGAAAGTTATCAATCTGTATAGGGTGCAAACATAAAGATACAGGTTTTTTCGGTCCCGATATGTCAGTACGGTTCGATACTGATAGGTATCGATCAAATCACATAATAGAAACAGGTAAATCTGTTCTTAGTGACCAACATGTCTTCGAGTTCGTCGGACCATGAGTTTTTCTCTTTGAAAGTGTTAATTATAAATGTAAAAAAAGGTCGGTGTTTCTAATATGAACAGTAAAAGAAAGAAATATGAAGCGTATTATCAATTATTTCTACAAGATATAAAGTCGATGAATCCAAGTTCCATGATTATACTAGGATGGCACCAGAAAGATTTAACTATATATTGAGTAAAATAGAACATCGATTAATTAAGAATTGGTGTAACTGGCATGTACAACCCATTTTACTAGAAGAAAGACTAATTATTATTATAAGGTAAGTAAATAATATTTATTTATGTTAATCACATTTTTATTTTGTCATATTAAAACAAGAAACATTACACTTTCATAAAAGTAATTGGACAGTAGTCACACTACACTGGCAAATGCTTAAACCCGTACGGATCGCTGCAGATAGTCGGTACCGATAAGTTTCAACCTGTTTCTTTATGAATGAGCACATAATATTGCATAGGGCTATTTTACCCGTACCAATCCGTAATGATCTGTACCGACCTGTCCGTACCTGTAACCTGCTTCGTTATGCAACCACCCTTAGCCTTGCTAAAATATATGGTAATAAACAAAGTTAGGTAGGTGTACCTTGACGGACTTGTCCCGCGAGCCGCTGGCGAGGAAGGGCCCGGCGTGGTTGGCGCGGCGGTTGTCGGCGCCGGCGGCCTCGTTGATGGCGGCCGCGGCGGCCTCCGGCGCCCACGCCACACACTCCACCACATGTTCGTGCTCGCGTAATTCCATCTGACCACATCACATTATTATTCATAAAAACGCCAGTCGCCACTGAATACTAATAAAATTACTATATTCATTTCATTTAACAAATGTATGCACAGATGGCGTAGTACTTTAGGTTGTCGCCTTGCCACTGTCAATGCACCGAGTGTTTGTGGTGCGGTGCGGGGTTCGAACCCCACACGAGACAAAAATTGGTATGATTCCTAAATAGTTGTACCGGGTCTTTCGTTCTTTATGTTCTTGTTTGAATGTTTGTAAAGTCTCTCGCGATACAGAAATTATTCCTTATGCACTTGTCTTTTTTAACAAAAGATCAATTATTTTTCTTAGCAGTGTCAATATGTTGACTTAAATAGCGTTAACTAAGCAATAATAGACGACCATCATTTTGTTATAAGCTTTTATAATAATTCGATATATTACCAATCAGGATACAAGTATCAAAAATCAACGTAACGGGTTTAGTGACCGGCGAATTTTGCCGCTTCGCTGAGCTCTTGTTCAAAAGGGTAAAGGCCCGAAAGCGACTGATTCGCGGCTGAACAGACTGACAGCCGGTAAATAGGTTAAAATACTATATTATATAGTTCTGTTGCTATGATCGCGTGGTATACAAACGATATTTCAAGACACACAAAACCATGAAGTGTAACGTAATAGTTGTTTATTTTCTGATATTTTGTGACGTAGGTATACTTTTGGTAAAAAGTAGTGCATTATTGTCAGTTAATTATTTAAGGTCCTGTCGATATGCTGTACCTGTTCGATTACTTCGACTAAAGAAAACATGCAGGCAGATTTTAATTGTCTAGTTGGTCAAGCGCGTTAGAAATATTTATGAATGTTAATTTTCTTAGAACCTTTTCGTCAAACCTTTTGCTGCTTATATTATAATTTTATGCAAATTATTATAGTACAAGGAAAATGTTTATTTTATTTTAACACAACTACACTAGGTATAAATATTTCAAAGACTTTTGTCACATTGAAACAACAAACACAAAGAACAATCCTACTCGGAACAATTGTTTTTGTGCATCACAGATTTTTTTCCTGTTGTGATGCGGCGATTTTACTATTACTTCATCCATGCAGTCTGTTTCTTGTATGTAGTTGCTTACTTAACCGACAGACGCCTAGACTCAAAAAAAGCAGGCGATTTCATACAAGAACCAGAGGGTCAACCATAAAGACACAATTTTGAGAGGCTATATTTATGTCCAATGGTGGACATTATAATGGCTGACATAAAGTCGATAATCAGTAAAAGATAGCAGATTCATACCTTGCACTCGTTAGTATCGGCGTTCCAGATGCGTACAGTCTGGTCGTTGGAGCACGAAGCGAGCAGCGTGCCGTCCGGCGACACGCGGACCATGCGCACCCACTCGCGGTGACCCTTGTATGTTTTGATACAATACCTGCGATATTTACATTACTTATTAGTACTGCTACATGTACTGCTAGTTTACCTATTGAATTGCAGCGACACACCAGCGGATAACTTTTAATTATGTCTGGCATAGCAAGACTATCAAGTCTTATTTTTCCTCTAATTAATATTACTTAACCTATCAAGGTTAAGTAATATTAATTAGAGAAAAAATCTAAGGCTAAAAGAAATATTGAGATAGGCAGACCTTAGCTAACTATTCTTTGGCTTTCATAAGGACCAAGACGTTAAACATATTTTAAGTGGATGATTCAAGATTGTAGCAAGTGAACATTTTGTTTACCCCTGGCAACTAACTGTAGTCTATGCATAACAAATTTAATATGCCCTTTATAACCATGCATAGCGTACCACCATGCATATATTCACATAGAGCTACTGTTATCCGACCGGACAAGAACAGTTTCTATATTGACCGTAACTTAATCTATACGCTCATCATTGGCTTTTTTATTGCCTAACGTAGCTGACGGGCAGCAAGCCTACTAGGTAAGCAATAATCGCCACCCATGAATATGACTGTTTCCCTTAGCATTGCAGAAACAAAACCAAGGATAGCCGAACCGCTGTCTACCTTAAGGAAAAGAGAATCAGGTGCTTTGTTCCTAAATGAGGCCGCAAATCTGCTTAGTGACCGAAATAGACAATGGCAGAAACTTAGATGCGGCTAACATTAAGTCGTAAATCCCATTTGAAAAGGAACCATATCACCAGTCAAAGGAAACAAGGAGTGGCAACAGTTGCACTTCAACTCGTATAATATGTACTTGAATCATCTGTATAGCAACATGCACTCAATACTTAAAATGACAATACCTTTCTAGTGTATTAAACCAGGGATAATATTAATAATGTCTCCCAGACCGCATTTCGGTCACGGCGGTCAATCTTAACGGAGACTGGCCATCTGCGCATGCGATATTATAGTGCACAAGCGTGTACGCTAACACAAGTGCACTCTCTGTTCCCTAACTCTCAAGGTCCGATGGGACGGTAATCCGATACGACCGAAGACAGATCAGGCACAGGACCAACAGCTTTACGTGCTTTTCGAGGCACGGAGGTGACTAACACCGCCAACTTCTCAACTCCGGGCTGCTATTAAGATTTCTTAAGACTGCGCCGAGCGTAAGACAGATAATGACAGAGCTCGTGCGGCACATATTCAAATCGGCGCGCGGCCGCCATAGTAAAATTGTATGGAGGATTTGAAGTGCTTTTTTGATCAATATGTATCTTTATTGTCAACCAATAACTTAAATATTTGGGACGGAGAAATTGTAATTTAACTATTTATATTTCGTTTAAACTGTAAAATAGGATAGATTTCTACTGCAAATTTATGTAATTTTGAAGGCGAAAATATTAATTATTTTAAGTTTTTTACACGAAGTAATTGTAAACACATTCATTGTTATGGTAAATGTATATTTCATTTTTGTATTAAACAATAAGTGTTGATTTTATTCACTTAACTGTGACCGCCTGTTTTAGCACATTTCGCTCGGCGCAGTCTTAACTGAAAATCCCAATAAGTTTTTGTTGCCCCGACCCGGGATTCGAACCCGAGACCTCATGCACAGCAGTCGCATTTACTACTCTGCGCCACGGAGGCAGTTAGAAGCCAGGGATAATAATATCGAAACCAGGTTATCAATAGATACAGGGTATCCGGTAATTAATGGATAACCTTGAAATGTCTTATAGTAGAACTGAAGGCCGTTCAGAAAAAGTATGAAAAATAATCTATCCTAACTACTACCCGAGATATGATTTTTTTAATTACCATATTTAACTATCTTGTTCACTTCGACCATAAATGAATGAATTCCATCAGTTGTTTGTTGTTTTATTATTAAACACTAATTATGCTAATAGACAGACAGTCAAAAATATGACTAGTCATTGCACTTTAAATTTTTTTTAGAACCGCCTTCATTTCTACGATAAGACATTTAAAGGTTATCCATTAATTACTGGCAGGGACGCTACTAGACCTTATATCTATTAGCATGTAATTAGACCAGTACTGTAATAATTGTCAAGTAGTCGACCGTGACATGAGTATACATAATAGGCATATCTCATAATTATATCTATAGTGTTAATACACGGAAGCAGATAATCTAGTTATAGAATATAAAAAATATTAGTAACTTTTCGGAACTCTTTAAAGATTTTGTACTTTTTACTGTTATACAACTTTCAACGTTCTCCGTAAGAGCTAGAGACTCGCGGTCGCCATTCGACTCAGCATAGTCGATATACCCCGAAATGACTATGACCTCTGACCTCAAGGTCACGTGGTAACACGTGACCTTTGCATATTAATTGAACCATTTTTTCGAACTCTACGATTTACGGCAATTCATTGCTGATTCTCACTTGTTTCGTTTAACATTTTGTGCAAAATATACACATCTAGTTCATTTCTATCAAATTGAAAAATCTATAATAGAAAACTAACTATTATAATAGCAATAGTTTAGATATATGTTTTCTACCTAACCATCGTTTGGACGCGGACATCCAAATACAATGATTTCATAATTATGGCTCGAGCATTATAGCTAAGCTAACATGTTATTCACTTTAATAAACTACATTATTGGTATTTTTTGAGTCAATGATCACCTTTTTAATTTCGAACGAAGTCATTTATTACCAATTATAATTTTAAAATTTGAGATTACTTTAAATGTCAAAATGTTTTGGAATACAAATATCCTAATATAACTGGTATTATAAATGCAAATTTGAGTTTGTTTGTTTCGCATTCACGCGTTAAATGCTCAATTGATCATTATAAAATTTGGCGTACACGTTGTCAGGGTTACAGAGTAGGGTACCTTTTATCCATATAAAAGTACTTATCCTAACCTAACGTTGTTTTTTTTACGCTGGGGAATACATTGAATCATACCTCTCCGCGGGGCGCCGGAGAGGTTATGTAGGACTCACCGGGGGAAAGATATCCCGGTAATACCGACTAAACCTACCACGGTGTTCCTCGACATAACCAGAGTCGGCGGGGCCGCACCGAATCAATCCTAACCTAACCTACATTGACGCAAGCGAAGGGTGAAATCTAGTCAAATGTAAGTTAATAATAGCAGTCGTACCCAGTCGCGACTTCCCAGGCCTTGATGGTCTTGTCTCGACTGGCGGAGTACACGATGTCGCCGCTCGGCGAGAAGGCGACGGACGACACGTTGTGGTCGTGGCCGTGCATCGTCTTCACACACTCGAACGTTTGATGAAAATCCCACAGCTTGATTGACATATCAGCGCTGCAGGACACTGTGGAACATGCAACCTTCATTTAGTTTTGTCTTTTTTTCAATGGTTAAGAATTCAATATGAGGAGAGTCAAAGTGTAGAGAGTGGGATGAGTGAAGCAAGCATTTTTGATGGTATTATAGCAGATTGAACACAAACATGCTACTCTTCATATTTATTTGAATGTATGGATATTTCATGTCTAATATGATGACTTATTATTTTTGCGGATGGTCTAGTTAAGGTGCAGAGAATCAAAAAGAATGTTTCATTAATTTTCTGCTTGTGACTACAAAACATCTATTAAATATTTATATATTCACGTTTGCAGGTGCAGACTAAGAGTTAATGTTACAGCTGAGATGAATGATGAAGCAGCATTAGGGCTAATTAAATACCACTGCAGTTGCAAATCTAGTTTAAATAAACGGTACCAAAGAGCTGCAAAAAGCCAGCAACCATACGTTATTCTATAAGTCTAACAATTTAAGACGTTACCGTCCACCAATTAGATATAATGCTTTTTTTTTTTTTTTTTTTTTTTTTTTTTTTTTTTTTTTTTACGTGGGGGAATGCTTTGACGCATACCTCTCCGCGGGGCGACGGAGAGGTTATGTCGGGCTCACCGGGGGAGTAATACCCCGGTAATACCGACTAAACCTACCACGGTGTTCCTCGACATAACCATAGACGGCGGGGCCGCGCGAATCGCTTTCACATGCAATCGCGACCCCGCCGAGGTTTCGGCCCGCCGTGTGAAACGGCAGGCCACTGCATAATAGACCCTCTACTGTCCCCTTGTAGGAAGACAAAAACACGGCTCAGAGGCGCGCGTGGGAACACGCACGCCGCCTCTTGGACCTGGTGCTGATCGGGTGGCGGGCAGGCCCACGAAGCCCACCACCCCCAGGTCAAACCTCAGGGTGGCTGGAGGTCATCTCGCGCCCTCCGGCGCCCGGTTCTGCGGTTGGGGAGAGGGTTTAAGCGCTCCCTCTCCCGCTCCGCCGCCTCCTTGATGGACATGACTTCCTCACAGAAGGAGGCGACGGCGTTCCACGACGTCTCGCTCCGGACCATAGATTGAACCACGGCCGGGAGCGAGAGGGCAACCAAACCGACTGCCGCGATCAACTCACGGCGCTGCGATGCCCAGGCGGGGCAATCCGTCAATGTGTGCAGCGCCGTGTCCTCAACAACGTCGCGGCAGTCGCCACAGTGGTGACAACCGGGCGTCTCTTGCCGACCTATGCGACACAGGAACTGGCCAAAACAACCATGACCAGTCATTACCTGTGTCAGCCGGAAGGTGAGGGCGCCATGCCGCCTCTCCAGCCACTCCTCAAAAACGGGACTTACCGCCACGATTGTGGCGTGCCCAGCACTAGGGTGCACAAGTCGATTTCTCCAGATATAATGCTACTCTAACCTCGATAACCTATTTCATTAAAATTTTAATTCACGGTCACAAAGTAGGTAAATGTAACTGTATTATTTTTTCGCCGTACCATGACGTCATGTAGAAGCGTACACTTAAATATAATAAGTTATTACTAATGTAAGCTACACCTGACGTATCTCTCACAGGTCCGACGTCACGAAGCAATAAAACGAGTTCATGTCGTAAAAGTAATTTAGGGAGCTTTATACTTTATATTCGATGCAGATTACATGCGAATTGGCGAAAGCAAAAGTCGGCAACTATAGGCCCCAAGACTCATCATTATCGTCAGTAGTGCCCTGCTCTTTAGCGTTTCGATAGGGACGAATATTTCGAATAATTGCTTGGTGATATATAAGTTAATGCTTCTATTAAGATCTGAAATTAGAATATGTAAAATGAGGACCAAATGCGGGCTACAGGATCGTAAAAACTAGTGGGACCTTTATATAAGCAAGAAGCTTGGCTTGGCTTGCTTCAGATCTTATATATAATAATTTATTCTATTTAATAATTCTAGCATGCTTTCAGTGTGGTTTTGGTGATGGCTTTTCCAAGACATGCAAGTAAATTGAGGCATAAAGACGCAATTGGATGGTTTTTACTTCATACATCAGAGACTTGAGAAGGAAACATTGACCTAACGGAAGCTTTAGGGCAGTGTCGCCACAGAAACAGTACATACAGACAGAGAATATCCTAAGACCCTTGACTGAATCAACGGCGAAGATTATGCTCACTCACCGAGTAGTTTTCCATGATGGTCGAAGGCGATGTCCTGAACGGAGTCGGTATGGCCCTTCAGGGTTCGTTCGTACTCGCCGCTCTCAAAGTCCCATACTTTGATGGTTGCGTCCTCGCTCGAGGACACCATCAAACTGAACACTGGGTGAAATATTACCTGAAATATATTGAAAATACATTTTAATTAAAAATTTATGGTTGAGATGATCATAGTGCACAATTAATGTTTTCGTGCCCGCAAGATAACTCGCGACTCTAGATCAGTGGACAAATCACATTTCAAGGTAAATAGTTCATGATTAAAATTGTTTTGAAAGCTTTCTTTTCTTCGCAGGTCTAAGAGTTCTGTCTCTTTGCTGGCTAAGAAGCTTGTATTTACGAATAGTCGATTTTGTTGCACTAAATATTTACTATTACTTTGCAAATACTTAGCTGTTATCTATGGAGTATGTACTCCAATATTGTTACAAGGAGCTTGCATGACTAAATGAAAACAGATTTTTACGACAGGACAACCTATCTGTGTATTTTCCAGTGTCTTAGAATAAAAATGAGTGTGACTTGATAAATTTTGCCATTAAAACGGGGGGGAAAACTGCTGGTTGCGCAAGGAGAACAATTAATTCATACCAATACTATTAGGTACTTAGATGGACCAAACATTGGATCTATCGAATACGTAGGTATGTGCGTGCGGCAAAAGATACGGCTCGAATTTGGCTTAATGAATGGTTAGCTTAATTACTGCCGCGTTTGCCTAGAGAAACAGGGGTTTTACTACTATCTATTAAAGTTTCATTCCATTTGAAAGAGTGTGACAGCGCCTTACAAAATGTATAGCTTTGTCTCGTTTTTGCTCATGCAATGTCAATTTAAGAGATAGTCGTATGGTTATATGTTTTATACAAGTTTTAGAAACTCGGCAAGGAACATTTTTCCTTTCAGGTGCAAAGGAAAAAGCTTCGTTCACTTCTGCGACAATAGTTTTCGTTTTGCAGTTTGTAATAAACGCATGTAAGCACATGCTTACTAATTACTAGTTTTCTAAACAATAATAGACATCTATTATTGTTTAGAAAACTAGTAATTATTACGTTAATAGAGTTGTTTACGTGTTTTAAATAAGACGTATAAGATCTTAAATATGGACTGAATTGAAAACGATATAACAAGTTAAATTTATTTGGAGTATTTCACTAATTACTACCGGCGGAACGAGTTGGACAGATTAAACGTCAGCGTTGACTAACCATTTAAAATTAAAGCAGAATGGCGAATCAATGTTATTAAGGTGTGTTCAAACATTGAGCGGCAAGAGCGCGGCAGCAACACGCGGCGTTTGCAGGACACATTTCTGCCGCGCTCTAGTTAGGACGAAGCCGACGAATGTTTGCGCGGCAGCATTGTGCGGCACACCTAACACACGCCGCGCGTTTCAGTTGGCATCAGAACTAAAATGAAAGCGGTAGCGTGTATCGTCGCTCCGCTTGTTATAAAAAAATCGCGGAGAAGGACTAAGAAAAACATATTTTTATGAGGAAATGCTGGATGAAACCACTTTATCAGCGGAGGATAGGATTATTCTTATCATGTAAAAAGTGAAATGCTTCACAAGCAAACCATTTCGATGTGTAGGTACGACTTGTTTTTGCAACAAAATAATATGTACCTACTTCGTTGTTACACCAATGTAAACTATACCATAATTATATTAATTATTAAAAGATTAAAACTAAGCCGATACAGTTGCAGATGCTTGTTTTTTCTATTCCTTTCTCGCCTATAGGAACCTAAGACTTTTTATTTTAGACTTTAATTCCTTCTTGGGAATATCGGAATTGTTGGCTATTTCATTCCACAAGCCTTCACGTTTGTTTTTATTATGGTATTCTTGTTGTCGAGGATCACATAACTCTTTAAAAGATTCATACATTTCAATTAAAGTAATCGATATTTCGTTGTCCATGTTTGTGCGCAGAAATACGTCCATACACAAATACTGACGAATGTTTACTAAGAAGTAAGAATGTTCGTGCGCGGCAGGTAGGCAGAAGCGTTCACGCGCGGCATTCGTCCAATCACAGCGCGGCGAGCCGCGCACGAATGCCACTCGATGTTTGGACACACCTTTAGGATTCGGTATATCCATAGCCTTTTATTTCGTTAGTCCGTAACAACAATCTAATGCACGGAAATGTGATATTAATTACTCAAGATCTTATAAAAAATCATTACGATATCTCTGAATCGATCGTAAACAGGCTTCTAACATTTCTACATACAAGGATACAGCGATATCCTCATGATACTAATAACAAAATAATCGGCAATTAACAAAAAAAAAAATATGCTGCATTATTTCGGCGCAATTTTTAAATAGATTGCCCGCATATTATGTCATTCTCCCTGTGTCATGGGTAATTTCACAAACATTTAAACAAGGGACATAAAAATTAGTTAGACTCGGAATATCTACTTCCGGATCACACAAATTTTGTCCCCTGTGGGGATCGAAAACACAATACTCGGCGCAAAGGCAGTGACAAGGTAAACGCTATCCGTGTAGTCAAACCTACAAAACAATCGGACCAATTCTTTAAAATACATATATGCTTAAAGATGGATCGCAATTCGCAACTTATTGTAAGTATATTGCGTACTCCACTTACACCCTATTATGACAATAGACTAGGAATGGATTTCAAACTAGTTTATCTGTATCAGATTGTTCATAATTTCCTTATGCACCTTAATGCATGAATATAAACTACGTATCAAGTGCTATGTTAGATGCAGTTAATTCGTAACAAGGTATATGAGTCATGAACATGGTTAGAACAGATCATACAGTCACATCACCTACAGACATTCATTAAAAATGAAATCTGATGTGTATGCATGTTCTCTCGACCGGATTCGAGTATAAAATACAAAAGAATAGAATGAAAACCTGCGGAAAACTACAATACTCACACCATTCATCGCTTTGATTCAATTGTGCGTGATTATGTTCAGTAAGACATGACTTAGACACTGAGAAAACATAACAAAAAGGGAACAATGCCATTTTTAAAATTGGCTTTCATTGGATTAGAAAGTTATGACAATTGTTGCAAATTCGTTATAGATAGCGAATGTGGCTTGTAGAATCGATAATTGTTTTGTCACCGATTAAATATTGTCCCAAATGTATTTTTCATTTATTAATCGTGGAACAATATTGTTGTTAAAATGTAAGTAGGTATTTATTTATCTTCTGTTTTAATAATCATTTGGAAGGCTTAAAATGCAAGTGTAAGAAACCGCGCTTTGAAAGACCGTAAGTTAAGAAAGTAGTATAATCGCATATTATATAAGTATTTGATAAAGCCCTATCAGTGATTCAACGCATTTGGTTGACGAGGACAGCTTTCCAAATATTTAATAAAACTAGCCCTACATATTAATAACAAAGTTCCCAGAGAAGCATCTGTGTATAATATATTTATCCTAGTAAAAATCGAACGCGTTATACTCAAGAGCCATGACAGTGCGAGCTCTCTTAATTTGATTGTACGTTATGTAATTACATAAGGCTTTCAAGATTCCAGATCAACGGGAAATAGCCTATAGGATTTAATGGGCAGTCAATACTCCACTTTAAGTGGAAAACACGTATTTTAACGGCTATATCTTTTTATTGCATTGAGTCAGCGAACTACATGCAATAAAAAAGATTGGACTTTCGATGTCAATTCCAGCTTGATACCTTTAGCAATTCCTGAGTAAAGTGGTCTTGATAAACATGTAAACAGCCAGATTGATATCAGCCTGACTACAAGGTCAACTGAATAGCAAGAGAACTGAATCAAATATTAGATTTTAGTACATTTGGATTGCATTTTGCTGTTGCTGACAATTGAAGTTGAGATCTTACGATCGAACGCATATATAGCCGCAAACTAATACCACTATTCAAATGAGGCACAGAATATCCGTATTATTTGGTTCTAATTAACATTTCTTTACAAATACTGTGTTTTCCATACAAGGCGCATTAAGTAAAATGTATATAACTGTAGAAATAAAATAAAGCAAGTCATTGTAACCATATTATCTAATTATTAATGCCAATTCTACTCGTGAAGTGATTACGAATTCAAATCAAATGTGTCTATGACATAAGTCGACGGCTTTTGCCATTTCTGTACGATGTTTGTATTTAATATTTGCAAAGAATGTTAACAATGTTTATGGAATAAATGAATATTCTTTTATTATAACTTGAATTAGTATCCTGTCTATTTTAATACATTCAGTTTATTATAGTTAGAAATGAGTAGTACATTTATTCACAGTCGTTTCGTACCTCTGCTTGGTCAGAATATGGATCGTAGTATGATATATATATGTATTATATATCGTACCTACTACACAATTAAAAGTAACATAAAATATCCAGTTTGTTACCTTTTCGCCATTCCATATGTGTGACTATTTTAACTAATAAGTATCGCAGTAGATATGAAACGAGTTTACGTAAAAGATACAACTATCATTCCTGTAATTGCGTTTCAAATGTATTGCAAGCGATTTTGTTTGAATACCAATAAAAACGGACCAATTGGGACATTTTTAAGACTTTACTTGGAGGGTGCTAGTAACATGTCTGCTTCTTTTCTGTCTATAATATAATATATCGTAGTATAATAAAAATGGTAAATACCTTAGTAATGGTGGCCCGGTGGCCTGTAAGGCAGAATTTCTCCGGCGGACGCGGGATCCATTCGGCGGGAGTGCGCTTGGCGCGTGTCGGCGCACCCTCGATGAATTCCTTCTGAGCCTCCGACAGCTTCGATTCTAATTCCATCACCTAGTAAACAATGAAAGAACAGTTTTAATAAACATTTAAAAGATTTTAATTATATTGTCTCGGTGGTCCTGTGGAGTAATCTTTAACGCTGCCGCTACCCTACTACGATTGGCGGTCCATATTATTAAGGTTTTTGTAACTAAAGTTGGGAACTGTAAGGTAAATGAAAATAAGTTTAATCTACTGTTACGAGTAATAGTTTAAAGCCCGAAAGCACTTTGTTCAACTTCTTGCTTATAAGCAGCAGTAAATTCTCTACTGCTGCGACACAGAGGCAGTTCTTTAAATGGATATAAATGACATCTTTATCTATAAAATAAATATCTTTGCTTAAACATCATTTTGTGATTCCTATATAATTTTTTTATTCAGTAAAATACTGAAGTGAATAGTATCTACAATCATAAAACCGCATGTATAATGTGTAATAAAATGTTAGTGTCTTCCAGTTTTAGTTGCTTTAATTCGCGATAATTACATAAATAAGGATTTTGATAATTTAAGACAAACCATTCTCAGCCTAAAGTCATGCAACTTAACTTAATATCAACAAGTCAAAAGCTATCCAAAATATTAACGAAATTTTTCGAATGAAAATCACAATTTTACCGGTTTTCTTCATAAGGAACGGTAATAGTCGGGAAAGATACTCCAACTCTTTTTGTTTACATTTTGTCTCAAGCCCAATTGGTTAGACATACTGTATGTAAATTGTCTTTTTCAAACTAAAGACGAAAAAGCTTTAGTTACTTTCGTGTGTCATACGATGCTATAATTATATGAACTTACTATATATTATTTGATCAAATAAGGACATCAATCATTTTCTGGTATGCCTCCAGCAATGTTATGCTTGACAATATATCATTATAGTAATATGAATGTGATTTCTGCATTAGATGTTGAAACATAGCAGCTTATCAGATCGGTATAAAAATTGTAGGTACTAGTAGTATTAGATTGTTTATCTTTGAAACTGTTGTAACGCCTACATACGATGTTTTCCTACAGATTTTTTTGTCAACGCCTTCAGGTTATATATTTAGATCGTGTAAGTGAAAACAACATGTGATAGTGCTTTAGTTTATATTAATAGAACAAAGTGTACAGTTTATTCGACACCCACATATACCTACGTCATTACTTTTACGAAATATATTAGTGTAGGTCGCTGTGGAAACCTTTGGATGAGGTCTATATTAAGCTGTGTGACGTCGTGGGTCTGACCTGATGATCTATTTTAGAAGAAAGAGAAAAAGGGAGGGATTATCTTATTTCGTCTCCCTATCTACTAAAATACTTCGTTGACATATAATAAATATATTAAGTAAGCATAGAACAGAATAAAGAAATACTACTGGCGCATTGTTACAACGAACATCCAAGCTAGGAGTGTGGTGATTGAAACCACAACACTCGGCGTAACTGCAGGGACGTGGCGACCACTTAAAAGTCGCTATAAAGCTTAGGTTTTCCTTTACAGATAGGTCTCGTACCTTGAAAGACATTTAAAACATTTAACAGACACAAATATTCAGACATAGAACAATTATTGTCTATGGACGGGATATTTGTCTGTTTGGTACGAGGTTCGAACCCGCAGGCAATAAAACATTGGTTACAAGTTACGTTCATTCTACCCCGGATTTCGCAAAAAAACTACCGATACAACGTAAACATTCCAATCTATAAGTAGAACAAGGTTCATGATGAAAACAGAACAGCGATCTGATTGCCATCACCTTGAGATCTATTTGTTTAGATAGTTGGCATTATTCCTGGAGTAATAGTCAATGGATAAAACGTGTCACGTTTGATTAGTGAGAGTGTACGACCGCCCGCCCAAGAAAATCGTTCAGAGCGACCTAGAAACGTCCACGGGACAGATCGATCGAGTGCACAGCTCGGATCGTGTTCCGACGTCGTTATTTTGTTATACACGTTTTTGCCATCAATACGTTAAGCCGCTGGCGGTTTAGCAATATCTGACCATTGAAACACCTGAGAAACAAATGGCTTTATTTCTCACTTATGTAACATATTGCGTACAGGGGGACACTAATAGGCGTCATCATCTTTTGTGCTCACAATCGATTACGAGTAATCAATTATAGAAAGTGTTACACAACAGTTTACTGCAACATGTTATCTTAGATACTGGTGCTGCTGTTGCTAACGCCAAACAGATGCGTAAGACATAACGTCATGTGAGACAGTGTAACAGCATACATTTATGTTTAAATCCCTGACAATGGAACCTATTCGTTCATAAACAATTTACATTACGTTTAGGGAAAGTGTCATGTATATAGCCAAAAGTTAGTCAAACCCAACATTTTTCAAAGGGGAATGCCCACTGAAACTTGTCACCTAGGCCCAGACGTGGACAGTTAAATATTATAAATGTATGCCTTTTTTTTTTAAGTTTTTAAAGGTGTAACTTATGAGGAAACAGACTAAAACGCCACCAAGCTATTACAATGAAAATAAATTGAACTAAAAAGAGCCTTTTAGGGATGACAAAAGTATGCGTTAGATCTGCATTTAAGTGTTTGTATGCATTGGTACTTATAACAAGAAGCTAAAACTATGTTTGTATATGCTAGTATAGAGTAAGGTACATAATTATCAAAGTTCAGTTTTTTTTGTAGTATTATTTGTAGTTCATTGTTTATCAACAGGTTGTATTCCTATTTTAATACAGAACTGGTAATAGACTCTTGGCGGAGTTATAACATAACTTAAAAATCGTTTTTTAACAGGGCAAGCTGGCGATTTTGGGTATTGCGGCCCTTACTGCCACTTTGGGTATCGTATTTAAATAGACAAATAATAATGACCTCTAGACCGAATTTCGGGCACGGCAGCCAGTCTTAACGGAAACTGGCCATCTGCGTAGGAGATATTATAGTGCACAAGTGTGTGCGCTAACACAAGTGCACTCTCTGTTCCCTAACTCTCATGATCCGATGGGACGGCAATCCGATACGACCGGAGAGAGATCAGGCGCAGGACCTACGGCTTTACGTGCTTTCCGAGGCACGGGGATGTCTAACACCGCCAACTTCCTATCTCCGGGCTGCTATTGAGATTTGTTTACAGAAAAATCCAATAACTTTTTGTTGGCTCGACCCGGGATTCGAAGCCGAGACCTCACGCACAGCAGTCGCATTCATAACTGCTGCGCCACGAAGGCAGTTTAAAAAAAGACAAATAATACTATGTATCAAAGCAATAAGATTTGCATGGACCCTTGAATGTAACATATGACCGGCAAAAGCGCACACGCATACGCTTACGGCGCCACCAGACCAACTAAACTAAGGAATGCTAAACATTTTATAACATATGCAGCATTAAAAGTAAAAGTGATAATTTTGTCTATTTTAATGGGCCATTAAAGACCGTGATCATCGCATTTTAACCTCTCGCTAAATTACAGTCAAAATATTATTCAACTTGGATACACCATGGAGAAAAAATATATGGTTACGCAAAATCTTAATATATACAAAAAGGCATCACGTAAATCAATTTAAATGCCATCTACGTAAGGGTAATTAATAAGCGAATGTGCTTCATTTAGTATTTCTGTTGTTTGCGCGTACTTATGTGTAGTTTACAAATACATATGTACACAAACTTGGCTTTTGTTATGACAATATTGTATTGTATATTTGAATGATGTACCTTCTTTTCTTTTATTATTTCTAAGTTTTCTCGTCTTAGCACATAATAAATGATAGACAACGGATGTTGATCGTGTTGGTATTTACGGTGAAATATAAATAGTGGTATCTCTATCTTTCTAATGAACACAGCACCAGTAAAGAATGTCCCAAGGTCGTACTTGGACTGATTATAATTGAAGCGTAATATTTAAATTATTTATTTTAATTGAATTTTAACACGAGAAATATGTCTAATAACGCAATCCTTTTTTATATATCATACTAGCTGTGCCCGCGGTTTCACCCGCGTTTATGGTTACTGCGCCGCCGCCGTGGGTGTAGCGTGAAGTTATAGAGCCTATAGCCTTTCTCGATAAAAAGGCTATCCAACACTTAAATAGTTTTTCAATTCGAACCTGTAGTTCCTGAGATTAGCGCTTTCAACCAAACAAACAAACTCTTCAGCTATATAATATTAGTATAGACACAGATAATATAATACTATACTAGTACCGATACTCAATCCCATACAAAAATCTTGGACACGCCTAACTCTGGGTATTCTACTTGCTATTTTGCTACTTATTTTTTTACACTAGATGGCAGTAAAAACTAGCGCCACTGCTGCCATCTACCCATCACAAGTACAAACGTACCGAATCCTATTTGATACCAGCTCACAAGAGATGGCGTTGTGGCAGTAAAATAGGTTTTGTTTAATACATTGATATTTGATAAGCATACATATTTTTCATATTATAATTATAATTTCTTATTAATTAGTATCAGTAATAAACAAATATTGAAGTAAACCAAAATAAGGGTATGAAATAAAAACATTATGTGTTTTGTAGACTTGTATAAACACATAAGCGATTTGGTGTATACTGAAAGTTTATATTTTTTATGAATAAATAAATAAATAAAAGAGCCATCCAGCGCTCTATATATAAAATAAAATGGTAGATCGATTACCTATGTGTGATGTAAAAATACTGATTTAATGATATCTTTATATCATAAAATGATGTCCGTTAATGAAATATGTACAATGTTTATTTATTATAACATTTTATGGTCAATTTCTTTCCAATAAAGCATTTTAATTATTGTTAATATTAACATTGGAACTCACAGTGCCATCTATGATCTATTTTTGGTACTGTTTACTTTTTATTCTTATTGGTACCCCATGGTATAGATGAGTAGGATTCCAAAACACTGTATTTTTGCCCGATAATTCCTAGTAGCAGCACAGGTCTTGAAATGTACATTGTACACGGCAAATAGGTGTCACCCGATCATATACCAACTATAATATAGCTGACGAAATGTCTACCTATCCCTTTAAGGAAATACAGACGTTATCTACTAAATGTTCAACTTTTAGAAGGAAGGCTCAAGTTTGACAGAAGGAAGGTGTAAGATAAGTCTCTTCATAATTAATAATAAGAACGACACGTTAAAAATGGTAGGTAATAATAATAATGTATTGTTATGTCGCTTTAGTACCTTTTTCTGCAGCCTGATGACCGAGGTCCACTTCTTCTCGAGGAGGCCGCCGAACTTGCGATCCATCTCGCCGGTCATATCGGCCTCCTTCTTGAACGCTTCCAGCGCGTCCGTGTAGCCATTGCTACCTAAATAGTCGGCGATCGCTTTGTTCCTGTAACAATACAACAAAATCTTTATATATCACGTTTTTGTGAGTTAGCTAAATTTTTTGACTGCATTAGATGCATGCACGTACATTTCAAAACCTCAGACATTTTAAGGTACTGATGGGTAAATATATTTCGTGCATACTACATAATTAAAAATATGTTAAACGGTAAAATTCGCCGTCGACCTCAATTTTAAATCATGAGAAAAATTACTGGAGGATTTTTTTTAATACAGAGGCTGTCTTCTATTAAATGTAGATCTACTGTAGCTAAATAATATTCTACGTCATCTTAGCAGGCTTTTCGTTATAAGCCAGATTATAAAAGAACCACTGGACTCTGATACGCCGCGCCGGTCTTAACACTAGTCCCCTAGTTTACAGGTTTTTACTCCGTTTCATCTTTCATACGTATGTACCGAAAAGAAAAGTCAACCAGCGGCAAAGCCAGTAAGTTGTTTTAACTGCAATTTAATTTGCACTTGAGAACACTCGGCTCTGTTAAAACCAGACCAACAACAAGAGTAGATTTTATAAATCAGATCAGCGTTATCTTAGGAATTTGACGCTTTTGTGTAGGAAATCAGTCAAATTTTAATAATCCAACGATTGAAAATGCACTTATAGAATTACAGTGTTGTTAGTCTGTTTCAAAACGTACGAATTAAAAATTTTTCAGCAATGGTTATTTCTATAAATCTTTAACACGGCCACAGTTTGAACGTGCTTCTGACTCGCAACTTTTTTTAGTAACCAGCGGTACCTGCTAGCGTGTACCTCGAATCTCGTAATTCGAATGAATGTTTACTCAAGTGTGTGAACACTAACTCAAGCTTAATTTTCTCTATTGCCTTAATACTGTTCTGTTAAAAAACTGAATCTTACCGTAACATTTAATATATGCGTCAAACAATTGTTTGATGTAAAAAAAATTACTTTATTCCCAGGTTCGTATACAATATTGTTATTCATTCTAATTAAAAACACGTGAGTTCCGTAACAAGATAACGGATGTTGTGTAGTCCACGACGCAGATATAAGCAATATTGCGCTAAACACAAAAAATCTTGTATAAAAACAACAACTTAACATCTTAAGAAGATAGGATTTCCTGAGTCATCTTTTTTACAAATAACGATGATTTCCTGAGTCATCTTTTTTACAAAAAAAGAAGCTCTAACTTTATTGCTTATCCGATGAGACACTTTAAAAAGATTAATAATTGATAGGATTTATGTAGCATTGATTTACATCAGTGAATAGACGGTACGCGTTTGTGTTCTTTGCCTAAAAAATACTTCTACTTAAGAAAATAATCAGATGATCCTGTCCTTAATATTAAAGATGTTTTGTTTTCAAGAAGATAGTTTTACATACATATAAACTACATATTTACAAAATCCCTCAGGTTGGCAAACCCAATCTGTAGAAAAATTTTGTGGACGGCGAAAATAATAACAATAAATTATATTCGACTCAACTTTGTGAATACTTAGACGTCATTTTCAATATCTAACGTTCAAAGAACGGTGGACGAGAAGACGTGTGATACGACAGCTGTTCAAATAATTAATGATTCAGACAACGTTGTCACGGTAGCCTGTACACAAGGTTATTGTGAACTTGCACAGTAAGGAAGGAATGTTATATCTGTACCACAATAACATTAGTTTAGTAGCTACTTTGGTTGTATTAATCTGTCAAGTTTCAGAATACCAGACATAATTAGAAATCTATTATTTCTGGCCACCGATGTGCCGCTGCGACTTAATAGGTTAAATAAAAGTAACGCTTATAGACGTAGATAACTAAACTTGGGTGCAATGAAATGGCAGATGTGAACATTTTTTGAAATATATTATTTATTTATTTTTATTTAAGAAAATACATATTTTCTTTTTAATATGGGATTAAAGGTTATTTCAATACCTATTCAATGATACCACATAAGCGGTAATAAGTTTACCTTACTATCGAAAAAAAAGAATAACAAATTCATCATTATCGGAAGATTTCTGCTTAACTAACAAAGTTCGAAAATTGAGGATTACCTACTTAATTAAAAAAACATAAAATTTACTGGAAAAAGAAACATTAATAAAAAGTGTTGGCCTTTCTTGGCCGAATAACAGCTTGACACTGGTTTTCCATAGATTCTATCAAGTGTTTGATAAAGTCTTGTGACATAGCATCCCATTCCTCTTTGAGCGCGTTTTGTAGCTCTTGAAGAGCAATATTTCGGCCTCTTTCTTTTTAACTCGTCCCACAAGTGGTCGATCGGATTAAGGTTCGGGCTCCGAACTGGCTACTCCATCACGGGGATACCCACCTATTGCAAGTATTGTCGTACTATAGCAGCGGCATAGGGTTTTGCATTGTCATGCATAAAGAGAAAGTTTTCTCCAATAGAACCGCCAAATGGTACGACATGTTCCTGGAGAACTTCCTCTATGTACCGCTGAGATGTTAATCCTCTTGCTTGTCGCCCAATATTGGCCCCAGCGATGAAGACAAGCTCAGTTTTAGATTTGAGTGAGATACTTTCCTAGAACATACACGAACCACCGCCGTAAGCTACACGTTCCGTAACACCACACTGAAAAAATCTCTCTATAGGCCTTCGGTAGACCCTTCCTCGTCCATCATTGCCATGAAGACACATCCTGCACTCATCTAAAAACAGAACTGCTCTCCATTGGTCGACTGTCCTGAGCACATATTCTTGTGCAAATCGAAGGCGGGCCCAGTGATGAGCTGGTGTCAGTTTAAGGCCATTTGCTGGCTTATGCGCATTCAGACCTCCTTCAGCAAGTCTTCTTCTGACTGTCGTCCACTTCACGCACCTCTTGAAGATGATGTGCAAGATCAACGGCAGTCAGACGACGATTTCGCAATGCCATCGTTACGAGAAATTGGTTGTCGCGCTGTGTTGTAGCTCTGGTTCAATCAGATCCTCATCGTCGTTCGTAGCCACTAGTCTCCCGATAGCGCTGGTGTACACGACGAACTGAATATCGACTAATATTCAGCTGTCGAGCTACAGCACTCTGGTTCTGGCCCGCTTCGATTAGAGCAACGACTTAAGCGGCTTTTTCCGGAGTAGTGTCCATTTTCTACAGATGAATGCAACTGTAGTCAAGAGACGTCCTTTCAGGTTGAGCGTTGAAATGCAAATGACGACGTTTTACTCAAAACATGCCTTTTTGTACCTGCAATTAGTCTCGCAAACTGCAGTCAGCTAAGTGATCAATTTTGGGCTTTGTTGTTGTCTTTTCTTTTCAGCAGTTAAGTTAAATTTATCACATCTTATATGGTATCACTGAATAGGTATTGAAATAACCTTTAATTACATATTAAAAAATACATGTATTTCTTGAAATAAAAAGAAATAAACAAAATTTTTCATAAAATATTCACATGTGGATGAATGAGTGAATCAGTTGGTGGTTGATATAAACTTGTCCAGAAACATCCGTGGTAAATAAGACAGAGAATGAAAATGACGTAAAAAGAATATATAATAAATTTCAATTAAATAATATAGATTCTAGTAGTAATATGCTAGGACTACAAACTATATATACAATTAAATTAAATATAGTTCGTAGTCCTGACATATTACTTTGTGTGATAGGATAATCAGCAACATTGCCGTCCTTAAATCATACTTGAATCTTTTGACCGATCCAAGCGGTTAAAGTACCAAATCCCAGAAGTTACCAAACATACGGCGTTTCGTTTGTGTAGGTGTTGATTATGTAAACATTAGTTATATTTGTTAATTTAAAATATTGTATACGAACCAACACTACACACCTCTCATAACAGATATGTAGAACCACAAAAATAATACAAACAGTTACCTTAAATTTGCCCATGAAATATGTTTACATTTGCAGTTTTAAGTCAAATAAGGCAAAATTCTCATTTCCTAGATAGGAACACTGAAGAATGTTGCACGAACCACACCTTCCAAATGCTTAAGCTAACAAAAAATACTACTACTATTGTATAGACTGCTATAGTAGGTATGTTCTTACGCTAGTTGATGAGGTGCGCCTACACTTAATCAGTTGCTGCTATTAATCAGCTGATGTAACTAAACAATCTCTCTCGTCCGTGGGCTTCACGTTGGTACATATCCGAACAGGTGAGTTTGATTTGATCAGTACAGCCATTGCTTTGTTCGTTTTATTTTGTCTTATTCCAATAGAAAGCCAGTTCAAGGGTGATATTTCTGTCTTGTTTTCGTTGCCAGCTTTGTTTGTGAATAAAAGTGACAGTTGTCAATCATAGGTTTATTCAACGTCTGCTATTGTTCATAATGCTTGTTTACTTTGTAATGCTGCTTGTATTGTATGGGAATAGATTACTATTATAATATTAAATCGAATTTAATTACACGGAGAGCGTAATCCAAACGGCGCAAAAATTACATGTTTAGGGAAAAAGTGCTCTTCTTTAATACGAAATAATTTGATAAGTCGCCACGTCGTGTCGGTAGTTCGTGAGGTTATAATAAGCACGAAGAGTTTTACCTGTCTAGTCCTACGAAGGTTTATATTATGAAGAAGTTTCCGTCAGTGTCACAGTTGCGGCAAATTCATAGCTTGTGTTATTTTGCTTATGGTGGTTGATGGTAAGTTCTAATACAGAGTCGATTATGCACGTAAGATATAATTTTTTTTTGTATAAATAATATCTATATATGTTTAATATTTTTTAATTATGATAATATCCTCAATGACACTATTCTCGTTGCGTGTAGCTTCTTTTAACAATACTGTCATAGAATAACAGTTCTTATCACGTTGAAGAAACGAGATAATCAAAGAAGTGGCCGAGGGTAGGACTGCAGAATTATATGCCCTATTCGTACAGGTGATCGTTTTGTCAGATAATAATGCATTTACAAGCGCTTATCGTCAAGTTTCTAGCTCACAGCCTACGGCAATATCGAGTATGTTTAAGTGAATATAAGTACGTACCTAATGTCAAGGGAAAGGCTCGGTTATACACTACAATTATACTATAGGTCAGCGTACATGTAAATTCTACATATCTTAACATAAGTTTCACATTGATTACTTCGTTGGCGCAGTACCGTAAGTACAAGTGAAAGGCTAGATTTTGGTGTTGGACAAAGTGCCAATTCTGCCATATAACAAAATTAGATGAGATATTATGTTGTGTCATATTATTAAGAAATAAAGTAAAAAGCTTTCGAACATATGAAGTTAATTATTTTTTAATCAATTGCAATAGTAAGGATTTCCTGCAAAACCTACTAATATTATGTTTCGTAGTTTCAATTTCAGCAGGATGGCATTGTCATACTTTTTGACAAAGAAATTTAATTATTTACCAGCCTTCGCTTGGACTCTTAGTGGTTACTAAGAGTCCAAGCGAAGGCTGGTAAATAATTAAATTTTCAAATGTAATGCTCCTAGTACGATACCGGATAGACGACAATTGGCTTACTCATTAATACGTAGGACCTAAACATTTATCCACAAGCGGCATTATCATTATCATATAAACAATGCTTGAATCGTCTGTCAAGATAAAAGTGCATGACGATGAAGCTTTATTACTGGCGAACTGTAAATATAAGAGCAGTACAGCTTGTGAATTCAGCATAAATAGACCGGATCGATTGGGGAAATTCTACCCTGTCACAGAATATCGACGCAAAGTTGTAGTATTCATATTGATACGTCATGTTAGGTGAGTGAGAGCGCCGGAGGCCTAATCAACCTCTACTCCCTTTCCCCCTATACCTATTTACATAGGCTACGATAACTGCGTACAATCCAGACCGTGTACTTGTATCATGTATGCCACCTGTGTGTTACGGTAAGCAGCAACTTGTGATGCCTTGGAATAAAAACACGGTGGTGCGCTATTTCTTCTGCCACCGACAACAATAAAATATATATCAGACAAATCTTTCTAACTCTCAGGAGATTATATCATTATTATGTTAGTATCACCTTCAACATTTTATATCAACAAAAAGGGCAGTTTAGAGGATTTGTTCAAGAGTATACAATCATCTGTCCTTCCGTAGATAGCTAATGATAACAAAGAAGACACAGTCTATAGTAACATCGAACTTGCCCCAATTAGATAAGCTGACCTTGTTTATAGCTATACTTATTTACACGGCAACCAGCAGTATTGGACGTTCTATTTGGTAACCAAGTAACGATTTGAACAGCCATATTGTATATATGTATGTGATTAGAACAGGACTAATATAATAGCTTGATCTAGAAAAGGTCTAATACCTGATAAAGAGTAGCAAAACTTTTGAGTAGTAATGCAGTTAGTATTAATAACGTTATATCCTAGGATTCGCGGAAGCACCTTATAATAAATGCAATTTAAATGCTATTCAATACGATAAGCATATATTTTTATAAAAAGGGACCTGCACACCGACCGTCAAAATCTAAAGGGTTATTTGGCTGACGTAGTTCTTGAAAGTTTCAATTAAAGCTCTAGTCATTCTATAAATAACTTATCATGGTATGGTGTCATACGGTTAACATTAATATGTTGGACAACATCATCATGTAAGCCGTATGACATCCATGGCAAAATATATACCTGCTGATTATTTCCATGACGACTGAAAGCATGCTATATTTTATATTATTTATATTTCTTAACGTGCGGTCGATAAATTAGTTAGCGACTTCTTTACGTTCCGGCAACAAAACAAACCAACTGAACACTGTCAAATATTAAAAATTGGTATTTGATATTACAAGATGTTCAATATGTCTCCGTTTCTTAATTGCTCTATTGATACGCTCAATTCAATTCGAAATCAGTTTAAAGAATCACATGATTCGTAACGTGTGCTCAAACTATGATGTCACCAACGAAGCATAATTTATGAGGTAAGGTTACACGAATATCATATACATTAAAATATTCATGAAATTAACCGGTTATTCATAACATTCGTTTGGTAATGTGTGACATTTATTTTTGGCAACAGTTTAAGGAAATTTTAGAACGTATGAGTCATAACATGAGGACTGTATTTCTTAGTATGAATTAGTTAAAGAGGTTGCCATTCGAGACTTAAGATCATCGTAGTATAATAATGTATATTTCTATGATGATGATGTGTATTGATGATCATAAGTCTTCTTTATATTGTTTCTCTCTCATTCTCAGTGTGATTATGTGCAGCCTTGCTTTACAACTAATTCTTAGACTGCTAACGATCGTACAGAAATAACTGCGCGAAAGATTGTGACGCAAGACGGTCGAGGAAAGCCGAAAGCAACTTGATTAGCCTATACTTTCAGTCACCTGTCAACTACTTAGAAAGTCGTTAACAGGATGCATGATTTAGCTTTAGTTAGACTATGCTAAGAACGCATCAGGCTCGAAAAGACGCGTACGTATATACACGTATATAATTAATTATTGCCGGTCTGATCACAGGACGTTACTGACGGTGACGGAACGATGCGATGGGCGTAGTCTAATATTTACCTCACGGACAAGAAAATAGAAGAACTGGAACACTGCTATAGAATGTGAACCTTTAAATGGAACTATAGTTGATTGATTTGAGAGATACCGTTCAAAAGATTTTCTACTATTCCAAATATTTTAAAGTAGATCATGGCAGAATATGTAGCTGTATGTATGCTAACAAATACATTGAAAAACTGGTTATTTTTGTTATGGTTCAAAAAACGGTATCTATCTTGTTATGCTAATCTAATTATTATCACGTGGTTGGCTACAATATGTGAGCAACTTAGATAAATGAATATATTATTTTTTTTCGTATAGAAGTAATATCCGGCGCCCTATTGAATATCGCAGATAGTGTTGTATTTCTGAGAAGTGCAAGGCTTTTAAGCTCCTTGAGCTTACGAGGCGCAATGGTGTGCTGTTAGCAGAGCAGAGGTGCCAGTGTGATCATTAGCCATTGCGCTTGCAGCTGGCTGACTATTTTAGAAGGCTTGTTAGCGAGCGACTTATATATCTGGTGTTGCAAGCGCCCATAGGCTACGGTAATTGATAACCATCAAGCGGCGCCTACGCTCGTTTACTGTCCTAATAGAATTAAAACAAAACGTTTTTTTACATCCGTAATATACAAAAGCGTTTGCGGGTATCTTATGTTTAGGCGCCATGTAAAAGGGAACTTATTGATTGCGAAGTGTACATAGAGGTACTATGCCCACTTCGCAATTAATAACTATATAGGACATACAACACTTAAAAGAATTCACTGATCCTACACCGGGTATAGAACCCACATAACGGAAACCGACAAGGTACTCTGACTAAATAGAAGATGCTAACAGTACTGTTGATATTCACAGTAGGTTTGGTTTATTTATTTTTTATACTGTTATAGGCTTGCATTTGAGCGCGATCTCACCTAATCTTAAATGAAGATGCATTCGACGATGGAGCACGCTTGCCTAGAAGATACCTATTCACTCATGACTTGAAGACACCTAGATTGTACTCATCGGGAAACACAGATTTAAGTAGTGAGTTCCACTTCTTTGCGGTACGCATTATAAAAGTGGAAGCAAAGCGCTTCGTGCGTAAATGTTCGTGTTTAATATCCACCATGTACCGCTGGTCTGTTTGTCTGGTCATCCGATGGTAAAAAGGGGAAAGAGGAATCAAATTATGCAGTTCCTCTGCACACTCTCCGAAATGTATCTGATAGAAAACCGAAAAACTGGCAACGTTACGACGATGCCCCAAGCTTTGGAGTCGTGTATTGATAAGTTGGTCATCGCCGATAAGTCGCCTGGTTTTACGCTCAATTGTCTCCAAAGCCTGATATTTTCCGAACCCATCACATAGGTAAGAACAGTACTCCATGCAGGATCGAACCTGTGCTTAATACAAATTAAATTAAACAAGTGTTCAGGCATAAAATACTGTCTCACCTTACTGAGGATGCCCAGCATTTTGGCGGCCAGTTCGGCTTTTGTCTCATGACTTTTATCACATACTTATTTCGAGAATTCCTATAATTTAAGGTACGTGTCATCGTATTAGTAAGAAAAAGGATTAAAATAAACTCTACAATCGCGAATATAATAATGCATACAGCAGAAACAACAGTTCGGCGAAATACATGAAAATGTAGCAAGACACATATTTTAACCCTTAACTGTAGTGGTGAAAAATTGTTAAGATTCTATAGTCGTGGGTCCACTGAATGGGTCCAGTCCTTGTTTAAATTCGTGTACAAGATATAAAAATATAAAATCTGTTCATTTTTGTTATTACTCTTGAAAATCAAACATTCATTAAGGTAATTTTATGCAAAAACAAACAATAGGAGGATATATTAGTATTTCTAATTAATCTTAATAAAAGAGATATTTTTTTACTAGCCTAAAAACTGGCTAAAAAAATATGAAAACGATTGTAAACATGAAAATAGATATTTAATTTTAAACTTCCAAATGTGCTAGTTAATGGTATAGCAAAACAAAATAGAAAACTTCTCCTATAAAAATTTTGACAATGGTCAAAGCGAACGATTTTATTTAGTATAAGTCATGCAAATAAGCAACTTGTAATCACTGCATAAGTGTGAAGGCTTTGCTGTTCTGATAGGTGGGCATAATGAACATCACTTTCTTTTATTCTTATCCAGTTTCAAGGACTCGTTACTGGTTCTAGTGCTGATAATATTATGGGAATCGTTTGACCTGAGATGAATAGGGCAATCTATGATTGTAGCATCTCTCTCTCATTAAAGACTTAGACAAAATTAATACAGGCCCTTTCCACAATTATTTATATTTGATTCCAAAAGCTCCTGCTTCAATTTGCCATCAGAACTGAGTAAAATTAAATACAAATAACAAAAAAAAATTACGTATCTGTAGTGGTGGGGTCCAATGGACCCACGTGTATGACAATACTGACCTTAGGAGTAGCAAGCGAGACCCGTCTGTCCTATTGTGTATACTTAGGCTTACTGTAGGAAGGTACTAAGAAGACGAGGAGGCTGCAGTGACTGCGACGGTTTTTATAAACATTCAAAGATTGTATATGGGTCCAATGGACCCACGACTATAGTTAAGGGTTATACACATTAATTTTATACCTCTGTAACCCGCGACTTCACTCGTTTTAAAGAGTAGCCTATATATCCGGCTTTTGATCTATCTACATGCTAAATTTCATTAACATCGTCCTAGTAGATTAAACGTGAAATGTATGCGCAAACAGAGTTAGTGGGATTGGTCGTAATAAACAGGAAATTTTTGCATTTGAGACTATCGGATTTACATTCACTTAATGGGCAGAAATTTAACTATAAGGCAACTTTTTTTTATTCTGTTTAGTAAATGATATTTAAACGACATGCCCTTGGCATTGGCTGGAAGTCTATGAGTGGCCATGACCACTTAAATAAAGTCATGAGGTAGATTGCTCGCTGGCCACCAAGATCATTAAAAGATTAGATTTGATTCAAAATAAATGTTTAAAGCACTTTCAGCACGCTTGAGCCAGATTTAGACTCACGAAATTATTTAACGCAATATTTTATAGTTGTATTATTCCATTTCCAATAGAAACTTACGAACAACGGTATAGGTGCACAGCTATAATTTCTAGCCTGTTAAGTCTAAATATAACCGCTAATTAATTACCTTTGATGACGACAGCTAGTTAGGGCTATTTACAACGCCTACATACAGCTTTCTAAGAACGTTTTGTACATAGGTTTGATGTGTGTGTTGTTACTGCCAACGTTATTTGCATAATATATGCGGCTTAGGTGATCCAGTGGTCAGAGAGATGAGTTAGTGCTGGTTGTGTAGATTCGCGTTCGATTCTCAATTCTTGTTCGATTTTCGGTATATAGATTTAAAGGGATTTCCATAAAGAAATTCTTATCAGTGTCTATAACGTGGCACCAAAATAAGATCTGCTGATATATTGGTGTAAAGTATATACCTACCTAACCCTTCGAGATTATAGGCGTGTAGCTTTATTAAATCGTTCCAAGAGTCTAGGGAACTGTACGTAATAGGCAAATGACGTCAACATTAATAAGTGAACGTTTGAACTGTAAATGTAGAGCATAGCTCAAGGCTTAGACGTACAAATCGATTCGTGAATACGTTTAATATATTACTACCTAAAAATTACTAATGGTTGTTTTTATAAAATCTTATATTTAAAGGAAACGCAGGTCTCTTATTCTTATTTTTACTAACATTTGGCCGCGATTTCGCCCGCGTGAAATATTTCGCCGCGATTTACTCACAATTTATTCGGGTCAACTCTATGCACTTTATCGACCTTTATACTGAAAAGAGCCAGACAAAACGTGGCTTAAAATATTAAGTTACTAAACTGCCGAAGCTATAATCATAATCCGTTTAGTTAGCAAAGATTACTTTGTTATCCGAACTGATAATTATGTCTTTTGAGTGTGTCGGTTTCTGCTTGTGACGGGTCAATTCTCTATCTCTATCTATATACCTATTGTATGCTTTGACGAATCTAGTAATTAATAAATACTGCCAACTGAGGTCGACGAGTATATATTTCAGTAAATATGCAAATGCAGTTTTAAAACGATATTAAATAAGGACATGTATTTATACGCTATGGACTTTAAAAGTATATCTGCCTTAATTCAAAAGCATAATTGTATACATAATGTAAAATTTGGAAAAATGAGAGGATCCATAATAATAAGTAAAGGAAAACTGCTATATTTATAGTTCGTGTTCGATACTATTCATAGTTAAGAACACGTTTCTTTTTAAATTAAATAATCCTAGGTATCTAAATTATTACAGAGTTCAAAAGGAAACTATATAAACAATTGTGCATGTCGATATTATACAATTGTCAAAGACCATTTATGTTAAGTAATCATGACAAAACAGTGAGTCACGAGTTGATATACATGCACGTACGTTCAACATTTTGTGTTCTTGGTATCGGAGAGCATATTTGTTCAGTGAGTATGCATATGTGAGAGACACTTCGCGCGGTGGACAAACTCGATCTTTTTATTTAGAAAACAGGCTCCGACTGTTGTTTGAATATTACGTCATACATGTTCTATAAACAACACGCATTATATTGCTGACTCAATAACTTCCTATCCGCAGTTTAAGTGCATAATTCGATTATTGCGCTTATGCAACAGATAATCCTGACTATCGAAGTATCGATTGGAAATACTTTCTTGCAATTCACTTTGGAATTTGGCGATAACCTTAAAATGGCGGTGGTGAGCGAAGCGTTTCATCTTACGTCTGCTTTGAATAGAGTTTATTTCTTGCTCGATTACTATATCAAGCTTTGATATTAGTACGGTGAAACCGAATCGATTCTATAGACAATCAGTCTCGCGGGTGTCCCTATTGTTCGCGTGAGAGCAATCGAGTTACACCTATCGTTTATTCCGGCTAAGTGAAAAGATTAAGCGGCACGAATACCATTCATGAACAAGTGTAACATACTTACATCTGCAGCTCGTATACGACGATATAAACGTTCTAGAAGCTAGACAAGTTCCTTTTATTTCTTTGAATAGCATTGCTATCGTAATACTACGTCTACGTAACATTTCGTAAGACTTTTTTACAAAGTTTATTGTCTATTAAGAACTTAATGAATCTATTTTTGTATCGAGCGATTGATTGATGACGTTGCTCAGAAACAAACACATTTACAAAGAGCGAGCATTGCCGACGCCCGAGGGCATGTAACGATTCGCCGGTGACTCCAATCGTGGATAAGTTCAGTAGCGATGTTGGGGCACAGCGAAAGTGGTTTCGTGCGTAGAGCTAGAGGCGCGGACCGATCTGGGACCGCCTGAGAAAATAACTTTCACGATATATTTCCGACGTTATTACTCTGATTGCAGGGACAAGTCAAGTGGTAAGCTTGTAACTCGCGACAATATATGTATACTACCACGACGTTGTTCCACGGTAATTTATTACAGCAAAAACGTTTATATGTACACATACTACATAGTAAACACGCATTACGCAGATATAGCGCGTGAATGAGCGTTTGTGATTTAGCAAAACAAGCACATTGCCCAATTTGCATGGTGGTCTCATTACCATTAATATTACGTGACATTCGATTAGTAATTCAAACAGGCGTCATTGAATAATACTGACATGTTCCGTATACGTCTGTTGTACTACGGACCGCTTTACTATAGCATTACGTCGGTAATACAATATTAATTTTAGTGAATATTGCCTATTATTTGTAATGGAGTATTGTTAGGTGTTATCGATACAAGCTAAGCAGTATTTGTAAACATAGTAATCATTATTACAGTTAGGCTCGTTAAAATGTTATCGATGAAATCGAAAGCTATTTATATCGCCTGTTTGCCTCTAAAAATTGTATAGATGGTTAGTAACATACTTCAAGTTTCTAAAATACTCTTTGTCAACAAGCAAGTAGTTCAAATTGTCAATTTGTTTTAAATGTTTGCCCCGATGCTATAATATATGGGCAGTTAATTGAAAAATAAGTCCACGAGGACTTAATGCTTTCTGCTAATAACTTAACTTGTTCATTATACTTTTATATTCGTAATAATAATGTAATTGACAAAACTATTCTACAGTTTATTTATTAAGTACTGCAAACTACTTCAAGTCTTGAAAGACAGCTAAAGCAGTTTTCCAGTAAGAAGGCTATTCTGAATCTTGATGGGACGCTGACTCGTCTGCCCTCAAAGATATATGAGCCAGCAAGTAGTAAATATGGTAGTAGACTACAGAAGGTACTTTAATTTATAAAACTGCATAATAAGATCTCAGTTACTACCCCAAACGTTACTATTACTTGTAATAGGCGATGAACGTATATACTGCTGCTCTTTATCGGACACTGCTACTGGATATAAATGCACTTAAGACCACAGTACTAATAAAGTAATCGCATATTTTATACATGTACATTCAATCTTTATCTTAGTAGAGAAACTGGGAATATTTATGCTCATCTAGGTCAAACAATGGGTGCTGTGACATCTGGTGAAGTTGCAAACAAAACGTCCTAGTAAATGTGATATTGATAAAAATTGCGATACGTGATCGGGAAATAAACTATGGCCACAATGGTGCTCTACGAGAAACTAGTATTATAGGGTGAACAATCTTAAGCTGTGTTGTTATGGTAAGACAGTACACGATACCTACTACGATTGTTTAATAGAATATGCAGTCTACACGACAAATATGACTTGTGGTAACAAGTCCTGTTTTGATGTATAAGGAGCAAATCGGCAGGATTCATCACGCTTAAAGCTAGTATAGACTATTTATTAGCGGTACTCTAGCAAAGTATCTTATAATTATTCTTCAATATTTCCCCTTTTGGCTGGTTTCCTCTCAGAATGAGAAAGGTTAGCTAGCCTATACCAGATGCCAACATTATCATCAATAAAAACAAAGAAATATTTCTTTATACAAGATATTGGAATAATTTTTTTGGTACCATTGCATTGATATTTGGCATTCAGTTTATCTACATATAAGCGTAGCACAGGTGCTTCATACAGAAGTAAGAGAATGCGATAGCTCTGTATTGCAGTTGCTGAATTTTATTATAGTACATTTCTCTTTACCTACCTCTCTATAACATTGCAATTCTGACAAAATGCTTTGAATTTCTCTATATAATCTATTGTGGCGTTTATTTTATTGAGTCAGTATTTCTCAGTAATCAAACCAGCTTAAAAAGGTTATTTAGAATGAAATGATGCAATGGATCAATCGTCATAACGGGACCACGAATGATGGAAACATACAAACGGGATGGATGTAACGAATCAGAACGTAGCTAAAAGTGTAGAAAAACGCCAGTGTTCACCATATCCGTATGAGGAGCACGTAACAAGCAATAATTTGCATACACGATCGTGACTTGAAATGTAAGCATCTTAGCTACTGTCTAAGCAACGCAGACTATTTATTCTGTCACTTCGTGCTACATATTTCGGTGAAACTTTACGCATCACTTTAAAAATAAATGCAGTTCTTGTGAATGTTCATAAAGACCTTATGTAGTAGACTGTTTTGAAACACGAAAGTTCCTATTCATCCTGTCATGCTAGCAGACACAAAATAGAAAACTACTCTCGTATGTGTTATTGCATTTAAACTTGTCAAAATGTATTTTGTGTCAAAGGAAACTTAAATGAGTACGTTTACCATGAGTAAACGAGGTGCTCATTGAATTTTCTAGCATATTAATATTTGCTGTCGTCTAAAGAAACTGTGTGTTATCGGCGTGGGATTAAAGTTGATAGTCGTTATTCTCTCTTGTGGGGATGAAGGGGAGGCCGCCCACACAACTGGGCATATCGATCGCCCCCACCAGGCGCCGGCTACGTCAGAGCGACACTGCGTCACTGCGAATACCTCTTTCACGAACCCTGCGAAATTAACCTCCCACGAGGTTTTGCCTATCCATAACCAATCTTTCTTTGCTTCAATTATAGGATGATACCTACAATTACGTTTAAGTTGACCGCAAAAATGTTAGTTTTCGTCTGTGCGGACAGTCTTCGAATACGTTAATAATTATTTATTGGATACGTCTCATCTGCACACAGTCACCGATGTTAATAATTATATACCTACTAGAGTCTTCGACAGTATTTTTTATTTACATAACTGACAAAAAGCGATGCATTTTATTTTTGATCGGCTTGTATATTGAATGTTGAAAGCAAAAATGTTACATTCAACATGAATGTTACGATGAAAATCCAATAATTCCGTGTATATGCATTGTTAAGTAAGTAGGTATTCAGAACCCCTCTAAAGAACACTTATTCAATACCACGTTCATTTTAGCGGGGGTAAGATTGCGACTAGTATACAGGGGTTGAAGGCCAAATTAAATGCCGGAAAAACCTAAACATAATAATGGGGTGAAAATGCCATCAATGTAATATTTACCGAGGGGAGAATGTTAAAAGCAATGAAAAGATATATCAGGGCATCGTAACAGCGCCTAAAGAAACCATATAAGAAACAATTTGAAACGAAATAGGTACGTTGACATAGTAAAGTTCACGTAGACGAGGAAGTTTCTAGTAATTTAATTACATTCGTGACCGGCCGCACAAATCCTTTACAAGTAACGCAAGTGAACGCTCTGCCTGATTAGATTTCAAATCTACCCATGTATCGTATATTTCAAAATGTCCATTACAGCACGATCTGAATTAATTGATAGAACAAACAAGTTATTCGTATGCCTTTCTTTAACTCAAAGCAAATAAATTGCTTTCGTGATAATTGAGAAGGGTGTTCCTACTTTACATTCCCATTGATATTATCTTTGGTTTAGTTTAGACGAACAAGCACGTGAATTGAAAGTATGGTAAACTTATGGCGTGTTTCGTTAACAATCTTACGTAATCTATAATATAATTATATAATTAATTTTTATATAAATAATTATATAAATAATTAATATAATTGGTAAACGTGCAGAATTGTAAAAATTGTATTATAGATAATGTATCATGACAGTATGGCATGCAGGCGGCGGAGTAAGCAGCTCCGACCGGGCGAGGACTGCATTCCTCGCGATCCACAACTCAGGCAAAGGCAGTTTAGCGGATGGGCAACGGGTCTTGAACCTAACAATGGCTCACATTCCACTTAATATCACGTCGATATATTGAACGCAAAGATAACATCCGTATATAATGTTATCATACACAATGATTTACTGACAGTTCACTAATTGCTTGTATAAAGATTTTTATGCGATAAGATAATGAAAGGCACTTGATTAATCTTGTTAATTGTACTTATACATTGCTTACAAATACTGTTACTTATTTATATTAATGTGAAAGTGCGTTAATTAGTTTCACGGAGGTGACGTTATTTTTAACGTAGATACCTACTAAAATAACATGGACGTTGTTGTTTTTAGATATTAAACATCTAAAAACAACAATAATGCAGTAATTTAAATTATGTAGCCACTTATCTGTTATTATTTATAATATTATAATAAAATACAGTTAATTTGAAAATATGTACAACTTTAAGACTCTATTAAATGAAATGTGCTGTAATATATGACGTGGCGGTGCTATTATAATTTTGATAGCTATCAAACTGTATCTACCGACGGAACAGTAGTTAAAAATAACAATGCTGATCGGAGTTTTGATAAAAGTTATAGTTGTAGCAGCCTTCGAACGCCTTAAACATTGCAGAAATAAGAACAGGTTGACATTGTGCACACCGTATCTTGACAATAATATACGGTGAGTCACTATCTCTCATAGATGTGCACTGTACATACATATATATATATATATATATATAATATGTAGTATCGTGACGTGTACGGTGTACCGCACGTATACGTAAAACGTGTGAACTACAGACATACCTAACATCGAAATCCACATTCAAGGCCAACAATACTAATTAGAGAAAAGCATATTATTTTAAGCACAACGGTTACGTGGTGCACGGCTCTTGTTTATTTATCCTGTTAATTATTCGTACAGAATCAATTTGCGTGATCTACATCCTAAATATGAGCTTTCTATCTCATCTAGACACGTTATGTAACAGAGATTATGATCTTGATCGATTATGGTAATAACTAGATATGACGCAAGGTGTTTTTTTCTATTTGGGTGCACAGAATGTAAGGCAACTCTCGGTACGGCCTCGTTCAGTGAAGCCAATAGGAGGTCTTGAAAAGCGGGCGTTGAAAGATTCTTATCATGATAATTTGTATAATATTAATACAGCAATATTACGTTCAGCTGCATTTTGCGTTCCGCATAACTACTTTCACCGTGTGTAATTTCAAGTGTCTGCAGAATAAACGTGTTAAAAAAATCTCTTTCAAAAATCCGAGTTCAGTTTTACGTTCTCGCTTAGAATTATTATTCCAAAGAATAAGAACATAAAACGAAAATTCTAATCCATTTCGATACTATTTATGCAGGTAAAATATTTAATACGAATAAATATTCAAAGAAAGTTAAAGAAACATTGCATCAATATCACAAGAGATTTGTGACATTTAAGAACACATCAGACGCAGGTCAGACAAAGATTTTAGAAGACATATTGCACTCTAATCTTTGCCTTGCGATGGCTTGATTGAAAAAGCGAGCACAAAAAATACCCGGCCTCAGAATAACTATTTGATACATTTTTTGCTGCACCTGAACATTTGAAACTGCAGTCAGTGTAGTGGAATCACTTAAAGCATTCTGTCTGCTATGTAGTAAATATTATAAGTATAGCACAGAATGGTATGTGAAGTTTCCGTGGCGATGCTAAAGGTGCGTCTCACAGAACTATTAGTCCACACAATTTCTTAAGAATGTACCTCAAATGACGGCAGTTAAAATAAATCTTTCACATATTCATCGACAATTTATTTACAAAATTTTGGAACATGGATTATGGAAAAAATGTCACATCCGAATTGCTTATACCGCGTCTAGACGTTATTTGTGTCGTATACCTAATATAAATAGGATTATTCTCGGGTTCTTTCGATGGGAGGATTGGAGTTGTAATAAGTGTTTTTGTTGCAGTTTGACAAAAGATCCATAATTATTAGAGGAATTAAATCACATGACAGCATCAGTACAGGTGTAGCATTTTGTCTCATCCTTTTATACCACTAGCCTTGCATAACTGCAATAATTGAAACACCGATTATATTTTTATTCCGACCATTAGATACATAAGTACTATCGGTACGAATAAATACTCGAGCAACTAGGTACCCGAATAACAAATGCTGCGATCTGGAACGGTAAGCGCACCTTTATTTAGCAAAATATGCCTGTTAGTGTTTTAATTTGTGATCGGTAATTTTAATCAACAGACGCGTTCAATGACCCCGATTCGACGCAGCAAATCCGAACTGAACACGGCATAGACCATTAACATTACCATTGGCAAAGAAATATCATTCTGTAAGTCAGTTATTTGAAACCGTACTTGCCTTTGCGAAAAATTGTGCTGCGTAATTCTCTAGCCGTCTTTAATCTATGGTAGGTACCGTAAATTTCGTTAGCTTAATGAATTTAATATGATCCTATTTGTATAATGTACTTACATAACATGGACATTTTTAATTCGGACGAGTTGTTTGCACTTGTATAACAATAGCGTGTGAACAGCATGACCACATCTTTGTATGGAAGTATCGCGAATTAGATCTCCGTTCGCCTTTCACTTTGTGAAGCAAGTTAAAGGGTATAAGGAGCGGTACTATATTTTATGTCATGAGTTCACGGCCGGTGTAGTTTAAAAACCAATACGTTACATTACGTAATGTATTAGGCACATTAATTTCCGCTTTAAAGAGACAACCTAGTTATTATGAATTAGTACACATAAATTGCTTATCGGTACTTAATCTTAGATTGAATATCAGTATGATAAAGTTTCTTTGAAGACTGTAATCATCGGCAGCGCAGGTGAGCCGTTATTCGCAATTGCAACATCAATAATAGTATAATAATGATGGGATTTCTAGATTCACGATGAAAGCTGCACACCAGCATTAACTCGAGGAAGGCGCCAACGGCGACACGGGGTCAACGACATTGCGTTATGAGAACAACTGTCACTTTCAAAGGTCGTCAGGCACGCAGATCGTCTTGTTGCCTATGGTAACCTTATATAGAACATTAATAAACTATATAGCTTTTGTAGGTTAAAAGAACGAGTGCACTCAGTGACACCATTGGAAAATGTATTTATATCATAGGAACGTCACTGACGGTCTTTGCAAAATATGTAGATAGGACGTTAACATCGAATACGTGTTATACGATTATGAAGACAGGGGGTTCTATAATAGGCAACACTAGACAGTAACATGCGGAAGGAAGACTATCGTTAAAAATACGGTTACACTAACTCGACTGGATTTGGCTATCGAGCTATTGAAAACGATTAAATGATTGAGGTGGCGAGTAAGTGCTTGCCACCTCAAACAACGCAACCACAGTTAATACGTTTCCTATAGCTTCATCAAACAACATCTTAATCAACATTGTTTGATTGTTGTTAATTGTTTGTTGAAATTAACCTGCGCAAGGTAATATAATAATGGATATAACTTTTAAGTAATGTACCTACTAAGATTGCGAAAACAGCGCCTTGAAGTGTTAAATGGTCATTTTATCAAAGAAAACATATATTTAAGTTGATGTTATTTATGTAATTTCTTGTGTTTAGCTAGGATATTGTAATTAATGCAAAATTCTGAAAGTTTCTAGTGGAGTATTGGTAACATTGCGTTAGTATCGCGACCTTGTTGCCGCCGCAACTATTTGCTTGACCGAATTCATTGAAACTCAATTCTGCTGTTCCAAAAACGCAATCGTATATTTTGAAGACAATGCTCCTTCCACAATTGAACAGAGAACGGTATAATGCATTGATATTTTGCAATTATCTGAGAAACACATTTATCGGTCAGAGTAAACATAAAGGGAAACTAAATGATGAAATATGCTCAACTGTGTTATAATCACACAATACAGTCGGCATGAGTGATCGCATTTCTGAACAGCTTTCAATTTCGCAATTTCCACAAATTTAAAGCTCTATTCTGCGAGCAAATTGTTCCTAACCTGACCTCGAGATGAACCATAGAATTAATGTTCACTTTAACTGAGATGCGACGTCCGAAGCATGTCATTTAGTGTCGCGTGCATATGTAATCTTCGTGCTTGAGACAAGGACTTATTGCTTCACGAGCTTCTTTATTGTTTACTGTTTTTGTTATCTGTTAGGATATTCATTGGCATTATGACCGTGTTATCCTCATATAACCGACTTTAAATTATACCTTCGTTTTTTAACACCTCGTCATCCATTGTTTACAAATACAAGTATTAAATCCGGAAATTTATAGGTATTGAAAATGTTGACAGGCGGTGATGTTAGTTGGTATGGCATTATGGCGTGACTTAACATGTAATGATAGTACAAGTGATATAAATAGTGGTTACTCACAGCTCCTCTCGTTGCCGTTGTGACAACACCATTTTCATTGTGGTCGGGTGACGCTTGAGGCGGCGGGCCCGTGTGGTTCACTGCACTAGAGTCTCACTTATTCACGCGGGCGACGGCGGGAACGCCGTTGCCATTATAACACCTGTGTACAATCACAATACATTTGTTTACTCACTAACAGTACTGGCCAAGATTATAAGGAGGAAGTTATCATTGCAGCAATTATTTGACTACAAATATTGTCATCACACATCTGTCTCACAATAAAAATAAGAAAAATTGGGAAATAAAATACACTAAACACAAGATGTGAGACTGATTAAAATGCATATATTTACAGCATCACATTTTAATATCCAATAAATGTTGCCTCAATGACATACATTTAAATATAAGCATATAAATGTTAAGCATAAACCTGTCACATGATGCAAAGCTGGTCTGTTTGTAAACTAATGTGGATTTGCAAAACCACCTGTCACAAAATTAGTGCAACAAGCTTTTTAAGTGACGAAATAAATTAAGACATGAGGAAGACAGTTTAAAGGTTGTATTACATCACTGACAACATTAAAACTTAGCGACTGAGTCATCCGTACTGAACATTAATACTTAAGTGTCGCCAATTTCGGTATAAGAATCTTGTACACCTTTATTTACTTAACCCTGATCGCTTGTTCTTGACAGTTGAGGAAGGGAAACAAATTTAAACAATAATATATATATAAAATATAAAATAGGACCACGGAAACCCACCGTTAAAGGGTGCAGGGACCAAGCTTCGGCGGTTAGGGCTCCAGAGAAAGGAACCTCCGCACTATGCGCGCCATGTCGAGCAATAAAGCCTTCTGAATCTTCAGCTTGACTTGACCCAGCCATTCAACGCGAGCCTCTTAAGATGGTGGTCGAGTCTCTTGGCAATTAACCCGTTTACCGAAATGACTATCGCTACAATGATCGCCGAGCCCACATCCCACATGTCGACAACCTATTTAATTTGTTTATCTTTTTCAGTTTTCACGAGATTCTCGGCATGAGGGATGGTGACATCGATGATTATTGCAAGGCGCTCTAATCGATCTATTACAACTATATCTGGCTTGTTAGCCACGACGGTTCTATCAGTGATGATAGATCGATTATTATTATTATAATTATCATATTACAACATAAATATAAATAAATTTTAATCTTATGTACCTAAAACATTGCATGCTGTTTCAAAATAAAAAGTATTATCATTAATATAAACTTAATATATTGAACCAGAACATAATTCAAATGGATAGTAAGAGATTTAAAAAAGGTTAGGTAATCAAAGGATGTCTTTTATCATTAATGTCAATGTGTCAATGACTTCTAGATAATCATAGTAAAATAGTTAATTAAATATTGATTATTTGTCCGTGGTTATGGTATCATATACTACATTTCAAGTAACTGGTAATAGCATGCTAGAGAATCTAAAAAAATTGTGCATGTCTCTACTAAACTTCACAATCGAACAGCGATAGCTCAATGGGGAGACCAACAGACTGCAATGCAGAGGGCCTCGGGTTCGAACCCAAGTCGCGAACCTCTGACTTTCGGAAGTTATATGACTTTTCGAAATTATGTGCATATTGATTGACAATTATCGCCTGCTCCATGCCTCAGAGAGCATGTTAATCCATCGGTCCCGGCTGCCATGAACATCTATGGCAGTCGTTATCAGGGGAGTGTCGACACAAAAGATCCCACTGGGTCGAAGAATCGCCGGTCTGCACTGACTGGCCCCCACATAAGATAAGATAAGATAAGATAAACTTCACAATCTCTTATAACTACTCTTTTACTTTGAAAGCATATTGGACATTAAAAAAAGTAAGATTACAATAATAGTCTCAGATATTGGAAATCAATCATATATCACCTAAAACAGTCTATGTTTTTTTATTAATCAAATACTTATTTAAAGAATAGCTATTATGATAAGGATAAACCTTAAAGGAAAGTAAATAAACATGTGGAACATACATATTGATGGATGCATCAGATCTTTTAGGTAATATTGTCACACATTACTAGCTAGCTTAACTTTGAATACTAACATCAGATTACTGTTAAAACATTCATAATAAAGGTATCATTATTGTAGTTACACAGTTCAAAACACAGCTTCACATCTTGTGACAATTGTGTATAAAAAAAGTGACATCCAGATTGGCAACCATAGAAGTATATATATTAAGAGTTTTGCACAGTGTAAATTAAAATCATATTCCTTATTAATTAGGGTCTGTTCATGATACTTGCAGTGTATGACTTCCTGAAACTAAATCAACTAAGAATATTTTTGCCAATCATCTTTTATCATTCATGCTAGCTAAATACATGTGATATAACAAAAACTAGGTATATAAGCCATATATCAATAGTTTTTGTTATATCATCTTATTAATATAAACCTAAAACGGTTTCATTTAATTGATAAATTTGAAAACAATTTGTTTGCACAAGTTATTTGCAGCTAATCAAAATTAGGTATGGCTTCTATGTCAAGGGCAAGTGAACCTTTTGGTGTGTTGTGCAAATGAAGCCACATAATGATCATTACATTGTGGTTATATGACATATTAGAGATGTATTTATATAAAATGACACAAGCCAATCTATGAGCTAGTAAACATATATGTATGGACATTATGATAAGCAAGATTTATAGAATGTTCGATTTTGGATAATGGGGGTAGTCACAGTTTAGGTTCAAAGTCCTAATCGACAATAGAAATACGAATATTACATGAACTTAAAAACAGTGGCTTTGAAATTAACTTTGAATATCATATTAGTCTTTTGTAATTGCAATTAGATATGTTTTGTTGGCTACAATTACTTCCGATTCCAACGTCAAAGCCTTATATTCTCACAATGCCCAGTAAATTCTTTAGGAACTTGTAGAGGATTTATGTAATTGTTTAGCATTGCAGTTTCCTTCATGAATTAAGTTATATCCATCTAACTATATAATAACATATACTGTAAGATTATAAATATTATAACTAGAAATGTCTATATAATAATAAGCAAAATTTAAAAAAAAACAGCGAATGAATGAATGCAGTAAATGACTCAGAAATTAAACGTCAAAACCAATAGGGTTACTGTCATTTTGCCACATCAACGAAATTCACAAATCTTGGGTAATTTCGTTGTTGGATATTTACAGTACAGCTGCACAATATTACACGTTTATCAATATTTGTTGCATATTAAGTAAATATGGAAAAGATTATTAAAAAACGAACGGCCATATTGAACGACTACATCGAACAAACTAGCAGATATTTTTATATCTTATTACGCCACATTACCTGTAATAATAATAACTTTAACAAATTATACTTACAGAACACAAAAACACTTAAATTTTCACTATTGCTTGGAATAAATATCACGCACTCTACAATCACACTTCACACAAGACCCAAGGCAGAAAACCGTTTTCGTTGCAATGGCTTAAACTCACCCACCAATCCAACACAACTTGAAGTTTCGATTTTCTTTCTTCTTACGACATTTATTGTTACAACGCCATCTATTTTAGACTAGGGCTAAACTTTTTAGATAAAGATGGAAGATCGCTATTTCAATGTGAGTAACAGAGTGATAGGAATATTAACAATATTGCCCTTTTAAAAAATAGAACTATTTAGCAGTAAAGCGGTCTACTTGGACAATTTCGGTATACTTTGGACCGAGAAGAAAATCTTGTCCATGTCTTGAACTTTTGAATTATATTGTCGATCTTTTCTATATTTTTCCAAAAGTTTATGAAACATCTTACTCATTGTAAAAGCAGTCACATCGCAGGGAGTGTGCTGGGCTCGAATCCCATACTGTGATTATTTACGTGCTATACAAATTAATAACGATTGTTCTGAATTTCAGTGTACTTTTAAGTTTTCTGTGTAATTGAAAGTTTTTACCTCGTGTCAGACGGCTTGAAACCATATAGCATCTTTAAGAAAAGAATATACTTCAGCACAATGAAATAAAACAATGGAAGAGCCTGCTGTTTCTAATAAAATTATTTGATGACAGTATACATAAATAAGTTCAGTTTGTGATGTTGTCAAGCTGTTATGGATGTAGGACAAACGGTAATGCTGAAAATCGATGTAGTGACCGAAAGGGTTATTCCAGGTTCATCGGATCTCAAAAATTCTGGTTCGGTGTACATTACTATTGTAATTATGTCTGTGATATCATTACAATTATTTTATTTCACATTGAAAGAATGTTTTCACTTAGATTGCAAGAGAAAATATGTAGTTAATAATTAATATTACATAATTGGATATTATAAAACAACAGATGAGAGCTAAAAATTGCCTTACATTAATAAATATTGTAAAAATTTCAGTAGCACTTACACATGTTTATAACTAAACAAAACATTCGTAATTTATCTCCCTAGGTTATTTCATAGGGGTTATTTATAGTCACCTAAAGTTGATTATATTAACTATAAAGGATTGCCACAAAATATAAGACAGTAAATTTAAAAATGGCTGGTATAGGTAGCGACGTGAAATTTCTCAGCATCGTGTCGATTGGAAAATACTGTTGATTATATAAATTATCAATTTGAAAGCTAAAATTGTGTATGTGTTACTTCAAAAATAAATAAATGATTTAAGATAAAAATAATACATTAATATAATTCTAATTTTATATCGATATATATAGTCGATTAATAGAGTAATTAGTAGATTGAGCGTATCTCTATTTCAACAAAACAAATGTCCGAATCGTGCGCCCATTTCGTAAGTTCCTCAAATGATAATTTTGATTGACGCCCTGAAAATAACTTATTTTTACAATATATAACCAAACGTGAACTGTTTTATATACAACACAAGAAAGTAGCTAGCGTTTTTAATAAATTTATTCCAGGTTTTAATTTTTTGTACATCATCAATACCTACGTAGACGAAAGGAATCAAGTTTCATAAATAATGGTGTTTGCATAATTACTGCGATATTTAGAACATCTAATCAATTATAACGTTTTGGCTACATTTAGTTCAAAACAGTGCTTGGCAAAATGGCAGTGATCAGTGTTCACCTTTCACCTTGCAGCAAGTGAATAGATTTCGGTTTCGATCATCGATGTGTTACTCGTTAAATCACGTACGAGGCACGGATGCTGACTCTGAGGAGCAGTGTGTGCGATGGTGATAGCAAAGAGCAAGAAAGTAAAACCAATAATGAATAATACTATTAAAAATATGGATTACAACTGGGCAGCTGGTCCTGAGCCACCAAATAACCAGGAAGGCGGTGTACCCAAGGCGATCTTCATTCCTCACTCGAATTCGCTGGCGTTTGATGAAAGACGCGTTACTCTGGAGCAACCAGTCAAGGTAAATGATTTCCTCTTTAATTCTCATTAGTAGATATTCTTAGTAAATTGGCAGTTCAGTTTATCATGTCTTTTCTAGTTAATGAATGGTGTGTGACATGTTAATTAGATATAGTAATTCAGACTATCCTTGTCAATTACTTCTATTTAACACAGTATCATTCAATTAAAGACATTAGCATTTCATGGGTAGTTGTTAGATTATCACAAACATTGTGCTCTGAACTGCTCTGTTCTATCATCAGTGTAATGAAACTTGTTTTTTCATATTCATATATTCATTTTAATTTGTTAATCTAATGAATAATACTCATAATTTTCTATTTAGGTCATAATGAGACTTAAAAGCAATGTACACAAAGAGTGTTAGTGTAAAAGAACCATTCCTTATATACCAATTGTAATCAGCAGGCCTTAATTATCTCATTAATTGATGATCTTGTATAGGACTAAGTAGATTTGTAATTTTAAAAGCTATGTAATAGCTATATCAGCTCTTTCTAATAGCTATTTCATAATAAGTTTACAGCGTGTAAGTATTAATTTTATACCTCTCTTATTCTAATTCTGAGGATAAAATTTACAATGTGACATTTCACCTGTCTCTATTTTATTCATCTTAGTGTTAACTGTAATGAAGATAGATAAAAATGTAATATAGTTTGATATAATAGCCTAATTTACAAAGTGAGATACTGTTGTAACTATTGCAAGGTTGCACTGTTGCTGTTAGCATGCTCAATGAAATGGTTTTGACATGAATCATAATTTGATCATGAAAAATGTAATACTGCCCATAAACTACTGTTTAAAATATATGTATGGCAATGCTGGTCATAATAGGGTAGAGAAAATATGATAGCTTCTCAAAAATAATAACTGTTTAATATGTACTGTATACTAATTTAAGTTGCCATTAAGTCACTATAGCATTTTTGATTTCTCATAAATATGACATTGAAATTTTTATATATTAATATGGTTCATTTGAAATCTTTTTGTATGGCCTTTACAAATGACATATTGACAATTGTTTATATAGTAATAATGATGTATTTCTACAGCTATATATACAGATTTTAAATAATTTACTTTTTTACCAATATTGAATGTTTTACTATAAAATGCACAATGATAGAGTATATTAGAGTGTATTCATAAAGTGGCTGCATACAGCAGCATAGCATGCATAGATCATGTTTTAAATTAAAAAAGGTTATAGTATTTTATTTATAGGCAATTATTCAGGATTAAATACTTATAACTAACTATATTTACTGCAATCACTTAAAATTAATAAATATATGCACAATTTATAAAGAATATGCTGAAACAAATAATTCAATTGAAATTCTTGTCAAATCATATTGTCCATTACTGTCATGCATTGTCATATTGATTTTACAATAGGGTCAGATGTTAGGTAAATACAACATTTTTACAATATTTATTATTATCTGTTGGCTGGTATAGTTTACTCTCAGTAATCTAAATCTTTTGCTCTAATAATCTATGATAAGAAGTTTATCAGGATGGGAATTGATATTTCTACTTTATCTCAAGTTGTTGCTTGCTTGTTGCTTGTTGCATTTGTCCAGAAACATATTTATTACAATTTTAACATTTTTGTTAGAGTACTCTTAGTACAAGGATGTAAAACATTGTATAATATGAAATTAAAATAAACCACAAATTAAAAGTATAGCAGATACTGTTGCCAGTATACTTATTAATTGAGCATATTGAAGCATTAAATATTAACTCTTAGAAACACATTTAGGCATTAATTACTTATTGCTATTACTATAATATGACAGCCTTAATGGGCAACTTAACCTTGTAAAGTTAAATAATAAAGTTGCAACAGCCTTATAAATAATATTATATAAATACACAATAAATATCCATTATCTGTGACAGGTATATTACAGCTGGCAATACCAAGATAATCAAATAACTATTGCCCACTAGCAGTGCCAAATACAAAATGCTAGTAATATCTTTGGTATTTGTCAGTACAATTTAAATATATCTAAAATAATTTTAGTCTGCTCTAAAGATGTAATTAGTACATGCTACCTATGATGTCATCTTATTGTATGAAAGTAATATTTTTGTTAGTATTTTGATAATTGATTTTAAACTGTCCTGACTGTATAGTATTTGTTACTAGACAGTGTCTACTTCCTACAGTTTTATATAGTTAGATTTGGTTATTTATTTAATTTTTATACAATAATATTATGTAGCATACAGCCATTAATAGATCCTCACTTATAAGCTTTATAGTAAAAAAAAAAGATGTACAACACAATATTAGAAAAAGCTTAAAATTAATTTATACATAACACTTATACTAATTTTGGAAAAAGTCTTGGCTAAGCAACCGCTGTCCACTGTCGCCTGTTTTGCGTTGAAAATATCAATGTCATGCGCTTTATACATTACATTAAGGGTCTTGCCTGCCCGCCACATAAAACTATTTTGCTGATAATTTGTTGATGCATTAGGTAAATGAAGTGGTGTGGTGTATATTGTAGTAAAGCTTTTGCCAGAATATTAAAGCAGATTTTGTGGAGAAGTTCGGGGCAATCAATAGTATTTGATATAATTTTTTTGGATATATTTGACATCAGACATTTCTCGTCTATTAGCTAATAGCAGAATATGAAATTTAGCACACAGTTTTGAATAGTCTTCAGATCTATACGTAATTCTAATACGATAAATATTTAATAAATCGTTTTTGAATGCTTTCTAATCTTTTAATATATTTATTATAATATTGTGGATTCCAAATTTGCGACCCATACTCTAAAATACTTCGGACGAATGTGCAACTCGACGTACGCATCACAAACCCAAGGGTTTGAGAAGCTTTTTTAACAATGCCTTCAATGTGTTCATCATATAGAAGCTTCGGGCTGTACAGAACACCAAGATCATGGATCTCATTACATTTAGGAATAATTTGACCTTTAAGTGTATATTTATATGATATAGTGTTATTTTTCCTGGTAAGTAACAACTGTGCACTTTGATGGATTCAAATCTAACTTGTTTCTAGCACAATAATCATCAAGACATGACAAGTCAGATTGTTATGCTTGGACATCTTTACACAATGAAATGGAAATGTAAAATTATATACTTCATCCCTTTAGGTTGAAATCTTATATTCCGTTGATAACCGCATTATGTTATATATGTGAGCTCCCACCTGTTGCCAACAGCAGTGGACAAAATTGGCTCACTAATTAACACTGCTTATATCCTGACATGTCTCTTGCTTTATTTATTCTCATTGCATTCCTCAAAAACTTTATTGGTTTAAATTACTTTCTCTAGAATATCTCTGATTTTTTAGGAATTAATATATGAGTAGATATCCATTTTTAACTTTTTTAAAAAAGTTTACCTAATTTTTATTAATATTTTTACCTGTTTTATTGTACCAAAGTTTGGATCAAACTTGGCAAAAATAATTTTCTCAAATCAAATGTTTTATAATATTGGGCTGGATACCTATCTGACTATGCAAACATAGTATATGTTTATCATAAAAATATAACATAGATACCTAAATTAAATACAAATTTTCCTTGTTTATGAGACTTGTTTATCCAATCATGTTATCCTTTTCACATGTAATCTATATTCCTGTTAATATACATATATACTAAAATAAATAACGTATATTACTATAGTACTTATAAATAAATATAAGTACCAGATTGACACAAAAACATGCTATGGGTCAAAGTCCATAGAATAACGTCCAGTATTGGGAACAAAGAATCAGTTAGGTGCTATAAGTAAGTACCTACGTCGTTTCGTATTAATCATCGATGTATTAATTTGTGAAACTATAAAAACGAAAGGGTTTATTAAAGCTTTACTATTTTTTATGCCACATCTATTAAGCCTTTTTGTTCAAGACGAGCGTTAAATAAAACGCAATTGACAAGCGTGTCACACGCGTATCATGCATTTATCCATAATTTAGTTTGTATGCAGTCCAGGCGTGTTCGTCAGTAAGCGGGAGTATGTGCGACCACGAATCCTCGGCTGACTCACCGTGACCCCAGCCCCGAGGTGCTTGAGACGATCACAATTGTGCATTGGCAATTAAATTTAATGAGATTAAATTGTGCTATTTTAGAGCACGCATCTGCTCCCGCGCTCTAAGGAAGCTCGAACTTATCAGTTTTATATTCGTACTAGAAGCTTCATAAAGTTGTACTATTATTAATAGCAACAGTTAAATGATCTTCGTAATAAGACTACGACCGTTGTCTTGACGCCTTGTTTATAATTTTTATCCATTATCTTGCTAATAAAATTGATTGATATTGGAAGCTGTGATTGCGAGGTTAAATGTGTAAGCTTTAATGGCAGCGAGGACCCTTAAGGAGCAATAAAGGAAAATACCGCGTACTAAATAGGTAGAATGTGCTTCTTAAAGTAGATAATAAATGATGTATTGCGTTTAATATCCATGTTACTCACACTACCCGGTTAAATAAATGTGTAACTCGATGCGCGATAGGTGTTTTTTTACACGCCCTATGTATGTCAATAATTCAATATTACAGTGGCAATATAATCAGCGTATTTTCAATCCTTAACTTTGGGCTTTGACTTATTGACGGATTCAACAGATATAGGAGCTATACACTCACATTTCGCCACCTTTCATGGCTACAAACTATTTTTTCACAGAAGAACAATACCACATTTTGTCTGACCCGGTATTTAACCCGCGACATGGGGTTAACAAGTGTCGCGTGTCTTAGCGGTGCGTGTTATAAGTTGAACGACTGGGACCAAGCGAGATCCTAGCTTATTCTTGGGTTATCATTACTACTAGAGCTGTCTGGACGAGTACCTCCACCCTACAGAAAATCGCAGCCAAACATCCTTGTATTGTGTTCCTGCGGCTAGTAGAGTTTCTAGGCGACGCTATGCCATTAGCAGGGAGCCAGTTATCTTTGTCCCTTATGCTCGCTGCACTGCAACTACGCTTATTACCGTCTTTTTAATAACCAAGTGCTCGCGAGTAGTTACTTGGTGTTGTATGCGTCCATAGCCTGCATAGGGTAGGGTAACGCAAGCATTTCTAGCCTGCATAGGCTATGGTCACGCAAGCGTCCATAGCCTGCATAAACTATCGTAACGTAGGCGTCTATAACCTGCATAGGCTATGGTAACGCAGGCGTCCATAACCTGCATAGGCCGTGGTAACGCACGCGTTCATAACCTGCATAGGCCATGGTAACGCAAACGTCTATAACCTGCATAGGCAACGGTAACAACCAACCATCACAAGAAGGGTATGTTAGTTTATCACATTCGTTATTAAACAAGTGCCAGTCGGACTCGCTCACTGAGGGTTCCGTACAAATTTGTAGGTATTATTAGGTATACCTTTACTCATGAAAAAGAGAAAACGTTTCTTTTTTCATTCTTAGTCATAAATCGAAAACTATATATCATAAAATAATTAAAATCTGTTTAAGCTTTTGCCAATGAAGCCATTTCATATGATACCTCACATGATACGGTTAACTCAATTCAAAATTTGGACCGCTGTTCCTTGTGTTAAGACCCTGTTTTTTATGATTTAATTACAAATGTATAGTTTTCTTCAGATTTCCCCCTATACTTGTAGTATAAGACGGTATTACTTGCCAAATTTCATAATTCTAGGTCAACGGGAAATACCCTATAAATTTTGATTGCCTTGAGTGTCGAAATATACGTTTTTGCGGTATAACGGCCGTATCTTTTTTTTTACGTTAGCTTAGAAGTTTGATTTTTCACAGCTTCTAGGGACTGTAGGCCTGGGTATATTGTTTTAATTTTAACTCGATACTTCCATGCGTTCGCGAGTTAAAGGGTCTTGACAGACAGACAGACGGACGGTCGGACAATGAAGTGATCCTATAAGGGTTCCGTTTTTTCTTTTGAGGTACGGAACTCTAAAACCAACATTTTGTCTGTGGAGGAACAGGGTGAAGTCCCTCCAACACAAAGGGAGGATCCTCCGACCAGGCTGGTTGATCGTGCCTGGCGGGCTGCGGCCTGACGGTTGATGTCGGGAGCTTGTATATATACTTAGTCGCTGGGTAAATGTCACTTGTGCGATTCAAAATTGTGTGACGTCATTTGAGCGCTTATTGTATGACGCCATCTGTAAGATGTAGGTGGCGATGTAGGTGGCGATGTAGGTGACGAAGATGTAGGTAGAACTTCTTCGTCTGTGCGGGGTCGCCACAGTACCTATTCCCCCCGAAGACTGAAGGTCGATCAGTTTCATAAGACAGCTGTCGAAGCTTATTTTTTTTTATTGCCATTTTTGGCATACTGGCACGTGGTCCACCTGATGGAAAGTGGTAACTGCTGCTCATGGACTTTAGCAATTTCAGGACACAGCAAAGCCGCTGCCTACCTTGAAAGAAGAACTCTCTTTAAACCTCGTTTGAAGAAGGACATATCATAGCGCTCGGGAAGAGTGTTGCCAGTGACAGTGAGTTGCCGCTAGTTCCAGTGAGTTGCCGCTAGTTCCAGTGAGTCGAAACTGTATGCCGCTAGACCTCAGTGAGTCGGGTTTGAGTGCGGTGAGCGGTGCGTGTGCTTCAGTGGGTCGGGATTTGTTGCGTTGCAGTTTGTCCCACAGTGAGTCGGGGTTGATGCTGCGTAGTTGCTGCATCGTGGCTGGCTGCTGCGTTGACGGCGACTGAAGCGTCCTGCTTGTGTGGGCCGTGTGTGCAGTGGGTTGAGCCTTGACGCTGGTGAGGTGTAGAGAAGACCAGGCTGCGCGTTCGCTGCAGGCGTGTGGTGGTCCCTGTTGATGCCGAAGAGGCTGGCTAGCTGCGACTTGATTAATGCTCATCTGGAGAAGTGCTGTGATGATTACGTCGGGGTCACCAATATGCAGGAACAAGGTGTGAAGTCCCTCCAACACAAAGGGAGAGAATCCTCCGACCAGGCTGGTTGATCGTGCCTGGCGGACCGTGGCCCACGGTTGATGTCGGGAGCTTGTATTTATACTTCGCTGGTAGTCGCTGGGTAAATGTCACGTGTGCGATTAAAGAATTATGTGACGTCATTTGAGCGCTTATTGTAAAGCGCCATCTGTCATGGCTCCTCTACATTTTGGCGATTACAGACGGTTACGCGCGAGCACGATCGTGTAGAGGGCTGGTTGTACTCCCTGATCATCGTCTACGATCGCCTGCGACCCGTGAATTATCGGTTTTTCGGACACGCACCAAAGGGAATCGCCGGGTGGATGCGTTGAGGTGCCCACACGATCGCCGATCATTCATTCGTTAATTCAACCAATAACTCAGCAAGTAGATTCTCCAGTAAATATCTGAAAAAAAAAAAACTGTGCGATAGGGAGGCAAATAGACGTTTTTCGAATTGCGAAGTTCGGTGTATCTAAACTTACTTGACTTAACCCGAACAAGCCCACCAAAAGGTAATTGTACTAAATATTTATTGTGACTACTTGTATCTTGTATCTAATGTGGGGGCCAGTCAGTGCAGACCAGCGACACTTCGACCCAGTGGGATATTTTATGTCGATACTCTCCCAATAACGACTGCCATAGATGTTCATGGCAGCCGGGACCGACAGCTTAACGTGCTCTCCGAGGCACGGAGCAGGCGATAATTGAAGGGTTAGGTATTTACAAAAACAACATATTTGAATTGAATGTTATTTAACAGGAAGCTAAAAGAACTTAATTTCTCTTTTATTAATTGTGACTGATGTCACATTTCTACATATTATATAAAGAAAACACTACAGATTAGAAATCCTATCATATTGACTACATAATATTTATACATAATAAGATATTTAGTAAAAAATATCCGACACATATGCAGTCTTTGTGAAATATTCATAGTTATATTGTTTTTGTGAAAAAAAAAAAATGTAATGACTGGCCACCACTGGCTGGCCACGGTTGTTTTGACCAGTTCCTGTGTCATATACGCCGGCAAAAGACGCCCGGTTGTCACCACTGCGGCGACTGTCGCGACGTAGTTGCGTCGTAGTAGACACGGCGCTGCACACTTTGGCGGTTTGCCCCGCCTGGGCATCGCAGCGCCGTGAGTTGATTGCGGCAGTCGGATTGGTTGCCCTCTCGCTCCCGGCCGTAGTTCAGTCTATGGTCCGGAGTGAGAGGTTGTGGAACGCCGTCGCCTCCTTTTGTGAGGAAATCATTTCCATCAAGGAGGCGGCGGAGCGGGAGAGGGAGCGCTTAAACCCTCTCCCCAACCGCAGAACCGGGCGCCGGAGGGCGCGAGATGACCTGCCACCCTGAGGATTGACCTGGGGGAGGTGGGCTTTGTGGGCCTGCCCGCCATCCGTTCAGCACCAGGTCCGAGAGGCGGCGTGCGTGTTCCCACGCGCGCCTCTGTTTCGAGTCCGTCTCCCCTCAAGGGGGGGACAGTAGGGTTTAAAGAGAGTCAGTGCCTCTGGGTAGGTCTGTTTGTGTAGTGGCCTGCCGTTTCATACGGCGGGCCGAAACCTCGGCGGGGTCGCGACCGCATGTGCAAGTGATTCGCGCGGCCCCGTCGATAGTGGTTTTGTCGAGGAGCGCCGTGGTAGGTTTAGCCGGTATTCCGGGAGGTACATTATCATCTTTACCATCTTTCTTTTACCCCGGCGAGTCCGACATAATCCTTCCGCCTGCCCCCGCGGAGGGGTATGCGTCATGGACTCCTCGAACATAAAAAAAATGCCCAACTTCTCGCGCTGGTATTAAGTTATTTCTATGGTTTAAATGTTCAAGTCCTTTAGCTTTTTTCATTTTTATCACATTCTCCTTTTTTTCTTTGCGTTTTCTTCTTCTACAAACACCTTGATTTTCCATTTTAGATTTTTAAGTCGCGAGAAAAAACGTTAAATCACAATATAAGGCACACGTCGTTTTTGACATTGACATGACTACAGACATGACATTTTTCTTCCAAAAATTACATATGTACAAAATGTTATGCAGTTTTTGTAAAATATTTCTGAAGATACTCTGTTCTCGTAAAATAACGTAAATTTGAAAGCCAAATATCTTCGTGATACGTAGTTTTTGCAAAATATCTGTTAGATCATTCGATAGCTTAGTCAAAGACGAATACAGTGGTGCCAACAACTAAAAAGTTGTAAAAAAGTTTGTTATGTAGTTTTTGTAAAAAACTCTTCAATTGTCAATCAATACGCACATAATTTCGAAACGTCATATAACTTCCAAAAGTCAGTGGTGCGCGACTTGGGTTCAAATCCGAGACCCTCTGCATTGCAGTCTGTTGGTCTCCCCACTGAGCTATCGCTGCTCATTGTGAATACTTGGTTCTATTACGATGAATTGCCAAACATCACCATATTTCTTTTCTCAAATTTTTTCACAACTTTTAATTGAACCACATTGGTATAATGGTTGTATACCTCTATTAAATAAATGGTTGCAGCAGCAACACACTCCACGACCATCTTGAAGCTTGTCCTTAGACAAACTACTACAGACGATCGTGTGGATGCCTGCATGATGATCGTGTCCATTATAGACGATCACACGATCAACGATCATCGCCGATAGTGTAGTGCAGGCTTTAGATGTAGGTGGAACTTCTTCGTCTGTGCGGGGTCGCCACATGTCATTAATGTATCCAACACGTTTCTTGATCTATTGGCTACATCGATGTAGCTTAACCGCACGCTAAATTCACGTAACATATATATTACTGTTAGACGATCAATTTTATGCCTACATTTTAGACGTTTTGTCCGTTATTACGTGCTCCGACACGAATAGGTTTTGATCTGAAGATACAAGTCTCGGACTAATCACGCATGTTGCTGAAATGCAGATATTTAAAAACTGCAAACTCGACACGTGTTGGCGGTTTTAAATCCTTAAATAAAATAATTTGCGTGATACACGGAAGTCGGATATTGTTGTCCCGAATTGGAATCTAATACCAGTGTTGTTTTTGTCATTAGTTTACGTTTTTGTAACTTTTCACCAACAAGGCATATCTGACTTTATGTACAGTAGCTGTCCCCCGCGGTTTCACCCACATTTATTATTACTACTCCGCTCCCGTGACTTAGCGTGATGTTCTATAGCCTATGTTAATTCTGGATAAAGTAGCTTTCTAATCGTGAAATCATTTTTAAAATAGAACTAGTAGTTTTTGGAGTTTAATAATTACAAACAAAAAAGCAAATCTCTAATATATAGTATTAGCGTAGACAAAAAATAAACTGCCTAGTTCCTTCCTTGATATGTTTGGGCTGACTTTTACTGCTAAACCTGAGGTGACGGTATTATGTACCGGATATTCTGTAAGAAAATGTTCAGTAGCAGTTTTTGAGTCTGAAAATGTGCCCGACGAATGCTTAGTAAACGACCTTTGGCTTGACTGTTCCCTAGGATCTAACAGAGCATATGCGGTGAAATGTGGGTGTAATAGATCTCTTCCTGGGTTAGGCAAAGGCGTGATACTAAGTTATGTTACGGACAGAATAATGCAACTATATAGCTTAGAATTGCCACCTGCCTATTTTTGCGGCATCGGAATGTACCATTTTAACAATTACTTAACTGATTTTTTCGTCCTTCGCTGGCAACTCTACGCGAAATAGTTTTAGCACGATCACTAGCCGAGGCCCTAGCAAGACTTAAAATATTGCATACTAAGATATGCCAAGAACGTAGTAATATATCAAGATTGAAGCTAGTGGAAATCTATAGTCTTTACCTACGTCTCCAAGTTAGGCGTGAGGCTAGATATGTCTGATAATATGTACTGTGTATAGTCTTCTATTGGAGACAACGTCTAGAGAAAACATAACAATCCTATCAGTCAAACGGACGGAGTGTACTCACGAATCAATAACCTATAAGTAGTGCGTGTATCTCAGTAATTATGTTATGGATGTAATAATGCAAACATGATTCGAATTAATTATACAACACACTCGTATACACATACGCTTGATATGACGATACGTTCTTATGTCCAGTTAGCCTTCACACAACTGATTATGGCGTACAATAATTGAATACGTAATTTTGATAAGGGCATATCTGCTATACACAGTATAAGGGATATGATCCCCTTTTGGAATTACATGTTTATTTACATTTTCTCTTCGTTTTATATATATCTAGATGGCTTTCACAACGTTGCTCGCGTGGTATGTTATTAGTGTTATTACAACAACCTATGGGATAGTTTAGCTTACTATTATGAAAGAAATTTTTGATTCGGTTATGTAGTTTCAATACTCCTATACAAGAATATATTACTCTATTTATATTGATATATGTCAATGTAATAGATTGGGATAGGTTTGTATACCAAAAGAGGATGAAAATCTAAATTATGTTAAATGATGTATTCGCAAACAAAGTTCAATATACACGTTCTTTACCTGCCTCTGCCCCGTGTGTGTATAGGTGTATGACGTGAAAAACTAATTAGTAGGAAAAAGGGGCAGATCCCTATTAGACAGTTAACACGCACTGTAGAAATAAACATAGGTCTGGCCTTAATCACTAAAGATAAATAAATCTGTGCGTATATTTACGCGCTTTTATCTCTAGTGAGTAAAAGTTAAGTGATGTAGAAAGGTGTTGCGTAGCGCCTCTTTACGACATGCGACGGCTCGGGTTTACTGTGTATCACGATGCAGCAAAAACATTAGAACTGAACAATGGCGAGTATCGAGACTGCGTCATATGTTTTTAAATTACGCATCATATGGACTGTGAAAATGTACGAGTGTATAAGAATGCCCCGGTCCGCTGTTCGGTAAAGTTTGGGAGCAACACAATAGATAAGTAGTGACAGGGTACCTTGTTGCCAGCTCGCCCACGAGCACCGTATGTATGACTAGCGTTGCCAGTTTAGTTAACTAAGGTATTGGGATAACTCAAGCGACAATCTTCACATTTTCTGTGCAGTCGTATTGGAGGACAGCGATATTAATCATAGTTTAATCATGAAGCTTCTGTCATTGTATAGTTGCTAAAGAAACTTCAATCTTGAGATCTAAGGCCCGTAATATCAGTCACAGTTCAACCCACTGGCGACAATAATTTAAACTAGGTAAGGTTAGTAGATTAAACTATAAATTTATTTATATGTCGGCATTAGAACAATCTACTAAAAAAAAAATTGTTCAAAAACAGGCATAAAATTACTTACTCAAGTGCTAGAAATGATTCCGTTTTATATTTTTAATACAAGCATTTACTGCCTGTCCGACTATTATTAATAGCTTTAAACATTGCAACATTTAGTAAGTATAGTAGTATGATAATTAGTATTCATACTCCGTCCATTCAGCAGCGTTTTCTGCTCGAGGTGTTTAGTCTAATTCGCTGTAACTTAATTTCGGCATTTTATTACACAAAACAAAACCTTTGAACTTTGTCATAAGCTGAATCGTTGTATTTTATATTTCTTTGCCGCATTCTGGACATTATACGGAATGTTGGGACAGTCCCAAACATGTGGCCACCCTACGTATAACTCGTTTCCTTAGTTGACTTTATAACTTTCACGGGACAATGAGCGCTTATATATTTTTTATTCTTGGTTAAATATATGAAGCGTAACCAAGCAATTTAACCGTGTAATATTGACATAACAGCTGCTTAATGTAAAATTATTTTAGAGTATTATAACGTGTAGATGTTTTAGGTGCATCATGACATGTTTCTTAAATGCTCGGATTATCTTTGCTGAGTAGGACGTTACTGTTCACAAAAGAGTGTACAGGCTAAACTAAAGATATCGGCTTTTTCCGCCTCTACATAGCTTTGAGTCTCTACTAGCCACGAGTTTCTTTTCAAAATGACAATAAGCCATTATTATCAATACGCTAACCAAATGCGGTTCGCTAATATTCAAAAACATTGCGTAGAAATTTCGATGTGGCTGTCCTTCACCGTGAAAGCGATCGGTATTTCAATTTAGGTTTCAACTTCGAGGGCCAATAACTTTGACTTTAAACGATCTTTTTTAAATATAATATGTCTTTATACTCATATACATTAAACAAATGATTGTTACCTGATAATATATAGAACAAATGTTTTTCATTCGTAATTTCCTTACCCTAGAGTTCTGGTAAGCTTCTTCATTCACTGGCCTTAGCGCTTACAGCCGGAACGGGTGACACTCGATGTATTTACTATTTACATTTCACATTCATTGCACGCAGTTTGACCCTTATTTTGTAAGTTCACAAACTACGGCTTTCCATCACAATAAAAACGGGACTGCCTTCTTGTTTAAGTATTGATTCTAAATTTTAAAGACAGTTTCTTTATTTTGAGAAAGGCGTACTAATCCGGGTTGAACGTGTGAAAAGAATGAACGAAAAATCTGTTAAAACGTAGAATGTGATTAGAGGGAATAAAGCTAAAGAGTTATCGGAATATGTCGAAATCAACAGCCATTGCTTGTTTCTGTAAGGAACAGGTGTAAGTATACTTAGTTTGTGTACATGTAGTATAATGAGGGCGTCATTAAATAACCAAATGCAATGCTCCTTGTGACAACTACCTGCATTATTACCTAAGCTATAGAAACCTTTGTCGTATGCCTACTACTACTTCGTAGTAATCACACGCTGAACAGTTATGTCATTTGCGCGAATTCTGGTCGGTGCGGCCAGAAATGGTTGAAACAAATATTTTAAAGTATAATATCATGTATACGAAACAGTTTCATTTTCATTACAGTTATAAATAAGGTTTACTTCTTCCAAGCAGATGTGTGCGAAATCTTTGCAAGCTGGTTTTATCCGGGTGAGAAGCAAAATGTCGTGAAATGAAGGTCTTGCCTTTAAATCCCTGAAGGATTAGGTTAAATATAACTAACCTACGTATGTTATGAACACATTTCATCGGTTATGTTTTTATATCGTATGTAGCTGGCGGTTAACTTATTGATATTGGTTAACTGATTTTACGAAATTCTTTGATAGAATCTTTTAATAATATATAGCTTCGCAAAAATGGAATCCCTAAGACCTTACGATCGCATTTACGTCTACGCTACTGACCTAAGAAAACAGATACAAATTATTGTTTGTGTCTTACTGGTTCTTTCCAACAAATTTAACAGGATTCGTAAAGCATGAAGTTCTTTACAAGACCTACAACCAAATAACTGTGTGCCCAATTTAACAAGACATATGATGTTTCAGATTGGAAGAAACGTATATCGAGCGACGCCGAGTCCAACGAACACAATATTCGAATGCCGAGTGCTGTCCCGTCACCACGCCACGCTCTATTACGACAAGGGCCATTTTTACCTTGTGGTGAGTAAATTGTTACCTACACATGTTACTTACGTTGCTATTACTGTACAGTATCGGCGAATAGTATTATTATCTTAGTGTCTAAGTATGTAACGTCAAACTTTCTTATAGTTGTAACTGGAGAAACTTGCTTATTAGCTTTGTTAAAGCCTAGAGCAATGCAAATTAGGAGTTATCTTTTCTCAACAGGAACAGCCAACCAAAAAATCTTGTGTTGTTTTTATAAATAGGCTAGGTTTTAAGCAGGCGCTGTATTACGGAAAGTAAATGGTATTTGATCTTTGCGTTGACAGAGCAGCGACTGTATTTTTGCACGTAAACAACACCGTACAGTATACTCCCGTGGCCTTTAAACGCTTTCGATATCCTGAGTATCACTAACGTATATAGGCTATAAAACATGCGGACGAGGTTGCGGACAAAAGCCAGTTTGGAATAATATAGACATTTGGAAATATGTATGTTATTATTCCTGTAATAGCCAGAATTCAGAAACAATGAAAACAGTATTGTATTTGGCCCTACAATACAATAAAATTACGAATAGATTTTTCAGGTGATGAATTTATTGCAATAATAAAACCGAAACATTACCAAGAAAACTAAAGAATTTACAGTATGGATTGATAAAAACAATTCAAATTGGTTAAATGATTGTTGAGATCACCCTGAACAATAGAACAAAGGAACCACTCTTTATAGTGGCAGTGTAGATTGATCAATTGTCGTCAGTCAAGTTTGCAAAGTTCTTACCATAACAGTTGTTATTAATGCGGAGCGCGCCAAAGCGCCAGCCGGTGAGGTCGCTATGGTTCTTACTCGAACTACTTCTAACGAGGACAAGTGGAAATGGTTCACTACATTGGTGATTTTTATTTAACGATTACACAAGTAAGCCCATATGTAAGTGTAAGTAATACTTTAAGCCCATATGTCATAGTTTGTGAGTGAGTTCAAACTTAACTAGCACGCCGCCATGGCTTCGCATGGGTAGTAGAATACCTTAACAAATTATACACCTAAACCTTCCTCATGAATCACTTTGTTTATTGGTGAAAACCGGCACGAAAATCCGTTTAGTTTTTGAGTTTATCGCGAATAGACGCGGCGAAGGATTTTGTTTTGTAATATGTAGTGAAGCTGTCGAAGAGTTTAACGTGAAACTTCTCACTGTGGTACATCATAGTAGCACCGAAAAAGAGAGTTTTAATTCGTGAGTCTTGTAGAGTTTAAAGAATCTTGATAGTTTAATTATCTTCTATGGTATGACTCTCTTCTACCTTTTTGGTTCTTCTGTTCCATTTACTCTGGTCAGCAGAGGGATTGTTATAGGATTTCTTAATTGATGAATGATGTTTAATTAAAAATAGACCCAGTAGATGACAAAGCCTCTATTACGTAGGATCTAAAACATAATTGGAGAAATATAGGTGGTTTACATATCCGCCTTTACCTTTGGCATACCTACATAAATAAAATCAGTGCATCTATTTTGGTGTTATATTCATAAATAGTGTTTGCACTGGAATGATTGTCCAACTAGGACAATACGATTTATGTGACTTAAGCAACCGGCGCGTGGCTTTGCTCGTGCCTAAATTAGCATATTTAAACAACATAAGCAGACATACACCAATGTTCTTTTCCTCATAGGCCAACCTTAATGTTTTGTGAAAACTTTTTAACAATAGTACAAAGTAAATTAAGAACAATGCGTGAATTGTTTGTGTAACGCCAAGTATGTGTATTCATTCATATCTACTTATTCAATGATACTTCGGTCTGTAAACATACCTCGACATGTATAACTGTACCATGTGTTTAAGATATACCTAAACATATGTAGTATCGTGTCTGTATAGTCTTAGGTTACAACTGATCATACCCATAGTATGCTAACCATGTTTTGATTCTACTTAGGGTATAATACCGGAATTTATGGTGTTAAAAAGAATGTCCTAGCAAGAATGCTGAATGATAAACATTCTACCAGATCGGAATCGTGCCCGAGACTTCACCAGTTGCGCAAAAGCTCTAACTTACCTAAACGAGGCAGTCTTTTAAGGTTAACATTTATGACAATGCCATATTCGAATTAGTTTAGTGGTGATATGACGAGAGCGTAACTAAAAAGTCAAGTCAACCCACACGGTATATTATGAAAGAGCCTTGTGCTGGTTACGTGTGTGGAAGCCTAGTCTTTCGGCTAGTTAGCTTCACCATATCCGCCCACAAGCGATTTCTTTAAGCGCCCGGCGCACGCATGCTAATTCTGTAGTACTAGAGATGTTGCATGACGATAAAGTCTATTGTTTCGATTGTATAGACATTTGATTGTTCTCGTTAGTTTTCTTTCGTTACACTCTTGTATAGATGGCAATGAATAGAATAACTCCATGAATAAAGTTCATTCACTAATTCAGCGACACCGGCATTCTGATATCGAACTCTTTGTTGATTGTTGTGCTTGCTGACTATAATAACTGACAAATATTAAAATACTATTGTCGTCATCCTCATGTTTTTATGCTACAGAGATAGCCAACAGGTGTACCAGGTGTACCTTATGGTAAGAAGTTATGGTTTTCTATGAACGCTTGCGATGATAGAGGAATGACCCACGTGTCCTTTACAAATTAAATTGTGTTTGGTAACTCAAGTGATACAGAGTATTTTAGTTCACCTGCTGCCAGTTAAATACTTTAAGAAACTCCTGCAGAATATATAGGATTCCGATTTTTTCGACTGTTGAAACATGTAGCAATTGCTATTGGCTTCATCTTACTGAACCGTGGGTGCGATTATCAGATTGTTTGCCTACAAACGTCTAAATAGTTCGTGGAGCGTCGATACTCGATCGTTGCCTCGCCTCGTAAAATCCACAATGAGTTGTAAAGAATAAAGACACTAAGGTTGATCGTAACCTCGATAAGATACTATGTTCGCTTTTTCGCTTACCTAGCGAGGCAAATTGATATTTGCAGGCGCGTAGTATATAACCGCAGAATGTTTTCATCAAGGAAACTTAGCTTATAGAAATAAAATAGTTAAAAAGTATTGTAACGTAACTGTAAGTACTATTGTAATAAAATTTCAACTAAGGCTTCATTCACACGTACATACCACAACCACACCACATCGACGCAACAAAATGTGATCAAGCACGTAACCACGTGTGAATAGTGTCGCTGCAGCTTTTTGCAGTTGCGTTGTGGTTTCTACAAAATGTGGATGTGGTTGAGTTGTTGTTAGTAGTTGCGATGTGGTCGGACGCTAGTTCGCGGTGTCGCAGGTGGTTGCGTTGTGGTTGCGATGTGGCCAGTATCACCCACGTTGTCGAAAATGACGGCAAAATGTGGTCCGTGTAAATTCTACTATTAATTTTCAATACAAAATTGCGCTCGCCCACGTGGTGTGGTTGTGGTGTAATTGTGGTTGTGGTACGTGTGAATGAAGCCTAAGGCTAATTAGTTTATACAGGTAGAATGTTGCGGTCTTGCGGTCGCAATCGGTGCAATTCGACCGAAACTTTAGCGACCCGTTGTCTGCAATTGCGTTTAGTATTAACCTTTATGTTAATTTGTAACTAGAAAGATTTGTGAATGGTGTTCTATAACATTTTTACTTCATTAAAATTAATTAGTCGTGTCTTAACAACACGTTTTTAATGTGGTTCATGTTGCATATTTTTGATTTGAAATCAGAGCATTTTAAAATCTTAGTAATCGGTACGCGGCACTCGTGACGCTCCTGACTAAAAACAGAGAAGTTTTATATTGTCTTTACGGCCACTCCTACAACTAACAAGTAAAAGTTATCCGAAAGATAAATCGCATGCTGTCTCATTCATGTTAGGTTAAAGAAGAAAGATGGCGAGACTTTTATCTTATAGATAAATTGTATCTGGAGATGGTAGTACAAGCCATTAGTCTTCTAAAGATACGTACAATCGGCCGAAACTCTGGTGTTCCACCTCTAGGTCGAAAATCGCTTGTACACGATGCTGGCGCACAGGGCAAGCTCCGCCCCTTAAAACTCGTTTCAAGCAATATTAATATAACTACATATATATATATATATATATATATATATATATATATATATATATATTTAACAAAAGTGGATATTGTTGCGGCGTCATTTCATTTATTGAATATTGTTTTACTTTTCGGTGCCTCGTATTAGCAACATGTAGCTAAATATGGTTAAGAATGAAATAGGTAGTCTCTGTGCATTACATGATAACTGTTATGTTTCTATTACAAGTAAATTTTCAGTATTTGACTCATGAGTATGAGTTTATTATTAATTTAAATTACGCATATTAATTTACTGTTTAATAGATTTAAAAAAAACTTATTTTCAATAATAAAGCATTTTGTCAAGATACAAAATGAAATTAAAATCAATTACTTTTAGTCTTGGGCCAAAATCAAAATCTCAAGAGATTTTCTGAACAAATTAATATATTTTAAGATTACGTAAACGTTGTTGCTAGTCAGTAGCTTTATAGAGTTCGAAAAAACTCTTATAGAACAGCTTTGTCCGTCCGTCTGTTATACAACTTTCAACTCAAGAACCGTAAGAGCTAGAGACAACTATAGGTCAACGCCATTTGACTCAGCATAGTCGATATACCTCCGAAATGACTATGACCTTTGACCTCTGACCTCAACTCTGGTCACGTGGTGACCTTTGCATATTATTTGAACCATTTTTTCGAACTCTTAAGATTTACGGCAATTCATTGCCGTTTCTCACTTGATTAAGTTCATTTTAAGTTAATTAAAGCTATTATTATAACCTATTCTTTGTTAAAGTATTCAAAATCAATAAATATCATTTGGCCGACTATTTTAGAAATAGTATCGGTAACCAGCTGTCGCATTAACAGACAGGACACAACACGTATTGTGTTCTCAGCTGCTTAGTTTTACATTGATCATAAAATATTAGTAGCGCCCAAATGACTTATTCTGCATATCTATTGTGTATGTGATTGTGTAGATACACAATAGGTTTAAAAATTAAACTCCCTATTGTGCAAAAAAGAACGGCTGGCTACTTTGTTCTACTTTGTTTCTTTAGAATTATGCCGATAAGTCGAGTTCCATACCAACTGTTTTAGAAGATAATCCTTTTATTTACATTTAGCCTCTCGCATGTATTTAAACGAGACACAATAAATTTTGTATTGTGTCTCGGCACTGACGCGAGCGCGTCAGGTGTCGCGTTAAAAAATAATACATTTTTTATTCTTACCTATTTTGCGTATTAAAATAGAATACCGAATGATATGATTGTCGTAAACTTATTTATTGTTTTGTTGTCAATATATCAATAGAAAGAGTTATGGAACTGATGGTGTGCAAGATAGAAATAAATATAAAAAATATGTATAGAAATATCTTTACCAATTTTTATAAGAATATGTTTATCCGTTAAAATATAACAGCCTATAAGTTCCAAACACATTTCTTTTAAATCCTATAATTTTTTAAGTAATTTCGTTATTATATTGTCGGAGTTATAATTATAGTAATATATATTATTTAAAATATTGTTTTAGAAATTAAACTACTATATACGGATTTTGTGGCATTGTTTATTTGACACTTTATTACATAATTTTGAAAACTGTTACACTACTACTACTATTAAACTTTACTAATTTTTAAGCTAATTGAATTATTATTAAAACTATTTAGATTTAATTTAATTTTACACTTTCCCTGACGTTTCGGTTGCTTTTCAGCAGCCATGGTCACATCATGAAGTCTAGCTGTGGTTTGCTAACCACAAAACCACAGCTAGACTTCATGATACTTTGAGCTCATTCAGCGTAAATAGAAACACCGAATATTCGCATAAACAGAAGACAATATATTGTTTTAGAAATTAAACACGCAATTAATGTTATGTAATCATTTATTACAATAATAGAATACCAATAAACTGAAATTGGTCCTTAACTATAATATAATTAGTGTATAATAAACTACCTGCGTGGCGCAGCGGTAGTGAATGCGACTGCTGTGGGTTCGAATCCCGGGTCGGGCCAACAAACAGTTATTGGGCTTTTTAGTTAAGAAATCTCAATAGCAGCCCGGAGTTAGGAAGTTGGCGGTGTAAGACACCCCCTTGCCTCGGAAAGCACGTAAAGCCGTTGGTCCTGCGCCTGATCTTTCTCCGGTCGTGTCGGATTATCGTCCCTTCGGATCATGAGAGTTAGGGAACAGAGAGTGCACTTGTGTTTGCGGACACACTTGTCCACTATAATATCTCCTGCGTAGTTGGCCAGTCTCCGTTACGACAGGCCGCCGTGGCCGAAATCGGTCTGGAGGATATTATTATAATATCCTTTCATCCCGCTACAAATTTCGATCCATGTTTAATGCCAGAGGTCCATTAATACACGATACAAGTCAACAATACAGTAATTAAGGGTCCGGTAAAACACAGCACAGGTCAACGTTAAGGCAATATATATCAGTCCGTGGGCAAAACAAAAGTCGTTTGTAAAAAATTCTAAGCACTGAGACGCGTCGACATTACACGAAATACAAATTTCAACTAAAATAATAAATTTAAAATAGTGTTTTCTTTCTCACGTGTAAGGGATGTTTTGATTGGTTAAGGAGAAATATGGGCGGGGTTACATTTCTTTGTTCAAATGATTCGGTTTGCAAAGTGGCACACCGTGGATTTGGCTGATAGTACATCCATATTTGATGTATATCCCATGTTATACTATAGTCATTATTTTATAATGGGTTACTATCAATGGTACTATTTCTTCATAACACGTATATTACTAAAATTGTAAGTAAGAAATTATCATATTGATATTTTTTATTTATTTATTGACTCAAACTTATACTATCTATACAGGGAATACCTAATGCGACAGTACAGCCAACAAAAACAATATTACATAAAACTTGGTAATATTACAGTACACTTATTTAAATTTAATTACAATAGCAAATAACCGCTAGTGCTACTCTGTTAAATTCACTCAAAGTACACATGAATAGGTCTGACTTGTTGTATATAACCTCTTTCTGCCGGACCGCACCAACGAAAGGACGTGTGCATAATTATTGTATTAAAAATGATCGTTTAAATTAATATACATAATTATGATGGGTGATTTAAACATAGACATAAAATCTGATAATATAAATCGTAACTCGACATATTACTTAAACTCGTTTAGCGTGTCATGGGCTTCTAGCTGGTCACTTATTGCCAACGAGAGATAACAATTGCCTAGACCATGCTATGATAAAATCAAGGTTCTCTACAGTTGTTTTTCAGGCCCCAATAACCAATCATGCTCCAGAGTGCCTAGTGCGAATTTGTTTTACGTTAACGCGATCAACACGTTTATTAAGTTCGGCGCTCCGATTAGCCCGCTCCAAGCTCTTAACCAATCAGAGAGCCAAACGCGGTAAACGTCTCTATCGCGTTAACGTAAATAAATTTAAATAAAAGGTCCAAAAGACAACTGTATTTCTAAAAAATCTACTGTAGACTCTTGATATATATGTATATCAAAATATACCCCTTAAATAAACATTTATGTAAAAATGTTTCAATAACTTGGCTAAAATCACAAACATACGCGGTTGTTGAGAATGTATTTGTTACACTTCGGTAAATTTCTTAGTTCTTATACATAATTACCTGTCCCTCTAGTAGATTCAGATCATTAATTAAAATTTTCTGATTATACTTGTATAATACAATTAACTAAATCTACACACTCCATCTTAACAAGTAAAAAAAAATATCCAATAATTAGGATGAGTAATAAGAGTAAAAATATAAGTTGCCCGCAGTTCATACAATAATTAGTGGTCGAACTATTTGTTAATGGTATTACTTATTTATTTAATTGAGAATGCCAACATTCGTATACTCCATTAAATGTAGGTATTGTAGACACATAAGTAAAATATTATAAGTGTAATAATTAATCAAAACATGCAAGTACAGGCCTGCCTAGTTGTAGCTTAGCCTAGCTTGGCCTAGTTTAAAGGTCTGTTAATCTTCGTTATCATTTTCAGATAAAAACTTAATTGTCTTTGTGTCAATAAAAGCTTTTTATTTTATTTTATTATAGCACGTTGTATCTCTATAGGTATTATTGCTGGATCTTACATCACGATTCGATAAACTAAGCATTTTCTTTTGTGGGATTAGCAAAGCGCTAGTCAAATCTCTGGTAATATTAGTGTTCCGCTTATACCCAAAGGGATTGTCTGCAAGGCTGTCATTTCTAAAACAATAATTAATAATAATTAATATTTATTTATTTCAGCCTATTTACCCATACAATTTGTTAGTAACAATTAACTTAACCTAGTAGTAACATTAAATAACATAATACAAACGATTCGAATAAAAATGGTTCCGTTGGTTAATTGCGAAGAACCTTGCGTTAACAGATTTACATTAATTATTTGTTATTGTAAGAACGGTTTCTGCTTTGTTTTCGTAGGTCGCGATCGATTTCCGCATTTAAATATACACGGAAGGATGTAAAGAAGGTCAAGTAGGTTTATGCACACACCTATTTCATTGCCTTACTAGCTTTTAATCGCGGTTTCGCGCGCTTGGTTGTAAATAACGATGCCACAACAACTGTGCATTCTAGGATAACAGAAGTATGTCATTCCCGGCCCGTTCACTATCTCTATGCAGAATATTACGTGCTCCGTGAAGAAATAACATACGAATAAACACACTTTTCACTATGGCTGCAAATGTCGCATGTCCTCATTAAGCGTTAGCGCATACCAAGAGCAAAGCAGAGCATTTTCTGAGACTACTGAAAAATTAATCTTATGACAATTCCATACATTGCAAAATTAAATACACGTCCAAACTTGATGCTCGACCATGTTCGAGCTTACAGGATGCGTGTTCGAGTATGCGTTATACATGCGCGAGCGCGCTTGAGCCGCCGCCGCGCGGCACGCGCTGCCCTCGCTCAGTATTGCCAGAGCGAGAAAACTGTCTGGACGTGTGTTTACTACCTACGGCATGGCCGGCGTCAGTTGGAAATCATGGATCATGACGTCTTATTTTATTTACATATTCTTCATGTTCCTCTTCCTTTGCCAAAAGGACGATAATTACTAAGTCCCAATCAACCATATTGAACACGTCTGCCAACGACGGAGTTTGGCATCAAACTAGTCAGTCATGCACGCCCGCCTGGCAAACCAGAGCATTTTCAACGGAGCTTGCTCACGGAGGGGCGAGCATGGCGTCTTTATGGTCGAGCAGTCAAAATTTTGCTCGACCATGCGCGAGCATTTTGCAGTTTGGTGTGCGCTGACCCTAAGTGCTTGTGTTGTGTTAAATTGCCAGTTCAGACAGTGCTAGATTAGTATTTGATATGATTGATTCCAATTAAAATCTTCATAAGAAAGGTTTTTGCAATTTGAAAGATGCGCATCGGTCTGTCATGAATATCTATGGCAGACAAGAACAATATTGAGTTAAAACCCGCAAATGTTAATAAAGCTGTTTTAAAATACGAATACTGTTAATATTTTTCACTAGAGAAATTACATGGCACTGTAAAAGAATCGATATTAAGTTGTATCTTGTTAAACTATGAGCCGACTATGCTTGATTTGACAATATTAAGGTTTACCAACGGAAATATTTCTCCAGTCGAGTAACAACTCTTATGTTATTTCATTTGAAGCCTTTGTACTTACTGAGAACTACTAAATATGCATCTCGAAGAATTTAAAAACTGAACGCATAGAATATATTTAAATGTAAAATTAGATAAAACAGATTGTGGACCTCAGTCGTCTAAGTTTGGTATGTTAATTTAATCGAACAAGCTCCTGCATGTTGACTGTTAATTTATCAGTCTTAAGTACTTTAATATAGTATATAAAAGAAGTTAGAGTATATAGTTTAGTAATATAATTTAAATACTATGTCACTTAGTATTTCGTATAATAGCTTTTGTGGTAGCAAAGCACGTCGAAAACGTCTTGCTTACATCTGGACTTCATTTCTAGAGAGTCAGTCCTTCCGAATAAATATTTATGCATATTTAGTAACGGCTCATCTAAATTGTTATATCGTTTTCTTTACGTTTTGTATAGATTTCTTTCGTAGAGAGATTTGCATAGTCTTAATCATAACTATTGACCGTGACCTATACTATGGATGTAAATTAAATAGCTAACGAGCATAAAAATATTTTTTCGAGTTCGATCTGTATGTTAATGGTTGATTTTCTATTATAATTTTCATGGATACATTTATCTATATAAATATTTTAAAGATTAAATATAAATAAATGCACACAAATAATCTTTATGATCACTAGTTCCTGGCTTAATTCCCGGTTGAGTGAAGGGTTTTTGTTTTAGAACATTCTTAATACCGATACAAATTATAGAAATATCCCTTGTGAAAGCAAAAGACTATAAAACAAAGTTGGTTTATGTAGGTGTTATACATCTAATTGCTCTTTTAGTGATTTAAAGACAATTCATTAATATTTCCATATTTTTTTGTAGTACATTTACTAGTGCTCTAGTCTTAAGCTTATGAATGAGGTTAGCAATCGATTTTTTTGAAGACTACTTAACGGCAATAGGATCTAGGCATTCGTTGTTAATAGTGTTACTTTTTACGCAAGATAAAACGTCAGAAAATTCACTATGAATATGGGATTACTTTATATTGAAGAGTTGCTCTTGTCGATTCTATTTATCGCACATCTTTATCGGTTGCTATCTTGACATCCAAATACAGATATATCTTATTCTGTTGCCTAAAAGGTTTTCTAAGGATTTCCTCTCGCATCTTTCTTCGCAAAAACTATCTTAAAGAAGTTTATCAGGTTATTAATTGATCATTTTTAACTACGTTACAATTAACAATCATTCTAATCAAGCATATTGTCTAGCACAATTTAATATAACATTTGCAGAATTACAAATGCAAAATTATCAATAGAACAAACTATAAAGAACAGGTTTTTATAAATGCTAAGTTTGTGACGAGTTAAGTTATGAGTATGACAATCTATTTTTATTACGACTTTTATTACTTGAGGTGGGGCGTTTAACGTTTCGATAAAGTTTAGTTCTCATTTTAGATCGGGATGCGTGCATTAATGTCTTGCTGAAAATACGGCAACATCATTCATACACCTTGCTACGCTAACCAAAGACATAGTACAATATTACATCTGAATGTCTCTGAAGGGCCAAGGAGAGGTGTATCAAAGTGCTATTTCCCTGATTCTTTTTGGCCCTATATATGAAGACGACGAGCGTTTTGTCGTCAAACAGCCACAGTTTCTGGCTACGTTTTCTGAGAAACTCTTCAAATGACATGGTTCTGTTCATATACGAGCTTATTTAGCAATACAAACGTTGTATTGCTCAATTCACATGGCGACTTAAGCTTTCTTTACTGGATTACTATTTAACGGATTTGCGAATGATTAAACGTAATTTCAATAATCAACAGTGCAAATGCAGAACATGAACATATTAATTGGCTACAGAATACATAACACGCAAGACGTTGCCGTCGTTATCCAGTTTTTACGCCAGGCATAAAAATACCTTTGAATAATGGTATCGAATAGTACAGTTATATGTAACGTGTTTCACAAATGTGGAGCGTGTTGTTTGTGACAACTGTATATCGTTAAACAAGCAGTTCTCAAATCTATTTATTTATTTATATGTGGCAGAGCAATGAAAAAATTTTAGGAAGTTTTAATGCCTATTTAGATTCTTTGACTCACGGCTAATTAATTATTTTTATTGCATAATGATGACGGTTCCGTAGTCGACTTTTTTAAGCTAGTATCGTGGCATATAAGCAATACCGATTGTCCGATAACTGCTATCAGTATCAGGAGTCCCTATCTTCAGAACCTGAGTAGATAGGGTTTCGGGGGAGAACTACGAGTCTCCACCTTTGGACCAGGGTACTGCGGGGTCAGGAAGCCAACTGCGCCTCGAAAGGTGTGTTCTATCGACCGCTGATTAGACTGCGCGGTGCCTGACATTGGTGTTGGACTCGCAGGGGTATGTGGTTAGCCGCAGAGGACGACATGTTCGTTGCTCGGCAAGCACATGGCGTTCGAGCGTCGTTCTCATGCGCGGCTAGTGCGAACCAGTCGGTCGCGTGAGGCACGGAGTTGTCTTTAGCGAAGTAGCAGCGTGATTTCGCTGCCACAACGCATCTCGGGCGCTTGTCTGCTCAGCAAGTAAAAGTCATAGCTGGAGTGACTCAGGCCACACTCGGCTTGTAGGCCTATTTGGGTAGGCGTATGGATGTACGTCGGGAAGTGAGCGCGCCTTATACAGCTCCGGTTCCATACTGGAGATATGGAAGGCGGCTTCTCCGTCGGCTTCAGCGAGGTTTTCGTTAGCAACTCCCAGAGTTGCGAGTGGTGAGCGGCTTTATTGCTTCGATACCTATCTGGAGAATAGGTAGTGTCACTTAGGTACGAGGTACCTCGCTTACGAGAACCGGATCTCTGACGTTAGGATGGACAAATCGAGATTTGCGGACAAGACCTGTCTATAACTGGTCCCGGAGGTTGCTCTCGGGCACTGGAAGGTACAGCGGCTCCATCTAATATAACCTTGACGGTTGGTGTAGGGGAACGCTATATCATAAACTGGACTAGTCGTAGAGAGAGGGGATGTCCGATAACTGTTGCTATTCCTGTTAAAAGGAATATCGGTACAAAATCGCCGCAAAGAACAGTAAGTCTACATTAAAAATGTCTATTTGAAACTTCGGCACAAATGAAATATTGAGAATATGAAGTTTCTTCAGATTTCTTTCTTTTATAGTGACATAACTTCGCTGTTCGGACCACTTCGTGGCAGAGTTTCAGACGATTAAAACGTTACTTTATATGTACGAATAGCATGAACAAGCAGCCCAAAAACTTGGCGTTTACTTTTCATCGTACGTCCATGAAAAGTAAAGGCTAAACTTACGAACACAATACAATGTCGACAATTTACGACATATTTCCCTCAGTGAGATGAATGTATACTATTGCCAGTAGAATTTTTTGATCTCGCATATTTTAAAAATGTATGTCCGGCTGAGATTTACCTGATTACCAAATTACATCAATATCTGTCAAGCAGTTTAGCGTGTTGGCGTAAAAATAAAGAGAACTATTTTCGCATTATATAACGATGTTGATATCGGCTCACGAGATTGTCGCAATTCAATAAATACCTGGAAAATTTAAATATGCTCGATGTTTACAAGCATTGTGTTGGTGTTATTTATTGACTGTGCTCAGGTATTCGTTGGAACATGATTGTTTGTTTGTTTGCAGGACAATCAGAGCAGTAATGGCACGTTCATCAATAACAACCGGTGCTCAATATCGAAGGAACAGGAGCCTCACGAGGTGTTCTCTGGTGACGTGGTGCAGTTCGGCATACCTGTTGTCGAGAATGCTGGCAATTCTGAAAAGGTTGGCTATACCTATGTTATTTTCTTACGCAGGTGACTTATCGCGAAAGGACTTTAAACTTGTGTGTAATAGATTTTAGAAGTCAGTTTAGATATCGAGACTGATTACGTTTACTTTTGTTGTTTAAATACTGTTTAAGCAAAAGGCCTAAATCTTTTATGGCTTATTATGGTAAATTAATAAAGTACTTGTGATAACTTACATCTCAGTGACTCAATATATAAAAATATTCGAATCTCCTCTTCCGACAGCTTTCAACAAGTTTAAATTGAAAGTTATAAACAGAAAAATCGCGATACAATCTGAATAAAAATTTCAATGTGTAATTTATTTGCGAAAGAAAGCTACAGTTTCTAAGTAAATAAAATCTAATTAGTGATAACCCTTGTTATACAACCAAATATGTCAACATTGGAGTTAAAATAACAAATATAAAGAACATTTAGAATCGGAACAACCATTTGCGCATTTTTTCTCATCCGAGAATCGAACTCATGACACTGGACGCATTGGCACAACCATAGTGACGATTTAAACCACAGCGATATAAATGAAATCATAAAATAAAATACTTGTCAAGTACGACTATAGATGTGAATCAATTAATTGCGTAAGATATTGCGGTCGCTACAAGTCGGTCATAACTTGTCAACCGATGAGTCGGACAGCTTCGGTCTGCAACTGTCTGTGTAATGGTATGTTATATAGAGCTGAGATTAGTTTGGTATTGTAGTTTATTGAAAATGTTACCGTTACGAGTCTTCTACCATCAATCGTCATCTTCAATATAGAAGATTGCGTTATGTATCTTGTTTTCTTTTTATTTGCGTTGTATAGTACTTTTAGCGGTCTTTAAGAATTAGTTCTGCTATCAACGGAAGACCAGTGACCTTATTATGGCGTAGCGGCGGTAGCGCAACCATTTAAGGTGTAACGACCATTTAGGCTGTACCAAAATGGTCAAAAAATGTTGCGACTATATCTATTTTGTCCAAGTCAAATTGGGTTATTAAAGCAGCTACAATGTTATTGACTATAAAAATTTGAATTCTATATAAAAACTTGCCCAACTGTATTGTAAATTAAAAAGTTTGAGGTATTTTATTCGAAGGGCAGTGGGAAAACGCCAAAATTTTGAAGTGGATTAATAGCGCGAAAGGATTAAATGGCGTGTCCTGTTCGTACTATAAACTATACAATCGATTCGTTTTATGCTGAATAGTTTTCGAATAGTGATAAAAACATTGAAATATCCCGTAAACCTTTCTGTATCTAAAGACTTTACTAAAAAACTGAAACAATTAAAATCTATAGATTAATACGTGAAGCAAAAACATTGTACTCCTTTTTACAAAAATTGCGCGGACGGAGGACTATGAAATTTGGCACAGTTAAAGTTTACATGTAGAAGGAGGGGCGAATCCTAATATTTATATAAAATATGCATTAGAAATACATGAAATTAATGAAAAAACACTACACGCAGACAATCATGTATTTGACACACGCAGTCGAAGCGCGTAACTATGCTTACATATAACAATATATAATGACATATAATATCAGCAATATCTTACAGGCAAACTTTGGTCGAATTTCGAGCACTAGGCGACCGCTAGTTATAATTAATAATGTAAAATACATATAAAATATTTGTCTATGAAAAATAATACGTCATGTCTAATTTGAACGATTTATAGAAACGATCACAATTTATTTACAAACAAAAGTCATGCGATGCCATTCAACCGGTGTTTAAAATTTTGTATGCATGCGCATTAACTTTTGAAGCAGATTCATTTTTTTGAATTTATGATTTATACAAAAATTGATACCTATTATACTTCACTTCGCACAACTGTTTTCAAGAGTCCCTACTCGCGTAACGTCACACACTAGTTAAACCGGAATAATATCCCTAAATACTTCTAATAGCACATAAGAATTTAGGGTTTATCTTAGAATTTTACGTGGATTTGGTAATTTAGAGACGTAAACATACCAGCCTCAAATAATGATCGAACCTGTATATTACATGTTTTAAATTCAAGAATAGAAGATAAAATACTAAATATTGAGATATTTAGTGTTGTATTTTCTCATCTAAATAAAACTTGTATTGACTTGTATAACCTGTTTCTTGTGTTTCGATCTTTGATCAGCCCCTCTTTCTAGTATTATGTTGTGTTAATTATAAACTAATGTTGATTCGTCATTGTACTACGTCTCGTTTTTTACTATGATGCGTGCGTGCAGAATAGAATTATGCATCATGTTATGTCGCAATTGTTTAATGTGATCATCTTTGCACTTATTATGGATTAAGTGTAACTGGGTCGATATCAATAATTGATCCACACAAGGGGCCCAAAAAATGTTTGATTGTTTCAGTTGTCTTAATGTTTGTAAAGGGCTGCAAAACAGGTTTTTTTTTGCGGAATGATATATTAATAGTCATGGTGACATAACATAGCTTCACATTTTTGCAGAGCAGAGTTAGTCAGCCTAGTAGTCTTACTACCTACCAATCGAACTAAATGAGAATTCCTTCAAATTAAAGTACTTTATACGCATTTTAACGCGTTGTTTATTTTACTTTTTATAAATTTAAGTTTAACACTTCAAAATTATATAATAAAAGTGTTAAATAAACAACGCGATAAAATCCGTATAAAGTAGTTTAATTTCAATGAGAATGCCTGACAACATTAAATAACATTTAACCAAACTAGGAACTGAACCTAGTCATTAATAGTGTGCTAGTTAGACATACATCATTATTACGTGCATATCGCTGTACTAACGAGGTATCGAGTGTGATATTTACCTATATGCCTAATTAGCTAGGTAATGTGTGTACACATTAGACAAGTAAACAATTACTTCAAATTAACTTATTTTGACGGTGGGCAAAAAACCTGTTAATAATTAATTTCACTCACTAAGTTTGGACATATCGTCCAAAACGGCTATCAAGATTTAAAAGCCGAGAATGTACCGTATACTTGTGGTGTTTTACTGTAAAAGTAACTAGAGTAGTTAAATGACGCTAACATGGCAATAAGTGCTCTTTCACACGTTTTAGGTGCCTGATAACCGTCAACCATTATCCTGTAGGGGACTACCCGGCGTATAACATTTGTGAAAAGGGAATTAAAGTACCGTGTGGATAAAGCGCAGGGAAACAGTACAGTGTTTAGTAATTTTTAATTGCTTCTGGTATTATATGTCAATACTTTATTTCTTTATTTAATATTCATTTAATTGGGGCTTTAATTTAATAAAAATATGCGGACATCATCATAACATAATATAATATATAATAGGTACAAAACAAAAATGTCAGTCGTTAGAACTCTAAGGATGGAAGTTCCTGTACGATCAATTTCAAACAAACAACTTGTTTATAATTGCCTAGATTCACTAAGCAATTATAAATATTATATTTAACTTACAATTAAACATTTTACACTATGCTTATTTACCGCTTTATATCTTTAGCTTTTCCCGAAACCAAGGGTCTAATTGAACAGACAGAGTACAAAGATTTCCTATTTGACTATCTGTCAAAGAATCAGCTTTCGATATTTAACAGTACGGTACCTCGCAATATTATCTGCAAGATATGTCGAATAGCATATCATATTTCGTCATCACCTATTAACGCATTTGCATATATAAGTATGTATATGCAAACGAGCATCCAAATATGTCACTGATATTATTTATTTATACTTTGGGCATGTTTGTATCTTCTAGTAACATGACATTTATAGAGACAAGCGCTAGAGATAATAATAATATATTATAACGGATAATATATTAATTGCTTTTAAAACTGATTGTGTTAGATTAGACCACCTGCACAATGAACTATGGAATGTGAATAAATATTTACGATTCTATTTTATGCTCTGGAAATAATTAGCTAGTGTTACGATAGGACAGAAATATGTTAGTTAATGTTATAATTATCTAGAGGGCGCGCGAATCGTTAACGCATCAAAATCTTTCTAAAGAGTTAAAACTAAACGATGAGTGTAAATGTTTCAAGAGCGATATGAGCGAGTAAAGCATTGAAGTGAACTAGCAGTATATGTACTGTTGTGTTCTTTGGGTGAGTATGAACGCCGTCGTTCCTTTCGTTTCTTAATCTATAGGCCTGTTTCATAAAGGCTAAATAGAAGAGATCTAAGAAAATAAATACTCTAGTCTGTTAGCGCCGCCGGGAAGCAGGCGTGAGTGTATGTACGATATGTGCACTGCTATATATTTCTATTATTTATCTTTTTGATATATATCGATTATCCTATACCCATCATTATGTTGTATCTTTATAGAAAATTTATATTTGCTTATTTGATTCTACAATAACATGGATGTATTGTATATAACAGAATACGTTCCCGCCAGTGGTTGCATTGCTCAAATTATATCACCCAGATGGCAAGGAAGCCAAACTATCGTTCAACCCCACCATGACCACGCCGCTGCATCTCAAGGAACTGTATCAGCTCAATAATTTTGTTCAGGTAAGTTACTACATAAAATAAATGTGATACGCATAATTTCATTCGAATGAAGCACGTGATAGTGCTCTACACTATCCTTTCCTGTCTCTATCTTTTGTTCAAACACACAAAGTAAAAGGATGTTAAGTGCTAAAGAACTCATGTCTTAACATGTTTTTAGTTAGCGGCAGGCAGAATAGTGCACATCGATACTACAATTGGAAGTTAGCATTTCAAAATTCTTCTTGTATCGAGCCATTCAATTTACAAATGTCGGTTTCATAGCAGGCACGTATCCACTCATAGGATTAAAAGACGCCACCTTTGCTAATTGCACTACAAACTCTTTTATGCGGCAGAGCAGCAGTGCAGTAACAAGAGGAACGAACAGTTTGATAGATACGAAGCAAAGGAAATTAAATTCTCGTTTATTGGTGATTGTATACTGATTTCGGCGACATTACACTATAACCAAAATATTTAAAAAATAATCAATATAAGTGCCATTTTCGATCTGTCTTGCATATAAAATATTGCTGAACCGTTTTCACAAGACTTATTCGCTAGTCCTTTTAAGTTGTTTGTAAATTAAGGAACAAACTTGGATTATCCAGGAAGCTATACAACGCGAGGCGTCTCTAGAAGCGCGCTTGCGTACGTTACGTGAGTGCGTGGAGCGCACGCGAGCCGAGGCGGCAGCGTCGTGGGAGCTGTTCGTGGGCGAACAACGACTACTCATGCGTGTGCATACGCTCGAGACCATGCTCGCGGTTGGCAAGCAGCCCGACCACCACCAGCTTGCGCAACTGCTCAGTGATAAGAGGAATTATCAGGTACATAACCTATATGCTATTACTTTTTTTGTTATTTGTATTTCGTGTAATGAAAGTACTTGATTGGAATTGTTGTGGTGCTGTTTTATAACCTATAGAGGAAGGTTCAAATTGTTTATAAAAGACAGTAACTAAGAACTTTAGAAGTTATGTCTCTCTATGATCATATTTGAAGATTCCATCTACTCTTAAAAGTGTTTGATAGGACAGGCCAGCATAAGTCTTAATCGAGGCAGTTGATTTGATTACCAACTGCTATAGATATCCATGGCGTTTGATTTATGTACTTACCAGGTTAAGAATAAACTATATATGTACGTAGGACAACCAGAAAATGTTGCGAAAATAAAAAAGGCTATTGGTACATATTTTTTTACTAAATCTTTTCAAAGGACTCTCCATCAGCCATGTCAGCCAGCCAGCCACTTTTCCAGTCCGCCGCAGACACCTCGTTTACAGCCTACTCGAACGCTGACAGCACAACTCCGGCGACGAAAGTTGTATCCCTTTGAGCAGATTTTTTATTTTCGGGAATAGTAAGAAGTCGCACGGTGCTAGGTCCGGGTTGTAAGGAGGAAGACCAAGGAGTTTGTCTGTACGAAGGCTATGTATTTTTGCTGTAGGAAGTGGCGCAAGAGAGTCTCCGCGCGGCGCACGAGCAGCGACTGGCGCTGGAGGAGACGCTGGAGCGGCGCAGTCGCGAGGTGGCCGCGTTGCACCAGCACAACTACACGCTGCGCCTCACCGCCAACAACGCGCTCGCCGAGCTACAGGTATGCACCACTCCGCACCAACCTACATTTTATAAAATTTATTTCTTCACTCCATACAGCTACCACCACAGGACTAGCGTAATATAATAATGTAACGCACTGGCGTAGCGTGGGTGTCAGCCGCCCGAGGCGGAAGAAAAGTTTACTGCCCGCTTATTCCGGTAAACACATTTTACAAAAAATCTTACTCTCATGCCACTTACATTGATATTATACTATACAGGTATAGAACAGTTATGATTATACCTTGACGATCGACAAGATTAAGTTATTAGTAAATTAAAATTAAACGCTAATCGACTTCTAATTAGAATTTCCACTTAGAACGATACTGTTAATATTTATATTTTATTATAAATAATAAACTTGTTAGAATGAAAAACAAAACTTCTGTCTTTAACTAAATCTTTATGTCGTCTTCTTTTTTAAGAGCAGTCTTTTATTGCACTATCAATGTCTGTAGCATCACACACCTCTTGCCCAATAGACAAGGTAGCCAGATTGGTTAGCCTTAAAGTGCACATTGTTAAACTTGTAGATGTAGGTGTGGTAATAATTGTGGATGAATGCCACATCACTCCCCCCAGAGACCGTCACTACGGGCGATAAAAATCAGGAAAACGAACTGTAGGACCTGTACGCGTTCTTCTGAGGTCATTCTGAGCTGAGGTGGTGGGTTGTCCTACAGGAACATGGTTAGGAAGAGAACTGGGATTGAGACTAAGAGAACGAGTGGTATGATTAGAAGTTGGGTCAGTCAGTAAATAGGCTGGTTAAGGCGATCTATAGAGACCGTAACGCTCTTACCCTTAACTAGAATTTTGAAGGTTTTATCACTACGTTCTAGAACTTCATAAGGCCCTGAGTAAAGCGGTTGTAATGAACCACGTATGGTGTCGTCCCTTAGAAACACATGACTAGACGATGTCAAATCTTTGTTGATAAAGGTTTTGTTTTTATTGTGACCTGATGCCGGTGACGGTTACAGCTTTGATACAGGCCAAACAAATCGCTCGGCAACCATTTTAGCGCTTGCGTTAGCGCCTGGGTGGCTAAGGCTGTGGAGATTGTCAAAAATTAGTTTCCTAAAAGGCTTGATAATGAAGGGCTTAGGTGTGGTGGTGCTAAAGTCGCAATATAGCCTCTGTACTAGACTTCGGGATGCTCAACTTCTTTAGTCGGATTGAAGATTCACCTTCCAAAAGTTGAGTCAGCTCCCGATCCGATGCTTGCATCCGATGCAAATCTAAGTCGATTGGCATCTGCAGCTCATCGACACGTGACTGTGGATCGGCAACAACATTGTCTTTTCCCGAAATGTGTCTAATGTTGGTCGTGAACTGCCAGATGTAATGTACTGTCGAGGCGAACAGTTAGCTTTTCTTTTACTGAATGCATAACTGAGCGGCTTGTGAGCATGTGACGAAAGTATTTTCTTTTTTTTTTTATTATTTTAAATATTTTATTTAATAAATAATAGTCTTTACAAAACACATTACAGGCTACTTATTATATTAAATTCACATTAAAACTATATTTAATCTAAAAGAAAACATTTTTAATTTAAACATTGGACACTAGAGACTTGTTTATGAAGTGTGTTTTTACATTGTATTACCTGAACTAGGTCCGAGACCTGTGTTTCAGGCTGTTTCTAATATTATTATTTTTTTTAAATTTAATGCTTTCTTAAATGGCCATGAGCTCGCGGTCTCATTCAAGCTACAAAAAAATACCCGATATACTGGTATCATGCTAAGTTCGCAGAAAAGGCTTACAATTGCATCAAGCCCTGTGATTACAACAAGTCGGGAAACTTCAAAGGCAATCGATAGTGGCGACAGACGATTGCCCGCCTACAACTACAAGTATTAAATTATATTTAATAATTTTTTGATCGATTTCAATTTTGAAAAACTCCTCTCTCAGCTGGCATTGCTTATGGCAATTGTAAAGAATATTCGGAGCATTATTATAATACTGAGCAAACTATCTTTTAGCTTGGATGTCACTGTTTTAATAATTGAAGTCTGCTTTCATTTATTTGGTGCGACAAAAATATGAAACGGTTTAAATATTATAAGATATTTATATTATTAATGGTGAAATTTTGCCGCCACCTTAAAGGTCCGCCCGGGAGCGGGCCGCCCCTGCCATCCCCACTACGCTATGCCACTGATGTAGCGATCTTATATATATTATTCTATATAATTATGGTAACAAATTAGAAATAATGCTACCCTGGTGAACAGAACAGTACCCTGGTCACTCAGAGCACAACAGAATATGTCCGTATCCGTATCGTATAAGCCTTCGCGTAACCTGTGGATTTCGACCCTAGGACAGACATTTATGTTCACGCTTCTGCTATCGGATCAAAGACAAAGATACAACGCAAACAGTTGTTATTCGACTATAGTTCTTCTACTTCTCCCTTAGCCTTTATTATTCTCAAGTCACTTGGGGTCGGCTTTTCTAGTCTAACCGAATTTGACTGGATATCAGTTTTAACACGGAGCGGCTGCCACCTGATCTCCGCAACCCGAAAGCTAACGATATCCTAAGGCTAGACCAGTGTCAAGTTATTAGAGAGTACTGACTTTCCCAATAAAGACTGCCATAGATGTTCATGGCAGCCGGGACCGACGGCTTAACGTGCTCTCCGAGGAACGGAGCAGGTAATAATTATCAATCAATACGCACATTATTTTGGAAAAGTCGAAATCTTCCGACAACTTCCGAAAGTCAGAGGTGCGCGACGTGGGTTCAAACCCGAGACCCTCTGCATTGCAGTCTGTTGGTCTCCCCACTGAGCTATCGATGCTTGTTGTTCGACTATAGTCTAGTATTAAATATAATAAATAGTAGTAGTAAATCTAGCACTAACTAAATATTTATTTCAAGTGTTTAGAGGGAAAGTTTATAATGCAGATATACTAAGGTTGCTGGGTTTGTGTGTGCTGGATAGGTATGTGTGGCGACGCCGGAAACCGACCCTATAGGTCGAGCCGCGAGGGCGTAACTATCTGTTGGGAGAGGTGCCTATGACGCGCGCTGTTCACATTCTAAACCTTATAGCTAGGGAAACGGACATCTATTGTTGTACTCTGAATGAATTTACGAAGACAGCATTGTTTGTAATTTGTTATACTTAATAAATTAACGTTACAAATAATTAAAAAAAAAAAGAAAAAGATACAGTATAAAGTTCTGGGGAAACAGTTTTAAATGTAACATAAGTGCAGCATTTGTCATGCAAAAGAGGGCAATAAGAACTATGCTTCGAATAAAACAAGTGGAGTCATGCAGGGATCACTTCGTTCAACAAAAAATTCTCACAGCGCCATGTCTTTATATTCTAGTCTCATTAGGCCACCTGGTTAAGAATCTTAATAATTTTGAGACATTAGAGGAGAGATAGAAAAAGGCTAGCAACCCGTAGGAAAGATTTATTTAGTACAATACAGCACAAACTAAAATATGTAGTCAAACACTGTTTACGGGTACAATCTATTATTCTATACAACAAGCTGCCGACAGAATTTAAACCCATAATTTGTTATTACAGCTTTAATAATAAATTAAAATCTTTGTTATTGCAAAAATGTTACTACAGTGTTGATGAATACCTCAAAGATATGATATAATTGTAATAATACATAATTCTTAATAGATTTAATAGATTGAGAATCCACAAATTTATATTAATTTATGATGTTAAAAATTATTAATTTAAGCAAATAGGTTCAACACAATATTTTTTGTTAAGAAAATAAATAAATAAATTAAAGCGGCCATAGCCCAATAGTATGGCGACAGACGATCGAGAGGTCGTGGGTTCGAGCCCCGCTCATGGCGCTGTCGACGTGAGGCGCTCCTAACATCAGCGTTTGGCTTGGTTGGAAGGGTTGACAAGAATACTAGTAATTTGTAAATTTATACGTAAGTATAAAATAGGCACGAAATATAAGATAATTTTAAGTAAAGTTACATACATAAGTAAGGTGAAGGTTGTGTTATATACCTATTATTTTTTGTAAGATCGCTACGCTATTAAATCCTGTAAAGATAGCTGTAATAAAATAAAAAAATACTAAATAATTCGCAAACAAGTATATGACCAACATGACGGTAAGCTAGCCTAGCTAACGGTACCAGAGCCTATTGATGCTTTTAATATTAGGTCCATTTTCCGGTTGCAAAATCCTGTTTGCAACCTGTAAAACTTTTACACTAGACGAAAAGATACGATACAGGCATATGAACAGCTTTGCGTCCATAAATCTATTACATCACTACATATAATAATACAAAGTTCCCCGCCGCGTATGGTCTGTCTGTTCGCGATAAACTCCAAAATACTGAACAGATTTTCATGCGGTTTTCACCAATAGAGCAAATGAGAAAGGTTAAGATGGATAATTTATAAAGATTTCCTTTAAATTTGTTAAAACACTACGATGTCTGTTGAAGACGTCGAGGAAAAACAAGACGACTAGGCACTTTCATCGCAAAACGTTGCCTAATCCCTTTTGAGATATAATATAACAATGTATGGTGGGATTGTACGTCTTTTTTTTTATACAACTATGGTGTCAAACAGGAGTACCTAAAGGTAAGTGGTCACCGTAGCCTATAGACGCCTGCAACTCCAGAGGCATCACTTACGCGTTGCGGACCCTTTAGGAAAGGAAGTGGGAAAGAGAAGGAGCGGAAAGAGGGTGATTGGGCTTCCGGCGCTCTCACTCATCGAACGAAACGCAACAGTAGGGATATTGCTATTTCACGTCGATATTCTGTGAGAGAGTAGCCCTTCCCTGGTCGACCCGGCCCATTCATGCTGAAATCAGCGAGGCTCTACTACTCTCAAATCTCTTTTATTATTCTATGGAAAAGTCCGCGAAAGCATAATTATCTATCTTTTAATCTGAGCTACTAGTGAGTTACTATACACGTTCTAACTTCTACAAAAAGCGTCACATACAATGTGGTAATTAAAAAGCTATGTAGACGGAGGCAGTATTAATTCTAACCATACAACTTAAATGAATATCTTAGGACATATCGCAAAATAACAACAACTGCGCGGGAAAATAAATTCAAGCGGTGTCACACCGACGAGACTAGCTAGATACCATCCCCGCGACGCCAAGTATTGTAGACATGCAGTGGTGGACATATAATTAGAAACACTTGCGACGTATTTCACATTATACAAGGCACATTGCCGTAAAACTTTTATTTTTGAAAATAAAACAACAAAATGCTTAGAATACGTTCAACAACATATAATTCATTAAAAAACAAATAAATATCCGAGTTTACAACTACCATTTAGATATTTAGTTACGTACAAACAACTAAACGACATTTGCAGTACCATCCGTCATGGACAAGTAATTAGAAACAATAAAGAAATGAGGTAAAATCAAAGTTATTAACGTGTTGACATCATCAATTTCAAATTATTTATGTAAAATTATGTTTGGTATACTAAATTTCTTAAAAATTTGTATTTATTTGCATAGCCTTTGTTATTAATGACGGCTATGCAACGACGTGGCATTGATTCAAGTAATTTCATACATTTATCTAGTGGGATCGAGTTCCATGCTTCAACAAAGGGTTCGTAAAGTTCATTTTGACTGGAATTACGTTCAACGGAGATTTTTTTTAACGACGTACCACAAATTTTCGGTAGGATTTAAATCGGGACTATTTGCAGGCCCGTCAACATGGTAACACGTTACTCACTAAGAAAGGATTTAACACTATGGGCCGTGTGTTTTGGGTCGTTATCGTGCTGAAAGATCCAGGTCACAGGCAAATGGTCATCGGTGTAGGGAATCATTGTCTCTTCTAAGATGTTTTTGTATTGAAATTGATCTATTATACCTTCAATCTTAAGGACGGATCCAACTCCGCAACCAGAAAAACATCCCATACTTTAATGTTACCACCGCCGTGTTTGACTATGCTCCTTGTGTATTTATAATCAAAAGCATGGTTTATTGGACGTCTAACGTAGCGTTTGCCGTCTGAATTCTCCATATTTATTCTTGTTTCATCCGAGAATAATACCATTTTCCATTCTCGTACGGTCTAGTTAAGTTTTTTTTTGCAAATAATAATCGCTTCTCTCGGTGTTGCTTGGTAAGAAGCGGTACCTTTCGAGAAACCCTCCCGAACAATTTAGCTTCCGTACCGATTTCGAGGAAATGTTCCTTTGGTAATCAGGTGAAAAACTTCATTTCTAATCTTGTTGGAGCCTTTAAACGGGTTTTGTTTAGCTACACGTATTATTTGCAAATCTTACCGGGGAGACGTTTTCCTTGGACGAGCCTTTCTAACGACACTTTTAATAGTTCCGTTTCTTTTTTAATGAGCAATAGCGTTGAAAACTTTCTTCACAGAACATTCTAGATGATTAGCAATTCTTCTATAAGTCCACTTTCGATCTAAATGTAATTTAAAAATTAATTGCCTAGTTGACTCGTCACAACTCTTATCTTTACCCATTTTTAACAAAATGTATGATTCACGTAATTCCAAATTGACGTTTATTGGCGCCGAAACTACAGAAAAGAATAGAAAAATGATTTTTTTAAATTTCAAAAATGCAACGATCCATGGATCCTATTTCTAATTAGTTGTCCAAGCGGCCAGTAATAGAAATTCAACTATCATTCATATTTAAACTCTTTTAATAATTAAAGATAGAACAGGTTTGTTCTTTTTTTTATATTTTATGAGTTTTTTAACTCATTGGCTATATTCTGGCATATTTAATAGTGATTTAATCTACATATTTTTTACTCATAACGATAGTTCATTCTATGTTTACCTAAGTTTTATGTACTCTTTCTAATTATATGTCCACCACTGTATGTATGTGTGTTACATTTCAACCTAATCCATATGCTACACGTAACAAGCTGATGAGACACTGATGCTCTATTAGGTACCCGTGCGAAGCCGGGATGGGTCGAAAGTATAAACATATAGCGTAAAATTTTTTAAGTTATACATAACGTATCTGTCAAAAGGTCGATTTCGACACTAATATAAAACTACGGGTTCGGTAGTGCAATAAATTATACCAAAGTACATTTCTCTTAATGCTCTTACCTTCTAAAAAGTGGGATGAAATTATGTAATTTCCAGAACGAAACATTCTAAAAACAAAATGTATACTTTTTGATAACAGAAATCGGTAGCAAATCAAGTAATAAAAACTTAAAATAAAATCGTCTTAATAAAAACGAAGGTATATTAATTATTATTCCTTTTCAATAGGTAAAATAAAAAAAATATCGAAAGTCAAATACCAATTTTCTAATAAAACATACCTACTAGTCTTAGACAATATAGTTTTTTTCCTGTTCGTTCCTGTCTTTTACGGCTTTAAACTCCGTTAAATATTCAACTAAATATAAATTTTATAAAAATATCGTTTTTGATACGAGTTTCGATATTGAGTATTTTATATAGGATATTTGCTTAAAATATACCTATTGTGTATACGTGTCTTCTTTATTATAGTTTAGTTTAGTTTAATAATAAAATGTTGTTGTGTTACAGAAATTGGCAGCGCGGTGTGAGCGTAAGATGTGCGCAGCGCGGCTCGCCATCGCCACCGCCGAGGAGCGCGAGCTCGCCGTCAGGAACCATCTCCCACTCGCTGTAAGTCTCATTATATAATCATGCCGATTGTTAAACTTTTTCTTATTGATTTCCTCAGACACTATTGATCTTCTAAGTGTGCTTTTAATTAAATCAAGACCATTATATCAAAATCTATATACTGGGCGTAGGAGACGGCGTACCAAAAACTGTAATAGTAGATTCAGATCATTATTCTGAGTTAAAATTGGCATTTCTTTTTTCTGACTATAAATCATAACTCATAAGTCATAACTTCATAATGCATAAACCATCCACTTTATTAAATAAAAACAAATAATACAACGTTTCACTAAAATACAGCAATCTAAATAAATCGTCGTGATTTAAACAGATCAGCTGTTTCTCGCGCGCGAACCACAGAGGTCATTCCCTGCTCGCGCCATGCGCCAGCACGGGTGGTGCGGCGTAGAGGTAGCAATCCATTCCGTCGTATAAAATCTTAATCTTGCGTTTTTATGATTAATTAATAGAAGTTTGCGTCGACATAAGTACCTATAGAAAGATATCTTGCTAAAGTTTTCGGTACGCCGTCCCTTACACCTAGTATGAATAAAATTATTTGATAACCATTGAATAGTAGGCATTTTCTTAAGATGGGAATGATTGTTTAGTGGGTGGTAAAAGTTTGTTTGTGCGGTAGTACTCAGTGCAGAACGGTGAGGCGAAGATGCTGGTGGTGAGCACGGACAGCAACAAGCTGGCGGAGGCCAAGCGCGGCGGCGCGCTGGAGGACGCCGTGCGCGCGCTGCCCGACTACATCAAGCTGCTGCTGCCGCAACACTTGCTCAACAAGGTAACGTGTTTGTGTGCAGTACGTACTGCAGGACGGCGAGACGCTGGTGGTGAGCACGGACAGCAACAAGCTAGCGGAGGCCAAGCGAGGTTTTTTTATATTATATAAATATATTATTTATATAAATACATTATTTATATAAATACATTATTTATATAAATACATTGTTCTCAATTCAATAACGAAGATGAGATTTTTGCTGCAAGGCTTGATATTGCTTAAGCGTTTGACGCTTTAACACAGGATAATTTCTATCGTACTTACTGATACAAAGGCATCCATCGAGAGACTCTAAATGGGTTACTAGGTTTCTAAAATCGTAGCACTATCACCAAGTCAACATCGGCCGTGCCTGATCTGAAATCAACGCTTTTAATGCTGGCGTTCCACAGGGATCCATGCTTTCCCCAACATTGTTCATTTTGCATATTAACCCTATCGCTGTCCCGTGATAGAAACAATAGAAAATCTATTGTTATGTACCATATGTGATTCATCGGACAGGAAACCTGTTAATTTTTTTTTGTGTATATTACATATTACACGTAAAACATATTGCTAAACCAGAATATACTAATATTGCTGTTCCAGGATATCTATCAATATAAAATCTGTTTCTGTTGTAATTTATGTCTGGAAAACGAAACTTTTAGGTACTAATAGGCTTGGACTTGATTTCCTATTAGTAGATCTAGTTTATGACAGTTTAATATAATCTTACGAAAATATAAGTTAGCGTTTATTGCAGTGTTGCTGTACCAGCGCCTCTGTAAAGTATTGTTTATATTAAACATTAAAATAATGATAATTATATAAACAAATGTGAGATGATGACAACGTATATTTATTTTTATTGAATTTATGCAAAGACACTTATTATGTTAAATACGTCTCGTATGTTTTCATTCTTAATACGCCAGCTTAATCCTATTATTACATTTCTAAGTATTTACCTCCTATAGTCCATTTGCGTTAAGATAATAGTGATTTATCGTTGTCACTCATCTTAGTCACGCCTCTTGACTAATTAGATCTTAGTAAATTAGAAAGCCGTGTTCACATTTACTAGTTGAAGTAAGCCCTTCAGACATAACGGACGTGTTTTTGTTAATTTTAAAAACGAATACCTCACCTATTCGTAGAAATAAAAGTGGATCAATAATTCATAGTGGAGAAAGACGAGTGATTTATAATGTTTTTAAGTACTTTAAACAGTGTGGTGATCAAAACGTGACTATGGAGAGTATAATTGTGAAAACGGCTAGTGCACGCGGTGTTTCTGAAAATACCGTTTATAAAATTATTAAAGAACAGTAGGAAACGAATGCTCTAAAATCGCCTGTAAAAAAAAGAGCTTGACTATCTACGATTGACAAATTTGATAACTTAGACAAATGTGCTATAAGGAGAAAAGTGCATTCTTTATATTAAAAAAAATAGTACTCGACATTAGACAAAGTTATGTCACTATGTAATGATGATTCAGATATTTCACCTTTCAAACGTACTACCCTCCATAAAATACTCCACGAGCTTGGTTTCGATTTTGCCAAAACGGGAGAGCAGATCGTTATTACTAGAAAGAGACTACATCGTTATATGACGACGTAAATATCTAAGAAAATTAAAGAACACAGGGTAGCTAATAAAAATATATACTTTCTTAATGAAACGTGGGTAAACGCTGGACACATTAAAACAAAAGCTAGGGTAGATTCGACGATCAAGAATAAGAAGGATGCATATCGAGGCGGTTTATCTAACGGTCCGGGAGCTTCTACGGGAAAAGATAAAAGGCTGACCGTCTTGCACATTGGAAGTGAAAAAGGATTTGTGGAAGAAGGATTGCTATTATTTGCAAAAAAATCCATATATTGCCTTTAAAAAATCAACGCGAGATCGCTGACTGTGTTCTATTAATAAAGACGATGACTAATGAAATTGACTGTTCTCATATATTACCAAAATTTTCGTTGAATGTCCCACATAAATTCACAAGGTTTAACCCACCAATTAGTATACCATCTGCCTCTGCTAGCTACAGACAAAATTCGTATATCATGAGAGCAAGCCGCAATTTTAACAAGTTATGCAAGGCGCACGATCTTCATATTTTTACCACTAAAGCGTCGTTGGCAAGGAAAAGCTTGAGCCTTCAGAGAGAACTTCTTTGGTCAGTTAAAAAAACCATTGTACCAGTAAATGAATAGAACAGACCGTTATATTGTTGCTATTGCTTTTTTATTGTTCTGTTCTTTTTTATTCTGTCTTTTGTGTTTATTATTATTATTGATCTTTCTCTCTACTGAGACTTCACACCTTTCTTCTAGAATCTCACCTGAAAGTGAAAACTTGTAATTGGCTGTCTGGATACTAGAATAATGATCACTGTTATGTTAAATTAGTTGTAAGATTTCCATGTATAAAAAAAAATACTAAAACTAAAATACTATAATAAAAATAAAATTTGAATCTAAATTAACAAAATTACCACAAAGAAATAGACGGCGAAAATTTTTTAAACTGTTTCAAAAATATAATACCAAAACTTAAACCGGGAAGCGTTGTCGTCATGGATAACGCTATATATATATATATATATATATATATATATATATATATATATATATATATATATATATATATATATATATAATGTGTTGGATATAGAGTGCTTCAGTAACACTATCGACTGACATAATGCGGGCGTACAATAGGGTGATCGAGCAAAGTGAAACAATAAATGCACACTGATCACTTTTATTGTCTTCACAATAAATTAATACGAATGTCTTGCACGAAACGAATGACAGTTCCTAGCGAGGAGGTCTGCATTCGCCGCCGGTAAAATGATTCCCGTCGAATATAGAGCGCTTCCATTTAAGTAGGCTCTGTCGTAGCACGCGAAGTTGACTGCGTGCTGACGTCATCGCAACAGTGCTGCCACATCTTCACTAACGTGCCGCGTTTCGTAACCGTACTAATGACCGTCTCCGATATATATAATATCCGAGAAGATACCGACATCTCAGTGGAATAAGCAGCAGATAATAGACTGGCTTCGAAGTAAAGGCGTGACAATGAATATGAGTTATTTAAAAAAGGAACTTATGTTGAAAGTTGGTGAAATTGCCCTGCAATATAATTCATATTTAGTCGAGGAAACGGCTAAAGCAAATGGCATTGTGATTCTTCGCCTGCCGCCGTACCATTGTAGACTCAAACCAATTGAGTTGACGTGGGCCCAGATAAAAAAATATATTGCTGCCAATAACTCAACATTTAAACTTAAAGATATAGAAAAGCTGTTTTATGATACTATAGCAACAATAGACTCAAACAAATGGAAGAAATGCTGTGACCACGTGGTCAGTAAAGAAAAAAAAACATGAGACCTACACGATGTTATGGAACTCGCGAAACAGAATTCTTTTATTATAAATGTTGATGAAAATTCTGACGATACTGATAAAATTTTAAAATAATCATTTAATATTAATGTTTGAAAATACTGTGTAATAAAAAGTTTGCTTTAATATTAATAATGGTTTAATTTTACCCCAGTATGAATACGCCTTTATTTGGCAGTTGCACTGATGAGTCACTATTTTCTTAACGCGAAAGGACTATATAATAGTATTCTTTGGAAACGTCGGTAATCCTACGGACAACTGGACTGCTGGAGCAGGAGAGTGACTTTAATTTCACTGCGTTAGTTTCCCGGGGAGCCTTGAGAATTAGTAGGCTAGTTTCGGGCCTATTGTTCGTACCGTAAAACACATTTATATCGAAATTCGTTCTGCATTTCAGTACGTTAACTCTTGATTGTCCTAGTTTCGTTCATGAAGTAGTCCGAACAACTGAGTAATTTTATTTTGAATAAAGAAAACTGAGGAAAATTTTATGTTTTATTCGTTCGGCCTACAGTTTAGTAGTTACTGCAGCTACACTTTTACCCACGTATAAGAGTTATTTATACGAATCACATCCATTTTCAAACGCTTTTTCAATGCGATATTTGTTTAGCGTTTATTCTTCTTAAAACATGGTTTAAAGTTAGATAGACAGACAGCGTTATCAGCAGCTGCTAATAACGTTGTCTGTAAAAGCACAGAGTGGCTACTCTGTGACTTTCGAATTGCTCCAAAGCGGCACCATCCTGTATTTTTATAAATACTTTTGGTTGCAAAACATAAGCAATATTATTATGTTCTATAAGTTTTATTACTGAATCACGTCTAATTTACAACAGCCCTTGTTACCTAATAAACTAAATCGTCAAAATATGATAACAATTTATGTTTTGTTTGTTTAGGTGGGCATCAAAGCCATATCTGCCGAAGGAAAATCTGCTAAGGAATTCGAATTAATATTACAAAAGAATAATATTTATAATTCAGAAAGCAAAGGTAAGAAATATAACTTTTATATGCGATCCATAATATTTAACATAATCGTTGGTTCCATGGCATAAGTATGCGCTTATGTTTGATCTTACTGTGAGGTCTCAGGTTCAATTCCAATATGGGCAATGCTGTTAGGAATTTTCTGTAGCAATACGGCGCCTGGAATTGCACCCATTTGACACCTTTGGTCGCACTGCACCCCTCACAGAAAACTTTTTTTAAATTAACTTTTTATAATATTGTCTTCTATTTACGCGAATATTATTCATTGAAATTAAACTGCTATATACGGATTTTATCGCGTTGTTTATTTAATTTTACCTTTTTATTTTATTTATAATATACATTACAATCTTTATGAGCATGGTTTACTTCCTAATTTATTCCACGAATGGAAAATTTCATTTAACGCGATGTCTGTTAGCAAATAAATCTATGTCCATTAGAAGCACATTTACTATGTACACTCATGTTCAACCGACCCTTACCGGTTAATAATTTTATGAACACCCATGTGTTCACTCGACGGTCAAGAGGTTTTATAATCATAATGTTACGTTACAGAGAAGCAGCACGAGGAGGACAGTGGCGAGAGCGGCAGCGCCGAGGACAAGGCCGGCGAGCCCGACTCGTGCACCGACGACGAGAAGCAGTCGCGGCTCAACCACGGTCAGCTGCCTATACTTTATAACTGTATACACTGTATGACTGCACAGATTATATACACTACACACGGGACAAAAAAAAATTTGTGCGAAACACAAATAGTTGTTGCAAGTCTGGGTGTTCTGTGTGTCTGTTGTTTGTAAAGTCCGCCGCGATACAGGCATTCCTGGTGCATTCACTCGCCTTAACAAATTTATATCCCTCAGACACAGTACTTTTTTCTGGATTAAAAGTACCCTATGTCTTTTTCTGTACCCCTGACAACGTGTATGCAAAATTTCATGATAATCGGTCGAGTAGTTAAGGCGTGAAAGCGTAACAAACAAACTTACATTCGCATTTATAAAACTAGTAAGGATAACTACTTGCATAAGCGTTTAGGGACTTCTAAACAGACAGTATTTAAGTCATAGATATATCATCGTATTTATATCGCATGAAAAGTGTCAACACTAAGAAGAGTAAGCTCACACATTAGATAAACATCGTACAATTTTCAATATACGAGCTTGTTGTTTTGAGTGCTTCTATTCAAAGCAAAAGTCAACTGTTGGCAATTATATGGTAGCGGTATCATTGTGCCGGCTCGCACAGAAAAAACCTCTTCTATAGGAAACTAACTTAAAAGTCATGTCCAGTCTCCCAAATATTATGTTTGCATTACATTGTTAACCTAGGTTTGTATAAGATACGAGCCCTTTCGATGCGATATCCTATACAATACGATATACAAGTAATACATGGGATATTAATGTACTTTCGCACAAAATAAAGTCATGATATGGTCTGTAACTAGGGGGCTAATATTTTTTTAGTATAATAGGTTCTATTACGCACCTTATCATGTGAGTAGTTGTGCTGCATACTAAACTGCTTATTCAGAAAATGTTCTCATTATTATTATAGAACCCGGCCACGAGGAATGTTCGAGCCCGTTGGACGGCGAGCTCCGTCCCGATAACAATGCCAACTCCACCTATAGCGAACCCAGTACTAGAGAGGAATCGCCCGTAAGTAATTTATCTTATGTCTAAGTGACAGTTATTTACTTTTATATTTTCTTTACTGTTGGTACTAAATTGAAGAAAATCGACTTCACATATATTTATCTCTGTGGTTTAACTAATCGCCTCGGCTCGGCCAGGACACCAAGTGTGGTAGATTCGATTACCAGACGGGCCACAATTGATCTTATTCACATAACGTTGTATCCCGTGTGAGTGTTTCTGTCAAATATTTGTAAAAACCTCTATCACATAGAGGCTACCATTTTGTAGTAAAGTCTTTTGAAACCAAGGAGAATATATTTAAAATTACGCAATTCGTGAAATGAATCGATATCCTTACCTCCTTGATAACCTACAATAATATCAGAACAGTAATGTTCAGGATAAGGGCATTTAAGTTTTCTAATCTTTATTGACGCGGTTCTATTGCGGAAAATTTTAACTATAGTCGATAACACAAAAATCAAGTCTTGTTTTTTGTTTTTAGTCTGTTTACTAGGATAGGACTGTTTTGAATGTTATGATATATCATTTGAACGACAATTAAATTAGTCTTAAAATATAGATTACAATTAACAGTGTTTAAAAAAGCTTGTAAGAGATATCAAGTTTTATTGAAGCAAAGCATTTTACAAACAGACTGAATTACACAGATTAGTATAAAAAATGTGTGATCCACCTACATCCTATCTACTCTCTTTTACCAAAGTTGTTGCTTCTGATCGTTCATAGATATAATTAGTTTTACGACGCTTCCACAAAAGTATCTTGCAAATCTTACCAGGTTCTGGGGTATGTTCACGTGACATTATTCGTCGTTGTAAGTCATTCCAGATTGTCGGCAAGGTGCTCAATAAGTACAAACTCTTAAATGTAATGTTGCAAAATCGATGCGTTTTGGTCGCTGTTATTCTAGCTTAATAACATAAAAACCGGTTGTGCGAATATGTCGACAAAATAAAGCGATCGTCTCTTTCGAATGGGGGTCGTTGTAGATATGATACATGCCTCCTGAAGTAGCCACTAGTTTTCTGAAACCGTTAACATACCCAACGAATAGAAAATGAGTTTAAAAGATCAGTTACTGGGCAACATCAAACTATTGCACCACTGACTGCTGAAGTACAGACAGCAGCATAAATAGCTAAACATCAAACAAATTTGTAACTGTATTTTATGAATAAACGAAGTAATTTTATTGTTTTATAGTAATCGTGACATTTTATTACATTGTGATTTAAATAACTATCCTTTAAAGAAGTTCCGTGAAGAAGTGCCTGATTGACAGCAATTGTTTCGCCTTCAATTATTACATTGGATCTAAAAATAGCTGGTGAAATGTAGGTGTGATACACATTTGTCTTATACTTCTTAGACATACTGGCGTGAACCTAGTTGTATATAATTTTTTATAATACATAATACAAATTTACTCATTTATAGACACATATATGTATATATAACCTTCAGGAGCAGGCATTAGCTATGGATTTATGCTATGATATTAATTCTTTTTGCATTTACTGTCATGTCATTCTACGTGTATGTTCGTTAATTTAGGATTTATCTTGATCATTTTCAAAATATTTTTTAAAAGAACAGAGATAATTTTTGTCATCCTACTATCCTATTTATATTTGCTTATACTTCTACGGTCAATCTTTTGTCGTCCATACATTTCGATTGCTATAGTCAACTCAGTACAAATGAGTCAGTTCCCTGCGGAAATACCACCAAATTATAGAAAGACGGGCGTAAAAAAATTAACACTGTCCTTGGAAGACGTCTAACGAGTAACAGTAACACTACGGTCACAAACCTACCCTTACCATTATTTTCCTTTCATCTAAAAGCCACTTGCCCGAGAGTCTTAATATAATAATTAAAAGAATTATACTAAGTTCAATTTCATACTAATTCAAACATTAACAGACGTTAACATTACATATTTAAACTGCATTTGTTAATGTCTTGCCGTGATACTGCCCTCTGTCGACCCTGACACATTAGCTTTGCTCATAATTTAGTTAAACATGGTACCTACAGTGAATCTTCTCGACTCATCACGTGATGACGTACGATTCGGCTAGCTAAATTGTTGTTGTTTTTAGCTATTAGTTACCTAGCTTGTGACTAATTCGGTGATTTCAGTATCTCTACTATTATAGAAAAAAAATTTGCTTTAGTGAAGTTTAAATTTATAAAAAAATAACGGTCTGAGCTAAAGATAATCCTTTTGTTGCGAGGGCTATCAAACAACAGGAGTCAGTACAACGATTTGTTAAAGTAGATCGAAACTGCAACACTGTCACTGTATTATAATAGTGAGGTGACCGGTTAAGGCTGAATTCATCAACTTTAAAACTGTTGAACTCGGCTTTAAGTGGTTTAATTCTGTTTACTGTCCTGAACAAATTAAACGAACTTTCTAGATTACTTTTTTAAAGCTACGCTCTGTTGAAACTTGTCACACTGTCGTGTTGCTCTGGTTATTATTTCCATCCAATAATAAAGAAAACCCTTTTTTGTAAATCGATGGCAAACGAATATAGCCATTGTCTTTCATCTAGGATCACGATATCTTTATACTATTAATATCTTGGCCTCGTCCTTATACCGTTAACAACAGAGTCCTAAAATAACTTCACGCATTAATTTGTTCTAGTTATTATTCTGTAGTTAGTTGAGTTATCATTATTAACAATATTTTAATTTGTATTACGGCAAAACGTGAATTTCTTATTAAAAAAATCCAACGTCACGCAATTTTTGGATGATCGAAATCTACCATTACCATTCAACTTTTCGTAATTGTCTATTGTTGTTGCAATCTTTATGTTTTGTTCTACGTCGATCAAAACATAAAGATAACTTAAAAGACATGGGGAAATAAAAAGTGCCGTTAACAGCTCCTGCAGCCCGGCTGGGGTCATATATTTGCAGTTCTTAGATCCTATCCAAGTAAACTTGTGTTGGGTTTGTGCGGTAACACTCGTTAGCAGACTAACTAATTGGTTTTCCAAATCTTCAAGGAAGCACTGTCCTGCTAACTGGAGGTATTTGTTCTTTGTAAGACAAAGAGTAATACTAAAATGTTAGGAGCCAAGTTAAGACTCTTCTGCTTCTAGTAACATTCATTCGAATGCCTGTTGAAAGTTTCTTATATGTTACATTAGAAATTTCAAGTGAAAGACATGAGTCATCACTTCGCTCGTACGTTTTTCGTTCACACTTTCTTAGTTCAATCTTATTACAGTTGAATGTGTGCAGTATTTTAAGTGGTCATCTCGCCATTATTATAATTTTAGTGGTATGAAGTATATAGCCAGACCTGGACAAAAGTTATATAGATCAGACTGTTGGGCTATGATTGTTAGTCCTTTTTTCAAACTCAAACTTATTTATTTGTGTAATTTTGGGTACAATCATTCTTAAGCTATTATTCCTGTTGTTTACTATACGTTAAAAACTTTATTATTAAAGAAGAGATGTCAAGACACCCTGGGTACTGGGACTTTATGAACACATTTAATAAGCTTGAAAACAAATATCTTTTTTCTGTTTAGTTAAAGGATAATAAATAATACCTACTATAGACTTTTATTTAAATTATCAAACTATTTTCTTTGCCTACGCTCCTGAGGTCCAGCCACAATGGTTTTTACGTTGTTCTTATTGTAGAGGCTATTTGAAGAGATAAAATTCCAAAAATTAAAGTTTGATTAACATCTAAATATTAGTAGAATAAATATTACCTTTTCTGAAAACTGATATGTAGTCAATTACGGCAGAACAGTCATTGCAGATCCTGTGCTCCGAAGCGAAAGCTTAGGATACCACCGAAATAAAGGCTAGGATGAGGAATAAATACTACTTTAAAGGATCTAAATTCAATTATTATATTTATATATGTAATGCATGTCATTTACTGTCATACGTGTTGCATATTACAATGTTTTGTTACTCAATACTTACGTCGTCATTTCATAGACGTTACTCCTTCACTTCAGCATTAACAATTTAATTTTTCATTATATGCAGTACATACAAACAATTATGTTGCAAATAAAACGCATTTATTATTTTTTTACAATTTTATCATTCGCGGTAAAGGGCGGTGCACGATACGAGCATATTATTATGTATGTTAATGTACAATTTCACGGCGCTGTGGGTTCGTGCGATGCTTTGTTCTTTATTGCGAGTTGCGCGATGCGACGCCCGGTGAGTCAAGCGCTGCGCATAGCGGACAACGCCTCGCCCCGCCCACCGATCATTCGCTGCTCCCTATTGCTTGACGGTCAGGACGCGTTAAGGCGCCTACACAATATGTCGGCGTGAGCTGTACACGGCCTTCATTCGGTGGGACCGCCATAGTGTTCGACAAGCAGACAGCCCGTCGTGTATTGGAATTTCTTCGTTCAGCAATATTGTCGCTACGATTCTTCGTTTTGGATATTATCATAATATTACACTATTTGTAACGAGCAGCTTAAATATTCGCTAATTGAACGTCTTATATGTAAGGTAATCGTTTAGGTTTTAAAATATTGCGAGCGTAGTCTATTCGCGTATACATTGCTTACTCATTTCTGTTACTGCGCATATTTATATAAAAAGCCAACAAATAATACTATGCGTCATATAGCAGTCATTAGAGTAACCAGCGAGACAGAATTGGATAAATGATAGTGAGATTGTCATTGATTCTGTTATTTTATTTGACAACTAATAATGCTGATTATCGATGAAATAAACAGCTGATAGCAACCCCTCTCTTTGTATATATATATGTTTAGTCATCCTATTATTCTATATACCATAAGGAGAATTGTAGTGAGAGGAAACCGTGTACTATCTAAAACCCTATAAAACATCCATTTAATATTTATTTTAATGTACTTTTACATGTTTGGTCAATAGAAAATTTAAGGTACATGATAGAATCATATAATTACTATTATAATATATTATTAGAATCTTTGGTTCCTTTTAAGGATGGATTTATTGTAACGGGTCAGGGTTTTTGCATAGTTGCAGCATAATTGAGAAATTGAATTTTTAATCTTCCATAAAGCGTTGAACTATTATAGCCTCCTTTAACCTTTTGACCGCCACGTCAATAACGAAAATTTGTGTTCTCCACGCCAAGCGACAAATCCCTTTCTTTCATACCTACAAAATAATAGAGACGGCCAAAATATAATAATATATTGATAAAATATCGATATATTTTACTTGTGCTTGGTTTACGAATAAGTACCATTGAATTGTATTAAACTTCACCCGTGTTTCACCTTCTTTCCCAACTTAATAATCATTACGCAGAAATTACAACGTCAAAATCTGCTCTTATTTAATAACAGTAGATTTTATGATAAAAAGTAATTGAAATATTTTAAATACAGTCACAGCACTAATCTCGTTTGTGACTACATCTACTGACGTGAAAAGACGTCAGTGGCGTGGCCAGCACTGCACTTACAAACTTTGCCGCTTCTGACTTAGAGATGTGACATGCTTAACGATATTATTGCATAGTACGTAATTTATAATCACGTGATTATTATATTACTAAAATAATATAATTAAGTGTTAAATATATGAATAATATTTTTTTAATTACTCACAATCAATTGTGTTCAATAATTCATCTGAATTGAGTTATATTTAATAAATGTGTAAATCAATTTAAAGAATGCGGCGTAAATTTCTGCGAGTAACTCAGTTTAAATGTCGTCTAGGGCGTTCCACATACAATGAGTCTCTGCAAAAATTTAATTTGCTTACCTATACTAGACTGTTACTTCAAGCTATGATGCTCTATGACCTTATTAGCAATAAGTATGATTGTACCGAACTTATTAACGCTTTATATTATATTGTATCCAGATCTGTAATAAGACGAGAGACGCGCGCCTACCTGCTAGTTGATATAGAATAGTTAAAAAAAAAATTGTTCGTTAATATAGATATTTTACCTTGGGGGAGGCCTATGTCCAGCAGTGGACGTCTTTCGGCTGATATGATGATGATGATGATGAATAGATATTTTTGCTTCTACTCAAAATCAATTTAAAAATAATATAATACATACGCTTCGTCCTCAACAATAGTATAAACATTTGTCAAATTTGTATCAACACCTAGACTTAGATTTAAGTACATACTAGCTCTAAGCTTCAATTAGGTTTAACTGTACTTCTGAAGGTAATATGTGGAAACGCCGTAGACTGTACATTAATTTATTTTGTTATGTACCTAGCCTGTAAGACACAAGGTACAATAATTTGTTAACCCAATAAAAAAAATTTGTTTTAGTAATATTTATCTTAGTCTTTAAAATATTTAGTTTTTTGGTGTAGTAATATTCTAAAAATTGTACCAAAAAATTTCTATGATTTTTTTAATGCCACCGAAAGTTATGAGTATCATTTTTGATACTGCTATTATGTCTTATCTAGAAGATAATGCCCGACCCTCTTCACCAAGCTTGTTAAGCAATATTATAAAAAGTAAACGAAAAATTATTTTCGTCATAGAGGCGTTACTGTATTTTAATTTGCTTTCGTAAAATATTTCTTAAAGCTTTTATCGGTAATCGTTTTCCTAACCCATCACTAGCTGACGACTCTTCACGTTCGTGGCGTGGATTTGCACGCCAAATGATACATTTTGCATGATGTTCTTACATTGTGATCTTTTTCCAGTATGGCTAATTGTTATAATCTTTGTGTAATAATATAATAAAGAATGTCTAAGGAAAAATAATAAGAAAAAAGAAACATAACAAACATATTTTTGTATGTTTATTTTGAACTGTAAAAGCGTCGTATTTTCGACGTGCCATGCCGTCCATGGCGTCGTGAGCACGGTTTAATTTGACGTGACTAGACGTACGTGGCGGTCAAAAGGAGGCTTGACCTTGTAAAAATTAGCACAAATAAATTTTAAATTATTAGGTACTTCTTGCGGTTTAAGCGGTGTATATGTATCAGTCAGTTTCTCCTTTCATATGTAGCTTGATTCAGATTGTTTCTCAGAGGAAGAGAGAGTACTCGTTGTAATCACATTTGTTTCATACACCTTCATTATTACATTTTTATGTAAGGCTGTCATTTGATCTGGCCGCTCTCCAGAAATGGCTACGATCGGGCAAGCGAACGTTGACATAGATTCGCCCAATCCTAATGTCTCATTAATATTTGCTTCATATTATCTTGGTCAACCTCTGTAAATTTGATTTTTAAGTATGTTAACATGTTTTAAATATTGCTACCAATAAGAATGCTTTAAAGTAGCATATTGATAACAAAAGAGCTTTGAAAGAAGATTAAGTTACGGGTGCAATGAAACTAGGATATTTTTCAGTTTAATTGAATTTTAATATTTATAAATGTCTTTATCTCAACTATACAACTTCTAATGCTGAACATAGAAACTCTTTATTCATGATAGTAAAGTAGAGTGGCGACTTGAGTCCAATTTTACCACTTGAATAAATCAAGTAATTTTACGCTTCCACTTAAAAAGTTATAAATATATTAATAAATAAAATAATAAAAAAATTATATATTGTAAACTTAAGAAATTATACACATATTACTTATCACAGGCGTTTTTATTTGTTTCTCAACATTTTGCAATGCACACGTACACGTTTAAATTTGTTTGTTTATGTTTCTCTCGGCAGCGATGGCTTGAGCGAAGCACGAATACTCTTTTTACCGTAGTCACTCGAGTCACTCGAGTAAAATTGGAATCGAGTCTCATCACTATAATAAAGTACACCTAACTGAGGAAAACAATATTTGTGAAATGAAACACAAGTATAGTGAAACGTATGTATTGTAGAGCAAGGCGGGCGTGGAGTACGCGAACATCCTGCGCGTGATGGCGGGGCTCAACGAGGAGATCAAGGTGCTGCGCTCGCGGCTGGGCGCGGCGGCCGCCGACACCGAGCAGCTGCGCGCCGCGCGCGACGAGCTGCTGGCCGCGCAGCCCGACGCGCACGAGCCGCCCGCGCTCGAGCCCGACGACGCCGCCTCCTACCGCTCGCGCATCGTCGACCTGCAGGTACCGCTCTGCGAAACTCACCTTCAATATGCCAAGCTCACGCTCTGGTCTTAGCTTTATTCTAATTCAAAATCGTTAAGTATTACGAACTGAAATGAAGATGCTGTCGTCTATTCATTTAGAAGGTTTATAAACTTTAAATCAAGATTCTGGTTCTTCTGATAGAATAAGAAAAATTATACCTGATTATTAAAACCTAAACAATAAGTTAAGATAACGATCAACATGGTTGTTGTTTTATCTTAATTACTTACTTGCCTGATGTACTTAGCAGTCTTAACAAGTTTTATTGTATATTTTAGGCTCAACTCGCCCTTTCGACGGTAGCGGAGGAAGCAAATCTCGCTAAAATTCAGCGATTAGCCACTAGTGCAGCCGAGATGCAGGCCGAGCTAGCGTTCCGGCCGACGCGGGCCGATATCAGCGACCTCACCGCCGTCGTGAGCAAACTCCGCACCGAACTCCAGACGAAGGACCAGCAGATCGAGCGACTACACGCCTCCACTATACGAGAGAAGACGACTCTCGACAAGGCCGTCGAAACCGGCGGGTCGCTCGAGGACCTGCGCCGCCCCGACGACGACGACGACTCGACGATGGAGCGGAGCATCGACACCGGCAAGATCTCCGCCGAGATCGACGAGATGTTCCGCCTCGACTACGAGGACGACGAGGAGGAGACGGACTCCGCCGTCACCGAGATCAACCGCGACGAGGCCGCGGAGCCGGCGGGCGACGCGCGCCACGGCGACGGCGGCGACGAGCCGGGCGGCGGCGACGGCGCGGAGGGCGCGGGCGGCGTGGGCTCGTACGTGCGCCTGGACGACGGCCAGCGCCTGCAGGTGACGCTGGCCAACGGCTCGCTGCACGCGCTCGAGGAGGAGCTGGTGCGCGCCAAGGAGCGCTGGGCCGAGGTGTGCGCCGAGCGCGCGCGCCTGGCGGCGCAGCTGGCGCTGCTGCAGCACAAGCCGCGGCCGGCGCTGCGCATGCTGCTGGCGCTGGCCGTGCCGCTGCTGGCCGTGTGCCTGTACTACGTGCTGCTGCCGCAGCTGTCCTGATGGACGGCCACGTGGGACCCGCCCGGGTACGCGTAGCCCCGGCCGCCCCGCACCTCTGTCCGCCCGGCCTCCATGTTGTCGAACGTTTCGCCTCGAGCCGGCCCCTCCGCTGCCGATACTTCGTTTGGAATTATTATTATCTGCGCTTTTCGTTTTCGATCGCCGGCCGAGGGTTTCAGTATATTTATGGTATAGGATAATTTAGAGTATTATGTATATTATTACGATAGAGTCGGTTTATTGTGCGCCCTCGGCACGCGGCGCGGTGGGCGAGTGGGGCGGGTGGCGCGGTGCGCGGAGGAGCGAGGGGTCGTAAGTGCCATTTGCTAGCGAGGGGGGGGCGTCGCGACGCCGCGAGTCGGTGCACGTTGTTATCGCATGAGTGTATATAACTTAGTATTGTTTCTGTAAAAATTGTCAGTATCGTATCGATATAGTATAAATTGATTGTTGATATCTGCCATAATAAATAACTGTACATTTTAAATTTTAAGGCCTAACGACTGTCCTAAGTTATAGTAATTATTGTTGTATGGAAGCTATCGAAATTCTCAGCCGAGCGACATTTGGTGACTACTCGAATCAGCTGATTTCCCTTGTTGAATATTTTAGGTATATAATATATTGATAGTGTGTTCATCTTTTTATTGTAATATATTCGGTCGGGTCGTGTCACGCTCGCGGGCCGCGGAGCCTAGTTTGTCGCATCGCTTCGGGAGCTAAACATATCATTGTTAGGTTTAGACGGTGTGGGCATTTAAACGTCGACGGACATGGGCGTTAGGTTTCTTTGAATGGTTTGCATTTTTCTAGTCTTTAGAGTCGACGTAGAGTTGATTGCATGACGTTTCGCGCTCCTGCGTTTTTACAATTTTATAGCTTATTTACAAGTTAATTTAGATGATGCTCCGTCTGTCGCGGACGCATTTACGCGCAGCTCTAATATTTCGCATTGTTTTGACATTATTACGTAGCAATGAAGCATTTTAGTTGATGAGTGTCGTCGAGTGACGGCCTATGTTACGCGCATGTAGAATCTTGTTTTCGTTTCGATATATTTAGTGCCACTTATTAGTTTGTCGCGAATGCAACGTTTGCGTTAGTAGAGCAAGAGTACGTGTACGTGTGTGCGTGTGTGCGTGTGCGAGACACATTTCAGCCGAACGCTCGCGTATCCGCGAGACGGTTTTCACGGTCGACCCTCGAGATCGCTTAGCTCTGTGATGTGAAGGCCAATAGATAATTTTGTAACAAACATTGTAACTAACGATTGAATAATTATATCCCTAGATTATTATAACTACCACGTTGAAGTCCACTGTCTATAAATATTTATTATTTTAATTGTTGCACTGATTTTTGTTATGTTCAATGTTTTATTTTGTGTTTAAACCACCTTATTGTAAATAGATCGTATCTTATACTCGTTCTTATGTTTAGTTTCATGCTGTCGAAGACTTTATGTTGTATTTTATTGAGTAAAATTAATATGCATTCAATGTGGATGTACTGATAAATTTATTGGAAATAATATTGATTTGTTTAAAAAAAAGTTGTTTATTTTTTATACCCCCGCAATTTGTAGTCATTGAGCGTTCCGTTTGCGTCATAGCCTTGTCCGAATTTAAACTATTTCTCACAGTATTAATTGCTCATAAACAAGATTGTTGTTTAAAAATGTAGTGAGGATTCGGTGTGTTAGTAGATATGACGCAGTCACAAAATAATAGCCTGACGAGATACGTTGTTCGACGAGTACGACACACATATCTATTTATAACGCATACGAAAGCATCGCTCATTTTGTTATATTATACGTCGCCGCGTAATACAACGCATACAATTGCTAATATTACTAATGACAGCGCGGATGTAGCAGAGGTATAAGTGCTGGAGTTAATGTGTCGAATATAACTCGTTAAGTTCGCGCTTTAGACCACACTATGAATCATAAATAATTTTCGCTGTCTGAATGTTCTTTGTAGCTACTGTTTTTGAGTTTGAAAATCTTCGAGAATTATCCCCGGTGCATTGATAATACTGGCTAATGATGTTCAACGGCTGTGTCCCTACATTATACATTGCTGTAATCATCTGTAATATAAGGTTGTGAAAACTTACCACTTGCTCGAAGCGAAGTGAGCTAAATCGAGCAGATAGCCGAGACAAAACGTACAGGTCATCAGGTCAGGCATATCAAGAAATTATAACATACATATAAAACAATGTCATTTGTTCAAAAGGAATAATCATGAAACATGTGTTATATTTAATTCTTACAAATAATATATCAAATATATCTACACAAAGCGACATCACAAAGGTTTAAAACAATGTATCTTATAATATAAATAACAATATGAAAGAAAACAATGTCATTTTATCGTACAATCAACCTGTTCTATCATTAAAACATGAATATTCTTGAATATTATCTGAGCACGGGTAGGTAACCGCGCGTTCCATCGTTTTATAATAATGTAATAAATTGTACAAATCTACATTATTCACATTAGGAAAATTTGTAAAGCGAATTTATTATTATGTTAAGTATTTTAATAATTCATAGTATTATAGAAATGAAAAATAATCTTATTGCAAAATATCCTTAGATAAGGAAAAAATAGATGATGCAGGAATGCGAATGTAGATTTCTTTTTAAAAATAAGATATTTATGATGAACATAAATTAATAATGTATAAATAAAATCTTTAGTAACAGTAATTTTGTGTAACATACAATTAAAAGGGTGAATAATTGATTGGCTGTTAACGTGGAACTCGGACTAATTATAATTTACGTCTTCAGCTTGCATTAACTTTCAGTAATTAAAATGTAATTTGTATAATTATAGTTTTAACTGCACTAGTTGAAAAGATTCATCCCGGGTGTAGAACTCTGATTAGCGACGAAAATCAAAAGTAGGTACCGTTTCTGATTTCATTCAACAATATATTGCGGTATTACACAACGTCATCAAACGCCGCTTACGCAATTACTGCCGAAAAAAATCATTGTGAGGTACACAGAACCGTTCATCCGGAGTATGTAACCACACAACGGATGAAGCTCGAGTTCTTCGATGTATCTTGGAGTTTCTTCAATTGTGCATAATCCAACGTTGTCTGTAGAAAAAACGTATAAGCGATACAAACGGACGAAGATCCCACCGACCCGTTTATGTCGGCCGAGCTGGGAAGTTCGTCCGGGCGTAGCACTTGATACTGCTCTTCTTTCTTCAATCATAACGCTTCGTTACCACCAGAATTTTACACAAGTTTAACGTACATATACTATAATAAATACAATATCATGTTATTGAACACGTAACACATGTCTCATGAAGGTAATTCAGATTACATACAATTGGATATAAACATGCAGTCTACTAGAAGTGCAAATATTTAATTAAAAAGAAATCAAACATGCGTATGTATAAAAAATTATTTTAAATATAAAGCGAGTTATTCACCTGTAATAAAGAGCGGATGCTAATGGATGTAGATTCGGCGCAAAGTGAAATAAGCGCTCGGCTGCCTTCCGTCGACCTTCGATCGGCGCGAATGCTGTGGCGAATGTCCGTCGGAGGAGTGCGCGGCGCCCGGCGTCGGCGGTGAACGAACTCACCTTGACAAATGCACCATTTGGCATTGTTCGCGGGAAAACCGGCGGCCTTGCGCGCGCGCCGCGCCGCCGCCCGCGCCGACCAATCGCGAGCCTTCGCGCCACAGCCTGCGACTGTTTTGGCGGGAACCACTCGTCTGAACCGCTCCAATGTTGTTCGCGCGCCGCACCGCCGCACCGTGGCGCTGTTGTCGCGTCAGCAACACCACGATTTCAGCGTGACGACCTTTCGACGTAATCTTGTGAATGACATACGGGCATGTATATCTGACCAATTTGACTAAATAACTTCTTTTGTTCATTTCATTTTAGAACCAAAGTTATTTATGCTACAACTTTGATTTGAAATGTTTTCTAAATAGAGTTAGTTTTCCGGGGTAATTTATATAGAACAATATTTTTGTAATCCTATTCTCAGGGTTTGGCAGAAGATCTAATTAGGTAGTTTTTGGTTTAGCTATATCCAAGTGTAACACGAGATATTAACGCCAATTACAATTACTCAATTATATAGGTAATAAGAAGCCGTCTGGAGCATAACGTGAATAGATAAATGCTAATGTGGTCATGCTTGAGCGATTCCCAGGCTACCCAGCGAGATAATACACTATGCTTATAATATTGCGCACGGTTTAACGAAAGACAATTTGAAACTGTATTTTCCTCATACTTATTCACAAATTATGGAGGATAAACTTTAATTTGTGTTTAATTAATTATACACTTGGTATATTTGATTTGTTAAAATTAATGTATATTACTATCTCTTTCGGATTATAGTACCTACACGGAGACAAAATGGACTTCGTGGGCTTAACAGATCTCTTAGATTTGAATAATCTTATAAATAAATATCGACTAATTTATTTTTATTTTTATAATCTTATATATAAATAGAAATAGAATAGTACTCACATGCGAGTACCAGTAAATGACTCGGGTTATCGCACCGGCAGTATTTTTAGCAGTGTGGGTACGTAGTCCGCGTGTTATCCTCCAAAATAGAACTAACTAATCATTTGGTGGCAATGCAATTTACATAGATAGGCAACAAGACCTGAGTGCAATGTAAAGGCTTAAATAGCCTTTTAAATTTGTTTTTATTATTTATAGGGGTTCACTACGCCAATTCGAATCACATTCCATCTTTTTACATTTTAACTATGAATACTGGTCGATCATTCATTTGTGCGAGTCTTCAATTAAACAAATTACATTACACCGGTGATTAATTTCACCTAAAGCCATTATATCCAAAAGTTATTTTGTGTAAAACTATTTGATCGAATGCTGTTTTATCTACATAACATTTGATTAAGGTTTTTTATACCTACTCACATTTCTATTTCACCAATACTACCTATCTAGTTTTCCTAACCTGCTTAACATTGTTTTATGAAAAAATAAGTAAAAAAGCAAGAGAAAAAGTGTTGTAAAACATAAAATTAAATTTATAATATACGTACTAGCATTTACGCTGGTAAATGCTAGTACGTATATTATAAGATTAATTTTATGTTTCGATAATCGACAGCTACGCGGGCGCAGTGTCGATTATCGCAATATATAATAACCTATGTACTTCTACAAGGTCTAACTCTTTGAAAGAAAAGAAAGAAATAAAAAAAATTCATTTATTTTGTAAGCAGGCTACATTTTACAAAAATAAAAACATAATTAAAACAATGCGTCATGTCTGCTTACAAATCATTGGACACTGCTCAGCTTATTGCTGTGGCGCCTGCAGCAAACACCTGCATGACGCCAAACAGCTCTAGTTTTCAGCAGTGACCATTTGGGTCGATCGATATGTCTTTCTGTACCAAATTTCATCGAAATCGGTTTATTTGTTCCAGATATTATCCCTGCCCTACATACAAACAAAACCACTATAATTTTAGTATAGAAGAAGAAAATTATAAACTAGCTTTCTACACAAGGATTTCGCTCGCGCTTTATTTATTTTAAATTTTGTAGAATTAGATGAGATATGTAAAAAGTAGGCGGTGTTCGTCACCAAGATCCAATCTATCAAATTTAATTTAAATCGGTTCAGTCTTTTGATGTGAAAACAGAACATAGAAGCATATTTTCGCATGTCTATTATTACTAGGGACTGGTAGGGATAAATAGAGATTAAGCGCTACAACGCGTTTTCTGCGTAGGTAATAAAATAAAATCATTATGGCTATAAAGAATTTATTTTATAAATTCACAAATTATATATTACGTCCTGTTGCACAGTCTAACATTTTATTTTCTAAGTACCCACGGTTACCGTATGTTAACACTTAGACTAAGGCACCACCATAAAGCGCCTGACTGATATTGAACATTGATCATTAAATAAATAGATTCCTCGGGCTAACTTGGTTCGATGAATTGTAGTAAGGAAAAACGTACTTATAATTAAAAGTGTTTAGGTGAAACGTAGCACCGAAGAAATGTACTTCGTCAAAACAAACATTGTAAGAATTGAACTACCGATGACAGTAATAATTTATGAGTCGTCAAGTGTAACGAGATGTAACGAGATCCCAATTGGCGTAGTGAACCCTATTTAAAGCGTTTAATTATTTCTAGGTATTTTTAAAACGAATTTAGTGGACCTATCTAAATATTTATAAATAGACTAACCTAAATTATGTTCTTCATATTTTGGCGTTATCTATACGAGAAAAATCTCATATAGTTTAATTCAAACACAATAACAAAGAATATCGTAATTGTAAAAAAACCCTTGCTTTTATCTGATTTCCAGAATAAATGTTAAAAGGTATTCAAATCATGCAATTGCATAAATAATTTACAATAAGCTATTGACAATTATACACAGATATTATTTTATTTTATTAATTTAAGGTTAAAGTTCTAGATCTTTTATTGTAGATCCTGATTCCCGTTTGCATTGGGCGTTCGTAGTACTATTGCTACGTCGTAGCAACGTAACCTTTACAGGAATAATAGGACATTTGTATTACGATAGAGTTCGATACAATGTCATATGGATTTCTTTACAATTTACGAAATGTTTAATTTTGTTATTTTTTACTATTTATAAGGTTATTTTACACTACTTTAATAATCCCGTGTGTGTTTCTGTAGTGACATTTTCTTGGCAGCTAGAAGTTTATATAAAATACACATTATATTTTTATAATAAAGGATACAATAGACATGCCTGCGCCACTTACGTAGAATGTTATCAAAACAATATCCTATAGGTGCAATTTTCAAAAGAAAACGGTTACTACAAAAATATTATTAATAATTGTCTCTGCATTTAAAAAATGTATGTGATATTTTTCAGAATAGTTTACAATTTCAATAAATTGATACGTATTTTCGATTCATATTATGCAGTTTTTTTGCCAGATAGAGATTAATCACAGCGCGGCGGTCTCTTGGTACCCAGCCTAATACGGAGTGTGGGTGCAACCCAACTCTCGGGTTTATGTGGGCCCATGATTAAGGTCCTAATTAATGCAATCATTTTGGTGAACCATAATCGGTCCTACCCAGTTTTATAGAACGAGTTTTTATGCCAGATGGTTTAATTGATATATTTTAATGATATTTATGAAATTATATTTTAGACATACGGTTTATATTCAAGATTGCAATGGACAAGATAAGTTACGTGTCTAGTAGGTAGTATCAACAGTATTAAGTATGGGAGTTTTTATAGAAAAACAGGTGAATGTAATAAGTTGAGGGTTAGTGAGATCACTCGACCATGACATAACGTTTATAAATTCTATGAATGAACCGACATGAGCGACCATTATCTTTTATTAAGACTCAACTTTATGTATGAATATAGCTAGAATCTACTTAATTTCATATTCTGTAAGGATTTAAGATTTAATTAAGCATATTTATGTGTAAAGGACAAGCTTTTAAAACACTATTTTACGACATTGATTTAGTTACAATGTATTTGCAAACTCAGAGAGAAACACTAATATTTCTTTTGACCAAAACCAACCAAATATTAAGGTTGGGTAGCTTAGTTTTATTTCGCCATTTGCTCCGTTTTCAGCATTGACTATAGAGATCTTTCCATAATGAAACGCTAACTTCATAAATGAAGAATGTTTCACTTGAATCACTTTGCCTTTTAGTTATTAATATACTTGCTTTTTTTTTGATAATTCCATAATTACGTACTAAATTTTCAAACACACAATTTTAAAATATTGCTATTTTAGCATCAATATTTCTGATATAGCATTCTATGCTGACAATGTACTGTTAAATATATTTTAATGTTTATTTTATTCACCACCAAGTGAACATTAAAAACCAATTTTTATTCAGATTAAACACAAACAGGTATGGACGCGTCGTTTGTTTATTTGCTAGAGATAAAAATACGAACGACCTTAACGAAAGCTGCAGGGTGAGTTAGTGTATCCGTGACTCATATCGCTCACCAGTCTCGACTATGACATACTTATATGTAGATCTATTTTCCTCATATTTATCGGCTAATTATCACGGGCTCTACACTCATAACTGTTGGCAAATCAACTTGCGAATGAGGTCGAATCAATGTATCTTATGTAGCTCATTTCCAAGAACACCTTATTAATTATTGCCACGATAACTTGTGGCATTTATAGATATTATCATAATATGACCCGCGCATCTACCTATTAATAAGGGCCGTATCTTGTATTATATCTACAGATTTTGTGCAGTAATTGTAGATAATATATATTTTTTAGAATATTAACTGATATTTATATAAAACCAGTACAGTTTTGTATTGTAAATCTTTAATAAAAAAACCGCTTTATTTTATTCTGTTTCGTAACATGGCCATATATTTGTTGTGAATTCGGATATAGCTGTGATTATTGCCACCAATTTCACAATCATACTTAAATATATCATAACATGTAAGTGGGTAGTTGAGCTTATTTCAAATAATATTTCGCTACTTATCATTTCCACAGCGAGTGTCTTCGGGTTTGTGCGCGCAGGACGTGAGTCAGGTGTCGTTCACCCTAAGATGCTACGCGTCATCACAATACCTAGTCCGCCGCCATTATATTTTACGCCACTTTTTATCACATCTCGGCTCGAATGACCCTCGCTCGTTCCATTGGACAGCGCTCGATCGACATCTTATTGACATTCAACTGCAATCAGATTTTGATACAGCTACAACTTAAGCTTGAGCAGGCTTTTTGTAGCAACTCAATTATCGATATTTGCCAATTTCTGTATAATTCTAGCCTGTTAAATCCATATAAATCTTCTTTTACATTTAGAATACTAACATTAATTTATATAACTAATTTATAAGCACATTTATTATATTAAAATTTTCTCTTTTATGAAGGATAGCTTATTATCATTAACAAGGGATTCAGTCTATTTACCTATCAGTAGATTTTATCAGCATTATTTTCATCGACTATAACTAATCACTGCGTCATTGCATTGAATTGACTTGAAACTCATACGAACGTAGCGCGTCGTTATATTACTTTTTAGATTCACGATCTTTACTTTATTCTTACTTTGTACTAAATACGGAACAAATGTTATTACCCAATGGCACTACTAACTTAGTCCCATTACTTATCGTTACTTGGACATCATTAAATAATTAATATTTATTGGGCGTGCATCCGGGAATTATGAATCACGTGGTGGCGCGAGCGCAGTCGCCGGCGCGGGCACTCGCCTGTTCAACAAATAATATCTTATATCACATTTATCTAGGTAGCTGTTGTCTATTTATTTGCACATAAAACGATCGGTCATTTTTTTTAAATAGTTTCCTGCATATATAGTACCTTGTTGAGTTCTACTTGAGAAGGAATATAAAGTGGTTGAGTAAACTTCACAATGTAAATAAATATCAGATTAACTCTGCAACTGAACGACAACGAAACTAATAATGTCCGTATTTGACCTATACACGAAATAGGTTTAGGTTTGCCATTAACGATTAAAGGTTTATCGTTCATAGAAATTTATTACCTTCGATATTAACAAGATAGTTGGAATAAAATTGATGACTCAATGCCTTCCGAGAAGAGGTTAGTTCGTTCTACGTAAACAAGCCATTGAATGGTTAATTTAATGCCATTGTGATGCATCTTCGTAGCAGCCACATTTTGCGCATGACTCCCTCGCCATATGTTAATTTTTAGACAAATTATCGCCTAAAAAATAAACGGCCAGTAACTTACAGATGAGTCATTTGAAAATAAATATGTGCGTTGTGAGAGTCAACATTTCTGGTAACAATTCGCTTTGTGAAGTTGCACCACGCGTTTGTGGCTCGTAACATCGCTCTATGACTTCTCAGAATTCGGTGGTTAACCTCCGCATGGAGTCCATGTCCTTCCGTCCGTCGACTGTCAATTGTCATTCAAATCATGGACAATTTATATATAGCGTTGTGCCCATTATAAAGCGCTCCTACTCATTTTATATAAACAACTAACTGATATCAATATATATTTATTGCATGTGACAGATTAGTCTTTTTTTAATAATTATCCATGTGATGGGTCGTTCGTGAACTTATCTTTCCACCGATGGGAAACGTTTTTACCTAGTAGGCATAAATATAAGGAATAGCGAAGCTTTTTAGCACCTCTTTTAAGTTTAACAGCATGGGTTATTATCGGTGCCAAACGATCGAAATAAGAGATTAAACTACTTAGCACAACTTTTATGTAAAAATGTAAATTTAAATAATAATTGATAATATTCAAAAAGGAATATTATAATATATATATAATATAGTATTATATAAGGAATTTAATGTATAACATTCGCGTAAGATGTTAGGTACATATGTATTACGTTAGCTTAGCCGACCTTTAAAAAGTACCTTTATCGCGATGTCAAGCGCAAGGACCATACTCCTTTGCTGGCTATAGTACATCTATTTCAGGAGATCAGAAACTGTATTCGGCGTAGGCACGTAAAAAAATTTGAATTACAATGATCAGTTACTTAATGTAAAATAGTGGATTGACGTTGAATTGAAAAACTTGAAGAAATCAACTCATCGTAGCCTATGATGAGTTGATTTCTCCTATTTTTTATTAGATAACCATTAAATTGGAATTGTTATTTCTGTAAGTCTGATTTTGTACCAATTGCAGGGCAGACAGCAGCTATGTTAAGTTTTCCTATATACCTCCTACTGTATATGTACTGTGTTCCTATGTACAGTTATTTATGATGATGCATGTACATATTATGTACGTGAATATCTTATTTTAAGACAAAATGTGTGCAAATATGTAAAGGGACGCAATTGTAACATTACCTATTTCTTTAAACTGTTATTTCAGAAAAATCTTGCTTCTAAATAAAAGTGTAATTGATACGCAAGTACTTATTGCACGTTGTGCACTATAAAAATTTATTGAATAGTAGCTGTTTCACCCCACAACAGTATGCCGATGATGTCATACCTAAACATGGCATATTTATTGACATAATGCCTATCTGCATTCTTACCTATTTCCAACGCTACGCAAGGACATGACTGTTTTTTCTAAGAAAACACGTAAGCACTTAAGCAGTAATCTGAAACAAAAGAGATATATGTTTTGTTAATTACATGTTCATATATTTTAAAGTTATATATTTATGTTGCTTGCAAAGATGGCGTAGTGGTATAAGAGTCCAAGGTGCAAATCATATGTAGCAAAATAATATGAGATCCGAATATATTATGCTTAGTAACGGGTATATAATACGTTCGCCTTTTTAATTTTTATAAAGTCTGCGTGAGATAGGGTCCTACAACAGAAGTGCCTAAATAATTTAAAATATACAACTATGTTATTAGTAATGCAAATATAAGTAGCGCATATTAACGTATAAGCAGCGTTATTTTAAAGGTTATTTACATAATTATATTATATATAAATTACCTCTAATACACGTGATCTATTTTCTTAATTCTTATCTTAATTACTTGAAATAGATTTGAATCTACACAGAAAGTACAGTGAGCAACTGACTAGTATCTACTTGTGTAGATACTAGTCAGTTGCTCACTGTACTTTCATTTGTACATTATCATATATTTATGGGACCATTAAAAATTTAAAAGGAACGTGTAACTACCGTGAAAAGCTCATAGAATTGATTAAAGCGATTTCTTAGTTTCAAATATTGTAAGTTTTGTTTAGTTTTTTAATTAGGCAATAACTATTCTACAATTAATGTTTCCTTATGAATAATTGGTGTGTGTTGGAGGAAACGAGCGGTGTTGGAGGGGGTTGGAAGGGTGTAGAGGGGGGGCTGTGTCGACAGTTCGGCGTGTGCGGGCGCAACCAAGTGTGAAGTTATTCACACACACATAGCCAAATTTCTGTGTGTGATGTCACCCGTACGTTACTTACGTACGTGTAATTGAAGTGGGACTTGTTTGTTAAAATTTTCTTGTCGCGGTTTAAAGTGAGTAAAATTATTTATTCCTTTAATTAATTTTTCATTATCGCCACTTCTTATTTTTCGCCGAAAAAATTACATGTAATCTAAAGATCTGAGTTTGATTGTACTTTTTGTCCGTAAAGTTAGTAGAGTCACTTGAGCTATAGAAATTATTTGCTTGTGATTCGCTTTTACAAAATCTAATCTCTGTAGAAAAATATTTATTTTCGAAGTCTACAGACTTGAACTTGAAAGAACATTAGGTAATTTGTGCCATGGATTTCAGCTATAAGATAGTTAAGAACGTGACACTCAATAAATATTTTAATACGAAATCAAACTAGCTGATTTTCAATAACTCAATGCAGGAGATTGCAATTCTGTTATGTTATGAATCAAATGAATATACTAGAAAAATTGGAAGAAGTGGAAACTTAGATTGATTATTTATTAATAATATAAATTTGTAGTTGCTAGTAAATACAGGTTTATGTCATCAAGTTTCTTGAAAGTATGATTTGCCTTGTAAAAGTTTTTCGTAGTAATTTTACTGAGTGTTTCTAGCAGGCTGATTTATAGTAACAGTCATATTCAATGACAATTAAAAATAAATATGGCATATGTTATTGTAAACCGGTTGAAGGACGAAGTATCTTTATTTTATTCCTCTTTATCAAAATATTTTTATATGAATGATTTATTTTTGTTTTACAAAAACACAAGTAGAAAAAATTAATATGATTCTGTAAGACACAGACACTTCTTCATTATACACAGCGGCTTTACTTTTTCTAGGGTATTGGTTGTGCAATGTTTAGGAAACACAGCCTTGTCAGGTGCCTATTCACTTGAAGCTTGTCTCCAAATATGTATGATTAGGTTCCACGTAATGGAGGACGAACAAGATTTTTATTTTTTGAATCGTTTCAATATGTTTACTTCTCTTATTTTATCCACACATACCGTGTATTGTTGGAACCAGTATCTTTAGTTACACGGCAAAATTATTATCTGTATTATTAATCGCTTAGGAACCGATTAATAATACGTCATAGATAACCTAGCGATTTATTTGCCGATTGTATTGATAACTTGCTGTGCTTTGCGGTTTCACTCGGTACGCTCCTAATGGTTAATCTATATATTAATACGTGAAGCAAAAACTTTGTACCTCTTTTTACGATAATTGCACGGACGGAGGAGAATGCAATTTGGCACAGTTAAAGTTTATATGGAGAAAGGAGGAGGGGCGAATCCTAATATTTTTATAAAATATGTAATTAAATTAATGAAAAACCACACGCACACAACCATGCATCTAACACACGCAGTCGAATCGCGTTCGTAGTATTTTGGCATTGTTCGTCTAACGTCGTACAATTCTATGTAACTATGGTTAGCTATCCCTTATTTATATGTAATAAAGAAAAAAAGAAAACAAAGTAGCAAGCTTAGGAATTTTGGTCGAATTTTGACCATTAGGCGACTGCTAAATAGGCTTTAAAATGCAAAAATATTTTCTAATCTTAATAGTAGTTTGAAAGATTAGCGTGTTTAAACAAACAAACCTTTCAGCCTTTCAGATTTATAACGGGAGTAGGTATCTAAAGATAATAAGGACTATAATTACCAAAAACAGAAAAGGAATTGACTGGTAATAGCAAATAATATATTCGGATTTGTTTTCAGTGCCAAATGTTTCTATTGATGTGAAGTTTCAGACTAAGCTGGTTAAGAACTATGTCCTGTAAACACTAATAGGCTGGCCCCCTATCTCGTGGGAACTAAACGTAAATAGCAACAACTCGGTAACTTTGCCCTTACAAGTGTTACGGGCGATATGTTACGTTCTGTTTGGTTCTATATGGTGGTTAATATTGGCGTGACGTAATGTTATCGATCACATCGTAATCAATAATTCTTACATTGAATGGGTTTGCTAGTAGTCTATATTTTAATACGTGAAGAGAAAATGTTGTACCGCTTTTTAAACATATTGCGAGCTCGGAGGACTGTAGTATTTGGAAGCTACAACTTATAAAAATCAAACACAAATTTAATTAATTATGTTCGAATTACCACTATTTATTAAATAGTAGAAAACAATTAAAATATATAAATTAATTTTACTGCAGGTTACTAATATTTTCGTGTTGCTATGACAATTACCCTCCAAACGTAGCAAACACGCATTACATATTCTTATATGCATTTTATAAACTTTCCAGTTAACCAAAAATAGTTTATATTGTTAAATAAAATTATAAACGGTAACTTATCTGAGTCTGAAGAAAAGTCGGATTAAGAGCATTCTAAGCCGATGACTCTGAACATACCATTACATTACATGCATAATAATGAAGCAAGTCAAATATAACTTAACTTCCTCGATAAATAGGCTATCCAAAACTAAAATATTTTAAATACGAGCCAGCAGTTCCTAAGATTAGCGCGTTCAACCAAACAAACAAACTCTTCACCTTTATAATATTAGTATAGATAACAAAATAATACCCAATAATATTACAGTTTTAGAACAAATTAGTAAGTAGTCATGGAAATGATGACAAATCGAGACTAGGTTGTTCACCAGATGTTCTATAGGGTCACCGCCTACTTCTGCCTTAACACAAGCCCTTTACTTGCCAGTTTTATGATCGCGTGAGTCAGTATATCTCATGCATTCTCAAGATATGAAATCGGTAGGAGAATATAATTGCAAGTCTACACAAAAGCAGACGCATTACTATAACCCCATCATATCTAATTAACCCATTTCTGCCCACTGATATGTATAGCCTCCCCTTCATTATACCACTTTAGCTGGGTCATTACTCTGTGTAAGCATAATATGAGAACAACAACTACATATACAAAATAAAATGACTGCTGTTTAATTTCAAGGAATTAAAACGTGCGGCATATTGCTAATGAGTCTTAGCTGCTTTATAAGATGCACGAATAGGCACAATAGCTATACTGTTCTTATGTAACTCTGTGATAGAAGTGTTAGGTATTACTCTCATAGAGATAACTAGCTACATTAATGTGTGAACTCAACCAAAATATCATTACCTTGATTTTTTTTCACAGTAAATAATAAAGAAATCTTCGTAGTTTAAGCCTACGCGTTTATTTCCAATGATGATGACTGTTTGATGTTGTTGAATGGCGGCGCGGGCGCACACCTACGGTACGCCACCTAGCTCAAACACACACACACACACACACACACACACACAACACTTGTGTGTGTGTTATCGTTGTGTCAACGTGCCGATAATGGCGTGTCACGAGTTACGTCAACGTCAGCTGCTGCCCTGTGGGCTGGTATACGGGCAAGCAGGCTTATACTGCTGGACTGACCACGGAAACAGCGTTCACATTATCAAAGCCTAATCATATATATTTTTGAGATAGCAGCGACTTTTATAGGTAAGTATCCTAAATTCTTTATGATAATGACTTGATAAAACTAAAAGCACTTAAACAATTATTATTATCGTAGCACTCTATATCTCCACGTTCCGATTAACTGTTAATAATTTCTTGTATCTAAATCGCGCCTTATTAAGAAAAAGAATATGTAGAACTATATTATCGTCATGTAAGAATGTAAAAATACACACGATATGCCACCTACACATATTAATTGTGGAATATTTCTAGAGTGGTACTAAAGTAATATATTATCTCGTCAAGATTTGCTATATAATGACGTACGATGACAAAAATAACAGATAACAACGGTTATCGTTACATCACGGCACAGCTGTTAAACTAGTTTGATCAGCATTCCTGAGGGAACGCCAGCGAGCGCAGCCCGTCGGCGACGAGTCGCGGCCCGCGGCGTGCCAACACGTCCGCATAAAAAAGCTAATTACTTGAAATACTCGCACACAACTAGATAACTGAGCATTCTTATTCTCTTATCATGTTCAGATCGACTTACAGTAGCCAGTCCTCTTTTTCTATTGTTTTTTGATAGAAATAAAGTGATGTATAAGTGTATTGTTCTTGTTTGAATGGGTTTAATGTAATCCTCAGGCTAAGGTACAGTCACCGTTCATGTAACTAACCATTGACTTCTTTAATAATAAATTCTGGGATTGAATAACATGCAATTACGTTGATATTTACTTTAGCTACTTGGATATCTCTGAATACCAAGGGGTTATCAATACCACGTTACACGTACTAACAAACTTACACTTTCTCACTGTTTGTTAGTAGATATTCTATCAAAATGTTACACAATGACATCAATTTCGGCACATAGTTACGGCATGACTGTTACACTCAACAATCGCAGTTATGAGGAGCCATTACTCGGAAATGCATTTGTTGTGATTAGATATAGGTAACTTGACATTATCAATGGACGATCTGTGGGAACATATTTTATTATGGTACTCGGCATTTGAATGGATAATCGCCATTGATATTCAACTGAACACCTTTATGTATGCAGTCGAAATCAATTAATTTGTATACTTAGCATCGAACGTAAAATAAATAATTCATGTAGAATAGCAAACGCATGATTTGTCAATGAAATACGTTTGACCCAACTCGGTTTATGTGTTTTAAATCATTTGACACTGATACCGAATATGCAATTCAGTTATAAAACGGTTTATGGGGTCATAGTCTCGGGCCGTTGTTGTTCAATGTAATATGTAATAGAAGCAAAGGAATTTATTATACATTAGGCATATCAAATTTAACAACATTGCGTTTAGATATGATGACATCGCTTGAAAATATATGGCTAATTATTGTTATTTACAAAAAAGCGTCAACAGGTGACGTCAACTAACTGCTGACAAATAATTTTAAATCTGCCATTTGTGTTACTTATTTTCGTATTACGCTGTCAGCAAAGGCATAATCAAGTGAAAAAAGAGCGTTTTGGTGATACCGAGTGCTCGATGATATATTGTGTATGTGTGTCGGTAACATGTCAGTGGGTAGGTGTCAGTTGTTGGCGCCGAACGCTGAGTCTACGCACTCGAAAGTAATTCGGGAACACTCAATGCTAGTCTATTATTGTCACTTGTGTGTTATAATAACGTTGTTTACGACACCATTTCGCTAAGTTTACGATTGAATTGCTTCTTTAGTCATGTTTGTTTGGTTTCTATGATTCCTACTAACGATTTATTGATAACATTAGAATTGATTTATGTTAGTAAAGTTGACAAACTGGTCTAGTTTCTTTTATTTTGCAAGAGCACCTATTTCCTTTTATTTTATTAGAGCAATTATAGATATTAGCAAGTCAATAAACGGGGTCACTGTCCACTGATAGAAAAATTCATGTTTAGTTTCGTTGTCTACATGTTAAAACTTGTTGAAAGTAATAGCGGGTTAAAACAATCCGTTGTCGTGTAAGCGTCCGGTTAGCGTATGTTTACAGTTTAGCAGACAGAGGGTGTAAGCACGATAAAATATTTAACTATGCTTGAAAAATTCAAGTCAAATATACGACTAATTTATATTTTTTTGTTAAACCTAAACGTGGTCAATGTCATGCTAAACTGCTTTTTCGGATATAAAGCTGTTTTCTTTTAGGCTTGTAGAAGCAATACAATGGCAACATAGCCACGTCGCTGGCTATCGTAAAAGAAGAAAATACTCCCACCAGTAAAAATGCAAATTTGCTTTGGGACTTTAAAAGACAGAATGGTGGTAATGACTTGGAGCCAGCTCGAAATGGGAAAATCAGTTTTAACAGGATGTTTTCACCAGAAATACGGACGGACGGGAGGAGGAATAGGACATCTACGCTACGGATGAAATAGAGAGAGAGTAGCATTGATAGCACAAGAAGCTCAGGTCGCGTACCCGAGCCACCTGTATGCTAACCAAATAGGTTACAATCAGGATTCACTCTATCTGTCTCTATTTATTTACTTCATAGCTATTATGTTACTTGGTAACGCTAAACATAACACGGAAATGTTAATCGAAACGACTTTGAAAATAAATCATGCGTACACTTGGCGTTACATCATGAATGGATAATTCATTGGAATTATAATGGCAACGTGCATTTTCAGTTGGCGTGAGATCATAGCTCTTAAATTCCCAATATGTGTCATCTGCATTACGTAATGATGTGTGCGCTTAGATATTTCTACCTCGCGGTGACTGACACGTATGCACCTGAAACGGTTGAGTTCCTGTACACTATTTATCAAATATCAATAATTTATTAATTAAGCAGTCGTAGTCTCTGCCTACCCCTCTGGAAAACGAGTGTGAATCTATGTATGTAGGTATTAATTAAGTAATTCAGAATTTATAGTCATTCAACTATACATCTAGACTAAAATTGTATTTGAATTTATATTTGTATTTTTATCTTAAGCTGCTTGTATAGCTTACCTCATCAATATAATTTAATTTTAATGTATTTTTATAAACAATTTGGAACTAAAATAAATTAAAAAAAAAACAGGTTGGTAAATTGGCTAGGGTTATGTTATTATCACGATACATCGTACACGGACTACCAAATATTTAAAATGATGCTACTTAGGTATTCGTTAAATAAAATTGTGATTTGGTTGGATGACAACGCACGGGCATGTGCAACTACCTATGTATTATAATAATAATATTCTACCACATACACACAACACCATCTAGCCCAAACTAAGCAGAGCTTGTACTATGGGTACTAGACAGTGGATAAACATATATATATGCTTTTTTTTTGTAAATACATAATATTATACATAGAAACACCCAGACCAAGACAAACATCCATATTCATGCACACAAATGTTTGACTTGTGCGGGAATCGAACCCGCGACCTCAGGCGTGGCAGTCGGTTATAGTAACCACTACGCCATTGAGGCCGACATTATGTATATGTATGTCTTATATACGTAATATTAATTATGACTCTGATAGAGAAAAAACTAATCTTAATAGAAAGTAAAATCTCTGAAATATTAATTTAATAATATTTGCTATATTTTAGTAATTGTTTATCTTAAAAATCTTATGTGTAAATTAATAGTATCAAAAGATGTGTATATTCTTTAAAATCTTATAATATTGTTAATTAGGCGAGCTAAATTTTAAGTGTAATGAGTGTAATGAGAATGACACTTAAAATGTCATGCATCCATGGTGACTATCTACAAAAATATAATATTTGAAGGCGGTGTGGACGTGAGTAACAGTCGAGAATCTGACGAATTAGTTACGGCAAAGAAGGGATAATAGTACACAGCCTCGATGGCGTAGTAGTTAGTAGAACCGACTACCACGCCTGAGGTCCCGGGTTCGATTCCCGCACAAGTCAAACATTTGTGTGCATGAACATGGATGTTTATCTTGGCCTGGGTGTTTAGAATGTATGATACATATGTACGTTTTTACAATAAAATATGTATATATGTATGTTTATCTATTGTCTAGTATCCATAGTACAAGCTCTGTTTAGTTTTGGCTAGATGGTGTTATTATGATTATGTAGGTATGTCTGGCTAAAGTTCTTTGCAGAATTTGGTAAAGGTGTTGTATTATCAACATGTGCGAATATCTCTCATAAGGAATGCGTAGAAGTCACAGCAAAGCTTTCGAGATATTTGACTGCAGTTTTATGTCGTGTTTTGATATATTTTCTATTAATTTCAATAGACTTATAAGAAAAATGTACTATCAGTGCAACAGGTTAGGCCGATGAAATAGCCGGCATTCATAAGTTAGAAAGTCCCTGGCATCTTGCCAGCGTTATCCGGAAACTTATAGGCGTAACAGCAACATGTATTGAAGATTTTTCCACATTCCATTCTAAATATATTAGTGACGATGCTGACAGTCGTGTGATAGTGACGTGCAGTGACGCGGCGCGGCCCACGTCAGCCGTCAGACCCGACACCCACTGAATCACGCGCTTGCGCCCGCGCCGCCGCCGCGCCGCGCCGCACGCATGCTTATTGCTCCGTTTACCCATTCGCTTCCTTTTTAGCTTTTGACGGAACGATGCCTCACTTTATAAACCTAGATATCTGTAACGACGCTAGCGACCGTACTCTAGTTATGGAATGAAATTGTGATGTGGTGGAAACAAAGGCATTGAAATATTTCTTGTGTGTAAAAATTTACGTTAGGAGGACCACAATATTGTAGCACGTTTGTTTAGCGCAAAAGCATATCGACCAGTATACCATCAATTTATGCAAAACGACGAATTAAACTAAGTATACTTTTTACTGATATTATAAATGCATAGAGTACGTATTTTAACGAGTTGATTCATGTATTTTGTGTAATCAGATACTTTGTTTTCGCCAACAAAGTATAGATATGCCGTCTTTGTATCAAATAATAAGGTATTTTGGCAGGTACTACAACTAAATCTTTCATATTATCTATTAATATCAATTTAATTTTTTGATCAGTTGTTGGATTAATATATACACTTTATCATATTATTCTTATGAGAATGAAGTTCTTAAACCAGGCTTTATTCTCCTTATTATATGTATACTAAATGCAATACCTAGTATATTTGTTTTTATCCATACGAACAGGAACAACATATCGAGCATTTGTTATAAAGAAGAGTTGAAAATAAATACATATTCCCAAATAAAAATAAGATATAGGTATCACATAGGCTAATTTTATTTAGAAAATCTCTTGAAAATATTTCTTGTACATATGTAGTATAAGTAAAAATGCAAACATCTTATTCTGCCCATACGTGCCACAGACCACGGGCGGCAATGAGCATATTACAAAAACAAAAGCTATTGATTTTACTTTATTTAAGTGAGTCATGTTATTAACTGGCCCTTATACTAGGAACCCTATATAATATTTTTCCTTACAACTGGATATTCCGAAGTGGATTCCCCACGTGGAATTTCATGTTATGAAACGTTACTCATTTTAATTATACAATCCAGCCTTATAAACAATTCTTATTAAATATTTTAAACAAGTCAATATATTGTTTATTTAGATCATTAGTTCCCAAAGTGGTCTTTATTTGCTTTCGATAATGAAGAACTAAAATGCTGGCTTGACTTCACCTATCACTGTAGGCAGATAATATTTTAAGAAAGCTCAGCGACTGTTACTTGTAAAACTTGCATATTCCATATTCAGTACCAGATATCAATTTAAAAAGAAATGAAGGTCTTATACACTAATATAAATACGAATGCCAAGGAATATGGTAGAAATGTAGCTGTAGGGGGTTCACCGGAACCTGCTAAATTTTGAAAGTGGTCTTTGAGAAAAATGTCTGGGAGCCTCTGATTTAGATAGACAACTCCTGCTTTAGGAATAATTCCTAGGTTTTACAAGAACGGACACAATCAAATTTTCTTCGTTAAAGTTGCTAGGTACCGTACCTATATGCATTCATAGTCTTTAACCTATATCAACACGAAATTCATGCAGATAGCCCTAAGTACAAAAAAAAATTAAAACTTTATACATATTATATTGTATTGTTCAAGGTTGTACCGAATAGGCTTTAGTGTTATTTCGTGTTAGGTAGGCGCATGACATTGGTTCTGACGTCCGTAAGTGAGGGCGTTAGTGTGTACCTACTTTAAGTAAATTTGCAATGCCTTTTCGTCTTAGAAATAGATCAGTAATTTCTAATTTGTGATTTCAGATTTCTAATTAGTAATATCATATCTTTTTGAACTGAAATGATTGCCAATTAACAATATAAAAACAATATGCACAATTTATTTGCTTCTTTTATACAACGTTGGGTTATTTAACATTTTAGTGTATATTATAAAAAATATAGGCTATCCGATGCCCGATAAACAACCTACTTGCAGGATCTATCGGCAAATGCATGTGCAACATATGCTAGCTATACCTTACAACTTATGAAATAAATCATCCAATTAAAAGTTAAATATTTGTATGTATACTTAAGCTGGATATGCCGAACCAACTAACTAACCGAATAACTCTTTAAGGTAAGTATCTACTGAAGGTAAGTCTCTATAAATAGTAAGCTAAATATGTTGTTACTATCTCATTAAATAATAATTTCTGAATGTATATCAAAATCACTCTATACATAATCATTAGTTTAATGTTTGCATCTAACTGTACTTACAAATTACTTATTAATTAAATTTATATTTAAGAGTGCGTTAAACTTCTATTAAGTGAATGTACTTCCTAATTAGTTTAATGAACCGGAATAAACGTCCTTGGAATTGATAATCTATTTACTAATTAAAAGTCTGGGTTTTCTCTAAGTTAATTGTAAGAAAAAGATACCTAATATCGTAGGGCAAATAATTTTGTATCAATCTATTGATGTATTTTAGGTCTCAAAGGATCCAAAGATAAATAATTTATTCTAGACTTAATATTATGACATAGGTTTCAATAGAGGTCCTTGCGGTAGCCTCTAAGATAGAATTAAGAAAATTACAGCGGATTCAATATAAGCCTTTACCTGTCACTACTATGCTTTCTAAATTATTTAATGTAATAAGTAGGACCAAACGAGTAAGTATTTATTTATTGTTCGCAAGCACCGTGTGAGACACGTAGGTCGAACGTGCAAAAGGCAAACGTTTGGTCAAAGGCATCGGAACCGGCTAGCGGCTGTGACTCATTGCGAGGGACCAACCAGCCGCGACACTGCAAACCCTTGTACGGACAATATTGCACTCAATCGAATCACTTTTATTAGTTATTGGTGTAACAAGCAACAATTTTAATTTATTTGTAATTGTGAAAACGTGTTGTCAAACAAGGTGACAAAATTATTTCCTGTCGGCATTTTAATATCATAAGTATTTGTAGTTACCTACTGTTGTAAGTTACTGTAACAGTTCTATCAAAAATAATCATGAATTAAAAATAATCATGAATTAAAAATAATCGTGGAAAGTACCGAGAAATAATTATGTCAGTATCGCATTCGTTTTGATAATAACAAAGGCCACCTGAAGTCAGAACGCCTTTGTCCTGCACAGATGAGTAATTGTTTGGCATTATGCGACCGCGACAGGTCCCGACTTGAAGCTCGGAGGCAAACGGCCTCCTTCGGGGACCTCGCGATAACCTCCGATGATTTATAAAAGTTATAGGTACCTAACTATTTGTTGCTTGCCTAGAAACAGTCAACATCGTTAATGTGAGGTTTGTGGTTTTATCATTTTTATTGACCTCGAAGGATTAATACGATACAAACCTTTACGCACTATAGGTACCGTAGTGTAAGGTTTAATTATCTTTTCATACAACAATATAATTACATAATTTTGATACATTTTCCCTAAAGTTGGACGACTCACATGCTATGCGTGCTTTAGTAATTTAGACATAATATTCCTATTTACTGTATTTGGTAGATAATTATTTAATTGTATAAGGTGTTACACTATTATAGGGGAAACCAGTCAATTTAATTGGTAATTCATTATCTCTATCCATATTCGAAATTAGTCAATAAATTGCCGTTATCAGTGACAATGTCGCAAAGTTCAGCAGTCGGTTCGCGGCGCGACTGCGCGGGCGCAATCGTGGCTCTGACGTCACGCGCATGATAGGTGCTTTATCGTTCACATGCTACAGCCGATTGTTTCTGAGGAAAAGTCGCAATTTCGTCTGTTAGTTTATGCAATTATACAGTTTAAAGTTATTATATCCTTAACTTTGTGTACAAGTATTATACAGGATCTTTTAGTATGCTCGGAATGAATTGTTGTAACGTATGCTTATTAGAGTGCGTGTAACTATAGGTAGCTTAAAAGCTGTAACATCTTATATACTTTAATATAAATAATATCATCTTGTATTGTATTGCAATATCAATTGAAAATACGTGCTTACAGTTTATTCAATAGTACGTACACCTTAGCAATAAAATGTCAATAAAATACCTAACTCATATGAGAGTCAAATTTCTTTCCACGATTCGTGGTCAAGCACATAATATGTGAGTCAAATTACTTTAATCGATACGTAGCCAGTGGTCGGCATCATAAATAATATAAACCGACAGAATTATGTATGACGGAAGACTCACTTACGTCAGAGGAAGAGCTTCTTTTAGTGATTCAGTAGGCGAGAGAGGCAGATAAAAAGAGAAGCGGAAATGCTCGTCGGTCTGTCAATGCGGCGACAATGTCGTGCTATTTGTGTTAAACGAACGATTTATTTCAGTCGGTCGTGGCGTGAACGTCCGCAGCGGAATTTCGGCCGCGAGGAATCCAATTCCGTTAGCTTGCAGCTCGCGCGAGAGAGCCGCCGCTTCGGTGGCGCGCCGGCTCGCCGGTGCGGTGGCTCCGCGACACTCCACGGCGCAGTCGGAGTCGGCGGCGTGCTTGCTGATAGGCTCAGATACCTGTTGCCAGGCGCGGGCGCGCTGCACCGAGCAGCGACCGACGCCGCAGCGGCGCGGCCGTCAGCGCGCCGCCCGCCGACACCCCCTCTATGACAATGCCACTATTCGAGCACGAGGAAAATTCGAGATGCGGCTGACTCATCACCCCGTTCACCGACGACGCCGCCACGCTGGACGCTTTGCGACGACTACTTTCAATCCCACCTAATAATTGGCGATTTCGAAATTTTTCATCCATTTTGGCGAACATTATTCTGACGTCAGTTTTGCAGGTGTAATTTATTTATCGTCTCTTACCTAGGAAAAGTCATCCACATGTGTCAAAACGGCACATGCACGGCGCTGCGGCCGGTGCTCACTCACTGCATTGTGCACAGTAATATCCGATCGTAAATCACACTAAAACGACAGCGACTGGGAGCGCGCGCGACGGAGAGCGCGCGCGCATGCACGTCGTGCCGACCTGCGCGCGCTCACGGAACTAAGTGCGCCGGCGTTCCATTTGGGTCACTGTCATACAGTGGGTGGTGGGGGACACACGTTCGCCAGTTCGCCTCTGAAAAATTAGCGTCTCGCAAATATGTTTCATCGACGCGGGCGTTCTCCCTCTGCGTCGTGCACCAATCGCTCGCGGTTGTGGTGCCGCGCGCCGTTTACTTTTCCTCGCACCACTTTAAGAATTCGCAACATATTCGTCTGAATATCTATCTGCGACTGACGAATACCCCTCCACCTATGCAACGCGCCTCGCTTACCACAACCACGACTACCGGCCACTGCGTCCGATGTAAAGTTTAATTGAATTTTTGTATAACACTTCTCTTTCACCATCACCGCTTTCTATGAAATTCAACGGTGAAATCTCGTAAAACTTACTTCAATTGCATTTCCATTCTTGACAGCAAAGAGTATTGCGCTATAAGTATAACCACATTTGTACCAAGAGCTATTTACCGCAGTGGTAACCGCTAATAAATGAATAATGACTTTACCTTTTAATGCCTCATCTACAAGTGTACGGTAGATAGTTATACGACATTTAGATTACCAATAACTTTATTTTTGGTTAGTGGTTAGTTTACGTGGGTACAACAAAGCATTTATTTAGAGACATGTAGATGAAGTTAACATTACGTGACATCACTTTCAATATTTTACGTCATTACTATCTAAAGCCTTGTCCATAACCGAACTGGTTGGGAAAAGAATAAATATGTATTCTCATTCATAAATCCGGCGCCGTGGCGTCTACGTTTGTCTATGAGCGGCGGTGTTGGGCGGCAGGAGAAAGTTGTGGACCAAACACTCAATCAAAATGGAATACTCGCTCCGAGAGGCCAATCCACTAAAACTTTTGACTCGTTCTTACGAACGCCATTTCTTAAGTATATTGTATTTGAGTATAGAAGAAATCAGTAATTGTAATAACTACACAGACTTGTGCTTTTAGAGACATGCCAAATCCTAACTAATATTATAAATGCGAATGTGAATTTATTTGTTTCTTACGATGAAAGCCTAACTACTTTACTGATCATTTTGAGAATTGTCAGGGTACACAAAAGAACATCGTACCTTTCATCCAAAAAAGTACCTATTGATCCCGAGCAAACGAAGTCGTGGGCAAAAGCTATTACCTTCATAAATATCAACAGCGAACCTAGAGAAGTCATGTTTATTTAATCACTAAGATCCTGACATGCCAATTACAACTTATTTAAAAATGATTATTCGAGTGTGACGTGGAACAAAAATCATTACTTATAATAAATAGGCTACTATGCTAAATTGTGTGATTTTGGATAAGTACAAGGCAAACATATTTATTTTGTTTATAAATGACAAGTTTTGCACTACAAATAGTTATCACGGGGAACATTTACACATTGAAACATTTGTTTTTCTGATTGACTTTCTTTTTTGGTTGTTTTAACTTAGAACAACTATTTTTGTGCACACTCAGTGCGATATAGTGAAGAGGTGGCTGTTTAAACCATTGCATTATTTAATAGTATTCTTAATTTTAGCTATGTTGTCGCTTTAAGCTTTGAATAAATTGTAATGATAGACGTCAAGTACACTGGGTCTTGGTACAACTATCCATACATAGTTAGCTGAGATTAGCTGTAGCCAGATGGTCACTTAAGCAATTGCGTCATTCCTGCAGTCAATGAATAGAATAAGGTGGTAATGAACTTGATGTGAAACATGAGCTGGAACTGCATAGAGACTGTATGTAATGTATAAATGTATATCTTTACAGTTTGTCTACGTAGCCAGCATCCTAGATCTTAACCATCATCTTTAATCAATTTAGTGATACGTAATAGAGGGTTGGAGACAGCTCATGTTGGCTGAATGCGAATTACCTGATTTAACAACCATCAAGAGCTGAAGAGAAACCTGTCAGTTAAAAATTCCTTTAAAGTTCCTGCTATGAAAACACTATACTTAAACTAACGATAATTAATGCAAAAGGCGACTCTGTTTTTAAGTTTTTATGTCTAAACCTCAAAAAATAGTTATAGATTGATGAAGGTTGTTAAAAAGATTGTTAGGCCCTAAAAGGACATTTAAACAGGAAAATAATTCATAGCTAGACAAATATAACTGGCAAAGGTTTGCAAGCTGAATATCATGTATGCCTGGCTGGATTTACTTAGAGGTAAGTGCGAATGGATTGCTAATTATCAGGAACAGATAAAATATCTGATAAAATTATAAAAATTCAAAATTCTGAATAATTATTTTCAAGTTAGGTTACTAGATAACACTTACGAATGTCAAAGTAAAACAATTTTTTTCTGTGAATTTACATTTACTGCCACGTTCAAAGCAAGGGTGTAGGGCTCATAAGAAGAACGAGCAAGAAACTCATGGCCACTCTTTTTAATCGCCAAGTTTTTTGTTTACAAATCATAACAGCTGTAAGGTGCCGCAACCATTTCTCCATAAACTACTACTGAACATACTCAAGCATTTAATAAAATTTGATGGTAGCCTCTAATGCTGCAGTATGGTAAATAGGAGCATCCACTTACGTGTACATTTGAGCAGCGATAGCTCAGTGGGGAGACCAACAGACTGCAATGCAGAGGGTCTCGGGTTCGAATCCACGTCGCGCACCTCTGACTTTCGGAAGTTATATGACTTTTCGAAATTATGTGCGTATTGATTGACAATTATCGCCTGCGCCGTGCCTCGGAGAGCACGTTAAGCCGTCGGTCCCGGCTGCTATGAACATCTATGGCAGTCGTTATTGGGAGAGTGTCGATACAAAAGATCCCACTGGGTCAAAGTGTCGCCGGTCTCCACTGACTGGCCCCCACATAAGATACATACATACATACATGTACATAAATAATCAAGACAAGGCATGATTGTAGCCCGTAGTTTAATCCAACTGTTTAAATAAAAATGTAGTAAGTAAATTATCGAATTCCACGAAACCAAGGTCCACCAGTCATCACAAGTAGCTGGTGCTACTCACGAGTACGAGGTATGAGCCAGCCATCGCCCCCTTCGACATATTGAAGGGGAGGGAAGAAGATATTATCTGGATATTCCGTCAGATAAGCTAAGCAGACAGTATAAAGTTGTATTCAATAGATGATAACTAATGTGCCTTTAGTGAGAGATAATACATGCAATGCAGGATATCCTCTGCTTAACTTTTTGGAGCGGAGTCTTAAGTCAAAATACAAGAATTGGTTAACACTAGCCAATGTTATTTAAAATATGTGATCGAATATATTTAGCAATATAGATAAGATATAAATATGATAATTTACAAAATTGAATCGCGTTTCTTGATCGTCACATGAACTGATCAATTTGATTTAATTTACATTAGTAGTTATGGCAGGCATTGACACTGGTATGGCGCCGCAATAACAAATGACTGCATGACACTCGAGCATACGCCCATAGCATCAGCCGCTTAGTGGCTGGTCCTACCACATTCCGCTCACACCAGGGCTGCCACCGACTAAGTAGCTCACATAGAACACTATTTAACATACCTTTTTTTTCAAATTTCCTTTAGTGCTTTAGTCTAGTGACGTCGCGTGATGCTACTGATCATGAGGTCTCAGATTGACAAGATTAAGACGGGTAAGCGTTAGAGAGTTGTCTGTAAAACTTAGTGGCAGCATAAAGTTACGAACTTCAATAATTTAAACTTGCGTTCAATAAACAGCATTTTGAGACCAGTTTATAGTCTGTTGATATAGGGAGGAATTTTTGTCTCTTCTTAGTATTTCAGAAATATATAGGGATGACATTATTGCTATGCTGAAATACATTATTTAAATAATTTTCTCTCATCAGTTCTCAAATAAATTATTCAAATTTTAACTAAAGTAAAATAAAAGGAGCAGTTCCAAAGATGTGATGTCATTTAGTCCGAAACTTCAATTTTTGAAAAGTACAATAAAAGAGAGAATTTGCTGAGGTATAATATTTTTGATAAGGTGCTGGTGTCTGTTACACTTGTGTCGTATGAAAAACGACAATTTCTGCAGATGATAGCGTCGCTCAAATTATTGGCAATGACCATGATATTAAATTGAAACGGCCTTTAAGGACTATAAAATTATAAGTAAATTATATCCAAATCAGTCAACATAAAATATCATACTAAGTATCCACCTATATATATACTACACTACTTCTCTATAAAAGAGGTATGTTCATAAGGGTGTTATAAAAATGGCTGATATGAATTACGGCTAATAGTTTAGTGGGGCAACATAAACACCGTAGACCTACTATACCTAGGGAGATGGGGCGATGGACTATAAAAGAAGACACAGGGTAGGCTTTTCTTAGATAGAAAATAGCAAAAATATGAAATGTATTGTAAAATAGATAAGTTGTCGAGCCAGCCCTGTTAACAGTCTGCGCATAACTTCACGACATTCTCCCAGTATGACTCTATCGTGTTCCCAAACTGCTCATTAAATACGTTCGACTTGCGTTCTTAATTTATATGTAAGTAGCGTTGATAGATATTTTAATTACATTTTCTTTAGTTTGTGCAATTTGTCATCAAGATCGCAGGCCATGTGTTTGTTTCATAACTATTATTACCGATATATGAGAAATCGAGATATCCGAATTTGTATGTGACTTTTTTTATCGAGAGAAATTGATTTTCTCTGTGAGATTTTTGTCATAAAATCGAATAGAGTACATCATGTATATCCTTATGACTATAAACTTTTTTGAGAATAGTCCACCCGTGCCAAATATACAGTAACGATACGAATTATCTGGTTCGTCCGAAAAAGTATTAGCCTCTTCCAAGATATCGACGTTAGAAAACTGTTACTGTATTTTGCCCGGTAGATATCTAGAGGCTTATATAGGTATATAAAAGAAAGAAATGGTAGAAGTACTTCCATTACTTTCTTTGTAATACTATATTTTTCTTAATCCTAAAGACAGCAAGGTTTCTATGATTTTACAAGCATTTACGATTGGTAACCGCTTATCATCACTCAAGCAGTACGATTGCTTACCAACTATGTTGTAAAAAAAGGATTTACTAATTTAGGGACATTTTAGAGAGATTTGGCTTTAGATGGCAGCAGATCAACTGTGCCTAAATGACATTATGCTGTGTTTCGAACTCCTTTAGGAGATAGCACCGATAGCACTCTATCTCCTAAAGGAGTTAGAGTGCTATCGGCAGGAGAGCCAGCATGAACTTTGCCTATTGCACTGTCAGAAAAAAAGATTATCTTTTTTTAAGGTTTGGTAACACGCGAATTATAATCCAGATGTTGCAGGTGCTCATAGGCTGGGGTGCCGGCAATAAGGCCAGCTTCATGGTACTGTAAATAAAGGTAAGATTTCTGAGTAACATATATGTATATCAGTCGGTTGAGTTAGTCAGTAAACATATGTATATAAATATCACTTGCTTAACATTAGTAGTTTGTAAGTAAGTAATGAATAGAGTCTCGTCGTATAAATACCAATAATTACAACGATTTCGTTTATAAACTGTCACATCGCCGTGGTGTAACTGGATTAATAGAGCTGATATGATGATTGGCATTAACGATACTGTAAATCAAGTTAAGTAGTAGCTAGCTATCACTATTAAAATAAAACGCAACGGCTTAAAAACTAATCTTGGTGCAGACTCACTGACACGTAAATATTGGAAGACATTGCCGTAACGCACCATTCAATAGTGAGGCTAATAGGTATCAAATTCTGCTAAATAAAGACATAAATAGAGTAAGAAGCAGAATGGAATAACTTTAAGTGAGATACACACGTATATTTTGTATTAGGTTATGGAGATAACCTACCTAAGTATGTTAATGTGTATATGAGTCGATTCCAAATTCCAATAAATAATTTCATGAGATCGGTACGTGATGGAATGCGTGTTACTAAACCTATTTATAAATAGTAGCACGTTATTTTAATATTTAATTTGTATTATATTATATGTCTAGAATACTGATTACTTATTCTAAATAATAATGATGACAGACTATCTCCAAGATTAAGTTATTGATAAGAATATGTGATGTACTTAGGGTTTAATATTTTTAAATGCCCTTTAATAGTATCGTTTACCTTTATTAGTTAACGTTATTTATGTATGCTTGTAAACACCAGAAGTACCCATTGATATAGGTACCTAATTTAAGGGATCTGCTTAAAGCACGAGTTCCGTCACTGGTTCTTCTGGATACAAGGTGCGATCTCTTATAGGGTGCAGGGATTCCGTTTGCTGGTTGGTTGCCCGTGCCCTACCTTTTTTAAATATTTATGATTATGGTAAGTCAACTGTCCACAAACAGATGTTGACCTTTAAACAATGTTGATAACTACAAAATAATATTATCACAATAATTCTCACAAAAACATATTTTTGTTCTTAGGGATGTGTACGTAGTTTAAATATATCAATACTGATGTAATTCTATTTTCTTAATATACGATAAGTATTGTTTTTTACCAAGCCTGAAAGTAATAGTCTGTTATTTGCTGGCTTGTAATAAAATTCTAAGCCTACTGGCTAAAGCTCATGCCATGCCAAGTACATGCAAAAGTTAAATATCAGTTCACAAGTTTTGCTAGGAAAATGTAACAAACTGTCAAAGCAACTGTGACATTTATAACATTAGCAGTCAAGCTAAACCTAATGACTCATACAGTATGCTAATCAATGTAGCAAGGTCGCATGCTAGGAAAGAAACTATTTGGCTAGTGAGTCCTAATTTTTTATAAACCATGTTTGTAAATATCAACAGTATATCATCATAATAATTGTAACTATTCTAATGTCGAGATTGATAAAATGAGAAACTGTTAATATTTATTTCTGTCTGTTGTTGGACATTGTCAATACATAGCAATAATAAACTGGTAGTAGAGATACAAGATAAGACTTAAAACTTTATACAATGATGAATTGTCAACAATTATAAGTACTTTCTATACGTAAAATAAATATTTTTTATGCGTACAGTTACCTTTAGTGTCATCTTTTTTATTTATTTAGGTTACCACTAATATATTATATACTTAACAAAGGAATCTGAAGATTTGATCGTATTGTAAATTTTGGAAGACTTTCAATATAATGAAGTAATGGCTCATATTAAATAGATATAACTATAATTTTAAAAATAACGCAGCATACTTGTGAGATTTGATTTTATGTTTAGGATGAAACGGACTGAGCGTTTAGTCTATAGTGTCTATACAGACGTGTTCATTTGCTGTTTTTCTAATGAAATTACTACAAAGATATTAAGATATATTACATATTCAGATATTTGTTTTCATTTAATTTATAATTTTATTATTATTAGGACCAGATCGTTAAAAGTTCTTAAATTCGCTCGGTCATATTGTTGTTCTATCTACATAAATATATCTACATATAATAAATCTACACTTGCGAGAAACCAAATCGACTCAACCCTTCACTGCGCTAACCTACACTAATTTCACAAAACTACACGTGGTGTTTATGATAACAGTATGTCATCGGAAAGCTTAAGATGTCAGCTTTAATTTGGCGTTGTCGTGCAGTAACACGAAGTCTTCGCCAACAAACCCTGCATAGGAAACAACATGCTCCAAAAGTATGTCGGTGATATACCGATCAGCCATCAGCCTGCCTCCTCAGCCTCCCCCAGGCACAAAAACAAGCTCGGTTTTTCTTTCTAAGGAGATCTCAGCCCAAATCGTGCAATATCCTCCGCCATCTCGGGCGCTTGCCTGCTGAGCAAGTAAGAGTCATAGCTGGAGTGACTCAGGCCACACTCGGCTTGTAGACCTATTTGGGTAGGCGTATCGATGTATGTCGGGAAGTCAGTGTGCCTTATATAGCTCCGGTACCTTCTGGAGATATGGAAGGCGACTTATCCGTCAGCTTTAGCAAGGTTTTCGTTAGCAACTCCCAGAGTTGCGAGTGGTGAGCAGCTTTATTGCTCCGATACCTATCTGGAGAACAGGTAGTGTCACTTGGGCACGAGGTAGCTCGCTTACGAGAACCGGATCTCTGACGATAGGATGGAGAAATCGAGATTTGCGGACAAGACCTGTCTATAACTGGTCCCGGAAGGTGCTTTCGGGCACTGGAAACTTGACGGTTGGTGTAGGGGAACGCTATATCATTAACTGGACTAGTCGTAGAGAGAGGGGATGTCCACTCGCTGACAGCCATTCCTGGTACACATCTCAGTTCTTGCTACACATCAACACCCGTTAGATGCCGATTGCGCAACGAGTTTGAGACTATGAAACGGTCGTCTCTTTCGGAAGTGCACCGGCGGCGGCTGGTCCTTAGTCTCCGATCGAAGGCACCAGTCTCTTGAAATCGTCTGTATACTCTGGATACAGCAGACTGGCTCAAGTGAAGCTGGGTAGCGACTACTCACTGACTTAGCCCTTCTTGCAACAGGGCAGCAGCTTGAGCGGCTTCTTCAGGTGTGGTATCCATATTTTCGTAAAAGCAATGAATGCAATTTACAGAGCTGATGTGTACCGGTCAACTTATGATAAGCGACTAATAAGGGTAGCCGGTCGTGGGTAGCTTATACCACCCAATTAAATTGCGTAAATAAATAAGGGGTTATTTTTTATAGGGTATTGATGCTCATTGAAAGCTTAAATTTAAAACTTTCAAATAACATATCGTTGTCATAAATACCAAGTGTAGTTTTTGTAAAATTGGTGTATGTGTGCGAAGTAAAAGGTTGAGTCGATTTGGTTGTTCCCGAGTGTAGTAAATACATATGTTCATACGAACATAGCCAATAGCTATAACCCTCATGATACTCTTAATAAAAACTCCTTAAATAGATTTGGTTTTGGAGGAGGAATACGAAGTGATGATTTCAGAGGTATTGTCAGATACCAAGAAAGAAATATGTCAATATGAGTGATAAGGTCATAGGTTATACTGCAGAAACAACCCTTCTTTGGATCTGTAAAATCTCTACCAGCTACAGGAATACATCATAAGGTTGCGACGTCGATCCCAACGATGATCTACATCCCATAAGTGCAAGGCAAGCAAGACTTGTTTTAATCTGAAGCTACATATAAAAGGAAAGAACCTAATTCTGACTCACAGCCTACATATATACAAATGAAACTAAGATTTGCTTGAGTCAAATCCAATAACACTAGCTGAACAAACGAGTTGAGGACTCGTTAAGCGGCAATAAACGAAAGCGCAAAGGTTCATTTATCATATAAAGTTTATACCTACAAACATAATCAAAGACGTTTGTAAATAGTAATAATTATACAAATCACGAAGGCCCAATATGGATTTAGTTATTCACGATTTAATTAGTAATGAGCATCTCTTTATCACGCCAACCGGTTATCAACATCGAAAATATTTACTTTTCAACTATTCCGGTTTTCACATCATAAGAAACTTGCTGTAACTATACGGGTGTCTATTTATATACAAAAAAACGTAAGGTCAAGCTGGAAAGCAAATTTACGGACTGTCTGAAGGCAAGCAATCGCTTTGGCATAACCAATTGATGTGTCTAATATTAGAAATAGGTATGCTTCGATGAAGATAACTATCGCACAATGCAAAAACAAAAAAGAAAGTCAATTTCATTCAAATTACTGTGGTCCCCTCACTGATAGCACAACGTATCTTAAAAGAGTTCTGGCTTCGTATTGCAATAGTTTATTTAGCTAAAACCTTCTTTAAGATTTCTATACTTCTTTCTTAATTGCTGCCGTTCCATTTTGGAGACATAGCAGTGTCCTTCAAAAATATTTTTTATAGCACTAATCCCGTGTTAAGCGTTAAATAACGTTAGGGTGGTTATTTATTTTTTGTTGCCCTATTTGCCAAGTGTCATGGCAGTGGTGGAAAATGGTCATGCCTATGACCATTTTCCATCGTCGGACATAGATTCGTACGTCTGTTTCAGACAAAGATTGTGATCGTCAGTCCCGGATTTAAGATTTGACTTGGAGAAAAGGATAGTAATTATACTTGATTTTCTATTAGATGATTATCAGTCTCGCTGTACTCAGTCTATATTATTGATATGATAACCTTAAAGTGGACGTGTCACATAAGACTTTTTAGCACAGGCCCTGCCTTCGTAAAAGGTGACCAACTTTGTATACACAGCACTCAGTTTAACATAGGATCTAAGGGTATAAGCTGGTGAAATGTGGATGAACGTTAATATTAGTTACGCGTAAAAATCAAAGCCCTAATTCACCATTGGATCCGTCGGCCCAATCTAGAAGCAACCTGACCTAATCTATCCGGTTACTCCTAGTTTTATCCGGGTAATCCTAGGTGTAACCGTATTCTGGCTATTAATCTAACATTTAGTACGTAAAATCGCACTAAGTCATAAAGACACAGATACCGGGGCGCTGGCGCTCGTCGGAGAACATGGTTTATTACAATCATGTATCTTATCTATTTCCTACGTTTTCTTATAAACATTGTTCCGCAATGTCGATACTTATCTTTATAATAACTAGAGCATACTTATTCAATGTGATCAATCTGATTGATTGCATAACTAGGTATTTAATTCCATTAAAATCTTTACAAGTTCATGGATGGGTTAGTGCTTTAAGTATTTAGTTTCATACCGTGAGAGTTCCCAGCATGGTATAAAATATTATGTGGTTCACAAGAATCACAAGTAGCTCTTCTCCTTGCTCTACCACTAAACGCGAATTCTTTTAGGTAGTTAGATTTGAAATAAATACAAATATAAAGCAATTGATTTGGTAGAGTCAAGGCCTCAATGGCAGTTCTTAAATAGATATTATAGAAGAAGAATAGATATTTAGTTTATAATTATTTTTATTTGATGCTGTTTGTTACTATGTAAATCAGCAATGACAAATATAATAAGTATCTGTTTTTTAATATGTTCTAGGATTTAAAACATTAATGCTATATTGGTATTTATGTTAATTCCTAAAACAATATAATATTACTATTTGTTTAAATTAGTTGCAGTAGTAATTTACATCTATATTGCAATATAATTAATGTTATGACCTTTTTATCTTATTTAAATATTTGTTTTACCATAAGAGAAAGGCATACTTGCTTTATTGGAACCTTTCTTTATTGGTGACTCCTAACTTTACTACGTATTTATTTATTTATCTACATACTTTCTTTGAGGATCGTTTAACAATATAATAATTCCGGCCTTTTTTTAAAATAGGTATTTACCTATTTCAATTATAAGTCTTTGAATTAGGTACATGATAAAATTGCAAGTCACGGTTAAAGCGAAAAACATATTACCTAGTAAGACTAAGAAGAACAGACTGACGTAGGTATTGATATAAAGTTTTCCTAATACACACATGATTTATAAAAGTCACCAGTTTTAAACTCGATATCTCCGGCTATGTTACATAGTTATCATATCATAATATGTAAATTATTCAATAACTTATGACAATAAGTACAGGCTCTGGATTTTTTTCACTATAAATGTTGACATTGATAGTTCTAACAATGGTATTTGATATGGTAACGTGTACCTATTGAAAGAATAACAGTAGGCACTAAATGCAGATAGTGAAAAGATATTTACTTTCTAGTAACCTTAAAATAAAAAGTCTTTAGTTAATGCACCACGTGGTCAAATACAAATTAATACTGTTTCATGTCTTAAATTGATTGAAAGCCAGTTAGTAAGTAAATAAAAAACATGAGTGTTAAACATAATACAATAAAAAAACTTACTCCATTTACTTAAAAAGAGACAGCACTTCAATGTAGCCACTTGAAGTTGGATGTAAGACGCACAGTCTTAATAGTGTCGGCTGCACAGTTCTCGATCGAACACGCGTTATAAAAAACCAGACAAATATAAGTATCACGACTCAGTGTTATGATGAATGCTTGTTCGGAGTACTTCGACGCGAGCAAGTCATTGACGTGACGGACAGTGTTTGGCAACACATTAAGTATGACGCGGACATGACCTGATTGAAAAAAAAAGCGCGGCAAAATCATGGCTGGCTGGGCGGGGCGCGGGGCGGGACAGGGCGTAGCGCCCTTGGCACCGCCCCCCTGAGTCAGCGGCGTCGGCGTCGGGTGCGCCCGCGCAACACACAACCACGGCACTCGACGTGAACAATCACTTTGTTACTCAACCGATCACGCTACTTGCTTCTCTACACTTGTTCACTCTTATATGTATTTTGATAGACGAATAGAGTGTAGCAACGCATCTAGTTTATTTTTAAAACGCTATCTCTTGTTTCATTCCTAATTACTTTTCTGTATTATATAGTAACCATTAGTCTAATAGCGTTATATGACCTGGAATAACATAGTTTAAAATACATTTAGTAAATTGTAAGCAAAAGCGAACATAATATGCTTATGTACCTTTACCTATGTACTTAATATATGAAAGTAGAAGCCAAGATTAAAAACTTGTTATCGAAATTGATAACGTCATTAAGTCATATTATCTAAGTTTGAAGTCTAGGTCAGATAGATAGGCACTTTTTATATAGTAAATATTGTGTATATTTTAATGTATAGGTTTATATAATTACCTATTATTTAAAACATATACACATTCCTGGTACCATGGTATTCATTTGTAGAGCGGGGTCTCTCGATGTAATTTTCTGATAATTACATTAGATATGATGTTTTATCTTTCCGACCTTGCAGTGCATATTAAGTGTAAGATTTATAGAGTATAATATAAAATTAAGTTTGTCATGCTTTGGGCAAAAATAAAAGAATTGGGACATTGTAGAAACTAGATCGATAAGAAATAATGAGTTTTAGTAAAAGACATTATATTTATTTACACAAGTGCATTGCAATTTTTTAACAATCAATGCTCATATTATGTATTTATCAGTACCTTATAGAATGAATACGATATTTAATTGTAGAAATCTAGGCTCTACATATAAAATTCTCATCAATAAACACCAATAGGCACTCAGTAACGTGGGTGAAACTAGCCAAAATATGCGACAAAGTAGCCGAAGCCAAATAAACACCTAACGTTAACTATACGGTCGATATATTGGTGTGTGACTCATAGCTGCCCACAAATCAGGTTCCCCAGCATCCGTGTATTTTTGAACACTACGATCAAGTTAGATAGATGATTTAGATTGATCGCTCAGTATTGATTTTTAAATGACTAGTTCGAAATAAAAGTGGGATGTATTCAGATTCAGCGTTGTTTTGCATGATGTAGGTAGACAGTGTTTCGGTCAAATATCGTATGCCTGCTTGTCATGTAATATAACAAGACCGCGCATTTTGAATGACGCCTTGTTTTTGATAGAGTGGTTCTTAAACAGGTGCTCTATTTTTGCGAATGTTACAAGGTTTTTTAAATACATTATAATTTATTTAAATTATTAACTATGTACATATAAACACAATTCTTGAAAACTAATTTATACCTAAAATGTTATAAAACAGAAATAAAAATGAAAAATAAAACTCAACTGCCACGTTGAATGACAATGCTTATTCTTTCTGCGAAATAAAAGCCAGCCCTCTGGTCACGGGAAGCGTCAATTATTTTTTTTTGCTATATCTCTATAGAGAAAATGAACACTGGGAGCCCATGACCCTAACGTTTCGACCCCAAACGGCTCAAAAACATAATCCTCTGCCAGGTATTTGCGCCGTTTGAGAGTCTCCGCGGATGCAGCAGCAGCACCAGCACAACTCGCTGTGCTGGGAAGATGTGATGGCGCAAGGGTGTCGATACACGTTGTGTACCACACCAAGGGCCTACCCATTTTCCAAGGCATCAATGACATACCGTTTGGTCTCTTCCCATCGTCACGTGCCAAACCATTAGGTTCAAGATAAGCTGGCAATGTCATTAAGGTTGCAAAGGAAGTGCTTTGAGCCAAAGACCCGATTCCCACTCCCCCACAGCTAATAAACGGGCACGCTCAGCAACATTAGGAGATTGAGGTGCTCATAGCCAGTTGCACTCACTGATCAGTAAACAATTAGCGAGGTTAAGCAATGTTGGGTGCTGTCAGTCAATAGATGAGTGACCGCTTAGTGGTATTTTATCTGAGCGTCTCCGTGCTTCGGACGGCATGTAAAAAGTCGGTCCCGGTTGTTGTCAAATTGACTTATGTCGGGCTCACCAGGGAAAAGATACCCCGGTAATACCGACTAAACCCACTACGGTGTTCCTCGACATAACCATAGACGGCGAGGCCGCGCGAATCGCTTTCACTTGCAATCGCGACCCCGCCGTGGTTTCGGCCCGCCGCGTGAAACGGCAGGCCACTGCGCGAAGAATATTTCCTCCACCAATCCCCCTGAGCGGGGGGGTCAAAGACACGATACAGAGGCGCACGTGGGAACACGCACGCCGCCTCTCGGACCTGGTGCTGATCGGGTGGCGAGCATGGGCCAGCCCACCACCCCCAGGTCAAACTTCAAGGTGGCTGAAGGTCATCTCGCGCCCTCCGGCGCCCGGTTCTGCGGTTGGGGAGAGGGTTTAAGCGCCCCTCTCCCGCTTCGCCGCCTCCTTGATGGAAATTACTTCCTCACAGAAGGAGGCGACGGCGTTCCACGACCTCTCACTCCGGACCATAGACTGAACTTCTTGAACGGCTTGAACAACTATTGACAACAGGTTGGCCACTAACCACACGAAAAGAAAGAAGAAAGATTAGGAGATGTGTTCATAAGATGTTCTCTCACCATGTTGCAGAGCGGCCCGTCCCACCGACTCTGAGAGAATAGATCGGATGGTAAATCAGAGCTTAAACATCATTTTCCAAGCGTTCACTGCGTCGGACTTGCACGACACTTCAGAATTAACCAGTATGGGAGCTAAAATTTTCCTGGTTAATTCTTTAGTGCTGTGGACCGAAGACAGGCACGCCGGTAAACTGACAATAAAATTTATTTTTTTAAAGTTTCAAGTCTTGTAGAACCGTTTCTGTCACCTCGTAGGGTCCCATCATCCAGGTACCAGATGTATAATTTTGAATTTAATTGTTCAATAATTGGGTGAATGGCTTGACTAAAAATGACTTGTCCAAGAGGTTCACCTTGTTGACACCCAACTACAAATTCTAAATGGTTGTCTTTACAAATTAATTTTTATGGGGTGTCTATAACACCGCAATCTTTGGTTTTAGCAAGGTGTCCCTGTTCATAGAATTGAAGGCGTTCTTCAAGTCAACCTTTAAGATGACCTCAACTTCGCCACAGCCAAGGTACGTGGAGAGATTGTGGATGGCAGCCTCATACCCCTCCTTCGAACCAAAACCAAGCTGGACTGGTTGAAATTTCTCTGCGAGGAGGGCACTGTAGTATTTACAACATAGCTTGGATGCCAAACGACAATAAGTACACGCCACGGCAATGGGACGAATGCCACCATCTTTCTTACGTAGAGCGCATACATTTTCGCCGTACAAAATATCGATGATGCCATTCACCACACCGCCGGAGAGCATTAAGTTGGTTAAAGCCGTCAGCTCCTTCAAAAGTGAATCACCAGCATCCCCGGGGCTGGAACATAAAAGATCTTTTAAATGTTGTGGTGCCAAGCCGTCGAGGCCGCCAGCCACTTCGAAAGGAGCAAACGGCTGTAAATACGTCCTTGGCTGTCACCTTGAGACAATCCATGTCAGCATCAGGTGCGTCTGGGAAGGAGAGACAATCAGTAGGCGCTGGGTGCTTGCTCTGCAGACCTGCAAGTGTTTCTGCAGAGCAAGGCGCCACCACATCGCCATTAAACAATAACCTAAATGCACCCCTAATGCAACGTGCACTTAATTTGGATTCTACATGTTGGTACAATGATTACAAGTTAATGTAGTAAGTTGTTAAGAGCACAGGCAGAGTTTTTTTGTATTCACATATATTACACCAAGTAACAGAAATTGCCAAACATCATCTAGTTGGTTTCTGGTATAAAAATACCAGGATTGTGGTAAGTACAAACCCGTATGTGTCTAGCATTCTCTCATGTTTTATGCACCCTCATCACATTCATTACATACGCTCGTCGTATTAAGGTATCTACTCTTAATATTCAAGTAATTATTTCCAAAATTTATCTGATCTAATCAAAGATCTATTGCATAAGGTTTCCGTCACAACAGTATACTTTCCATATAAGATATTTGTAATTTTTAAAATTCATATAAGTGTTAAGTTATTGCAATGGCACACACGTGAGTGTATAGGTAACTGCAGATCGTAAAGTCTCAGGTTCGATTTCTATGAGCTATTAGGATTTTTTACTACGTAAGTTTCAGCCGTAACATTTTAATTAGTGGAACCGACCTTGGTAGATTGGCTCCTCTATTATTGGACACCTTAACATAGCTGGAGGAAATATAGGGGTGATAACCTATGCCATACCCTTTGCGTATAGAGGCGTGATGTCATGTTAAATTCAATTAGTATTTTATTGTTATGCGAGTTCAGTGCTCGTTGAACTCTTTTATGGGGCCGTTCGGCGATCTTCATATAAGTCATTTATCAGTGGCATCAGCTATGTTGAAACTAAAAATGTGAATGCTATTGATTTGTATGAAACTATCTGATTTATCATATGCAAGTTTACATAGTTACGATTACCTTTCGGACTTTAAAACTAGGACAAGACGCAAATTTTCTAAAAAGCAATGTTACTGTAAACTTATTTACGAAACTATATATTTATATATAGATGTGCCCGCGGTTTCATTCGCGTTTATGGTTACTGCGCGGTCCCCGTGGGCCGTAGCTTGATGTTATATAGCCTATAGCCTTCCTCGACAGATAGGCTATCCAACATTAAAATAATTTTTCAATTCGAACCAGTAGTTCCTGCGATTAGCGCGTTCAAACAAACAAACAAACTTCAGCAGTATAATATTAGTATAGTGTTCACAAATTTGTATATTCTTGCATGCTATGCTGGGAAACACTAATAAATCTATGTATCTATAGATTGCAATATCATAATGTTAAAGAGGAGTTTCATACTTGAAAATCTATAATATAATCATTTACCAATTACGTCGTTTCTTTCCACTACTTATAAATATATTGTATATGGATACGAGTTGCAGATCAGCTATATTTGCAAAAAGTAAATCACATTTTAAATTCGACTTACTGTCGAGCTTTCTTTTAAAAGGTGGTAGGTGGTAGTTGATAGTTCATTGCATTAGGGAAGTGCTGGGTGGCAGGCAGCTTAATAAAGAGTTCTCGAATAGTTTACTTAATGTGTTTCTGTGCAGTGTTATTGAGCATCATTAATCAGAACGTTAATAGTTACCACCCGCAGTTTTTTACACGTGATATCAAAATATGTTTTTAAAATATCTGCGATGTCATTATTAAAGTGTCTTAGTAAAGTCAACCTCTTTTTTAAAGACATGTATAGTAATCTTTTCTAGCTTAGTCTTTCAAATCAGCTCAGTGTCTACCCTGAACAAAAAGCTGTTTATTCCTGGAACACATGGTCTCTTTGAGCTGCTCTGAAGCCTTCTGGCTCTTCATTCAGACAACATAAGGGCATCTGGTGAAGATCCGCAGTAGAGTAGCACCAGGCTTGAGGAATTCTACTGTGTTCTACATATCAAAATACATACTGTTTTATTAAATATAGGACTGCATGATCATGTAATATATACTTTTTAATTTAAGTAAAATCCTGTCTGTTTTAATAATGTAAGTAAGAGAAAGAATAGCTACTTAATAAAAATTCTGAATACTCAAAAAAAGCATACCTACTACTATCTTGTAGAAAACAAAAAGTATCAACCAGATATTGTGACGGTGATTCTGATGGTTTGTCAAATCTTTATCAAAACGTCATATAATTAAAGTTTAATCTTTTCAGTTTTATTTATAATATCCTAGCATTTCATAATCTTTAATTGTTCTATTATTATTTGCAATGGTTTGTTAATAAAATACCTACTACGCATGAGATTGTCACAGCTAGTACATTGGCTTATTATATTCTGAATCATGCAGTATTCAAAATTATGTTATAAAGCTTTATTTTAATAGCACTGCATTGATGTTTAGAGCTGGAGTTCGGAAATGTTGCCAAGTTACAAAAGAGTCGGAGACAATTTACAATAAGGCAAACGTTTTCGGGCCTCAGCAACTATGTACATAAAGACATGACTAGTATCTCAAGCGCGAACCTATCAAAATATGTTTTTATATCTGTTCCGTTAGTTAACAAGGCAACTAAACGCCGATATTAGCAAGAGCATTCAATCGCGGTACTTTCAAATCCGGCGTCGGCGTCCTCGGCGGGCGTCCACACTACGGTGACTCACTGCGCGAAGTCGGGCGCTCTCGGGGAGGACGTGTGACGTCACCGCCCCTCGCATCGCTTTACCTCTAACTGTTGTTGCTGTTGCTCAACACCCTCTACCTCCTTCCCCGTCTCATACCGCATTCCTTCCAACAAATCACAAGTTTGTTTTTTTTTGTTTTTTAATATGCATTCTCAGTTTGTCATCGCTTGTTTGTCAACGCTAGAGTCGATGAATAATATTAAAGTAGGTAGGTAGTGAGGTACTATGATCGTGGGCCGAACCTGGATAAGACTGGCATTATAATATATGGTCATGAAGATTGGCACAAACAGAAAGAGGCTTATATATCCAACAATGGTTGAAGTCAGGTTGTTGATAATGGGATATATTCGTTTCTTCTTTAATTTACTCGTGACCGAATTATTTTCATACGATTAAGGATTTGAAAATATTGCATATACATAAATCTTATTCAATCAGTATTCGGTATCATCTAACGATTTAACCAACCTAAATCAGACAGATTTAGACATTCTAGACATAAAACTCGTTACTGAAGTAGGATTAGTATATACGCAAATAGGACTTCCCGGTATTTCTATATTGATATCTGGGATTAGGTTATTATAAGTACTGAAAAAGCCTGAGTTGAATAACCACCGGTATTAAAGTTAGCTTTTCATTTTAAAATGGATTGAATAAGTTTCTCAACTTTCTGATTAGAAATTAAAGATCTACTTATAGTTTCATATGTAGGTACGCAAAGCAGATTCCGAAACCCAGTGTAGGTATGCAGGTCTAAATATAACCTAAGCCTATTCAAAACTAAATAAGTTACCATATGAAAAATGTTGTTAATACAAAACCTTTTTCACTATTATAAGTGGATGTAAAATTGAATTCAAGTATTTTGTGTGAGTTGTCAAAATGTAGCGTTGCGTGGATCCGACATTCGGCTGGGTGCGGGTGAACGACCGCCAAACCACGCCAATCCGCCATCTTGGAATCGTCACGGAACGCGCGCATTATGTCTTCTGCGCAAACTCCAAACTCGCCACCATTCACTCCGATTTTTGAAAAGCAACTCATGTGCACCGCTTGGAAGCCGTTACGTCATTATTACCTTAATACATGTGCCAAATATATTTAGACACTGCTATTTTCGATTACACACAAGTAAATATATCGATGCTTACGAATTTGTTCGAAATAGACGTTGTGAAAGCTTTTAATAGGATCAGTGCGTTTATCAAAATACATCGATAAGTAAGTTAAACTTATACTCGCAATATAAAAGATCATGTATTCTTAAAAAATGTATTAAGGAAATTGATGTTGCGATAAACTATATAATAAATATACCCAAATAAAATCAAAACTTAAGATTTCAAACTAAAACCAGTCTTTAATTGTGAGTTATTTTTATATTGTAACTTGTTTTAAGGATGAGTCATACATGTTAGAAATACGAGACCTTATTCAAAATGAATTAAAAGAGAGTATAAGCGAAAATATGGCGAGGTCGCAGTGCTCGGTGCGGCACATAGCAACAGCTGTCGAAACGTTGATTTCTCTGCGCGGTGCGGGCGCGGGTGCTGTGCCGAGACTCGAGCCTGAACTCACTACGGAAACCAGATCGCGTTTCCCCTTGCATTCTTATCAGTTGTTAATCGATTAATATTAACTGTTATATATAACATTATTTCAAATTTCATGAGTATTTAGAAGTCTTATAGGTATATTGTTATGAAAAATGATCTGTTTTACATCTAAATGGCTGTTCCCCATTATTTTGTGTTTCCCCAGTAAACCGTAATGTCCGTGTGCTTATAAACCGGGTGGTTTTTAGGCACACGGACATTACGGTTTATTGCTTATCCCACGGCAGATACTTTACCATGGGTTATTATGGAATCTGTCCATTAGTTTTTGCGTAAAGCTTGACGCTTTCTATCTGTCAAAAAAAATAATAATACCTTTGTTATTAATAATTGATATCGCTAAGCTATATTTTTAGAAAATCTAGTGTATGTACCTTTTTGAAATCGTTACAATGTTTATGGAGATTTATGGCAGCAACAATTTTTATTCATATAATATTTTTATAAATCTCATTTTAAAAATATCTGTATTTTTATTGGCATTACGGGCGGTATCCATAAGTACGTAGTTGGTAAAGGCAAAAGCGAATACTCTAAGTTACGTGTATTTAAGTTTTAATATTTATTTGGCATAAAATAGTCATGAATAAGATATAATCAAATGCTTTAAGATAGATTTTATTAACATATTTAAATAAGTTTACCAAACCATGATATCAAATTGTTAACGCAAAAGCCGTTTAGATAACCATAATAGTACAAAATATATAAATATAGAGTAAACTCGTTGCTGTTATCACTATGTATCTTAAGCATCTTGAGGCGTACCTGTATGCAGGCCGATGATGACTATTTATGAGACCCGTTAAGGTTTCTTACCAGACATTGTAAGTGTGTTAGCGTACTACCTACATATATCGTTGTAGCACGAGTATTACATATAATGCTGTCTGCTCATAATCTCATGTTATAGTTTTGGTGAGCTTATTATTACTATTATTGCTCTTTAGTCTTCTCTATATCTACGTATCCGTCACCCCTCTTAATACGGTCACATTTCGCCACAATTTGCATTCGTACAAAATTGAAAACTTAAACGGATTTTCTTTAAATATGTTCAGGTTGATTTAGACAAAATGAAACTGTACCAAAATCTCCACAGCATATAACAAATGAAATCCCGTAAGATGTATAGCATGTAGGTGACATTCCTCGCAAAGGAGAAACTAGTCGGACGACATTCAGGGCTCGCCCTTAACCGCCGCCGAGGCCGGGTACCGTTGCCGCTATTGCACAGGCGAACACCAGTAGGGCTGGTAAACGCCCATGTAACAAGCCAGCCCTGGAAATTTACCAAGATAGCATAGATGATGATAGCTCGTTTAGCTAGCTGATTAATACCTACTCTAACCGATCGATTTACGCCTACCAGCAATGCTGTCGAGTAAAATCCTCGGATAGCTTTATGAATTTATGTTGACAACCTTGACCTGTGGTGGACTTTGGTACGTAACAGTTCTCTGTGCCCAATTGAAGTCTTCATGAAACACGATTACATTTGTAAGCGCTAGACAATAGCGCAAGCAAGTTGTACTTATATCTTTCTGATACACATAACCGGGTGTAAATGAATGTAGACCCTGGGCAATAAATAAGTCAAGGTGCTGAATAATGTTTGAACCAGTCAAAAAAACTATCCGGCTATCGAAATAATTTCAATAAAATCATCTATGGAGGTTCCTATCACGTGGAGGCTGGGGACTGAAACTGTAGCTCTACCTTAGGGTAGAGCTACAGTTTTAGTCACTAGTGTCTTGTTGTTGTTTTAAGTATCGCCAGGACTGGATTTAGATCCAGTACATAAAACACGATGTCCATATAGTGCATCCGGAGGAAGGAGAATGCACGAGAGGCGAACATGGTCAGGAACAGGTAGTTTTAATCCATGCTAATCTTCACAATAGCGCTCCACTTTTAATATATGTTACTACCGAAAGAAGTATTGTACCACTGGATGATAAGACTATGTAGTTATAGTAGCAGGTTTCGTATTACGTGGGGCATGAATGTAACTTGACAGTTGTGGGTGTATCAGCTCCTCCGTCCTACCATTTAGAGGCACGTGCGTTATATAATGTGACAAGATTTAAAATATGTCCATCATCTTACTCTTGTGCCTAAACGTAGTGTAACTCCCTAAGTAAATCATGGTTCTTTACTTTCTCTTAAAAGGCAAAAAGATAGACAGTTGATGTTCATTCATTGACACTTTGTTCAGAAACTTTAGGTAAAAGAGAAAACATATAAATGTTTATTTAAATGTAGAAAATAATTATGACACATAATAAAAAAAAATATTAACAAAGAAGAATATAGAGAATGAGATGCTACAAGTGTCATAAATATATAATGCATGCTGGAAAATAAAAAAATAGGATGCTATATAACATACCAAGTTAAGCAATTATAAAAACTGTTTACAAAGATTTAATTTTTTGTATGTGTGTATAGCAAAGATATTCCTTGATGGATATATAGATATGAAAAAAAAATATAAAGACTCCTCGCACGAAAACTCCAAATCTCTACACTACGTAGATCCTACCTACGTAGTGTGGAGTTTTAGAGACATATGTACATAAAGAACGTAGGAAACTATTGAGAACCGGATCAACTGTAATGTACAAATTCACAAGCGAAAGGAATAATATATATAATATGGATAAATATGTCTATATATCGTATATTTTATTCGCTTTGTCTAAGTATATTCATGTCAGCGAAATAATCATTCTGTATTTTTCACGCATTTAGCTTATTTTTAACATTATTTGTGATACGAGAACCTATCCACAAAATCTTGAAAATACAATAGATGACTCATAATCTTAGCTTTGTTTTTGTTACTCCACTATTACACATTATTTATGTGGAGAAATATTTTCCACAGTCCGGGAGTGTAATGATTACTATTAATAATTCATACAATGTCTGATATGCGAAGTTTATTTTTTACCATAGACTTCATACATAATCATTGTAAGAGGAACATTGAATATTATTAATTTGTTATTAGTAATAACTAGCACAAATTACCTTATTAACATTGTATTTATGGTGGGTGTAAATTACGAAAGTTGCCAGCCATACTGTACGTAAGTATTTCTAATTTAATCCTGAAGTTGAATATAAGGTAGGGTTTTAGTTACATTATGGACTTGAAAGTTCTATGTCATCGTTTAAGATTTTCAAAACTATTTATTATAAGGTAATCTGTAGGTACCATATAGGTACTATATTATGATCAGCTAGACATAAGGTATTTACGTACACTACCATAGACATTACGTTAATCAAGCAATTAATTCAGATACCCACAGCGTATCTTGTTAAAAAAAATTGGTATTGAGCTTTGTATTAAATATTGAAGCTTACGTCTTATTAAGTTTATTTACCTCTTACTTACGAAGCAATCAAAAATCTTCGAATCTATTAAGAATTTAGCTTCTGGCTTGCCATGCTTCAACGCTATTATTCTCAAATTTGAAGGTAGATCAAAATGAAATAATTATAAACATTTAAAGATGTTGCAAGACACAGTATGCGACTGTACTTGATTAAATATGCCATGATATATGCCCTATGTAGTGTAACAGAATGATGGTTCTAATTTATTTAGGACACGCGCCAGTGCAGTACTGTACTTATTATTTTATTACCGCTAGACTATTGCTATAATGATTTTAATAGCAGTGTTAAAGTACAGTAGTAAGAGTTCTGAAAAAAAAACCCAAGCTTTTGTCTATAAAACCTGCGTCATCGTTAGTTCGTTTATCCTTGTTGTGCAGAATTACAATGGTATAAAAGAAATATAGAGATGTGCCTTAATATTGTCTTCTATTTACGCGAATATTATTCATTGAAATTAAACTGCTATATACGGATTTTATCGCGTTGTTTATTTGACACTTTCTTACAAAATTTTGAAAATTGTTTCACTACTACTACTATTAAACTTTACTAATTTTTAAGCTAATTAAATTATTATTAAAACTATTTAGATTTAATTTATTTTACACTTTCCCCGACGTTTCGGTTGCTTTTCAGCAGCCATGGTCACGGGGAGACTAAGATGGCATTTGTCTCAATGTTCCAGTGTAGTTATTTCAAAGTACCCGAACATAATTTAATCATTGGTGTTTCTATTTTTTATTTTTACCATCCTTCAAGTGCCAACTACCTTTACAAGATGCAGGGGTCTATAAAATAGATTGTGACTGCGGACTCTCATACATTGGTCAAACCAAGAGAAACATAGGCACCCGCATAAAAGAACACATAGCTGATGTAAAACACCAACGCTCGTTGAAGTCTGCTGTGTGTGAACATGTGCAACAGGGGACCAACCACTACCTGAGATTTGACAAACCACAGATTTTCGCTAAAGAAAACCGATTCCTACCATGGATGCTTCGCGAGGCTATTGAAATCAAAAAATATCCTAATTTTAATAGAGAAGATGGTTGGAATGTACCACCAGCTTGGGATCCAGTAATAAAAATAGTCAAACCCAAGAAGAAGCAAACCACAGCTAGACTTCATGATACTTTGAGCTCATTCTGCGTAAATAGAAACACCAATGATTAAATTATGTTCGGGTACTTTGAAATAACTACACTGGAACATTGAGACAACTGCCATCTTAGTCTCCCCGTGACCATAGCTGCTGAAAAGCAACCGAAACGTCGGGGAAAGTGTAAAAATAAATTAAATCTAAATAGTTTAAATAATAATTTAATTAGCTTAAAAATTAGTAAAGTTTAATAGTAGTAGTAGTGAAACAATTTTCAAAATTTTGTAATATAGTGTCAAATAAACAACGCGATAAAATCCGTATATAGCAGTTTAATTTCAAAGATGTGCCTTAATTTTCTCAAACACTAAAAAGATGGTAATCCGGCAAATAATAAACAATTGGTTTCATAAAGGTGATTCATGAATTTTGAGTATTGGAACATCTTCTAGCTATTATTTATATCATATATGTATGTACATATATGTATTTTAGTTAACATGACATTTCGTTCTTTCAATCAGAAATCTTCCGACTAATAAGCAACTATTGTGAAAACCACAGGTGAAAACGTTCGTTCGTAAAGTAGTCATAACTTTACGAACGAAATGTAGTGCTTAAACATTATTAATGATTAGACAGCCCTGTATGACACGATGCACCCTAGCATAGAGCAGAGCATTGATAGAGGTTGTTCGAGCACGATCTGTCCCATTGGTCTGGCTGTAGACATCGGCACGCGGCTCGTACCAACGTTAGATTTACTGTCGCACACAACACGTTATACAGCCTGTAATGTATTGATTTACTGATATGCAAAGGCACGCAGAATTTACAATCAGGCTCGATACGAATGATTTAATTCAGCTCAACGCATCAACGAATAAACTAAATGATAATGAAACATATTTCAAAATACGTTTAGTGCATCAAGCTTGTCTATTTAAAAGTGATCCGATGCGATACTATAAAGGGCATACATCCCATAAAACAAGCTCCGTATCACACGCTACAGGATTAATTTAGATTCAATGAGTGTTCGACATAACAACTGCTTGATATCAACGAGGAAGGAACGACCGACCTTGAGGAATGCCGCCGCTTTACATTGTAAGCAGGGCCTTACTGCGCGATAGCGAAATGTCAAGACGCCATAATCATTTTAAATACCATTACGTACCTCGCTTCTACCTTCCTATTGTGTATATCTATAGAAATCATTCAATGGATCACGAATAAAAATTTGAAATAGTGTGGTGTTGGCTTTCATAATAAACAGGCTTTCCAGTCTCACCGTGCGATATCATCGTATCACAAGTTTCATCTCACCGACGCAACTGCGCCGGCTCTATTAATTGGCTATTATAAGCGAACTTCGTTGTTTTTTTTTTGCATGCTAATACCTCGATTTTAATTAGAATCTAATTAATAGTGGTATTCAAGCTTGTGAGCCTGAAAAAATTTGCCGGCAATTTTCTTGTACGCTGTAGCAACAGTAAAATAACTTATTAGTTATTACTTAATTCTAGCAGTCTTGAAATATAGCACATAGATTAATAATTATTAAATTGTAAGAATATGTAAACATACTGTTAGTGTCTATACTATATCACAATAAAATTTACTTAAATGAAAGCTACTGATAAACTTTGGACGGTCAGGCAACGCTAATATGAATTATTAAGGTCGAATAAAAAGTCCAAGTAAGAAGGAAGTGTATTAACGTGTGATTTCATTTAATTCGTCGTAGCATGCGTGTTGTTGTCACAGTGAGGGAGACTCACCGCTCCACAGATAATGACACGATCCACGGAGTAGAGTTTCCAACTAAAATTTCGCTTTTTGCAGGATAGCACTGAATAATACTCGGTAAATTTAAGTTAACATTTTTTTTCTCAGATTCTTTCTTGACCAAGCTAGCGTGTCTGAAAACCTGTCCGTATTTAATGCGTGTCTACAGGCTACGTTTTTCTTTTGTGTATAACATTAAATTTGTCGTTACGACACCCGACATCCTTGAGGCTTCACAAAAAATACTTAAACTACCTTCAAGTCTACGATAAATCCGGTTATGTCTAGAATGATAGTAACCCTAAGCTTGAGTCACCTCGGGGCGTGCGGCGCTGCCACTGCCGGCCAGGCATGATTCACAGTGGTTGCCTGATGTGCCCATTTCTCTGAGATCCGCACACAAGGTTGTTGATATTTCTGTATGCTCATTATATAGGCAGAGCACGCTCTTGTCCTACTGTCACACGTGGCACTGTTATTTTCCAGAACACTAAAATGTCTTAAAAACATTGAATGACGCAATAAAATCTTATAATCATACTTTTATTTAAATAAATCATAAAATGTTTGTTCTAATGAAACAATATAACGCACAAAATTCATTTACTTACTTAAACAGTGTTAATACTGTTTAAAATACAGAGTTTTTATCGAGTTTATGTTGGAATATAGTTGGGTCATAAAATGAAATGAAAACTAAAGAAATAATTAGAAGGCGAGTGTGGCGCGTGAACGTCCCGGGCGCCGCGCCTCGCCCGCGCCGCCACAGACCGTGACGGGTAGCCGCCGCGGCGACGCTACTTTATAATTTCAAATAATAATTATATTTCGAGGCATGTTCGCTAATTAGACCCAGTATAATTTCCCTCCGTGTTGCCGTCACCACGTAAAATAATGTACTTAAATCCTAGCGATGGGCAACCAATGGAAATATTGTTATTGGACCTTGAGATTTGAGTGAGCTGTCAAAAGATATCTTGTAAACAATATGTATTTTTAGTACGCATTTAAGAGCAAATAAGTGATTGCATAACCGAAATGCCACTTTGTAATCGTTATTTATATGTACAGATAATGTATGTATACCTTTAAAGTCCTTGAATGCTTCCTTGCTTAACAATGTAATGTTCAACCCTTTAGTTTCAATAAAGATAGCGATCTATTTCGCCTTAATAGATGAAATGTAACAGTACCGTGGCTGTTCCCAGATAGTTGCGCCCAGGAACCGTTCGTCCTAGCACCGTATATGGGATTAATTAAATAAGTGGAACATTGACAAGACAGGCTTGCAAGCGAGGCAGCATGAGATCAAAGCGCGGCAATGTCGGCTCAGACGGTCGACCAGACACGAAGAGGTGGGTGCAGCGAGGAGTGAGAGGGGGAGTGTCGCGGAGTGCGCGGCGGTGGGGGAGGGGGCGAAGGCTGCGTTACGTCATTTGACTGCATCCGGGTTCGCGGCCGGCGCACGCGTTGCCGGGCCGCCCGCTCCGATTGTTCGCAGCCTTTGCTGAAGCAGGTGAACCTTCTCTAGCCCTACATCTGATATATTGTGGAAATTATATATCGTTGTGGTAAAACAATAAATCCCTTCTACAGAGCGCGACATACATTTTATTATAAGTAACCAACAAATTGTTTTACTATTTGAGAGCCACCATTTGCGAAGTCCATGCGGTAAATACTTACCTGACTTATTTAATTAGATATGACATGTTATTACGTTACTAATAATGTGGAATTTCTTTACAACACACCACAACACAAAACATTTTTAACATTAAAATTGTATACATTTTTGTCTGATGATAATGATACTTGTTAACGCTCTATCGTCGAAATGATAGAGCGGCACTGCCACGCTTCTGCTATTCCTAGATAAACTACTGTCGCTACGTCATTATTTCGGATTAGATAAGTTACCAAATAGAGAGTGTTAGTAAGACAGTTTGTCCCAAAACCATTGGTACAAAGTGAGTTGATATATCTAACTAATTAATGTGCTAGTTCAGTCGTACGTCTCGGTGCGGTTCGTTTAGGCTGTAAAATTTCTAGTGAAGCCTCCGTTATTATTATGTATCAGCATTGTAATATTCGTTCGTCAGTAACAGCCTATTTTTGGTTAGTGATCGAATGGTCGTATAGAGTCTGACTCGCATAAGCGTTAGACACGTTTTATTGATGTGCTTTGTAATAAGTTTTTATGTAGTTTTACTAATAATCTACAAAATACACAACGTGTAAGTACAGTAAAGTGAATTTTCCTTACTTGTATGACGGCGGCGCGGCGGCAGCGCGGCGGCGCGGGCGGCGGGTGCGCGCGCGTCTGCGCGGGCGGAGCGGAGCGGGTGCGCAGACCGCGTCTATCTGTTGCTAGGTGAAGCCGCCACCGCCGCCGCCCGCGCCTCGTACCGACCGTGGCAATCGGAAATTGTCTGAATTCTAGGCCAACATGACTATGAACATCACTATATTCCATCTCACTTGCACAATTACAAGCCTTTTTAGGTTCATACACGATACATCCTTATTTTAAACATCTAGTGATCCAAAATTACATTTATATGAGTTGACAAATATTTTGACACGAAGAAAACGTTTTTTTGAGAAAGGATGCATTTGAAACCTATTTACATAAGACAAAAAAGACCTATCTGCGTTATAGGCACGTGATCGTAGTCTATGTAGAGTGAAGGCTGTGTCTGATCACTGAGTAGAAGAAGGTCTGCTGTATTTCCATAAGTTATAGCACGACTATCACAATAATTATATTTTTATACAATACTACGTCATTTAACAAAACTGAAATTACGTTCACTATGCGTCATACAAAACATAATTTATGTACTAAACACGTGTTAACCAAACAGCGTAAGCACTACGTTTAGTGCTAACAAACAATTTTACTATACTTCAGCTAACAATTATGTTCTCTTGTCATCGGACTAACTTTCATTGAACTACGTGAAGTATAGATTTTATAGACAGGAAGGTCATTGACATGGCCTTGATTTGCATAGGAAGAAGGATCTCCAGTTCCAAACCATTCAACTAGACTCCATCATTTATGGTCATTTGCTTTATTTTTTTGCATTTCTAATGTGGCAGCACCGGCGTGCATAAGTATGGCCCACCTGATGGTAAGTAGTTACTGTTGGCTGTAATCGCTTGTAATACAAGGGTATTATTTGCGCGTTGCCGACCTTAGGGCTTTCCCCATTAAAAAAAAAAGGTTTAAAGACATAATGAGACAAAACTAGTAATAAGTTAAATCCCTGTGACGAGATGGATCACTAATAATTACATAACAAACCAAGTTAATCATACAGATTGTCATATTTGAATAACGAATCTGGAATACAGTGCATTAGTAGTGACATGCTGTATAAAGTAGCCAGCTGTTTAGTCAAATCTAGTAATAAACAATTGCATGGTCCTGGCTTCATACATGGTACATGCAAATATTCGCACAAAATATAAAAATACTAAGAATAAGATATTATTGTATTCTGCATGTTAATGATGGCTTGAGAGCCAAGATTTTGAGTTGGAGGTAGATTGAGCGTTTGTTTCTAAATATCAAGAAAAAGCTTTCATCAATAACAAATGAACGACATCTACAACACTGAAAAATTGCTCGCGGAAGACAAATGAGAATTTTTATTTGACTCAGAGATCATTGTGTACCTGTTCCGTGCCAGGTTTTCAGAAGACGTATAACAATAACACACGAGTGTTCTATCTGGAGAGGATATAGTTAGTTTGCAACATTCCGGTGTTTTACGTCCAGCGCTGTGAATGTTCGTCATTGGCGTGAACTGGCACCAGTCCAAGCGTGGCTGGTGCATTTTTTCGCTAACATCAAACCGGTTACCGAAAGTGTTGCGGGCGCATAACGGCATGGCTCGGCGGGCGAGAGGCGCGGGTTCGCGCCGTGGGAAGAGCGAGTTCCGGCTGTGCCACTTGCGCCACGCCTTTCACCAAGCAAGGTCGCCGCGCGGCCGCGCCACTTTCTTTTATATAACCGCATGCGCCCGCCAACGGAATGTGACACCCGAATTTATAGCGGTGACGTCACGCGCTGAGGTGATTCACCGCAGGCCGCACCATCGAAACGCCGCCGCGCTGCGAACGACTCCTTCTCCCATTATGGATTAGCTTATTTGTTTATGTTGTATGATGATCACTGCCTCGCTGATCCAGTGGCGTAAGCTTAAGCGTATGTGCGTGAGGTCACGGGCTCGATGCCCTAGTTTTTTGTAGTTACAAAATGCTCACTAAGAAATTTTAAATGGTTTTCTGATTGATGACCATACCTCAGACATATTTGTCAAAAAGAGAGAGTGATATTCTTCTGTCTAACCCTTGTAAACATGCGTGATGCTATGCTATGTCGGTGAGCTGCTCACGTTTGAGACAGTGATTGACGAGACGAAATAATGTTCCAAAATCTAAATCCGCAGATCTATATCAGGCGATTAATCTTACAATTATTGAGACACGTCAGCTACTAACTTTAACAAAATAATCAAAGAAAGTTCATAGATCTGAGAAAATATACAGCCCTGCGTAGCTCGGTCTGGTAATAAATTCGTGGGTAAGAAGGCGCTACGAGTAATGGCTTTATTTTAATAGCTCAGAATATCATACTAACATGATCAATACCTTAAGTTTATGTCATGTGCATGACCACACGTTGCTTAACCGATAAGAAACAATTGCTGCGGTTAGACAAGGAACTACAGGATTCGTGAGTCTAAAGAAAATATTAGGTAGATGATCTTCTTTTGCAAGATGATGTAAAAGTTGGATGTTGTTTGGGCGAGCAATTTTACAAACATTGAAAAATGGAGAAAAAAAATTCCTATACTCGTAACAACTAGGAGGGAACAATTTTTTGCCGCGTGTACTATATTTGAAGCTACAACACGCCGCCAAGTGATCGCCTTTTTTTTAACCGCTTAAGTTATCGCGAAATTCTAACAAATATAAAAGAGAGGGCCGTCGTTAGTTGATATTTCTATTTCTCTTTCAGTTTCAGTTCAGTACCAGTTCTTTCTTAGTCCTTCTCGTCAACATATTAATGATCACGATTACTGAAGATGTTAGAATAACGAATATTCGCTCATGTTTTCGGCCGAAGCACAAAATAAAGTTCGGGGACAGAGGTTTACTTTTCGTGCGTAACACGTTGCGACCTGTCTCAATAACTGTGAGTGCAGAAGCAACCGCAAGCGCTTGGTGTATTTGGTTCGGAGGTCGTGTCACGACATGTATTTTATTAATAACGTTTTTATAATCGCGTACTGTATGTACCTATTACCTTAATTTGTATCATATGTAATTGTAGCCGTTTAATGCTGAAATTAAACGAAAGGAAAGGCACTTTAGCAGACTATGAGATTTCTAATAAAGTAATTTCAGATACCTATTTGGATAATACGTATGATGTTTAGCTAATCGGTTTTTAGCAGCGGGATACTTACTATGCGAGCAAATACAATAAAATAAATGGCCTTGATGCCGAATATCTAATAATTTCCGAATATTTGAGGCATCTATACTTTTTTCATATTTGATGCTATTAAAAAAGGATGACGCTGCCTTCTCTTTGCAACCCCAATAATTGCACTCGAAAAAGCACCTATGACAGTAATCCAAAATATTATTAGGTTGTTCTGTAAGTGAATTTACAGTAAGGATTTATACCCGGAAGCTTTTATGGATTCATCTCGTATTACGTAGAGTACAATATGAGCTCTATTATAATCAGTTTAATGCCCTGGGCGTCGAAAAAGTAGAGACCCCGTACAATTTATAACCCGGACGAAAGAAAACCCTTAAAGTATTTCAGTTACCTCTGTGTAGGCTCCTTCTTGGTGAAGTCTGGGATTGAAGCTCGTGCATCTCTGCTCTTAAACCAACCCTGTAATTCCACGGTGGCACACAGGCGTAATGCTTTATGTATCTCAAACTATGTAGACGGTTAAGTATTTCAAAAAACGATGTCGTTCAGCTTTGCTATTAAACTATACACGTCTGAAACGCCATAAGAATCTAACATTTAATAGCTCTTTAATAGTTAAGTAAATTAAATCAATTAGTATTAACATCACTGTAACGGTCGACGTTGTAATGTTTAAACAATTATCTTGAAGATCTATGTTGCAGATAGTTACCATAGCCTAACATGATTCTAGAATAGCCATAAACCTCTGATAGAATGTGAAGTTGATTAATTAATGATTAGGTATATCATAATTAGTTAACATTCTAATGTATAATAAATTGATTTGAGTGAAACTGTTAATTTCTGAAACTGAAAACTGAAACTGTTAAAAAACTCACAGTCGCCACGGTACACCATGCTGGCTGCAGCAGTGCAAACGAGCGGGTACAATTTTTTTAGTTATTGCCCCTATTATTTATTTTATAGGTATTCCATGCTCTATTGCCTTGTTATAAATATACTGTATGGAGTACCTATTGACAAAGGTATTTGCGTGACAATGTTCTACTATGCGACGGACGAGGATAATCTTTTTAAAGGTGCTGCTTTGCATACTCCATTGCCTCTATGCCTTCACACTGTGTCAACAACCGGAGGTAATCGTTAAGCATTTTGCGTATAGCTAATACATAATTAAATAATCAATCAATATCAGAGATATGATGCTTTCGAATAATTATTAGTATTTCGAATTATTTGTCGATTATGAGTTATGACACATCCTTAGCTCTAGTTAACTCTCCGTTTTTTTTAGTATTGATAATAATAATATTCTATCACATAGATACACACAACACCATCTAGCCCAAACTAAGCAGAGCTTGTACTAAGGGTACTAACATACATATATGTATACTTATTTTTGTAAATAGATGCATTGATGCCTCAGGAGAAATAAAAACTAGGTTCCAGAGCAATATAAGCACAGGCGCAACTTATATAATAATATAATATAATATTCTACCACATACACATATGGTTACATCTTGAGTACGATCCGTGGGTTGGTCGGGATTAGTACTATTTTGGAAGACTAATGTCATTATCTTGTCTTTTGAAAATGTGTCCACTCGTTTGTACCAAACCCTTCGAGATGTTAAATTTGTCTTGTTTAATAAATCAGGAATATCTTGTAACTAAGTCAGCCAAAATTGCCAAAACATGTGTTGCAGAGTTAGAAAGTGACAGGTACATCCGGCACGTACCAAAACTATGGCGCGCGTTTTGCGCGACGGAATGCGATTACATCATTCACCATCAGGGCACCAGCAGGGCGTCATACATAATCTTATAGTCGACATATGAGCACATCTTTACGCGTGAATAACGATCGCCAGAAGGGGAGTTGCAAGTAATTAATAAGCTATTATGAATTTAATAATAAATTCTTGTATTGTTTCCTGCCCTTAGTTATAAGAATGCGCTGCTTTAAATATCTCATTAGCGTAATGGAGAGTTGCAGACAAACGTCAATGAAAATATAGATCACGCACTGTATGATGGCCGGTCTGATCATTGCGCGAGTGGCGTCGCAGTTGTAAATTTTAGGTCTCTTTGGTGACAGGGGGCGGGATGCAATCCGTACAGACTGATAGACTGTACATGCGCAACAATTCGGAGACGCTATGTTCAGTCCGGCGATCATAGATTGCGCGATCTGTAAGTTTGCTGACATCAATTGTTGGCCGCAGGTCTACCATCTGAAAGAATAAGACTGGTAGATATCTATATGAATTAAGACTGATTACGTACTCATGATGATCACGAATAACACGCACTTGATTGCGCAATCTCAAAAAAGCTCGTGACCATGCAGTCTAACACAAAAACTAAAGTTGCTTTAAAATTAAGAAGTATTATTATTAACAACATCCCAACAATGCATTAAAATTCTCAATTCTTGCATAGGCAAGTAATTGAGAATTTTAATGTGCTTCTTAATATTTCTCTATGGAAATATTAAAAGTCTGTCAATACCTAATGAGAATAAAATTGATTTGAGGGTTTATTAATAGGTAAATGTAGGTTAATTATCTGCTCAGTATTTATAGTCATATTATGCCACGCCACGTTGTTCGATGTTAGTTGCAATCATTCTCGGTTGTATGTCCCTTATATTTAAATCTATTGCTAAATTAACATGTGAAAAGTCTAAACACGTGGATGGTTGGACTTTTGCAATGCAGCACACGTCGCGTTGCGTATAAAATATGCGTCAGCCTTAACAGCTGTGCAATTACACACTCTTGACTACTAATAACATCCTTTCTGTCTACTCAAATAGAGGAAAACGCGTCAAAAGATAGAATGAAAATTGTATTTCGCAGCTGCCTGTATCTTACATGTACATTCACTTACTTCAACAAAAGTTAAAGATTGTACGTAGGTAACCTACCTCTACTTAACATAGCTAAAACATTTTTATGACACTTTATTTCGTTTATATTGGTTTCTAGGTGTTTTAAGCAATTCAAAAGACCGTTCATCACCGAATACCCACACAATCAAGAAGTTTGTTAGCATCGTGCGTTTTTAATAGCCAAGGATAAAAAGTAACCATAAGATTTAAACAGGACTGTGGTCAGCGTGAGAAGAGTGACATAAAATTTATTCCACGTACTTACATATAATCTTTTTAATTTATTGAATATATGTAGGTACTACCAGACTGCAATAAGTAGGTAAAGCTTATATGAGGAACCCTAGCTAACAATTAACGAAGTCTCTTGTAAATTGTTTAATTATTACAATGTTTAATTATTATTAAACTATACTCTATACTATACTCAGGTATCTGTCACAAATATCTGTTGTGTTGGTGTTACAGCAAAAATAGAGTAGAATATGGGAGGTACAATATTTACTTTTTCTTGTTAGTTTCTATACTTGTAGCCTACCTAGTCAAGAACGTACTCTATGTTATAACTTATTTCGCCAGGACAAAATAGTGAATCATACGCCATTTTATAAAATTTATAATGTGAAGACTGTTGTTTGTATCGAGAGCTACTTGAATATTAATAAAAAAGAATGAGATCCCAATGGCTGGACAAAAATCTTTGTAGAATATTGTCCGAAAAGTGAAAGTTTTAGAGCAAATTACAAAGCTTTAATAAAAGCCTTCAACGACATCTAGCGGCGACCTGTAATCTAAACAAGAACTGCAATATTGCCGATTATATTTTAGTTATGTCTTTTATTATTGCCTGGGACAACAATTTAATTACTTGTATTTGCAATTATTGTTATTAACTATATTTTGAATATTTTGAAAAAGAATCGTAATTATAAATTTTTCATTTTTAGAAGAATTATCTGGCTAGTGGTACATTTTTAGTTAAAATCTACCAACGCGACGCACAAATCGATGTCAACACTAAAATGTAACTGTCACAAGTAATCATAAGTACCGATTAAGTTGTCATTGTCAAACACTGAAGAATTTACATGATTGCCTCTTGTACATATTTTGATATTTTAGATTTATACTGAATAGATTCCAAAACTAGAAGTGTAACGATTAAATCTTTCTTTTGATTATACTATAGCAAATTCTTCAGTTTATTGCCCTGTATATTGTAAGCTTAATATATTCTAGCATGACCTCGTGCATTTGGTAATTGCGATCTGTTTATAAGAAAATCCAATGGTGTTTATTTGATGATTAGAAAACGAAATGGATATGCAGGCGACAACTAGTGCTACAAGTCCTCGTAAGAAATTAAAGAGTCCATTCCAAGACGCTGTCATCAATCCCAAGACGTGCATCACGTGAGTATATTTATTTTACGTTATAACTGACCCCCTGCAATTGCTAGGAATTGCGATGTTATAAGAATATTACATACCTATTTATTAAAGACTACACTGATGGCTAAGTAGTAACTTCGCTACTAAATATTGCAGGTTTGAACATTGTAGATGACTAACATCTGTGTAGCTTCAACTAATGTTCCAAGTCTTGGTATTAATTTGATCTGCTGTTTGTAAAGTGCAATGCTGTTACAGATATTACAATAATGTGTAATGAAATACTTGATTAAGTAATTCAATTTGTGACATTCCATTCACATTGTAGGTATTTAATAATTCAGTAATGAGAAATGATAATTAACATTTTCTTCTCTTCCAGATGCTCAAATGTCCCAGACAGTCTGTTCGACCCCACAGCAGCTAAGAAGCACTTTAGCAAATTCGGGCGGGTGCAGAAGATTAGATTATTTGCCAAGAAACACATGTGCATTATCGAGTATGATCAGCCAAGCTCGGCTGAGAGAGCTCTGCTGAATGCTGGCGCCTTTGATGGCTTTATGTTTGATGTCACTCGCAGCAAGGCTAGAGTGTAAGTGCTATATAATATTTATGAATAAAATTTTACAACTAGTTCATTTGGTATAGATCTTTATTGGCAAGATAAGTGAATTATTGATATACATAGTTATAATAAGAAATGAATACTGATGTCATTGTATTTTTACTTCTATCAAAAAGGCAAACACAATTGCCCATACAAAGTAATCTTTTTTATAAAGACAAGATAGCCCAATGGTTAAGGCTAAGGTAACTTACCCATTGCAATGTGAACCTACTTCTACCAGAAACCTAAGGTTCTGATAGAAGAAGTTATTCATATTCTTGTTAAGCCCTCTAGCTAACTAGAGGGCTTAACAAGAATATGAATAACTTGGAGAAAATTGCTAGTAAGCTGAGAAAATTAAAATGTTATGTAGATATCCTAATGTCAACCATATTTAACCCATCAAGTCTTGGCATCTCTTTTAATTATGTTTGGAAAACATATTGTGTCTGGTCACCGGTGTGCCGCTGCAACTTAATAGGTTAAAGTAGTACTTTATCATGGAGTTAAGTTATTCATAACTGTAAAAACAAGCCTGCGTATAGTATTAGTAATTATTTTGTTTGTTGAAATAATTATTCCTGATCAGTTGGTGGGATGATATCCATGACCCAAAGTGCACAAGTCACCTTAGTTTCTAAATGATCCTCTGTTCTACATGTGTTATCATTTAATGTTGGTGGCATTGAGTTGAATTTGATTAATAATCATTTATGTCCAGATATATCTGCATAATTTTATTATAAAATTAAGTCGAAGTTTTTGAGTATTTGTGTATGCTTAACCTCCATAATGGCATACAACAGTTTGAATATGGTTGTCAGCAACATATTAGGTTAAGCTTGAATTATCAAATTGTCCATTTAATTCTACAATAACTAGAAATTAAATTTAAATAAATTATTGAAAATTGAGACATGTGATAAAGTATTGTCTGGCTCCTAAAAGCCAAGGGTTTTCCACAAAGTCTGAAATAAGTTTAAACTAATTTTAAGGAACTGTAAATAAAGTATGTCAGGATATTATGTTGATGATTGATGTTGGTGCTTATGACAGATAAATGACATCTCAAGCACAGCTCAAAATTAATGAAATATGTGTTTGATTACATACTATTGAACTGATAAATACCTTTTTATTTATTTTGCAATACTTTTAACAACTTAAACATCTTGCTTATCATAACTTAAAAATTAATGTTTGTACCCTACTATTTTATAAATTAATTAGTAGTGATAAAGAATTATTTACATCTACCCACATTTTTCATTTAACTACATATTGTTTGGTGTATAAGGTAACAGTTCCACAAGTAGTTAAAATTATTACATTTAAGTAAATTTCTAGTTAATAATGCTCATAAGAAGAATAATTGTGTAAGAATTGTTATTAATTGATATACATTTAATAGAGATAAAGATTTATGTTATTTCTGTATAGTGTTATGTTATATCATGTGCTAACAATATTTTATTGTTAACCAATGCATTTTGTTATTATATAACTAAAACAACTTAGGTATAACTATATATAATTATTTCGTATTACTAGCAAAGCTGTGTTTATAACATAGTTGTATTTTTGGTTGATTTTGGTCAATCAATTCACTAAATGGAGACCATGTTGGTTTGCATGTTGTTAGAAGTCACACAGTGCATCTTGAATCATGCCTAGGTTTCATCAGTAGCACTAGTATATTCACAATATGTTGATAGTATTGTTGGTTAAAGATGTTCTCTCAAAATGGAAGTAAAATTTTTTGATTAATAACCTTTGCTCTTTTTAGAGCCTTAGTTCCCAAAGTTGTCCAGGTAGACCCCCAGGGGTCCACGGCAGACTCGACAGGGGTTAACGTTGGCGTGACAAACAAATGGGGACTCACAATTCGTAAGCGGGGTCCACGAAAATGTATTTGATTTTGATAGTGAAGAACTAAAATGTTGGCTTGACTTCACCTATCAATGTAGGCAGATAATATTTTAAGAAGCTCAGCGACTGCGACTTGTGAGAACTTGCATATTCCATATTCAGTACCGGTAGTCTCGAACCTACCGACTTTTCGGTAGAGGTCAGCCAGCCTACCGTGGTAGGATCAGTCAAGAGAATTTAAGGTCGGCCCATAGAGGATTAATCAAATTTTTTTGATTCTTCACCAATGTAAATACTAATGCCAAGTAATATGGTAGAAATGTAGCTGCAGGGGGTCCACCAGAACCAGCAAAATTTTGAATGTGGTCTTTGTGAAATAAAGTCTGGGATCCTCTGTTCTAGAGTATGCTATGAAGAATAGTCGAGTAGGCTTAAAGCTTTCCTTACCATTTTGTTAGTTATCCTATCTCCAAAATATCTAAATTTGAATATTATAATACCAATTCTCATACACTTTAATAAGACAGTATATTCATATTTAAAATAAAATGAAAGGAGAAAGAGTTGTGTTTTGGTTCTAGGGTGAATGTTGACATAGGCTTATTAGTGAAATTCATGCATAAGCTTTTATATATTGAATGTCTAATGTTTAGGCGACGTCGTAGCAGCAAAAAGGAAGATGATCCTGACTGGGTGCCAGATTCTGATGTTGAAGAGGAATTATCAGCTATGGGAGGCGCTCCCACATACAGAGTTACTCGAAAAAAATGTATGTATACCACTTTACACTAATATTATATATGGGAATGTTTGAATGCTTGTTACTCCATCAAGTGTAAACCATTACATATATTTGGTTGAAACACAGCACACTTAATAGAAGTATGTCCATGAGATAATACTTCTTAAACATTATTTAACATAGAACATACAACAGAATTGAAGGATAGAATATATTGGCGTTGTTTTTTTAACAAATTTCTGCTTGTGATTTCAGTGCTTATAAATGTGATTGTTGCATATGTGATTGTCTACAAATTCATGTTTTTGTACAGCTATGGACCTTGTACCCTACTCCCCCAAATCAGCAGTTCAGTCACCTCGGCTGAAGACCCTACAAAGAACATTAAGACAACCACCAGTGAAGAAAAAGATTGCTCCAGTGCGAGAGAAACCTATTGTGTAAGTTTATAATATTCTTATTTTATTAGTTTGCTGTTGATTAGTTTTTTTTATTTTGTTAATACTTAAGACACAATTCACACTAGATCTGTATGCAACTGCACTAAAGGTTAAATAATGTTTTATTCATGCAATATAGATATGTTTCTTTTGTCATTTTCTTATTTAAAATAAGTATTGTATAAGTAACTAACTGAAAAATAAGAAAGGCAATCCCATACTGATAAACTTTAATTTTACATAGGTAATGGTTATGGTTTGCTATTTGTTCCCATGTTCATAGGCTATTTATTACTAACAAGCAACTTATGATTTACTTTGCAAATAATTTGGTTTACTACCCAAATCTTTAGGTATGTTATATAATTCTTGTGTAATATGCGCAGCAGGATACTTTCAGTGTTAGCTTTTAATATGGAAGACTCTTTCAAATAATATCGCATACACTTGGTCAATTCTTATTCTTACTTACTTATTAACTACTCACATTTGATTTTAATAAAGTATAAGGCAACAAATATTTATTTCTAGAGCACAGGCAGCTGCTATAATTGATCCACCAGTAGCGGTGCCGACAACACAAACTAACCTTAGCACTATGGAGGCTGCAGCTGAATTATATCAACTACGCTCCAAGGTATCACTCACTCCGGACGAGCAGTGGCGAGTACTTGATGCAAGAGACAGGTAAGGCATCCTATAGATCACTCGCATACATATATAGTATCACGCCTATGTCCTCGTCAGGGTAGGCAGGGGCTTATTAGGTCTAGTAGATTTTTAGGTTGGCTGTCTACCAGGCAAAGTGTCAGACTCTCTACTGCTACTGAGATTTCTTGACAGTAAAACCCATAAATACTTATGTCCTTCCCGGGAACTATACCCGAGACCTCATGGTATTAGTTACCTTTACTACCACTGCTCCACTGAGATAGTAGTCCATTTACAGTAATAGTATCTGTTATAGTAATATATTTAAGTATATCCTATTGCAACACATGACTTCTGTCTCTTGTAAATTTACAATCTGGGTAATATTAACAAGTATGATATCATTATGTGAATTTTTTATAATTATGTAAAATAAGTGATCTAACATAGTTATGAGTTACTTCTTTACACGATTAGAAAAATGACTACATTATAAATTATGATGTAATCTTGTAAAACCGCCTCAAACAGCTTTCTGTATTAGGTATCTATTGGACTAAAATTATTTGTGATATAAAAATATTATGTCATTCAAAATGGTTGATTGGAGTATGAAAGTTTAAAGTCCCCGTGAAATATGACCGACAAAGCTCTTTTAAATATATATATTACAAGAACATAACATAAAAAAATTTGTAGATGCTTCATTTGCGGTTATATTTACTTTTGTGTTTCTTTTGTAGGATCTTGAGAGCTTGGGGAGGCGCTGGATCGCGAATTAAAGTGGGAGGCGCTACTATTGGTACCTGTCTGGACATGTGTCCCGAGAAGGAACTGTTGCAGAGACAAGCGGAACACCAGGTACATATCATTAAAACTAATTTATATTTACTGAAGTTTGATCCCAAGGCGTGCATCTTTGACTTTTCGAAGTTATGTGCGTATTAAATAGTTAAATATCGCTCGCTTTAACGGTGAAGGAAAACATCGTGAGGAATACTGCATGTCTGAGAGTTCTACATAATGTTCTCGAAGATATGTGAAGTCTGCAGCCAACCCGCACTAGACCAGCGTGGTGGACTATGTAAAACTAGTATAGAAGTATAGATGTGTGGCGTGTTTGTGCCGCAGGTGATGACGTTGGAGACAGTATTGGAGTCAGACGGCGAGCTGGAGCCGTGGCGGGCCGTGAAGCAGTACAGCCGCAGCTCGGCCGACCAGGAGATACCCATGTGCTACGAGCTGCGCCCCGCACTCGTGCTTATGCGCACCTGCGCCTATCTGCTGCACGAGATCGCTGACACCAAGCGACAGGTAACACTACTCATATTGTTATGCTTCATTTGAAACAAGTGTGTATGATCATACGAAAACTTATCGGTTTTTTGGTACTTTATTGTATGTAGTCCAGAATAGTAAAGGGCAACTGTGTTTATGCCTGGAATATAAATATGTATGTCTAGTGATGTGGGATTATCGATTTCACCTCCAAATTGTTCCAATACATTAGCAATGTTAATAGTAGTTAATCTAATTAGTAATAAAATAGTAGGATTAATCCTTGATTGATTATATAGTATAAAACAATAACGTATGATCATATTTCAGGATCATAAAGTTGTAATATTCCATGAGCAACAACATGTGCTAAAAATAGATTACCTGATATTTTCAAAAAATAATTCTTTAAGATTTCCTTTTTCTGGTTATGGTACATAATTTAAATTCAGTCTACGTCAACTATTTTGCAATCAAATATCGTTAAATTAAGGCACACCAAGCTAAGAATAAAACAACAACGAATAAATTTATATTTGAATGCAGCGTCTTACAATTTTAATTACGATATATTTATCAATGCCCAATATATTTATGGAGTTTTTCATATTTCTGTCGTAACAATTTCCGCTTTGTTACTTATTCCTAACGTTTCGAATATTTATTTTAAACAATGAAGTCTTTCAGTTGTTTCTTTATATCTCTTAAAAAATAACAGCTACCAAAGACATTTCGTGATTATAATACTTATTTTATTTTCCAGGTTTCATTGGCAGACTGGTTTCATTTCATGTGGGATCGATTACGCGGCATCCGCAAGGACATTACACAGCAGGCTCTGTGTTGTGCTGGTTAGTGCCTTTATTTGTAAATTTTATACCACCACTAACATAGAATATGGGTATTTTCTGTTTATTTCTTTATTTATTGGACCATCTACAAAGATACGCACAACTTAAAGCTAAATACAAAAGTGTTAGGTCAATAGATTAAGTATATATATTTGTTTTGTTTATTGGAAAGCTTACAGATTAATATGCCAGGGTATAGTCTTTTGTGTCCGTTTGAATGTATGTAAAGTCGCCCGCGACACAGGCATTTTTCCTAGTGTGGGTAAAGAAATGTAAATATTGCTATTGACAAGGATTCACAAATAATTTTTTATATAAGTACCTAACTTCAAAAATACAGGTCATAATAGAGAAAAGTACAATTTATAAGAATGAGAATTGTATACAATTCTTATTATACATACTTTATATAATACTAGTAACGGGTCTTACTTGTGATTAGGTATTTAAAAGGTAATAAATACCTATCAGTCGAAACGTCGGGCAATCAACCCGACGCACTGTGGGCTGAAAATCGACCTCCATAGACATAGAAATGAAAGTTGCTAGATGTTCGTTTTGTTGACGGATATGGCTTCTATTAGCTATTATACACATAACAATGTCATCTGAGCTAACTCCGCACAAAAATGAATTTATTATAAGGTTTTTTCGAAAAAAATGTATGGAGCTAGCATGAAAAATCTGAATATCTCTGAACTTGCAAGGAAAACCGTAATATCCTCAGAGATGGTTATAGGACTAATTATTTGTGATTTTTTGACATACTTCATATAACGGTACCTGCTGCAGAATTTTTTTTTAAAATCATCGAACTTTTAATTAATTTTTTTAACATTAAACGATTTGTTTTGGTGTATAAGTAATAAAGAAATATTTTCGACAACTGTCTAATGAGGTCGTTAACTAATGTTGGACTGAAATATAAAAGGGTTAACATTTTGCATCATAATTTAGTTTATTCTAAGCTTTGTTACCCCTAACATATCACTGTGAAATTTTATAATGGAAAGTTTAAATACCAATTTAGACCTATTCGTTCTTCTAAAATGTAAGAGTACTTCATTTGATCATGAGGTATTGTTTAGTGAAGTTATATCCCGCCTAGACGTTTGTCTTTCCGTTGAAGATCAAGTGACTCTAAAAGAATTTTGTCGGAGATTTGTACGAGCTACATCACAAAGGTGGCAAAAATCTCACCGAATTCTTGATACTTTTAGAAAACAATACGAAATTTGGCTGCAAGCAACTATCGATTGGCCAAGTTGTATAAATTTAGTCGCTCAAGAACCAACTGTTGCTGAGGGATCAAGATCAATCTCTCCAGAACCCTCAACATCATACTCTATTGGTACAATGACAAAGAGGTCACGAAAACCATTCGAAGATCTGGGAAGCAAACAGAAGAAGAGAAGATCTGATGAGCATAAAACTGACAATCCCAGTGAATTGGCACATACAGCAGCAGCGCGTTTTAAGGAAGAAGGTTGTGAGGATATCGCATCTGTAATCGAATATATGCTGAAACATCCTGAAGCAACTTCTAAAATTAAGTAAACGCTTAAGCAACCGGTGAAAACTATCTTATTTACACCAGAAAAAGCACTTGGATTACTTACTCCTTTCATTAAAATTATCAAAGTGGCAATACATCACTTTACGAGAGTCAGCTATTCGGGAAGGTAGAAAGGATATTTATCCATCCTACTATAAAGTGCAACAAACCAAGCTGGCATGCTATCCTCCGAAGCAATCAGTGTTAGTGACCGATTCATCGGCAAGAATAACCCTTCAAGCTTTACTCGACATTACGGTCAAAAGAATCCTCCAAAGTTTTCCTAACGATGATGTGCAAAATAAGGATTTAAAATTGATATCTAAATGGGGTTTCGATGGTGCGTCAAACCAAAGCCGATACAAGCAGAAAATGGATAGCGATCAAGACGATTCAAGTATTTTCATGACTTCCTTGGTGCCACTAAAACTGACTGATGGAGACAATACTTTGTGGATGAACCCAAAACCATGCTCAGCAATGTATTGTCGTCCAGTTCAATTTACTTTTGTGAAGGAAAGCGAAGCAGTAGTCATCGAACACAAACGACAAATGGATGAAGAAATTAAGGCTCTCATTCCTACAGAGTGCAATAATAGAAACAGGGTGAATCATCACCTAATGATGACAATGATCGATGGTAAAGTCTGCACGTATTTGTCTCAAGCCAGATCAAGTTCATCATGCTATTTGTGTTTGGCAAAACCGACAGAAATGAACCGTTTGGGTGTAGTAACAGCAAAGACCGTATCTTCTGACATATACGAGTTTGGATTGTCATCTCTACACGCCCGTATAAATTGTATGGAATGAGTACTACATATTTCGTATAGACTAGATTTTAAAGAGTGGGCTGCGAGAGGTAACGAGCACAAAGAAATGCTAAGTAAGAGAAAAAAGATTATTCAAGACAAATTTAAAGACGAATTAAATCTATTGATTGACATTGTTAAACAAGGTTCCGGAACTACTAATGACAGCAACACTGCAAGAAAGTTTTTCAAATTTCCCCATAAAACTGCAGCCATTACTGGGTTGGACGAAGAACTAATAAGAAGATTTGCTGTGATTTTACAGGCAATAACTTCCGGGGAAAAAGTAGATATAATTAAATTTAAAGATTATGCCTTCAAAACAGCAGAGAGGTACGTGGAATTATATGACTGGTACTATATGTCATCAACCGTCCACAAATTACTTATACACGGGGCAGACATAATCGAGAAGAATGATGTTGTACCCATAGGAAGTCTCTCGGAAGAAGCATCCGAGTCTCGCAATAAAGATTTTAGGAGGTTTCGGGAACATCATTCGCAGAAAAAGAGCAGGCAAGATTCGAATCATGATATCCTTAATATGTTAGTTGTTTCTTCGGATCCTTTTATAAATGTACAAAGGCCCAAGTTAGATGCCAAGAAAAAGGAGGTTTTATTTCCTGAAACCCTCAATTTAATTCAGTTTCAAGAAACTGACTTTGAGTTTGTAGGCAATCTAGATTCTGATTCAGAAATCGACGAGAGTGATAAGGACAACTAGAAACTTTTTGTGCTTTTAATTATAATTCTATTCAATGTAATTTTTTCATGATCTTTCGTTATTTAGCTTTGGTACGTAACTATGTTTTGCAATTGATTTATTTTTAAATATTTTATATTACTATTCTTGTACCTATTTATATTTTTGCATACTTTTGTACCTATGTTTTGTTTTATATAAATTTTATCAACTATTAAAAAATACCTTTTTAATTTATTTTTCTTTTTATTTAATGCCTATTATTAGCGTTAATAAAATAACTAACTTATCGATTGATCTTTATTTTGACATTAGTAGAATTTAATGATTTAAAAAATACCTTCATTTAGACATAATAATAAAATAATTAGACAGTTGTCGAAAATATTTCTTAGAACTCGTAACATGTCTAATTAACTAATTAGTTTACTTATGTACTTACCTGTAAGAATTTAATTAGTGTAATCCGTAGTTACCATTGTGCGATATTGCAAATCACTTAATCTCTTATTCAGAACTCATTAGAAGGCTAATTTATTATTCAGTAGTTTACCTGTATGCAAAGTTTAGTAATGGTATCCAATTACCTGTTTTAAAACATATATATTATGTAAGGCAAAAATAATTTTCTTGATATTTTAACAAATAACTGGCGAAGATTTAGTATTATATGCATATAACGTGTTGTTTCTTTACTTTTACAATAAAACAAATCGTTTAATGTTAAAAAAAATTAATTAAAAATTAGATGATTTTAAAAAAAAATTCTGCAGCAGGTACCGTTATATGAAGTATGTCAAAAAATCACAAATAATTAGTCCTATAACCATCTCTGAGGATATTACGGTTTTCCTTGCAAGTTCAGAGATATTCAGATTTTTCATGCTAGCTCCATACATTTTTTTCGAAAAAACCTTATAATAAATTCATTTCTGTGCGGAGTTAGCTCAGACGACATTGTTATGTGTATAATAGCTAATAGAAGCCATATCTGTCAACAAAACGAACATCTAGCAACTTTCATTTCTATGTCTATGGAGGTCGATTTTCAGCCCACAGTGCGACGTTTCGACTGACTTGCATCGATCGTGGTCACGGGTTTATATTATATCCACAATAATACGTATTACAAGAACATTATGTACACAAAATGTTTATTTATCTTTACAGATTCCATTTACTTGGTTGAGATGTGTGCGCGTTTCCATGCGCACTGTGCGGCTCGTCTCGCAGACCTCGAACACACGCAGTTCGATCAGAAGCTAAATACTGACAATCTGACCAAGTGCCTGCAAACATTAAAGCATATGTATGCCGACGTGAGTCCCGAACAAAAACCAAGGGAAGCTGAATTCAGAGGATATGTTGCACTGCTTAATCTTGGCGATGCTAATTTTTGGTGGGAGGTTAGTAAAATTTTAGTCATGGTACTTTATAAATCTACAGCTTTTGCTCGCGGCTTCGCTCACGTAAAAGTAAGTTAGGTTAGGTGTAACAGTGCTTTTATTAAAGTAAAATATAGCCTATGTTATTCAGTGATAAGCTTTCTAATGGTGAAAGAATTTTAAAATCGGTTGAGTCGTTTTTGAGTTAAACCCTTATAAACAAACATACAAACAAACAAACAATAAATAAAATATTTTCTCTTTATAATATTAGTATAGATTTATGTGTGAATGTTTATTACTTTGCTGCAAAAAACAACTTTTCATAACAGTATACACAAACTCAATATTTACGTTAAATACTACCTGTATATACCAGTGCAATACTCGGCTTAGGTTGTAATGATTCTTAAACAACTGTGCCATTTGTGCTGTTTCATAGAAAACATAGCCTTAAAGCTCCAATATAGTATTGTTGATCTCGTGGCTTAAGTTTGCACTCGTTTTTGCGTGCGATTCTGAGTTCTCTGGTTCGATTCTCGGGTCAAGCAGAGTTATTGAATCTTTCTGTTAAGAAATACTCAGAAATAGCACGGAGTATGGCATAGTGCTCAGCAGCATTGGACTCATAATACATGATACCTATGATACATAGGTACAGGTGCATTACACGAAGTTAGTTAGCGAACTAAATATTCGCGTAATGCACCTGTGCTTACCCCTTCGGGGGTACAGATATTATTCTATGTACTATATAGTTTTATGTCAAACCGCAATTTTCATAATTCCAAACTTGTATTTGTTTTGTTCACAGATCAAGCAGTTGCCAGAGGCAATACAGAAGTCGCCGCCTATCGTGTTTGCCATTAAAGTATTCAATGCTATAGACAATAACAATTACGTGAGATTCTTTAGACTGGTCAAGAACGAAGCAACCTACCTACAAGCTTGTATACTATTGCGGTACTTCAACGATGTCCGTGCGCGAGGATTAGCCAGAATTGTGAAAGCTTACGCTCCTAGAGGAGGGTCGCGTTACCCCGCCGAAGATATGCTCAGGACACTTTGTTTCGAATCAGTTGAAACTCTCAAAGCTTTTATCAATCACTATGGCCTTAGATTCGCCAGGACTGATGATTCAGAACTATCTGTTATATTGGATAGAAATCAATTCATAGAAGACAGTGATCCATACCCCATTGCTAGAGCTATCAAACTTATTGAATCTAAAAGGAACTGCTCAGTCGGAGAAATAATCGCTGGCGGAATTCTCCCAGACACTGGATACAGTCAGCATGTTTTGTATACTAGCTTTACGCCTGATGGTAGGTTGAAAGAAACCGCTTTAGCTGCTGAGGATCAGGGATATAACACAGTTAACGATAGTAATAACGATATAAAAGCATTGAAAGCCGAGATTCAAAGGCTTGCTCAAGGCGGCAAAGCTTTTGTAACAGAACGGGCGGAGCCTAAACTTAACGTTTTCGTCAAACCCGAGATCAAGTCTTCAAGCCCCAAATCTGCGCACAAATTTACTGTACCAGCTTACCCACCTAGTGATAATAAATTATTTTCTTTCACACCTGCTATACCCGTAGCTCCTACGGAAGTTATAAAAAATTCACCAGATAAAATATTTAGTGCTGATAAAAATATATTCTCATTCTCGAAACCTCAAGATACTGCAGGTACTAATAACATATTTGTAGGTAAAGAGACAGTCAAAAGTTTGTTTGACACTAAACCAGCAACAGTATCCAGTATTTTTTCAAAACAAGTAGCAATTGATAAAGTTTCAAGTTCTTTATTTAGCAGTACAAAACCCGATGATAACATATTTAGTAAAAAACCAGATATAAAACCAGTATTTGGTCAAACATTTGAAAGTATACCTTCAAATGTGTTTGGTAGTGTAAATAAAAGTGTATTTTCAGCAAACGAAGACAAAAACAAAGACAATCGAACTCCTTTTGGCGGTACCAATATATTTGCGTCCAAAACAGAAAAGAGTACAGAAAATCAAACTGTATTTGGTAACAAAAACATATTCGCAGCAAAAGATGAAAAAAGTACAGAAATTCAAGGACCCTTCGGTGCAAAAAATATATTTTCTAGTGCCAAGTCTGATATATTTACTAAACCTGATAGTACTCTTAATGTGGAAACAAGTGGCAGTATATTCGGGAAACCTGCAGAAGTAGGCAGTGTAGAAACAAAGCAGCCTTCAAATATATTTGCTTCATTTGCTAAAAGTTCTGGTAGTACCAATATATTTGCAAAACCGGAAGGTGATAAACCACAAGGCATATTTTCCAATGGCGACGCATCAAACAAGGTTTCTCCAGGAAGCTTATTCAAAAGCGTACTAAATGCTCCAAATGGTTCAGATACTAAAAGCTATTCAATATTTCAAAGTAAAAATAAAGCTCAGACAGTAGCTGATAACATACTCAATTCAATCAACACCACCCAGGCGAGATCTGTATACGAATTTGATCAAAACGACAATGAGGAGCAAAAGCAGCTGGAAATGCAGCGCCTGCACGAAGAACGAGTTAAAGAAGAAGAAATAAAACTTCAGGAAAATATTAAAAGAGAAGAAGAATTACGAAAACAAGAACAACGGCGACTAGAAGAAGAGAGGCGTAAGGAAGAAGCACGCAAGAAGCGAGAAGAGTTGAAATCTTTAGAAGAGAAGCGCCGAAAGGAAGAACAGAGAAAACAAGAGGAGTTAAAGAAAAAACTAGAAGAAGAAAAGAAAGCAGAGTTGAAACGAAAAGCAGATAAGGAAAGAAAATTCAAAGAGAGGGTTGATAAAGAATCTGCAGATCTTGTTGAAGAATTAATTGATGAAATAAAAGATGAAACTGTTAAAAGTGCAATGAAACAGGAGTTAGACAAACTCAATAGTTTAATGCAATTTGCTGGTACAGTAACAGATGAGATAATAACGAATTTGTGCATTGAGATTTGTGAATCTGAAATGATAGCTGAGAGATTTTTGACTCAGAAGATTATGAGGAAATGGTTTAACGTTTGGAGAAAACAATATGCCAGAAACATCAAAAGACGGAGTCTTTTAGATGACACGCCTGTATGGCTAACTGTACATACACCACAAGAAGAAGCGGCTATTTTGCGACGAGTGGTCGAAAGTGCTACTCTTAAGAACATGAACGCCTTTCACAAAGGTTATCGGTTCACGGGTGAAATAAAACAGTTACCAACAACAGAGCCATATAACATCATGGAAATAATAAGATCTCCGCTATTGAAACGCATGAAACAGATAAGTTATCCTTATGATAAATGTTTTTTCTGGAAACTTACTTTGGTCTCACCTGGATCAATGAAATGGTTACATCGAAAGGTTAATGTTGAAAAATGGCTTTTAAATGTTTTCAGCGATGGGAAGAAACATGAAGTGTCTGACACGCTCATTTATGTCGGAAAACAGTCTTGGAATCATTTGATGGATTTCGCTATATCTGTTAGCTTAACAAGTAAAGACCGAGGTTCTGAGGATAATGAGGCAGTAGACGGTGCTAAAGCTCTTCTATTCTATGCTACTGAGCATGATAATGATCTTGTGCAAGTAATAGAGGAGACCTTGAAGTACAAATATCCATACCAATTAGTTCCAGTGGCAATAATCATTCCAGTAATGGAAAATGAGTCTTTTCACACTCGTTTAGAGAATCTGTTGGCTAGTCTCGTAAAGAGAAACGTTATCTCGGTGTATAGGGTATTTCTCGTAAGTGCACAAAACGTTGTCGAATCATTGAATACGACTACGAAAACTGCTATGAAATGGTTGGCTAAAAAATACCCACAGATTCCTCCGCTAGAAGTAGATTATTTAAAATCATTGTGTCAAAGATACCTTGGTAATGAAATTTGGTGTAGATTAAAGTCGGATAGAGATGGTCGAATGACTGCTATCTTTAAAGATTTATATAAATTAATTAAATGTTACAATACAGCTGTAGACAAATTAACTGATGTTATTACGAACGAGGATCTATTTAATTACTCATCATTTCCATTAGAATTTCAGCCATATTTAGATAGTATGTCTCCTTACCCCAAGCCCTACGAATTTATTCCAAGCAGCGTAAGGACTTCTGATAATGTATCAGCAATAAAAAGGATTATGAGTCAATTGAAATTGCCTGATCCATTGGCAGATTTTAATCCAATCAACGCAATCACTATGCAGCAACAAATTACTAACTACTGCAATCAAATAGGGTGGTTTGAAAATCCTGATGAAGTAGTATGCAAGATCGTTGCTGTAGTACCTAACGAACTATCAAATATAAGCATGCCCTGTGAGGATTTTAGACAATATTATGCTCAGTACAACCTTCTAGACTTTATGAATATAATAGTATATGAAAAGATAAACAGATTGAAAAATTTCGAGAACCGGTTTGCAATATATGAAAAAGCTGTTTTAGAAGATTATCGTAGCGCTCTTTGGTTACATGAAATCAACGTCGTCAATGAATTGAAACATAAAGCTTTAGACTATGAAGATGATGTTGATTTTTTTATCGAAGCAAAACGCAGGAAAATACAAATGAATTCTCTAGAATACTTAATGTTGGAAGACAAAGACAGAACATTAGTTGAAGAACAGATAAAAGAAAAAGATGCAAACATCTCTACATACAATAATTGCACAGAAGCTGTAAAACAGCTGGAACAACTCTTAGAAGAGGAGAAAATGAAATCTTTACAATTTGAAAATTTATTGAAAGCAGCATTGGGTGATCTCTAATAATTAATCATATTTTTGTATGAAATTAACATTCGTTTTGTTGTTAATGATAAAATAATAAAATGATTGATTTTATATTTATTTATCTATTGGTACCTATTTCTCATCCCAAAGAATCTAGCATACTGAAGGCATACATATCTGTTTCAATCTATAATATTTTGTACATGCTATTTTATTTATTACCTTTAGTAGAAGACATGCCAGAAGTCCATGTGAGGTTGTGCTGAAACAGCATTTAGCAATGTCAGGATTGTACACAGTTAAGACACTGCCAACCATAACAGTACTACTCTCTTTAGATTTCCTTTAAAAAAAAAACACCACTCGTAGACTCACTTGTGTGTGGTTACTAGTATAGTATAATATGTGGTGTGGTTAATCCTGTCACAAAGCAGGAGCGGTATAATTTACTAAAGGCATACCAAATGAAAAGTGTACTTCTTCATTATTAGTAATTATTAACAACAAATAATACTGTGCAAATTGCCTGGCCTGGCCTATTATAGTTTATATTAAAACAAGCTATGCCCGCGGTTTCACCCGCGTTTATGGTTACTGCGCCTCCCCCGTGGGTCGTAGCGTGATGTTATATAGCCTATAGCCTTTCTCGATAAATAGGCTATCCAACACTAAAAGAATTATTCAATTCAAACCAGTAGTTCCTGAGATTATTATGTTCAACCAAACAAACAAACACCCTTTAGCTTTATAATAAGTATAACAATATTGTTTTATTTCTATTGCAACCTGGTGATTGTGTAGCATGTATGTAAATGTTTATGCAAACCTATGGCACTTCGAATGTTTAGCCACTAACTGACATGGCGCTGTTTAATCCTGTTTCTAAATAATTATTTAATAACATAGACTATCAACAATATATGGAGACAGGAGTCCAGATACTACAATGCTTTTAGCATAGTCGTAATTTAGGCTGACAGGTTAACACATTTAGTTGACTGAGCAAGTATGACTTACTAACTGAAATGTTTAAATTTTTTGTCATGCTACAATGTGTTAATCTGGACGTATTTTGTATGTTGTTTATAGTCTAATTAAAGATATCTTATAGGTACTAGAAATAAAACATTTATTATTTACATAAGAAACTATATTATCCATTATTATCTTGAGGCTGTACAACTTTAAGGCATGCATCAACAAATTCGGTAAAGATGGGCTCAGTCATGTACTCCTGCATCAGTCTGTCAGGATATGGAGATCTGTCCAGCGACTCTAATATCTCTATCACATGAGGATTTTCTAAACATATCTTCAATTCCGAGGATTGTTCTGAAGCAGATGCAAAATAAATAAGTTATTTTTTAAATAAATTATTGATTATCAACAAATAAAGTTATATATAAATTTTTTTTAAATAATTCTTAATTATCAACAAATAAAGTTATTCATAGAATTAAAAGAGACTGTGAACATTGGTACAGGACATGCAAAGTAAAAAATTATATGTAATCTAGATATTACATTTTATTTGTTTAAATAGTTAATAGCAAGGGTCGTCTGTTATAATAATCTCTAATTTAATAAGAATAAGATTGAACTTTGCAGAGCATTATTTTGGCTTAAAGCTTGTAAAGTTATATGTGTATTGTCTGTCAATGTGTCATTCATGTGTTCACTGAGTTACGTGTGCAGGGTTATATTATTGGGTGAATAAATTGCATCTATTTATGGTTACATGTATACAAAGAGAGATATGACTCAGAATATATCTCTTTTTTATTCTTTGTATACCAAATATCTGAATTAAGCAATTTAAATAAATCTAAAATTAATTATATAAGATGACTTACCTAATAATTTTAATTTTTCTGTTGGTACAGTATCTTCTGTAGGATACTCATATTCTCTATCTGTTGAAATTATATTGTCTGTTTCTTTTGGCGGTTCTGGCGGCGGCGTGCATGGTGTCTGTTTATGTTCTTTGTAACATGGTACTGAGCAACTGGAAAACAGTCAATATTTGAATTTCAAAAATATTCAAGCAATTATGTGTAAGTACTAATTTTAACAAAATATTAGCTAAGTACTCACTATGGGTGATTGCAAACAGAACATTTATACTTAGAGTTTTGTTTACATTGTTTACAGCTCATTGTAACAATAAAGTGTTGTAGATATAATTAGTTCATTTGTTTTCTAGATTCAATATCCAGTTTCATATACCTCTTGATTTAACAATAAATTTCTGGATAAGGATTAATTAATTAACATAATTAGACATTACCATATTTATGATAAAAACGAACGACACACAATATCAAAGAGTAAAGTAATATATAGGAAAAACCTTAGACTGCACAACACAACATTTACCACATGGTTTTCATTTGAATTGATCTATCAGTGTCATATGTCAAAATGTGACGCTTATTTGACGTTAAAATTTTAAAATCGATATTTCTCAAAATAAAGTTGCATATGTAAAATCAACAACATAATTTTAATTTTTAGCAATATAGTGGTAGGTCGTCATAGTCTTTAAGTCCGCACGGTTAAAATTGTGTGATTCACAAATGGTTTAAAGGTCTGGGTGATCTTTGTAACCGTTGTTTTAATCATTGTAATGTAACATTTAAATTAATCCTCGCGCTAGAGTTGCTTGTTTTAAAACTAAACTATAAATATTCTAATCAATGTACCTCGATTTATGCATCTCTATCCACTAGGATAGTTGGATAAAAAGTTATGCTATTAGAATTGTAAATAAGCCCAATCTCACGGACCCATTTAAGTCGTCAGCTTAGAAAGTTTGGGTCCCTCTTGACTCTTCTACGAGGAGTGCTTTAAGTAATTTGTGCTTTGGTACTTTTGTAACAGCTTTAACATAATTTTCACACATCACTAAAGATGTATTCGTTCTACCAGGCACATTCTCATCGGGCACGTTATAATTCCAGCGACTATTTCTTTTGTAGCTGCAATACATAAACAACACTGATAACAGCAATCACACGCCTGCTATGGATATCTCTGCAACATCTACGGCGACAACAATGTCATCCGAAGATGCCGCCACACAGGACGACATCCGGCTGAGCTGTGAAGACTCCGGTACGCTTTGCTAAGGGAGGAATAGGCACTGTAGCTGCAATACATAAAGTTTTGTACACGTCCGCACATTGCGGCGCGATCGTGGCGGTAAGTCCCGTGTTTGAGGAGTGGCTGGAGAGGCGCCATGGCGCCCTCACCTTCCGGCTGACACAGGTAATGACTGGCCACGGTTGTTTTGGCCAGTTCCTGTGTCGTATACGCCGGCAAGAGACGCCCGGTTGTCACCAGTGCGGCGACTGCCGCGACGTTGTTGAGGACACGGCGCTGCACACTTTGGCGGTTTGCCCCGCCTAGGCATCGCAGCGCCGTGAGTTGATCGCGGCAGTCGGGTTGGTTGGCCTCTCGCTCCCGGCCGTAGTTCAGTCTATGGTCCGGAGTGAGAGGTCGTGGAACGCCGTCGCCTCTATCCGTATGTATCTGTGAGGAAGTAATTGCCATCAAGGAGGCGGCGGAGCGGAGAGGTATCACTTGAACCCTCTCCCTAACCGCAGATCTGTGCACCGGAGGGCGCGAGATGACCTCCAGCCACCCTGAGGTTTGACCTGGGGGCGGTGGGCTTCGTGGGCCTGCTCGCCACCCGATCAGCACTAAGTCCGAGAGGCGGTGCGTGTTCCCACGCGCGCCTCTGTGTCCGTCCCCCCTCAAGGGGACAGTAGGAGTTAAAATTTAACTTTTGTGTCCGGACCATGGACGAAACCACGGCCGGGAGCGAGAGGGCAACCATATCGACTGCCGCGATCAACTTACGGTGCTGCGATGCCCAGGCGGGGCAATCCGCCAAAGTGTGCAGCGCCGTGTCCTCAACAACGTCGCGGCAGTCACCGCAGTGATAACAAGCGGGCGTCTCTTGCCTATGCGACACAGGAACTGGCCAAAGCAACCGTGGCCAGTCATTACCTGTGTTAGCCGGAAAGTGAGAGCCGGGAAAGCTCATTATCTTGTGTCTTTACAGAACTCCGAATTCTAATGTCAATCTCTTTTTCGACAAACTTTATGAAAAACTAAATAAGGTTCGTTATAAAAAGCGTAAGTAATAATTGGCGGTGACTACAATATTAATATAATTGTTAAAGGTATTCAGTTTATGGAACTTTTATCAAAACTACGGTTTGAGTATTCTATTTATTTATATATAATTATATATATAAATAAATTAAATAAAAAAAATATATATAATAATATAATTATTCATATTCTATAACCTACAAGATTAAACAAATGCATTGACAACATTATAAGTAACATCCCAACTGCAATGCGGAAAGACTCACAATTTTTGTTTATCAGATCACAATACAGCGCAATCTTTCGAATTTGAACACTACCAGAAAGAGGCTTTAGCAAGGTATTACTTTTCAACGATTTATGATCTTAGCAAAGATAACTTACACAAGTTTATTCTTTTTGGGTGAATCTTGAGAGGCTCAATTTATGATTTTCGGAGGTAAACTGTACCCGCAATATTGAAATAAAGACCCAAAGTATTTTTTTTACATCTTAACACTGTGGTATCTAATTGATGTACAATAGTTCTTCTTTTTAATTTGTGTGTAATTATCGTAAAAAAAAACAAAAGGTCACAAAAATTTATAACCCTGGCGCGTACTTTACACATTTTTTTGTAAAAACAACCCGAAGTCGCCAATTTATAAATGTAAAATACAATTTATCTAATTTACCAGCAACTAAATTTGTAGTTGCTTAAAATAAAAATATACAGTTTGTATTTTATCCCATAGTTTAATATAGAAATAGATTTAAAGTTTTGTCCCGAGCTAAACGGTCATTCCACTGGTACGCCACATAACTAGGCATAGATCGAGTGGAGCGGTCGAGAAGCATAGATATTCGTTCTCGTGCGAACTCTAGGCTCGCTTCAAACGCCGTGGTAGAAGGTCTTATCCAGGGTCGGTCAACTCTGTTCTACAAAATTTTGATAGGAGGGCTGTTAGACATGACAGAGATAACGATAGTGGAAAACAAGAAAAGCGATATCATTCCTGCTGTAATGAGAGCACTGGCAAATACACTAAAGTTTAAAAATGTTTTTTTTAAATTTATTACAAATATAATGTAAAAAACTTGGAAATTATGATGAATTATATTTTTGATAATTAAACAATAGAGCAAAGTATCTTAATCGCAGTATAAAAAAGATACTTCAATATATACCTAAATATTTACAATTAATTTCGTGTCATTTACTGGCAACACTTGAACACTACAAGAAAAAATGTCTGCCACCGCTTGCGAATCGTTTATCTTGTAATTTCGGTTTATTTTCGATAAATAAACTAGTTTTGATTTCATCTGCATTAAAAACGTTGAGTCGAGCACCCTGTTTCTCCGTTGTAGTATTTTGGTGAACTCATGTGTTATTTTGTGACATATATATAGACTCAAGTTGTAAGAAAGTGACTTACATTGTTTTTGTTTTTTTATCGAAATAAATTAATGAAATCTCTTCATACATACATAACGAAAAACCTGTTGTAACTTAAATAGACAAGTGCTAGCAGAATGTGAACAGCCGGATATAGTATTTATGCACATGTACCTATATTCAAAGTAAGATTTGTATGTATTGCTCTATTCACAAATAAACCCTTTATAATAAAGTTGTGTTCATATTTTATTGAACTCTCTAAACTGTGTTTTTCTATTAAGTTTTCTTTGAATATGTGAACGCAGATTTTATTAATAACCAGATTTCTATAGAATAACATAAATCTAAATCGGCATACACATTAACTTCAAGGAACTATTCGAAAAATACAGTGCTTCCAACTTTGAACCTTTATTAATGACAAGCAAATAGATATACATACCCATATATATACCTACACACCACCAATTTTGAATTCCCCGCGCAACATGACATTTACGATAGTTTTGTGCGGGCTACAAATAGATGGCGCAAGACGCTAAGGAAAAATTTCCTCACAAATGTTTGAAGTTGTCATTCTTCTCTCTGAGTATAAGTGTTCTGTGGTCTCGTCTCACTTTGCCCGTGGACGAAATTACGAAGGTAAATATTTGATTCCCCTAGTTTTGTTTCTCTAGGTCTTAATTGTCTTTGTCTTGGTAAAATTGTATAAGATTTTTCAGGATTTTGCTATTATTACAAACGGAATGGCATTAAGGATATTTCTTTACTAATCTTATTATTATTGCTTAGAACTTATAACTTTTTACTTAATCGATAAAAAATGTACTTTTATTGATTGCCTTAGTGTTGATTCCCTTGGCGTTTGCGGCAGGGTAATAAATATTTCTTATATTTACCTGTAATAAAGTAAAATTTTCTTTTAACTGTAAGTACTTTATATACTGTATTTCTGAGAGCTTATTTTTGAAAACATATCAATAAATCATTTTGCACCCTAACCTGTGGATATGTCACGACGCTGTGGCAATTTAGGAGCATCTCATTCCTATTATGACTTTAATTGAGAATGAGATTCCAGAGGTGAACTCTTTACATTTTATTTCTGACTGTCCATCAGCCCAATATAAAAACCGAAATTTTTCTACGTGATGGCCAAGCTCCATTGGAACAATTCGAGATTACGTCGAGTGGTTTGGAATTACTCCGAACAGGGCCATGGAAAGGTAGCTCCAGATGGTGTAGAGGGCGTGCTGAAGAGAACAGCTGATCAGATTGTTGCTCAAGGAAATGATATTCTAAGTATTGATATTCTTATTAGCTACCTTAATATCCGATGCCCAGGAGTTACATTGTAAGAAATTGGAGAATCCGGCATTCTAGACAAAGAAATGTTATTTCCCTCAAGTCTAAAAGAATGCCGTGGTACCATGAAAGTTCATCAAGTGATATGGAGCTGCAATAAACCTGAAGTTTTAGCAATGAGGAATCTCAGTTGTGATTTGGGGATATGTTCTCAAAAATCTGTGCAATGTCTACATGGAAAATATATTGGTTTTTATAGTATTGGCGATACGACCTCCAACAATACCAATCCATCGAAAACCAGGTCGACAACAAGACGATTGAAAAACAATTATGTTTCTGGTAGAAATAATAAAGCCAATGTAAGTATTATTGGTATGTATTGTGCAGCAAAACATCTTCATCTAACTTCGATCCTGAACTTGGTGGAACTTCAGCTATGAACAGTCAACATGATTATTATGTACCCTCTGATGATAGCTTCTGGACAGAAGTTGCTTCAATAAATGAAAATCTATTATCAGCTTCTACAACTAACGCTGTATTGTCTTCACGGTGAACGTTACTGTGATAGTAATTCTGATCTTGATATAAATATTTTTTTGACAATGTACTACGAAAAAGTGAATAAAAAATTTAAAAAATCCGACTGAGAAATAAAAAAATAAAAAGTGTCTAAAATGAAGATAAATAAAACTGAAAAGAATAATCGATACACAAATAAAACGAATAATAAATTCAAAAGTATAGAACATAGCGACTTAAACAGTCGGGATCCATTATTGTGACGATTTAAGACTGTCTATATGTTAATGGGTCCCGACTGATAAGTCGCTATGTTCTATACTTTTGAATTCGGTGTAATTCGTGGCCAAAAAAGCCACGGGAATCCAACTGAATATTCCCAATCTCAAGATTTACCCTTTTCTGAAATTTATAATATTACAAACACAAATGATGCCTTTAATATGTTTCACAATGAATTAACATTATTTTTAAACTTTGTTTTCCTCTTATTCGAATAAAGAATCGCTGTGGAGCTGGTAAATTATCATGGGTGACAAAGGGTCTAAGAGTTAGTTCCAAAATAAAACGGGAATTAAGATATAAATATTATTTAAATAAAAATAATGATAGTAAAGATTAATTTCTAAAATACTCAAAACTATTTAAAAAATGTGATAATCTTCTTTTTTCCTTTCGTGTGGTTAGTGGCCAACCTGTTGTCAGGAGTTGTTCAAGCCGCCTGTAGACCTCTGACCTACAGGCGATGTGGCTGAGGTAACCCGGGTGGAAATGAGGGTGGCGGTGCAGAGGCTGCAAGCCAAGCGCACCGCCCCAGACCCAGATGGCATTCCTGATCGTGCATGGGTCCTAGCCCTCAAGGCCCTCGAGCCCTGACTAAGGAGCCTATTCAGCGCATGTCTGGAGCGGGGTCAATTCCCGGACAGGTGGAAGACCGAGAGAATGGTTCTGCTCCGGAAAGAGGGGCGCCCGGCGGACAGTCCGTCCGCCTACCGGCCCATTGTGTTGCTCGACGAGGTCGGAAAGCTGCTCGAAAAAGTGGTGGCTGACCGCTTTGTCGGGCATCTGGTCGGTGTGGGACCGGATCTGGCGGACAACCAGTTCGGTTTCCGTCGTGGGCGCTCCACGGTCGATGCGATCGCACGCGTAAAGGCTCTGGCGGAGGAAGCAGTCTCACAGCGTGAAGTGGTGCTGGCGATGTCTCTCGACATCGCCAGCGCGTTCAATACCTTGCCCTGGAGCTGCATAAGGGAGGCACTGCTTTACCATCAGGTGCCGACCTACCTCCATCGAATTTTCGGGGCGTACCTGACGACGAGGGCCGTCGTATACCCGGGTTCGAGCGGGTGGTCTGGATGGGAGATGTCGTGCGGTGTTCCACAGGGTTCGGTTATCGGCCCGCTCCTGTGGAACATCGGGGACGGCTGGGTGCTGCGCGGTGTGTTCCTCCCCGGTAAGCGTAGTTTGCTACGCGGACGATACGCTCGTTCTCGCTCGGGGAGCGACGCACCGGCAGGCGACTGTCCTGGTGACGGCAGGGTTCGCGTATGTCGTGGATAGGATCCGACGGTTGGGCCTCGAGGTGGCGCTGCACAAATCCAAGGCTCTGTTCTTCTACAGGCCTCGGAACGCGCCGCCAGAGGGGTTCCACATCGTGGTGGGAGGCGTCCGCATCGGCGTCGAGAAATCAAAATCGATGAGGTATCTGGGCCTCGTCCTCGACGGCCGATGGGCCTTCGGAGAACACTTCCGAAGGTTGGTCGCCAAATTGATGGGTGCGGCCGCAGGGCTGTCGCGGCTGCTTCCCAATCTGGGGGGTCCAAACGCCTCCTGCAGGAGGCCCTTCATGGGGGTCGTGCGGGCGATGGCTCAATACGGGAGCCCCATTTGGGGTCATAACCTGACGGCCCGTAACGCCGCCCTGCTGCGAAAGCCGCAGAGGGTGATGGCCGTCAGGGTCGCGAGAGGGTACTGCACGATCTCCTTTGAGGCGGCAAGCCTCCTGGCCGGATCACCGCCCTGGGACCTGGAGGCCAGACCTCTCGCGTCGCTCTATCAGTGGCGCGGGGAGGCTCTGGAACGGGGCTTTCGGCCGTTGCCGAGAGAGGTGGAGGCGCGGCGGTCGGAGCTACGCGACGTCCTAAGGGCGGACTGGGGTGAACGGTTTGCGCGACCGAGTGCAGGGCACGCCGCATTAGCGGCAGTAAGTCCGATCTTGGAGGAATGGCTGAAGCGGCGCCATGGCGCCCTGACCTTCCGGCTGACGCAGGTCCTCACCGGGCATGGATGCTTCGGGAGGTACTTGTGTCGTATAGGCCGGGAGAAGACGTCTTGTTGTCACCACTGCGGTGACGGCCCCGAGGATACGGCGCTGCACACACTCGTGGAGTGCCCAGCTTGGGAGGAGCAGCGCCGGTCGTTAACCGGGGCACTGGGTGTCCAAATCCTCTCACTGCCGGCAATGGTACTGTCCATGGTCCGGAGCGAGGGTGCATGGGAGGCCGCCGTCACCTTCTGCGAGGCAGTGATGTCCGCGAAGGAGGCAGCGGAACGGGAGAGGGAGCTGGTCTCTCCCCACCCAAACCGCAGGAGACGTCCAGGGCGCCGCCGTAGGGCGCGCGCAGAGCTCCAGCCACCCTAGGGGGCGGCCTGCGGGCGGTGGACTTGGGCAGTCTGCCGCCCGAGCAGCACAGGCCCGAGAGAGGGGCATAGGCGTTCCGCGCGCCCCCCTCAGTGGAGGGGAGGGCTGTACCATCTGGTCCTCCCCCAAACAGCTGGGGCCTGCCTAGTCACGTGGCGGGCCAAGACCTGTCGGTGTCGCGGTGAATGCTAGCGCGAATCCCGTGGCACCGACACTAGGTACCGGAGAAACGTCGTCAGGGGTTTAGTGGGTATAGGGCTGGCTTCTCTGGCTCGAGTCCCACACACCCGCACCCTGCCCGGGCGCGGACGGTGCGTAAAAGCATTCCCCTGACGTTAAAAAAAAAAAAGCGGTCAATCATAGTAACTAAGTATCTATAGTCATCTGATGGCGGGAGGGGCCCAACTATGTCCACGTGCAGGTGTTCAAAACGGGATGACTGTTGAAACTCGCCAAGCGGGCTAAACACGTGTCGATGAACTTTCGTTCGTTGATAGCTGATGCACGCCTTGGCCCATATACCTGTATATCTTTGTTATAGACGGCCAGAAAAACTTTGTTGTCTTTATCTTTCTTGTTGTACGTACGTCGGTGTGACTTAGTTCGTGTTGTGCTTTGAAGGCTGCGACACGATAAGGCAATGGTAGGTATGGTCGAATGTTCGCTGTCGATGTTTCGCATTAAATAGGTCGTTCGACTCCCGGTAGGTTTACGCGGGAAAACTTCAGTCTAGGGTTATTCATGCAATCACGTAGCTTTGCGTCCGTTTCTTGTTTTTGAGATAACTTGTCGTAATCCATCGTTGCGTTCAGTAGTTTGATTTCCGCGATACGTGACGTGTCAGCGGCTTCCTTCTTATGACCGTGAATGTATTTGATGTTAGTGCAAAATTGACTTATGTAATGAAGTTGTCGCTCTCGACGCGGGGTGTCGCTGTAACTCGGCGTTCGTGTTAGTGCGTACGTCAATGGTTTGTGATCCGTATATATTATGGTTAGTTCGTTTTCCTCTATCAGTCGGCGTAGGTTTTTAACAGCTATATACATTGTTAGAAGTTCGCGATAGTATACACTGTATCTTTATTCATATCTCATTGTTTTTGATTAAAAAGCGAGTGGTTTCCACACATTGTCTATTTTCTGTTGTAGGACTGCGCCGAAGCTAGTGTCAGACGCGTCGATTAGTAAGCATAACGGGACGTTAGGTATTGGGTGCGATAATATAGTGGCCTCTAGTATACTTTGTCGGCATTGTTCAAAGGCTTTTTCAGCTTCATGTGTCCATTGTATAGGTGTTTTGTCGTTTTTCTTGCTATTGTGTAGATACTTGTTTAGTAAATTTTGGTATTCGGCTTGATGGGATAGGCAGCTACGGTAGAAGTTGATCATGCCTAAAAATCCTCTTAACTCTTGCACTGTAGTTGGTTTGGGAAACGTAAGTATGGCTTGAATGCGTTTTTCTGTGGGTTTGTTTCCGTCCGGTGTAACTTCATAGCCCAGGAACTGTCGATGTTTAGAGTGACGCCGTAGTTGTCGAGTCATTCGAGAACTTGTTGGAAATGACGCTTGTGATCCACTGCGTTTTCTGAGTGCACTAGTAAATCATCGACGAAACAGAATACGTTGTCGTCGAGCCCTCGTAGTACTTCGTGCATGAAACGTTGAAATGTTTGGCCGGAGTTGCGTAAGCCGAACGTCATACAGTTGAACTCGAAGAGGCTAAAGGGGAACTTCTTTTTCAATAGGTATCCAGAAGTACGCCGTTATGAGATCTAGTTTTGAAAATATTTTTTCCGCTGTAGTTGGTACGTAAAATCTTGAATTCTCGGAATAGAGTAGCGATCGGGTACTGTAACAGCGTTTAATGTTCTATAGTCGCCACACAAGTGTAGCGAAACATCCTTCTTCTTAACGACGTGAAGCGGGCTGGCCCATGGACTGTTTGACGGTTAACAGATGCTCATCTCTATCATTTTCTCAAATTCTAGCTTCGCAAATTTGTGTTTATCTGGCGGCAGGAGGCGTGGCCTTGAATAGATTGGTTGGCCGGTTGTTTCTATGCGATAAGTTACGTTGTGATTAGTCGGAGTTTTGAGTGACATGGGTCGCAGTACGTCGGGATATTCTTTCAAGATGTCGTGATCGGTGCTATGGATTTTGATGGTGTGAACGTTGAGGTCGGTAATGGTCGATGAGTTTTCTTTGATGTAGATCGACAAGTAATTTATGTTTCGCTAAGAAACCTGCGCCTAGTATTGATGTTTTCACGTCAGCCACGGTAAATGTCCATTTGTAGCTTCTACGTAAACCTAAGTTGAGCTGTAGGTACCACAGTACATACATATACAGTATTGTAACTCGGCCCTGTCCTTGAAATAATTACCTACAACAGCGCGGTTCGTAGACACACGTTAGGGCTGCCCGCCTACAGTATTTTAATTTTATGCGGGTGTTCTTCCGGTTGATGTCGATGTTCGAAGACGCGCAGGAATGTAATGTAACATGCGAACAGTTGGGTTATGCAATATCGAAACGTGCGAAGCGAGCCTGCGTGTATATCTACGACATCACTATTTGCTAACTTGGACAGCCTTGGAATCGGTGAGTTAGCTCCAAATACCGTCCCAGGTAAAGGACCCGCCATTTTCATTTTCAGATCACTGTGTTGCCGAATATCTTATAGACCATGGTAACTTTAAGAGCAAATTGTATTATTTTATGCTACTTGACTCAGCACAGTGCCAATGCTCTATTACTGTGAACAATTATGAATAATCGGCCCATTACATTTGATATGCGTGTAGTCTAGGCAAAGTGAACGAAATATTAAGTTAAACCATTTACAAATCACTTCTGGTGTTGTAGGTATATCAGGTCGGATCATATGTCAACAAAAATTTTACACACATAATTAAGTACAAGAATTTGAGGTTGACCAATAAATTAGTGAAATAAAAATAAATATAATATTTTTGTACTTTATTTTCATTACAAATAAATATTTACATGTTTATTTAATCGTTTTATAACATTCAATATAAATAATAATTACAAACGTATTTATTTTAATATATTGTTGTACATCTCTTTATAATAAAAATACAACAGATTTTTAACAAGATGCGTAGGTTTTAGACATAAATTGGTACTAAGCCGTGCTAGTATTCACGCACATAAAATTAAAGTTTCCAAATGAATATTAGTTTGATAATAAGGTACCGATTTGCCTCTAACATATACGCGTCGCCCAGGTTGAAAGACAACATACTTAAGTATTTCTATAAACATTGTATTAAAACAACTCTTATGCACAATATTGTAATTCTTCTTGTCTTACAGAACAACAGGCTAATAGTTATGTATCTCGGTGAGAACATCTTCAGTAGGTCAAGAATTATCTGCAACCATAATAGGTTCTGTACTTTAAAATAAGTAAAACGAAGATAAAATCCTCATTTGGTACTTGATTAAACCTGAAAATTGTTTTCGAACGCAGAAGTACTCTTAAGTCAATTGAAGGTTTTCGTTTTCAGCACCTGTGACATTTCCGTAGTCTATTTATACACTTTGGATATATCTGTCCAAAACAGAGAGTAGGTAGTATGTATTGCCAAACTTTTTCTACTACAGTCGTTGGTGCTGCCAATCTACTGTTTCACAATAAACTAAGTTAAAAAATTAACGTGATACAATAACAATAGTAAATGATATAATAATAACTAACACAAAGTAATTATGTGCGGGCCTGTTGTACTACTCTAACAATACTATAGTTCAAATAGTATAAGTCATAAAATATATTAGGTTAAAGACGTAAAGTTACATTTTGGTCGTGGTATCTTACACGTTTATTATATATACTATTCTTACCTAATAAAAATAAAGTTTACTCCAGGGATGTCACATGTCAATGCTGTTGAACTTGCTGAGCTGACATTTTGGATGAGGAAGTGATTTAATCAATTTGGGAGAGTTTTTATTAGGAATAGGTCTGGAATTTCATGCGTGTGACTTTGGATAATTAGTCCATTATTCAGTCAGTCTTTGAGATTTACCTTTATTTTATTGCACACTCCATTGGTCATTAGATATTGCTCAAATCCTTAACATCCCTGGTTTATCCTATGTAGATATGTGCCAAGATATGTTATTAAGTACCAATGCGTGATAACGCAAACTTGTGGCACAACGTAATGAGCAAGTACTCGCTAAATCAGTCGCTTGCTATGCGGCATGGCATTTCAACTACAATTTTAAAACTTAATGTGTATGTATACTATTTGGTGATTATTATGGCGGGGACCATAGACGTAGCTAGGAATTTTGGTTATGGTAGATAATATATCAAGTAGGTTAGGCATTCTAGTAATGGATTGAGAATTAGCAAACTATGATTAAAATGCGCTACTCGGGAACCGATTTGATGGTGAGTTAAGAAATATATTTGATAGCATAAAGCCAATAAAAATCAATTCAATTCAAACAAATATGAACTTTTGGGCCGTGCCAACATATTTATGATAAACCGAGCTGCACTATGAAATGCATGCAACGGCAGAACATTTAAATCACGAGTTCGATTAATTAAATACAAAATTAAATTGCATTTAATATGTTGACTTGTTCAAATATCTATAAGCCAAGTTACACCGCTATGGTTTATGTATATTTTAAACAAACTTGATTTAGAACTTATGAAACAAAATCGTCATGCAATTTAGATTATTGTGCATTAACTTATAGAGTTCTAATTAAGTTTGAAATAGAGTCTAATTTAATGTTCAAACCGGGGAATGAAGCTAATTTCTTAAAATTATTGTCTGTTGTTCTTGCGCTTTCAGTTACATTGTGTCAAAGAAGACAATATTGTACATATTTTACTTCAAATTTTGGAACTTCAAAGTTTTAAGATTGCATTGGTCTCGGTTCTTTATCACGAGTTGTTAGATGTTCCTTGCTACGCCTATGGCTTGGTCGTCACGTGTAGGTTACAGGTCCTCGTGTTTGGGTGGTCGGTTGTCGCTCACGTAGTTCAGTGTTTCCACCGCCGGTACGCGGTCGTCGGACGTGGCGAGCGCGTGGTAGCGCGTGCGCAGGTGGTGCGCCGCCGCCTTCGGCTGCCGAGACCGAGTGAAGATACCCTTCTTGTTACCTCCCACGCGGGTAATAGCTGTAAAACACGAGATATTTGATCACTTTCCTACATTGCTATGGATTTGAAAAGAAATTGCATGAAGTTTAAATAAAACCGACCTTCAGTTACATTTGATAAATACAGAAGATTGACTCATTATAATCTGCAAATACTGATCAAATTAGGAGAAACGTACAGCGATTTCGGATCAAATTGGTCAAATGTCAATTACTGCATTAGCCATATAGGTTCAGTCATGTAAAGCATACACGTCTTTGTGTATCCATGCTAAGGAATTAAGGATATAAAAATGTAACATCTTCTCTATTGAATACAGGCAAGTATTAAACAGAGAAGGTTATAAAGTACCAGTAGCCTGGCATTCAATAATTTATTTGCGAACTCATGACTACAAAAACATAATATGAAATAATTTTGCGACACTTTAAGAATAAAAATAAGTAACAACTAATTGCGTCGTGGCCATAGTTGCACAAATTGTCCAAAATATAAATGGTAGAAGCGTTGATAAAATAAAACCCGACTTAAGCCGTAAAACTAAGTTAAATTTTAATGTAAGATATCGTAAAGTCAAAACCGTACGAAAACCACATATTAAATATGCAAATATGATGCAGTCGTGAAACAATATCATGCCCTAATGCACTTTGCAATCGACAATCCGTTTCGCCAAAAGTTTGGCAACAAGTACTACATATATTTATTGTGTGAAACGCATTGCATCATAGAACACGGTCACATGACAACTACTTTTTATGCATACTTTTAACTTAATGATGCACTTTAAATGCACTTTTATGTCAAGTAACTGCATGCTTCATTTAGTTATAGTAGCCGATTATTTAAATGTCTATAATATGTTAGAGTTTATCAAACGCTTATATTTAAAAACGTCTCATGCTAGAGCAAGGCTGCCCAATTTATTTTGGCGATGGACTACAATTTCAAGTTAACCGGCGGACCACTGGGCGGCTCGTTGTTCAACTCTAGGAACACTTAAAGTTCTGGTAATTTTTACTATAGTGGCTTTTGCCTAATTATATTGACAACCAACGTCAGTTGCACTACACACACACACACACACACACACTATATTCAGCACTGGTGACATTAATACCACTTTTTAGGCTACCTGGATTTGGGCAGCCCTGTGCGTAATGCAAACTTTCAAGTTTTAGATGAAACATAAATATTTACATAGAACATACTTTTCTGCATTGCAATTCTTAAGATCAGTAAATGGCATGGAAACATTCAAAATGCATGCGTTTGAAGTCATTAGGAAGGCAGGAGAAATAGCAATGGCATTTAGTAGGTTAATTATAATTGCCGAAGACTATGTATACAACTTAGTATTTTTGTGTGAATTAATTTTTAAATAGTACAGCAGGTAAGAGTTAGGATTCGTATAAAATTTAGGGATATATGCTGCGGAGTTTAAGATAGTAATCTAAATATATTGTACTTATTAATTGTTGTTTCGATAAAAGCTACACTCGCATTATGTCATTTAGAAATAAGGAGGCCTGGAGATTTGTAAAACAGGCCACGAGCCTAGTATAGACTCCAGCTTGCATTAAGGCACAGAACAATTGTTACGTTTTTATCATTATATAACATTGTTAAATTTACTCCTCTGTATTTTGCGAAACTTTGTAATAAAAACAACTGTATGTACCTTGTGAGAGAAATAAATAAATAAATTGAAATTCAAAATAGTATTTTTCCTACATTTGTGCTCTCACTCTCTCTCTCTCTCTCTCTCTCTTTCTATGTAGATGTATGTCTCATGATTGGCTGATAGAAGAGTAAACAAAGATGGTTCTAATATATCTCTAGTGAAGCGCGATATTACTAAAATATGAATCACAGGGCTTATCTCCTACCTTCCAAAGTCTTTGGTCTAATCATATAACTAGCATTCCATGATGCAGGACATATTCTAAGTACACAGATCAAAAAAAGTCTATGTTCACTTGGAAAAGTTGAAATATATTTTCTCGTGTCAAAATATAATTAATGATTGCATTATTTATTACTTTCACATTTAAAAGCACACAATTTTAATATAAATATATCTCTATTATTATAGTTTTTCTTTAAAAAAGTTGATTTTCCATATCTGTGAAATTTGTAATTTAAAGAAATGCGAAGAGTTTATTAAAGTTAATAATTTTATTCAATTTAACGGCATCTTGCTGAATGGTTCCAGTGGCAGTTCTTTGCCTTTCGGAATTCCCAGGTCGTCTCAAAACTCGGACACGTCGGTTATCAGGGTGTGTACTAATCCGTGTTTCGTCAACAAAAAGACAATTACGTCAGACATCTTCTTCTTCGTCTTCATCGTTTTGACGCTGCCTGGCCCTCTCCAATCTACATCCCTGTCGTGTCGCTCGCCAGGATCTCCTTCATCGTAATCTAAAGTGGTGTAAACAATTACGAATGGTCTGAGTGCTAATATACAGTCCAGTAGCAGCTCGCAGCTCTAATCTCAGTTTCATAGCGTTAATTATTGGATCACGGGCGGCAAGAAGTGTCGAAGAAATATATGTCGTGCTTCTGAACATCACTAAGGACATCCGGGCGGGCCACTACGAGCTCAATCGGCCAGGTTGCCCATGCTGCAGTACTTCTGCAGGTAGTAACGACGCAGGCTTAAGAAACAGAGGCACTGGCTGCGATTCGCCTTGTAAAATATCCTTTTTCACGCAATAACACTGTTCTTGCTCGCAAGAATTCAGACAGTCCACCTGGCATTTATCAAATGAACAATTTCAGAGAAATTGATTAAAACAGCGTTCAGGCAGAAACAAGAATGAGGGTCATTTATCATTTACCTCGTTTTTATATAAGAAAACAAAAGAAGATTTTATGTTTTCTACATTAAAATGACGTGTTTTTAAATGTTAAAGCAATAAATAATGCATTCATTAATTACATTTTGACACGAGAAAAAATATCTCAACTTTTCCAAGTGAACGCGGCCTTTTTTTGGTGTGTTTATATAAACCACCACCTTTACAATAGTATAGTATCACGATACTCATGACAAATTCATTCTTATAATCATGTAAGTATCGCTTACGGTTACAGCGGTACCATTTTCGTCGGTTCTGAACTTGGTTTCGCCGACGTTTGAATACCTTCAAAGACCTGCCTAAATAATAACAAGAAGATCATAATTATTTGCTAATTTAGTAATAGTAGGTAGTAAAATTGTCCTTGTCATGGATTCTACAGACCACGCACCTAATGTTAAGATATGACGATGCATTATGTTCTAGTAACTCTAACGGGTAACAGATCACAATGTTGAAATTGTGGTGGTAAAACACTTGGCTAGGAGAAATATCGAAATGTGAACCAAAATAGGGGTTGGGTGGCAGGCCAGAAAAGACAGAATATACAAAGTAAACCACTGGTTGATAGTCAAACAATATACTGAAATTATTAGAAAGGTTTTAATGAGAATAAATAAGGAGAAAATGCTGACACAATAACAGTAACAGATGATTAGTCATATGTTTATGTGAACGCGAATAGAAAAATTTATACTCTTTTTAAAGTACATTACGCGCACGGTGGAGCGTGATATTTGATTTAGTTTATATGGAGAAGGTGTACAGAAAACTAAAACTAATAAAAATGTTAATCACTGGGCGCCCTCTAGTAGATATAGATAAAATGACGAGATACTTATATAAATTTAAATGATAATTACTATCAATATACACAACATGTAATGAGTGGGATACTATTATCTACGTAAAACTCTTTGAGTAAAATAATCGTATTCTACTTGAAGGTTAAATAGTTAGTTACATCAAAAACGAGTAGGTAAACGAATTGGTAACCTATGTGTTAATTAAAATTTCTTTTCTATTTTATTTTAAATAATTCTTGTTATTTATTCATATATTAAAGCATTGGTATACTTACATTGAGCAGTCTTAAAGTCGGCGAAGTTCCAGATGAACTCTCCGGCGAAGAAGCCGGCTTGCCGCAGGTGATCGAACGCCTTGAAGTGCTCCGACAGCAGCACGCACTGGTACTCCTCTGACCAGATGAACTCAGGGTACTGAGCACCGGCAAAACAAATACAACATTCATTACATTGAATCTCGCCTGTATACGTAATCTCGAAGTAGTAGGCAGCTTTGTGGTATGGTATTGAGATGTATGTTGTTTGGAAAATTGTATAGAATAATTTCATATTGATTCTGTGTGTTGCTGCTATATTTTGGATGTGGTGGTTTTTGCTCGTGGCTTTGCTCACTCGAGAACAGTATTTTTTTTCTGGATGAAAGGTATCCTATGTCCTTTTCATAATGATCGGTCGTCATAGTCAAGACGAGAAAGCGTAACAAACAAAGTCACATTTGCATTTATAACATTATAGTTAGGATTGTTCTTAGAATTTTTTTATAGAAACCTTAAGTTATAAGAATAGTTTAGTCACCCTTGACTGAAAAATATCTAAGGTTTTGTATCGAGTATTTAACAAGTCAACTGACTCAAATTTCAACTGACCAAATGCAGTCCCGCGATGGTGTCAGCTCCGTACTCGGTCATGATGACGGGTTTGTTGTGCATGCGATGCCAGCCAGTGGCCTCTTCGATCACGTTGTGCTTGATCTGCACGGTGGACCCTGGATTCGCGTACCATCCATTATACCGGTTGAACGAAATCACGTCTAAGTGACGTCCCTGGAATCAGTACTTTGTTAGTTAGTCTGCAGAAAGAGCTATGAATTTATTGTCATTGATTAGCACTTGCGAAACAGTTTTGTTTATGACTATGTTCGTGGTGATTACCATGTCATTGTGGTTGATATACCTATTAATGATATGTGGTATACGTATAGCTGGCGATGAAATTATAATTTTAATTACAAATACTTGTAGTCTGGCTCAATTTTAATTCTTATGTTTATAGAAAATGGAAAATAATATCTACCCTATATTTGTAGATGAGTCACGTTTCGGAAAACCAAAACTCTCAATTATTCTTGGTTAAACTGTTTGGTTTTTAAAACCAGTTGTTACTTTCTTAAAATAATAGTAAGCCTGCAATTTCATTCTGTTCTCAACTAGTGAATCAATTTAAACATAACTAGATTAACGAAATAAAAAAGAATATTGAATATTTATATTAAAGCGAAATAGGCACTTACAGATTTATCTTGCAAAGCGTGCACAGATATGGCGATGGTGACGGGTCTGGACAAGTCCATGGATTTTACGTGTCGTACCAACTCCCTATAAATAATAAAGTCAATGTCATAAGCTGGACTAAAAATAAAATCTATAGTACAAAATTAGTAGATAATAGTCAGTTTATTGCTAAGAATTTAAATTTAGTTGCTTTTCCTCTGTCATAGTTATGACAGAGGAAAAGCAACGTGCGCTCTTGGATTAAAAAATGCGGTCTTTGCCATCACATTAAATCAGTATTTATAACTAGCTGCGCCCCGCGGTTTCACTTGCGTAAATCCTGACGCCGTGGGAACATCGAGATAAAAAGTAGCCTATATGTTAATCCAGGTCTCCAGCTATCTACATACTAAGTTTTATCGCAATCGGTTTGGTCGTTTTTGCGTGAAAGAGTAACAAACATCCATCCATCATAACAAACTTTCGCATTTATAATATCAGTAGGATTCCAAATGCATTAACTATTCAAGTTAAAATGCTAAAATGGGTTCATTTAAGAATGCGCTAATCGCTACTGTATATTAGAAAATAAAGAACGAGATGTATATTATGATTCAACAGTAACAACGCAGACAAAGCCGCAGCCAAAGGTTACTAATGCTCTCATAGACCCCTTAATTTTAGCTCGGTAGTTAAATAATTGCTGATAAACAACTGATCGTAAGCTCAATATCATAATAATTAGCGATTGTCGTTTACAAACTTTACTTGCAGATAATCATATCTGTTTATCAAGTTATTGTAATCACTACACTACATATAACATTCGATTGGTTGTCATCTTTTATTACGAAAATAGAATGTCAGAATGATTCACGCTTAAGTATACAAAGCAAGATGTTTTGGGCGAAAGTGTTTATTTGTTAAGTTTAGTGAGTTGCACCGAACGTCGGCACGTGGTGAATGGTCGAATTTCTACGTAACTGTTGCACGTGACAGGTATAATAATGCAAGTCGATAATTTCCTTAACATATATTTACACTGGAACTGGCATTGACGTTGATATGTTTAAAACTTCTTTTTCTAAGTTTTCCACAACATTCGGACAGGCCTGTATTAGTGCTTCGCATTACGTGTATTCTCTACTGAACTCCCGGGTAGCAATAAGTTACCACACTGCTCGCCCAATGTTTGCTCTCGGTTACCAGGAATATCATAGACATTTATGCCAGTGAACAAGAATGTTATATATTTCCTCAGTTTTCATCTAGTATTTCAGAATCTGCTCTGATATTGTGACTTACTATACACAAGGACCCAATAATATCTTACTAGACTGAGAATGTAGAACTCAATCGGGGGTAGTAGATCATATGAATGACGCAAGGGCAACAAAGCTCTACTAAGATTTTTATCAAATATTGATTAAATTTGCTTATTTATTTGATTCATGAATAATCGTGACACGGTCCTGTAAATTTGAAAAGAAAGATGTAGATCAGTTCATTAAGTATGCATACGTGCGGCCTATAAATATCTAAAGAGCTGCGTTTAAGCAGTTCACACAAACAGTAAAATATTTGAGTATAGTCTTACGCGAAGTATCTGTCGGCAAACTTGTTTCCCGATCGAGGCTCGTTGGCGATGGACCACATGATAACACTCGGATGATTCTTGTCACGTCTGATCATCTCTGTTACAGACTGCTTGTGCTTGGCCAGAAGAGTGTCAGTGAATATGCTGTAATATAAACATATCTGTTGTTAACATAGACGCCTTAGAAAATGGGGAACATTAATAAAAACTGCTACGGACATAAATAAATGCATGTATCTTCCTATAGGCAAAAACCCTTAACTTGAACCTAGTCACTAATATATACATAAATTCAGTGAATTCTTTATACTTTATAAAAAAGAGCCTGACTTTACTTTGTGACATAGATGAATAAACAAACTTTGACATTGATTTTGAAATATTTGGAAATACTTTCTTACGTGACAAATCAACAGAAAACCGTTAGAAAGTTCTTAGAATGGTAATCTTTAACTTACGCAACTAGAATGATTAGTCTTAGGAATATACATAAGATCGTATCTTACACAGTCTGACGCCTATGTACCTAAGAGGATAGACAGATGTTTTTTAAACACCCTTATTTCATCAGGTTTGGTTTAGATCCTTATTGTCGTTTACCGTGATGCTGATGGAAAACTCAATAATACTTTACTAGCTCAGGAATGAAACCCAAAACCTCACAGTGCAAAGCAGTCGCATTCACAACTATCGTTCCGCCATTGACGCAGTTTAAGACATAATAATATAATTGCATAATTTGTTTGAATTACATATACACATATTTTACATTGACAATAACAGACTAGATCCATTTTCATATAGGTAATTCTTTGTTCTTCGTCCTTCAATGAGATAATCAAATAGAATATATCAAATAGAAATAAAATTCATTCTTACTCAGTGTCAACGCCGGGGCACTCGTCAATGATCATAATGCCGTATTCGTCGGCGAGCTGGTAGATCTCCTCGGCGTAGGGGTAGTGCGAAGTTCGGAACGCATTCGCGCCCAACCACTTGATAAGGTTGAAGTTCTTCACCCACAGCACTGGATCCCAGCCTTTGCCGCGCAACTGTGCAAAAATTTTCTTTGTTTCTGTATTGTATTTTGACAAATAAAATATGGCAGTCTAATAGTATTTTCTGTTGAATACAAAATTGTAATAAAATAAATTTTAGTAAAATACTATTTACAGCTTCACTAGTGTCTATAATCATATAATCTACCATATCTGTTTAAATAAACAGGATAATATGAAATAAACATCCAATTTAAACGTCTTTAAATTTAAAAAAGTAATTTTACCATGTACCGTTAGTTTTCTTTATCAGGTATATAAAAATAAGCTGTTGACTCTAACTGAGAAATGAACAGAGTTTAGCCATCGAATATGGATATGGTACTTACGTCAGAGTCTTCATGCATGCCAAATCCTCTCATGTAAAGAGGCTTCTCGTTTAGATAGATGGTAGTGTTCGACCATGTGACAGTTCTGATGCCGATCTTCTGACTGTAAGTGTCAATGACTTCTCCATGGGGACCTATCAAGGACGCCTGAAAGCATAAAGTGAGATTACAGTTACTCAGTTGGTCAGTCAAAAAAAAACTTATCGCTTTAATTTATTTAGATAATATAAACATCAATTAATCTATGCTGTTTACTATTAGATTGTTGAATGTTGGAGTTTCCATACGCGACAAGAATTGTGGTATAGTTAGTTTGAGTCTTGGTGTTCTTTAATAGCCGAAATTTATAATTAACTAATTGAAATATATTTAAAGAAGAGTAATTTTTTTTTAGTATTTGGTGTATATTTTGAATAACATAATCTCGATAGTAAGTTAGTTGCTTAAATATTTGTAAAGTAAACTGGCAAAATAATTGTCCGTCCTTTTAAAGAAAGTAAGTTATTTATTGTACGGTACAACAAACTGTTCAGAACAATTTCGTACAAATTAATAAAATTGAGCAAAAGGGATGATCAAGGCATTTTATTTTAAATAACGAATTAGTTATCCGCCCGGATAGATTTAGTTACCTTGAAAGTATACAGATATCCGTACTCAGGGTGCATGAGGTAAGGCCACCAGAATTTTGCGTTCCCGATCTCTAATAGCCCAGCACATTCGTTGAAAGCGGTGATCTGGGTATCATTCTTGTCGAATACTTGTACAAAGCATTGGATGTCATCCGACGTAGACCCTTTGTGAGTCACGTTGTATACTATAAAACCTGTATAATAAATGAAAATAAATATTTAGTTGATAGCCAGTAAGTATGAGGAGATCTCTAAGTCATTTACATTTCAGTTATTTTCAAAACTTAGGTAAGGTAAGCTATTTTTACATATTCGCTTTAACAGCACAAGTAATAACGCTGAATAAATCGATATACAGGTCGTATATCTATTTATTGTTAGATAACTAACCGAATCGACACATGAGGGTATCGTTGTAGTACACATAGACATATTTACGTGCCACTGGGGATAAATTATCGGTAGAATAGATGTTTGCATCAAAAAATATAAAAAAAATATTTTTTATTTTATACCAGCTATCATAACTTACCTGTCAAGCCTTGTATATCAGTGTTGACGATGACGTCATCGATGTATATCTTGGGAGTGGAATACAAGAACACGGTACGGTGGATGCCCGCGTAGTTGAAGAAGTCGAATGTGTACGTTTGCTCTTGACGGATTTTGTTGGGACTGTGTGACAAACAATATGTATATAGATTAATATTATAAAAATATTTACTACACTGCAGGTATTTAAAAAATGTGATAAAACGAGTTAGGAAAGAAAAAGCAAGACAGTGAAAGAGACGGTTGGCACAAGGAGGATGGCACAAGTCTATTAATGCTAAATACTACATACACAAGAAGTCAGCCAAAAATGCTTTCCTCGACCCGAGAATACAACCTCACGAATCAGCGAGCTTATGACACAGGCTAGTTAGGCAGTATATCACTAATACAATAAATATGTTACCCAACGTAAATATCCCTAATGCTGCCTTGAGGTATAGTATCACTGAGTAGCGTGTTGTCAACCACGACGGTGAGCAGGTTGCTGCTGTTGAAGTTCACGACTTCCGTGATGTCCGTCTCGAACGGCAGGTGTCCGATCTCGTGGTACATCATCGACTTGCCGTTCACGAACTATAAAGTAAAAAGTAACGAATTAAAATATATGAAAGCAAGACAAGATCAAGTAAGCAAGGATCGTGGCTGATGTTTTTTATCCAATCAAAACGGAAGACATGCATACACTCTAATAATTAGGTATCACCGTAGGTGGCTAATGGTCGCTGAAATCACCAGAAATATTGTTTGCACGTTCCCTACTTATTAATAAAGGAATTGCTATTCTACCAGTATAAGGAACACAAACCTTACTCAGCGGAGAAACACAACAGGAACTAGCTTATCTGTAATCTTTTGAGTAAGGTTGAGAGTTCTGTAGAGGGTAATTTGCTAGCCAGTTCGTTCTAGTTTTAACGAATTCTCAGGGTTTAAGAGAGGATCTCGCTTGATATTTGATGACCAGTGTCAGTGACTCGGTACGAATTTGTATATTGTTTTAGATTACATTTAGCGTTGTCGCTTCTAATGTCGATATTATAAAAGTACTAGATGTGCCCGCGGTTTCACTCGCGTTTATGGTTACTGCGCCACCCCCTTGGGTTGTAGCGTGATGTTATATAGCCTATAGCCTTCCTCGATAAATAGGCTACCCAACACTAAAATAATTTTTCAATTAGAGCCAGTAGTGCCTGAAATTAGCACGTTCAACCAAACAAACAAACTCTTCAGCTTTATAATATTAGTATAGATTAACAGCAAATAGTTCATTGTGTTCGATAGAGGGGAAAAGATGTTGGTTAAGGTTATTGAAATCCTTTCACAGGATTAAATTCAAGAGCTTAAAATGTTAATATTTTAATTTTCACTGTCCCATAATTAGGTACACGTTTTGTCCATACGTTTCCTGGGATACCTGAAGTTTGTTTTGCTGTTATATAGTCCATAAAATCTTATCGATATCCATTAAAGCTTTCAAAGTTGGATAATATATATGTAATCAAGTAATAAGCTTGATAATAGTGGAACACATTTGTAATTTCTTATTTGCATTTTATTTTATTGTTTTCGGAATACCAACAGCTTGAATTACAAAGGCTAAAAACTTAAACAAATAACATCATAGCTATTGACAGGTATTCGCAAATAGTGTTTCTTTTGTGTACATTGTAAGCATATTTTCAGTTCTATATGATATTTAAAGTGTAAGGACGTGTCTGTGACGAATAGTCGTGGAAAATCCACAGCTGATTGTACATTTATATATGTATTCACGATTGAATGTTGGCGAAGGGGTAGGCAGTGATGTATTACAAACAAATTTATGAGGATGAGCTTATTATTGTCTATCGGACACATTACCAGACTCTGTGCTTCTTCTGAAAATTTCCAAACAGGAAATTTTGCAACAAATTAGAATATCTCGTGTAGAACCCGGTACCCCACAATGGGTCACAAATGTAAGAAAATATAATACTACTTAACCAACGATATATACTTTGTATATGTAGTTTTACATATATGCCTTTAGATATAATATTAATTTTACATTAAGAAGCAATATTAATAATGCATGACAGGAAATAAATAACATAGTCAAGTGAGTATGTATACTAACATAATAATATTATTATAAATGAGTTGTCGAATACCATTTATGACAGGAAATACATAACATATATAGCCTTATTGTAATATTACAAATGCGAAAGGATGTCTTTTGTAGATATTTGTAAAATGAGAAGACGACATGCTTTTATTGGACCTAGCTGTATGTGTGAGGTGTAGCTAACTTAAGCAATCTTTTAGTAGCGTAAATGCTAAAAAATAAACTATCTGCCTCGTACCACTCTTTGGTACGTTATCTCAATTTGGAGGAAATAGCCCGAATCGAGTTTAGTCTTCAGAATTGGCAGTGATGTAGGTTTTTTCTATAGGTATATAAATTTCTGTAGTGGATTAAAATCTAAAACTGTTCTAGACAATCGATATCAGGAGCGATCTATATGAAGTTGACCTTAAACATTTCCCGAGATGTGGCATCATATGTGCTTAACTCTTTACAAATATACATGTATATACCCTTGGAGATCGCCTTAGCGAGGCAGGTGAACGGTGATTATCCTCCTTAGATCAAATATGTCTTTAAAAACTCGGGCATCTGAACTAAACTCTAGTCTTTGATGTAAAGGATATATAAGCGTAATGTATCTATGTTATGTTAGACAGAAATGAAATAAACGCGAAACAACAAATAGCCACAATGTGGCATACGTTGTCTCTTGTAATAGGCCAACGAGAGAAGGAGGCGACTAGACGATGATTACCGAGTAGTTGTAAAATGTTTCACTTGACATTTGTAATAACCGCTTGTCCTAACAAATTAGCAAAATGAAGATGGATGTGTAATATAACTTCTCGTTCCACATATTAGGTAAACTATTGTTGCATGAGACCTCCATTTACCGCTCAATGTAGCAATGTTATATTGCTGCATTTGCAATAATTACGATGTGCTATTAAAATTGTAAGCATACCTTTTGTGATAAAATATCTGTTTTGTTACAGCGCTTATAGAAATTTCGTTGTTTCTTTTTGTTTGATGTGCTTTTACGGTTTATGTCTGTAGTAATCTACCAGTATGTAGTTTAAACATGATAATTATGAGTATTTCGAAAAAATATATTTATGTCAGGGATGAATTATCATTAGAATAATTCAATCTTTAATCATGTATACACATGGATCATCATCCTCTTGCCCTGGTCCCAGTTTATTTGGTATACACATGGAATATTATTACAAATCTAGCTAGCACGGCCCTGTTTAATAAAGCTCATGAGTGGACATATAATTATGTCTAAGATAATAATTTGACAAATTTTTGTTAAATAAAAGTAAGTTATGACGAAATTGGCATGATTAATTAATTGACAAATATGACCGTTTATCGTGACAAGGCGACATTATTCTGTTTAATTAAACTTTTTGCACGACAGGTGACATTTTTCGTGAACATTCTGTTGTCATGAAACATCAACATATTTGCATAATATTGTCTTATGTTTACGCGAATGTTATACATTGAAATTGAACACTTTATAAGGATTTTGTCGCGTTGTTTATTTTACTTTAAAACTCTTTTATTACATAATTTTTTAGAGCGTTTTCAGCTTTATTAAGCATGCATTTTTATAGTGCCAGGCCGCGTTAGTAAAATCATGTGGAAACTTAGGTATCTCACTGATATAGTTTTTGATATTTCTGTTCAGACGACTGGATCGAAATCTCAGATCGTGAGCCTAATCTACACTATTGTTATAAAGAGGTACTTTGTTTGTATGCAGAGGGGCATCTACGTAATATCTAATATCTGTCTACAGAATTATTTAATGAAAACTATTAAGAATATTTCACTAATAGAAAGGTGCTCTAGCTCTGACTTTTATAGATGCCATGCGATCGAATTCGCGAGCAGATGCTAGTCTTTAAAATGGCGATAATTACGAATACTACTTTTAACTATTTGTATTCTGTGTGTACAGAGACATGATAATGCTTTGTAAGTGTTTACGGACATTACTCAATAATGCCGTATCTTTATTGAAATCAAGCTGTGAACAAGCGACAACCAAGTAAATGCATTAGTATCATAGAAAAGAAGAACCACGTTGAGTAACTAGCAATGTTATCCTTGCGGGCTACTGATAAAGACTTTGAATAGTTTGTTTGATGTGCTTACACATATAATGAGCTAACATTAATATGTATAACACGGTAGTTAGACACTGATTATATTTAGATATTTAACACGGATGGAGTAGTGATTCAAGAGGTCGCCTCGTCTCTTGCACTGCGCCTAGTATAGTGACAAAAATTCATGTGATTCACAAATTGTTGTTCCGAGTATCGGTCTTCTTTGTGTCCGTTGTTTGCATGTTTGTTAAGTTTCCCGCGACACAGGGATTAATCCCAGTCATAAAAAATATTTATGATAGATCTTACTATCGAAATACTAAAATATAGGTACAATTATTTTTACGACTCCATACCTAAATTATTTTTTTGAATAGTATCACTTAATGTTTATATGAAATATAAGTTTATAATTCAAGACATGCGCTATTTATCGAGGGCAAAATATTCAATACATGTGTTTTTGGATATAGTACCTAGATATATTTACCTAATTATATTTTTGAGGGCCTGGGTGACAAGTTTGTAGCATGAAATATTCCATAACAAGAAAATTATGGTTTTGGCATACTTATAAATTACAAATCAATCTAATAATTTAGTAACTATAAGCCTGTATTCTATTTTTGATTATACAACGGTAAGAGAGTTACTACTTATACATTGCTTTCCTTAAGAGTAGTAGATACTTTCAGGATGGGTGTGCTTACCGTATTCGTACCGTTATCAAATAGTTAGAAACGGTGAACCTCCTTCCAAACAAATTTTAAATAGTCGTAGGAAGATGACAGAATTATTAATTTATTATTATTTCGTGGGATGATATTTCAGCAGCAAAAGCCTAGTAGGAAACCGTTGTACTGTCACTCAGAGGTCTCGAGTTCAAACCCAAGGCATCTCTGACTTTTCGAAGTTATATGCGTATTAAATAGGTAGTTAATTATCGCTTGCTTTAACATTGAAGGAAAACATCGTGAGGAAATCTGCATGTCTGAGAGTTCTCCATAAGGTTCTCGAATATATGTGATGTCTGCCAACCCGCACTAGGCCAGCAGCGTGGTGGAATATGGCCTAACCTTTCTCACAGTGAGAAGAGAAGTTTATTATTATTATATATTCCCAAGAAGTAATAAATCAAACACACTTTTTATGAATACAAAAGGTAATAGATATATAGTAGTTATACGTTACAACATTAATAATGTTACCTACGTCGTACGTTACTTGTTTTTATTCTTTGTGTTGTATCTTATAAATTACAGTTGTCGTTTCACTACTGATTTTATGGTGATTCACTAAGGATCTTGCGATAGAACTTGTATATTTGGTGAGTGATTACTGATTAGGGCAAATTATCACTGTAATTTTAGTGCATTTTTATAGATTATTGTAACAATTTGCGTTACATTGCGTGACCGAGCCCCGACCTAAACGACAAATATATTATTCTATCATATACAAGTTACAACCAACACCATCTGGCCCAAACTTAGCAGAGCTTGTACAATGTGTACTAGATAATGGATAAACATACATATATATTTTTTTTTGTAAATACATAATTATTATACATAGAAACACCCAGACCAAAACAAACATCTATGTCCATACACACAAATGTTTCACTTGTGCGGGAGTCGAACCCGCGACTTCAGGCGGGGCAGTCGGTTACACTAACCACTACGCCATCTAGGTACTGGTTGACCATTTGACATGAGGATGAGGATTTGACGTCACGTGAAAAACTTTATTCATAAAGCATTTTTGCTATTATTAATTTAGCCTTAGTATCATTTTACCGTTAAGAAACCTGAATTATAAAACCGATATTAGCATGTCACTATACATTATATCCCTAACTTTCAAATAGAGCACTAGTAGAGGGATAGTAAAAATGTATGTGCGTATATACTATACTGTATATTACGCAGCAATAATAGCCTAGTGGGCAACTGTTAGACTGCAACGCAGAGGTCACGAGTACGATCCTAAGGCCGCATCTCTGGCTTTTCTAAATTATGTGCGTATTAAATAGTTAATTATTGCTTGTTTTAACGGCGAAGGAAAACATCGTGAGGAAACCTGCATGTCTAGGAGTTCTATATAATGTTCTCAAAGATATGTGAAGTCTGCCAATCCACAATAGGCCAACGTGGTGGACTATGGCCTAACCCTTCAAACACTGAGAAGAAGCTCGTGCCCAGCAGTGGGACAGTTTAATACAGGGCTATTACATTATTATTACATACTATACTTGATGTATAATATAGTAATACTATATTATAGTAATACTTCAATTGTTAGTCCGCCGGTTTTATATTGAATCGGCGTACTAAAAGTTTGAAGTGTCTTTTAACGAGCTTTTCGTCAAAAAATTGTTAGTAGCAGCACGAAGTCTAAAATTGTGCTCTATAGGCGGTAGACTGAAGGATACAGTCTGCGTCTATGTACGTAGTGTATGTACATTAATGTCCTTTCATGTGACAAATTCAAATATTGAATGTATCTAGAATTCAATCTAAAATTCAATTAAAACGTAAGTTCGTTTAATGCACGATTCAGTTAATCTTTGCACCACCGTAAAATTGAATGATAGAGAATACTTATGGTATCAAGCCACTCTTCGGACGACTATTCACGTACATTTACATGACATAAAACTGACTATATTTTGATATAGCGGTGTATATTTATCGCCGATTAAAAGATCATGCATATGATATAGTCTGGTACATTCTTATTAGGCTGTCAGGCAATTTTCAATAGCGCATGGTGTCTGGAACTGCGTCTAGTAAACAACAATATGCGAGGATTTACATGGTCCTAAACATAAACTGGTGAAATCTGAGTGTAATACAGTCCTGTTTACACATACAAAAGGTATATGTACAGGCGCGACAATATGTTATTTTTATAACTACATATATGGATTTAGCAAAAGTATGTAAATGGATAAAAGATTGAGAGCGAAATATGTAAAGGATAAGAACCCAATGTTAATTTGAACATAAGTAAGGAGTATTCACCTCACGTGGGTGTCGTAAAAATGTTGTGTGAGTTGGATACTTCAATGTAGATATCAACTGAGTATTCTGTTCATCAAGGCACTCATGTGAACATTTTTAAAGTGGATTTTTGGTGTACATTAAAACATGTAATAATAAGAAAATGACATACTTTTAAAGCGTTACACGTTTAACAAAAATGAATAATCTTAAAGTATGTCCTGAGGTGCTATTCAATAATAGGTATATAATAATAGGGGCTAAAGTATGAAGTTGCCGTTGTATAGTAATAAATATTTTGAATTGACATAAAACCTTCATGGTGTGAGATTTTCGAGCAAAACTTTTTTCACATGATATATAAGATTCTTCTTTTAAAAAATGTGTAACATTCGATTTTCAACATTCAATTGTTTTTTTATTCAGCTACGACGGGAAAGATGGATTCTTCGAAAATCCAAGTCATTTTTGAATATGAGTTCCGACGCGGAACTAACACGGTAGAAACGGCTCGCAATATTAACGCTGCGTTTGGAGAGGAGACTGCTAATGAACTCACCGTGCATTTTTGGTTTAAATGCTTTCGTAATAGAAAATTCGACTTGAAGAACGAACCATATGAAAGACCGCCCACACAGGTGAATAATGCTGAATTGAAGGAGATGGTGGAAGCTAATCCGAGTCAGGTCAGTCCCAGGAATTAGTGGCATGGTTTAACGTTACCCTACCTACAATATTGGCTCATTTGCATCAAATCAATGAGATAAAGAAATATGATAAATGGGTGCCTCATGATTTGACTGATATGCAGAAAGAAATGCGTGTTGAAACTTGTGTTGCCTTGTTGAATCGGTACAGAACTAAAGGAATATTGGATCGAATTGTGACATGTGACGAAATGTGGATTCTTTACGATAGCCGCAAGCGAAAAATGCAATGGTTGACCCCAGGTCAAATGCCGCAACAGTGCCCCAAAACCAAAACTTACCAATAAAAAAGTAATGGTAACTGTTTGGTGGTCTCTTCATGGTGTTATTCACTATAGCTTTCTCAGGTCTGGTCAAGCAATAACAGCATATGTTTACTGTGGCGAACTTCGAACTATGATGGCGAAACTAGCAGTGAAACAGCCCCGACTCGTGAATTAATCTTCACCATTATTACTCCATTATAACGCAAGACCTCACACTGCACGAAAAACCGTTGTAACTCTACAAGAGCTGCAGTTAGAAACCATACGTCATCCTCCGTAAACGCCAGACCTTGCTCCAAATGGACTATTATTATATATATTACCGGGGTCTATTTTCCCCAGTGAGCCCACGGAGAGGTATGCGTCAAAGCCTGCCATCACGTAAAAAAACAAAAACTGAATGCATAGGCTTTGTTTATGACTGTCAAGAAAAGATTATATCGTTTCCCAGCATTCAAGCTATCTCCATACCCAATTTAAAGACAAACTGTTTAGCGATTTGGATATAAATAAAACAATCGGCATCTTAACAAATTATTATTCGACATAACCATTTTTCTTATGCGTCAATGATACAAGCGTGATATTATGTAAGAGTTATCTTGTGCGATAGTCATAAACTTTTAATGTTAACACAAGCGAGAATTCATCGTTTTATCGTCAATTTCACAGACCTAATAAAAAAAGGTTTGAATGTTCGAAACAAAATGTTAAGTTTCTTATCTTTCGGCACAGTATTGCTTATAATGTATTTCGTGACTAAAAAGAACAATAAGTGTAGGTCTCGGTCGGAAACGCTGAAATAACGTTTAACCTTTTCATAATATCAAGGGCGCAGTTCAGTTCTTTTTTACATCAATCAAATGAGGTGCCGTTCACAATTCATCTTTCATTTCATTCTTAGGACTGCCGTATTTTCTGTATGTTGTTTATTTTTTCTGTATAATTAGCAGCTATAGGGCGAGGTTCTTTCAACAATCTCTCGACAATCAACTATGCACAAAAGATATGCAAAGAATATGAAGTTTATTAAGCGGCAACACCATTATTTATTATGTATTTCATATTCTATCATTATTTGAATATATTTTATTTTAAGATTTGCCATATTCATATGAGAGTTTCTTTCTTCCACTATTCCTCAACAAACGTAGGTTGATTTGTCACTGATTGTCAACATCAAGGCAAGGTTGAGATAGATAGTTACCAATCTTGTCCTATGTTTTCTAAAAACAAGGTTGGCAACCTTAGTTTTAGTGAATACAATGGAAGATATGGTGTCATAAAATTTCGTGAGTGAACGAAATGGTATGAATACGAATACTTATATTTAACTGTGTAGATACAGTATAATCGAATGAAGTATCTTTAATATAATATTGATACAAACATAGGTATATAGACTCTTGCCTATATTCCTGGATCGCTAGGTAGGTTAGGTATTTGTATTATTCATTTTTTATTTCAATAAGTATTTTTTTAGTTCTAACATAAATGTACGGTAAGGTAGGGAGCCAATATGCGAGGAAAACGTCACTACCAGGCATAGGTACAGACACCGTGCTACTACTGAGATTTTCTGTACTGAAAATCCCTATAACACTTGACCTGGTCGGAGAATCGAACCCAAGCCCAATCGAGTAGACATATTATTCTAATCAATGCATTTGAATAATATTCAATATACTTAGGTACTAAAAGCTAATAAATAATAGAATTGATTTAAAATTAGGATTTGTCGAATTTATTTAACTTTTATTTTCGTAAATAAACGTATATCGCTATCATATTTAATTATTTATATACTAACGGCCTTACTTATAAACCCATCTTAAATATTTGACAGTTAGTTATCTATTATATAGTGACTGATTAGAAAAATCTTACTTATAAATGTAAGTTAGCGTTAAGAGCTAGTTAATTAATAATATTCCACCGATAAGTGATGTTTTTTTTACCTTTTAGCGTTTTTTCTCGGTAATTTTACGTATATTTTTATATTTTTGCGGCCGGTCATTTATCGGTGGAATACATTGTATATTTGGTTGTTTGTATTATTTTAATGTCTTTCATTAGTATGATCTTTTTCCACGCAACAATTAATATTTTACTACTAACTTCTACAATTACAGCGGGTTCAGTAGAGTAGCATAAAACCTAAATACCTGGCACACACTTTAGGAGACTATTTCAGTAAGCATTACAACTAGTGTAGTGTAGTATTCTATATCACTTCGACCTCAATGGGTCTGAGATCTGCTAAAGCTTACTCTCAATATCCTCTTACGGAAACTTATCACTATATGAAATCTTAATATTTTCTCAAATCGAATGTCTAAATAAGTTATACGTCATTGTACGCAGTCATATCTCGTCTGGTTGCGGTGGACACGGTCTCTAAAAGCGACATGCATTAAAGTCGTTGTCCGCATAAATTACATTTTGCGTTTATACCATTCGGTTTAAACGGGAACTTAATCCGTAGGTGTTTGTATCACTGCTTGATTTGTGTTTGTTTGTATTAAGCACATAAATTATTGTGAATTAAGACTCCACGAACACAAGCAAATAGTTATTTTCTTTTCGGTAGTTCAATGAGTGGTAGACATTAAAACTGCCTGACTTTATATAAATTGGCATAACAAGTCAAAAATAATTGTTTTTAAGGTTATTAAAACTCCATATTGTTGTTTATGATAGCTGTAACTGACACTGCTGTGTTGTATTAAAATGTCGTATGGCTCGTGGAACACATAACGGTCTAAACTTTACAGTCAGACATCCTAATCTCAAGAGTGCACTCTGCAATTCTGCATTGCAAAGTAGGGTTAAACGAAGGATAAGGAATACAATAATGCAAAGATATGAGATAGATATAGAAGAAAATTATTATAAGAAGAACCAAAGCGTCTATAGTAACTGGGGCACAGGTTTAGTAAATAGGAAGTCAAAGAAATGGAAGTAGTCGGTGAAGCAAGAATTGAAAAGATGATCTTAGGAGCGCACAAGGTTTCAAGTTAATAAAATGAAAAATATTAATGGGAATTATTAACTCATAATAGTCATAATTGTAATTGTCGACAATAAGTTTAATTATTTACTTACTTTAAGAAAAATCATACTGTACGGCAATTATTTGATTAATTGCTGTAACGATACGTATAGCTAATTCATGACCAGTGTTCGTTTTATATCAAAAGAATGTCTAGATTTCGCTCGCAATTGTCATCAATTCTTCAATAACTAATCATCAGCTATTAATTAAATAATATTCAATTTATTTGATGATAATTATATGCCCTATTAAATTATATTTATCATTAAATAATGGCGATAAGAATATTTAGGTGATTAATGAATATAACTAATAATTAGGAGTAATATCTTATCGCAATATATTGATTGATTGATTGAATATCTTAAATGAGAATATTTAAAACTTTATTTTTGGAAAGAGCAGAGACTAATATTGATAGCCACAGATAAAAATGTTGAATATTACCGTTTCAATGTATTTAAATATATCGTCTTTACTTTATGTGATGACAATTAATTTATCTATATCTAATTATATGTCCATGCCATTTCCTAGCATTTTGTTTATTCTTGTAATCAACATTGTTTATTCTCTTACTAAAATACATGTAACATTTTATTATATTGTTCAACATCCATCCATCAAAATATTTTATTTAAGGCTAGTTGTTATTAATTGTGGTTATGGTAAAAACCATTAAGGTAATTATCAGCACAAAGTGAGTTTTGCCTAACGTACCAAATACTGCATCCCTGTTTGTTCACTTTACAAATATTACGTATATGGTGTACAAACAGTACAAAGAAAAGGTTATTATTAACTGTATAATTTAGTAAGTATTTATTTTTTGGAAAGTCGAGCTGTGAAAAATAGTCGTTGCAAAATAAAATAAAATAATTTGAAATGTATAGATAATTTCGCAAGCTAATTGCGAAATTAAAAGAAATATTACGAGACAATATAGCAATATATTTTATCAATCCAATGAGAGTCCGTTGAATTGAGATAGTAAGCTAAAATAATTCTATGTTTATGTTTCAAGTTCATAGTAATGGCTAATAATGTAAGTAGGCATTATCTGGTTCAAAAAAGGATTGTTATTTAAAAGTAAATAAAAGGTGAGGGAACAATACACGAAGGCTTTTATCGCAACTTAGACTAAGTCGGTTCGTGGTTGATTTATAAATCATTGTAGGAGAAATGAGGTGTCGCCTACAGAGTTGTAAATCGAAATCGAAGCTTGCCGTAATTTACTGTATGCGATCAATGTTGAATAAATCGATCGTGTGGGTGATTTACTGCTCGATCACAGCTTGTACTAGGAACACATTTGTTTTGCTTATTTTTTTCGAGTAATCTACTTATTATGCTTAGATCACAATTGTTAATTGAGAAAACCTTAATTAATAAGACGTGTTTGAATTACCAAACAACGGTACAGATTGCTTGATCCAAGATGTTAAGCATCGTTGTTACAGGTACGTTTATTATTATTTCATTTCGACAATTCGACTATCTTCAAAGTATCGTTATCCCTTAGGTCGTCCGCTGCGATAAGCAGGTGCACGGAGCGGGCGTCCGCGCGGCGTGCTATTTTGTATTATCATGGGTCCCGCGCCGCGTGCGACGTGGCCCGCCCCGCGGACAACGTGTCCGTGCGACGGAGCACGCGAGCGGAGCTGTTTCTAGGAAATCAGTGAGCGCAGCTTTGTTACTGCCGGCGCTGCGAGAGGCGGGAGTCTCCGCGGCGGGCGCCCGCTCCGTGCATCGGCTTAACGCAGCGGACGGCCTTAGGACTGTGTAGGTCAGATGACAGTCACTTCGCGATAAATTGCTGTTCGGCCGCATTAAATCAGATACGTAGGCAAGTAAGGCATTGAATGCTGTCAATGTGTCTGCAGTGACGAGTATGCATAGTCTTTTGCGTAGGTTCTGCAGATACGTATACAATAGCCTTCTTTTAGGAGAGAGTTATTTAGATGCTAGGAGACATACTAAAGGTAGAAATAAGTTACAAAACGGATAATTAATTGGTCATCTAGAGCATTATAAAACATAACGTCAAAAATCACTGATTTGCCTGTTAGAATAAAGAAATTGGGCACTTATTAACTACAGAATCCCAATAAATCATAAACTCTCTTAGATATATTATAAAAAGTGAACATAAATCAAATCGACATTCATAATTTGACGTCAAAGATTTAAACTTGATAGTAACATTAATTTAATCATTTCTTTGCACTTTTGTACGTCTGTGTTTTATGTGGTTTGTTTTCGCTCTCTACACGAGACAAAGACTACTGAGATCCACAAATAGTTATTCGTTCTTCATATCCATTTATAAATATTGATTGTTTTTTAACTAGTAAGTATTACTATGCTTACTAGGTGTAGTATATACATATACTAACTAGGGAATTACATGCGCCACAATCAGCCACAAATATTAGCGCAAACTTCTGCTTCCCACGCTGCTTGAATAAATTGGTATTGTGTTAATCCTGCCGTACACAAAGCGGGGCTACTATTGATACACTAGACAGATGTCTATTGCCGTCAGTAGGAAGTTGATTGAGTAATGTCAGTTAAGCGAGGTCAGTGATTCTTGCCCTCTAGTACAATTGGCGTATGAATGACCACGAGTACGACCGTCCGAACATTTATTTTGATGTCAGAACGCATTTTGACACAATTGAGGTCAGTAATACTAAAAATATACTAAATGGCAATAAATGATTCCATATTGTATACTGAAAACGAAATAAAATAAACAGTACAAGGGCAAACATATTGCGTATTGGAGTTAAAATAAAGTTCTTATCGTACCTCTTTTCAGCACTATTTTGTAAAACAATGTCTAGACAGTGAAATAAGCAAATTGTCTGTTTTGCATATCTGTTTAAGCGGCAAAGATAAAATGGTGTGAATTTATTTTGTTTGTATACTAATCACTTCTCGTTTAAAGCAGCCAAAAATATCTTTAACTATTTTACAAATGTCTACTCTTTTATGTTGAAGACTTTCTAGCCCGCGGCTTAGTTTGCGTTAATCCCACGGGAAAACGTACCGGCGAAAAGTATCCTATGTGCTAATCCAGAAACACGTGTTCTGGATTAGCACATAAATACCTGTTTGCTGAGTTGCATGTGAATCTGTTCAATGATTTACGCTTGATCAAGTAACAAACATCGAAATGTATTCACAAACTTTCGCGTTTACAATATTAGTATTTTCTTTACTAAGATAGGTCTAGCTTGCTGAGAAGACGTACAATACTCGTACGTGATATATAATTGCAATAACTGCGTTCAGTAATATAGACTTCTTTAAATAATGCCCGACACATTAAAATATTTCTTAACACAAATAACTCAAAGATATGTGATGATTCTCGCAACAAGATCATAACGACCACCTTCTGACCTCGTAATTACCCCAAAATTTGCATTCTTCAATAGTAACTGCGTTTTCGCAAAGTTATTAACTGAGTAAGCTGTACTAAGGCCATACGTCAAAATTATAATTTCTCTCAGGTTGCGTGAAGGACATATATTTTGTATTGCTACTAGTGACAGACGAGCTAGCGGCACTCCTGATTAAAAGTGGAGACCGCTGCTCATGGAGTTTATCAACGACAGTAATAAACTTAGCCAAGCCAATGTCCACCGTCTACGGAATTGTAATAGTCTCTTAAATCTCTTTAGAAGAAGGACAAGTTATAGCGTTCAGTTTTGACTTTTAGCAAAGAATATAATGTTGCTATGTATGTTGCGTATAATTGTCTATTTGCCAGATTTAAGAAAAAAACGGGATATGTTAGGGTTAGGAAAACAGGTTTTTAAAAATCTTGGTAAGTATGTATCAGTCAGTTTTTTAAAATGTGTTTATCATAATATGTCAATCTACTATAAAAGACACTTCAGAATAATAAAAAAGAATCGTATAGGCTAAGGCTAACCTCAATCTACACCCGAGCAATAAAAACAAGCAATTATAAACTAATTGCCTGCTTTTTTATAATAGTACAAGTAGCACAAGTATAATGTTATATGCAATCCAAACTGACAGTCATAAAATATATGTAAATAATATATAATATAATATATTTATAAGCAATTGATTCATCTTAGGTAGTAGGTAGGTGCGTTCCTTTAGCGTGTTAAATCCGTGTCGGGTCGAACGAGAGTAAACTCGCGAGACCGGCGTCACATGACAAATTGTCCAATTACAATCTAGTGCCTAGCGACAGACACGTCTAGTATATAGTATTTGTGGTCGCTGGGTTCGCCCTTTCTTGTTACCAAGTCCTCATTTCACCGGTTAGAAAATTTGTAATGATTAATGTGGGAGAAATCTGGCATAGTCAGTAAGTAGGTATGCAAGAATTGCGTACGTTAAAATTTCTAATTCACGATGAACGCAATATATTTGCAGATTGCCAAAGCTACAATTGTATTGAACAAACACAGCCTTGTTATGATTGCATTAGTCTAAAAGTTTTGTACAAGGTGAAAAAAAAACAATAAGTTTAATCTGTACTTTGTAATTGTGTGAAGATTTTTGACACAAGATAAAGCTTGAACTTTGTAATAGTTCTGCAATCCATGAGAATGTTTATTATATTAAATATAACATCACATCCGTTGTTCCCATAAGGTTAGCCAGAGGTGTATCACACCAGTATGTGCTAAATAACATAGCTATATAGTATGTGTACGTATATGTACTATTATGACGAGAGCCTAGAACAACTTCAACTCTCGGACTCCATGCATGCAATAGAAAGTTTAATACTTACTAAATACTAAGGATTACATCACATAGTTCTTGATTTCAGTTATTCGATTCTTTGGGTTATAGAACATACAAGACTGCAGAGGCAGGCGGATTACTCTAAATCAGAGGTCGCAGACTTTTTTCTCATAGACCACTTTCAAAATGTAGCAGGTTCCGGTGGACCCCCTACAGCTACATTTCTTTCTAGCATATTCCTTGGCATTCGTATTTATATTTGATCAAATTTCTACGGGATGACCATTTTTTTAATTCTCGGTTCTGAACGTACCACGACAAGCGGGCTGACTGTTTTTTTTGGGCCCCTGAATCTGGATTATGCCTGTATTTTACAAGTAACAGTCGCTGAGCTTCTTAAAATATTATCTGTCTACATTGATAGGTGAAGTCAAGCCAACATTTTAGTTCTTCACTATCGAAAGCAAATAAATTTTCGTGGACCCCCATTTTTTTGTCACGCCAACGTAGACCCTCGTTAGAGTCTGCCATGGATCCCTGGGGGTCCTCCTGGACCACTTTGGGAATAATGCTCTAAATCAAACATAGCAACATACAGTCAAATCTATCATAGATTTTCGATCGTTAAATCTCACCATGTACTCGTGGCCACTCCAGTTCACTAACAAAAGCTGTTTAACATTCTAGTGTTGTGGACATAGATCGTTGAGAAGGATGCGTCTGAAATATGATGTAACGAGCTCGAAAACCGTTTATATGTTAATTGTGGGAACCGAGCTTTGTAGAGGGATCAACTCGATGGACATGGCTTTTATATCATTACTTCTTAGAATTTGGAATTTGTACTTCGTTACTTTCCAGAATTTGATCTTTACTAGCGTCACAATTGGATGGTGCAATAATACAGTGGAAGCTTTTCTAACGTCTGTGCCGTTTGTGTTTGATCACACACTTTGTAAAATTCGCTCTATATGACCTGGCATATAGATTTTGTTTGTAACCTGAGAGTTCTTTGTGTAATCATATGAAAATCACTCAGAGTCAGACAACTATTTGTGGATATTTTATGTCCCGTATGGGGAATCAAACCCATAATACTAGTCGCAGTGACAATGGCGAGGTAACCACCTTAATCACTGCGCGATCTGCAGCCTGTAAGTTAGTAAAGTTTACCGTGACACAAATATTACAATATTTAAAAATAGAAGGCTTACAACGGTAGGTACATCTTATGGAAATGCAATAACTGGTAGCATGAACTATCATTAGATTATAGTGATGTTAATATTACAATTAACATGCGTAAACATTGTTGTCGATACAACAATGTTGTAAAAACTTCTTAACATTAATTTAAATAAAGTGATTTAATGTTACGCACTGAAAATAATTAACCACCTACTTCCTTATAATTGTAATTCTTCACTCTAGTTATCAATTACGCAACTATACGGTACGAAGACTACCTGGATGATCGTGAGGTGTGAGTGCCGCTCGAGCAAGTGGCGATGACAGGTTCAACACTAGTTGTTAGATTACCACGATTTTTTAAACTGCTACTTGTCCTGGTTATGGTTATGGTCCCGGTAATTTATTTTATTTATTTATTTATTCATAATAAAAAATATAGTGTTGAACATATTTGTTTAAATTAATAATTTTTAACATCAATTGCATTCAAGTACTAAATTAATATAAATTTGTGGATTTTCAATCTATCAAATCTATTAGGAATTATATATTATTACAATCATATCATATCTTTGAGGTATTCATCAACACTGTAGTAACATTTTTGCAATAACAAAGATTTTAATTGAAAATAAACTACTTTATACGGATTTTATCGCGTTGTTTATTTGACACTTTATTACATCTCCCCGTGACTATGGCTGCTGAAAAGCACCCGAAACGTCGGGAAAAGAGTAAAATTTAATCTAAATAGTTTTAATAATAATTTAATTAGCCTAAAAATTAGTAAAGTTTAATAGTAGTAGTGTTACAGTTTTTAAAATTATGTAATAAAGTGTCAAATAAACAACGCGATAAAATCCGTATATAGTAGTTTAATTTCAATGAATAATATTCGCGTAAACAGAAGACAAAGATTTTAATTTATTTTTAAAGCTGTAATAACAAATTATGTTTTTAAATTTTGTCGGCAGCTTGTTGTATAGAATAATAGATTGTACCCGTGAACAGTGTTTGACTACATTTAGTTTGTGCTGTATTGTACTAAATAAATCTTTCCTACGCGTTGCTAGCCTTTTTCTCTCTCTTCTAATGTCTCAAAATGATTGAGATTCTTAACCAGGTGGCCTAATAAGACTAGAATATAAAGACATGGCACTGTGAGAATTTTTTGTTGTACGAAGTGATCCCTGCATGACTCCACTTGTTTTATTCGAACCATAGTTCTTATTGCTCTCTTTTGTATGACAAATGCTGCACTTATGTTATATTTAAAACTGTTTTCCCAGAACTTTATACTGTATCTTAATTTTGGCTCAATCAAAGCAAAGTAGACTGGACGAATCTGAGATACTGTGAGCTCATTTCTTAAAGTGCGTATTGCATAACATGCACTACTTAATGTATTGCTGATTACTGCAAGTTCCTTCTTCCAATTCAGTAAATTGTCTATTTGAACGCCCAAGAATTTAAATTTTCTACCATGTCGACTCTATTTTGCAAAGAATCAACTCGTAAGTCTTCATTTTGCCTCACAGTGGTTTTAAATAACATGCATTTTGTTTTTTTAATATTTGTGCCAAGATAACTGGCAGAAAACCAGTTTTCAAAAATTGATAGAAGATTGTTGATTTTACGTTCTAACTCCTTTACATTATCACAGCACTAGTGTCATCAGCAAAAATAACTAGTTTTATATCAGGCATGATATTTTGAACGGTGGCAGGCAAATCATTTCTGAAAATGATAAATAATATAGGTCCCAAAGCAGAGTCCTGCGACACGCCTTTTTTATTGTAACTAGGCTAGTTTTGAAAGACCTTTCTTTCTTTTCAATAACTGATTAAATTTCTACATACTGTTTTCTATTATGCAAATACGAAAGAAACAGTATAAGCACATTATCTCTAATACTATAATGCTCTAGTTTTCGAATCAAAATATTATTATCTACATTATCAAAGGCAGAACTTAAATCTAGAAATAAGCCAGCAAGTTTTAGCCTATTATTGAGATTTTGTACGACATAATCAATTAACCGGTCTATCGCATCAAGAGTCCCTACACATTTTTGGTAGCCAAATTGCTGACAGTCAATAATTTTTTCATTGCTTAAATGTCTAACAATTCTAGTTTTTATGATATTTTGAAATATTTTTGACTATACTGGCAATAATGAGATAGGCCTGTCATTTTCCACGTCAGTCTTAGAGCCTTTATTGAATATAAGAATTATTCTAGCTATTTTAAATTGATCAGGAAATATGCCTTGGCTTACACAATCACTTAGAGTTAAAGAAAAGAGTAGTAGGTTCTTTATCTCTTACGGGCTTTGTACTAAACAATAAACATAGATGTCGTAATGTGGATTTAGTAGAACTCTACTTAATACAGCAGTGATATACAGGTCTGCAGGCTTTTGATCAGTAACAACACTGTATTTAACCCTTAGGCTCCTAAGCTGTGTTCTATTATGTAAAATCTACAACGCACATCTACTGATTTTCTCAAATAGAAATCCAATATTATTTCGACCGACTTATGGTGCAATTCTAGGACCTCTCGTTCAATAGTTACGCATGTGTTCACATGCCATTAGAAAATGGAAACAGTAGGTTAGAAATTATAAAATAAATAATAATTGTTATACGCACAGCGGATGACGACAGCATTTACATTTAATAATAATAAGCTAAGCTTGTGATGATACAAGTTTGTAAGTTATGCATAGATCTGGTTTAGCTCGCGTGATCAAAACATAATGATATTGTATAAATGCGTATAGTTAATAACATATAGTATAATTCATCTCGCTCTTTAGCTCATTGGCATAAACTTCAACGCTTGCACAAATAAACCTTTTTAGGTCGCCGCTTCAATTAAATTAATAACTTAGCTTGTTACTGGCCACTGACATACATATAAATCCGTTGACTGGGTAAGGATCTGATCAGGAAATATAGAAGTATAATCTTCCAATTTCCATATTCCATTCCATTCCATTCCATAAATTAATTCATAGCGGTAGCACATAATCTTATACTAACTGGCCTCGGTATAGGTATATCGTATTTATACAAAATCTAATCTAATATACTTTTGTAACAAAAACAAAGGACACAAAGAAAACCCAGACTCGAAACAATTACGAATTCGAACCACATTTCCGTTTCGTTATGGGATCGGATCCACAACATTCGCTTAGATCGAGACCACTAAAACCATTGCCCCATTCGGGCAAGAACATAACGTCGCTGATATTCCAATACAGCGAAACTTATATTGTCTTATACTGCGTATGTACAATATATAGATTTCGCAGATGCAGTTAACTAACAATGATTTGTAAAATTAGTGCTTAAGGTCAAGAAGAATAAAATGTTCCTAAATCTCAGCTCGTTTCAAATGCAGGGGAATAGTTCTCAAGAAAATCAGTTTTCCTCCTTCTGTAAAATTTGCGATAGGAACGTACACGATATTTGGCAATGTAAGTTACGTGGTATTGAAGTATCATAAGTGGTGCCTAATGTTCCGTTTAAGGCTTCATTCACACGTACCACAACGACACCACATCGACGCGACAAAATGGTGATCAAGCAGTAGTTACGTGTGAATAGTGTCGCTGCCGCTTTTTGCAGTTGCGTTGTGGTTTCTACAAAATGTGGATGTGGTTGAGTTGTCGTTAGTAATTGCGATGTGGTTGCGACGTCGCAATGACGCTTACGAGTGCAGACAGACAATTCGACTTCGGTTTTCGTTGAGGAAACACGCCTTGACTGAACAAATTCATGGTATTCGAAGAGGAAACATTGTTTTTGCTATCCTTGTTATGGATTTTATTAACCCTTGGGGTGCCTGGTAGGTAAAAGATACACGGCGTGCCTGGTGGGTTTCTAGAACCCGGAAACGAAGTGGTATTTTTATATTATTAATTACGTCTAAATATCTTTAAAACTTAGTAATAATGAAAAACTAAAATAATTACTTACCCAATAAAAGTTACGCCACGTGTCTGGACGGCCTCCGACCCGAGCGCACAAAAAAATTGTGTAAATCGGACACGCGCGCGTTGTGGCCTGTGGGAGGGGCCACAAAATGGCTGAAGGTCTATATTGCGAAGCTACTCAGGTGCTCTGCGCGCTTGATGAAGAATTTAAATACGTAAATGTCGATTTCTTGAAGTAAGAGTCTGCTGGAGCCACATGTCTGATCTGCCTGATGTCGTCTTCTTCTTAACCCTTGGGGTGCCCTCCAAGGGTTAAGAAGAAGACGACTTCAGCGTAGTGTTTAGGATGTGGTCGGACGCTAGTTCATGGTGTCGCTGGTGGTTGCGATATGGTCGGTATCACCCACGTGGTCGATAATGATGGCAAAATGTGGTCTGTGTAAATTCTACTATTCATTTTCAATACAAAATTGCGCCCGGCTACGTGGTGTGGTTGTGGTGTGGTTGTGGTTGTAGTGTAGTTGTGGTACGTGTGAAACAAGCCACTACTACACTACAACTACATGGTCAGGCCAATACATTGTAACAACTTTCGACTTAAAATGTTTCTTAAAGAGCGATGGATCACGAATATATATTTCCACGACGCACATAAATATGACGATAAACAGCTAAGCGGAGCTGTCAGTTTATGACGTATTTAAAAAATAATCAATGTAAGTAGGTAGCTCTAGACTGTGTTATTGTAGCGTAAGTTTGTTATATTTGCGACCTATTGTAAATTATGCAAGATTCTGTTTTTCCAGAAATCTTAGCATCGGGACAGAGTCTTCAATTGTGTCCGGAAGACAGTAGAATCTCCGCCAATATCACTACTGTGCTTTAAACATAGAAAGGTAATGTCTTGCCCAAGCCCAGCTTCGAATTTCCGTCAGAAAATTGTCAGGAACAACCCGGGTTAGCAAATTGGCAGTGTTAAATCCCGGTGCCTCGGTAAGCACAAAAATCTGTTGGTTTTGACATATTCTAGGTGCACTATAATATTTCATTGATAAACGGTTAGCTTCCATTAAGATTTGTCCTTCTTTTTACATTATTATGACTGCATCATCGTCGTCATTCCCATCAAGAATGTTATAGTAAAATAACACACAGTAACATCGAAATATTAAAATAATAAGACAGAAATAAAATTGAAGATTATAATAGCTTTTCACATAATACATATAAACTTAATTACCAATGTACGACCATGAACTCTTATGATCGGAGCGATGAAAATTATGATCTTTTATTAATCTTGAAAGACTACCTCGTGTTGATTTAATTAATTTATCAGTATGGAATTGAGATTGATACGCAGAATAAAACAATTTTTTATGTAACTGTGCATTTATGATGAAAGGTGTTGTTAGCTCCTTGCTCTTAATTTATCATCAATCATGGATCGGGTCATTCCCTTTCCATTAATATCGCGAAGAAGATGATGGCTGGCCATGGATGCATCTTAGTCGTGCACGGATAGTACTTGTTTAACAATCTTTGTTTCGTGGATTTCCGTAATTTATTGTTACTAATTGAAGTATTAGTAATCAAATTTTACCCTGGACTGCAAATGCGGTCGCGCATTGCTTTTATTATTATGCAATTTATCAATATAGAAATCAGCCGCTGTTTTGATATACTGCGGAAAACTTTCAGTTACTTCTGAAGTTGCTGCGAGAATACGAATGACAAAAAAAACGAGGTGAATGAATGGAGTGGAACTGGCAGACTATAGGGACTTCTCACCAAAATATAAGTTTTAAAAGGTATAAGTACTTAGAAGTTAAAATAATATTATATAGTCAGGTAATAAAATGTTTACTTACCACTTCTCCAGCATAGTGTACGCTGCTAAACCTCAGCCACACGCGCTGTCCGCTAGAGCCCCACCAGGACGGGACGTGGAATCGCCGGTCATACCACACCACTCCCACGTGGTCCCGTAGTGCTTTGTCCTCGCCGACGTCATTGTATGACGATGGCACTGGCATCGGGATCACTGGACCTGTCTGTAATAGAACACGTGTGTCATGATCATGATTAATTTTTGTTTAATTTCTGCTCTTAGCTTCTCAGTTCAGAGCTTAGTTTGATCGACGTTGGCTCAAAGAACAATTATGGCAAAAAAGGTGTCGGCCAGCCTTTTGGTTTCCGTAGCCTACAAACGCATTCAACACAGCATCATATGCGCGTTATTGGCTCTCAGCAAAAAATGGAGATGGTATAAAAGGAAAGGAGTAGAGGAAGAGTCAGGTTGGCTTCCGGGACTCTTATTTACCGAATCAAGTGCAGTAATCGTATTACTGCTCTTAAACCGATATCCTTTACCGGTGGTACTATTCCAGGCGAGCTCTGTCGCCACCAAATAATTGGCTCCTTTATTAGTCAATTTACAGTTACTAAAACACATAAAATATAATTGCGAAAGCTAATCAAACACATACCCTATACTAAGGGTATGTCAAGGTCAATCTTACTAAAGCTAATCAAAGTCTGCAAACAAGTGTTAAGGAAGTTAACAGGAGACAGAAATTACGTACTGGCTAATCAAGAGTTCAGCTGATACTGTTCTTTGCATGTTTGTTTTAGTGCGATCGTAAGCAGACTATATGACGTAGTTTTAACTAGACTGGCTAAGGGTATTGTCACGACTAATAGAAAAATTATACAATATTATCAATTTTTGATGTGAAACTAGTATCTATTAAAAAAAGGTATTACTAAGTATTGTCGCAAGGGCTTTTATTATTTTTATATATGATATGATTGGCTCTAAAATAATAACTAATAAAACCTTTTACAAATAAAGTATTATCCGAAACATTGCTATTCTTGACATTACAATACTTGTTAACAAAATACGTTTCATGACGACTATGTTAACCAGTTACATAATAATAATAATAATAATAATAATAATATTCTACCACATACACACAACACCATCTAGCCCAAACTAAGCAGAGCTTGTACTATGGATACTAGACAATGGATAAACATACATATATACTTTTTTTTTTGTAAATACATACATATTATACATAGAAACACCCAGACCAAGACAAACATCCATATTCATGCACACAAATGTTTGACTTGTGCGGGAATCGAACCCGCGACCTCAGGCGTGGCAGTCGGTTACACTAACTACTACGCCATCGAGGCCGACATATTAAGTAGGTACGTGTTTTTTTCTTATCGGAAGAAAAATTAAGCATTACTGTGTAGTGACAGTACCTGCATATAAATAAGGCTAAAAGCCCGACTTGCCTTACAAAAATATTCGGTCATGACAGTTATAGTTAATTACATACAATCTAGCATCAGCATAATTTCAGTGCATTTTGGTATGCTTGTCCAAAACGAGAACGTGCAACTGAAGAATAAAGAGGGTATCTCAATATTAAATTCAAAGGTATTCCTTACATGTAGCAGAGTTGCTAAAATTAGAACCTTGTGAGATAAAAGGCAAACTAAATAATGATTTGTATGTGTTAAAAGTAATACGTACCTACACAGTGTACAGGGTCAAATATATTAAGGTAAAGAAGATAACTGTGTACTCAAAAACCAAAGTGTCAAACAATATAGAAGTGATTTATAGTGAGCAGTTAAGAAGCATTATTCACACGTCATGCTCCAGTGGATTAATGAAAGTGCTATAGTGAGTTAATTATATTACTAACGGATTCAATGTTTAGAAATGACTTACGATGTGTACATATACAAAAGCAATGTGATTCGACAACTGCAATACAAAATACATAGTATTTATGCGAAGACAAATAAAAGTACTTACGATTAAGTAGCTAAATACATAATTACAGGTCGCACATTCCAAAATACTACTATTTTGGAAAGGTGTGTTTCTGACATCTTGTCTGCTATGCTTTTCGGTCCCATGAATAACAGAAAATGCTAATAACTCTTGGCCTTCTTACAAATAAAACTAAATTTAAGCGCAAATTTGTGCTACATGATTAACTAAGAGGCACTTAAATACTAAAGTTATAACAATCTACAAGTGACCAAGGCATAGTTAATAAGTACATTGCAAAGAATAGATGAACAATTGAACAATTTTATGATTGGGCAACAAAACAAAAGGTTAAAGTACAATTGGGCAACATAACAACAAAATCACAGCAAACTGTAATTAACTTGGTCATAGTTCAGATTTTCATTAGATCCGGTACTAACACGAAGAAAAGCTTGAAGTACGATTGGGCAACAAAATATAACATTCGGTTAAAATACAATTACGAAACAAAACACCAAAAACATGGCATAGTACAAGTAACCGGAATGTAGTTCTAACTCTCATTAGATCAGGCACTGACAAAGTCGTGAAATGATTTGTTTTTGGAGCAGCATTGTTATAGTACTATTAAAACTAGTGTTCAATACTCCTATTAGTAAACATAAGTGCCAAGGTCGACAAGATTTGTACTAGGAATCTATCTCAATGTTTAGTTTCGACGTTAGCTATTTGTTTAAAAACGGTTTGTCTATGTATGGAGAACTAAAATCAAATAAGTAAACATTCCGTTGTTAATACGAAAAAAATACTCATCGTATAAACAAGATGAAATAAACGTTGTCTGATAGAAACAGTGAATAATATCATAGATAGATGGAACAAAGGACATGCTTTATTTTGAGGACGAGGTAATGCCGTCTTCTATTATATTAAGTATTATCAGACTCTGTGCCTTTACTGAATATTGCCTAACAAACAAACCTAGTAAGTGTCTGCTAAATCTGGTAATCTTCAACCAAATATGGTAACAGCAAAACAGACGAACAATAATTTACGACTTCAAAATACTTCAGAGTGAACAATAGGCAAAAAAATAGGCAATTTCAGTGCTTTGATAACTTTTGAAAATTCGAACATCTAATCATGCAAAACACAACACAAAATTTTGAATTTTAAATTTATGTATGTCTTTGAAACCATTCATTGCCGAAGTCTTGTTTTCTTTGATGATTTTTGGTGATATTTTGCTTAAAATCTGAGAGTGGTAGAAAAATTCATTGTCCAAGGATTTATAGGCACCCGATGACGAAGTTAGAGAGATACCAAAGTGTTACCAAGTACAGACACAGTTATTCTGATTGACGGGTGAGTCATCAGGCAGCACTGTATTAATTAAGCAAACCGTAGCTTAAGTTTAATAATGCTGGCTTAAAGTAATATAAAGCAAAATCAATACATAATTAGATAAATTATAATGTTCAAATTGTTCAATTAGCATTTTTGTAATATGATACTGCTATACGAAGTAACTGCTTGAAGTATTCCAGTCTAAACAGATATGAATGGATGCCTCTAAACGATAACCGCTATTGAGTATAAATTACACTTCTAAAATGTTTAGTCGTAAGAAGTAAGAGTTTATACCTAAAACTAAAACAGCTTGTAAGTAATACAATAGAAAAGTAAATACAATCGTGAATACTTTCGTGACGACCAATAATGATTTCTTATGAGTTGAGTGTTTTGTTTAACAATTTTAAGGTGCAGAGTATCTATTCGGTCGGTTTACAAAACAAAATCTTCTAGTTATAAGCATAATGCTATCATCATAAGAGTAAAATATCACGCCAAAAAGTTCCTGTATGTATCTTAATACATGGGCATCATTTTCCAGCTATAATAGGTACTAATTTAATTACCAAATAATATAGCATGTTTTCTCCTAAATAATTGAATTTAAGAACTTAGTAGTACCAGGCAACTTGCCATAATATGCAGTTTAATATTCAAAACATACAAATCTTAATTTGCAGGCTGCGTAGGTAGAAAGCTAAAGGCATTGGCTATACTAAAGTAATATTGAGCAGGTAATGTTATCGGAGCTGGACAGGGCATTGTGAAGGATACGATATATTGCGGATCATCGCTCATAATTTGTAAACTTATTTAGGCTTCTTTTAAATTCGATATAAAGGTGACTCGAGATTTGGCACAGAATATTTTTTTATTGTATTTCACTATATAGGAATGTAATATAAATGCATAATTATAGATAATGGTTTCTAAGAACTAACGAACAATAATGTTGTCAAAAATGTTTCCTGACATGAATTTTTATTTTAATATTATTAAAGAAATATTTGAGTTTATTTCATATAATATTTTATTTTTATGTTCCTTACATACAGACGCGTACAAAATCGAATCAAAATACTATTTCCAAATGAAGTCTGTGTCTTTTAGGACAAATATATTAGGAAAATCCTAAGCACGTTAAATTACGTAACGACACGTACAGTTAGTACCCAGAGAGGTGTATTGACCCTATAATGTCAACAAGGTACTTATATTTTTTACACACACAGATAGGTACAGGAAAATAAAATACCTTGTCAAGATCCTGTTCGTACCAGCCTGCTCGGTATCCAACCTCAGGATCTGCCGGAGATTGCCTGAAGTTCCATATGCCATCTAATATTCTTAAGTCTCTAGTTTCTGTAGTTTGTGGATACAATGCTCCCCCCACATTGGTCAGTTTCTTCTTTGGTACTTGGTTAATCTCGTTGCCCGTGGCTGTGTTAGGGACGGCGGCGTTCACAGTGCATGTCAGCGTTGCGAAGGCCAATAGTACCTTCTTGGTTAACATTATATCTGAAACAAAGAAATATTAACATTATACTTATGAAATCTTCATGTGAATCTAGTGACAAAGGCTGCATCAGTTTTAATGATGTTAGATTCTTTCACATCAAATGTTCGACTATTACATTGCTATGGAATGTGTCTTTTTGCTACATAATGTTAGTAGATGCATATAGTAGATGGCTAGAGATGCGCTCACCATGACATTCTACACATTATTGACGAAATCGGACTGTGGGTAAGGTCAATAGGATTGACCGATGTCAAGGATGCAATTAGACGTGAACCTGTTACCGTTATATAGATTTGTGTATAAGACGCCAAATGCGTTGTCGTGTTGCGATAATATCGATCATTAAATGATATTATTATAGATATTATTATTACTACCCTCTCACAGAATATCGACGTGAAATAGCAGTATTCCTATTGTTGTTTCGTTCGGTAAGTGAGAGTGCCGGAGCAGACCACAGATTCTCGCTAAAGAACACCGATTCCTACCAAGGATGCTTCGCGAGGTTATTGAAATCAAAAAACATCCTAATTTTAATAGAGAAGATGGTTGGAATGTACCACTAGCTTGGGTTTCAGTAATTCAAATAGTCAAACCCAAGAAGAAGCAAACCCCAGCTAGACTTCATGATACTTTGAGCTCATTCTGCGTAAATAGAAACAGTAATGATTAAATTATGTTCGGGTACTTTGAAATAACTACACTGGAACATTGAAACAACTACCATCTTAGTCTCCCCGTGACCATGGCTGCTGAAAAGCAACCGAAACGTCGTGGAAAGTGCAAACTTAAATATAAATAGTTGTAATAATTTAATTAGCTTAAAAATTTATAAAGATTAATAGTGTCTAGTAGTAATGTAACAGTTTCTAAATTATGTAATAAAGTGTAAAATAAACAACGCGATAAAATCCGTATACAGTAGTTTAATTTCAATGAATAACATTCGCGTAAACAGAAGACAATATTATAAAAAAACAAAACATACGAAATACGATACGTTGCGAAACTATATCAATCATATTGTGTCGATTGTATTCTATTTTATTTAAGATCAAAACGCAATCTTTCCTAAGAAATGTCAATTATTTGTAATAAATTTGGTGGCGTGTCCACCATTTTTTAAATATATTACTGTATATCACATATACAGTAGGTAAATCTACAAATTTTGTAATTATGTTTGTTCCTATGGCGTTAACAATTAAATAGATTTAATGTGCTACAAGGTCTCACGTCTATAAGCCCAAACGGGTAGGTACTACACCCACATTTTGCCAGCTTTTGGTTTTAAGATTTGCGTTATAGGGAGCGAGCCTATAACCGTATACGGAGCACAGTTCCAAGCATGGCGCTGCAACTGAGAATCTGTTGGTGGCAAATTTAACAACAGTATGCCAGGAATCAAACACGAGACCTCAGGCACAGCGGCGATTGTAAATGTGAATTTACTTTCGCAGCGCTACCAAGAGCTATACTTTGTTATTTTTCTTTTCTTCAGACGTTCAAAATATAAATGAATTAAACATAAGACTTACATTGCAAGCTGATGAAACATTCATTCATGGGCGATTGACACTTGCAATATTAATCAGTAGGTAAAAGTGAAACACATCATAGACGCAAGAGTGCACATCGCGGCGTCGGCTTGTAATGTGCAGTTATTAACTAGTCTAGTCACTCGTCTATCTACAGAATCGTAGCAACACTATCACTAGTGTTGCTACGATTCTACTGTATTGCTGTAATCTTTGTTTGATCGTGGGTTTCTTGTAGGTACTGCTTGAGTGCTTCCAAGCATGATTATTGGACGTCATTATCGCAATCATATGGCGTCCACTGTTTAGGCTGTCGCTGTGTTCACACGTGTGTAGAGTCAAGGTTCTGTTCTAACAACTAGCAGCAGCAGTTATTCGTAATATTATTGAAAATTGTTTATTGAGATTGATAGCTAAAAAGCCGACCCCAAGCGACTTGGGAATATTAAAGGCTAAGGGAGAAGAAGTTTATTGAGATTGATAAAAGCGCTGGCAAAAGCTAGCAGAATAGGAGAACAGAGTCACTGTTTTGATTGACATGAGTCATCCTAATAAATATATATAATATAAATAAATATAATAGAATAAACGTGGTGTTTTAATAATTTGAATGCCAATATAATTAAGCGTATTATAATTTTTCCTATTATATGATATAACAGAAAGACAATAAGTTTGTTGACCAGGTGCGAGTATTCCATTTACAATCGGATGAAAGATATCGCATATCCAGTTAGTTTCACATTTCCGCAATGTCTTGCCGTGTCTAGAATTTCTCTATTCCGTGCTGAGTAGATACGAATTGAAAGTGTATCGTACATCGATACCTTGACCGCCGTACCATATCGAACCGCGGCTAAGTATATATTTACGCCATGTGTGAATTAGGTTGATGAAGCCGGTTGATTAGCTTAAGTTACAGCAGACGTTTCATTTGTAATGTTTTAAGTTTTGTAAAACATATTTCTTAAATCCTGACCTGGTGATGGATAACATAGAAATAAAAGCACGAGCAGACAGAAAAATCTATTTCATCAATGCATTTCTGCATTTTAATATTGTTTGGAATTTTTCCAATGTTTGTTTCTTTGATTGGTTGAAATATTCAAACTATTTGTTTTTTTTTGCTTGGCAATTATGGTTTCGTAGTATTGAGTTTAATTCTATGTTGTCGTTGATCTTTTAATTTTATGCTAGAAGCTGTTAAGTAGACAACGTCCTTAAATTACGAGAGGATAGAGTGGAGGCCTCAGTTCAGTCCAGACGGGATTTCAGAGATTTCAGAGTTGCAAGATCTTACGAAGAATATTGTATATAAAAAATTTAGTTTGTATCTCCTTCTTATTATATTATATCTGGCATATATTTAGACCACTTATAACATTTATGGTTATTGACAAAAAAATCTTAAAAGGATTCTAGACCTTCGAAAAAAGACGTTTTAAAGATAGCTAGATCGTAATAGGTACCTAGTAAAACTAGCATTAAGTTTCCACGATCTTGTTATGTCCTAATACTAATTTAAGTACTCGTACTGGGAGTGCCAGTCGATCGCAATTGCAATACCGTATCCTTTAGGCTAATACCATGATACCGTTTTGTATTAGCCTCACAGATTTTGTTAAAGATTATTACATTATAGCAGATCGGCAATAATCGTAAGAATAAGAAACAACACTCTAAATAATTAACGGTTTGCTATGATCGTGATATTTTCCGATAATAAACCGAACATTGTGTTACATAACAGCACTACGTTACCATTACAAAATAAACATGTAAATACTGACAACTACCAACATAATACTTATGTAAATGGCGTGCGTTGCTTTCTAGCGCATGCGTTCAAACAATACGCGTCGAATTGTCCATCAGAATTCTGTGCAGATTCCATGCATCACCATGTAGGTAACTAGGGTTGATGCATATTGAGAAAATTGTTGATACTTTAATCAGTTCGATACTTTTTTGGTATCCGTGGTTTGAATATCACCATAAACCAATGTTTATTTTGAATCAACTTTAATGTTTTGTATTTAATTCTGTATTTAAACCTCTGCTAATTATATCAAGGCAAATCTCGCTGAGATATGTAATTATTATGTTGCAGTCGCACTAGGGACCCTCCTAGACTTTAGACTTTGTATATATTTATGTCCTTACATTAGAAGGTGCATCAGTAGTGACGAGGACATCACCATATACTGTAGCGTCTAAATATTATATTATCATATTCTAAATTGTAGGTAATTAAAGGTAGGTATGCTCGAAAATAACAAGAACACATACTTACATACATATTTCGCTAAATTTAATAAACAAATACAAACTACAACGAAATGAGTGTTATATTTGTCTACATCGCTGACCATAAAGAATACAGAAAATAACACATAAGTAAATACCGTAAGAATTTGTGCAAATATTTGCCAAAGTTTTATATTGACAGCCCTATGTAGTAACAAAATGACACAGTAGCATTACGGTACGTTAGATGTTAGATACATAGATAATAGTGACACAAAAATGTTCAACAAACGACCGCTATTTGACACATTGCGGTAATGCACTTTTATAAATATTTTGTAGATAAACTTATTGCATATTACAATAAATTGTAATGTACAATGCGTTGCAATTGATTGTGTAAAGAATGTGAATAATGTTTACAGATAGATATTGTAAAATTTACCTATTTAAAGTTATTGTAATTTCAGATATTAACCTACAATCTGTTACTACTAAATATGCGATAAAAGATTTGACGTGCACTTCAGAATGAACTATAATGATGAAGATTACAAGTTGAGTTATCGTGTTATTGAAATTTCTACCTAATGTGGACGATCTTGTTTGCTGAGTGCGTGTTCAAGCGACTTACCTAGGTATAGCAGATTTCAACAAAGGCATGACCATGATTTGTATGGTATTGATGTCTGTAAGTAAGTAACATTGGTCTGAGAATGTTATTTGAAGGAAGGATAAAATATGTTTCTCCAATCTGACATACTTCGCCCACTTCCACTTGAGGACTAAGTTATACCGACGAAATTTCAATGTATATATTTTCATCTGTATGCTGATTACGATATTATATGGCCATAAGTTGGTTGCTCTTACAACTCATGCTTGGTAACTATCGTGTAATTAGTAATTTATTTATTACATTTCATGTAAGTGCTCACAGGTCTTAACAGCATTATATAATCAGCTGCCAGACATTTTTGTATTTTTATTTTAGAATGTCGTATATCATTACAGGATATCCAGTATTCTACAGCCAGCTGAGAGCCTAAGACAGCTCAAAAAGCTACCAAGCCTTTTGCCTGTCTTATTGTGAAACTTTTGAATAATTGGTCCGACATTAATGTACTTATGCCTTTTTTAAATTTATATCTTATTGGTTTTTCGTCGCGGCTTTGGTGCCATATACCTAAGGAAAAATAACTATATACAATAGAATTATTATTCTACAGGATTCATGCATTTGTTTTAACAAGAATAGTAGCGATGTCTCTATTCCATCCATTAACTATCGCTATACAATTCATGTCGATCTGTTGCTACGTTATTCTGTGAGAGATAGTGAAACTAGCAGACAGACATTTATAATATTAATTATTTACTTATTTCGGCCTTACTCTGCCCACTGCATTGCTAGAGGATGTGCGTAACCTTTCCGTAGTACCGGAACATACAGTTCTATTAAGTACGAACATCAGTATTTAATTACAATATTTAAAATAACATTGATTAAACAAATAAACTTCTTTATAATAACATATAGCATTTATTTTTGGTTGGAAATAATTTGTACAGTAATTAACACTGTTAACCAACCTCAATGATTGGTATCTGGTTTAATTTAAAGACTAATTATGTACAAAAATAAAATAACGGCCTCGTCTGTATCGTAGCAGATCGCACTTGCGCGGGTAATCATGAGGTCCCAGATTAGGTAATATTGCTAATTTTTTTTTGAAAGACTACTCTTGCACTGTGCATTACTCCTGTACGCGATACAAACTTACAAACATGCAAACAACATACACAAAGAACATCCAGACTCGGGACAACCATATGCGGATCACACAATTTTTTTTCCTGTGTGGGATTAGAACCCATAACACTCGGTGCAGTGCCAGTGGCGAGGCGACCACTTAAGCCACTGCGCCATCCGTGCAGTCATGGATCATTCTGTTAAAATGATAAATAACAGCACCAAGTATGAATATCGAAGTGGTGATAGTCAATGGATATGGCAACTGACTAGCGGTCGAGAGGGCGAGGACTCGACTTTTACCGACTATCGACTTCTGACAAGAACATTTTTACCTTAGTTGGAGGTGTTATATATATTTTTTTTATATTATAGTAGGCATCGAGCACACGGATCGCCTGATGGTAAGCGATTACCGCCGCCCATGGACACTCGCAACACCAGAGGATACGCAAGTGCGTTGCCAGCCTTTTAAAATTGCCTCTCCCCCAGGGTATAAGGGGTTGGGCCTCCGAAAACAAAAGAACTAGTAATTGGTAACTCAACTTATAGTAATATTACAAAACTGCACGGATAGCGTAGTCGTTTAAGTGGTCGCCTCGCCACTGCTACCACAAATGGTTGTTCCGAGTCTGGGTATTTCCTTGTGTCCGTTGTTTGAATGTTTATAAAGTTCCCCGCGATACAGGCATTATTCCAAGTGCGGAAGTTATCTTTTTCAAAACAAAGAAAAATTAAAACAAAGAATTAGTAATTGGTTAATCAACATGTTCCCAGTATTCGGCGATAAGCTCATCATTTATTAGTAGGCTCTAAATTATAGTTAATAGACCTCTGCCTACCCCTATAGATACGTACGAGCGTGAGTATGTGTGTGTGTGCGTAGTAATTAAAAAATATGTTCATTATCTGTAACGTATCGGTGACTTCAATGCTATAAGGTTTGTTAACCTATACTGATAACAGATTTCAATTGTAAACAAATGAGAAAGCAATCATTGCCACATACTTGCACGTGTAAGAATAACTACCTCGTAGATCCAGTGGCATATGTCCGTATACACAATCATCAGTACTGTGGTGCCGGGTTCGGTTACTGAATCGGGCAGTTCTATGGAAGTTGTTGCTGAGTAGTATAACGGCGTTTGGCGTCGTGCCTGTGCGCCTTTGTCAATGAAATGAGACAATTCAAAGCTATTTTCTTGTTTTAGTAATAGTGTAGGTACATTTTGAATGGTTTTTGCGTCAATGAAAAGTTTGTTTATCATTTAAAAGACAAGACACTAAGGTTATCGCCATGAGTCTTGGGAAGCTATACAATAACTATAGTAGTAGAGCCTCGCTGATTTCAGCATGAATGGGCCGGCTCGACCGGGCAAGAACTACCCTCTCACAGAATATTGACATGAAATAGCAGTATTCCTACTGTTGCGTTTCGTTCCGTGAGTGAGAGTGCCGGAGGCCCAATCATCCTTTTTCCCCCTTCCCGCTCCTTCTCCTTCCCACTTCCTTTCCTAAAGGGTTAGCAACGCGCAAGTGATGCCTCTGGTGTTGCAGGCGTCCATAGGCTACGCTGACCACTTACCATCAGGTGGGCTGTACGCTTGTTTACCAACGTAGTTGTACAAAAAAAGAAAAAGTGTCTGAAATACGGATACAAAGTAAAAACATACTCGGGTTCGATTAACTAATTGTTAATTAATATTATTCAATTAACATATATTTTTTGTTTCGTGCGCTCATCGAACTAGATGCCCGGCACATTGTTTCAGCAAGAAGACTGCACGCGTGTACCATCGTGCATTAGTCAATAAGTAGGTATCATTGAGAATGAGACTAAAGATAATTCTTCATAATAAAGCAGACCTTAACAATAAGCTAGTATTATTATGAAATTCGTCTGATAGCTCGTGTTTTGATACTGATTACTTGTTTGTGTAATGTTGAACAGGCAAACAAGCTTTCCCTTATGATTAGTCAATATTATACGTTTGAGTGGTTTCTTATGTAAACTCGCGATAAAGTATTTGTTGTTGGTTGATCTACCAACAGATTATAAAACATTGATCACGAGCGACCACAAATTATACATTGTATCAATCTCTGGCTGTTTCTAAACAAGAAGTAATTAGCCGCCAGCTAACGGATGTGGTCGGATATTGCGACCCGGTATCGTTCTAGTCTTTGGTTTTACTATGTACTGGATTTTTCCCGCGGCTTTGTACGCGCAGAATTTGGAAAGTACCTATCTAAGTTTTTCTTTCTTTACATTTTCAGAAGGTAGAAATAGCTTATGTCAACATGTTACTATTTTTTGTTCCGGCTTCTAGGCGGCGTATCAATAAATGTTTATTTTATTACTACCCAACATCTTGTATTAAGATCATACATCAGATTTTAAGTTAGCCCTTCAGCAATACAAACGTGGCAAACACATTAAATTTCACACATACAGACAAGAAATCGATATCTATTTGTGGCTTCTATAGCTATTATATTAAATCTCTTACATTAATTTTGATTAAATATCTCCTATGAATAGGCAGCAATCAGTTATAATGTTATTATATGTATTGACTAGAATTTGCCTAGCTACCAAACTGTGATATCCACATCAAAATTCTTCTTCACTTCAAAAATGCACAAACGTTTTTGCGTAATTCGACTACAGTCACTCAAAAATATAAACATTTTAAAAAGCATTATTTTCGAATGAGACTATTCTTAATATCTGCAATAGCACATAGACATCCTCGTTATTTAATAATAAAGATATATACTTTATTACGTACTTACCTATTTTACACAAAAACTAATACACAAACGTATAGACAACATCGTGTCAAATGTCAGATCGGAAAATATATCGCAAGAGAAGTCTATCTTGTAATCTTAAACTAATTTAATTACTAATCTTATTAACATTAATTCTTATTGTTATTTTTTATATTGCGTAGTTTACAATGCTTGTTGCACTTTTATTGAAAGTAGGTAGTTTGTTTCCGTACAAGTTACTCTTTGTTATTGTTTTTTTAGACCAGTAATTATACAATTAACAAGTGAAGCTAGTGCCGAGTATTCTGTTGTTTATTATTTAAGCCCTTAGAGCGTTTTTCCTGTGTCGCTATTAAATGTTTGCAATTTTGAATCACTGATTTCTATGCAAATGAAGTACCTTATTATTATTTTTTTTGACCTAGGGAAGTCCTTTATGGATACCCCCGTCCCCGGGGGGAGGGTGGTTATGTGAGACTCTCCGCCCCTGAACGGAGGTCGGTATACACACTCAAAACCTGGGGTGAGCAGTCCCTCCGCCGACGGGGTGGAGCGGGATGGGATCGCGTTAGCAATCACCGTCCTGCCCCGGCGGTTCGCCCGGCTGATGGTGACCGGGCCTCAGCACATGTAGACGGGTGGCGTTGCTCACCAAGGCCACCATCCAGACTTGTGGGGCCGTGCAAGCCGGTAGAGAGTCCCTCGACTCTGTACCAATGACCCCACTATACAGGAGCGAGAAGGCGGGCAAATAGCCTCCTCCTCAGCGAGTGCCGCTGCGGCCCCCACGCGGCACACGCCTCCAGCGTGTGGAGTGCCGTGTCTTACGGTGCCCCACACTCGTGGCAGGCCGGAGTCGCCTCCCGTCTCGCGATCTGGTGCAAATACTTTCCGAAGCATCCGTGCCCGGAAAGCACCTGCACCAGTCGGAAGGTCAGCTACCCGAATCGCCGCCCTATCCACCCCCGGAGGGCCCGGCGAATAGCCTCCAACGGCCCGGGGCCGGTGGAGCCAGGTCCTCCGTCCACCGCCTCAACAGGGCGGCCCGCGCCTGTCGCCGCATGCGTGCGACCTCCTCCAACCCCGGAGGCTCCCCGCGGGACCTCCTCGCCGCCACGAAGTAGTAAACTTCGGCGAGGATCTCCGCTTGTAGCTTCCAGGGGGGTCACTAGCCAGCAAGCACGCCGCCGTCCAGGTTACCGTCCGGTAACCGCGTATGGCCCTCGTCGCGACGACCCACTGCGGACGTCGCAGCAGGGTCTTATCGTGGCCGCCGCTCCCAGGACTCTTGGGGCCAAAAGTCCACCTCCCGTCCAGTGACCTCCATGAGACCCAAGTACCTCATTTGGGTCCCAACCCAGACCAGAACCACGTCCAGGGCCACTCGCGTACCTGGAGGAGGTACCCCCGAGGCCCATGGAACAATAGGGCCTCGGTCTTGGAGAGGGTTACCTCCAATCCCAGGGCGCGGATACGGTCGACCACTAGGTCAGCTCCCACCGCGGCCAACCGCACCGCCTCCCCGAGGTTCCTCCCCTTGACTACGACCAGGGTGTCATCGGCGTAGCAGGCCACCCGCATACTCGCAGGAAGCGTGCCCCAAAGCACCCAGTCGTAGCCAACGTTCCACAGGAGCGGTCCCAGCACTGACCCCTGTGGAACGCCGCAGGCTACGCGACGGCGCCTCATACCGTCGCGTCCCATGCAAATGAAGTACCTAATCTAATCTAAGCCAAATAATTAGTATCATATCAAAACTATCTAGATATTTACAAAGATATACATTATAATACATATTTTAAACGGCTACTAGCAATATGCTATACAAATTATCTACAAGTATTCTTGTTAAACCCTCCAGCAAACCAAAATGCTAACGCAAGATTCTTGTCAATCCTTTAAGCTAAACAAAATGATGAAGCGAATGTCGTAATGGTTTAAATGGTCGCCTCGCCATTGCCATAGCGCCGAGTGTTGTGGGTTCGATCACCACACAGGATAAACATTCGTGTGATCCATTAATAATTGTTCCGAATCTGGGTATTCTTGTGATATAACGTGTCTCGCGACACAGAATTTTATTTAGTTCTGGAGTATTGTTTTATTGAGTTAAGAGCATGTTAACGTCAATGTTGTAATAGATGGGAATCAATCCACGATCGCTGGATTGCAGATCCAATACCTTTACCATTAGGCTGCCGCCACAATTAGCTGGTATTATAGTTTTTATTATCAAACAGAATGACGTTAAAACAAAACTTGATAAACAATTTTTAATGATCCACAACATTTTACAATTTGGTAATTACCATCTAAGTTGTTTATCGAATTTATTACCTTTAATGATCACAGAGGATCATAACGAGGTGTAAATATTTTTTAGCTATATTTACCTTGGTCGTAGGTTTTAGCAAACTTTCCTCGGTTCATTGCACAGCGGTTTACCTTTTAGCAAGTTCAGTCACCTCAGCAAAAAATATCGCCGCGTATAATTGAATGGAAATCTTAATTAAGAGTATTGGGAAAAATCTCGTTATGCCATCATAGGTTGAACGACCTAGGTGTTATGTAATCTCTCTTAAAATCTAATGAAAGGCTTGTATAATAATGTTTTATAAACGTTTACAAAAGAACATCGCGGGTGATCGACCGCATAATTGTTTAAGCATCGTGAAATAGATTTATTAGGCTCGTGATAATATTAAATAGAGTCTTTACATGCCGCCCATTTTTCGAATATTTAATGGGTAGGGATTGCTGATGATCTCTCTTTACAATATGTATCATGAACCTTTGTTATTAATCTGTGTTAATTATGTGTTGTGCGATTAATTATACTTTTAAGACTTAAAAAATATAGGCTCTGCAAATATATTGTACGTTTCTTAGAGTCGATTTTAAATTGTCTTATATCATACCTGAGGAATCAAATTGACAGATATCCTATACAAACTTTTCGATCCTTAAGTTAATTAGCAGTATATCACAACGTTACGCAGTTCTAAGCACAAAATATTCACGTGCTTTAAATTTTGATGAATCTAACAACGCTTTTTAACACGCAAAAAGCTGTCGAATGCCCAGCCTCAAACAATAAAGTCGATTAAACGCGTGCTGTTTGTTGATAACTGTACTAACAACAATTATCGTGTACGAAAACGATGCAATGGCTAATAATAATGCAGCTCCGTGGTACAATGCTGTTATACTTTCATAAAAATGTCCTCGATAAAGATTATGGGAGCGAGCAGTCATAAGAATGAGCTTTGTCGTGACAACATTTGCATAGAGGTTCTCGGAATACATGCCACGATAAAAAGATTACATTGTTCATAATAGTATCTTACTATTGTCATATTTGTTTTGTGTCCGCAATATTTGACAGGCCATTTTAAATAAGGAAATATGTACTGGCAATTGCTAGCGTTTTCTTCACGTGCTATGATTGGAGTTTAACTGGACAAGATGTTTAAGGTCTACATTCCAAACTTTTGGCTGCCACGTATTTTGTATTAGGAATATGGAAAATTAAATTTTATAATCCTTCTATGCAATGCAATGAAAATCTATACAATAAATAAGTTATTATTATTTATATACAATTGCACTTGCATAATATTAGCTAGTATACTCACTAATGTATTCTAAAGGTAAAACAGTATATGTATCGCGGTAAACTCATACATCCAAATTAAATAAGCATCTACAATCAGTGATCCTTCACTGAATTTCTTCGGCCTCGAACCGTTTAAGTTGATAAGATTCATTGAGCCTCGGCTGTTTAATATCTGAAGCAGCAGTGTATTACAAAGTAAGCAAGTATAGGTGAGTTTATGGTTTTTAAGATAAGGTTTTAATCCATATTTACGCTCGTAATAGGGGACAAGCCAATTCCCCTCAACCAGGCAGTTCCAGACTGCGTGCTGATACTAAGATTTCCTTGACCAAAACAACCAACAAAATTTCGCTTGACCCAGAAATCAATTTGGGATTACATACACAACAGTCATATTCACTAACGCAGCATCACCGACACGCATCCTTCATGATGAATAAAAATTATTTGGGTTTAAATTTATTTAATGTGAATCATTCTAATTCATCCACCCTTTGCATCCATCCTTATTGCAGAATCTTTACCCAAATGTTATATCAAATAGGCTTCGCAAATACCTATGGCCAGATTAAAATAAAATTACACATTCGTTATGCCGAATTCGATTAGAACTTAGGTCGCAATTCAATATAAATTAATAACCCTTACAAGAAAAACCTGTTTAAACAATAATCTTAAGTAATAAAACCCCCTTTTTTAATTGTAGGATATGATACCTATAACCATTTTACATTTTATTTAATTTGATCATAAAACATTTAGCTACAAAAGATAAGGATCAAGGTTGAATAAAGCACTACCGTTGATCGTTCACGACCTTGTCTGATTCATAAGAGCATAACTCTTATGGGGCTTGAAGGCGAATGAACGTTGTACCGGTACGGTATTGCCTATAGGTAAAAACGACCGACGATCATTTAACAAACTTATCAGAAGATCCGTGGTAATTCTAGATTTAGTTCATACTCTGTGTTCGCTCGCATACGCACACGTGCTGCACAGATAACATCGACTATTCACGAGAAAAGCGGTGATCGACAAGTATTGAGTATTATAGTATATAGACCTATGGTCTTATCGGCAATTTAGATATCTCAGTAGATGAATCTGAATCTGATGATCAATAATCTGATTGTATTTTGTCTACATAATTAGGGACAAAAATCCGAAAGCAACTATTTGCTATCCTTAACTAAATTAATAGCAAAAGTCTAAAAATATAGCATCAACTAAAATATAGGCATAAAAATATATTACACTACATTTATCTTTTATTTTTGTGATTTGCCGTTGCGCGGTTTTATGTCGTTAACACAAAAAAATGCACACCTACGAATATTATTACAACACGAACAATATGTACATATATGTTTTAATAATTAATTAAATACTACGAACGCGATTCGACTGCTTGTGTCAAATGTATAATTGTGTGTGCGTGTAGTGTTTCTATTATTAATTTTATGTAAATGTAATGCATATTTTATAAAAATATTAGGATTCGCCACCTCTTCCCCATATAAACTATAACTGTGCCAAATTTCATACTCCTTCGTCCGGGCAATTTTCGTAAAAAGGGGTACAAAGTTTTTGCTTCACGTATTAATTTATAGATTATGCGGTGTTTACCCTTAAGTAATTGTTACATTATCAACAGATTACAACAAATGTATTAATTTTAAGATCTAATGTAAATAATTGTTGGTGAACCTTAATAAATAAATCTTTAATTCCTATCCTTTAGGAACGTCAATGTGACCCTGGTGCTGCAAGCGAATGCAGGTTACGGTAACTGTTTACCATCAGGCAGGGCGTCCTTTTGTTTGCCACCTTGTGGTATAAGAAAAAGAAACAATGTGCAAACATTATAAATGGAGCGACCGTGACCGCCGCGGACGTAATCATGCCCGGGAGCGTACTGTAAACAGATCAATGTTTTGCACCAGCTGGTCTTGAGAGAACAAATAAGTTGTTTTCGGTAGCCACTACTTATGAAATATTGCTTACATTTTTATACACATATTATATTTCTTTTAATCATCTAGTCAGGCTTTAAATTAATTATTTTAACCGCATGCTAGACGTTATTTATCGAAACGACAGTATGTATTGCCTATTTTACTAATTATATAATAAACACGCGAAATAAATTAAGTGAAAATTCACTATATAATAATTTTGACGCTAGAATATACAAAATTATTGACGTAAGTGTGAGAGTGTTCCTAACTGGCAATTCTAAGAACTAGCACCTGTCTAGTTATCGGTAAAAGTCTCATTAAATTATTTGCTCAAATATGGATAAGAAAGTGAAGGACACCCATATTTAACCAGCTGTAAGTCAAAATGGATGGCATACATCTTTACCTTATTATTGGACATTTATAAGATACAAAGCGTGATGATGTACCGTTATCTTTATACATAGCTGGTTCTATGTATTATTATTATCATATTATATTAATAAAATAAGGTACATATATTAGTTTCTAATTATACTATATTATATACAGATGGTGGCCAGATAATACACCCATATCCTTGTACAAAAATTTACAATAAATAATGCAATAGGTACGGTAGCTAGAGCATAATACAAATAAACGCTTTGTTATGCAAATTAAATAGATATACAATGTATGTATTCGAGTCTATTATAACATGTCAGATGATACGATCAAATCACGTTCATGAAACATCTAATGAGGTTCCTCTATAAAACATTTAAGATAATTACACAAGATATCTTAAGGAACAAAAACAGTTTTAGAAGATAAAAGTACTAATAGGTTTAGTTTTGTTGTGATACCAATCCAAATAAGCTGCCTGTTTGAGAGAGCAGTTTCTGTAGAATATATTATGTAGATGCTTGCTTGCTTGCTCTGCTAAGTTGTCAAAAGAGAAATTACGGCGATATAAGGACCAGGGTGGAAGGAACTTCACTCAATATATAAAGTTAAGTACAAGAACTACTATTATCTAAAATACATTGCCCAATGGTAATTTATTTTGCCACAATTTGTTCGTATTACCTTAATTTTGAAAACTAAGCACGTTAGGTATTTTTTAAGTAGCTATTTAAAAATATATTCTGTTTCACACACCTCGATCGTATATTTTGCGAAGATTGATGGTACTTCTTTCGTCCTCAGTTTTCCGTGACTGGATAGTAATCCAGCAGAGGTTTTTTGGTTGGTTCTTAATACTTTACACGCTACGTGGTAGATAATAGTAAAACGATTGTTTGCAAACAACCAGTGTTCGCGACGGCATGTAACTTCCTACGAAAATTTCGTTGCGGGACATGTGGTTGGAGTTAAATAGCCCTAAGTTGTGTAATGGGCTGTTGAGACTGGACTGAGATGTTTTATACTGTAAAGACTTTTCCCCGAGTTGGTTGGCTCAAGAATCTCTGCCCTACTTCTCATAATTATGTGTTTTTATTTTACTAAACGTTCTTATGTCGTACTACAATGCCTTAAGCTACCACTAACAGTAATAATCACGATGCGTAGCGATGATAAGACGTCTGTAGAGCAATTCATTACTTTGGCACACAAACATAATCATCATATTTTTGTCCCATGTCAGTATCAAGTCAATCTCTATCCTCGCACTTCGCTTCAGTAATGAAAGAACTTCTTAAATCGTAGGACCATCTGTGCATCTTTTATCATTGTCATTTTATTTCGTTTAGGGTTATGACACAGCATATCACATATTACTATGTTTGAACTAGTTAAGCCCAACAAAATAAAATTTAGGTCAAAAAATACTTGTCCCTATGCTTAATATGGTAAAGATCAGACTAACTACCATTGTACTGCCAGATACAAAATTGGACACAATTACACATAACGTTTAAATATTTAAGGCGTCAACCACGCGCTTATGTCGTCAGCGATGCAAAAAGGCGACTGTAATTAGTCAAGTCCTTTGTTCAGTTAAATTCTCAAAATAACCCTACGTTCACACGGAACACGTTATAGAAATAGCGCAACGCTTTGACACACATCATGCAAGCTTTCTAATTGCGGCATCTTGCAATGTGATATCATGCATAATGCTACCAAGGAGACATATTAAACCTTTTGACTATTCTGTTCAGTCTATAAATATATGTATAATATAATAAAGATAGCTAACAAGCATATGGCCTAAGAGGAAACGGTCATCAAAGCCTATGATCGCTAGTAATATCTGGGGTATAACCGAACCCTAAAATAGGAATCGCTTTGGTTCTTGTCGAATGACAAACATACAGAGGCCCAAGTCTGCTATTACAATAGTGTCAGAATGGTCTATCATTGATTTCATAATTGTTGATTGACAAGTTTGGTAATCTACTAATATAATGGTGTAATTATGACATACCGATAGTCAACCATTGACACTCCATTGAAAAAATGGCATAGAATGGTAATCTCGTACATAATGACAAATAAATGACTGACTTATGCGGTAATCTGCTAAAATTTTGACAGTTCCTTTGATCAAATTGCTTTTAACACTTATAAATAATATGTTAAATATATATAAATGAAATCTGCCATAAATAAATGTTCAAATATAGTAGTAGTTTTCAAAAATCACTTCTACTAACGGGTTTTATTATAATGGCAATACAACATGTCATTCTACCACAATCCTATTACGAGACCATTGACCGACCAATGATTGACCATTATGAATTTGACAGATTACGAACTTTTGCAAAATGACAATGGAATTGCAGTTACGTCGTGTCGGAATGACGAATTTATAAAAATAGCAGACTTGGGCCCCTGGTCCTCTGATACCAGAACGCCTTCTCAAATAGACTTCTTTTCGTTACAGGAACACTACATGTGGTTGTTTAGGTACGATCTTATGTAGAAGCACTTTTTTAGTTTTCTTGTTAGTTTTTGTTTGATAATCTTAAGTTAAAGAGGTGGTCTACTTAAATTAACCATCCTCGCGATCCACGACCAGGAACAGAATTAGCTTATGATTTGTATCCTCGCGTAACTATCTACATATTGTTGATATTACGATGGATTTGGAGGGCGTTAATGACAACTAGTCTTCGCTAAACAGCCCCAATCAAAGAAAAGTACTAGAAAGTATTAAACACCAGCATATATAGGCGACTAAGAGGTAGTAAGGCATCAAGCTCACGAAGCTTTTCTGTTACGATGTCCCTTCGGTTATAATTAGGTACTTATTAACAAAGGTTAAACAAGTTCTAGGTAAATGGGGGAGGGGAGGGGGAACAGATACATTATAAAATGGCGACATTTTTGATTATGGCGTACTTACTTTATAAAAACATACTATTTGTACGTGTGCGTCTCACAAAACAACCTCTAAATTGTACCGCATTTTAACTCAGAGTGATCCAAATGATTGTAAAAATGGTTTGTCTTGTGGATATGTCTTAAGCGCGATTGTGAACACGGGTACAAAACCGTTGACCCGGTTCAGTGAAACGTCTCATTAAGCCAATGAGTTTAATTACTTGGCTAATGCTCCCTTAATTACGGAATGTAATTAATTATTTGCACAAACGAAACAGTAGTGAAAAAGGATAATTGTTCTTTATTTAAATTAAAGAAGATTATCCTTTGGGCAAGTGAGGTGTACTGGCTTAAGCGCAACGTCTGATCCTGAGGCCTCAAATTTCAATTCGTAGAAATTTGAGGAGCTTACATCATTTTGTTTCTGTCTCAAGAAACTTCTATCAACTCATATTGATAGGCGATAATAAGCTCTCCCGGTATAACTACAAATCATATTATATACAACAAAAAATCGCGATAGTTTGAAATGCATAAAGTTTATGTAAAGAAAATATAAAATAATAAAGCAAATATAAACACTGAAATGGAATGGAACTGCAATACATCTGAATGCACGAGATAAACTATCAACTTAGCTTAGTCAGCTCGTGATAAAATCGATGGGACATAAAAGACATATTCATGAGACGCAATACAGAAAAGGAATACTAATCTCCTGTCAGCGGGAAAGCGGATCCTAGAGTCTTATTTTACATTAACAAGTGTTAGAAATCTGAATAAATAATACGTAAGGCTGTTACCAAATGCTGTACAGAATGCAGTATCTCTATCGGATTCGGAACGCTCATAGATATCGGTTTCCTATTGAATCCGTCCTGTAGTCTTATCAATTACTTACTAGTTTAAAATTAATATTGTGCATTTAAATAGTTATCAGATGTGAATTTAATGTAAATGTTCTTCTATTTAGTGCATCTCAATCAGGCTATCCTGATCTATACTAATAAAGCTGAAGAGTTGATTTGTTTGTTTGGTTGACCGCGCTAATCTCAGGAATCTCATCCCGGTTCGAATTGAAAAATTATTTTAGTGTTGGATAGCCTATTTATTGAGGAAGACTATTTAACATCACGCTACGACCCACGGGGGTGGCGCAGTACCTAACGATAAACGCGGGTGAAATCGCGGGAACATCTAGTTATTATTATAAACACGGATGTGAGTTTGTTCGTTTGTTACGCTTTCACGCCTTAACTACTCGAACGATCATCATAAAATGCGTGTACACGTTGTTAAGAGTACAGAAAAGGACATAGAGTCATCCAGGAAAAAATTACTGTTCCTTGGGGATAGAAATTTATGGACAAAATTTACATTAATGCGAGCTAAATCACGGGTATAATCTACTAGATTTTACATCTGATCGTTTCTTAAAATAAAAACGAAAGCTAAGCTAATACAGTTATAAAGCGATTCCTCGTCTCAAATGTTACATACTCAAACATTCAGTATTTCCGCGTTGTAGTATCCGGCTAATAACCATATCAAGCGAAGAACCCACGTTATGATTTGGGTCCAACATTTTACACCATCATTAAGCGAGATCAAAAGTCAAGGTCGTGGTCCTCAACATATTTTAGTCTTAACTTTCTACAGCATGACTTATGTATATTCATTTACTAGTTCTATGCAGCTGCGGTATGACAAATCGCTGTACGAAAACAATATTAACTTGTGCAAATGTTTGTTTATAAATGTCATAGTGTATATCTAGTTAAATGTTACTCATTTTAAGTTGTAGGTTACGCATTTATTTGTGTTACAATAGAAATAAAAATAATTGACTTTTTAAAAGTGACATGACCGTTTTAATTCTCACCGACACGCAGGATCTCGTGCGTTGAGTTACTTTTACCTAACAAAAGGTTATGTACACGACCTTTCCATGTAAATAACTAAGGAAATAGTAAACAGTGTGACCCAGTTTGACAGAAAAAAAGCAAAATAAACACTGGTAGGGTTTATAGGTTAAAATTACTCGCCCAACGTACTATAACAGTTTTATCGTGTTATATTATCCGATTTACGATGTCGAGCAAACTCAACTTAGTGTCAATTCTATTGTATTTTGATAACGATTTTTTATAGTCTTTTCTTAGGTTTATGGGAATACTTTTAGAAATAATCTTTCTACGGATTAGATTGTGGTTTACTATATCTATAACTAGCTTTGCTGCGATTACATATAACCGAACAATAATCATCTACGAATTATATCGAACATTATATGAAACCGAAACATTGGCTTCTTTGTAAAATTTGGATACAAAAGCCACGTTCATACATTTTGTTTTGATTTGGTATGTTATATAACTAATATAAATAATATTGGGAAATATTTCATTTATTTTCAGCAGTTTAATTTCCTTGTTTATCGTTATTCATTCTACTACTACATATATAATTCCTTGTAACTTTAATTTAAAAATAAAAATAATAATATTCTGTGTGACAAATTATATATTGAAAACTATTGAACAATTAAATGTTACAAAATGGTACGTTAAGAATGCACCTGTAATAGAAATCGACTATTTATAAGTTTACGCGTCGTTGGCCGAACACAGCTAAATCTACCGATTACTAGCGAATGTAAACAAACATTTACGTTTTAACATTGTCTAGACCTATGTAAGCATATAAATCACAAATACATAATCGGAAAACATAAAATTACTCGTATGTCCGTGTTTTTCTGACGTCTGTAGACATTTGTCGTTTATTTATACCTAACTTAATGAGCCCATGAATATGTATTTTAACTGAAATTCGAGTGTTGTAGGATTAAAAATAAATCTGTGAATTTTTGATGCCTACCACCCAACTTACACACAAATGTGCTAAAGTAAAAAAAGAAAATAATATATGTCTACTTATAAAAACATTTGTTACTAATTTCTTGATCTAGCGGCCAAGATGCAACTAAGAAATATTATACCGCGAACCAAATAGTAATGGATTACAATCAGCCATTTCAATATATGGTTGATGAAATGATAGCTTTTTATAATGGTCGCTAACATAAGCTCATATAGGTCCATCCAGATATATATTGCGCGTTGATTCTTAGTTCGCACAAACACAACAGATACTTTTCGATGATATTAGAAATCTCAGATTTTATAATGATCTTTATTATGAGAACTTTACCCAGCAAGTTTGATAATATCTATAATCGACATTCTTTGTGTCCACCACATTCATTCACCAATACAAGAAAGCACGAATCTCAACCGTGGAACTGTAGACAATATATACATATGTCTATTGCGCTGGTACATTCTTATGCCATATAAACGCGGTACTACCATAGGCTAAAACTAAAATGCGGTACTACTGTATGTTGGTACATGTATTTATCATCTTTCTTATACTTGCTTCTGAACCTGACCGACGTCTCAAACAACACGCACGTTATATATTGTGGCAGTCTACTTTTTCTGTACCATACACAGATAGGCTTTGTTATTGCAATAAAATGTTTCACATCACGCAATAAGTCTTTGTTCTTACTTGTGTACAAGAACAGATCTTTCATTTGCAGTAATTAGTGAAAGTGAATAAAATCGAAATCGAACTGTTGAGTATCGAAGTCTCTGAATGGTATTTGATGTCATTTTCATTGCACTGATTTTTATTTTGATCTCTAGTCTTATTACCATACTAGGCAATATTTGCATGGCTTTTCTGGGTAGTTGTTTCTATGTCGACCAGTTCTAGGTATTTTGCTTTTGATCTCTTAGCATCATGGGTTACTGTTTTACTAATGTTCTTGTTAATCCATCTTATATTTGGAAACAACGCCTAACGAATGCTCGGCGTGGTTTTTCGTCAATAGCCTGTGGTTCGTTCAATTTGTGTTATCGATGGATATCATAAGTAAAACTTGGCGTAACCGCCAGGGCCAAAATATGGCTCAATACGTAAAACAGGTCCTCAGTAGACACCAAGTCGTTCGTTATTACCATATTATAAACTATGAGAATCCTGATATAACTTTAGGGAGAATATTTTGCAATTAGAACCAATAATTCCATTTACTACCTTTAAAAAGATTTCAATTAAATGTTTGGGATTAAAGTTCAAAATAGATACACGAGTACATAAATAATTGTTTGATTAATGTACTGAACTTAAATAATGTTTATTGTTTGTAGCATTCTTAAATTATATTTAAGAATACTAAAGGTAGTGCAAATAAATAATAATTAAAAACGAAAAAACCCCGAAATTACGTCGCGGATGTATATTGTATAATAATACAATTATTTTGTGTTATTGTTCTTTTAACTACATTTTAATTATTTAATTAATGAAGATGTTATCTTATTATTTACGAAATAAAGTGGTATTTCCGTTTGCCTGTTTATGAGATCTGTAAAAACGGCTAATAAAGCCGCTGGTTCGTACGCGAGACTCGACAATGAATAATATGTATAGGATTTATATCATAGTAATTTGAAATGTTTAGTCAATGATCTAAACTTATTCAAAAGTCAATACAGTATCTTCATTATGAAACATTTTGCAAAGTATTAAAAATTTATTAACATCACGCTTATCTTTTGACATTATGCTGTAACTGTGTAAGTATTTGTATATACCCACAATTCATCAGTTATATTAATATAGCACATAGTCCTGACCTTAATGAAGAGAACTTCTTACGTTTACGTGAATGATATTCATTGAAATTAAACTAATTTATAGGGATTTTATCGCGTTGTTTTACACTACTATTTTATTACATATTTTGAAAATATTACTCTACTACTGTTGAACTTTCATACTATTTAAGCTATTTAAATTATTTAAACTATTTAGATTTAGGTTTGTACTTTCGCAAACGTTTCGGTTGCTTTTCAGCAGCAATGTTCACGGGGCAACTAAGATGCTGGTTGTCTCAATGTCTTGAAGTATAGTTATTACAAAGTACCTGAACATAATTTAAGTATTGGTGTATCTATTTACGCAGAATGAGATCAAAGTATCATGAAGTCTAGCTGTGTTTTACTTTTTCTTGGTGTGACTATCCGAATTTCTGGATCTCAAGCTGGTGGTAGATAGATTTTTATATTCTAATTACCTCGCAAAGCACCCTTTGTAGGAATCGGTATTCTTTTGCAAATATCTATGGTTTGTCAAATCTCGGGTAATGGTTGGTCCCCTGAAGCATATGTTCACACACAGCAGACTTCATCGAGCATGGGTGTTTTACATCAGCTATGTTTTCTTTTATGCCGGTGCTTATGCTTCTCTTGATTTAACCAATGTAAAAAATAATGCAATCAAATCTGTACAAAGTAGTTCATTTTCAATGAGGATTTCTTACATAATAATCTATACTAGCGGTCGCCCACTGGTCAAAATTCGACCATAATTGATTTAAATTTTAAGTTTGATTATTATTATTATTAAGATGGTTACAACACTGTAATAACCTACAATTTGTAAGAATAAAGTTTGTTTTAGCACATTGTATGTAAAAACTGTAAATTTTAATAAATTTTTTTTTTTAGTAAAAATTATTATTAAGGTTTTATTGTCTATAACTTTAGTCTTATAATCACATTTTATTTAGATTTCACCAAGGCTATACAGGTTAATTTACCTATATTTTTCTAACAAAAATTATTTACTTAACTATACTCTTTCATTGACGATATTTCTAAGCTTGCTACTTTGTTTTCTTTTTTTTCTTTATTACATATAAATCAAGTATGTATATGTATCTTATCTTATCTTATGTCAGTTAGTGATATATAGTGATAACTTCCAAAAGTCAGAGGTGTGCGACGTGGGTTCGAACCCAAGACCCTCTGCATTGCAGTCTGTTGGTCTCCCCACTGAGCTATCGCTGCTCATGTATATGTAACCATAGTTACGAAGAATTGTACGACGTCAGACGAACAATGCCGAAATACTACGAACGCGATTCGAACTGTGTGTGTCAAATGCATGTTTGTGTGCGTGGTGTAGTGTTTTTTCATTAATTTAATGTATTTCTAATGCATATTTTATAAAAATAATAGGATTCGCCACTTCTTCTCCATATAAACTATAACTGTGCCAAATTTTATACTCTTCCGTCGGCACAATTTTCGTAAAAAGGGGTACAAAGTTTTTGCTTCACGTATTAATATATAGAAGATTATTTTGGCCATCCCAGTACAGGGATATCGATTGACCTCACGCTCACGTCATTGGATCATCTAGATCAAAGGTAGAAATATTAAATAAATTAATTAAAGTAAACCAAATAGGTATAAAGGATCCATGTCATGAATGAATATTTAATAAACTCGAATTATATCAAGTAAAACAAGCTTTTATTATGCACAGTCTTCCATTACGATATTAGAATTGAATACTTAAATTTGCAAAGAACCAAATCCGTATATAGATTTTGTAATGTCAAATGATGTAAAAAATAATACTTTATTATTAGATATAATAAGTAGACTAGATTTTGTCCACGGCTTCATTCGCGTAAATTTAAATTAGATTTCGTTTCTGGATTCTGTATTCTGTTCCCCTGACAATGTGTATGCGAAATTTCATGAGGATCGGTCGAATAGTTAAGGCGTAAAAGCGAAACAAACACACAAACAACCTTATATACACAATTTTTATATTAGTTAGGAGATAGCTAAAGAAAGCAAGTTACATGTGGCCAAGAATAAGTGGATAGCAAAAGTACATCCTCGTAATCTGTGCCAGATAAAGGCAGGGTGTTACAAAATAAGATCTCAAGAAAAGTTATTACGAGAAAATTGCAATTGGAGCGTGGGTAAGCAAATGGTGTGAGTTGCGTACGATTCGCACTTTTTGCTGCGGCGTTTTGTAATAATTATTTTCCGATAACGAGACAGCTGTTACATTATATAAGTGGTTTAATGTATATACAATTTACTTGTCACTTCAGGTTAACGTTGCAAAGTTAAAACTAAAAGAGTTCAAAACTATTTATCAATTAATATAAAATGGTATATTTATAATTTGCTTTAATACATGCAATCTAACTTAGCACAGCTGTCGATTAACTCAAGAGTTCAGAGACATGATACACTAACATTCATTCCAGTCGCAGATGTTTGGTTCTCATACATGTGATGCGGAAGGACTTGTACATATATGCTTACAGAATGGGGACCATAGCTTGGATAAAAAAAAGAGATAGACAAGGACCCCCTTAATTCGAAACTGATGGTCAATCTATATACATAATTAAATCAAATATAGCGCAATGGTTTAAGTGATTGCCTTGTTATTTCCACTACATCGAGTGTTGTAGGTCCCACAAATGATTGCTCTAACTTTAGGTGTATCTTTTTGTCCCTTGTTTTTTATGTTTGTTACGTCCCCCGCGCGCGCGGTACGTTATATTTCTAGAGTAGGCGTAGCCTTATACTTAAATAATAAACCGATTAGCAAAGGTTCATATAGAAAAGTGTTGTAATAGAGGGTAGGTGTAAAGTCAGCAGTCAGTAGGAACAAATAGGCAAAGAGTACGTATATTCTTTGTATCTGCGACTTGGTTCACAATTTGTTACGTATCGACGCCGACACAGCTAGGCTAACTCGATATTATTCGCGTAAATACTGGGTTAAAGCCAGCTGTGTTACGAATCGACGCCGACGGTTGAACTACGTAACTACGTAGGCCAGTTGGGTAGAAAGTAAATATAAAGCTCTCTAACTTCGCTGGAGGGTTTAACGAGAATTCAAGTAATTTGTAATCCAAATTGCAGGTAATCTTAAAACAAATCCTAACTAATATTATAAATGCGAATGTGAGTTGGTTTGTATGTTACGCATTATCATGAAATTGAGCATACACGTATGTACCATACATCTGAGCCCTGCACGCGTTGTTCTGGATAGGAAAGGGGAGGGCGGGATAAGGAGGAATAATTCTTCAGAGCACTCTCCGTGGTATATGCTGTAGAAACATGCCAATGGGGCAATGTCCCTACGCAGTTGAAGAAGTTCCAGTGAACTCGTGACTTCTGGATCTCCGATGATAACGACAGCCCGCAGCTGTAACCTGTCGAGAGCGTCCAGCAAGTACAGCGAGGAGCCATCCCAAAGGTAAGAACAGTACTCCACGCAAAGGCGCACTTGTGCCTTATACAATAGGCACAGCTGCCCAGGCGCGAAGATTCGCCTTATCCGGTTCAGAACTCCGACTTTTCGCGAAGCTTGCTTAATGACGCTCTCGATGTAGATTTTGGGATTAAGGGAGCGGCATAGATCCATACCTAAGATGGAGAGGCTGTTACGTATCACCAGTGGAGTGTTCTTCAGAGAAAGGAGGGGAAAGAACGTAGACTTTTTTGTTGAGAACGCGCATGCCTGGGTCTTCTTGGCGTTGAACTGGACCAATTTCTTGGCACCAGATTCAGAGATGCGGTCCAAGGTCTGGTCAAGTTCAACGACAAGATCCTGCCTTTTCCCTTCAACCTCAGCCTGTTTGGCCCCAGGATGTCCGAGATATCGCTCATGCACAGTACTGTCATCCGCATAACAATGTATGTTGCCGAGATTCAACATATCATTGATATGCAGAAGAACGAGTATAGGGGATAAGGCGGACCCCTGAGGCACTCCTGCATTGACCTGCATAAACTTGGCAGCGCGACCGTCGCAAAGGACCCGGTTACGACGCTTCTGCAGGCAACTTGTAATCCAGGTGCACAGTTGCGGGGGCAAGCCATAGGCCGGAAGCTTGGAAAGAAGAGACCGGTGCCAGACTCTATCGAAATCTTTGGCTATGTCTAGGCTGATAGCCAAAGACTCGCCGTGCTTGTCCATAGCCTCACCCCAGAGGTGCGTGACGAACGCTAGAAGATCACCCGTTGATCGTTTAGCCCGAAAGCCGTATTGACGATCATTGATCAACGAGTGATTCTCCAGGTAGCGGACAATTTAGGTGCTTATAATCCGCTCTAACACCTTGGAGAGCGTAGAGGTAATAGCTATGGGTCTGTAGTTGCCTGGCTCGGAACGGTCCCCCTTTTTGGGAATCGGTTTAACGTTCGCCTCTTTCCAAGCCTCAGGCACAATGCCCACGGCGTAAGACGTCCGGTATAGGCGCGTAAGTGGTGGAGACAACTCCGCTGCACATTTTTAGAGGACCACAGCTGGGATGCTGTCAGGTCCACTGGCTTTCCGAACATCGAGAGACTGCAGTATCGCACGAACGTCACGTTGCCTGATACGTATATCAGGCATAGTGTAGCCGCAGTTGGCAATATTAGGCGGCTGCGAACCGCAGTCAGCGATTCGGGAGTTGGCCGTAAAGAGATTTGCAAGCAGATCTGCTTTCTCCTGCGGCCGATGAGCCAGTGATCCATTCAGATATCTCAGAAGGGGCAGCGAGGTCTGGTAGAAGTTGGACTACACGACTTTGGCCAGGCGTCAATAGCTACGACTGCCCGTAAGATGCGCTATGAGTTCCTGGCCGAATAGTGCTACTCGCTGGGCATCCTCTTAAGTATGCCTTTTTGCAGACCTTTGTGGCTTGGTTGAATGCTGCCTTCAGGTGATCCACGTTAGAGTCGTGGAGAGCGCGAGCCCTGGTCCAAGCGCGGTACGCTGTCTGTTTGCGTTAAACAGCATCAGCGCATTCACGACTGAATCAAGGCCTTTTCCGCTCGGTACATCACTGTATGGAATATAATATTGCATACCCAGGATGATTTCACCAGCGACAGCAGTAGCGCTCTCTGATGGATCCCTATTGTCAAAGTAGCGTTGAGCCCAAGGAATGGATGCGAAGTACTCCCGCATTCCATCCCAGTCTACTGACGAGTAGTGCCACAGTCGTCGTCTTGCTTCCTCGGGACGTGGGGGCGTAACAACAACAGCTGTGGCACAAACCAGACAGTGATCTGAGGTGCCCAGAGGAGCACGAATTGACACACTGTACTGGTTCGTGTTACTCGTCAGAAGCAGATCGAACAGAAAGGGCGCCTGACCTGCAATGTCCGGTATCCGGGTGGGCTCGAGTACTAGTTGAGACTGGTCATAAGTGAGAGTGAACGCATGGGCAGTTCGTTTGGGAGAACCCAACCAGGTCTCATGGTAGGCATTGAAATCTCCCAAAAACACCAACTTAGCGTTTGAAAACCGCTCCTGCGCGTCTTTTGCCGCCTGACTCAGGTAATCGAAGATTCGAGTTGTCTCAGCGTCTCCTGAATGGGATAGGTAGAGGCACATGTAGATTTGGCTGAAAGAGCCATGATCTACGTGTACCCAAAGGATAGAGAAGGAAGGGTCCTCTAGGCAGTGTAGACGGTGACAGCGAATATACGCCCAAACAAACAAGCACACTCCGGCTTTCGCGAGGAAACACTCCTCTAGCACGTAGCCGAGGTATTGCAGGTAGGTTGTGTCTGCAGGATGGCGTATTTGTGTCTCCGTTAGAAAAAGCATTGCCGGCCGAGCCGTCTCCAGGTGGTGATGGACGGCATTAAGGCTAACGTGGAGTCCTCTGATGTTAATAAACTCAACGACACAGGAAGAGGAAGCAGCGGTGGGGTTACGGCGATTGGCTGCTGTTGAACGACAATGCTTTGTTCGTACTGCCATAGAGTGAAAGGAAGAGGAAGCGTGAAAAGAAAGAGGCGGCTATTCTCGCAGCAATGTGGGGCAAGGTGCAAAGCAGGTTTCGTCATAATACTGTGTGGTATGGCGATAGCCGATCTGACGGACGGAAGGACCCCGTACCCTCTCGAAAGTGGTCGCCGGAACCCACCCTCCGGTCACCATCCGGCACGACGAGCCACCTCGAGATTATGCGCGGCATGATGAGGCAGCCAACCAAGTTGGTTAGACTCGGTTGGGCCTCTGGACTATACCAGCGGGCGGCCAGCAGAGCACCGTTTCTACGGCTCTCCCTGGCCGCCAGGTCGACTCGCGCCACCCACACAATGACTCTACGGATACTCTGCAGGTCGCTCATAAACTGCGAGAATCGTCACCTCATGCTTAGGCCTCCAACGTTCTCATTCACCAAACGAAACACAGCAGTGAAACACTGCTGTTTCACGTCGATTTTCTGTGAGAGGGTAGTACTTCCCCGGTCGAGCCGGCCCATACTTGCTGTAACCAGCTTGGCTCTACTACCTAAAGAAGTACTACTACTGCAAGCAGCGCAAGAACTGTGTTTAAAGATTATACATTTACGTATGTATATTTGGCGTACTAAAGACAAACTACTATGCATAAGGTATCGGCTTTGATGCCCAGGTCCGGTTTCTTTTAAAAATCAGTTAGGCTCAACCTCAGCTGCCCGCTCATATCTAAAACCATACAACGAAATATGGGTGTACCTAAAACATTTATGCCCGTCCGTACCGGTATATAGGCGTGAGAATATGCGTATATGTTGATACATATATGTATATGTATATACATACATACTAAACCAAAGTCTATTTTTCGTATCATCAACAACGAGATGGATGTAGAACCAAGGATTCAACCTCGTCGTCTTCATGTGACCTGTTTTTGTTTATTTTTTCCATTGGCTTTTTGTAATGTCTCACTGCTGGGCAAAAGCTTCTCTCTTGGACTTCCAAATCACTCTGATGGTGGATATCCCCTGACCTTGTGACCCTATATCTCGGAGGTCTTTTGACCCACAGGGCCCATATTCAAACTCGACCGAGGTATGACCCCAAGGTGTCTGCACACCAAGTAACAAGTCAATCGGTCCAGTGGTTCCGGGGCTATGCCTGTCACTAACAAACTGTCACAGACAGAGACGCCAGCACCATCATAGTGTTTTCATTAAACTTTTCGAATAAGACTCAGAGGTTGATAATTGTATTACAAAAAGAGCAACATTAAGCCAAAGATAATGAAATCATAAAACAGCTGGGGAAACTATAATAACAAGTGAAGTGTTAATTGATACAAAAATCGTAAAACAAACATTAAAATAAACGTAAACAACCTTACTTTTATAAAAGTATTATTAACTAATACTTTGCTTCCTCTCAACTGAATAGCTCTCAAGTTCTTGATCGATGATTACCCTTTGATCAATAGCCCGTCGCTGTTAGTTCACTATTAAAGCGTAAAGTTAAGCCATTGCTTAACGTTACGCTTGTTTGTATTCATTAATACGGGTAATATTTCCGGATTAGTTAATACTTAACTACATCTTAAATATACAAAAGTCGTTAATAAGTTAGGCTGTTAATGTATACGTTATTTTTCCCTAGTCTTATTTATGGCCGACTGCTGGTCAAAAGCCTCTCCATTGGACTTACAAACCACTCTGTTCGAAGACATTCCATGCCAGTCCCTTTTGACGACGTCGAAGTCTATAATTAATGTATTATAAACATTATTAGTCAACTTACATTATATATTATAATTTATTCAGTATAAACTAATAATAAAAAATTTATAATAGTTATAATATGAATCTTAAATAGGCATTGCTAAACAACCCTATTAATTATAATATTTAATGAGAAACATGCAAGACGTATGTTTCTAATTAATAAACGAATAAAACTAAATTATTTATTAGAATAACATAAATAACACGCAAAGTGTAGTGGCTTAAGTTATTCTCTCACAACTAAGCACCAGTTAATCGAGATCGATTCTCGCACAGAGTTAAATTATCGGCAGATCAAATTGGTCAATATGTGTAAGATTATTCACAGGTATTGGAGTACCGGAGTTATTTCGAAAAATACACATTATACTTATTTAAAACATACATCTCCCGCATTAGGATTAAATCCTGTGTTGCTTCACAAACATGTAAACGACGAAGTACATAATCAACACCCAGACTCGGAACAACAATTTGTGGATCACGGATCGAACCTTTAACACTCGGCGGTACGGCGAGGTGACTACTCAAACAATTGCACCATCCATGCAGATGATACAAAAACATAAAGTACTTTAAGATGTCCCATCTCAATTAAAAATCTAAGAAAGATTATGAAGCGTCTCTCGCACTTGCAACCATTTATCTAGAGTGGAGTAATTCGTCCGTACGAGTTATTGTATAGCTCCTTTGTTAACCCGTGAGAAACCGCCGAAGAATAGCCACCACGATTCCTTCTGCGGTCTTGCGAGAGGAAATAATGGTTAACTCATATTAATATCTTTGACGTTATGTTGGTTCTGTCGCACAATGGTAAGCGCGAATATCAAAAATGCGATTCTAAAATCGATGACCGTTTCAAGTGAAAATAAATATTTTAAAATATTTACTTGAAAGAATAAAGTGCAGTGTCTTTCTATCCTTATTTCTGTGCTAAATATTTGGTTACGGTAATGTTTGTAATTATCTCTCTTTTATATTATAATGGCGATTAGTGTCGTAGAAAATCTACTTTTATTTTAATAACGGACACAATAAACAACCATATTCAACAATTAATATATCTGTATATGTATCACAAACATTTTTGGACATGCTAGGTTCGAAGTCGCAACACTCACTGCTTTAGTAGTGACTATGTAACCACTGTATCTTCTATGCAGTCCAATCTATAGTAATATAACAAATCTGAAGAGATTGTTTGCATGCTCTAATCTCTGAAACTATCTGGCAAAATTGTTATTTTTTACATTTTACACTCTATTTATAGGACAGGGTCATCTTACTTTTGCACGTTTAGGAGCGAAGCGGGTGAAACCGCCAGGCACAGCTAGTGAATCGGTACATATTTAATAACGTACTCCACATAAAAATACGCTTACTGCTCTAGTGCTACAACAAACCAAAGGCTAGTAATATCGTAAACGTAATTCGTAACACGTTTTACTCGAGGTTCACCGTTCATAGTGTAGACAACGGCTGAACGATTCATTCATTAAATTAATTTAATGTAATAATTATGTATTTTATCTCGGGTCACGGGTTGTATTTGTTTACATTAGTCGTATTTATTTTCTTACTATGTTTAAAGAAACGAAAGATAATAATACAGCTTCTAATTTTTCCACTGTTGTTGTTGATTTTGGATAAGCTTAAATAATTATTTATTGATGTTGGCCGCTAGCTTATTGATGTTTCGTATAGTTTGACTTTGGCACGTAAACCCTATGATTGCGGTTGAAGAAAAGAAAAAAAGGCAAGAAAGTTAAGAAACTAGTCTCGGAATATGGTACATTGCGTAAGTATAATACTATAATTTATTTAAGTAGGTATATATCATTTAGTGCAATGCTTTCATGCGTGATTTTTGTTAGATTTGTTGGCATAGAAATGGTATTGACAGGTTATCTGATTGTTATTCATTTATACTACAAAAAGCGAGAATTAGTGAATAACATATTTTTATGTTAAGGTCATAAGAGTGCTATTGAAATTAAATAAATTAACTTGTCTGGGGACAAGTATTTATGAGATTTATTTAATTTCGGAAACCAAATGCAGTGCTCCCAGCGATGTTATACTTGATAATATTATTATGTAAAATAAACTATGCGTATGCTATATAATGCAATACTCGTAGACGAGTGTTGGGCTAATATAATTTAGATAACTATCTATACGCTAAGACGAATAAGAGGGGCAAAGCCACGAGCTAATTCCAGTAAATGATTAGGAAGTATAAATCCGATGTAGGTAGAATGTAAACACATTTGTCAAGAATACCTAGACACCAACACTTTTTTAATGTAGGTACGATTTAAATGTATATTTAAGGGAAATAAACGTGTTAATGTTAGGTATTTCCCTTTGAGAACACTTCTAAAGTAAAAAGTCATCAACTTGTTACTGCGTCTAGCTGATGGTGCAGGTTCCATCTCCGCAGGACCAAAAATTGCATTTCTTTGAGTCTGTATACTTTTTTTTAATGAAGTTAAATCGAATAATGCCTTGAACTTGAACGTAAAACATTTATTCCAATTTGTATTCGATGTAGGTACTTTTACACTTACTAATCCCTGGCAGATTTTTAACTAAGCTATAATAATTGTGATAGACAGTAAATTTTAAATTAATATTAAATAAGCAATTTATTAATGTAAAGCAATTATTTGATTTCACAAGTGCTAACTAAATATTTAATTGATTGTTCCTAAAAACAATAAAAGCTTATCCGTATCATAATTTTGTTATAACTATTTATATCAACAACTGAAATAAGGAAATAGTTCCAATAACATGTACGGTGTTTGTTTATTTGTATCTCATTATTTAATATACCTTTATATCAAAATAATATTTTTTACGTGCCTGCTATTTCTATGTTAGGCATTTGTTACTAGCAGTATGCAAGTAACAAATGCGACCAGCTATGGAAAGGTGACCGCTGTTGTTTCTTGCTTTTCATTTCTATTCCAACTCCACATTTAAATCATTAAACCAGTTTTGTATATTTTTTATTTTTTGAACTTAAACTGCTATATACGGATTTTATCGCGTTGTTTATTTGACACTTTATTACAAAATTTTGAAAATTGTTTCACTACTACTACTATTAAACTTTACTAATTTTTAAGCTAATTAAATTATTATTAAACTATTTAGATTTAATTTATTTTTACTTTTACACTTTCCCCGACGTTTCGGTTGCTTTTCAGCAGCCATGGTCACGGGGAGACGTTTTTTTATTTTTATCAATCTATGATACTCTTCGAAGCAATGAGTTAAATACTATTGTTTTGCTTAAATCAAAACGTATAATATCTAATATTAATCGCTGTTCAAAACAATGTTGTGAATACTTAAGTTTATCTACTGCATTCGTAAACACAAAGATGATGATTTTGATCTTAGCGTAAACATCTTTTTATCACTTAGCAGCTGAGTGAAATGACCGAATACATAAGTTAATTTGTTTAAATATAACTTTTATCTTATATATTTACCTAAACAAGTAATTGCTGGTAGCAAGAAATGTGATGATATTTAACAAAATATGTAGTTCAGCTTGTATTTCAGGAGCAGGTAAATATTCTTTTGCTTTTGCAGTGTCAAAGTTGACATCTACGATGACATCTAAAAGTTTTATTTAATGAGGTATTTGCCAACACACATCAAAAATATGTAGTAGATCATAGAAGGAAAAAAAGGATTACTTACATTACTGCATAAAACTTCCTTCATAAAAATATTTGTTTTGCAACCGCGAATAATTAAACACCCGCGAAAAATATTCAATAACTTATTTTACAATTAAAAATATTAACAGTAATAATATTTTTAAACATAACACAGAAAACGTCAAATGACTAAAAGCGTCAATTTCGTTGTTTTCACGATGTTTTATTACTCGAATTACAAAAATCAAATGCAAACGCGTTCTCCGCCTGACGCGTGTCGGCGGACTGGCTGGATGTAAAAATTTGTTGTCATATATTATCGGAACGCACCGGCATAAACCAGCCGAATCAGAATAAACACAATTAATTATGAATATCGTCGTAACATTGGTACAACTTTACGCGGTCGGTTGTACGTTATTTCACTTTCTAGCCAAGCCGTAGTAACTCCAATGCTCCATTAGATGATAAAACCCAAGTAGCTGCCTGACTGATTATGTCAGTAAAACGTTATGATAAAATGCTGTTGTGTCTCTTGTTTAGGTGCTTTATTTCTAAAACAATTAGTTTTACAGGCCTCAATTGATTGTAATTATTTTCTATACATATCAGTAACATGTATCTGGTTCACATGTTTCACAGTATTATTAATAACATTCTGGTACTGATAACAAAAGCTATTAAACAATAGTATTACTTCTGATCCAATAAATCTGATAAATACCTACATACGTACTGATTGTGGATAGGAAGATGATTAAAGTTAATTGATTGCAAGAATGTCATTGTGGATTAAGTGGTAGTGTAGTCACTGCTGCCGCGTCAAGTGTTGAGGGTTCGATTCCCACACGTAACAAAAATTAGTGTGATCCACAAATGGTTGTTCTAAGTCTGGGTGTTCTATGTGTCCATTGTTTGAATGTTTGTAGAGTTCTCCACGAAACAGGAATGATTCCTAGTGTTGTAAAAAAAGAAGTTTGTGAAGAAAATGTCTCATTTAAAATCTCTTAGATATGGAGTTTGTATATCCATGTACCAACATAACTTATTGCTGCCTTTTGTTTCTTTTAATTCAACTTTTCGTAATCATGTTTAGTTAGAATAAAATTCATTACAAAATTTGCATCTGGGTGTTCTATGTGTCCATTGTTTGAATATTTGTAGAGTCCACCATGAAACAGGAATGATTCCTAGTGTTGTAAAAAAAGGTGTTTGTTAAGAAAATGTCTCATTTAAAAACTCATAAATAAAGAGTTTGTATATCCATGTACCAACATCTCTTATTGTTGCCTTTTGTTTATTCTATCAACTTTTTGCAATAATGATTAGTTAGAATAAAATTCATTAAAACATTTACGGTACCTAATATTTTAAATATTTAAGTATGTGATAAAAGAAAGAATTTTTTTAACAAACTGTTTATCTGATACCTTCACAATTTTGCTTTACATAAATATTTATTGCCTTGTGTTTATTGCATTTTAATGATAATTCTGACATAAATTATTTATTTATTTTTCGTTATATGGTACAAAGTAACCTTTATGGTGCGATTTGTCGATCCGTCTATTACACTTTTGTTGTTTATGTAAGCAACTACTAATGTAATAGTTTTTAAATTTAGAACGAGTGTTTTAACTGCACGTTAAGTGGTCGTCACGCCACTACCCTTGCGTTTGGTGTTGACACGGGACAAAAAATTGCGTGGTGCCCAAATAGTTGTTAAGAATCTGGGAGTGTTCCGAGTCCGTTATTAGTTAGTTATATCGTTCTAATTTTCCTGTACATATTTACATAAACTGTATCAATTGTAACTATATTAGATATTTCGATTCTCAAACTTCGAAGAAAAAGCGAAGGGAGGTGTGGTTTTTATTTTAATTTGTCATCATAAGTGGTAAAATTTGTGCCATAAAAAAACATGCTTATAATGGGCAAGCAAATCCATTTCTTTTCATACCCAATTTAACCCACCTGAATTTTCTATTAAGACAACTTTTTTCAAAAAAATATAAACATGTCGTCTTTTGTTTATGCGAATGTTACATTAAAAATAAAGTACTTAATACGGATTTTATCGCCACGTTTATTTTTTAAACACTGGCATTACATCATTTTGAAACTCTTAAACAACTACTACTTTCAAAAAGAATACTGCCGCAGTAGGAACAGTTCCTGTGTTGTAGGAAACTTAACAAACATAGTTTTTCTACAAGCATCCTAGGTATTACTAATGGGGGAGACGGCCGCTTAATAAAAAATGTTGTAGCGCGGCGGACGTTACAAGAATAAAAAAACAGACACAATGAACATCTAGACTCAAAACAACTATTTGTGGTTAACAGAATTTTTTATCACACGCGAAGATCGAACCTACAACACTAGCCGCAATAGCGATGGGGAGGCGGCCACTTAAACTATTACGCCATCAGTGCAATCAATTAACTTACGATAACTTATATTTGTACAAACAAATAATCGCACCGTAGGGGTATTTCTAGCATCTCCCCTATCTACCACACAAGTAGATATATTGGTGTTCCCAAAGTCACACCATTGGAAATACCTTTCCCCAGCGTCTCAGCTGATAACATTTGTTAAGCAATAATATGAATAATATAAAAGCGAATGTGACTTTGTTTGTTTGTTACGCTTTCACGCCTTAACTAATCTACCGATCATTATGAAATTTCGCATACACGTTGTCAGGGGTACAGAAAAGGACATAGGCTACCTTTCATCCAGAAAAAGGTACTGTTGCTGAGGGTTAGAAAATGGACATAACCTTTTATGCAAGCGAAGACGCGGGCTTAATTTAGTTATTAAATTATTTTTGTATGGCTTAGGGAGCGAACAATCAGTCGGATCGCCTGATGATAAGCGATTACCGCCACCCATGGACACCCGCAACACCAGAGGAGTTACAAGTGCATTACCGGCCTTTTAAAAAGGAGTACGCTCTTTTCTTGAAGTGTTGAAGGTCGTATTGATACGGAAATACTGCAGGCGACAACTCATTCCACAGTTTTGTTATGAGAGGCAGAAAATTCCTAGAGAAACGCACATTTGTGGACTGCCAACCATCTAAATGATGGGAATGAAAATGCTGTCGCCTAGGACGATGGCGAAAACCGGCAGCAGGGATCAGTCCGAACAATTCCTCGGAGTACTCCCCATAGTAAAAGCGATAGAAGATAGGCCACATCTCTACGCAGCGCCAAGGGGTTTCATCATCGCAGCCGAAAGACGTCCACTGCTGGAGATAGGCCTCCCCCAAGGTTTTCCACACAGACCGGTCTTGGGCCACCCGTCTATTTTTCTAGCCGATTTGGAATATCCTGGCAGTCGACGATTCGAGTCACTCTCCGTTGAATGCGGTCGAGAGGGAGAAGCTGGTACTGAGGTGCCTGCCCAAAGATTAGAACAGTATTCCATGTGAGGCCGAACCTGCGCCTTATAAAGCAGTAGGCTTTGGGCCGGCGTGAAATACTGTCTTGATCTGTTGAGCACGCCAAGCTTTTTTGAAGCTAATTTAGCCTTACCCTCTAAAATTGCCGTGGAACTGGAATTCCCTCGATATGTCGACATCAAGAATTCCAATATCGGCTGAGGCAGTTATGGGGCTGTTCTCAAAACGAGGAGATACGACCAACGGCAGCTTTTTTGCGGTGAACGCACAAACTTATGTCTTTGTGGGGTTAAATCGGACCAAATTAAGTCTGCCCCAATCCGAGACTTTCTTCATAGAGGTCTCAATTTCAGACACAAGTTTATTTCGGCTCTCAATGACGTTTTTCCGAGACATGTTAGCGCGGTCGGTAAAAAGAGCTAATTTGCAGCATGTCATTGATATGGAGGAGGAACAGAGTAGGCGATAACCCACAGCCTTGCGGTACACCAGCATTTACAGACATGGAGTCAGAGCATTCACCGTCGACTACGACCTTAATGCTTCTGTCTGCTAAAAAGCTAGTAATCCATTCGCATAATCTCTCGGGAAACCCATAGGAAGGGAGTTTCGAAAGAAGCGCTTTGTGTCAAACACGATCGAAGGCCTTCGCTATGTCCAAACTAACCGCCAAAGCTTCCCCCTTTGTCTCGATGGCCTGAGCCCAACGATGTGTTAGGTATACTAGAAGATCACCAGCTGACCGACCGTTACGGAAGCCGTACTACTGATCACTAAGCAGCTGGTGACCCTCCAGGCACCGTAAGAGCTGACGGTTGATGATGGATTCCATTATCTTCGAGAAAAAGGGGATTATGGCTATTGGTCTGTAGTTGTACGGGTTTGAGCGGTCGCCTTTTTTTGGGATCGGGTGGACCAATGCTGTCTTCCATGATCTTGGGACTACGCCACAAGAGTAAGAGAGCCGAAATAGTCGCGTTAAGACCGGCACCAACTCTGGAGCGCACATCTTCAACACAATAGGAGGGATTCCATCAGGCCCTCTCGACTTATGGATATCAAGGGATAGAAGTGCTAAGCGCACTGAGCGTTGGTAGAACCCGATATCCGGCATACAACCCTCACACCGCGGTATGGTAGGCGGTTCTTGTCCCCTGTCATTCAAAATCGAATTGGACACAAAGAGTTTACCTAGAAGATCGGCTTTTTCTTTTGCGTCTTAGGCCAAGGAATCATTTCCCATGTGAAGAGGTGGAAAGGATGGCTTGCAGAAATTTCCTTCGATAGCTTTGGCATAAGACCAGAATGCACGAATTCCCGAAGGAAGACGCTCAAGCCTTTCGCCAATTCTACCGATGTACTTCGACTTCGCCCTTGCAATGTCTCTTTTGAAGGACCTGGAGGCAAAGTTATACTCCTTTTTTAATGCGTTAGTATTTAAATCACATACCATCACCGCATCAGCCCAGGCTTGGTAAGCTTCCTGCTTCCTACGAGCTGCGTTTTCAGAAGATGGACCAAACCAAGGCCGAAATTTGCCACCAATAGGGACCACAGAGGACGGAATGAAAAGCTCCGTACCCTGTAGCACCACATCAGCAACAGAATCAGCAACGGCATTGGTATCATCCGGCGAGAAGCATACTTGTCTCCAAGGGTAGGACGCAAAGAAGGACCGCATCTCATCCCAATCTGCTGACTTGTAGTGCCATACACGGCGGCTGCGTGCAGCACGCGATTGCGGCGAGCACGTGAGAGGCACTGTACTCCGGACAAGGCAGTGATCTGAGGAACCAAGTAGGGCGCCAACAGATACGTGATAGCCATCCGGATGAGAAGTCAGCAGAAGGTCCAACAGTGAAGGATTTTGGCTCTCCACATCTGGGATTCGCGTGGGTGTGGTTACCAGCTGTGTCAGGCCATAGGCCAGGGCGAAGTCGTGAACAGATCTCCGCGCATGATCGGTCTTACCGGAACTGAGCCAGTTAGCGTGGTGGGCGTTAAAATCGCCAAGTAAAACGATCTCCGCGATCGGGATCCGTTGCTGCACAAAGTCTGAAGCCACCTGGATGTGCTCAATGAGTCGGTTAGTTTCGGTATCACCGCTATGGGACCTATAGAGGCACGTATAGACCCGGGATGGTCGTCGCTGTCTTCACGGAGACATAAGATGGAGAGGTCCCTACCTTCAAGATTGCCGAGATATCGATTGATATCGTCTCTGACATACACGCACACTCCGGCCCTAGACAAAAAGGAGTGTTCAAGTCCGTACCCAGGGTAGGTGAGGTAGGAAGCGTCTTCCGGTATCCTCATTCACTCGACGAAACACAACGCAAGCGCTATTTCACGTCGGTTTTCTCTGAGGTCGTGGTATCACTTCGGTCGAGCCGGCCCATTCGTGCCGAAGCGTGGCTCTCCCCCACAACATATACAACATATACATGATGCAGAATATAATAATTTATCGATAAAGCCATTTATTACAGTTGTTAATGCATTTGCAATGGCTAAACACAATATAAAGTGCAGTTAAAGTATAAATATGACAAACATCTTAAAAAGTTTAGTTAAAGTTTTTAACACAATCTCTCATTTTTAGGGTTGTACGTTTTTGTTGGAATGTTGACCTTGTTAGAATTGTACTGATTCTAAATGAATAGCCCCACGCCACAATTGAGATTTTTCTGTACTGGGATAAAGTACTTTAGTATATAATCTACGTATGTTAATTGTTTAATTCCACAACGAATATTAACTATATGACCATCGAGTATACCTATAACCGTTTGCCTCAGTGGTGGCACTCTGGTTTAAATTTCTGCATAATGTATCTATTGTTATCATCCATCACCGATACCGCTACGTCACACCCGGGATATACCACGCACTAACGGAGACACAACCGGAACATGTTCTAATCGCTACTATTATTAAGATATTATTAATTATTATTTACTAGGTATCCAAATATTAAATTAAGTTGTTAATTAATGTTTGCTTGATAACTTATTTAACTACTAAGAGTACTTGTTTTGACTAGTCTAGATTCTATATAAAAGTAGATTGTCGGTGCATTTGTGATTCATTATTATATCGAAACTATTAGGGGGCGAAGCTTTACCCGAATAAATACCCGACTACTTATTGGATTCCCTGCCCTGCTAGAACACTATACAGCGGTAGTAAATGCGACTACTGTGGATGAGATCTCGGGTTCCATTCCTGGGTCCCAGGTCAAGAATGTCTCAGTAGCGGTACGGACTCTACCGGCCATGCTCGGCAGACGGCAGCAGGCTTGCCCCTATTACGTGGAACTAAAAATCATAATTAGCGAATTATGGGTGTACACGTCTGACTCGCGGATGTACGCGCCAACTGTAATATCAACTGTGTCAACCCATTGCTTTATATGAATCTGCAATCTGAATTTCGTCTTCGTTGATCCTGTGACCTAAGTGAATAAACAATTTCGTATTTCGCGGTCAATATGTCAAAGACACGAGTACTAGCCGGACTCCGCCGTACGTATCGGTCGACATTTTGTCGGGACAATGAGGATTCGGGCTGGGCGCGACCTCTGCGTAGTGACCTTGCATCGGGCCGTGTGTCCCACTTGACGACCGACCCTGGTTCATTATACTCACGACAAACTGGACTACGCTACTCTCTGAATATGCCTATGTCACATTGACGTGTTGAAGAATCCGTGACGTGGATTAAACAACGTTACCGTCATTAGATCATGTAGCATTTATAAAAAGGGTCACTTCCTTACACACTACTTTATACCTTTGAGTACGAAGTTACCTTTACATTCTAACTTTCGGAAGTTATATGACTTTTCGAAATTATGTGCGTATTGATTGACAATTATCACCTGCTCCGTGCCTCGGAGAGCACGTTAAGCCGTCGGTCCCGGCTGCCATGAACATCTATGGCACTCGTTATTGGGAGAGTGTCGACACAAAAGATCCCACTGGGTCGAAGTGTCGCCGTTCTGCACTGACTGGCCCCCACATAAGATACATACATACATACCTTTACATAATATAGTAGATACAGTTGATATGAGCATATACCTTTAAATAATACCTTTTATACTTAAAGGAATATGTTACATATCGTAATAAATCGTAGATATTATACGTCCTAATAAAGTTTGTTTTTTTAAAAGACCTCACCCGCTTTTAATTAAGACTGGACGCCGTGGCCGAAATAAGGTCTGTAGGACATTATTTTTACTTACTAATCTATTTTGTATTATTGTATTATAATAATAGATAGTAATATCATAGAATAATCTGCCTCCGTGGCGCAGCGGTAGTGAATGCGACTGCTGTGCATGAGGTCTCGGGTTCGAATCCCGGGTCGGGCCAACAAAAAGCTATTGGGTTTTTCTGTAAAGAAATCTCAATAGCAGCCCGGAGTTAGGAAGTTGGCGGTGTTAGACACCCCCGTGCCTCGGAAAGCACGTAAAGCCGTTGGTCCTGCGCCTGATCTCTCTCCGGTCGTGTCGGATTGCCGTCCCATCGGATCATGAGAGTTAGGGAACAGAGAGTGCACTTGTGTTTGCGCACACACTTGTGCACTATAATATCTCCTGCGCAGATGGCCAGTCTCTGTTAAGACTGGCCGCCGTGGCCGAAATTCGGTCTGGAGGACATTATCATAGAATTAATATGTACGTATGTTGTTGTAAGTAGACATTTATTAATTGCATGAGTAACGTTGGGAAAATACGTTCGTGTATTATATACCAAGAGAGTAAAGTCGGAGAAGTCAATCTTGGTGCACTTGTGACGTGATATGAAGCAAAGTCAATAGTATTAAAAATCAATAGTTCCTATATGAACATACTAGCGATTCGCTCTGACTTCTTCCGACTTCGTAAGACTTGCCTCGCAAACTTCTAATGTATACCTATGTGGCGCGTCATTTTAAATCTACGATATCTTCCCTCTTTTAATTTTAGATATTTGTTATTTATTCTAATACCGATCCAGTGGTTTAGCTGTGAAAACAAAACATACAGGCATAAGGACCACGGTGTAAGACTTACCTGTACCTAATATTTTTAAACATTAATAACAATTTAAGTTACAAATGACTAGTATTTCTGATTATCTCTTCAAGCTAAGCTAAAATGCTCGTGTTAGGATGTACTTCGGTAGTGCAATAGGTGGGATTTGATCCCGTGACCTATTGACCGTTACTACAATGCCTTATCCATTGGGTTAGTCCTGCTTAGGTAACTTTGATAGAACTTAAGATACTAAATCTAGCAATGGATTTTCACATTTAATGATATTGGTGTGAAAAGTGTGGATTGATTTTAGAAAACTGAAATCTAAATGTTTTCATTCAGACGCTGTTAAGTTCGTTTATGATAACATTTGAAATAAAACCTGTTTGTCTATCGCAAGAAATTTCAATGCGTCGATTTGAATATTTATTTTTCACTTGTTAATTATTAAGATTAAATAATATTGTCTTCTGTTTACGCGAATGTTATTCATTGAAATTAAACTACTATATACGGATTTTATCGCGTTGTTTATTTTACACTTTATTACATAATTTAGAAACTGTTACACTACTACTAGATACTATTAAACTTTACTAATTTTTTCGCAATGCACCTTTGCATTGCGGTGCATTAGGTTATCAGACCAATGAATGTACAAAGAACGACGAAACAGCAAATAATATCTAAAATGCTTGCGTTTTAACAAAACCAAGCAACCATAAGACAGGTGATCTCGAATGTCCAGCGAAGAAAATGGCTGAAACAAGGTACATTAATTCTATAGATTACCATGAAGGCGCCTTAGAGCTACCTTACTCAGTTTATTTTAGAACCCTTCTTTTTTTTTTTTTTCCTTTAATTTTAAAAGTATTTATGGCTAGATAATAATTATATATATTATGTTTTGCAAATGTGTGACACTGAGAGCTGCAACCTTTATCTTTCCCAATATAGTAAACCGCTTACAATACTAACCCAAAACATTCGTAGCATATGTAAGAACATAGATAGTTTGGATTTCTTTTTACACAGGCTTAATGTTTAGTGTGTCGTGATTCAGATGTCGATCAGAATGTTGGTTCTCAAACAGACGGAACAATATACCAACTTTGCAGGGATACAATAATTACAATAGTACAACATCTCTCAACCAGAATAATGGCTTAGTAATATATGTGAAGAATACTTTGCGAGTCTCAGTCGAAGAGCTAACGGTCCAAGACTGCAACTGTCTTGTTATAAAAATAGCCACTGATATCGCAACCATTGCTCCTTCTTTCAGAAACTTAGAGACGTTTTCGAACAATTTTAATCACATTTTACAAAGCTTATCAACTTTAAAAAATGTTATTATATCAGTAGATATAAATATAAATTGTAAAAACCATCACGCATCTACCCAAGATTACCTAAATCTCTGTGCGTACCATGACATTTTGCCTAGCCACACTTTCCCACACATCAAAGTGGGTCATGCTTAGACCACGTCATGCTCAAAACTAGGCTTCCGTGTTTAACACTTGTTACTAACTCGTCAATAACTGACCATTCTGCTGTTTTACTAATACTTGAATTAACGCAAACTAAGAATATTATTGTCGACCTCGATGGCGTAGTGGTTAGTGTAACCAACTGCCACGCCTGAGGGCGCGGGTTCGATTCCCGCACGAGTCAAACATTTGTGTGCATGAACATGGATGTTTGCCTTGGACTGGGTGTTTCTATGTATAATATGTATGTATTTACAAAAAAAAAGTATATATTATGTATGTTTATCCATTGTCTAGTACCCATAGTACAAGCTCTGCTTAGTTTGGGCTAGATGGTGTTATGTGTATGTGGTAGAATATTAATATTATTATATTATTATATATTATTCGCCCGCAACAAAGGTCAATTATAAACATGATTCACCTAAAGCGTGATTTGTGCAACATTGACTTTACCCCAGTTTATCAAACTGCCGACGTTAACATCTCTATGCCATTTGCTATTAATAAAGTGCTATTAGGCTATCTTCCACAATACAAAAATAATAAAATTAAGTAGAAAAGAATGTAATATTAAGCCATGGATAACTCCCGGCTTAGTCCGATGTATTATAAACTGCGATAAACTACACAAGAAAGATAAGCAATGCTCCGAAAACTCCACTCTAAATTTATCATATGAAAGGTATCGGAATTTATGCAATAATCTTTTGAAGAATTTAAAAATAGAGTACGACAGGTCACAATTACAAGGAGCTAAAATAAACACAGAGCAACTTTGGAAAATTGTGAAAAAAGTCACGTTTACTTCAAAACATCATAAATCTGATAGAAGTTTATTGCAAACACATTCTTCTTCGCTTTCCTCTGTCAACAACGTCAATAGGTTTTTTGTAAATATTGGCACAACTTTGACAAAGAAAATAGAAAGTCAATGCAGCACAAATAACAGTTCTCCAGCGGCTTCAACGTTAAAAGTGGAAAATCTTTTGTTATTTTGGATCCGGATGAAAAGAAATAGAGCGGGTTATTCGTTCGTTAAAAAATAATTGTGCACTTGGGTGGGACAATATAAGCTGTGACATATTAAAGATCTTTAAACATATCCTGATGCCTCCACTAACCCACATTTTCCGAATTTGTCTCTCTATCGGCATAGAGCCGTAAAAAAGCAATATTGATTTCCATACATAAGTCTGGTACGAAAGACCTTGTAACAAATTATCGATCAATCTCGCTATTGCCTACTTGCTCAAAAGTGCAAGAGAAAATATTAACAATAAATTAGTATAATTTCTTAAACAAAATTCTCTATTTACCCATATGCAATTCGGTTTTAGACTTAAGTTGTCAACAGCAGAGGTAGTACACAACTTGACAGCTTTTATCTCAGAGGAACTTGGGAAAAGAAAATAAGTAATTGGGATCTTCCTCGACCTCGCAAAAGCATTTGAAACTGTATCTGTTCCTAACCTATTAAAAAAATTTGATGCTTTAGGAATACGAGGCAAACAAGTGCCACAATTCGTTATTCCACAAGGGAGTGTCCTTGGAAGTACTCTATTTTTGGTGTACATTAACGATTTTTGTAATTTAAGTTTACCTAGCGGCAGAATCGTTTCGTACGCAGATGACACCGCCTTTCTCCGCCTTTCTCCGCCGACACAAATGAGGCAGTCCTTAAAATTGCCCAGCGTGGATTCGATGTGGTTAATAAATGGCTTAGAAATAGCTTCATTTTATCAAATACTGATAAAGCCAAGTTCATTAAGTTTAACATGCGCAATCAACAAGATCATTTAAGTAATATTCGACTATAGGTACACCACCATTGTAACAACACCATGAATGATGATTGCACATGTTCTGCAATCCATAGTATAACTAATATTAATTATCTGGGGGTTATAATACTTGTAATAGATCACACTCTTTCATTTAAACAATACGTAGCCGCTTTGTCAAGCAGACTACGTAAATTAATAACCATTTTTTACAAAACTGCGTTATATCGCAGACTATAATCTTATTATACAGATCTACAAGGCACTGTGCCAATCCATTATTCAATACTGTATTACCTCATGGGGAGGCATTGCAAAATCTGTTATTCTTCCAATTGAAAGAGCACAAAGAGCTCTCCTAAAAGTAGCTACACATCGACCTTTTCGCTACCCCACATGCCTTTTGTATCAAAATTCTAAAGTACTAACAGTCCGGCAGCTTTTTATAATGCACACCGTACTAAAACAACATACTACTCTTGATTATAATCCGGAACTTACCAACACTAAGCGACGAAAAGATATCGTTTGTACTACTCAGTCTCAATCTAAGTACCTATATTTTTACCAATAGGGTTTTCGCATTTTTAGGTCCATTTCTTTATAAACAAAATAACCTGCGATTTATGACAAAAATTATGTTAACACTAAGCAATTAGTTCAACAATATTTACAAACCTTGAACTTGTACTACGATCAAACTGAAAATTTGATGACTGTCGTTCAATAAGTGTTACGCAATAAAATAGCTCTTTAAGTAGTTATAGTAATCACTTAGTTTATAACATAATTCAGAAGTTTTTGTACACAAATAATAATGTTTTATAAGTATTGTTTTAAAATGTATATCTATATTAATCAGTATGTGCCCTTAATGCCTGTGGCACAGGTTTACCCTAGCACAGGCACCTAAGCTCTGCATCCATTTGTACCAATTTAAGTTGACCAATTTATTATAAACCCCTTGTATTGGTTTGATTTTCAACAATTGAAATTACGAACGAACGGACCTATCTTTATATACCAAATATCTATGGATCATACAAATGTAGAACACCAAAGTAAGGCCGAAGTTGAAAACTTGTTAGCCTTTCAAGTTTATTAACTCTAAACTGTGTAGTTAAGTATTTAAACTCTTTTCTACTACCTTTACCCTATCTTACTCTATTGGGCCTGGGTCGTAACAGCGTGGGCTATCCCTATTCTATCTTTATTCTTGAGTCCCTAGTTTAATTTTTGGCTCGCACTAATATATTCGAGGTTTTCTGTCTAAAATTAGCATGATCCATTACGTGAGGTTTTAGCATATCTAACATGAATTGTGAGTGTGATCTCATATTTAACATGTTAAGTCTTAGAAAATCTGACATTGTTAAAAACCTATTGTGTCTGGCTGCCTGTGTGCCGCTCGCTGTGAATTAACAGGTTTTGAGATAATTTCTGCTTAGGCCTACGGTAAAAGACAGGCGCGATACAATAATAGCTCTTTTATTTTAATTTTGAAACCGTTTAAAGGCTTGTGACCGTGTTAGATAACTCGTGTATAATTATTTTAAACATAAAATGTACATTACCTCTAAGTATGAATGCGATTTTTCTGAAATTGCTTGTACGTGTGGTGACCCAGTTACCTACATACACACTGATAAAAATTTCACGTGCGATTGTGCGTTTGTAAGAATGACCACAAGAAATTTTATCGACAAATAAAGTCAAACATTCTTCTTCTCCCTAGCCTTTATTATTCCCAAGTCACTTGGGGTCGGCTTTTCTAGTCTAACCAGATTTGACTCGATATCAGCTTTTACACGGAGTGGCTGCCACCTGACCTCCGCAACCCGAAGGCTAACGATACGCTAAGGCTAGACCAGTGTCAGGATACATACAGGTACTGACTTTCCCAATAACGACTGCCATAGATGTTCATGGCAGCCGGGACCGACGGCTTAACGTGGTCTCCGAGGCACGGAGCAGGCGATAATTGTCAATCAATACGCACATAATTTGGAAAAGTCATATAATTTCCGAAAGTCAGAGGTGCGCGACGTGGGTTCGAACCCGAGACCCTCTGCATTGCAGTCGGTTGGTCTCCCCACTGAGCTATTAAACAGCACTGTCAAACATTATCTTTTATATTTACTCTATAAAGGATATCGAATAGGTGTCAGTTAGTACATTTGATTAGATTTGGTTTGACTTGGAAAGCAATAGAATTCACTTCAAGCGGGGTGTCAAAAGCATCGCCTTAGGCCGACAAAGTTGAGATGTTGGAACCATTTCAGTTGCAAGGAGGATGTGGTGTGCAGGGATCTGCTTGTAGACTACACAGCTGCTTATCATCAAGCAGAGTGTAGGTAGTCATTTTAAGTTACAAAATCAAAAAGTAAATAATTATTCACTTATTGGCAGTAGGTAAGACATAAAATATATTCTTTCTTCAAATTAATGTTTCGAACATTTATTTCTCAATCAAATATTGATCTTCAAGGGTTAACGAACCGATTGTCTGTGAAACATCGTGATCGCATAAAAACTTTAACAAACGAATCTTATAACATCTTTATTAATGGGTGGGTTGTTTGTAATACAGTCATTTTTTGCAAGCTTATAAACTATTTGTAGAGAAACAAAGATGCATTGTTGTTAAGAATCTGTACGAAATAATATAATACGCACCGATGAATCACTCAAGATAATCTATTTACTGTATTGGCACAGATGAAATAAAAACAGATGATCGACTTAATATAAAGCGTTAAATGTACGCACACATGTAAAGACGTGTGCGTACAGCGTACACGTGAATGTGTGAGTGCGTTCACTTATGCGTGTTGTATTGAGACGATTATCTAGTTCTATCTAATTTGTGGCATGGGCTAGGTGTAGATTATACTTTTACATTACATTTTATACTTATACACCCAGATTTAGAACAACTGTTTATGGATCTCATTAATTTAAGTCTCGTGTGGGGACTGGACCCATAACACTCGGGGCAGTGGCGATAATTAGCGCATTTAAACAAACTAATAATCTTATAATATTATAAATAGACATTACCATAGTATAATAATATGCGAACACATAGCGTAGCGTGACATTCTCTTCCAATTGATGGAGAGACTATCTGATCGAAGTCTTTGGATGAAGCACAGCACCAATCGTCATGAAAATCTTTCAAGCGGCTGATATGATGTGGAACATAGAAATGTACTAAAATTATTATTTAATAGTAAACAAGCTCGGCTCTCACTAAGCCGATTAACTCTTCAGTATAATTGTTTGTCGAAGTGCAATGAGATCGACAAACTAACTATCTTTGCGTCGTTTTGGTAAATCAGTACCGGGTGCACTGCACTGCGCCGACTCTTGCGCCGTACCTGTTAATCAATCATTCCCTTTATTTTAGTAATATATATATATATAATGGAGTAACGATAAGTGTTTTTTTATAATTCTTAAGTGGTAATTTATCCAACAACATTAATTGTACATTTTCTTACATTATTTACTAAATGTACTATCGATAACAAGGAAGATAACTTTCTTTGAGAAAATCAAAGTTACTTATCTATCCTCAGTTTGAGAACTTATAATATAGGCGTGAGAATTTGTAATGTATGTATGCAGTTCCTAGAAATTTGGTAGATAATATATATTATTGAGTGAGTCAGTGAGTATTTACTGTGAACGATGGCGACATATACAAATACATAACATTGTGCTGTGTTCCTACTATAAAGAGTACAGCTGGAGCTCGTTTTGGTATTACTGTGGATAAAACTGAACTAGTCGTCACTCTTACACAAAGTCAAAAATCCAAATCGGTTACAAAGTTACATTTATTAACGTTAAATTATAGCGGCGCTGAACATAGGAACAATCTGCTTGAATCACTGTCCTTGGCTTCTTAGGTATGCAGCGCTCTTTTTAAACACTAGTGGCAACATTGCTGTCGCAGGACCTAATTTGATCTTATTTATATCGGATGTGTTTAAATATTTTCTTTCTTTCCTTCTTCTTTCTTTATTTACGTTATACCGAGAAACCATAGGTTACTCAATCTCTTGGTATAACGCAGCCCGTAATACCAAGCAATAGTAAGCATGTTTACCACTTTGGTGATATAAAATGTTATTTATCAAAAATGATATAGCCGAAGGTCAGTCATCCCAAGTACTGTAAATGCTTTCACCTGAGTTTATTTGATGATAATAATATAACCATCTCTAAACTTAATGAAAAAGGCATTGAGTATGGGCCCCGGGCATCGAAATTCCATATAGGCGGTATGACTTGAATGATAAACATTTTAAATATTAGTTAATCTTGTAATCATGTTTTTATCATTCTTCGAGTTATGATTTTCCAACCATATGATCACGGCATGTAGACATGATAGAGTCAACTCAAATAAACAATAATTTTCTGGAGAGATGTGATGAACAGTGATATATAACGCAATGTCGCGACATTTCACTATACATTCTTTAGACTCTGTTGTCTCACATTTTGTCTACTGTAAATATTTAATTAAGCTTGACAAGAGGCTAGGGTTGTAGAACCCGCGAATTAATCATTTTAACAAATTTGTGCCCGACACTATCTGTATCGTGATACTATTTATTATTCTGAGTGCCTAGCGCGAGTTGTTTTTACGTTAACGCGATCGACACGTTTATGACGTTCAGCGCTCCAATTGGCCCGCTCCAAGCTCTTGACCAATCATAGTGCCAAACGCGGTAAAAGTTTCGATCGCGTTATTCTAAAAACAATTCGCACTAGGCACCTTGATCCTTCGGCTAACTTGAGAATCGCTCAGCAAGTATAGCATTGTTCACAAGTAATCACAGAATATTAAAAAAATGCATGGAAAGGTGAAACATCATTCCAGAAAATAGAATTTCTGCAGCGGGTTGCCATTTTAAACAATTCCTAGAACCTCTTAGAAATAGGCTTATATTCTAGATAGGTACATTGATACATTCCAGACATTTTGTTAAATACCAAACCGAATGAATTCTAAACTCTTAGTTAATTGTGTGTTTAACAGTGCAATGTTTTACCGCCAATCTAGCAAAAACAATAGCTTAAAATAATTCAATAAATTTCTACCGAATTTGCTCGCACAATTTATTTCAAAATGTACACATTCGATTATCAAACATTACTTCTGTGCTTATTCCCTTATTCTATGAACAAATAAAAGCTAACGGTTTCTCACATAAAACGTGTATCGACAGCGCTTCAGTTCGTGTGTCCTGATATAAAAGTTTATGACACAATATAGTTTAGCGATTTCTAGGAACGATACGAATATACTCGATTCCGATAATTGACCGCAAAAATGTTCGCAGTTGCTATTTTAGTTGTCCTAGCGTTCTAGGAAACGAGCTAAAATCCAAACGATTATTATAAATGCGAATGTAAGTTCGTTTGTTTGTTTATTACGCGTTCATGCCTCCGATCATGAAATTCGGCATACAAATTGTCAGGGAAACAGAAAAAGACATAGGGTACCTTTCATCCAAAAAACCTGTTACTAATCTATCCTAAGCTAATCTAAAAAATCTGGTATTACCTATAGTTAGTAGTCAAGTAATGGGACACCCGCAGACATAATAAGTTTTTAATAATTATGCCTGGCATTCTAAGAACAACTTTATGTATATTCTTTTAAATAAAAGTTATCTATTAAAATTGTATTGACTGCGGCAATTAATTTTCAAGTTCAAAAGTTCAAGGTAAATTTTTTAGACTACCTAGTTGGTCGCGTGGTATATGTTAGCCTGACCCTGGAGCCATTAAAGGCGAGATGCAACCTGTGGCGAAAAAAATATCTCTACTTACACCTTTCGTGTCACCTGCTGAGAGCCTTCCACCTGGACATCAATTGCCATGGTCGATCTGGAAGTCGCTAAATAGACTCCGAACCTAGGTCGGTCGGTGTAAAGAAAACATGTTTGGGTGGAAACTCTCAGACGGTATCGATCTGGCTTGCGCGTGCGGTGCAAGACATACCATGTCCTGCCATACCTGCGTGCCCGACAACTTGCACGCAAGAGGATCTGATGGCTGCCTCTGCCAACGTAGCTAGCGTAGCTGCTTTCTGGGCGGCAAATATATGATTTAAAAGTGTTTGCCAACGATACGCAAAGAAGAAGAAGATAGCATTTGATCGTAAGGACTTAGGTTAGTCTCCTGAGTAGGACAAAGTGTCATTGGGTTTCTGATAGTCATTCTCAGTAGCTGCACGGATTCTGGAAATGTACTCGGTAGACAGAAATGACCTCGAGCCAGTAGGACCTAAAACATAGTCCTAAACATAGGTCTTAATCCTTCAAGATGAATATGTCAGTAAGAGCTTATTTGTTACGTTTATTACAATATCAAATTTATATCAACCCTGTTATTGGCTACCAATTACTAATTTATTTCATGTTTATTATTGAGGATAACTGTTGTTGGATTTCTGTAAAAAATAGGGTATATACTACTACTGTACTGTTTTAGTTAAATAGTCTAGAATTTCATACCTTGTAGGTAGGCCATCGTTCTTTAAGGGCCGGTACTCCGGCACTTAATAGTCCTAGATACACCAATGACATAACGACTGTACCTAAATATAACGAGAACGCAGATGCGGGTACGACTGCTAGATATAAAACCAAACAAATTATCCAAATTGGATGATTATTTATCGCAGTAATGGACGCACAGGGATAGTGTCTGCATAACTGGGTACGTGGTTCGCTCAAATTAGTAACGATGGCAATTAACCTACTTACCGAGAGATTAATAATTACTTACTCTAGTTTAATAATATCTAGAGAACAGCTATTCCACTTGACTGCACAAACGGCGGTGTTGTGGAAATGCTTTACGTCGTCTTTGCATGGCTCGCAGATTTTATCTATGTTTATGGGTATCTTTTCACTGGGATGTGCTACTAGTAACGTACCTAGAGTCTTAGGATCACGTAAGCTTATTATATGTTTTATAAAAGAAATCAAGTAAATTCCATATATTATAGTCTCCTCTTTACAGTTTGTAGGTATGTCTGTCCTCTGCTAACTAATAGGACTTTAAGCCATATGCGTTCCATATTATCACTTAACGCCTTTTTAGTTATAGAACGGCAGATGTCGTAGGTAAGCAGATATTCGCAGTGGTGGCACGAAGTTTAGAACTGTAACCGGTAGACCGAAATAGACCCGCCCACCATTACGCGGATATAAAAAAAGCTGGTGTAATGTGGCTTTAAACCACCATTACTTATTTTGGTTTTCTGTCAATAGCAGTTTATAAGGAAGCGACGTTTCATCGCCATGTCTTACTGTATCGCCATCTCTTACTTGTCAGTAAGAGATTAGGCTCAGAAATAAAGGCTTCTCCGATATGTCTTCCGATATGTCTATCGGATTGCCTACTAATCGGGTTATGAGAGTGAGAGAATAGAGAGTGCACTTATCGCACTCTTAATAAAATAGCGACTTAACTCAAAATTTGAAAGTAAGGCAATTTGAACTCTAATTGTATATGTTAAATTCTAATATTATATTTGTGTTAAATCTTTGCAATAGAGTTCAAATTTGTTTAATCTAAAATACTGAGATAAGTGTCTGTTTTATTAAGAGTGCGTTATGTTTACATAATTATGTACATTCGTACCTACTACTCGTACCACTATAATAATTATCTTTTACGCAGATAGTAAGTTAACGCTGAGATTGGCAGCCGTAACCAAACTTTGGTCTAGAGGACATGATTAGTACATCTACATACATACGTAACATAATTGTCTTACGTTTATGCGAATGTTACTTACATTGCATTTTATCGCGGTTTAGGTAGATACATTATTTTTAGTTATGTATAACATTAACTATATAAATATACAATTTCGCTAACGTTTCGACGGGCAGGGTGGTAGTCATCTCAATGTTTTAAAGTGCAGTTATTTTATATCAGTTGAAAACAGTGGCAGTGAGTTTCATGCCTTGCTTCTGCTGTTGAAAGCTCTTCTACTCGAACAGACTATTGTTCAATACTGACTTTATTTTTATTCACTCAACTCGTATTATAGTAATATACAACATAAAGAATTATGGCAGTCGTTTAAGCATGAAGTGGTTGTTGTAGCGTCAGAAGTATGCGGTGTGAGCAAGAAGAGGAAAATGATAAAACCGAAGAATGCACGGTGGGATAAAGATGTGGAAGGGGTAGTACGTGAGAAGAAGCAGGCATGGTTGGACTGGCTATCTGTCAGAGCCAATGAAAGAATGCAAGAAGCAACGAATGAGGATGTGAATGAAGCTAGAAATAAGTTTATAAGAATGAATAAGGTAGTGAAAGATGTAATTAAAAGGAAAAAAGAGGAATTGAAAGACGAGTTTGATAGAAGATTATCTGAAGATTTCCGGACCAACGCTAAGTTCTTCTGGAAATCCATTCGCTCGGTTCGAGGTAAAACCGTAACCACAGAGCTAAAATTAATCAGAGATAAGAATGGAAGTTTACTGAATGAAGAAAAGAGCGTACTGAAGCGATGGAAGGAATATTTTGAAAGTTTATTTGAAAGAGAGGAATGGCAAGGGCAAAGTTTCGAAATGAATGATAATGATAGTAGTAATGATGAAAGCCCTATTAATATGGATGAAATAATGAAAGCTTTGAAAAGCATGAAATTAGGCAAGGCTGGTGGATATGATAGGATTACAGTCGAAATGCTTACAGCTGGACAGGGTCTCATAGCAACTCAGTTGTGCCGCCTTTTTAACTTGTGCTGGAATACCGGCGGTGTACCAAGTGATTGGTGCAAGGCCGTCACCGTCACCGTGCCGTCACCTTTATACAAGGGAAAAGGTTCACAGCAAGATTGCAAAAGCTATAGAGGCATTAGCTTGCTCAGCGTCGTCGGTAAATTATATGCGAAAGTGTAAATTGAATATGGGATGTACGGATCAGGTCTTTTCCTTACGGTGCATAGCCGAGAGAGTTTTGGCCAAAGGTCAAAAGGTCTATTGCGCATTCGTGGATCTGGAAAAGGCTTATGATAAAGTGGTGAGGAATGAACTTTGGTCGGTATTATCCATGTATGGAGTGAATAGCACCCTCACGCGAGTTCTGAAATCTCTTTATGATGATTCCAGAGCTTGTGTTAGGATAAATGGGACCTATACAGAATGGTTTAGCATCGAAAAAGGTGTTAGACAAGGATGTGTAGCGTCACCTTGGCTGTTTAACCTATACATGGACAATTGTTTAAAAGATTTAAAAGATAATGAATGGGGATTAAGAATGAATGAGTTACTTATCAAATGTCTTCTTTATGCCGATGACCAAGTAATAGTTGCGTCATCAGCAGAAGAGTTGCAGGCGATGGTAACTATTATGCATGGTGCTTTTGAGAGTAAAGGAATGAAAATAAATGTAAGCAAGACGAAAGTAATGGTATTTGTAAAGGAAGAGTGCGTGACGATGTGTAATATTATGATTGATGGAGAAAAAGTGGAGCAAGTGAAAGAGTTTGTATATTTGGGTACTTTGTTTACAAGGGATGGTAAACATGAGGGAGATATTAAAAGGAGAACGATTGCGGGAAACAAAGTGAATGGAGCTCTACGCGCTTTTATGAACAGTCGAAATGTTTCCGAAAAGGCACGTTTGGCTGTTCATAGAGGACTATTAGTGCCCACACTTATGTATGGAAGTGAAAGTTGGGTATGGCAAAAGAAGCATGAGAGCAGAATAAATGCTGTAGAATTGAGAGCGCTGAGAAATATATGTGGTGTGACTCTGAAAGATAGAATAAGGAATAGTGTGATTAGAGAGAGATGCGGCATGAAAGTTGATATAGTGACAAGAATAGAAAAGGGTATGTTAAGCTGGTTTGGGCATGTAGAAAGAATGGACGAGGAAAGACTGACTAAGAAAGTTTATAAGGCTAGTGTGAATGGAACAGTCGCAAGAGGAAGACCTAGGCGAACGTTTCTTGATCAGATCGGAGGCGTTCTGGACAAAGGCCAGGTTAAGAGCACCTTGAACCGACGTGCGTGTATGAGGAATGTGATGAAAGTGAATGAAGCCAGAGAAGTGTGTCAGGATCGTAGCAAATGGAAATCCGTAGTCTCTGCCTACCCCTCTGGGAAACAGGCGTGAATCTATGTATGTATGTATGTACATAATATATGTAGGTACCTAATTAATTAAGTTTATTGACGTGTCCATCAAATGATCGTATATACATTTTCGTGAAAAATAAGATTTTGTCTTATACCCGAACATTATTACACTTTCTAGCAGTCTGCTTTAACGACACGTGTAATCTAGATTCGCCAGATAGCACCATCGACAACATGTATCTATGATTAAACGAAAGGTAATTAGTGTTTGATAACATCGTTTCCTTATTTGTCACCCGAGTCACTTACTGTAAATGTTTCCATTTATCAAATAAATGCCTTGTCAAGTTACATTAAATGTATTTCCTGAATGAAACGTGTTAAGATACATGCAGAGATTCACGCATTTATATCATTTAAGAAATAAACAGAGATGTTTTAAACCGATACATGATAAAGTGCGTGGCATATATGCATTACTAGATTGTATTGTCCGCGGCTTGGCTCGCGTAAATGTAAGTTAGCATAGTAACATAACTTGTTTCTTGATGAAAGTTACCCTATAATATGTATATTTCTCTGTTACCCTGAAAAAGTGTATGAGAAATTTCATAATGATCGGTCAAGTATTTAAGGCGTGAAAGCGTTACAAACAAACAAACCAACATTTATAATATTAGTTAAGATTTCTTAGAATTTACAAGTAGGTACCCAAACGTCTGAAAGAAAATGACACTAATAACTAATCGCATTACACCGCTGCGTCACGAGACATTTTGATTGCTGTTATGTAGGTATATGTTATTGGCTGGCTCTGCTAGCTGGCTGGTAGATACTTCTCAGCCGTTTTTGGTAGAAAACATGTTAGGTAAATGCAATGAAAACCTGAATAGGCCACAGCGCCAGTTCTCTAGTCCAAATATCGTGATTTTCCTTTATGGCACTAAGCTAACACATACCTACCTATTCAGAAAGAGTCAATTTTTATCACAAAATAGAATATGTAATTAATCTAACACACAATAGGTGGGGATTAATCTTTTGTATCATCGGGTAATAATTTAGCAATGGACCATCATTTTGTTAAAACGAATAGAATATGATGAGATGACTTCAATAATTAGTCAAGTCTAACAGTAATTATGTAAAGAAGTTATGGTCAGAACAAAGACATTAAAATATTACTTAAATATCTTTGAGGTCAAAATTATCATAATAAGCATCTTTATTATTGACATTAATATTTCATGATCACAAATATCTTTACAAAAGGTTATATAAGTACAGATCTATTATTTTCATTTAACGTATATGAGCATCGGTGGTTCAGTGGTAGAATGCTCGCCTGCCACGCGGGCGGCCCGGGTTCGATTCCCGGCCGATGCAAGTTTCTTTTTGTCATATATTTGCCATTAATTTTTTATAATATTATATATGTATAACATAAATTAAATTAAGATATAGAAATAATCAATTCATTTTTGAGAATTTTAAAACAGACACTAAAGATACCAATATTAATATTCGATAGGTATACGACTGGTCGCTGGAAGAAACTTCCTCAAATATAAAATTTCTTTGTATTTCTACCGATGGTTGCGCGGTTTGCTGCAAACCTGTGGGTATGAGAGACGGCAAAGAGAGAATAAGCAACAACAAATGGTGGTGGCACACGTAACAGCTTTATTTTGAAGATATATCCCATGATAGATGCTATAGGGGAGACGTACAACATTTAAGTAAATATTTAGTTATTAAGATTTATTATAGAAGTTATTATATTACCTACTTGTATAGTTGAGTCTCAATTCGGTTAAGAAACGATCGACTGCACTATCTAGCATGAAATGTGATTATGTTTGTTTGTTATGTTTGATGTGATTATGTGACGTATTATTCATCTTCAGGTAAATGAAATAAGAATATTTTCCTATCACTTTAAGAAAAAAGAAACGTATTTTATTGTTTATAACGCATAAATAAACATGCTATTTTGTAAAATAATATATTTGTATTTATTTATGTAATTGACATCTATTAAATATAATAGTAACTACTTTATCAATAAAACAGACATACATCTAAGTAATACCGCTACTCGATCATAGATGGCGTTTGTTTATATATAAATAAATTCACTAGATGTTAAACAAAATAATAAAGTAATTATAATAATAAAAAAATAATTTCATGTCGTTAGGACATTTCCAAATATTGAAAGGCAAGAAAAGAACACCTAGCCTTGACTGATTTTTTAAGCCTATGTAAAATTTTAATGTTCGAAGTTAGACGTGATGTTAATAATACTTTTTATAGATTTAGGTAAAACTAACGATGAACACAACACTCTTCTTAATATGAAAAGGATTAGAGCATAATCCGCTTGCCCATATGGCAGTTCGCACACATCTTCTGTCTTCAACAACAACATTATCCTGGATTTACAGACTTGCAGGATTTCCCTCTAATGTTACCCTTCACCGTTAAGAAATAAGTAATTAATGATAACTAGCAAGAGATAATTAACAATAGATGTACTATACTCCATTTGGTTAGGTACTTAACTAAAGGTAAACAATCTTGATGAGACTTTTTACTTACTTTTTACAACACATATTAAGTAAATAAACTACTGCTTAAACTAGTGGTTCAATTGATTTAGTAATCGTTATTGTTGTATTTTCATTAATCTTTAGCAGCATTTTATTTTTAAACTAAGTTTTTAGATAAAAAGACACATCAAGATTGTTTACCTTTAGTTAAGTACCTAACTAAATGGAGTATAAGTATTTTCTATTTTCCATGTTGATTAGTTCAACAGCATTACCGCTAGAGGCGCTGTTGAGATGTGTATGGCAAGACATGCCGGCGATCATACAGATATTAAGTGACGATGTAATCTTCAATGGGGGTCGTTTACCCAACAATCATACATTTTAGACCTTAAGACGGTATCTAGTACTTATTGTAGTAAACGCAGACGCTGGGTAAGGACTGCCTAGCGATACATAATTATAAAAACTAAATGCACACTATAAAACAACTTGTGCATAAGGTTTGAATATCGGCGATTTATGTAAATAAGTTTTGTCGTTACATGATGGATTGTATACCAAAACAGAGTAAATTTAGTAATTTCAGCATAAACTTGTCAAAAGGCATTAAATAAAAACTGTTAGTTATAAATACCTACACACGTGAGTGTTTTTGATTAATCTTCTTTTATTTATTGTATTTTATTTATAAGTCATAAGAATAATTATGCTAGACTCTATTTGTTAACAACGATTTGGTATGTAGAAACACCTTAAAAGAACTATCGGACCAAGGTTAGGAACACCTACATACGTGCTTGCAAGAAGGTGCCAATCCCTTGTCCTTAACAATTGGCTACGTAGCCGCGTCGTATGATGCAGGTGCTACTGTTGTTATTGTAAACCAATTAGTATTGATGAGGTGCCAACGATTACTCCACTTGGTCAACTGCAGGCATAAAGAATTGACATTGAATCGTGACTTAATTAATCAAAGCACTTGGTACTTATGCCTAGGGATTATCAACCACAGTAAGAAGCTACGCTAGGATAGATAGGTGCATGGTACTTTAGGCTAATATACTATAGGTAGTATTAAACGAGCGAATTTAAATTCAAACTATGGGTGTCAGAATTACTGATTATGGCGTACTGAAATAGGTACTAAGTGGGCGAAAGACTGAGGGCGAACACAAATATTGAAAACGGCGACTTATAAATACGAATTTGAGGTACGAGTTATTCAGAACGATATAATAATGAGGAGATATAATAATGATTAAGCGAACAAATCTATTTTAGTAACAATTTTGTGTTGTTGTATGTAGGCAACTTTTTAAAAGAAATCTTTAGCAAATAAAAATATGATATTATTTTTATTTGCCAAAGATGCCGTTACCAAGTGTGCTTCATTGAAAAGTAGCTGAGCTGAGTATGAAATAAAACACATATTGAATATAACTAAAAATTCAATTAGGTTAAAATACGAATCGGTCATATTTTAATTAGGTACTGCAAAATGAGAGCTGGTTTGGATTTTGTAGGACAGCCCCATTTCCTTTTTGTCCGATTGGTATAAATTTTGCTTCCTGGGGTTGTGTTGTATGTTTGAGCCGAATTGCTAGTCCCAAAATATGTTTACACATATGTATATTTTTTTAAATATTGTGGTCAATCGCATGAACCTTTTTGGCAGCCTGAATTTGGCAGTGTAGTTTCTTGGAAAGCATCAGCTTGTATTTTGTATTCTTCGAAGGTATTTCATTGATTATTGTAGTTTGTTCTAGCATTTGCGTTTTCATTGTAAATCAAATACATATACTTTATGCGTTGCACCAAATGCGTCACGCCGCCCCCTATGAAAAAAATAATAAATGTACGAGCCGAACGAATCTTGTGTGCTATTTTCAGAAGAATAATATGCTATAATAGAAAATATATTAACTCAAATAACATTCCAGTATTTAACGATATTATTACCGCAGCTCACAAACACACCCCAAAACGGTTTTTATAGCACTTCATGTATTAACTCAAATCGGTTATAAACTCACTCACTTAGTATTATTTTCGCCCACTCAGTATTTTTGACTTCCAAATATATATTTAATTCGGTCACTTGGAATTTTAGTTGCTAGCTTAGTTTAATTGTTTCCCACTACTAATACTAGTACTAGTAGCTCATTTTACAATATTTTAATAATTCATGGTTATCGCCAGTTAAGTAAATGTTTCGCAATCATAATTTAACGCCGCTCGGTTTAGTATTAAAGTAATTCATTAACAGTCATCCATATATTATTTATTCGTACGGCTATACTATACACTCTAGAAATATTATTAATAATATATCTGATATGGCGTTTGTCAAGAAAGGCGGCGATAAAATTGGCTCATCCGAAGTTAAGCATTAATATTTGATTGAAGTTTAGAGGTTATAGACATGCACCATACACTATCCATTTCTTTATAGTCCTGAATACCGACTTTATAGGGATTTTATATAATTATTTTACAGCTATTTAAAACTAATATAACTTTTTATTATTGTCATCACAAAAATTGGCATTACCTAACATATGATTGTACCTAAAGCTATGAATACAATAATAATTAAGTATATCAGAATTATAATGTATTATTTAAAGATTGCAGGAATGCACAGTGGCTTAAATGGTTGACTTACCACTGCCAGTACGTCGACTGTTGTGTGTTACTGTTACGGCTAATAGCCGAAGTACGGCTACACCTAGTTTTAGCCGGCTAAACTCAAAAGTAACCTAACATAACCTAACCGCATGTGGCCGGCTGCACCTAGTTGTAGCCGGCTAATCTTAAGTTTATGTTCACACCCACCTTTAGCCGTAACATTACCACACGAGATAATATTTTGTGTTATTCACAAATGGTGTTTTCAAAGTTCTAAGCGATATAGTCATTAATCGAGGTGCGTTGAGTGCGAGTTGTTATTTTTAAATAAATGTATATGATTGACAAATTTAAGCACTATTGTTATATTAGAATGTGACAAGGCTTCTTAACTATTACCACTATGTGAATAAATGCATTTTAGTTAATTCTCAAATAATTCAAATACCATATAATTTTATTATTATATTACCAAAATGGTAAACAGGTTATCCTGATCATAAGGATTGCAATAGTTTACAATACTATAATTTGTTTATTAATAATACTTCATTGTCAGCTGTGAAAGACCTAATTGAAATAAATAAAGACCAGGACATGCAAGCGTTGTCGACCCTGTAACCATTCATACAAGTTTACTAACAAAATTTCAAACAAGCAAACGCAAAACCAGCTATACCAAAATGAAAGAATAAAGCGATACCGAATTACAAGCTTTGTTTGTAAAGTGCAGAGATGCAACTAACAAGGTTTTATTTCTGTTTATGCAACGGTATCATACCCATTGTTACCGTATCCGATTCCAAAGCTTCAAAATTAGAGGACAAAGCGTGGCGGCATAATTGGACGCGACGTCGCTTAGCAAAGCGGATTTCAGGTATTAATGCTTAAAAAACGTCCGGATTTGGTACACAACAGCTTTATGAATTCGTTTGGGATTTGCCATTAATCGGTTGCAGAAATAGCATGACTTTAAACTTGTTATGGGGCGTTTTAAAATTTGTGCAATAGGGTTGGATATTATATTTTTTACGTTGTCGTAGTCAAAATAGTATAAAAGGAACACTTATGATTTCGCTTTGTCTATCCTTATGCCAGAGCGATTAGCCTCGGCGAATATTGGAAATAAAATATGAATTGAGAAGGATATGCTATAAAACAATGGAGTAGTAAAATAGGGATCGGCATTCTAGAGGTAGATGCATGTAGATGTGAAAAGATGTTTCATTGCACATAAGTATGTATTAAATATAAACATATCTTATCCCTCAAGAGTCAGGCAGGTGTATTACTAATTTTGCCAGGACACTGTTTCCAAATTCGTACTGCTACTAGGAATTTCTTGTCTTGCCAACGATCAAAAGATACGTCTATAAGAATGCACGATCTGCAGCCGTCAATGTAGGTAGTTACTAAGGTCAAGCAATTGGCACCTCGCTGTAAGCACGTATATATTCCCAGCCTTGGTCCAACACCTGAAGAATTCGCCGTACCTTAATTTTTAATAGTACACTAGATTTTACTCGAGGCTTCGCTCGATTTTGTCAATAGATTTCTATCTCTCGGAAACAGTACTTTTTCTGGATGAAAGGTACTCTGTCATTTTCTGTACCCACGTGTATACGAAATTTCATGATGATCGGTGGAGTAGTTAGGGTGACAAACCGTAACAAACAAGCGCGCTTACATTCGCATTTTCGTAGATACAAACGTGCTTAGGCTGATGGTAGTGATGGTGCTTTATGTAGCCTATAATGTGTTTATCTCTTCAGAGATAGGTACACTATAGGTTTACAGTAACTGTTCGGTCTCTTCAGAACTTTTAAAGTAGTGTAAATTAAGAAGAGTCTATCATATTGCCAGCGAGCGATGCAGCGTAGTATCCTAGAGAGTCAACTAACAGATTGGATTAAAAATAGAATACTATGTTTCTAAACACAGATCGCCTCGGACGTCACTTAAAAAGCTGCCTATCTTTGAGTTGTATATCTTAGACCCTATAGGGAGCTAAGCGGCGACGTGGTAGGCAGAGGAGTTAATAGAGAGAGAGGACTTAATGTATAATACTACTAATTCATAAAACTTTGCGCAGTTCGGGATTCAAACCCGAAACGTTATCATAATCACATAGGTACCATAGTCAAGCACGTTGGCGGCCGATTAGGTAAGTAGATAAGGTAATAACTGTAGTGAGGTAAGCTTTGTCCTTTTGGCATGTGATTGACAAAGATATCGTATTATTTATTTCTTCCCTGTGACGACAGCCCAATCAGCTGCTTACTGCTAAAAGTACATTATTGAGAAGTTTGTAGTAAACCACTGTTTCGTGATATCGACAATGAGATTGACTGTACGAATGGTGCAGTGGGCAAGCTCGTCGTTGCCACCGCGCTAAGCGTTATTGGTTCGAATCTTACTTGGCACAAAGATTTGAGTGATCCACTGATGATTTTTCTGAGGTTTACTTTTTTGAGGTTAAATTGAGTCTGTTGATTGTATCTTTGTAAGGTCCCCCGCGACACAGGATTGATCTCTAGTTTGTGAGTTGCCCTAACCGACAACCGGGCATGAAGGGTATAATACAGTGAAAGTTAATGAAGCAAAATATCATTGCCTACACCTTAACCTGTCAAGTCATGGAATGCCAGGCTTAAATAAAAACCTACTGTGTCTGGCCGCCGGTATGCCGCTGTGAATCGTCAATTAAAGCAAAAGAAAATCGTAGTGGCCACCAAAATCGTAGGTCTAATAATAGTAGTAATAACAAATTACATAATGTGAGTGCAAATAAAAGTCAATAGGCATTTGATTGAGGCTCGTTATGTTGAATAATTAAAGTTATCAATGCAATAGATAGTGGTGCAGACAACAATGCGGTGACTCAGTGCTGAGTCGTGACACATCGCGCTGTAATGTTTATTGATTACTGCAAATAAAAAGTCAATGAGGCGTCAAGCAATGCGCCCAAATGTTGCGGGTTCTGTGTGTGACTACGATGCCTGTTACTTACAACATACACCTCATGTCTCGTGCCTATCTCTCTCATGTCTAATATCTATATGCCCGAAGGAGTAGGAGAATGTATTATATGGGTATTATAGCGATAGCCTAGTGGGAAACCGTTGGACTGCCACGCAGAGGTCTCGAGTTCGAACCCAAGGCGCGCATCTCTGACTTTTCGAAGTTATATGCGTATTAAATAGTTCATTATCGCTTGCTTTAACGGTGCAGGAAAACATCGTGCAGAAACCTGCATGTCTGAGAGTTCTCCATAATGTTCTCGAAGATATGTGAAGTTTGCCAGTTCAACGGGACAGTTCTGGACTTCATGCTGCTACTGAAAGATTGGTTGACTAGAAAACCGCTTAACACTGCTTGATCCGTTAATCAAACTCAAAGACCTCACAGCAACCACATTCACTACCGCTGCAGCAGTTTGTTTCAAAGCATACAGTTTTAGAAAGTCAGTGTTGTATATTCTGCAGAATATTTAATAAGGTTAGTAAAATCTTCGTGTTTTTTGCCCAATAACTTGCGTATTTACTTCTGCATTATGGCTGTACTTGTTGGACATATGTGCAATATACAGAAACGTTCATATATTACAGGTAGGGCAAATATAGCCCCAAAGGCAGCTCAAGGGAATATCGCTGCTACGTAGTTTCACCAACGCAGGTCTTATAAACATAGATTCGAAATATATTGTATCAAACTCTTATACCTTTTTTACGAATATCTAATATTTTAGTTTTACAAAAATACACAGCTGTTTGTCGAGATTGCATACTTTAATTTTTAAACAAATAAAGTCCTATTTCGATCTAGATATGTACATTTTAGATTAATTTAAGAACTTATTCGGTACATAATTTTAATCTTAAATGCAAATGGTACAACAAGGTCTTTGAAATAACGTTATAGAAGTTCAGTCGCTTCTTTATATATTATGTTTTAGTCACGTATGCACATAGTTAGAAACATTTACAAAAAAAGAAAAAAGTTGCCTTCCCTAATATCATGAAGTCTATATTCACTAACATCTCATATAATAAGGCTAATAAGGCTTAACGAACATTAAAAGAACGGACTCAAACTAAAATCTATTTTTTTAGTAGTAGTGGAGAGGCATAAGATACTGCAAACTTCTTTTACTTTTTATCAAAAAGTATATCCTTTCTTAAAATGTAAGCTATCTACACCATATCTATATCTATCATTAAATTTGCACATAGGGTAAAGACGCTCACGCATGCCAGCTGTCTTGTGCTAGCTGGAGTCTCTCGCTGGAGTTGAATAAGGTCAAAATCTGCACAGAAATTTAAAGTCGTAATGTCACAAGTTGTAATGTCGCATGTGGCTTCTTTTCAAAGTAGTCATAGCTTTAATTAACACTAAAGTAGTCTCCCCGTGACCATGGCTGCTGAAAAGCAACCGAAACGTCGGGGAAAGTGTAAAAATAAATTAAATCTAAATAGTTTTAATAATAATTTAATTAGTTTAAAAATTTGTAAAGTTTAATAGTAGTAGTAGTGTAACAATTTTCAAAATTTTGTAATAAAGTGTCAAATATATAACGCGATAAAATCCGTATATAGCAGTTTAATTTCAATGAATAATATTCGCGTAAATAGAAGACAATATTAACTAAAGTATTTCGTTTATAATTCAGTTAATTAATGAATAATATAATAAACGAGAGTAAGTACCTAATTGAAGCTTTGAATCTTCAAAGATCTCTATTCAGATACGATATTAAAGGCTAAAATATATTTATATATAATATTTTTGATCTTGTCTTAGAATCATGTTTTAACAATCCTACGATTTACATTATGATGAATAAATAAAAAAAGGTTCGTTACGGGCATTCAAATATCAAACAAATTTTATTTTAATAGAGAATCAAGAATTGCAATACATATATAATACTGTAGTAATACTGTGATTGCTCAATGAACGAATGAATTATTTAGTTAAAATAATATTAAGTACTTAGTTATTTTACCTATTTGTACATCTGAATGAACAGTGATTCATGCTCTTTCATAAATATCCCATAAGTAGACATTTAATTTTATTACCTATTGATTGACATTAACAAGTCTTCGTGTTCAATTGATCAGTATATTAAATAAAGATTCATTAAATTTTATTACTGTCTGCAAACGCGACATACTACTATTGGTCAACACGAAGAATTTATTAAAGGCATTTTTTTCGCTATCTCTTTTTTTTGAAGCAATTTCGATTGCACGGATGGCGCAGTGCTTTAAGTGGTCGTCTCGATACTTCCACTGCGTTGAGTGTTGTGGTTTGGATCCCCACGCAAGACAATCATTACCTGATCCACAATAGATGTTCAGTGTCTAGGTGTACTGTTTGTTCCTTATTTCTATCTTATCTTTGTAAAGTCCTCCACGGTACAGAAACGACTCCTAATGCGGATGTTATCTTCTTTAAACAAACAATCCAAGCCTACTTTTGGACATAAATCTAGACTCTGCATCGAAAGGTGCTGCACAAATATTTGACCAAATTATATAAAAAATACCCGGACCTTTTTATAAACTTAACATTTTTGTCTTGTCATGCTTGGAGTAAAGAGAGAGAGTGGTTGTGCAAATCAATTAGATTTTTCTGTTAGTAGATTTTTAACAGTGTGTAGCTTGGAGTGCTACTTGCGGGTGAAACTGAGGGTAAAATATAGGTGTATATACCGCCTGCTCATTTGGTAATACTAATCTGGCAAGCAGATGATCTATATTAAAACAGGCGTATAAATGTGAATGTCGGTCTGTAATGGGACTTATAAAAGCGTGTGTCTGAGATATCTGATAACAGCCCTTTCCCTGATTAAGAGTACTAACGGTCTTACCATTTAACATTTGACTGGATGCACTGGATGCATAGCAGCGCATATGCGTAGCAGCTTAAGTAGTCGGCTCGCTACTGCCACTACGCAGAGTGTTGCGGTTTTGATTCCCACACGGGACAAAAAAATGTCGGTTCCACTAATATTTGTTATGAGTCTGGGTGTTCTTTGTATTCATTATTCGAATGTTTGTAAAGTCAGCCGCGATACAGGAATTACTAATGTGGGGGAAGTATTCCTAATGTTTATTATTTGTTGTTTGAAATCTTTCTAATAATATATTCTATCACATACACACAACACCATCTAGCCCAAACTAAGCAGAGCTTGTACTATGGGTACTAGACAATGGATAAACATACATATATACTTTTTTTTGTTGTAAATACATACATATTATACATAGAAACACCCAGACCAAGACAAACATCCATGTTCACGCACACAAATGTTTGACTTGTGCGGGAATCGAACCCGCGACCTTAGGCGTGGCAGTCGGTTACACTAACCACTACGCCATCGAGTCGTCAAACGTTTCTGTCTCTATTTAACGTTATTCTCATTATCATATTCAGACAGTTCCAAACTTTTGTTACCGCTTTGGCAGATAGCTGTATATAATATTGTAAATAGTAATTTAAGCGTGACTCATTGTTTTTGCATCGCCACTGCGGAACCCTGATGTATTAACTTTGTACGCATCCCGTCTGTCAATGATAAAAATATTACAGTTGCTATGAAAGTTCTGTTTTAATAATTTCCAATTTATAGATGAGTTGTCTGGTCCGATAAAAACAGTAATTTCTACCACTGAGGTTGCTAGCAAATATACGGCTCGCCTATTGGTAAACGGTTACCTGAAAAACCATTTATGTCCTTCTTGAAGAATATTTTTGATCCTCGTGTAGGGAACTTTAAAAACCTCTAAAAAACGAACTGAAAGAACACTCAGACTTGGACCAAATATTAATGGATCACACCATTTTCTATTCCGTGAGAGGTTTGAACCCTCTTAAATCGCTAAACCATTCGTATAGCCGGTATACCATTTATTAATTTTCGTCATTTATGTGTCAAATCATTTATTAACTGTAGTCAACCGAAAATATCTTCGATAACATTAATTAACGAGCACAGTATGCAAAGTGTACATTGATTAATTAAATATCAGGTGTATATTGACATGTAGTCGGTTTAGATTAACACGTTCGATCGTTAGTTAACCTAGTATAAGACTAGTTGTAGTCTAATACCTATATAAACTTAGACATGATCGAATTCTAATAGTCAAAACTTGAATACACAGAGGACGTCATGCGGCGATTTAGGTGGACTTTGCAAACAGTCGAAATAAATGTATGTTTATATTCTTACAATTAACTTTACCTTTGTAACGGGTTTAAGGCAAGTGCTGTGCTTGAGGTGTAGGGACGATGCCTGGGTGGAGCAAGGTGTTATTGGGCTATTGTGTGAATCCCGGAAGCAGAATGGAACCTGGAATTGTGTCTGCTAGACAGCATTAGGAAAATTGTGTGTAATAAACCTCTGTCTACCTTTTCTGAGAGAAAGGCGTGAGTCTATGTATAAACGATAAATTCTCTCAAAACTTCTTTCTAGTTGAGCTTAAACTTATCATGCGAGGTGTTTCGTCAACGCTACTGATGTGCATAGGAGGTAGTCGAATACACTTGATCGTTGAAAATAACTTTGTACTTTCATGAACAACGCCACCAAAGAAAATATTGAGAAACAAACAGAGAAACAAACAAACATAAAACATAAAAGTTCATATATCCTATATCGGAAGTTCATTTATGCCTTTACGATAAAACTATCTATCGATCTAGATTCGACAAACTGTGTGAAAGCACTTTGTACTGCCTCCAGGGAAGAAATTTTTTTTGTTTTGAAAATTGTTCATGTCACGAAAAAAATGGTAGTCTGTTGGAGCAAGGTCTGGCGAGTACGGAGGATGACGTATCGTTTCTAACTGCAGCTCCTGTAGAGTTACAACGGTATCTCGTGCAGTGTGAGGTCTTGCGTTATCATGGAGCATTAGTGGTGAAGATCGATTCACGAATCGGGACTATTTCACTGCCAGTTTCGCCATCCTTATTCGAAGTTCGTCACAGTAAACATCTGCTGTTATTGCTTGATCAGACCTGAGAAAGCTATAGTGAATAACACCATAAAAAGACTACCAAACAGTTACCATTACCTTTTTATTGGCAAGCTTTGCTTTAGAGCACTGTTGCGGCGTTTGACCAGGGGTCAGCCATTGCATTTTTCGCTTACGGTTATCGTAAAGAATCCACTTTTCGTCACATGTCACAATTCGATCCAATATTCCTTAATTTTTGTACCGATTCAACAAGGCAACACAAGTTTCAACACACATTTCTTTCTGCAGATCAGTCAAATCATGAGAAACCCAATTTTCATATTTTTTATTTTATTGATTTGATGCAAATGAGCCAATATTGTAGGTAGGGTAACGTTAAACCATGCTGCTAATTCCTGGGTAGTTTGACTCGGATCGGCTTCCACCATCTCCTTTAATTAGTGTTATTTTTATGAGCGGTATACCACGTGGTTCGTTCTTCAAGTAGAAGTTTTTATTACGAAAGCGTTTAAACCAAAAATGCACGGTGCGTTCATTAGCAGTCTCCTTTTCAAACGCAGCGTTGATATTGCGAGCCGTTTCTGCCGCATTAGTACTACGTCGGAACTCGTATTAAAAAATGACTTGGATTTTCGAAGTATCCATCTCTCCCATCTAAGCGGCATAAAAAAACAATTGAAAGTCAAAAAATGGATTTTGCACATTTTTGAAAAGAATAATCTTGTAGTTATCATGTGAAAAAAGTTTCTCTCGAAAATCTCACATCATGATGGTTTTATGTCAATTGAAAGTATCTATTACTATACAACGGCAACTTCATACTTTAACGCCTATTATTTACTAATTATAAATATTATTGTTGTATCCCAAATTGGTAGTAATCTTTAAAACAAAAAATTATAAGCAATGTCTCTCTCAAATAAGAATTTATAGAGCAAATTAACTTGAAAAATACTATCTTACGTAAATCATTAATGCGTCCAAACAACCTGGTTATTATTTTTTTAAGGCAAAGCATGAGATTATGAATAATATAGCTATTCATAATTTTGTAGCTATTTAAATTTGGGCACTTGCTACTATATTTAGGTGTAGAAAAGTCGTATATTGTTGCTACTTGTCGTTTGATAAGGATACTTTCAAAATGAAGCAACTGGCATGAATTTAAGATCGCGTCATTAACCAGTAAATAAAGTTAATATAATAATAAATAAGTTCAAAAAATAAAGTTATATTTTAAGATTTCCAATACCAATGATAACAAATGGAAAATTTAAGGCCTTCTTACTTGTTGAACAAAACAATCGTTACGAAATGTTTAAATCAACTTCGCAACAAATTTATTTAAGTAGGTAACTAATTTGTTTCGTCACGTGTTCCGCTTCTACACGTGGCGGCCTCAACGATTTGGCAACGATAGAGCTTTGTCCTTTATTTTTTTTAATTCTACAGTTGTTTCTTATTTATTTCTTAAGCATATTACTTTTGCTAAGATTAGTTTAAAGTCATTAAAACACTTGCGATGCTTATGAATAAGCTTGGTTATAAAAAAAATTTAGGAAAATCGCTTGTGTGTGATGCTGTGGGATTAGAGGTATAATATACATATGTATTGTATAGTTTACAATAATAATATCAGCCTTGTATTAAAATGCCCAGCAGTGGGTTTAATACTAATATGTAGCAAATAAGTATGGCTACATATTAAGAATAAGAATAAGATTAATAATATATAAGCCAATTTTGCTTGAGTCAATTAATTTATTTTAAATGTGTCACAGTAGTTCTGGCTAATATGGCAACATGTTTGTAGGCGTAATTTAAATGAAGCCCAATGTCCTCATTATTTATTTTATATTTTAGGTACTCAGTAATTATTATTATTTTTTGAGCAGCGATAGCTCAGTGGGGAGACCAACAGACTGCAATACAGAGGGTCGCGGGTTCGAACCCACGCCACGCACCTCTGACTTTCGGAAGTTATATGACTTTTCTTTTTCAAAATTCGCACGTATTGATTGACAATTATTGCCTGCTCCGTGCCTCGGAGAGCACGTTAAGCCGTCGGTCCCGGCTGCCATGAACATCTATGGCAGTCGTTATTGGGAGAGTGTCGACACAAAAGATCCCACTGGGTCGAAGTGTCGCCGGTTTGCACTGACTGGCCCCCACATAAGATATAAGATACATTTATTATTTTAAAAGTAATAGTATTGTAATATTATTAATGTAATTAATTCGGAACTCTTAATTACACAATACATTGATGTATGATTTTAAAAAAGCTAGGTATATATATTTCCCTGGTTTTACAACATTTGTTTGTAGCACGTACATTTTACTGTCCGCTAAATATATAAAATACTTCGCGGACAGTAAAATGCACGTGCCAATAAAAATATATATTCTATACCTACTAACTTTAATATTAAAAATACGAACGTGAGTTTGTTTGTTTTTACTACACTTTCACGCCATAACTTCTCGACTGATCATCAAAAAACTTCGCATTCATATAGGCAGAGGAACAGAAAAGGACATAGGATAATCATTATCCAGAAAAAGTACTATTACCAACTTAACCTACATTTATGCGAGCGAAGCCGCGGACAAAATCTAGTAGTTATATAATCAAAAAGCTTAAAAGTATATATAAGATAGGAAAACTAAGATTAAATTATGTTTTAATCTTTAAATATATAACTTTGAAGACAAAATCTATACTTACGTACTTACGTACTTACAAAAGTTACAAATGCCACATCTAAATCTTTTGGAAGAAGATTACAAAGAGGAAAAAGATTACGCCCAACGTGGGGCTCGAACCCACGACCCTGAGATTAAGAGTCTCATGCTCTACCGACTGAGCTAGCCGGGCTGGTGAGTAGTATATTGAAATTAATAATTAGGTCAAGTTGACTACGTATTCCATGTTTGTTCTGTCCTGTGATCCATATCTATCAACATATTGGAATGTCTGTTATATAACTTTTATACGTTAGTAAATATTGGTTTATTTGCGTTCATAGATAAATACTTAAGGCCACTCCTACCACTGACAAGTAAAAGTTATCCGAAAGATAAATCGCATGCTGTCTCACTCATGTTAGGTTGAAGAAGAGAGATGGCGAGACTTTTATCTTATAGATAAATTCTATCTGGGGGTGTCAGTAGAAGCCCTTAGAGTAGTTATTTAAATTAAATTCTTAAGCAAATGGTTTATGTACCTACTTTAGTTAAATATTAATGTTCCTATAAAATTTGTAGAATAATGATATAAAAAAGGCGAAATATGTATGATGATATTTATAATATTTAATTTTGTAAAATTCCGTTGCTACCTATTTCATGTTTAAATTATTTATTCGTGCCGTTTGTAATTATTGCAATTCAAATAATTTCTCGTGAAACAAAAATACACTTGTTTTATAAGAAAATTACCTACATTATAGAGATTGAAACAAGAATAACATTGATTGTGATAAGAATGTCTTCGTAAAATGAATGATGTCAAACTATCTTAACCTTTGTGAACTACATTTGAGTAAAGAATTTAATTATTTGAATGTAAAATGACATGTGCATATAAGTGTTTATTTTTATTGTTAGTTTTAGAATAAACATATATTTTATCTTTTTGATGTTACATGTATTCTACCTACGCTATACATAAAAAAATGCAAAGGCCATTGACCAGTAGGTACATAACGACTAAGATTCACTTTACTATCAATTAAAAAACGCTTTTCGGGTTTCCACATGAATGTTCTTTTTGTTTGATAATAAAAATACCTACAGGCCTACCACATAAATAAAATGTATGTAAATATGACAATTATAATTTTTAATAAATGATTAGATTTTGCCCGCGGCTTAGTTCGCGTAGCCGCAGGCGCATAGCCAGTATTTTTTTCTGTATGAAATGTACTCTGTCTTTTTCTGTTTCCCTTACAAGGTGTATGCAAAATATCATGATAATCGATCGAGTAGCTAAGGCGTTAAAGCGTAACAAACAAGCAAACAAATAAACAAACTCACATTTGCATTTGTAATATTAGTTAGTATAAAGAAATTTTACTTTTTAGAATGTTAGATTAAGATTCAAAATAAGTGCCTATAATTTCATGTTGAGGCTACGAAGGGGCTGGTGGTCATAGTCTTATTCGTGACGACAAACTCCTTAAAAGTTAAAGAATAAAAGAAAAGTGAGGATAGCGTAGTTATTTAATATTTATTTATCAAAATGATAAAATGTACAAGGTGATCAGTGATCACATAGTAGGCGCCTAGCGCCGTCGTCGCCGGCGGGCGCCCCACGGCACCAAGTATTATCAAACACAAAAGTTTTATTTAATTACTTATTTCTAATTTACACTCAAATGCTAAGTGCTGCTACTAGCCATGTAGATCACGAAATTATAAATAAGATCGAGCAAAGGAAAATATCTAGGCAATTTTTTTTAAGAATGTTTGAATAAGGATGACTCTTCTCGTCAAAAATTAAGATTAAAGTCATTTTGCATTATTTGTTACCCACTTTTAAGAAGTACTATAAGTATTTTAATATATTTAAAATACTTACTAATGTCTCCGGAAAAGTAATAATAGAATTGTGTATTAAAATAATAAGAATAAATCGTAATTTATTTCGTATTCCAAAGACGGGCAGAATACAAAAAAAAAATTTAAAGAAATTTAAGGTATAAATATTATATAAATAAAACAGACGAGCACAAAACAACATTTAAAAATACTCAACTCTGCAAAATAAATATATACATAACCTTCAATCATCAAGTAACCAAAAATATATTGCGGATTCAAATAACAAGTCTAGAGCTACATGGGATACATGTAGTAAAACGTAATATGGGTAACAAACAGATTAAAGAATACATTGATAAGATGCTTGACAATAATATTACAACCACTTCAGGCCCTGGCATAGCTAACTATTTTATTGACTTTCTTAAAGATAATGTTGTCATAGAACAAAATGCTACAACTGATATGAACATCGAAAATATTAATAATCATAGCATATTCCTAGAACCCACTTATGCAATTGAAATTTATAATGTAATAAAATCTTTAAAAGCTACAAGGTCTTCAAGCTATGACAATACTACCACAAATATCAATAAACTGGTATCCAAATATATAGCCCAACCGTTAGTGTATATTATTAACATGTCTTTCGAACAAGGATGCTTGCCGGATAACTTAAAGATATCAGTAATTAAACCATTACATAAGAAACGTTCCAAGTAGACAAAAACAATTACCGACCTATAGCTTTAATACCTATAATATCCAAAGTTTTCGAATAAGCGATGTACAAGAGAATACATAGAAATCTTTTCCAAAAAATACGACGTATTGGCTAAAGAACAGTGCGGGTTTAGAAAAAATAAATCAACTCAGTTAGCTTCATTCGAATTAGTAAAAACAATAATTAATAATATAAATGCAAAAAAAATGTGTAGCGTATTTTTAGACTTAAGCAAAACCTTTGATTTTGTTAACCATTCCAAACTAATTTCCAAACTTGAAAAATGCGGTATAAGAGGTGTAGCGCTTAAATGGTTTGAGTCATACCTACATGGAAAAGACAAATGACTCAAATCACAAAATTCGATGACACTACAAATATTTTAGAAAATTATATTTCTATATCGCGTACTAATAATTTCGGTATACCACAAGGAAGCGTTTTAGGGCCTCTGTTATTTTTAGTATATGTTAATGCCCTCCCACAAGCAGCAGGCATTCATGATTGCATCTTGTTTGTAGACGATACTACTGTATTTTTTGGATATGATAAGGCAGTACATTATAATATTGAAATAAATAATACTTTACAAAATATAATAAATTGGCTGAGTGTTAATACTTTAAAAATAAACATAGATACAACTAAGTTAGTTAATTTCGGATCGTACAAAAGCCAAAGTAAAGAGTTGAGAGTTGCCTATAATAATCAACCGGTTGAACAAATAGCCAGCACAAAATTCCTAGGTATTATAGTTGATCAGCATTTAACGTGGAGAGAACACATTGACAGTATCTGTAAGAAGATAAATAGGTTTATGTTCACTATTAGAAAAGTTAAAAATGTAACGTCAGTATAGATCTCTTTAATGGTATATAATGCATATGTTAGTTCTATCATTTGATATGGTATTGTTGTATGGGGATATTCACCAGATATTATGCGTGTCTTTATAGCTCAAAAAAAATGCATTCGTGCTATCTACAATGGTGCAAACCGTGGTATCTATAACTGTACAAACATGCAATGGTGGGATTCTTGCAAATTAATTTTTAAATCACAGAAACTTTTAACTGTCCCTTCTATATACATATATCTACGAAGTAGCAAAATTTGTAAAATGCAACCCCTAACTATTCGAAAGAAAAGATAATACTAATAAGCGTAAAGTCACTCATTCTTATCTAAAAATGCCAGTACCACATACAGAAATGTTAAGACGTAGTTGTGTGTACATGGCACCGCTGGTATTTAATTCTTTACCTGAGGAAATAATATACCTTCCTTATAATAATTTCTGTACAGCTTTAAGAAATTGGTTAATAAAAGAGAGCTTCTACTCAATTGACGAATTTATTAAAAAGTTTGCCTCTCATTCCTATCACTTTAAAAATGTATTGTAAAACACGTTTTTAAAGTTTATTGATAGTTTTTGATATTAGTGTATGAGTTTCTGTTATGTTTAAAATTGACTTTGATTTAGGATTAATATACAATATACTGCGATCTATGATGTGCATTGTGTAAAGTACTGTGTTCTTGTTAAGTGTTCCTATTTACTAAAAGTGTAAATGTATAAAAATTTGCATGCTATTTAAATATGGCGAAATGTGCTCAGCGCCTATAATTATGTACTTACCACCTACTTTTGTAACTACCACATTTTACGCAAATAAATTATTATTATTATTATTACAAATGGCAGATATCTCTTGTATTAACTGTCAAAAGAAAGTCTGAAGTAAGAATTGATATCTGAAGGATCTAGCGATCGAGACGGTTATATGTAATAAATGTAATAATTCAACACAAAAGCTATATTAATATGAATCATTTCTATAATAGCATTTATCTTATTTAGGGAGATTATGAGTATAATTGATTGTGAAATAATAATAATAATAATAATAATATTCTTTCACATACACACAACACCATCTAGCCCAAACTAAGCAGAGCTTGTAATATGGATACTAGACAATGGATAAACATACATATATACCTTTTTTTTTTGTAAATACATACATATTATACATAGAAACACCCAGACCAAGACAAACATCTATGTTCATGCACACAAATGTTTGACTTGTGCGGGAATCGAACCCGCGACCTCAGGCGTGGCAGTCAGTTACACTAACCACTACGCCATCGAGTCGTCATCGATAATGAAAAATGAAAAATAAAAAAAAAATCAATATTTATAAAGATAAAATTAATAAAAAAGGCTTCTTATTTATATATACATATATTTATCATTAAAATTGAACTAACTTATACGAACTTTAAAGTAGTCATTTACAAAGACAGTACTTTCAAACTATAATAAACATTCAGTTTTTACTAAGTTTATATATATATAATAGGCTACGATCCAAATACCTGACCGGTAGCCAAATATTATTTGCGGTGGAAACCTAGCGGCACATCAAGGATAATCGTAAAAGCGAAAGCACCATGTGCCTAAACTGTATAATAACTATCAAATAAGTAAACGTAAATCAAAACTGCTCCAACTTCCTTCCACATTAAATGCAACGGCATATTCCTCAATGCAACCCGAATCGTTAATATCGCGAGGATGATATAAGTCAATAAACTGTTGTGCGTGAGCATCCCCGATCAGTATTCGGTAGGCGCGCGGCGCGGCGGAGGAAGTGGCACGGCTCGACAGTTAGCTTTTACTTAGCGCCGATGACCTAAGCTTACATGCGCTACGTGTAATACCTAGTTTAGGTACAGTTCCCTCGCAGTCAATGACTGCAGTTAAGGGCTGTAGTGAGCGACTGATGCTGCTATGGAGCGTAAATGACTCTGTGTTTGTTTGATCGTGATTCTTTGGTAAATTGCAACAGCTTGACTATGATTAGCAGTTGCAATTGAAATGTACCTAAGATAGAAAGTGCAATTTGCAAAGAAAAAATAAATAAAAATATTTTAGTTAATTTACGTTTAAGTTTTAAGTCAATATATTTACTCCATGTTTTCAGCTTGAAATATCCCTTTTCGATCAACATAAATAGTATAAGACTAATGCTAATTACGTTTCTCATTTATTGGACCATCAGGTGGTTACGGTATCGTACTCTAATATCAGTTTTAAAAGGATAGTATATTCCTTTATCGCAAAGAATATATTCGTTTACATACGTTATTTGAAAATGGAATGAAAATACAGTAATTATTAAATAGTAGCAAGTTATTTATCCACCCTATTCTAAATACGATACTACCAACAAGTTGCAAGATATATTCTCCATTTAATTTAGAAAGTAAACCTTACAGCAAATGAAACACAACGATAGAAAATGAAACAAATTGCTAGCGCGGTTGAATCGGAACAACACCTTATCTTAACACGAGGCTTGTGTTCGGCACTGTACACGATTACGTTGATAAGTATTTGTATCTGGATGTGGGTCACTGGACCTCGATACTGTAGCTTTTAAGCAATTAAGTGCAGACGTCAGCTGGCTGTGTTCTCAGGATTAACTTAATTTCTCGATGCTCCGGCAATACTAGCCAGCTGTGTTTAGTTTCTGATTCGATGTCTCCAAGTGAATGCTTAGTTAAAGACTAGCAGTAAATGTAGTAAAGAGTTTTGTTGAACTATCTTTAATTTTCAGTAGCGTTTTTATTTCTTATCTATCAAAACGCCAATTAGGTCGCGAAGTAATTATTACTTATGAATTACTAAATTCAAGATACTGTTTATTCAAGAAGATTCATTCATAGATGTCAAGGTGGATTAAGTCGCAAGGCAAAGAGGCAGATCAAAGGGTGGGGCCCACTTAGTTCAGGACTTTTTACAAAAAAATAGCCCCTTAGAGAATTTACTCCGTTTTACAGCAGTAACCAAGCATTGTGTTGTATTCCTGTGATAAGTAGGATTTTAAAATTATTAAAGGAGCGTCTGAAAGTACAGCGATTTCCTCTTGAAGGGTTTTGTAAACATCCATAGCCGTTGGCTATCAGCTAGTATGAAATTGGTCCTCTGGGTAGTACCATAAAGTCCCGAGTTCGAATCTTCGCTTTGGTCACGAATGATTTTAAGGGTTATTTATTAAGAAAAAGAGTCTGATGTCAGAAAGTTGGTGGTTTTCGTTCCTGTGCAGATAGGTATGTGCAAAGCTTGAGAACCTGTTGGGTTCTGCGCCTGACCTTTCTTCGGTCCTGTAAGATTACCGTTCCAATGGACTGTGAGAGAAAGAATAAAGAGTACACTTGTGTTAACACACATGCTTGTACACAGTAATATCTTCTGCGCTTAAGGCCGGTCTCCATTATGATTCACCGTCCTAATGGAAACTCGCTCTGGTAGACATTATATTATAAAAATCATCATTATCACCATATATAATATATTGTAAATATCATATATAATATTTTAAACTAGTTTATTCATATAGGCTACAATTCTACAAGTCAGCTTCATTTTATAAACGGATCATTATAACTTGTTTCCATTTTGACTCATACAAGTAATTGTTGACCCACCTAATGACTATTCTATCTTATTAAAGGTGGTTTGTGTATTTTGTGGTTTTCTAATAAATGAGTTAGCACTTTGCGCTGGTTTTTCCAGTGAGTCACGGCGCTAGCGTCAGTGAAATTAGGCGGAACAGCGTTTGGATAGTTGGTTTAGGCCCCTTTCTGACTAGTTCTACTAAATTACCTACTTCTACGTTGCCTGTAGGTACTGTTAAGAATAAAATAACGGTATGCCTTAGAAATCCAACGAATCAAAGTAATTCGCTAGACCGTCTGCCACATCGTGTCATAACAGAAAAAATGTTGAGGTAAATTGTAGTTACCGTTACGTAATAACACTTTTTATGTTACAACTGAATGTTTACTTTGTAAACATTAGTCAATTCGTGTTATTCATACTCATTCAGAAGTTATAGTGATTAGTTTCAATAATGAGTAGGTAACAACAAAAATAACCTATTGGTAGCCATGTTGGATAAATAAAAATGTGGAAACGTGTTTAAACTAACCGTTTTTAATTTTAATGGTACTTGGCAATTTTATTCAAAAGAAAAGTCGAATTCGATATACTATACTATATAAATGTATAGCTACTATATTAGTAGTTCAGTGTTATAAATCTGTCTGTAGATCACATATTATGGGTATTTGCGCTGATCCAACATACAATAATTACCTTAGCACGGTGTACATTTCTGCTTCGCACGTTCACCTCACATGTTATTCATAAGCTATAATGTTAATCATAACTAGCTTTTGCCCTCGACTTCGCTCGCGTTATCTAGATTTTGTCAATAAATTTCTATCCCTCGGGGACAGTAGTTATTTTCTGGATGAAAGTATAACGTGTATGCGAACTTTCATAATAATCGGTCAAGTAGTTAAGGTGTGAAAACGTAACAAACAAACAAACTCACTTTCGCATATAATATTAATTAGGATATACTTTACTTTATAACTCACTAACCACTATATTTTGACGTTCATAACTGTTACTTTTACTTTTCATAATTTAGTGGAATATTCTAAAACGTCACTATTTTGTCTTTAGTTGCAAGAGGAAGTTTGAGACGTACCAGAAGGTGTTTATTACGTTAACTGTCAGCTGTATAAACCATCTCAGTAGTGATCATTACGTTTTATATACCATTAGACGGATATATAGGTACCTATATATCTTACCTCTAGACGTTTTATTATTCTTGCCCTAAATATCTTCCCGTCTAAAGCTCCGGTCTCATTGGCCAATCTTAGATAGAGATTCCGATAAAAAATTAGCTTTAGTTTTTCTATGATCCAAATCAAATAATAATAATTTATCACTTAGGTCACTATGTAACAATTATGAATGTCAAAGTTTAGTGGAGAAACCTAATCATTTTAAATCGCCATTGTATTAATATTTCTAGATTAACAACTCAGCATCAAAATTAAGACGTTTAATAGTAAATTACATTTATTGCTAAGTGTAATTTTGTTACCAAAATGTATAAATGATTTTGATGATATTGTCTGTATATGTGCACGTGTTATTTATATACAACTACTTTATACAGATTTTATCATGACACGCTTTAGTTAGTGTATTAGTGTTGTTAGAAGAAGCCGCGATAAAATTCGTGAAAAAATTTTTCATTTTAAATTATTTTGACTTTGTTGTTGAATTAAGGCTAAATTTAATTGGTATATTTCAAAAACTGCCTCAATATTTTTTGTATTTGGCTCTATATTTTCCAATATTTATATCAGTTACAATTTATTGATATTCTTTCGTCTTCAGATAAGCTAAGCGTAATTAGGCATAGGTTCAGAAATATAATAAATAATAACGTAGTGACGATCGAATCCACGACAATCGCAAGCTCCATGTCTTGCCTATTAGGTTTATACCTACTACACATAATTACTCACATTCCGTTTGGTTACTAGTACAAGGAATGACCACTAAGGCATCGTTCGTCTAAACCTAATTACTTTTAACTGCAACAAAAGCTTACTTAGATTCTGTGTCACTTTAACAAGAACCATGTAGGTACATACAACTTAATTTTAGTTATTGACATAGTTTTTCTGGACTAACTAAATATATTTTTCGGTACACTTGTTAAACATACGTCAATACAAATACATTAAACTTAGTGAATAAGTCAAGCAGTGAATTGGAATCACTTAGTTCTACGAAGTAACGGGACTTCCAACCGCAATTAACTAAATGCTGGGGTTTAGGAGTCATTTTCATTTTATTATAATATGCTGTCTAATACGATTACCTAGTAGTTACGACTCCAGGAAGTAGAGGGATTTATTTCACCTATATACCAGCCGATTCATCAAAACTATGACGTTTAAAATGAAATTCTCTGTCGTAGTTTTTCAATGGTTCGGAATACACTACATATATGACTTATATGAGGCACTAAAATATATTCTGTTACTTGACAAATTATTCTGGATCGATTTTTGGATAAATATATCTTATTATAATTTATCATTTATAATATATGTAGTAAGAGCGATTAAGCTTAAATATCTGTATTTTCTGGAAATGAAAACGTGGCTAAGAACATACTTTGGGTCACCTCGTAACTACCAATACCTCGACAAAAAATAAACGAAAAAGACTGCGTTGACTGTCAATCTTAGTCTTAGAAACAGACAAATTGTGTTGCTTAGATTAATGCTTTTGATTATATACACAAACTGAAGTAAAAATAGACTTTAAATTTGGCCACATCTGCTCAAAGTCTTGGTGCATTGTTCATATACTAGAGTGGTGTGTTAAGAATATGGGCATAAGCCTCATGTACTTTATCTAAGTGCATCTCAAGGGGAGCATAACAAGAGTCTATACTGCCTGAGATTAGTTGTTGCAATCTCGATGAGTCCTTTTAGCTGCCATTTACGATCAGTCAGAGAACATCGTAACGTTATTCTTCCGTTCGGCAGTACAGAGCCCGGTTTGCAAACGGTCAAGCAAGACCTGTAGCAGTACAACGTATCTAAGGTTTCAGAATAAACCTGCGTGGATGGTCCAGTAGTTAAGGCGGTTACCTTGCCGATTCAGTGCGCTAAGTGTTGTAGATTCGATCCCCAAATAGGACAAAGATGTGTGCGATCCACAAATAGTTGTCCTGAGTCAATGTTATCATTGTGTCCGCTATTTCAATGTTTGTAAAATCCCCGCGACACAAGACTTGTGCTTGGTGCAAAAGTGGTATTGAACAAAACAAAAAAGAAAATTTTATTCCATATTTAATTTCATTTAAATATCTTGGACGAGCTAACCAAAGTATACTTAAGACTTGCTTGTGCTAGGCTGAATGTAATAAGTTATTCTGGCAAGTCGAACTTTGGGCTTATATGTAGGCACCGACACTTTACCTTCCTATTGTTTCTCTACACAGTTTACCGTAACACTGAATGGGTGCTGTATTGTGTGTCCCTAAATAAGGACTACTCATAAAAGCCGCAACGGCAAACTCCATAATGTATACCTAAATTAGGCGCTTGCAAGCACCGCACTCTAAATTAATTTCCCAATCGACAATTCAACAGATTATAAAATAATTTGTAGATATCAAACCTGTACGGAGTGCTCTGAATGTATGAAGCTGCATAATAAAGGTTAATTTGGTTGTCATTACACTCAGTTCTCGGTACGATGACAATATGTGAACAAATCGAACCATTCACCCCGTTTACGATGGCACCGGACGGTTTTACGAGCGCTCTAATGAGCGAGATGCAATATGCATGTTTATTGTAATTAATTTAGTAGGTGCGTTCAATCGAACAGCTTTCTCTGTGCACTTGGACCGTTATAACTGACTCCGTTTGATTTGATATGACTTTGACGTGGTGAGTCTTAAAACATTATTAGAATTCATCGTTTTTACAGCTAAACGTGCGATTGGCTGTTTATATGTTTGGATTTGAGGCGTATTTTGTTTAATCGCAATTCCGTTCTGCTTTTAATAAGATGGAACAAGATCTCAGGGCCGCCAATGCTACGTTAGTAAATATGTAATATGTAGGAAACAACGTAAATACGTTTTCGTTTACGAGGAAGCATTTCCTCACTAAGTAGGTACCTATATATTTCTCTTTTGTTTTATATTGTCATCCCGGATAGCCTGGTCGTTATCAATCAAATATAATTGTATGTTTATTATAGTATATCTGCGTTATACCTATGCGTCGTCAATATCGAGAGGTCGTGGACTCGAATCTCATCTATTGCACAACTGGCATGAACTAACTCCTAACACAAGTTTAGCTGGAGGCATTGGCAAAAATACTAATCATTTGTAACCAAATTACTAGCAATCGTTATAAATTAATTAGCGACAGCGGCAGAATTATCGCAGATTGCAACCGTGAGCAGACTGCATTTAAAGAGTTTCGTCGAATCAAAACCTCAAAGAGTGGTTGGACATCAGACACAAACTTATGCAGGTAGCAGCATACATATCGCAATTGCGCTCGCAAGACAATCATTACCTCCTGTTAATTGGGATAAACTATAAGTATAATAAATCACTCTATGGGTTATTTATTATACTTATGTATGCCTAAACATTACCAATAAGATATAAGCCACAAGCTATACACCTGCCATAATCGTTTGACTTGATACACCAATTTTTTGAAAAAGGTAGGTACGTATAAATGGCTTGCCCGTCATCCGATCAGCACCAGGTCCGAGAGGCGGCGTGCGTGTTCTCACGCGCGCCTCTGTGTCGTGTCCATCTCCCCTCTAGGGGACTTAAAAAGTAGTGGTGACCAAAGGGTAGGTCTTATCGTGTAGTATCGGGGTCGCGACTGCATGTGAAAATGATTCGCGCGGCCCCGCCGATTGTGGTTCTGTCGAGGAACACCGTGGTAGGTTTAGTTTGTATTACCGGGAGGTCCATTCTTATCATCATTACCATCTCTCTTTTATCCCGGTGAGCCCGACATAGCCCCTCCGCCCGCCCCCGCGGAGGGGTATGCGTGAAAGCATTCCGCCATGTAAAAAAAACGTATAAATAATGAAGTATTAAACAGTCATTTACAATGAAATTAAACTACTGTTTATGGGTTTTTTCGCAGTTTATTTTAAAAATCTACTTGCAAATAATTTTATCTTTAAGCTATTACTTTTAAAATATTAAGCTATTTAACGTAAAACAGTGCCAAGTTATTTACAAGTTATGATATAATTCACGTTATATGGAAAAGTATGAATTGTTTCAGTTCTTTAAAAAATCTACTTTGGTCATTAACTGTTATATTTAATGACCAAAGTATTATTATAACATGATAAAGTCATTATAACCGTTATAACTCGAAATTAGTCAATTGGACTAAAATACTTACAGAAAGCACCTAAAGCTTTCGTTGTAATTGTATGTACCGTTTGTTAAACTGCGCAGCGCAGGCGCATGCCATAAAGATTGTCTGAATCACGTGTAAACAATCATCTCGTAAGTAATTGACAGAGTGAGTAGATTGATGACTATCGTAAAATAATTATATCAGAAATAATATTGTCTTGCGTTTACGCGAATGTTATACATTGAAATTAAACTACTTTATAAGGTTTTTATAGCATTGTTTATTTACAATTTTATTACATACCTAAGTTTGAAAATATTACACTGCTACTGACTACTACTTTACTATATAAGCTATTTAAAATGACTTAAGCTATTAAGATTTAAATTTACACATTCCCTGACGTTTCGGTTGCCCCTTAGCAGCCATGTTAATAATTGAGTCAAAATATTTTTAGTCACAAATAATTTAACTAGGTAAGTGCCAGATCCACATTCTAACTGTATAAGAAGACAAGCCTATTAGAGTTTACGGAATTCAAACTCCCTATTACTACTTCAAGTTTTATAACAGAAGCACTGAATAATTTAACCAATTTTTAAATCGATACAAGATCGCCCGATAAACAGTCGTGTGCATTTACGAATACATTACCAAATTGTGACGATTAACTAATTAAATTTGAAGAAAAAGGTTTACTACATATTAGTATCACTTTATTTTCGTATTAAGTACGTCCACTAACTAAATGTTAACGTGAAGATAAGTACCTACCTACGTTGCCAATTGAGAGAGTACAATTTAATTCCTAGTAATGGTTATACGCCAAACTTTCGCCAAGCACGATGAGTCACGATACTTTTGTTGCTTTTATTTGTGTTGTGGTCTACATAAGATATTTGGTAATAGGGTTTCGCAAACAGAAAGGAAAACGTCACTGAAAACTGACTCATGCGTAAGTGATTATTGGGCAGATGTATCAGATATCACTTTTTTATCCGTGTGTCTGCTTGTCATAGACAATTTTGTTGTGTTTTTGTGTGTTACAGTCATGATTTAATAATAATTATTATCATAATTATAATACATATTAAGATAACAATAATTATTTCATTAGAAATTTGTACATCAATATTCATTTTTTTTTTTGTAGGTTTGGTATATTATATTGTATCTGTGCTTATTCAAAAAGAATATACTATATACTATTTTTATCTATGGCAAAATATTGCTAGCAGGAAAAATATGCCAAAAGAAACGACGCAAACTTTTTTATGATCGTCGAATGACATGTTGTGCGGGATGTATATGTCCAAACTCAATTTACACTTGGCGGTATTTGAATAATTATTATTAGCGCTTTTCCCGTTTTACTTTATCTAGCGTAACGTAACCCGTTATGTCGAATGTGACGTTATTTTTAGACGCAATTGATACAAGCCCGGCTAGCTCAGTCGGTAGAGCATGAGACTCTTAATCTCAGGGTCGTGGGTTCGAGCCCCACGTTGGGCGCGTTCTTTTTTAGTAAATACATTTTGTATGAAAATTATGAAGGTCAGTTATTGTAAATAATAATCTTAAGGTCTCAGATATTACGAACGAAATGTGGATAAGTTTAAATAGATAAGAGTATTCACTCATATTATTTAATGATATTATTTTTAATAATATTAAGCATATATTGTATTAAAAACAATAATATTTGAAATTAAAAGCTAATTTTAAATAATTTAATGATTTAGTTCTATAATTTTAATCATGGTTAATAAAAATATCTAGAATAATTTTGAATTACGGACCACTAGCTTCTGTCCGCGACTTCGCTTACGTGAATCTTACGGGAGAGTATGCGCACCGATAAAAAGTGTGTGACAAGTTAAAATTGCTTTATACCTGACACTCTTTTTTTTGGCGTAATCTGTTTGAATTCTTGCAATGGTTTACACGTGACTGGAAAGCAGACACAAACACAATCGTTTACATTTATAAAATGAAAAGTAGGATAGCTAGCTAATGTATAAATCTGATTAGATACAATATAACGAGTAGGTATATTATTATTTTTCATACAGGAATAATTGTCATATGGTAAAGTGGTTAAAGTCGTAGCCTCGCCATTGCTACTATGCTGAGTGTTGCTGGTTCGAACCCCACATGGGACATAAATTTGTATGATCTACCGTTGTTTGAATATTATATTTGAAAAATCGCCCGCTACATAGTATTTTGTCCTAGTGCGGAAGGATTCTTTATAAACCAAAAATATAACCGATATATTGGATATCCACATTTATAGGTGTTTTACTATTCTCACATAAGGAAGTGCATAGTAAACATAACTGAAATATTCCGTTTTCCCACCATTCCTAGTTTTTCTACTTTTGTCCTACGTTTGCATACTTGCATTGGCGCGTGGATTTCCTCAGCATCAAAGTCAAGGTTGACTCACAGACATTGACGTAGGTGATCAACCGCAATTAGTGCCATGCGGTTATGGGTTATTGTTTGATGCTATATGGTGTTTTCGCTTATATTTTTCCTGTATACAAAGAAATCCTTGGTGCAATATAAGTACATTACCCTCAAGATTGCACCCATGTATTTGTGTACAATATGCCTTCCTTCTCCCTAGCCTTTATTATTCCCAAGAAGTCACTTGGGGTCGGCTTTTCTGGTCTAACCGGATTTGACTGGATATCAGTTTTTACACGGAGCGGCTGCCACCTGCCCTGCGCAACCCGAAGGCTAACGATACCCTATGGCTAGACCAGTGTCAGGATATTATAGGGTACTGACTTCCCAATAACGACTGCCATAGATGTTCATGGCAGCCGGGACCGACGGCTTAACGTGCTCTCCGAAGCACGGAGCAGGCGATAATTGTCAATCAATACGCACATAATTTCGAAAAGTCATATAACTTCCGAAAGTCAGAGGTGCGCGACGTGGGTTCGAACCCGAGACCTTCTGCATTGCAGTCTGTTGGTCTCCCCACTGAGCTATTGCATATTGTACACATTTGTGTACAATATGCAATTGCTGAAAAAAAGAACTTTGAAAATTGTACGAATAGATTGTATGGTTCGATTCTTGGATATATTTTCTTAGGTTTCATTTCTCAGTAGTAGCACGAAGTTAGAAGGAAATATGTTCGGATCACGAAAATAGGCTCGCTCGCTGTTACGTGGGAACTAAACACATATCTGATAAAATGTCCTGTATCGCGGAACGGCCATAGTGAACACCAACTTGGAACTACTATTTGTAGATCATACATTTTTTTGTTTCGTGTGAGGGTCGAGTCCGCAACACTCGGCGCAGTATGATCTGTGCCATCTTCCAAAAAATTATATTTAGTAATATTTAATATTCTGGACTTTATTTATTATTAGGGCTGGTATTTTCTTTGCACAAAGAATAAGTATTGCCATTCAAAGTGGCAATGCTGCCAGTCTTCTGGGCACGTTGCCAATTGAAGACGATGCGGGGCAATATTATGAAGCTTTTTAATTTTGAATTTTTTTTTTTGTATTTTATATTTCTTGTAAATAATTTGTGTATATATTTTGGTGTTCTTAGATAAGTAGATTGGACCTCTGTGTAATAAATATTAAATAATATTGTGGATGAATGTATCCAGTATATTAAATATTACAAAATTTTCATTCCTCCACAGTACTTCCCATGTTAAGGAATCCCTTAAGATGGGAAGTGCTGTGGAGGAAGGTAAAGGGAGCAGGTAATATGCTATTATGTAGGAAGTGGTATTCCCTTATGTAAGAATGCATATTGGATGGTGGTTTTTACCATAAGGTAGTAATTAATTAGGAATGGAATATATATAATTATAGAGAGATTTGTATATGATTTATTAAATTTTGCCCGAGTCTTTGCTTCCGTTAATTTAGATTTGGCAATAAATTTCTCTCAGGAACAATACTTCTGGATGAAAGTTACCCTATCCTTTTCTAGACCCCTGACAAAGTATGTGCAAAATTTCATGATGCTTTGCTGAGTAGTTAAAGCGTGAAAGCGTAGTTAGTTCATAAAAATATGCAAGATCGTATATATTGACAAAAATATATTTACATAATTAATTTTAAAATGAAATAATCTAATAACCTATATTTACAAACGTATTAAAAAAGATAACATAATTTCAAAAACACAAATAATTATAACACTAAATATTTACAAAAATGGTTTAGGCATCGTAGAATTCTTCAGCATCGCTGTCAACTGGTAACGTGCCCAGAAGACTGGCAGCATTGCCACGTTGAATGGCAATGCTGATTCTTTGGGCTAAGAAAAGACCAGCCTTCTGATCACGCGAAACGTCGATCAGGCGTTTTGCGATCTCCCTGTACAAAATATATATGCAAGATATTTTTTTTTTAAACCAATTTTTTTTTCCTTTTTTTATGACTTATAGTGTGGCAGGCTTTTGCTAATATTAAAATAACCAATTGTAGAACCTATTATTTTACCTGCTGTCTCGTGTCGGGATCGAACTCATAAATAACTATCAGCAAAAAGGCAGTATTATGTTTGCGAAGTCAAATTGACAACGCTTCGAGTGTATTATTTTCATGATGGTGGAAATTTAATTTCTTTTTATGTTAGTAAGCAGTTTTTGACATCGTCAGGTTTTAGGTTCTATTTCTGCCTAAAAAGGTGGGTGCGCCTGGGTTGATTTAATTTAGATATATATGGTAGAAAATATTCAGTAGCAAGATATAATATAATAACGCTTACGTGGGTTCGTAACGGCAAAATACTTATGAAGAAGGATGAATTATCTGAAACTTTAGTCATAACCAGTATGGACAAATTAAAACAGCTTAGTTAACTCAATCGGTGTGTGTTTAAAGCGTGTTATTGTGACTGAAACCGTTACATTCAACACGATTAAATTTTATTACCAGAATACGAGTGGTCTTGGAACCAGTATTGTGGATGTTCGTCAACAGATATATAATAACAATGAGTACGATATCTATGTCTTCACAGAAACTTGGTTTTCTAGCGATATATACGATTGTGAGTTATTTTATCATGACTATACGGTTTACCGTAGGAACCGTGATACTTCCTCATTTAATAACCACAAAAAAAAGGGTGGTGGAGTTTTGATAGCAGTGTCAAAAAAATTCAGTTCTTGTCGTATGTCTGATTGGAAGTCTAACTGTGAGGATTTATGGGTATCCATCCAATTACAATAGGGTAGGTATGAAAATGATGCACTGATAGTGTGTGCGGTCTACTTGCCTCCACCATTGCACAGAGAAGAAGTCGAAGCATTAATTGAAAACTGTAATTCACTGATAGGAGCTAAGTCACGAAGTGCGGTATTGATGATTGGGGACTTCAACTTAAGCTGTATCGAATGGATATCACTAAATCCTAATGAGCCCTGTCTAATATCATCTAATTCTGTTTCTAGTAATATTAAAGATCTATTTATTGATTTCTTTGCTCTTAACAATCTTAATCAGTGTAATTGGATTAAAAACTTTTAAAGTATAATCCTTGATTTAATTCTTACCAATATTGATCAAATTATAGTAAGCAACTGCGAGAATTCAATCTGAGAAATTGATAAGTATCACCCAGCCATTGAATTCATACTACTATATTTATACTACTAAATTTACAAGCTAAGACTATAACCAAATCAAAAGTATACAAAAAGTTTAATTATTTTAAAGCTAACTACGATAACATCAACAAATCTTTAGATAAAATTAATTGGGAAAAGGAACTAAAAAGGAACTGCTGGACTGGATGTGAATACAATGTTAGACAAATTTTATTCAAAAGTTAAAGACATTATTAAAAGCATGTTCCCGAAACAATTTCATCTGAAGGCAGATATCCACCGTAATACTCATATCGTCTTAAAAAAATATTAAAACTAAAATTAAAATTTCGCAATAGGATAAAATGTTATCACAATCCTATGGACGTTATTGAATTTAATTACTTAAGAAAATAATGTGGAATACTAATTAGACAATGTTACAATGGTTATATAGTGAATATACAAAATGCGATTAAGAAAAATCCAAAACACTTCTGGACACATAAAAAATTTCCGAAATTGGAGCTTTTCCTATCCCTCAAAAATGACAATAGGTAGCAAATTTGCCGATAATACTACAGACATTTGCAACTTATTCGCAGAGCAATTTGCATCGGTATACGATCCCGCTACCTATGAGAAGACAATTAAATCACCCTGATGTTACTCTAAATTATGAACTCAGTAATTTCTCGGTGCTCCAAGAGGAAGTGGAGAAGAGACTTACTAAGCTGGACTTAGCTAAAGGTGCAGGGCTGGATAATATAACGCCTTCCTTCTGGTCTAGATGTGCCCGTTCTGTTGCAGCATCTCTCACAACAATATACAATATATCCCTCAGATCAAGTGTATACCCTACAACATGGAAGCGTGCAGATATTGTCCGTATATTCAAAACTGGTAAAAGAGACATTATATCGAACTGTCGTCCTATTTCGATTCTATCCACCGTTTCAAAAATTTTTGTATCATTGGTGTATACAATATTGTACGATTATGTCAGACATAAATTATCTAATAGGCAATATGGCTTTAGAACTAAAAGGTCTACTAATACAAATCTTGTACATTAGGTTACTGACCTAACAGCCGCAGTGGATCGAGGTGAGCAAGTTGATGCAATATACACTGACTTCACCAAGGCTTTTGACAAGCCTAACCATAGCATATTATTGCGTAAAATGCAGTCATTGGGAATTACCAGTACAACCCTAGAGTGGTGTAAGTCATATCTGAGTGCTCGGCCTTCATCTGTTGTGGTGGTTGGAGAGGACTCCGCTCCATTACTAGCATCCTCTGGCGTTCCACAAGGATCTAATTTAGGACCCCTTCTTCAATATATTTATCAACGATATAACAGACATTTTTGTACATTCCAATCCTTATCTTTTCGCAGACGACCTTAAGTTAACTCATATTGTGAAGGATGTATCTGATGAACGGTTACTCCAATCAGATATTGATAGTTTGGTTCAATGGTGTGATAGCAATGGCAAGTATCTCAATTGTGCTAAATGTAACCGTATTAAATTTAAGTTAGAAAATTCTAACTTCTTACAATATTCAGGCAAACGTGTTGACGGAATTGGATGTCATTCGTGACTTGGGAGTATACGTGGATAGTGAATTGAGGTTTATCGAGCACATTCATAGGAGAGTCTCCGCTGCCCATAGGGTTCTGGGGTTAGTTCTTCAGAGTGCTAAAGAATTCAAGAATATTTCAACCATAGTTCTTTTATACAATAGTCTTGTAAGGAGTAGGTTGGAGTATTGTAGCACAGCCTGGAACCCAAGCTACCAAGTCCATATAGCTAGAATAGAACGAACATAAAAGAACCTGGTTCGTCATTTATCCTTTCGAGACAGAGCTGCAAGAGAACTAAGGTGTAACGATGATAGACTTACTCATTTCAAGATGACTCCTCTAGAATCACGTCGTACTCTCTCTGATTTGGTATTCTTGTATGAGCTGCTCAATAACCAGTTTGACTGCCCTGAACTTCTAAGTAAATATGCATCAATGTACCGCATAGAGTCCCTCACCATCCTGTCTCGCTACTTAGACCGCCACGACATAGAACTAACCTTGGTAGGCATTCACCGATAGTCAGATTATCTTACTCTTACAACGATGTGTCGCAGGCTTCGGAAGACATAGATATATTTAATAATTCGCTGACGAAATTTGAAAATGCTGTTGCAGCTCACTTGCGGAATGACTCGTAGATCACTTTTCTCTTTTTTTTTATTATTTTGTACTAATTTTAAATTGCATAGTTACTGCTTTTGTATTATTTTACTTTTATTTTGATTTAATTTATGTATGTACTATTTTATATTGCATGCTGTAATCTCTTATTAGTAAGAAAACATAAGACCTATAATGTACTTAGCTTTTAATTGCAATATATGTGTATTTCTTGTTAGAGATCCTTTTAAATAAATAAATAATTTATTTCTTAATTTACAAGATACAAGACATTACATGGTGATAGAATATATCTGGAAACTTATCTGTTAGATATGACCGCGTGCCTTGTCTGATCGCCTGTTGTCTATTAGTTTGAACAAAAACATAGCTCGGCGAAAGGTAATATGCAGGCAAATATAAGAAGGCATATTATACAGGCATGTATTAAACATTTCTGCATATGCCTTCAGTGATGAACAGGCTCAAATCACCAAAGTTTAATAACGTTTTCGATACGTTGACTTAAATACACAGTACCTATAACATATAGGTATATCCACACCATTGTCGGATCGGATCAAACCTCTGAGAGAGCAACTATACGCTTTTTGCAATTTATATGAGCTATTTTGAGAAATTAGATATACCTTTCAATTTCTAGAAATAAATTGACATTTATTTGTATAATGTTAATCTGCGACACCCAAGTTTTAAAATAAAACATTATGTAACGAAATAACTTAATATTTATAACATTAACTTACAGAATATCTGGTCAATGGCACTGCCATACTTAAGAACCTATAATATGTACATATTCACAAAACAATCCGTACCGCAACTTAGCCTCTCGGACTAAGTTGCGGTACGGATTGTTTTGATACTAGGTATTTATTTCTATTCCTTCTTGTTCGACAGCTATATCTGGTCAGTCTGAGGTGTGATCTATATATACATACATATAAAGTGAATTTATATAATTTTGCCAACGTCTCTTAGTAAAGTTGTCGTGCCTGCCATTAGCGCGGTGGTCAGTGTTGTATCTCGGACGGCCACAACAAACGACTCTGAGGTTGGAGCCTTAATTGCTGTGCCTAGCCATAAGCTGTAATTACTGGCAATCGTTACGCACTGGCAAACTACAGTTAAATATCTGTTAGTGTGTGTAAAGGGCCATTGTCCATATTTTAATAGGTAATATAATAAAATATGGTGACGGCAATGAATCAATTTTAAATTAATGTTTAATATAATTTAATATACGTAGGCGAATACACTTGGCTGACGGCAAGGGAAAACCACACAAATTAATTTTATACCTACCTATGTACATAATTATAATGTCAGTGGTACCTGTGTTTATAAAAATAATTGTATTCAATCGATGGTTACCTAAAGGTGTTTACTTTTTTATTTGTTATTAATCTATGTTAAAATTTTCGTATATACAGTGATATATTAGCACTGAAATGGCTTGAATCGTAAAGAAAGAGAAATTTTCCAAGTATATAATATATCAAACACGCCCATAGTAGCCCCAATTAGTCAAATTAATATGTCTCAAGGACGAACAAAGTATTTTCCCGATGCCACACCCAAATTATAACAAGTAAAATACAAAGTATTAATAAACAAATAGATATCTATTACAACTTTGTAACAACATTGTTATGTAGCTATGTCATATATTAATTACAACTAGTAGTAGTTATTGAGTTGTTATTATTAAAACCAGAGCCAATATATTTTCATGAATTTATTTAAGAAGGTTTTCTTGGCCCACAGAATCAATGCTGCTTTCGTGTCACGTTACGAGTCGACAACCATGCTGACAAATTTGACGACGCCTCATAAATTTTCCGTATTTATCCTTATTATGCTTTCTAATTTGTATACAATATTTATTCAGTTTCAATATTGATGCCTTATTAATTATCATATAAATAAAATATAATATATTGATTCAATGAACGTAGATAAAACAAAAAAGGAAATAGTTTATTATTCAAAAAGCAAGTTCGAGAAGTAAAGATCCCTTGAGAAGAATCAGGAAAGAAACTCAAGGCCAATCTCTTTTTGATTGCCAATTATTTACAACAGCATAATGCCATTCAAATATCGAAAACAATGAACATAGAATGAGACTCGGAACTACTATAATATGTGGAAGTATTACCAATTAGGTGCTTCCACATTGTCGGCCACATCAAACAGATGTTTACTTCAGTAGTGCCAGGTGGGTTGGCTGGTTATCAACTGGAATCAATTAGCATTTAACATACGCTGCAACATTACACAACTACGTCGTTTTGTCAAGTAAATGATAATTATATTGTACATAATAAATTGTTTACACATTATAATAATATATAATTCCTTGTCTGGTCTCATTGTAAAATTTATTATTGTTTGCAGTAGATCGTGAGGTCCTGAGGTCCTGAGGATTTTGATATCCGTTTAATAGTTGGGTAATGTGTTCGTAGTTTTTCTGTCAGCAAATTCTTAGTACGGAAATTTTCAGCAGATATTGATTTTAATATATTTCATAATCTAATCTAATTCTGTTTATATATGAATACATAGTTCTACCTATACATTTCAAAAAACATAAACAGGATCATTGTGATTTTTCAGTTTAATATTTAGTGTTTAAAGATATACTTACATTGACTCACGTCTGAATCTGCTAAGAAGTCGGATATATAAATATGTCATCTATTCTAATTGCGTCTACTGGACACATTCATCCAGACTTTGTGCTGTTACTGGCCATATCCTCACAATCCCTTAACAATATCTAACATAACCGGGCATCGAACTCTGTAGAACCTCGCCTTACCCGGTAACGTACGCGCTCATAAGCACCTATGCCACGGGACCAATGACTTATTATCAACATTTCAATGTTAAAGTAAGTACTATATAATATTTTAATTATACCTGCAGTCGATGTATTTATTCCACGAAGTGGCTTTTTATAAAGGGCGGGTACCGATTGATTTGTTACAAGTGAACGATAGCTTGTCACGACAACGTTATTGAAGAATGAACAACATGACAATAACTCTGACATTTGACATTGTAAATTCGATACACGGATCGAAAACATCGTAACTCAGACAACAAACGTTCATGTATTTATGTTTGTGTATTGACTGTAGTCTAAACAACCTATATATGACGTATGATGAAGAGAATATTTCGCAGCCCCTGGCTAATTCTGAAGACATAGTTTTCAGTTTTTTGAAGTTTTCGTTGTATATAATATTCATTACTTACTACAGTTTAAAATCTAGTAGGTAGATAATAAGTCCTCGGGTAATTAAACTGCTATATACGGATTTTATCGCGTTGTTTATTTGACACTTTATTACAAAATTTTGAAAATTGTTACATACTACTACTATTAAACTTTACTACAGACAGACTCACAAATGTTCACTGGAACATTGAGACAACTGCCATCTTAGTCTCCCCGTGACCATGGCTGCTGAAAAGCAACCGAAACGTCGGGGAAGGTGTAAAAATAAATTAAATCTAAATAGTTTAATAATAATTTAATTAGCTTAAAAATTAGTAAAGTTTAATAGTAGTAGTATGTAACAATTTTCAAAATTTTGTAATAAAGTGTCAAATAAACAACGCGATAAAATCCGTATATAGCAGTTTAATTTCAATGAATAATATTCGCGTAAATAGAAGACAATATAAGTCCTCGGGTAGTTATTAGAAAATATTTTCTCGGCTGAATCTAGATTTTGTCAATAAACTTATATCCCTGACGAACGGGACATTTTTCTGGATGAAAGATTTCGTTTTTGTGTTTAAGAAATTTCATGATGATAGTCAAGTAGTTAAGACGTGAAAGCGTAACAAACAAGCTCACATTCACGTTCACATTTATAATATTAATTAGGATATATGTACAATGGTACTTCTGTGACATAAGATAACATTTATATATACATGCGAGCGTGCCGTCCCGAATTTGCTTCCCGGGTCAGGAAAAGTGTTTTTTTTTTTACTTTATTAGGTACTAGCTGTGCCGCGGTCTCACCCGCGTCAGTAGTATTTATGATTACTGCGCCGCTCCCGTGAGCCGTAGCGTGATGTTATATAGCCTATTTCCTTCCCAGGGTCTCAGGCTATCTCCATTCCAAATTTCATCTAAATCGGTTTAGTGGACTGAGCGTGAAAAGGTAACAGATAGGCAGACAGACCGACAGACAGACAGACAGACAAAGTTACTTTCGCATTTATAATATTATATGTAAATATATAATATATAGTAAGGAAGTAAGGATTTCAGACGTTTTCAGTAATATTTAAATGATAGTTGATAAATCATATTGGAAAAATGCCGTGTAATTATTAGAATATAATCAAAAAACATCCTAATTTTAATAGAGAAGATGGTTGGAATGTACCACCAGCTTGGGATCCAGTAATAAAAATAGTCAAACCCAAGAAGAAGCAAACCACAGCTAGACTTCATGATACTTTGAGCTCATTCTGTGTAAATAGAAACACCAATGATTAAATTATGTTCGGGTACTTTGAAATAACTACACTGGAACATTGAGACAACTGCCATCTTAGTCTCCCCGTGACCATGGCTGCTGAAAAGCAACCGAAACGTCGGGGAAAGTGTAAAAGTAAAAATAAATTAAATCTAAATAGTTTAATAATAATTTAATTAGCTTAAAAATTAGTAAAGTTTAATAGTAGTAGTAGTGAAACAATTTTCAAAATTTTGTAATAAAGTGTCAAATAAACAACGCGATAAAATCCGTATATAGCAGTTAGATTTCAATGAATAATATTCGCGTAAATAGAAGACAATATTATAGAATATTATACTTATAATACAACATACTCGTACTTTTAATTTGTTAGTTGTTCCGCTACTAACATGATCCTCCTCGTGATGATGATTCCTTTCTAAATAATAGCTGTTAGCTAATGATAGCTGCATAATGAGTACACTAATAATTATGACACCACAATCTGTACCACAATGGTGTCAATCGGACAGGGAAACGGGATTATACCTTAACAATTACTGGTATTACTTGATATTAATATTTGTATGTCATATATTCGAATATCGAGAAGCGACCGCTTCAGCGATGATTCATTTATTCATTTACTAGATTTATACCGCGGTTTCACTCGCTTAAATGTAGGTTAGGTTACTAATAGTACTTCTTATAGATCAGAGGTACCCAGACGTTTTTTCTCAAAGACCACTTTAAAAATTTGGCAGGTGCCGGTGGAGCTGAGCTTGTTAAAATATTATCTGCCTACATTGATAGGTGAAGTCAAGCCAACATTTTAGTTCTTCACTATCGAAAGCAAATAAATTTTCGTAGACCCCCACTTATGAATGGGAACTAATGTTCTAGATGAAACGTATACCCTATATCCTTTTCTGCTCCCTTGACAAGGTGTATGCGAAATTTAATGATGATCAGTCGAGTAGTTAAGGCGTGAAAGCGTAACAAACAAACAAACTCGAAAACTCGAAACAAACAAATTATAATGTTACTAGTTAGGATTACATGACGCAAATACGTGTACCTAATTTAAACATTACATGGAATTATGCGTTTTCTAATAAATTTTACCTTACCTTATTGGTAAATGGGGTATTATTTACATTATTATACATTCCATATAAGTTTAGCGCACTAAACATTAGTATCTAAATATAGTCCTGAATTACAGTAAAAGAAAATAATGACGTATTTGGTACCTAATAGGTTTTTCAAAGACACCTACTGTACTAAGAAGAAATCCTGTGTCGCGGGGATCTTAAAACATTCCATCAACGGACACAAAGAACACCCAGACTTGCAACAACTATTTGTGGATCACACAAATTTTTGTCCTGTATGGGGGAACGAATCAAACTCACATAACACTTGGCAGTGGCAACGGCGAGACCGCCATTTAAACCATCCAATCATACTTTGTATATCTTCGATGGTGTAGGTAGATATGTATTGCATACATAATTCATCAGCTATGTTTTGACATCCCATATAATAAGTCTTCTTCTTCATTTCGTGTGGTTAGTGACCAACCTGTTGTCAAGAGTTGTTCTAGGCCTCTGACATGACTTAACGACTGCTGTCAATTTGACAACAACCGGGACCTACTTTTTACGTGCCCTCCGAAGCACGTAGATGCTCAGATGAAATACCACTAAGCGGTCACCCATCTATAGACTGACCGCACCCAACGTTGCTTAATCTCGCTAATCTTTTACCGATCAGTGAGTGCAATCCTATTTACCAGACACTGTCAGATTCCGTGTAGCTCTGTTAGATTCGGTGAATGATAATTCCCTAATAGTTGTCCAGGAATCGAAACCAGGCTTACAATTGTTTGTAAACGTATGCTACGGACCCACTGAGGCAGAAATAAAAGAAAATATTACATAATACGTTATAAGTACGTGGTTTTTACTATTGTAGGTGACTATAACGCACCAACTTTTATAAGATTTCTAACGTAATAGAGGAATTTAATATTATATTGTGACAACAATAGGGTTGTTATATTGTTACCTGTATACAGGGTCGGGTGTCAGTGTTGAAGTTACTTTACTTTAAATAATTTTGTCTATTTTATTTCTGATAGCCCTGTAATAATTTGACTACAAGAATGGCGAATTGGTTGAAAAGGTTACCTCGCTATCGAGTACTGTGGATTCGAATCACATACTCATGTTTAAAAAAATAAACGATATTTATCTTATCTTTATCACATATATCGGTTTTTTCAATGTGTGTAAAGATTTCCATGGCAAGTCTCAATCGGTCTCGGTCAGGAAATATTTATTCATTTATAGTTTTAAACCCTAGTAATATCGTTCTAGTTCTAGTTATTGCAATATTTTAAGTGTCTCATATAGGAAATAAATTGAGAACGTGACTCCATTAAATTTAATATAGTTAAACTCCTTTTTATTAATAGATCACACGGTATAAAGTAAATACACAGATTAAATAACATCCTGTATACGAGAGTGTTAGACGCTAGTTGAGTAGAAGGAGCTTCTATTCAGCTTATTGACGTGATCGTCTTTGGACACCTGTGGACACATTGTGTCGTGCACACAAAAGCAACATACATACATCGCCGTAGTTACGTTAGGCTTCGTTCGCATCCGCGTCTATTGAAAGTTTCTTGAGGATTTATGTAATGTACTCACGATGTTTATTCAACGCGACGTCACGACAATATTGTCGTCCGCTAACTAAAACTACGTTAAGTCATAGTCTTTTTAGTTGGTGGACGGCAGAATAGCACTTCTTGCGCATTTTAAGCCCGTTATTCCAATCGTTGCCGACCAGCACGGATTTCTTAAAGTAACTATATAAAGTTTTGTAGTACGAAAACAGAACCGAGTGTACGCGAAACTCGATAGTACCTCAATGTAAACAATACGTTCACGTTGCGTCAACGCTGGCTAAACATTCGAAAAACGCGCACGCTCATTAAACGCCAGTATGACCGGATCCTTAGCCATGAGTACACGCCAGCAACCCTTTCAGCAATATCATTTTCTTTTATAAAGATCTCTGTATTCTCACACACATTTTATTTTGTGTACATCTGCTAGTTTTTAATACATTTGCATTATAAAATCCTCGTGCTTACTAAGATGCGACTGCAGAGTTTCCTTTACAGCTTTCAAGCTACGTACGTGTATTCTCTTTTATGCCGGCGGATATTTAAATTTTCCAGATTATACGCGAACCGTGGTTGAAGAAACAAATGCGCGGACACACTTAACGAGTTTTAACAGCTAAATAGCAACCGTGGTCTTTGACCGATTTTCTATTTTCGTCCCTGTTATCCGAAACATTTCCCATTAACTGACAGCCGGCCGAATTCTTTACGCTGATCTTTCTATAGTCTAATAGTGTACCTATGTTTTGTAAATATTTGAACGCTTTCTTTGAACAGAAATAGTATGGAATACCACGTGCATTGTTTATGGGGACGGGGAGCCATGCTCGTGGCGCCACGTGCTGCGCTACGCGGTGCTTTATATATACAGACCATTATACAGGTGCAAAGCGTCGAATATCGCTGGATAGAAGCTCTCCTTGCACGGCTTTCTTCTGAATGCGAATATGGATTATTTCAACATGCATATGCCAAATCCATATTGTATTCTATTCAATGTGAAATAAATGGTTGAAATAATTTAGGATTACTTGAGCAGGTGACTCGTGCTGGTCGTTTACCCGACGCACACGATGCCTGATACTCGCGTCATTTACAAGAGATCGATCTGCATTTTTAATACATTACGCCTGTTAAATAGATTGATTAATTCTAAAAAGGATGAGGACAATTTTAATACAAGAACATTAAAATTCTTACACTTAAATACTTCATTTTCTTCAAAGTTTATGCTTTGGCAGTCTATGTCCATGTTAGTGAATAATAGTTAATGTAACTAAAATTAAAGCAATGCTTTAATAAATGTAATTATTATGATTAATAAAGACAGAGTACATAAGTAAAAGTATTAATATATCTGGATACCTAGATTTTCAAGATGGTAAACATGAGTAACATTGCAAGCAAAGTCAACGGAATTCGAGCACGATGGGGCAGTATAGAGGAGTATTAACGCTGAGACTTAGGTATGGTAGTGAAAGTTAGTAGTGCAATTATAATTACTGATAATATGAAAGCATTGAAAAAGATGTATCTTGAACTGTTAAAATATAGCTTGGTGTAAAAAAATTAGAAAGCAGACAGTCATTGGATAGCCAGAGCAAAGGGCATAGATCATACTGTTTCCTGAAGCAACCTTACTGTAGGAACACAACATATCGTTGTATGGCTGGGATCTTCTTTAATCGAATGTACTTCTTTAGTCAGGCTGCCGATCGCAATCCTAAGTTGAAATGCTGATAATGCTACGCTTGCCTTACTTACTTGCCCTAAATAGGAATAAATAATTGGCATTGTATTCTGTTTTAATAAACTTGTTTGGTTTACATTGATTTCATATACGGCCTGTATTATATTGTATACGAGACAACATAATGTATGTAGCATGTAAGTGTTCTAGTTTAGTTATGTTGTCGATCAGAACATTATCGCATCGCAGGATGTCGGGCGAAGGGTCGACGTTCGGACAGGCCACAACTAATTGTTATAAATTGCGATATATTACGCACAAGATAATGTGTGCAATATATTGAATATAAACACTTTTAGGTTTTTAATTCTGTGTACAATTCGGCAATATTGTTTAATCATACGTAAATGTATAATATATAATATGTGATTTCTTAAGCGTTTGGTTTTTAATATCCAAAATAAGCACAGCTCCATTTCCAAAAAATATACATTTTTATTGAGGATTAAAAATCAACTCTTGCCATTTATTTTAAAGATTATTTCATGTTAATGTTGCCAAGACTACGTTTTAGGTGATCCATACGAGAAGTCCAATTTTGAGTTACTTTTTAGAGCATATCGGTTGATATCTCACTCTCACACGCATTGCTCACAGTCAAATATATATCTCTCCCTCGTGCACACACATTTCATCAACTATTATTAAGTCCCACGTAATATATACAGTATGTCCCAGAAAATGTTAATCAAATTGTAACGGGAGATTCCTTAGGTATGAACCATTCAAATGTGCTGAAAATAAATTATGACATTGGTGTAAAAATAAAAAATCTAAGATTTTAAAAAAGTACGACCTTTTCAGACTTTTAACTACCTACTACTTCGTTTATGGCTAATTTTCATTTTTTCCATTATTATTATTAGTAAAGGATTGATTCGTCAGTCTAAAATCGATTTTTTTTAAACTGATTACTTATGCTAATCCCTTTATTTTTTATTTTGCAGGTTTGAAAGGTCCTTACCTAAGGATTCTCCCGTTACAATTTGATTCACATATTAGAATAGAATAGAAGTTTATTGGTTTCAGTATTACAGCAATTTTGTATTAATTACAGAATAAACTAAAATACTGAAAGCAAAAGGTTTAAGCGTCAGCTTATGCTTGGATCCCGGAGAATTACCAAGCGCTGGTTTTCAGCTTAAACCTTTGACTCCCGTTTACAAAAAATATTAAAAGCGAAACGAAACGAGTAACCTGTTTGAAATTGAAAGAAACAATACATTACCAATAGCAGTTAAAAACTAATGTTACGATTGTGATTAATTGGCAGCATATGCGGCTATTTGATTCTTAAATCTAACACTTAAATCACATTAATAGTACATAGTCCATAAATGTAACACTTAGATCACTTTAATAGTACTTATATGTAAGACAGTTTATTGATATTTGAAATTATAATAATCTAGTTATATTTTTTTGGGCTTCAAGTATAAATTCTGTACATTTCTTTTTAAATTTAATTAAGGTATTTATATCTCGGAGAGGTGGTGGTATTGTGTTCCATATTTTTGATGCAGCATATTTGAAACTGCCTTTATATCCCTGTGTTTGTATATGTATAAAGTCCCATGTCTTCTACTGGGCATGCAATAGAAACCGTGCTGCTACTGATAATTATTTAACAGAAAATCTCAATAACCCTTTGACCGACAAGGTACCGTACAAACAGTTTGCTTATACAAAATACGTATCTGTAGATAAAATCGCTGCATAAATGTAAATTTGGCCAAACAAAAGTTATGTTGGATAACGATGACGGCAAACGTTAGCAGAGGTTATCAAGGTCAAACGTCAATAAGAATCTAGTACAAATCATGTGAGCGCTATTAAACTTGTAAGTCTAAACAGGACTAAAACTACTACTAATGTTTCTATTAATATTACTTTTTAGAGTTCGAAAATATCTTATACAACAGCTTTGTCCGTCAATTGTAATTGTATTATACAACTTTTAATTCAAGAACCGTAAGAGCTAGAGACTCGCCGTTAACACCATTCGACTCAGCATAGTCGATATACCCCCGAAATGACTATGACCTTTGACCTCTGACGTGGTATCACGTGACCTTTGCATATTACATGAACCATTTTTTCGAACTCTAAGATTTACGGCAATGCATTGCCGATTCTCACTTGTAAATATACAAGTTATTATCTGGTTGCCTGTATTTTTTAAGCAAATAATATTTAAATTATTATCAGATGTAACCGAGACCTTCATCTTATAAGTTGAATGATAGTGGCAATAGACTGCACGGATGGCATAGTGAATTAGGTGGTCGCCTCGCCACTGCTACTGCGCCGAGTGTTGTGGGATCGAACCCCACACGGGACAAAACTTTGTGTGATCTACAAATGGTTATTCCGAGTTTGGATGTTCTTTGTGTTCGTTGTTTGAATGTTTGTAAAGTCCCCAGCGACATAGGATTTAAACTAAGGGAGGGGGTGTCTTTAAAAAAAATAGGCCATGTTTACGTGATTCATACTTAAATCAACTATTAGATCCAATTAAACGTACTATATGTTAGAATATGCCATGTTACATTTAAGCACATACATAGTTATAATACATAGAACTATAGGTAATTATGTTTCTCTTAACCTATACTATCCCATTGTATTGTGAAGCAAGTAAAATAATAATTATTCTTATCGCGACATAAGTTTTACATTATCTTTGTATACTATCGGGGTAAGTTGTTATTGAGTTTTCCCGTTAGGATATTTTCACCAGCCACACAGAGTTCAGAAATTGCCAACAGCAGTAGACTCACCCCATATTAAGTGACGCTGAAAACATTGCTACCGAAATTTGGATATGATACTTCTGATTACACCTTCGTCTTTCAGGAATATACGTATGCGGGCATAAAATTGTACTCTAAAGCAAGAACGTATGTCATACAATACATACAGTAGTATAGTAGACCAAACATTTTCACAAAGTTACGTTTACGCGAATGTTACACATTGAATACGGGGAGATTCTCCCGTGACCATGGCTGCTTAAAAGCAACTGAAACGTCGAGAAAAGTGGCATCCTTAAGATAAAGATAAAGATAGTTTTATTTGTTAAAACATGAGTATGCACACATAGGTATACAAGTTAGAAAATATAAAACATAGTAGCTCAGTCATGTTTTGCCGCTAGGCCGTACAAATTTTAAATATAAATCATGCAAATAAATGTAACAAAGAGAAAATAAAATAAAATAATTCATATATACATGCAAATCAAAAGGTTTTAGTTATTATATAAATCAAATTCTTAAAGTAAAATACGTTTAAAGTATTATAACTTTTCATTTATGAACTCCTCGATATCATATTAAGCTTTTTCAACCTAAAAGTTAAATAATTTATTTTTAAATATTAATATTTTGCGCCTTCCGTCATTTGGGTATCTTATTGTAAATTATTGGAGCCGTACAAAATACATTTTTGCGCATTAGCGTGGTCCTTGCATTGTGAAGGCAAAGTCTACAGACTATTGTCCCGTCTACTATTGAATACGATCGATTCTATTGAATAATTGTACAAATAGATGAGGGCTCATTTTTACAAATATTGTAATTACCAATATATATAAACAGGTGAGAGTCAAAATTTTATATTTCTTAAAATATGGCTTACAGTTGTCAGTAACATGTGGCTTAATATAGTTCTTATGCTTCTGTTTTGAGCCTTGAACGCCAATTCCTTATTGGTAGAATTACCCCAGAATATAATTAATCTAAATAGATTAAATAGTAAATAAATAATTTCAAAAATATGCATTTATTTCTTGTTTATTATATTGTGTTTGATTTTATAAACAACTCGATAAAATCCTCTTAAAAAAGGTTTATTTTAATTGTCATACATACATTTATTCAAGCAATCTGAAGGAAACGGTGTGCTCAAAAATCAATTGCTATATTCGTTGTAAGAATGTGAATAACGTGTTATTCCAAATAAATAAATATATACATACATACGAATTATTATTATAAAACCATAAAGTGTAATAGTTATGTATACCAACTTACAAAAGAGCCGTCTGTTTAGGGTTTGTCTTATCAGTATATTTAGTATATACCTAAAGTCTACCGTTGTGCGCCATATCCACTTATTGAAAACTTTACAATAAATCGCTTCGCATGTGTCTTATCAATAAAATTATAAAGAATACACGCAATAATTTTTCATATGTTTTTAGGCATTGCACACGAACCTTACTTAGAGTTAACATCACAAGAAATAACTTTCTGTAATATTTTTTCAAAGTCTGCTCTTAATTTTCCAATAATCGACAGCGCAGCAGTAAAATAATATGTACATACATTTAGTATTACTGCTACGCTGTCGTATCATAATGTTCTTCTTCTTCTTTATACTTAAGAGCTTTGCTCTTGTCGGTGGAGTATACGCCATCTTGCCCGATTTTCGGCCAATACCTTGACCTACTTATAAGACAAGACCTTCGCCTTTTCTTTTAATTGGTCTGTTAATCCCTTTAACTTTTCCTTCAATTATGTTTTTTATAAAGTCGTCATGTCTTATAAGGTGGCCAAATATCTTTCCTCTTCTGTTCTCTATTGTCGTCAAAATGTTGCATTCTTCTTGGACAAGGCTCAGTGCTGCTACGTTGCTTTTCTTTTCTGTCCAGCTGATTCTTTTCATGCGCCTCCAGCACCACATTTCGAAAGCTGCCAGTCTTTCCCGGACTTGTTGGGTCATTGCCCATGTTTCGCTTCCGTATAGAGCAATGCTCCAGATGTATAATTTTATAAGCTGTTTTCTTATGTGTTTTGAAATTTTGGATTTAAGCAGATGTTTTTTGTTATTAAATGCTGCTTTGGCTATTGATATAAGGATTTTAATATCTTGAGTGCACTTTGAATCATTATTAATCAGGCTTCCTAAGTATTTGAAGGATTTGACTTCTTCCATTGGGTTATTATTTAGCGTGATTTGATTATTGATAGTTGGTAAATTTCTGGAGATTGACAGTCTTTGTATTTTAGTATTTATTTCCAGCACAATTTCTTCTTTAAAAAACCAGTTCACATCTATATAAGATATAAAATGTTATGACTTCTCTATAAATAAACGCTGATACGTAAATATTAAACCGCCATAAAATCGATCTGTGGTTTAAATTCAGTAAACATTACGTTTTGTATTGTTGCAGTAATTATGCGGCTTTTGGGACTTGGCAGTAAAGCTCTCAAATCAATTGTAGAAATAATAAACTAAAGGTCGTCCTAAAGACTAGGTCTACTGCAATTACTTTCTGGGGCTTTGAGACTTAGACCTGCAAAACAACTTTATTGCAGCTTTATTTTCTTTGAGAGCCTGTTAAACCTTTTGAAACTCATGAATATACCTATGCATATCAAATTTAACTTAGTACTAAATTGTAAGGGAGAAGGCTTACAAGAATGTTTTTACCTACGTCATCCAAAAGCAATTTAATGGTTACGGTAACAAAATATGATGACGGTTAATCGTTTACCGGTCACCCTCACATTACACATATGTATATACTGTATCTCTCTGTATCTATAGCGGGCCAGTAGTGCCCAGTGCGGTCTTTCTTGGCGATAGACAAGCGATACATCGAGTATTGTAAGTACCATAGACTACAGACTACACTAACCACTTATCATCATACGGGTTATTAAGAGTTTATATAGTGGTTTAGAAAGTCATCTCAGTATCTATTTTATACACCAAAAGCGTCGGATTAATCTCTTAATGATTGACGTTCAAGCTGTATCAAAACTAAGTCGGGCACTTAGTTTTGAAACGGCGAATGTAAACCATTAATTAATTTCTATGTTTTTTAAGTCCAAGCTTATCCCAGAAGTGTGTTTTATTTCATTTCATAAACTGTCTCTGTGAAAACATGACTTTGTCGGTTACGTTGTCTTGTAACTTTCAAATGAAAGAAAAGAGTCGCAACATCATTCCACAGTCATGTTAAAAGAGTTTCATAATTGAGATACCTACTAGTAGCACTATGCCCAACGCGAGAATCGAACCAGAGACCGCATGTACATCAGTCGTATTTACTACCGCTGTGCCACCGAGGCAGTTTATATGCCAGCTAGATAGCCTAGCTGGCCTATAAACTGCTTCGACGTTTTTAATATACATACATACATTTTAAACAATTAAATCCGAAACCATACCCATTAATTACTTCGTTACAAGCAAAATACAACATAAATAATGACTGCCAAATCGTTATCGCTGCATTATCAATTACAAGGGATCCAATGTAATTTAATCGCACCTGATTTGATTTTAAGAAATGGTCAGACATACATGAATATCTTAAAACGATATCCCGGAAAGGGTAGGTACATCCACATGTAGCTATGGTTTTAGGTTCACGTATAATGGCTTCCAGACCAAATTTCTGTCACGGTGGCCAATCTTAACGGAGACTGACCATCTTCTTCTTGTCCCTAGCCTTTATTATTCCCAAGTCACTTGGAATCGGCTTTTCTGATCTAACCGGATTTGACTGGATATCAGTTTTTACACAGAGCGACTGCCATCTGACCTCGGCAACCCGCAGGCTAACGATACCCTAAGGCTAGACCAGTAGTGACAGGATATTATAAGGCACTGACTTCCCAATAACGATTGCCATAGATGTTCATGGCAGCCGGGATGATGCTGCCAATATAAAATATGCCAAAGCACCGAGCAGGTGATAATTGTCAATCAATATAATTTCGAAAAGTCATATAACTTCCGAAAGTCACAGGTGCGTGACGTGGGTTCGAACCCGAGACCCTCTGCATTGCAGTCTGTCGGTCTCCCCACTGAGCTATCACTGCTTTTTATTGGAGACTAACCATCTGCGCAGGAGATATTATAGTGCACAAGTGTGTCCGCAAACAAACTGTGCACTCTGTTCCCTAACTCTCATGATCCGATGGGACGGTAATCCGACACGACCGGAGATAGGTCAGGCGCAGATCCAACGGCCTTACGTGCTTTCCAAGGCACGGGAGTGTCTAACACCGCCAACTTTCTAACTCCGGAGTGCTATTAAGATTTATTAATAAAAACCCAATAACTTTGTTTTTGGCCCGACCCGGGATTTATTTTATTTTATTTTATTTTATTTTATTTATTAGGGAAAATAAACAGTATACACACATTATATGTTATATAAAACTAAAACTATAAATAAATTGTGTAAATGTGTGACCAATAACATTTTCCACATATTACAATATAAAATACTTAAAATTTTCATACGTACGTTGAACAATTTTATTATATACCTAGTGGTCAAAATGAAGAAAAAGTAAACAAAAAAAAAAAACAAAAAAAAAACATGCAAGAATAACAGTGCTTTTAGCCTTAAAGAATAATAATCTAATACATCAATGTAAACTAAAATAAAAGGAAAAGAACTAATATAAAAATATACAAGGATTTCACAATATCCTAACATAAATAAATATCGAGAGTGGGTAAAACAACAGTATTATTCACTATCAGGGTTATTAAGACATAAAATAACATTTTGTTTAAATTTACTTGGACTAAGCGCAAAAATGTCGATATTGTGGAAATATTTATTATAATTATTTGTAATTCGGCGCAGTGGAGCTCGCAAGCCCGCGTTAGTACGAGAAGTGGAAACAGCGAAGAGGTCGTATGTACGAACTCCACGCCTCATTGTGGTCCTTGGCACAATATAACTTATTTTATTACGTATGTCTATACAATCATATATATTGCTACATAAATGGAATAAAAACATTGTGTCCAAAAGAATACGCCTAGACTTAAGATCTAATATTTTATACAAAGTGAGGAGAGTTTTATGTGTTGACGCTGAATTATAGCAACGGTAATGCATTGATTTTAAGAATTTATTTTGGACTTTTTCGATCAAATCTGAGTATTTACTGTAGTAGGGATTCCACACCGGCACCGCATATTCTAACTGTGATCTGACCAGGGCTTTGAAGAGATACAGGTATGTTGTCGGACGCACAAATTGTTTCGTGGATCGCATCACAAACCCAAACATGCGGTAAGCATTACTGACAATTTTGTTTACGTGAATGTCAAGATGAAGCTTGTCGTCGAGATGAATGCCGAGATCACAAATATGAGACACTCTGGATAAAGTTATATTATCTATTGCATACGGGTATTTCAAAACATTTTTATTTTTGGTATAGCTAATACAACAACACTTGGAAATATTCAATTGAAGCTTGTTTAGCTTGCAATATTCACTCAAGCGATCTAAATCCCTCTGCAGTAGCATACAGTCTTGTATGTTTCTGATAGGTCTGAAAATTTTGAGATCGTCTGCGTAAAGTAATATTTTTGAGTTGTGTATACAGGAGTCAATGTCATTGATAAAGATTATAAACAATAATGGTCCCAGAATCGATCCTTGGGGCACTCCGGAAGTAACACAGATATCGGCAGAGAAGAAACCATTGATTACAACTCTTTGGGAGCGATTGCAGATATATGAAGCAATCCATCTCAACAAATCACCGCGAATTCCATTATATGAAATTTTATTTAGGAGTGATTCATGATCCACCTTGTCGAACGCTTTACGAAAATCAGTGTAAACAGCATCTACTTGAACGCGATTGTCCATATTATTGAACAAATAGTCCACAAATGTTACAAGATTGGTTGTAGTAGATCTTCTTCTAACAAAACCATGTTGTTGTTGGATTAAACTATTGTGTAGTGCCGGATAGATTTTACTGTGGACCAGTTTCTCAAAGAGCTTCGACAAGGTGGAAAGAATAGATATTGGTCGATAATTTTCGACATCTTGCTTAGGCCCAGACTTGTAAACAGGTGTAATATTTGCACGTTTCCATGCTTTAGGAAATATACCTTGAGTTACAGATCTATTAAATATCATTTGTAAGGGAGCACTTATGTTGTCTGCTGTATTTTTAAGAAAGATCGCTGGTAGGCCATCTGGTCCTGGACCCTTTGAGGAATCCAACGATTTCAGTACCTTCACAACTTCATTGACGCTAAATCGAATATCGCTAAGAATAGAACAGCTATCAGAGTAATCCTCGCCCAAACAATCTATACTTCTGAAAGTTGAAGGTTCGTACACAGATTTAAAAAAAGCAGAGAATAGGTTGCATATCTCTATAGGGTCACTAGCAGAACTATCTTTATATTTCATATTGGCGGGAAAGCCCGAAGAAGACTTACGATTAGAAATATATCTCCAAAACTCTTTAATATCATTGCAGATACCATCTTCAACGGATTTTATATACCTATTGTAGCAGTTCTTGCATTCTACATGGAATCTGTGCCGGAATAAAGAAAACTGTTCATAATCAGACGTGTTTTGATATTTCTTCCATTTTATCCATGCTTTAACCTTATTCTTATGTATGCGTATAAGTGCTGGTGAAAACCAAACGGGATACCTTGAGGATCTCGATTTTACTAAAGGAACGTGTGATTTTACTATACCAAAAATAATGTTATAAAATATATCAACCGATGTGTCAACAGACTGTTCTATACCTAATTGATTAGCCCAATTTACGGTACTCAATTCTTTATTAATTTCATCGTAGTTCGCTTTAAAATAATTATATTTTTTAACAATATTTCGTGTCATATTTGTAAAGAGCAAATTAAGAGGCAATAAAACACATAATGGTGGATGGTACTTGTCTAATTGTAATAGATGATCGTTAGGAGAGAAAACTGAGCAGTCAGTATTACTTATAACTACGTCCAACAATTTGTGACTCTGATTTTTAATATTATTGTATTGAAAAGCATTGAAATATGACATAAAACTACTTAAGTTTTCACAAATACTAGAACTACCGTGACAAATATACTTAGTTGACGCAGAAGTACTACTATCATCGGGCATCCAGTCAATATACGGTAAATTAAGATCACCTAGCAAGTAAAATTGTTCAATGTTGCAGTCGCCCAGAAAACCACCCAACAAGTCGAAATATTCGATATAGATGTTTTCAGGAGTTTTTGGTGGAATATATACAGCACTTAAAATATGTTTTTTACCTTTTGTTGTACTGGGCATCTGTAATATAATATGTTCTATGCTACCTTGTAAATTTAAGTTAGGTATAAGACGTACCGGCCGTAAACTCTTCAAAACGGCAACGAGAACGCCACCGCCTTCTTTCTTATTAGTAGCAATACGATCGCGGTCGCATCTGTGTACTGTGTATCGAGGGTCTATAAATTCATTGTCAAGTATATCAGCAGTTAACCAAGTTTCGGTCAGTATTATGATATCGTAACAGTTCGATAATATATTCATGTATAAAACATGCAGCTTAGTGCGGACTCCCCTACAGTTTTGATAATATACAACCAGATTATTTGTCATTGGAAGTATCACTCATATATATCTAATAATACACCAGCATTACACGTTGTGGTGCTGTCACTACTACAAGTATTATTCCAACAGTGCGTGGAACAGCTTATATAATGACCACGCAGTAATTTGTATGAAAATAAATAAACTTTAATAAGCCTATCAAATTTGACAGCACCAAGGACAAAATTACAATTATTATAATATATATATTCAGATGTTACACAATTCCAAAAACATAAACAAATAGTACCAAAACACGAATTCAACTTTCTTAAATTAATAGAATAGCTGTGTATTTTATATGTATGTACTACACTTGAGTTTATCAAATGCATATAACTTATTGTTTTTAGATAAATAACACCTATAGGTATATGCAGACAATACTTTATACTAATATTTCCAAGTACATAATATAAATTTAATATCCATACTTCGCATAATACGAGTATATTACATTCTACACTTAGATACATACAACAAGTTCTGATAGAGTGGCAACAATATGTCAACAATAAACATAGGCAATTATGGATATTATACTCAAAATAATAAAAAAATAATAATCTAAGTAGACGCAGGTTTGATTTTAACGATGTCCTCATGCGAACGGATGGCGAGTGATTTTGATCCCTCTTTTTCACGAACAAGTATGGTGCCATGTTTAACCCATAAAAACTTATAATTGTTCGCCTTGGCTGCATCTCGACAGTTACGAAATAATTGTTTGTTCTTTAAGGTTAGGTGTTCATGCATAAAAATTGGCAGCGATGTACCCGATATGCCCAGATGTTCAGTGTTGAGTCTCTTGTTTAAGCGATACGCACTCAGGATATTATCGCGTAATATACGAGTACTCAGTTTTACAATTATATTCTTAGGTCTGTCGTTCTCTCGGTTCGCATGTGGAACACGGTGAATAGAAATTATATCGCTTTGTTTTAAAGAACATTTAATCACTGACCCAATATTCTCCATAATAGATAACAAATTTTCGTTGCGCCGTTCAGGTACATTACATAGCTCAATATTACAATTACGTGCAGCCTGTTCTAGGTAATCAATCTTAGCCACAAGTTCGTTCACCACGCCACTCGAGTCAGTACCTCCTTTATGTTTACTGAGGCTGTCGACTTGTTTCGAGACATCTGACTGCTTGTCGCCAACGAATTGAAGTGATTTCTTAAGGTCATCAATCTCTTGTGTAATTCCATTATATTTAGCATCTAATTCCGAAACTTGTTGTTTTATAAGAAAATGAGACGAGCGAAGAGACTCTAAGTCGGTTTTTATCCCCGATGTGACTTCAGTTAAGGCAGCCAGATCATCTTTGATGGTAGTTACACTGTCGGATATATTCAAAATACCATTCTCTAATATCTTTAGGTCCTGGCGCCATTCGCCGCGCATATTCTTAAATTCATTTGACAGCTCATTGATTGCCATATACCAGTCAGGTGCCGGCTGTTTACGTTTACGCATAGACACATTTTGTTCGCCACTTCTTGCCGTGACTGAAGTTAAGTCTGTATCAGAATGGCATTTATTTATATTCTCTGGTGAATGAAACATTTTTAGCGATAATAAATTTTAATAATATATAATAAAATAAATAAAATATAATATTTCAATGTAAATATTAATGAAATTATAATTAAAAATTAAAAAAAAAAGGGCAAAAAGTAAATCGCTCTTCTGGGACACGAACTTGGGAGTCCGAAGCAATCGCCTCTACGCTATCAGTTAGCGAGCTCTTAAACCACTCAGTCACGGGCTCTTAGGAGGTATACTTGAAATGTTTGATTGGTATATAAGTGGGATATATTGTGAACAACGATCTGTTTATGGAATGAGTTCTCAAATTATGAAATCACAATAATTCACAAATACCCACAGCACTTCACATTCACTTTAAAAGTTGCAAAATTTTAGATTGTTTTCGACTTTATTTTAGATAAAATAGTGTTTATTAGAAAGTGAAAATGTTGTATAACGTAGCACTTACTATTAGCAATATACTTATAGCGATATTTTGCTTTAATTCTCCAAGTTTTATCACTTTTTCAATTATTAACTGGGAGCACCTACGAAACACAACGCTTTAGAACAATGAACGTACGACGAAAAAAAAAAAAAAAATTTAAACCCGAGACCTCATGAACAACAGTCGCATTTACTACCACTGCGCCACGGAAACGCTCACGTAATAATGGGGGAGCCTATTGCTACATACTGGGCGCAGTATTAGAGTCCGTGTAGCTATTGTTAATTTCTTGACTTAATCCAATAGACTCGTACTATATGAAAATAATTTGAATAGTGAAATCTTGCGTTTGCGTGAACTATCGATCGTATCGTGCCTTTCATAAGGCAGGCAAAGCATTATTGTGGCTGCACAAATATTTTTCTTAGTTAGTGAAATATTGGTGCCATAGATCTACGTCTAACTGAACTAAACTTTAGATATATCCCCCTCCATCCCATCCAAATCTTAAGTGCTATAAACTTATCGGTGCAACAATTTTCATCTTTCTCGACCCCTTGCCGCATCCTTCAATTATTATCTATATGTTTCTACATTCACTCATTTGTATACTTTCCTCTTGGTCTTCCTTTCTTCTCTGCTTTGTCTTTTCCTCTATAATATTGGTAATAAATTTGTCATGTGAGTAAGTAAATGACGAATTGTAATGAAATATTATATCATCATATAATTATAATATATTCCATACTGATTTCAGCGGTGGTGACGGATCATTTTGTAAAATGTAAGGTGGTATACTTACACGTGACTTACGTACTGTACTTATACTTATTCTTAGCAATAAATGAAAGGAATGATGCCATATCAGGGTACCGTTACGGTATTTAATATAACGATTATGGCAACAAACCATTATATATTATTTATTTGTTATATTATATTATAATGTCCAATATAATCTTTATTTAAAGCCAATGCAACATACTTCGTAAAGCCACATTATTGACATGTTAAGTATGGTAAGAAATATTTTCAATTCGAAAGGGTCAAGTGATTCATTGCGCTGATTATCTCGAAGATCATTAATCAAGGAGGGCCACAAATTAAGCGATATAACTTTTTATTTGTAGCTGTCAGAACAGCGAACACAGAATAAAAGTCGTTGTGATATTTATTTACAATATACAATAAACTGTATAGAAAGACATACCTCCATACTAATATTATTTACGTCTTGCTGCAGCGGCCCGCCGGCGACCTTACACAATAGATTTTCAAATAACGTGTGACAATCTAGCGATTGGCTTATTAATGGCGAAATAACTGAACCGATGCAAATGAAATTTGTATGGGCATGAACTCTCTAGCCTGACATAGGCTACTTTTATACAGCCCTACCTTAAACTGTCCTATTGCAGGGCACGGGCGTCTTCTCAGTGTGAGAAGAGTGAGGCTGTCTATCACACTGGCTCAATGCAGGTTGGCAGACTTCACATATCATCAAGTACATTAGGGAGTACTCTCAGACATGCAGGTTTCCGATAATTACCTATTTAATTCGCAGATAACTTCGCAAAAGTCAGAGATGCGCGACTTGGGATCGAACTCGATACCTCTGCGGTTCAGTTCAACGTCCTCTTACTAGGCTATCACTGCTTAGATTAGATACTAATTACAAAAAACCTTTTAATTCCATGTAAAAGAAGGCGCGGCAGGCCGATAATAAGCTTATTAGCACAATATTGTACCTAACACAGTGTATGAATAGGTCGAATAAGTTGAATAACCTTTAGTAAAACGTTTAATATGATTTTTATAGTAAATGTACCCTAATCCGTCTAATAAGCTACTGCATTTGACAATAAAATAAATTTGAATCATTTATATGAAACGGTGAATACAAGTATCCAATTATAATTACGAATACAACTTGGCCCGTATGCCAATTACAAGATTTGCTATCGCATAGTAATTTACCGACCGAAAATTACAGTTGTTATTAAACAATATAAACGTTTGCCATGCATTTACATTTGTCTTTCTTATAGAAGATATTTCATCCTAGAGAGAGTTCGATGCTAGTTTGCAAATAGGTATACCTGTAGGTATACGAAATATCAAAAGATCTGTATTGGCCATTAAAGGTTCGAATATGTATTTATTGATCAAAGTTAATACAAGACAAAGTGATAAGAAACTTACATAATTACAATGTAATCAACAATATAGCTTTAGGTTGGCAAACGTTATGACAAAATTCATCGTTTTTAGAAGATCGCATGGAGGCTAGTCTGCTTTATTTAAAATGTTGTACTCCTTCGAAATATTTGAACTAACAGTAACAGTAGGGATGAGACGAAGCTCCAACCCGGTGTGCAACTATGTTATACAGTCCATTAGAGCTAAAATTAGGTCACTCCGAAACTGAGCAATCCGCTCGAAATTGCATCAGTCTTGAAACACATAGTACAGGTGAAGTGAGGCTTAGTTCTGGTATACAACAACTTTACTCACTAAATTATTTCGAGATATATCATCTCAACATTGGGTAATACTTTTACTGATAAACTGTACCTCCACCTTTACCCACTGATCAACGCAACATTATCTTAGTTGTTTAGGGGCAACAAGCGAAAGATGCTATTGCTAAGCAATTCGGTCAAATCTCACTACTAAACTCATATCCATGTCAGCTGTAACAAACCAACCAACAGTAACCATGGCAATAATAATTGGTTTCCATGGTTACAGCGAGGTGACAATCGAGTGACGAGACGAGAATTTTAGCAGAATAGCACGATTGATGTTACGAGTTTACCGATGTAAAGCGAAAAACAAGTATCCATAGATTAAGATTATTAAAAGCGGATCGTATGCTTTGGCACAGTATCTGTTCCTTAGTTAGTTAGGCGTGTGTTTCGGCAATTGGGCCATTGTACGTAAAACATTAGCAGTATCAAAATATTTAGATCATCGTGGAGCTTTTACATAAATCTTTACTAGTATTTTAAATGCGAATGTAAGTTTGTTTGTTACGCTTTTACGCCTTAACTTTACGGCCGATCATCAAATATTTCGCATACCCGTTTCACGGGTACAGAAAAGGACACAGAGTACCTATAATCCAGAAAAAAAGAATATACCCGAACGAGCGAAGCTGCGGGCAAAGGCTAGTACATGATATACTAACTTTAGATTTAACATTCAACGTGTGCCGATATTTATTTATTACATATTTATTATATTTATTTCGATACTTGACTACCAATTTCAATTTTTGCTCTCGTATTCAGGTTGTGCATATAAAATATAGGTCCCACATGACACGACCTTAATATGACTATTTGACACGTAGCATTGGAAATATATTTAGATTGTGCGATCAAATATTTATGTCAGTGGTAAGATTGATTTGGGTACTTTTCACACACCGATGTATCTCTTTTCTAGTTCATATTGTGCCGAGGTGACATTGTATTTTTATTTAAGTAGCAAGTGGAGCTATTGGTCATGAGGTTTTGGGTACAAGTTTTGGATGAGACTAGTGTAGTTGATTTGTTCCTTAAGATATTCTTAGTATCAGTTTCTACGACTGTGTCTACTAAATGAAAATTGATAGTGCAGTAACAACACAGTGACGCACTTGCGGTAATAAGTGATTGTAGCACGTAATTGTAGTCTATCTATAACTTCGGGGATAAAACGTCGGTAAGGGAAGTAATGTTAGCATGTCATAGAAGATAATATAATATATATACTTACCTCGTCCAAAACTTATAGACTACTAGATTTTGACCACAGCTCCGCCCACGTGGTACATACATCAATAAAAATTAGCCTAGGTTATATTATTTAGTACAGATATAGTTTAAACTATATTTTGCACGTTAAAACTATATCTTTACCAAATTTCATCTAAATCGGTTGAGTGGTATAGCCGTGAAATGGTTAAAAATATAAGAAACAGACAGACAGATAGAGTTCCTTTCGAATTTATAATATTATAAAGTAATGACTAGATTTTGTCTGCGATTTCGCTCGCGTAAATATAGGTTAGATTAGATTAGATTATTAATAGTACTTTTTTCTAGATGAAATTATGATTAGCCTATGTCCCTGACAAAGTGTAGGTATGCTAAATTTTACAATGATCGGTCGAGTAGTTAAGGCGTGAAAGCGTAACAAACAAACCATCTCACATTCGCATTTATAGTTGGAATTCATATTATATTACAAATAATAGGTAGGTATATAACTTGCATAAGATACAAGACATAACAGATATGTATTAGATAACATCGAAGTATGAATTATCTTCATTGTACATGATTTTCCTAAGTTTAAATATAGTTTTAATGTATAAAGCCAATAAGTAGCTTGTAATGCGTTTTATAAAGAATTTCATATTTTATTAAGTAAGTGGCTACGTAGAGGTCTCGGGTTCGTACCCAAGGCCCACACCTCTGACTTTTCGAAGTTATGCGAAATTAGTTAGATAATAATTATCGCTTGCTTTAACGGTGAAAGAAAACATCGTGAGGAAACCTGCATATCTGAGAGTTCTCCATAATGTTCTAAGATATGTGAAGTCTGCCAACCCGCAGTAGGCCAGCGTGGTGGACTATGGCCTCATCCTACTCACTCTGAAAAGAGGCTAATGCCCAGCTGTGGGACAAGTTATAAACAGGGCTGATATTATTATCACAAATTTTACTTATTATGGATGGCAACGTGGTGGCGTTCTCAGTGCTCAATGGTCATCTTACCACTACGAAAGCGTGTCCGAGTTAAATCTAGCAATGTTTATGCAATATCTATTATATTATTTCCAAGTAAGAGCTTTGATACAAGCTCATTTTTCAATGCTTCTAAAATTACCTGTATCACAAAAAAAGCCTTAGATCCGAATTTGCCTATATAAGAAAAAAGTCCTATTGTACATGAGTAATGTACTGGCATATAGGTACGTATCAAATAGGAGAGTGTGTCAGTTTTAATCGAGGCAAGCTGCAGCTAAATGACTTGGGTTAGAGTTCACAATCAATAGTAATTAAGTCTCAAAGTACATACTTGCATGTTCACTTGTTATTGCTACTATCACTTTATGGAACATGTTTCTGACGTTGTATTAACGTATCACAGTGTAAAGCTGGGCTTTTACTGCAAACGGAGCGGCGTTCGTGTGCACTCCGTTTAACTGGAACCTTAAACACGATAAAAACATTTTCATCACCGAGGAGTTTGACAGTAAGGACTAAATGAGTAAAAATTGCTAGAATCAAACTCTTAAAACGAGTTTGATTTTAGTAGAAAGACATAATATTGTCTTACATTTACGCGAATGGTATACATTGTAGTTAACTTCGTTGTCTTTCGTCGGTACGGTTTTTATCGACGGATTTTATAGTCTCTCCATGAACATGGCTGCTAAAAAGCAACCGAAACGTCGGGGAAAGTGTAAAATGAAATCTAAATAGTTTTTATAATTTTAATAAATAAATAGAAGTGAACAGTAACTAGTAAAAGTGTTTGACAATAGTAGTTTAAAGTTTCAAAATTATGTAATAATAGTGTTTTATAAAATATAAACAACGCGTAAAATCCGTATAAAGTTGTTTAATTTCAATTTAGTAGAAAGAGTTAGTTGCTAACTATTTTTGTCAGCAAATTATAAAAGTTATAAAATCTTTCATTCAACATTTGTGTGCATGAACATAGATGTTTGTCTTGGTCTGGGTGTTTCTATGTATAATATGTAAGCATTTACAAAAAAAAGTATAGATATATGTATGTTTATCCATTGTCTAGTACAAGCTCTGCTTAGTTTGGACTAGATGGTGTTGTGTGTATGTGATAGAATATTATTATTATTATTCGTTATTATCATCGTTGGTTAAACCACTGTTTTAGTGGAAGGTATACTATATATATTGTAGTATTTGGATCGTTCCGCGACACTAGTTCTCGCATAAAGAGCAATATTTTGCAGTGGCAACACAGCTCAAGTCGTTACTTAGCTTTTTAGCTGGGTTTTAACTGCATACATACGAATTAATTACTAAGAAAATCTAGTTAGTATAATTGTTAAATAACAAGGTTTTTGGTATATTGGTATCCAGTAGAATAACAGTAAACAAAATAGCTTTTACTGCTATTCAATTGGATAATATTTAACGGCAAATCTAGTTATTTAACAATTATCAATGAACCTTAGTGGGTGATAATCAAACAATCTATATCAGGCAGGCTCCATTAGGACGTTGTGCTCACGGTTTAAACCTAGTTGGGTTACACACTACTCAAGCAAACCCAAATAACATGATTTGTAGGTGGCAGATTAGATTAGGTACACAAAAGCTATTTCTCCGAGCAGGGATCATAGCCGCATCTTTCGGCGAATTGGAATAGGCAGAATGACCGAAATAATCCACCGCACTCACGGTGCCATCCGAACAAACAATACTACTACTACAACATTTATAACAATCATTTAATACGATACTTGATTTAATCTATACTAATATTAAAAAGCTGAAGAGTTTGTTTATTTGTTTGTTTGAACGCGCAAATCTCAGGAACTACTGATTCGAATTGAAAAATATTTTAGTGTTGGATAGCCTATTTATCGAAGAAGGCTATAGGTTATATAACATCAAGCTACGACCCACGGGAGCGGCGCAGTAACTATAAACGCGGGTGAAACCGCGGTCACATCTAGTATCATATATTTGTATGCATAGTCTCGCCTTGATCCCCAAAGAGGTAGGCAGAAGTGTATATATAACACACATATTTCGCCAAGTATGGTTTAGGTCACACGTAATAAGGTGCGATCCTATTGACGTGTACCGAGCACATTTCAAGGCTCTACGCAGCTACTGAGAATTTCTTGTCAGAGAAACCCAATACTACTTTTCTCTGAACCCTTCAGGAACAGCAGCGTCATTCATTAAAACAATTTTTTTTTATTTTAATAATTTGCTTGGCCTTGCCGTCTCACCTGATGTTAAGTGACGATGCAGTCGACGATGGAGCACACTTACCTAGAAGATACCTAATCACTCGCGACTCGAAGCCCAGATTGAACTCATCGGGAAACACGGACTTAGGTAGAGAGAGAGTTCCACTCCATTGCAGTAGACATTATAAAAGTAGAAGCAAAGCGCTTTGTGCGTAAATGTGATATATTCACCATGCGCCTGTGCCGCTCGTCTGTTTGTCTGGTCGTCCGATGGTAGAATGGGGAAGGAGGAATCAAATTATGCAGTTCCTCTGCACACTCTCCGAAATGAATCCGATAGAAAACCGAAAGACCGGCAACCCTACGACGATGCTCCAAGCTTTGGAGTCGTGCGTTGATCAGTTGGTCACCGCCGATAAGTTTTGTTGCTTTTTTTATTTTAAAGTGTATGATACCTTTTACTATAACGGTCTCGATACTTTGATTAAAATCAACATTACTCTTACTTAGTATAAAAACATAGAATATCATGAAACTGGGTCTCCGAATATTAAACAGTTAACTGTGTATGTTATATTGATAACATTAATTAATGTAATTACGTGTAATTATACGAGTGACAGAAAGCTAACGATTAATTATCTCAAAAATAAATAAATTTTAATCCATAAATGAAATATAAATAAATGGGTTTAACTTATTTAGCGCCCACGTATCTGATTAGCTAGAAGCCGAACCCAATGGAATTGGGTACATTAGGGCTTAGAAGTAAAATAAATTATGTCAACTTAGAAAAAATATATACATACATATATCTACTAATTGGAAATATACCTATTTAAAAATGATTGAGCAACTAAATGTCGTAAGAAGTAATGTATTTTTAAAAGGTATAATCTCAAAGATGTCTAAGGGATGCTCCACTACACTAGTAAATCAAGAATAAAGAATATAACTAATATTATGTATAAATGCGAAAGCGAGTTTGTTTGTTACGCATTCACGCCTCAACTGCTCGACTGATCATCGTGTTTACATACACGCAGTCAGGGACAAAGAAAAGAACAAAGGGTATCTTTTATCCAGAAAAAGTACATCTAGTAAATAATAAATACATATTAACCAATGTGTCTACAATATCAAGAAGCACATCTTGCAGCAAATCTATGATGATGAAACAAATTTAGATAAGTATAATTAATTGCGTATGATAATATTATAATATATAAGAACTAAATTCACTGAATTTAGAGAGTATGTAGATCAAAATGTTATAATTATTTAGATCAAGTGAATAATTATCTCATGTCAACATGTTGTAATAATTCATCACGAGTATGCGAATTAGTAGATCTATCTAACTAGTATCTATGGAAAAGGGTCAAATATCCAATTCCATTTTTAGCTTTGGATTTGAGCTCGTTGCGACGCGATCAAAGTATATGTTTCTAAAATATTTTAAAGCCCGTTCATAAGAAAGTTTTCCAGATTGTCCACGAAACTATTTCATTTTTGAGTCATGGATTTATCGAACTTGTGCGCCTCTAAAGGGATTCCACGCACTAAAGGTATATATTATTCAAAACTTGTGAAGAAATAAAAAAGCTTTTGAATTTCTTGAGAGCAACGATGTTGATGTACCCTTGAGAGATGACTGTAAAATCTTACAAAATAAAGTTTCGTCATCCGCTTAACTAAAACATTTGATGTGTCTGTGGAAATAGCAATCTAACACATTCCTTGCATTTAGTTTATTTTATTTATATATACAATGCAGCGGCGCAGCGGTAGTATATGCGACTGCTGTGCATGAGGTCTAAGGTTCGATTCCCGGTCAGGTAAAGTATTATGGGGCTTTAAGACCTTTTCGGTACTGCATGGAGTCTGATTGAGTCTGGATCTGTGCCCGCAAAATGGCAATAGACTCGCCCCTGATTGTGTGGGCTCTTAGCTAGCGTATAATATGTGCTTGTAACACTTATAAAACTCTGCCTAACTCTTTATAGATATAGGAGTGAAACTATGCATGTGCAACTTCCTAACTAGTGCTCCATTTAGTATATAGTAACATTTCCAGTATTATATGGTGCTGGACAAATATGAAAATAAAGAATATCTACCCAGAATTGAAGTTATCAATGATTTTGTGAATCACACCTTTTCAAACCCGCTAGGACAGTCAGCAACTTGGTAGATGAACAATTTAAAAAATTATAAAATAATTTTATTTATGAATTCAAAATCCTGATTATTATTCTGTATTTTTGAATTGTGACTATGTATATAAAAGAGTTAAGTTTATTGTAATTTGGCAAAATAGAGTCTATAGAATGTTTGCAAGTATGCATCGCCTTATGTCGTTGCAGCTACAAGCATAACATCGATATTTTAAAAGCATAAACAATTTACAAGCTCACAAGTATAAACTATTTTGAGACTTGTTTTCTTCTTTACAAAAAAAAAACAAAATCACAGGTATCAGTATTACTAACATATATTAATATAATTCTCTTTTAACAGAAGGGCTCTTAAACAAAGGTCTTTCAGTACACCAGACAGCAGTATACGTGACTATTAGCTTCGTTTAAAGTTGGCTAAGTTTAAAACGCACTACTTCGTATCGTAGCTTTCATAAATTGTATTAGTCAACATACGTGTGACGCTAACAGTACATATTTAGGTCAAGTACTTAGAAATTGGTAAACCACTTATGTTACTCATTACCCCTGTTTAGTATGGCGAACGGACATAAATATTGCTTAAGGGAAATTCGAATGTACCAGGTATCTTTAAACTTCATTTGGAAAGGAACTCTATTTATTTAAAATTATTTAGAGTCTCGATGGCGCAGCGTTGGTGAACAGTAGTTACGTTCACCACCACTGCGAGATTCGTTTTCCAGGTCAGGCAAAATATTTATGGATTTTAAACTAAATAATTGTTAGTGATGATACGGAGTCTGGAATAGTACCGGTAGATGGCAACAGGCTAACTCCTTATAAAGGGCAACTTAAAACATATTTGGCGAAATATGTGCGGTAAACGAAATTAAGCTTATGGATCGCCACTATGAGTAGGGACATACATGTCCCAATCTTAATCTTTTTTTTATCGTTGGACAATGCTTTGACGCATACCTCTCCACTGAAAAGGGGAAGAAAAGATGGAACGTTCCGGGTACTACCGACTAACCCACGTTGTGTCAACTCGCTGCCTTGAATGGTGGGTGGGTCGCTAGAACTGAAACTACATCAGCGACATGTCACAATCTCTAAGAGATGTTAGATACTACTAAAGATTACATAAAATATAAAAAAAATACACGTTGGGATCCATATCAATTTATTCTTCGATTTGTTTTTTCATTATTTGTTCCGTTTGGTGTTAAGTGTTCAAAAAAATTACAATTAATTTATCGTATCTAAAGTACCTAATCGATATTACAGAAATCGAAAACACACGTCCTGTGTGTAAATCTTGTGTAGTCAATTAAAAAACAATAACCAGAACTTACTCTACTTATCATTCTGACTAGTTTATCTGGTCACTTATTCTGAAAATATCCCACGTTACGTTTCATGCGCATTTTTCTTTGTTTTCGTACAAAGAAAGCTGCTACACTACAACTAGTAGTAGTTATTAGTAGTTGTAAGTCTCGCAATAGTAGTAGTTCCTTTATCGACGAGAACTTTACAAACATTCAAACTCCGGACACAAAGAATATCTAGACTCGGAACAACCGCTTAAGGAACTCACAATTTATTGTCCCGTATGACTATAACACTCGACGTACCAGTGGGGCGGCGACGACTTAAATGACACTGTCGACGTCCGTTTTACTCGCGTAGTCTTAAGAACTATTCTTCTCTTTGAGAAACTTTAGAAACTTGCCATCTCTTATCGGTTCACTGGATCCTGAAACCCGCCATATAATCTTGGAAAGTACTAGGGTTGTCTTTCTTTTTCGTCTATCCCCATTTCCAGATAAAGTAGCTTAGGGTCTTTCTGAGCGCGTTAAGAAAGTTCTGACGGGATATCAGACCCCCATTTTAACCAGTTATTGGAAATTATTTTTATTATTGGTTGTACTCGCAATATATTTTACACCTATGAAACGCGCACTTTATATTTTTAGTTGTGAACCGATTTATGAAATAAATCCGAAATTTTAGTCTTTGTTTATCTCGATGTATTACTGATAACCATACCTTCGTCCTTTTCTCCTCGTCGGCAGCAGAATTGGCCCAAATGCTCAAACAACTGAGCCAGGCAAGTCTCGAAGTTGGTCTTCGTATGAATATGGCGAAAACAAAGTTAATGACCTACAGCGTAAAACGTCGGATTACGGTGGGGAATACTAGGATAGAATATGACAATCAGTATAATTATCTATCTTGGCCAACTAGTTTCTTTCCAGGCAAGACAAGAAAAAGACGTACAGAAAACGCCTGGAGAAACTACTGGTCAATGAAATACCTAATGAAGGGCAATCTACCATTATCCCTAAAAAAGAAGCTCGTGGACATGTGTGTCCTACCTACTCTCACCTACGGAGCGCAAACGTGGTCATTAACTAAGAGGCACAAGTCCGACATCGGGATCTACCAACGTACCATGGAGTGCAGTATACTTGGTGTTAAGCTGATAAATAAGATCAGTAATATGGTACTGCGCATCCAAACAAAGGTTAAGGATGTGGGCCAAGCTGCAGCCGAACTTAAATGGAACTGGGCTGGCCATATCTGTCGCAAGTCTGAAGGGAAGTGGGCAAAAATCACCAACGACTGAGCACCAAATAACAAACAGCCCCGTGGCAGGCCCAGAATGAGTTAGCGGGATGAATTAGATGCGTTCAACCGGGATTGGAGACAACTGGGCGCTGGACAGAAAAGAGTGGAAAGATCGAAGGGAGGCCTTTGCCCTTTAGTGAGACGGTACAGGTTAAAAATAATAAAGATAAATAAATAACCATACATTATTTGTGTGTAAACATAAAAATATGCGCTTGCACATACACACAATAAATCTATATGCGATTTGGGAGATGGGTTCGTATATTAATTTAAATATACACAAAGATTTGTAAATTATATTTACGAATTAACATGTAAATTCGCTTGGTGATATAAATTAATTTAAGAAAAATATACCTATACAGGCCGTTGATTGAATCACCTGCAATACTGCAGCATGAGTATAGTACTTACATGTTAAAATAATATAATTATTTAAAAATATATAGTCAAAGAAACACGAGATAATATAATTAGTATTCATCCCAAACAGACGCAGATAAGACGCGCACGTAATTGTACATTGACCCGATGCATCGTACCTGTGGCCCTTGACAGCACTCGAGCTACCGTATGATCGATGCAGGTCGTCGCACGCGCGTTATCGGGATTGACGGCGTATTACAAAACTAAGGAATATAAAAGAAACAGTACTTTTGATTCATTCCCTTCACTATTGCAGGTGACTAATGGCACATGGGTCTTAAAATCATATCCCAGAAATATAAAATAAATATTTGTCATTAATTAAAACTTGAATAAAAATTGAGGTGCTCATAGCTAGTTGCATTCACTGATCGATAAACGATTAGCGAGGTTAAGCAACGTTGGGTGCGGTCAGTCTATCATCTGAGCGTCTCCGTGCTTCGCCGGGCATGTAAAAAGTCGGTCCCGGTTGTTGTCAAATTGAAAGCAGTCGTTAAGCCATGTCAGAGGCCTACGAGCGGCTTGAACAACCCTTGACAAAAAGGATGGCCACTAACCATACGAAATGAAAAGGAGATTAATTAAAATTTATTCAAATTATACTACTATATGCGGATTATATCGCGTTGTTTATTTGACACTTTATTACATAATTTTGAAAACTGTTACACTACTACTACTATTAAACTTTACTAATCCGCTATAGTAGTTTGATTTCAATGAATAATATTCGCGTAAACAGAAAACAATATTATATTAATTAAAATATTATATTTATATTCGAAAATAATTATTTCGTAGTCTCTGCCTACCCCTCTGAGAAACAGGCGTGAAGAAAGCTGCTACACTACAACTAGTAGTAGTTATTAGTAGTTGTAAGTATCGCAATAGTAGTAGTTCCTTTATCGACGAGAACTTTACAAACATTCAAACTCCAGACACAAAGAACATCTAGACTCGGAACAACCGCTTAAGGAACTCACAATTTATTGTCCCGTATGACTATAACACTCGACGTACCAGTGGGTACGTCGAGTACTAGATGTATGTAGTAATTATTTTCATATGTTTTGTCTAAGTCGGTTTATGAGGATAAACGCAATCGATTACACAAGACAGATAGTTATCAGATAACAATTACCTATTGGCTAGACTTTGTTATATTTTTTAGCTTATTAGTCTATCTCTTCGGACGGCATTGTCCGCTTGGTAACTGTTCGCTCATAACGTCATTTACGTGGATAACACTTGTACCTTAACGATGCTTTTATGGAATGGAATAATATAAAATATACCTTAGATATAAGGATGAACAAAAAGCAAATAGGCTGTGAAGATTTTAAGTGGTTTTTGCGTGATTGAGGAACATACTAAACATGCCGACAGGCTAGTATTCCGAAAACCTTTATTTTACTAAGCAGCGACAGCCTTTTCGGAAACCGTTGGACTGTCATGCAGAGGTGTCAAGTTCGATCCCAAGGCGCACATATCAGACTTTTCAAAGTGTATACGTATTTAGTAGTTAAATATCACTTGCTTTATCACGTCACTGTTATTGATATTCGCACTGCCGATATTTCGACACACAACATTAACGACGTCTACACACTGGCGACCTAAGTCACTACGGCGACGTTTACATTTGCTGATGACTGGATTCCATGATGTAGACAAACGGTATCCATCCTCCCGGTTGAAATTGCAATATTTCTTAATTTCAATCGCTTCACGTACTATCCTGCAGTAATAGTGACAATCGATGGATAAATCCTGTGGTTTATGTGACTCAATCCAGTAGTTTGGTCCAGACTCCAACAAATGCTCGGCTACAGCAGACTTGTTTACTAATTGGTTCTTGACAGCTGTGATATGTTCCTTGACCCTTTCAGCGATTTTACGTTTGGTCTGTCCGATATAAGAACTACCACAACTGCAATCCACCTTGTGAGACGCCAGGTGTTTGAAAAGGGATAACACTATATACAGTATTTATGGAGTATTTCTTCAGTGCTGTTCCAACTTTGTCCGTTACACCTTTTATATACGACATGTATGCCGGCACTCTGCTGACCCCAGGTTGGCTATCCCTTCTCCTCGGACGGTGTACGGATCGACCCTTATATCCGTTGCGACTAAGTACTGAACATGTGTAAGTTTACTTTCTAGGTGTTCAGGGTCACAGAGCGTATGACCTCTGTGACCCGTCTCCCAGTCAACCCGTGACCACGATCGATGCAAGTCGATCGAAACGTCGGGCAATCTATAGGTATTTATTACCTTTTAAATACTTTATCGCGAGTAAGACCCATTGTCTAGCATTATATTAAGATCTTTTTTAGTTGTCAAAGTTGATACGATTTGATATACGATAACAATACAGTTTTATTATTTTAAAAAGAAAAGGCTTCGCCTCTCCTTTTAATTACTGTATTGCACAGAACTTTGCGAACGTTCAAACAGCAAACACCAATCACAGCCGTACCCGGAACAACCATTTGTGCGATTCGAACCCACCATACTCGGAGTAGTGGCACTGGCGAGGCGAACATTTAAACCACTACGCCATTCGTGAAGTCCAAAGAGTGTTGCAGTTACACGAATGACGTCAAGGAGACATGACTCATTACGAAACTACCGGGTATTGGGAGTACAATTCAACACAAAAAAAAGTTATGATTCATACATACTTAGCGCAGTTGAAATATAATTTGCATACGTGATTTTTAATGTGTGGAAGCCATCCGCGAAAATTTCGGGTGGTGTATAAACTTCTTCAGGGCTATTTTTAAAATAACAACGCTTATGACATTCTAACTAATCTTTCAAATCTTAGAATACCAAACATAACTAAAAATATATTGTCTGGCCGCCAGTGTACCGCCGCGACTTAATAATTTAGTAATGTAGTTAATGGAAGGTCAACACAAGTAGTACGATGCATATCAATTCTTTACTCAATAACAATTATTATATTGTATTTGGCATAGTTATCAAATCAATATTAACAGTAATAATTACTATTGTTACTGCTTAATATATAATATTAGCCTTGTATTAAACTGTCCCACTGCTGGGCACGGTCGCTGGCCCAGTGCGGGTTGGCAGACTTTACATATATTTGAGAACATTATGAAGAACTCTCAGACATGCAAGATTCCTCACGATGTTGTTACTGTATTTACCTAAGTAATTCATTATTTAATTATATAAAATACCAACTCACAATAACACACGCTACACCAAAACTAATCAAAAAACTAAAGTAATATACGATGCCCAAAAAAATTATTTAGGCAAAGATATTAAAAGAGATATAAGTATGACAAATTCGAATGTTTACATTAACTTAACTATACTTCTCTTGTAGCAGAAGCGCTGGTCGAATTCCTCGCCACGCTAATCTTAATGACATAATACGTCGTGCTCTTGTCACTGCTGGCGTCCAGCTGTACTTGAACCCAATGGCTTGCTACGCGACGATGGGAAGAGACCGGATGGAATGTCATTGTTGCCTTGGACGACGGGCAGGACTTTGGTGTGGGACGCAACATGCGTTGACACCCTTGCGCCATCACATCTTCCAAGCACTGCGGATGTGCCGGCGCTGCTGCTGCAACCGCGGAAACCCTCAAACTTTCTGTCTTTTCTTGGCCCAAAGAATCAGCATTGCCGTTCAACGTGGCAATGCTGCCAGTCTTCTAGGCACGTTACCAGTTGACAGCGATCCGGAAGAATTCTACGATGCCTAAACCCTTTTAGTAAATATTTAGTATTATAATTATTTGTGTTTTTGTAATTATGTTATTTTTTTAATACGTTTGTAAATATATATATTAGATTATTTCGTTTTAAAATTAATTATGTAAATATATTGTAAATAAAGTGAACTATACTAATACTTAACTATATGTATCGATGTAGACATATAAAATATCGATCTGTGTGATGTTAATTTAAATTTGATTGTCATATAAGATTTATAATGTGCTTTTTACTTATCTTTTAGTAAACATTATTATTTATCGATAAAGATCACGTGAATAGTAACATTAAATAAGATTCAAATCGGCTAACTTTCTATGAAAGGTCAATACCGTAACCAATGAGTTATTACCGCTTTAAATTGTGTAGGTAATTTGTACTCTTATAATAGTAACAATTAATCAACCCTGTTTGGTTAGGCTATAGTCCACTACGCTGGCCCAGTGCTGGTTGACAGACTTCACACATCTTCGAGAACATTTTGTAGACTTTCTCACGAGGTTTTCCTTCACCGACAAAGTGAGCAATTAATTAACTATTTAATACGCACATAACTTCGAAACGACAGAGCGTGCCTTAGGATCGAAATCGAGGCGTGGCAATCTAACAGTTACCCACAAGGCTGTCGTTGCTATAAACTCACAAGGATATATTTAATTCAAATATAATATAAATGTTATGATATCATACGACCTAATATGGCGATTAGCATGTTGGCCTAATTCGTTTTATTATGTCATCCTCTCTTCCGATATAAGATAAGCATTCACCGAAAAATACAATATATGTTTTTATCTAATCGCCAGCAAGTAATCTAAATAGTAGGAAATCCGAATTTTTCATATCCGCTTAGTAAATCATTTGTAGATTTTATAATAATGTAATCTATGCTTAATATTCATCTAATGTTATAAATATGAACTTTCGTTTGCATTTGTTTATTTGTTTGTATGCTGTCGCTAGTAAAAGCTAAAGCTAGTGCTAGGCTAAAGGAATAAATAAAGTATTCTCACTTTAATTATTTCTTTAGCCTAAATAAATAGGATGCAATGATTCGATTGCTACATGACACGAATGTTTTAAGTACACAAGATTACTTAGAGTCTTATATAGCCCACCCACACGCCCGCACTCTTGTAAACGAGAGTCTTATTCCACGAAAACACTAAAGGGTTTGCGTAGGTTACAGTTGTGTAACTGATGGCTGCTTCGTAAATCTTGTGACGTAATGCGTAACTGTGACTGAGGTTCGATTCTCGTGTTGGGCAAGTTTTATTAAGGTAGTCTAGACAGCATTGGTAGCAGCACTGAATATAAATAAGGCGGCAATTTACACTGAGATGACAGCGGACGACAGCGAAGCAGTGAACAGTCCCTCTCAGTCTCAGTCTTAAAATTTGTGCAGTATTTTGAACTTTGTTTTCATCACTATTAACTCCCTGTTGTATCGCTTTAGATATTTGAAAGGGTAGTACGGCTGCCCATAGCGCCTCGAGCTATTCATGATCCATTGCTCTTTGCGTTAGCTCAATTCACACCATAGATAGAAATACTTAGTTCCACAAGCTGTGTAACAACATCGATCTTTGCATCATAACCACTTAACACAGGTGATATTGAGTAGACAATCTCCTTTAATATTCTGCGCACTAATCTTAGCATTAAGTTATGACCGTGTCGGCTTCTTTCTTTTAAGGAAAGTGAAACCTGCAAATTGAGAATCGAAGTAAACTGGTAAAATAAGAGGTGGAAGCGACGCACTCATTTATTGCCTCTGCGTTCCCACGAACGACCCTCTTCCTATAATGCGTCGCAACATCGCTGTCGGTGCGGGCTCGTGCGAGATAATCTGTAAAATCACGCGCCTTCGAACAACTATCTTAATAAAATAATATGGTTAGGAAGATTAGAGCACTATTTTATTTAGTTTAAACCTAGTTATATTTAAACACAAACACAAGTGAATGAATGACTAAGCTAGCTGCAGGTGAACGCCTTGTAATTATTCAAATGTTTCTATAACGGAAGCGATTCGGATAGCTTTGGTTTGAAGAATCTAGGTTGACATAGTAACACTCGGCACTCGCTGCTTTTAGGTTACCGCGCCTTTGAAGTGTGCAGCGCTCGTGTGGTTTTAGCTGTGTAGCGTGAGTAGTCTGCGCCTCGTCATAACCTAACACCTGGCTACGGTGGCCTCTATCGCTTTTCCGAATAGGTTTCAGGATTTTAATAGGAATATAAATTACCTAACTGAATGACTCAAACGTATTTTAGTAGACTTAGAGTTACGTAGTGATTTCAGTAGGCCTTTGTCATGCAATGGGACAACAATTAGGCACATACTATTAATAAGTGTAAGGTGGTGCAGCGTTAGTAAATGCGTCTGCTATGCATGAAGTCTCGGGTTCGATTTTCGGGTCTGAAAAGTAATTCTCAACAGCAGTACGCAGTCTGGAATTGTGCCTGGGATGCGGCAATAATCTTGCCTCCTATTGGGTGCCTACCCTTTCCGAGATATTGGCTTGGGACTATATGTGTATGACTTTACCAATCAGCGTTCAGTCCACTACCAAGACAAAATAGACCCATACAAGACGAATTAAACCCAGAATGCAAAGGGTAGGGCAAACTGGAAGGAGGCCCTTAGCCTGCAGTGGAACAGCAAGTAGCCTTATAACAACCTTCCTAAGATAAGTAACCTAGAATGATAGCTATATTCTTTTTGTTACTACTACCGATTGCATTTGATTCAAAGTGATACAATATTACAACTTAGATGTTGATTAGGTCTTTAACAAGACCGCGAATGGATACTGCCGCCGCCAAGTACTTACATATTAAAATAAATTTGTCAAACTCTACTATATTTGAGTGTAGTGTATTAGTACATTTTGAATCACAAAGATCCAAAAATAGTAGTATCTAATACTTGCCTTTGATTCTGTTCGCAATTTGTTATGTCCCTTAACAACGTTTCAGGTACTTTTCAGCCTTTATAGTACCTAACTAAAACTAAAAAAGTTACAAGCTGCTTTGTTCAATCTGGACGTTACTTTTGTAGCCTTTTCGAATGGTCATTATTAATCAGATCATAGAAAGTAAGATTAACAACAGAAATAAATGCTAATAATTAAATAAAAATAACACCAAAGCAAACATGTGTGGCGCCGTGATTAGTATAATAACAAAGCCGTCGTGGGTCAAAGTCACGTTGCGCCGGGCGCCGCGCGCCGCCGCCGACACACGCCGGCACGTACTATTCCATATGTGAAAACTGCGCCGACGCGCACTCTTTTGTATAAGTAGGCTTATTAAGTTTAACATAAAGGATGAAGAGCTGAGTAATAGTAGGTACATATGCTATATGTGCGAAGGCGCAATGATAAAAGTTGAGGTCTTGCACTGAAATTCGTGGATTCGATTTTGTTATAGATCGTCGTTTCAATGTTTGATGTAAAGGGGAAGTTGACTTTAAAACACTTTCTTTTTACTATAAAAGTAAAAAGAAAGTACGGAAAATACAGTAATCTCTGACGATTCCTAATAATTACTACACACGATAATTAATAAACAAACTAAAACCGTATGTAAACCGTATTTAAACACATATATTTTTGGTTACATTGGCGATACAATTCTAAAGTATCATGATCATTAGTGTATAATAATATAACGTTAATGAGATGACAGTTCGCCTCAATTTCGTCGAATAAGTGTTAGTTTTACCAAATTAGATTTGATCATAATGTATCTTGTATATCAAATAAATAAAAAATAAAAAAATATCTTATTTTTTATAATTTGGAAATTTCTCTGTGCCTAACCACATCCACGGGCAAAAATAAACACAAACAGGAATATAACATTTTTCAATTTAAGTTATTAATTGGTTTTAGAGACATCTTGCTAAAGAAATTTAGAATTTATCCCCTCTTTTTTAATATAAAAATCATATCAGCCTTGTCAATAAACTGCCTCAGTTTGGGGCTTTTCCCTGTGTGAGGATGTTTAGGATCGCTTCTTTAAACCATGTGGGTATTTTCATATTGTCACGTAACTTGTATGGTGATATAAGGAAATAGATCTATAGCAAACGAGAAAAATAGATCTATACCAAGCCTACGCGAACTGCCTATCGCGCACACGAGTAACACGTGACTTCATAGTGATGTACGTAAATGTTTTGACGGCACTTACCTTCCGTCAACATGTACAGTTGTCTTCTGTTAGACAACATTATTAAGCCTCTATAGGTATATTTCAATAGATAAGAAGACATCCTAATATTAGGCATGTATCTTAAAAGTGACCGAAATGTCGTTATCATAATCGAATGTAGTAGTAGTGTAGCGTAATCGAATGATTCAGTTATCAATTACTAGCGCGTGATCTAAACCTAAGGCGATGTGACGTGCGTGTGTAGTATATACACGATATTTATCATGACGACGACGAATCTACGATTCTGAGTAATTGTGATTCTGGATTTCATACCTTAAGCGTGCAATGTATTCTATATCGCGAGGCACGTTAAAGAATTTCTATAGGATCATCAAATTCATCTATAGATCGTGATATGCTTTATAATAAATATTCCTTATGTAGCAACGGTCTTTAAAATCTAAGTCTCTACAGCTTACTTCAAAGGAATGGGTAGTTCCTACAACTATTTAACTGATTATTTCGCTCAATCGGTTAAAATGGTATATTTTAATTTTAAACGATGTCTCTATATTTTTTTGAGTAACATCTTGTTCAGGTACCTAATGGACTCGAAATAATTATGTTATTATCGCCATACTTAACATACTTATCTCGCGTTCAGATTTAATATTCTTTACCTTAGTCACACAAAACTGTAAATAAAATTTAAGTCCACTGTGCATGAGATCTTTAGCTCAAATTTCCGGGCCAGGCAAAGTATTATGTAGTCTTCTGTCAAGAAGTTATCAGTAGCAGTACCTATTCAGTCTTAAACTGTGTCCGATAGGTAACAACCATGCGCTTTATTACGTAGGGCCCAAAACCATATCTGGCGAAATTTGGGTGTGATACACCTCTGCCTACCCTTTTGGGATTTAGACGTGAGAATATGTATGTATCTTAAAAGACCCGTGAATACATAAGGGCCATCATATTAACCAGTTACAAGTCAATATAATAGTCAATATATTTGCCTCTAAATCACGAATCAAGCTTAAAAGAACATACAATAATTTAATAATATAAGAAAACACACATAAATACAAGCATCGTGTGAATATAATACTCTATTAACATTCAATTTTAGTTCGAGTCCATATACGCCGGTAACATTGTCGCTGGTCGTCTACCTGTCTATCCAAACACAGTGAGTATGCTAACTGCCGCATTAAGGACATAATGCACTGTAAATTTGTGGTATATTTCCTTTATTCCTTTAATATTGGTTTTCCTGTTTGCGTTTAAGATTATCCAGAAATTGTGGTCACGCGTGGAGGACAACACGCACGTAGTTATGTAGGTTAGTGTCCATCCTTGGAAATGTAAATCATTTGGAAAAAAGGAAATTAGGGTCATAGAGTTATTAGGTACTTTTTTATACACAATACTCAAGAATATGAAACAGAAAAAAACAGTGTTCAAATACTAAAAAACAAAACGCTTATCTTAGTAACGTTATAAAATATGTAAGTCAGAACCACCGCATGTTTAGGATAGCGAAACTTAAAAACCTATCGAATGATGACAGATGCAGTGATGACAGATTTGATGGGAATGATCTTTACCTATGGATTGCGTTGATGAAGAAAAAAAGTAAAAACTTTTTGGACTGATGTTTCTTTAGTAGTCAGAATTTAATAAAATCTTTACGTACCTTACATAAGTGTTAAGACATTCAACTTGTCAGACGAAATACCGTTGCTTTAACCCTCTTAAAGTTATCGTGTAAATATAACAATTAATTTTATGGTCTATACGTATAGACACCTAGTGATAGTATATCGAGTTTCGCTAGTGTACCGGAAACGCAGAAATTAAAACCGCATTCCTCGGTTATTAAATACAGTTTTCAATAAAAAGAAATCTTATTCTATCGCCACAGCAGTTGAGTCAGATACATTTGTTTTTATTACTCACTATATGTTGCAATCATTTGATTGATTCTGCTTCATACTAATACGTTATATGTAATGGACATGAATATGTGACATCGCTCTACCAATCTCATATCTGAAGACTCGCGTCATTAATGCCTAAGAAGGAAGTGACAATTATGTTACAAGAAACGTGGAATCCCTGTGATTAATATTGGTAAAGTAACTATGTTTCATGGCACCTGATTAGTAATAGGAAGTAGATATAAGAAGCAGTAAATCTGGTCAAGTAGAAGTTGATGCGCCCATACGTAAGTAAATGGTAGGATTGAGTGGCAAGAAAAGATTGATGAGAAATAAATTATTAAATTAAACTCATATTCTTAAAATACGACACTAACCTAGCACGTGCAGATTGCTACTTTAGTTATACCAAATAATAAAAGCGTAAAATAAATTTAGAATGTATGTTTCATATTATATACATATTTAGGAAGATTCATAAAGTTCTAGTATGTAGGTTGTGATCTATTTTACACCAGTTCAAAAAGCTATTGTTTACATAAGAGTTAGCGTCTAAACAGCGACTGACTTGTGGCTAACTCCAGACCAGATGCTACTGTGCTTAATACCATTTGTTCCAGAAACTATTGACAAACAAAGATCCTAAAGCTGCTCTGTTTTTATTGGTGTCTAGGAAGAAGTCCTAGACTTATTATTCTGTAATGTATTGGGGTCGGCATCTCGTCTGACGACATGTGCTGCATATTAGTTTTATCCGTGTTGAGACTAACTTGTCTGAAATAATCAGAATATAACTTATGTACAAAGTCAACTCATATGATTTTTTATTAACGTTACGTCTGTCGTGATCAATGATCAAAATTGTATACTGTACATTGAATGGCAGTACTGTTGTTGACACCTCTAAATAAAAATAAGGCTTTGCTTTACAGAATATTCTACATTATATTGGAATTAATGTCAACCGTCGTACAATCTTACCATTTCTGAGGCGATGACATATGTATGTCCAAATTAGTTCATAAACTCTATCATTTGGTTTTGGAGTAGTGATCTTGCCGTGTATAACTATATATTGCTTTTTATTGAATCGATCCCTTGCTTAGAGGCATATTACGCCATTAGTTTTTGCAGCCGAAAGGATTTAAATTGGATTTAAATGGTCAACAAAATATAAGACTTGACCGTAGCGCACTTACTGATAAACACACAAACATTTGGAGTCTAGATTTAACTGAATTAAAGGAGAAGGGTGTCCATAATAACAATGTGCTTACAGTCCTCCACAGTAAAATGATTTATCGTTAAATGTATTTCAAACGAAGAACAGCAAATTAACTTTCTTTTTAAACTGTATTTTTTCTACAAGTTGTTTCGATGCTCAGCTCACAAAAGCTTGAGTTTTTACTGTTTATACAATGTTAATTGCACAGACTGCACATCGAAGAGCCGAGTAATAAGTTCCCCTAAACTCATCGTGGCGTGTACAAAGACCCCACAGAAGCTGCGGACGAACAAAACAAAGGCAACCACGCAAGCCTCGGACAAAAAGAAAGGGACCGACGAAGAACGTATGAAATTGGTAGTAAGTACAAAAGTGGAGATGTTAGGTTTTTGTAGGCGGAGGAATATTACTGATTATGTGGCAGTGTTGATTACTTGCGTACATGTTTGATTCAAATCATTTTCAACTTTAATAATAAATCGAGGTACTTAGTTAATTACTAGAACAGCTAGCAACTTTTGCTATACATTGTTATTATTTCCCATACTTAGATCTGATTTCAAATGCCATAGCTGTTATTGCATCGACGCCAATTTCATTCGGGATAATACTAAAGGGGAAAAATTTACTATTTTTAATTTTAGGTACTATTTTGCCGCATTGCTTTGTTACAAATAAATCGTCGAAAGTCAAAGTCTTTATAAAATTAATTATTGCTGACTTGTTATATATGTAAAGGTTTGATAACCTCTGCCAAACCCTACGCGGATATACAAACGATGTTATGAAAAAACTAGAATATAAAAGTTCAGCTCTCCCCTTAACGGAACGATATTGACCCTCATCCGCAGTTACGCGCCGAGAACAGCACCACAAAGCAGCAAACCCTTCATTTGTTTGAAAATATTTTATACAGAGTGTACATACACATATGAACTCTCCAGGCTGATGATGGGCGTACAATGCCGTCTCTCATGTCGTACAAGCGGACGGAAAGAGACAAAAATTCGTGACAAACGTTGGGCCGCGTATGGAGTCAGCATAACGGAGCCGTTCCATTCCCAAAGTTTAGTAGTTAGCTCGCGCGTGTTCGCGGTGCACGGGCGGAGCGTTGCGCTCATGGACACTGTTTATTTTTCACTTACGACACAAACGTGCTAAATTCGAATTTCCACATAAACAGTGCGTTACTTGAATTAAGTACTGTACCGTTTGTACGTATGATCATTTTATCGTGTTTATTTCATTATACTGTTATCGATTTTCGACACCGTCACCTAATTTACTAGCTTCATCATTTTGGAGTATGATTTCGTTGGATGTATAGTATCAGTGTGAATTCTGTAAAGTTCTTAGTGCTTTCAGTGTCAGCTGTGCTATTTGCTGTCCCTTTCTGTTCGGTCGAAAGGGAAAGGAAGGCCGAGTGTTGAGAGCGTTGTTTTGTTTTCATGATTTTCTTTGCTGTATGTAAATGTAGAGCGGAGTAAAAGAATGTAAGTTCAATAGAGCTTTTGTACTATTTCGCTTTGCATGTGTTATTTTTATTGTGTGTATAAACGATTTAATATCGCATTGTATTTAAACAAACTATGAAGGCTGCCACAATTTATTTTCTATGTATATATGTGTTATTATTGCACTGTTTTATATTAAATTGCATATGCCTGTTCTATAAATTCAGTTCTATGTCCATTATCAAATCACATAAATATTTATTCAAATATAAAACGACAATGACCGATTACTATCCCTATATGATGGGTATGAATGTCAAATCAAACTAAAACACATTTATTTATTTATAAATTAAGCATACCATACATATATATACTGTATAATTACAATGTTTTGTAGTTGAGACATTCTTAATTTAACATTGTCAGAGTAATTTAACAAATCACAGGCATGCATGACATTTCAATTACATTATATATTAAAACATGGCACAAAGTTAACCTAAAATCAGAAAAGTTATCTATGGATTAGACAAGTCTTTAACCCAGAACATCAAACTATCCCACAGATGGCTTAGCAATCGCAAATTACCGATTAAGACATTACTATATTTATGTACATGTACATGTGTATCTAATATTCCCTTGTCTATATGTATTTCCTCTATATTTACGTTTGTTTGTTGTCAAGTGTAAGTTAAAATGAGTAAAGGTGTTGCCATGATTTATTTGTGGATCAGTGTCGGTCATGTCGGTCTCCAATTAGACTGGTGTGCGTTTATAAATAGTCCCCACTTAGAATCACTTGCAGTTACTTGTGCCAACGGGTTACTTTGACCAGCCAGTCAGTTTATTACTTTCGTTTTAAACCTTTATAATTAAGATAAAGTTATTTTATCTGGTATAATTGTGGAGTTCTGTATGTTTTTCTTTTGAGTTAATTTTAGACGAATGCCTCCTACCGACTGCATTAGAATTAAATTTTAAATAACGCTGGTTCATCCTGGAAGGATAACTATAGGCAGGATAGGTATATAGGATATGTGTACGGCCGCTCGGAATATGGTTCGACTCCCAGTCGAGTGAAAGTGTTTTAGTTTACTGTTATTAAAATCTCAGTAGCAGACAGATTCTGGTAATACGCTAGGTAGATTGTAATAGGCATGAACCTTATTGTGTGAGAGGAAATCTTAGCTGGCGATATGTGTAAAAAGTAGTTAACAGGCGGTCAAATGCATGACAAATGCTGGTGTGGCGCAGCGGTAGTGTATGCTATTGCTGTGCATGAACTCTAGAGTTCAATTCCAGGTCGAAAAGTGTTATTGGGTTTCCTGGAAGGATATTTTTAGTAGGAGCACGTAGTCTGCAAATGATGAAAGTGAGCAAACAACAATAGGCTCGTCTCTATCACATATGACTTTTAAACATATATGAAATACACTTCTGCCTGCTACCACTTGGGTATATGCATGATAAGTCCTGCATATGTAGTTTAGTCTCATGCATAAATTTTATGTTGGTTACTATTTTCAACTAAGGTTGATAGAGACCTAGTCCAAGACAGTCCACGCCTAGTAGTGCAGTGCAATCCTTGGGTCTCGGTTGACTTTACAAATAATAAAACACAGACACATTAAACAACCACATTCAATTACTAGGTAGTTAGATATATAAATTAAGCTCATTAATTGATTGAAATTGAGATATAAGGATATCTGGTACAAACTTATTACAAAATTGTTTAGAAATCCACAAATGCTCATTAAGACATTATTAGAACAGTTCACATATACATGCAGACTAGGGCTGTCTACTTACAATATATATATTAAATACTCCTACTCTTGCTTTAACGGTGAAGTAGACACTTTGGCATTGTTAACATGCTTTGTATCGCTGGTATCTTCCTTGCACGGGCCAAATTTTAATAAACATTCTACACTCGATAAAATGACAGCCATAATAAAGGCTGTGATCAAACTAGCGAACTAATAATAACTTAATTTATAAAACGTATCTAAATGCTTTGTAACTAGCAAAACTGTAACTCTAGCTGATTATAGTAACAAGAAAAATAGACTGTTCCAAATAAAGTAAATATGATTTAATATTTTTATAAGCTTATCCTGAAACAATTATCAAAACTAATAAGTAATTAAACCTTCAAAAATATGCATTGAAATGTTACTTTACTATCCTAATGTTTTGACGATTATCAGGCATGACACTTTCTTCTTTTTGATACAGCAAAACTAGATAATAAAATGAAATAAGTATAAACAAATAGTTACCAACCTTAGCAGCCTCAGATATCCATCCATTCATAGAAGGCGAGCGACAAAAAAATATCGTAGTTCCATACAATCCATACATAATCTGCCTGTATTAGTCCAATACAATTTCCATTAGACTAGAGACCAATTACGTTTTAGGAGATCCGCATACTAAACACGTCGCGGATTGTGCTTTGCGCATACCGAGCGCTACTGCGTATCAGTAACTGACAAGGTACCGACTATAAGCCGAAGGTTAGCATGGCCTAATGCCAAGACAAAACTACCGTGACAATATGTCCATTCCTCCAATAATGGCAGCTCTTATCTGTGTGACATACTCAATTGGTACTATTTCACCGACAGGGTTTCAAGGGCAACTTACTTATGATATTGCACTAAAGACTATTAAAAACGAAATTTACCATACACTGAGTTGCAGTCATATGAATTACCTGACTCTTAACAAAGGGTAAATTAAAAGTTCTAAGCAGAGAGTTCATATGCCGCAAAGTTTGTGGTTTCTATTGGAATGTGACAGTTAAACACGATTGTTGTTGTTATGTATGCCTGTGCTAGGCTCGGTGTGTACAGGTCGAAACGTATGTAAAATTCTATGACATTGGCATCGTAACAAAATGTTAAAGTTTACTGTTGATTTGTGATATCCCTAATATTTCCAATTGAAACAAAACGTAAATAACTTATGTATTAATCATTTACTAATGCTATAAAAATCACCATAATTCAATAAAAACACAAAATATCATAAATAATATTAGTAATGTGAATGTGAGTTTCTTTGTTATGCTTTCATGACCGATCATTATGAAACTTCACACGTTATTGTCTTCTGTTTACGCGAATGTCAAAATTTTGTAATAAAGTGTAAAATAAATAACACGATAAAATCCGTATATAGTAGTTTAATTTCAATACCTATACGTTGTCAAGGGTACAGCAAAATGGTACCTTTTATCCAGGAAAAAGTACTGCTTTCAAACGAAGCGTGGATAGTTTAATTTCAAATCGATAAGGCATGTCTTGTATTTTACTCGCTTTACACAGGTAAAGCCATGCGTCGTAGCTAGTATCAGTTTGTCGTCACGCCACGCCGCGCTGTTGCCGTCGCCGCCTAGTCGCGTTGCCTGGACTCACTCCACGCTTACTATGCAAAGCCTTTTATAATATTAATCTACGTATTGAGATTATAAACTTTATTAAAAACCGTCTGTTAAAATTGTTTTGTGATCCACGTTTAATTGAAGCTTTTATTAAAATAGGCTGTAATACATATTCATGTGATTAAAAGTTTATTAAAAAACGTATTTCATATTTCACTATCAGACATTTTAATTATAATTGAAATAACCTCATTTTTCTACTTCTAATAAATAGTATTTTACTCTAAAATAAGTTTTCTTAATTTTTGTCTAGATATAACTCGTTTTTTTAAGTCTAAAACTGTAGATGAATCACCACTCAAGCTGAAGTCGATACATCAAAATGACTGACAGTCAATTATTAGTTCTGTAAATTCTATTATTAGTTTTCATTTTCAATTATCTGTTACTTACAATTATTTACTTTACAATACTAATAACAACATATTTTCATTTAGAAACTGTTCTGTAAAATGTCTTATAAGTTCACGAAGCGGCTTACTGATATGGTTTTTAGTAGCATATGTTAATATACACGCGAGTTCACACTATGTTAATACCAACTGCATTAGAATAAACTTATTCAAAATAATAAGACAGTTGGTACATAATTAAACTGATTATTATTATCAATCAATTGACACAAGTGCGACGTAATCGATTGCCAACTGCATATGAATCAGCTTCGATGTATTTAGGTCTGTCTCTCCTATATCGGCTATTAGGACTTTTCACACTAGATACTGCTAGCTAATACATTTTTCAAAGGCACTAATGAAAATCTATATAAGTATCTACTTACTTATCCACAAAACATATACAATATAATAGACAATATACTGCTTCGTTAGTTGAGAAGCGTGAGAGCAAATGCTTGCTCTACTGCCGATCGTGAGCTCGTGGTTTCGATGTCTAGGTCGGAAAAAGTGTTTTCTGTAAAGGATTTCCTCATCCTGGTGAGGCTTAGAACTATGACAGGTAGATGGCCATAGACTCACCTCCAATTACATGTCCTTTACACTTAGCTGCCGACATACAGCTTTACTTAACCCTTAATAGTGGCGTCAAGCTATATTCAATAGATATTACAACTAATTCAATCAAGCTATGACATATTTAATTATGCTCGTATCATTAATTCAGACTATTGCAGTCCTGGTAGACATACGAGCCACAAACATGTGCAGTTACGGGGACAGCTATGCCACAGTTACGCTTGTATTAATATAGGTAATTGCGGTAACTGTATGGTTAATTGCATTGTCTTCCCCAAATTATTCATATAGGGGAATTACAAAACGCTAAAAGCCTTCGTAACGCGTATATGTTCAGGGAAATTGTTGTGTGGCTCATTTGTTTGTAAATAGCGTCAACATATTACGCTATATGGAATACAATGAGTTATACAATATATTGATACTATATTCAAGTCAATTATTACGTTAGTTATATGTTTAAGGAACAATCTTCAATAAAGCTATATTTTGATCGTCTATCTATGGAATAAATTTGTTGACATTCCTAAACACAAATAAACGCCCAACTTACTTTTCGGTAAAGGTGTATTTGTTACTAGATTTTGCTTGCAGCTTAACTCAAGGCAGTCTTGATTTTGTCACATTTTGAGAACAGTCCATTCTTTCTGGATGCAATGTACCCTATGTCCTTCTCTGTATCCCTGAAAACGTGTATGCGAAACTTTACGATTTTTGGTTGAGTACTTAAGGCATGAAAATGTAACAAAGAAAGAAACTCACATTCGCATTTATAATATTAGTTAGGATTTGATAAGCGATTCGATCGTTTAACGATTTCAGAATCGGTTTTCTGATACGGTTTATAGAGTAGTCCAATAAAAATATATGTGAATCGCCACACTTATATATGAAAACCTAACGCAACATCGTTTTTTTTACTTATAAACCACTTGAATTGGCAAAATATTGTAATGTTACATTATTTAACAAACGGCAGGGGCAGACAAATGGGTAAGATATAGGATATTGATTGAGGGGTCGTAAATTCGAATGCCAAGCATTGCACTACTGACGTGAACATACAGCAAACACAAAAGTAAATGATCTCTGTAGGTATGTTGCTAAAAGTTTAGACAGAAGCGTATTTCTACCACATTTCGTCAGCTATATTTAGGATACATGTAAAGCAAACCTATAGCTATTTACCATGTATACCTAGCTCCAGACCCCGTATTACCAGATGCAGACCAGAGAATGCAATCTGAGATCTCATGATTAAAAACACAAGCTCACGCCACTAGATTAGGATGCCGTCCGTTTTGCTTATTAAAGTGTTAATATTGAATGTTATATTAAGGTTTACTGCATTAATTATAAGGGAGGAGTTAGAAAGCATCTGCACCTTGTTTATATACGTAACGCAAACAAACCGTCTATCTGCTGCAAAATTATAAATGAAGATTTATGTGGAGGGCGCAGGTGTTATCTCAGTAATATTAATAAATACTTACTTTCACTGCTATCAACACAATGCTACTCGCAAACGATACTTAGTTATCGTCTGACTAGCTTTCCTTATCTGGATTTCCTGTTTTCAATGTAATACAAGCCACGAGTTCATATATATTATACATTAAATTTAATACTCAACCACATTCTTAAAGAATCTTATTAATTTACAATGTCAACAACATTACTAATATAAAAATTAAACACGGCAGGTATTTCTTTGTATTTTTATCGCATTATAGTCATCGGACATTATCTTTCTTTTGTTACAGAAATCGCTTCGATATCTTGTGCATACAAGAATATTAAAAGTACAGAACAAACAAGCGCACCGCCCACGTTGCGAGATAACGTAGCATCCCGTCCAGAGAGAAATTAATCTGGCACACGGTAACAGGAAACATGCCGATAAAGTGCTATACGCTGTAACAGTGTTGAGGGAATCGATTCTCGTTGCAGACGATCGAATATGCTTAGCTGACACCTGCAGACAACGTCCAGTTACCATGATACCGTCTGACTCCCCGCCACGACCGCCCCTCGTCGCACCATACCCCGCTGATAACAGCTCCAGACTCATCTCGCCACTGCCAACCAACAGTATGGATCCCAGTACGTCACTAGACAAACAAATCTCATGTGTTGTAGCAAATAACGACAGAATGACGAACAGTAATCATTCCATTGATAATTTAGATCAAGTTCACGAATTGACTGACTTAGATAGTTGTAGGATAAATAAAGAAAACGAATGCCAATATGAACCCGAAAGACGATGCTCTGCAACAAACAGAGCTCCCGAACGATGCGTGTCGCATGACAAAGAAGATATATACGGAAAAGAATCGATTAGAAAGAGGGATGCGGCTGACGAATACAGTGCTACAAGGCGGGCCGCTAATTTGAAATTTAAATGTTCTCGCGATGCACGGTGGATGGAAGGGATCGGGAGGACAATGGGCGTCCGAGTATGCGTCTTAGCCGTTATGGGGCTGTTCCTGACCATGTTAGCGACGAGCGCTGCGGCACCGGCCAAAGCTCGAGCTACGCGCAGTGCTCAACCCGAGAAAAATCCGGTAAGATTTAGTAATTTACATATCTCTTATAAGAAATAATCTTAAGAAAAACAGGCCAACTTCTAAAGGGAATCTACATAATACTGCTATATGACGCTTGATTTATAATACGTAGTAAGATGCTTACATTCTAGCTCATGCATACTAAAGAGCGTAAGATACGTGTATCCTGACGACTTGTAAACTTTAGTCCCGCCCCAGCCGGAAACGTGCTGCTTATTATACTGGCATTGTCTGTGTTATCTGAATCTGTCTGATTTACCAGACAATGTCTTTCTTTACATAGCCGTTTTTTTTCAAGCACTCGCTCAGATTTGTGTGAGATCTTTTCATACGAAACAAAAGCAGTCAGTACTGTCGTTTTAGTAAATGGTTTTGTTTACATGGGCCATTTTAATGTTTATGAGCGAGCGATTACAAAAATGATTTTATGATGAAAGAGAATATGTCCACAGTTATTAGTTTATCGCACATACGTGAAACGAAGCGAGCATTCCATTATCGTTTCGTACAGAATTTGGGTTATGCAGGTATCTATTACTTTTATTAATCGAGTGTATTCGGCTCACGTTATTCGATTATTCGATTACAATCGTGATGTTATGTAAGTCGGCCGCATACGTCGCATGTCAGTAATACTCGCAACGAGCGTCTCCCTTTTACCCCGAGAATGTTTGATTCTCCCTTAAAAGGGACCTTTATCCACTGACGGATTAACGACCATTTTAAGGCGTATTTCTACTGAGTGCAAGTAATATGGGGACAAAAAGCTGGCGTGTCGTATTAGATTACTGGCAGTGACAGACGGACGGACCGTTTGGGAGGAGATTAATGGGCTAAGTGACGAGTGGGAGGCATGCCTCCAGCGTCCGGGCGCCTTCGGAAGACATCCCGCTCATTTATTACGTGGACCGTTACAAATAGTGAAAAATTCGACTAATTTTATTGGGGCTGACGGGAAGCGATATTACGCGGTGGGCAACGAGTTTGCCATTTAGCTGAACGTATTATTACTTCAGTCATGTTCGCGCTTACTCTCATGCTATACGTAGGTGTATCCTTGATTTAATGAAGTCATACAATGTGGCCTAATTATGTCGATAATACGAAATCAATTTCTTCTAGCTACTTTATTATAGCAGCTGTCACGGCATCCGAAAGTAAACCAGAAATAGATCACAACGGGGTCAAGTCGAGTGAGATGAGTGCAATCAAAATTGAACCCAATTTAATTAGAGTTGAACCACGGCGTGACCGCGTTGTTTAACAGCTTCCTGTGCATATGTGGGTCTGTTTGTGTTAAACCTTAGTTATGTAAGTAATAACTGGTCCGTTGCGATACTGCACCGCCCTGGGCTTTACCTCGAACACTGTTTCTCAATCTTTTTATCGTGACTAATTCAATTTATCTCCGAGAAAGCCCGTTTAAGAGAAGGTCAACAAAAATACTTTAATCGTGCCGGTCGGATAAGTTGGTTTTAAGTTTACATGTAGGATATAAATTGGTAATAAATTTAGTTTTAAAGATTTTCTTGGTATTTATTTTGTTTGAAGCTCATTATCGACATCCAGTCATGGATGCTGCTTTTCGCAAACAAAATAAATCCCGGACAAATTCGTTTATTTTATAAAACGTATAAATTTTCATTAATGTAACCTATGTATTCTTATTTTCTATATAGTTCGTAAGATCGAAGCAGTGCACTACACACTAAAATGAGAATAATTACGAACAGTTCCGACTTAAAAAAGAAAAGGTCATCACCAACGTCAAATATATAATCCCATTCTTAAAAACAACAAAATAGAACTTACCATCTTTTCGCATAAAAGCTTGTCTAATTAAAAGCTTGAGTAACGGCGGTGTAAATAAACTATCGGTAGATTGAGTTAATTGTGTGCTAGGTGCAGGCAACTCGGTACGCAATAGTAACGAACATTTCCATAGAGCTCGCCATTATAGTATGCTTTATTGGATCGAGTTATTGAACTGTGGCTTAGTTTGCGCTTACACTTACAGTTGTGGGATTCTAGGTTCCATTACCGGATCGGATAAATTCTTACTTGAATTTGCCGATTTTTATTACGGTCGTAAATAAACAAATTTCTAAGGCGCTTGTATGAAATCCTCAAGCAGCACGGAATCAGTACCAGGACGGAGTTTGGCTGTCCTTAACATATTGGTGGAAATATGGCTATGGTCTGCCATATCCTACTATGGTCATGCGTCATACGTCATGTTAATTTGATTGCATGAATTATATGTAACTGTTAATTTATTTAATGTTATTGTACTCGTAAAATGACAGTGCCATTAAATGAAAAATATTGTGAACGAAGCATACAATCCAATTACAGAAAATACATTAAGCACTTAAAATATTCTTAGAATTTGTGAAATGTGAACAAGTTCTTATTTTGCAAAATATTTGTATAATTTAAGTGAAATTTGTAAATATGAATTTTATAAGCTCTATATTTCAATTTAGATTTATTTCAATTGTACCCATTTATTGTCGAATGTTGAATAAAGCTCTACTTTGTCTAAGTAATTCCATTTGTTACTGATATGTACTAAACTACAAAATAGAAATAATATTTGTACTAATTTTTAGTAACGAACTAATGACGGTCTGACGGTAGATAATAAGTAGATTTTTTAAAATATGTTTTACAAATAGTCTTTGCTTCATAAATAACCGTATCAATACGATTAGATATCATTACCTTATGATCCTTTTTTTGTATATTTATATCAACCAGAAATCATCTATAGATTTCTCCGTCGTCCGTATAGTCAAGCTGACTATTTCATTTTATTTTATTGGCTCACAAACAATTGTTAACACCATTGAGTTTATAAAAACTAACTTATAGTAACTCAGTCTAGTGTTACAATTTGTTATGAGTAAGTATCTACTATCGATACAATTATTCTGTATTCAAAATGGGAACCTTAGTACGACATTTCATCGAATCGATCGATAGCTATCGTGAAGTTCTAAATAGGTCTCGTAAACCATCTATAAATCGATACTTATCACCTATTTCCGAACAACTAAAATATTAAGACGCTACAAAGAGTACTTTCTTTGAGTTCACAGTTCTATACAGTTTGTTACGTTGGCAACAGAATACAGTGCAGTACAAGGTGCAATCATGACTTTATCCTGTTTATTACAGGCGTGGGTGCCATTGTAGTGCCAACCTAATGATTTTACCTTCACCACAGATCGCTAATAAGTTTGCTTTGCCTTACCACACGGCGGGAATTGTGCCAAAGGTATTTTATACCTTTCTGGTTTTATTATTTGCTATAAACTTCTGCATATAAATAAAAGGAATGTTTTATAAACACGAATAACATAAATTACAAATAAAGTTATGTTTCTTCATTTACGTTGAGGTGACGCTAGAAATATACATTGTAAAGATTATGTAAAATCAATAAAACAATTAACATAAAGAACATACGGAGTTGACCATTCCATAGTCCACGATGTATATTTTTTATCTCGTTGGAGAATCGAACCCGGAACACTTAAGTAGCTAGCTGGACATATCAAGTTTCATGCCTCAGATGCACAAATATAACACTATAAATCTACACTAAAGAATAAAAATAAATAGAATGCCTTCTTTTTATCAAATTCTAATAACATTGTAACAACTAAAACAGCCAAAGCAATACTATATAGTGTAGATATTTTTGAAAAATTACTCATAAAAACGTATACGTGCTAATAAATAAGAAAAACAAAACTGAAATACCCAATAACCCATTTCAAGCCAACGAAATTATTAGTCTGCACAAGGTTTGTGCCAGACGGAATTGTATTAAAAGGGTAGGTACGCACTATTTTTACGAGGGATGCTAAAATATCTGTACTTGCTTAGTGGCTGTGTGGGTGACGTGTATCGCTGAGACGGGGAACAAAAGGTGTCTGGCACCGGTAGTGGGTAGTGCTAGCAAATATCCAGCAAACTGCACGGTAGATGCATTGTCTAGGTTCCCTCGCTCTCGCCTTGCCGGGGGACCACTCGGCTATACGTACTACTTATATTTTATTCAAAACTTACGTTCGTTTTGCTTAAGGTGCTACAAGCGTGCGTGGATTCATCGCGTAGGATTCAGGAAAGCTGCTTTATTAAAGAATTTGTTTTCAGATATGCAATATGTTGAATTATTTAAGATATACGTAGGTAGATAAAAATCGACTTAGGATTATAGATTTTGTAGCAAAAAGTATTAAATATTATATAACGGTGAAAGATGTTTTTTCAAATTTTAATTTATGTGCATTACATATAAATAAAGGAAAACGAAACAGTACATAATATATAAGCATTCACCAAAGTTTTAAAGTTTATATGTGTAATGAGCAACAAAAATAATTTCAATACGTATTCTATCCCACGGTCATTCGTGCAAAATTCAGTAGGCACAAAAGTGACGCATGCTAGTTTTTGTATAGCTGTAGTGTAATATCCAGCCGGTTTTGTAGCACATGATGTGTATAATCTGTTTAGCTGTAACGAGGTCACTTCCACTGACATCTGACTGTACTGGCGCTAACATTGATCAAGTGATTAGACGCAAAATACCACATCTTGTGCAAAAAATGTTAACAAACTTAATAATTGATTTTATTGAAAATAAAATTAATAAAAATCAACGTTATTAATAATAAAATGTAAGCTTTTGTTGATATGTATAACAAAAAGATATTTGCGCCCAACGTGGGGCTCGAACCCACGACCCTGAGATTAAGAGTCTCATGCTCTACCGACTGAGCTAGCCGGGCTTGTTAAGCATTGACAAAATTACTCATCAATATCTGAGAAAATATTTTCTAGTATAGTTATTAATAATTTATGGCAATGATACCAAGTCAATGTGTAAATTTATAACATGTGCGTTTATCTATATATTAATACGTGAAGCAATAACTTTGTACCCCTTTTCAAGAAAATTAAGTGGGCAGAGCAAAGTTTATATGGAGAAGGAGGGCAGAAACCTAATATTTTTATAATATATGCATTAAAAATACGTTAAAACAATGAAAAATCACTACGCGCACACAACCATGCATTCGAAACACGCAGTTGAATCGCGTTCGTAGAATTTCGGCATTGTTTGGCTGATGTCGTAGAATTCTTCGTAACTATGGTTACATATCTTAAGTACAGTGAAATGTGATTATAACGGTATAGCAATAGACAATAAAATCGTAATAACAATAAAACTTAAAATTTAAATCATTATTATGGTCTTATTGAATGTTGTTTAAAAATTGTTGTATTTTGAATTTCGACCACTTGGCGACCGCTAGTTTATATCTACTAATAGACAATAACAACAAATGCTACCCTGAATAATATGTCGCGATAACCTGGAATAATCTGGTTAATCTATACCTACTAGCTTTTGCCCGCGGCTTCGCTCGCGTATAAATAGCTTAGGTTATGTTGTATCAGTATTTAAAAAACAAAAACTGCCTATGTTACTTTAATAGCGAAAGAATATGTTAAATCGTTACATACAAACAAACAAAAAATCAAATCTTTCTTCCCTATAATATTAGTATAGATTAGCGTTAAAGTGATACTTGACTCGTGACAACTAGCAGTAGTGTCTCGCAGTGTTGTTTAACTTGCATAATTAGTCGCTGGCCAACGCATTTTTTATTAATTGTTGATCTGGTTATAATTATTTGTTGCACGCAACATGCAGCATGCTGCTATTATACTCGTAACCATAAGTACAGGTCTAAAGCTAGAATTGAACTTTTGCACATTTGGTTCCTTTTTGTAATTTATATTTTTACTTGACTAAATGCGAAAAATTTCTAGTAATTATGTTAAATCTGTTTTAGACAAAAATATATTAAGTGGAACAATAGATTTGGTGGAGGCCATCGGTATTGACCCAAATATGCGTAACTTGCTATCTATCGCATCCTTTTCGACATATCACACTCAAAATATTTCAAGTAGCTATTATGCTATTAAATTGTTGCAGGCTAATAGCTGGTTGTGATAGTATTGTGTAAAATCCCGAATAATATAGGAGGAAACTCGAAACGAGTTACACGAAACTAGGAAATAATTAAGATTTCCATGTTTGTTAAAATGTCGAATGCTATGGCAGGTAACTATGGCATAATAATCACAATAATTCTAGTTTAGCTTTTCATCATCTCCATATGTTTGAACTAGCTACAAATGTAACAATAAAATCTAGGCTATTTATACAAACTAGCGGTGGCCTAGTGCTCGAAGTTCGACCAAAGTTTGCCTGTAAGATATTGCTGATATATGTCATTATATATTGATGTATGTAACTATAGTTACGCGCTTCGACTGCGTATGTCAAATGCATGGTTGTATGCGTGTAGTGTTTTTTCATTAATTTAATGTATTTCTAATGCATATTTTATATAAATATTAGGATTCGCCCCTCCTTCTCCATATCAACTTTACCTGTGCCAAATATCACACTCCTCCGTCCGCGCAATTTTCTTAAAAAGGGGCACAACGTTTTTGCTTCACGTATTAATATATAGATGGCGCATTTATTTATGAGTTCAAATAAATTAAACCAATGCGGAACTTGGATCTACCGACCGTACAGCACTCACAAAATTTCAATGCAGCTATCAAATTGCTACTGCTTGATGCAGCAGCAATACGGTCAAATATGTAGTTTAGTCTCAAGTTGGTCTATGTCAGTAAAAGATAATCAAAAGCAAACAAAATAATGTCAGTAATTTTCCAATACATTAAATATGTCAGGGCCCGTCATCTGACTTCCATTTTATTGAACTGACAACAAATGTAATGCAAATGTAACGTACTTATTCGATGCGTCCATAATTTAAAGTAAATTCGTAGTAGATCTATTGTGATCTCCTTTGCGTCTGAGGACTACTACTAAAACTTCTCAAGACTGGTTTAGTTATAACTTTATCTCAAGATTTAGTTTTCGTATAATTTTCTTTATTCAGCTATTTAGAGTACAATTACATCGTAAAAGCGAGGTATGATATCGGTAAAACGGCCATCTTTCGCCGCTTAGTCTGCGTCTGAGTAAACACGTTATTGTAAAACTTAAATAAAACATATATTTGTATACATACTTATTCTTAAATAGTACTTATTTGTATATCTACAAGGCAAAGGCACCGTCCTCATTTTGTCAGTATTTTTTGTTCAGCTTTATACATAACAAGTGAATGGCCTTCGATCTGATGCATTTTACTTGGTATGTACTCAGAATTTCCTTACTATAAATCTAATATACTCTTCTCCCAACTTGGTATCCAAACGATCCTGCCCTCGTACCATTAAACTCACGGGTCTTTATAACAGTCAGGCCAACAGGTTGGCCACTAACCACACGAAAAAGAAAGAAAGAAAGAAGAAGATAACAGTCAGGGAACCATTTTAAGAAGTCTGTAAGTTCTCTTTATGTCAATAACTACATACGTAAGTGTAAAGTAAACCACTGAGAGTAATCTGAGTGGCTTAACTTAACACGGCTAGCTTTATTAAAATCCTCGATTCAGAATATATTATTATAGTTAATTGTGTCCAATCTAACGCTAACATACCTTCTGTGCAGCAGCAGGCAGCTTCTGTGCCTTGTGTACATAAGCTCACTCACGACTTTCAAATGAAATTAAAGAATAAAGAGGTAACATGTCGATTTTACTTTATCTACGGTTACATAAACATAAATTGAGCTTGCCCTATTCTTGAGTTCGTTCACATAATTACAATGTCTCCTCTATATATTTAATATAAATAAAATACGTGTGACATTGTATCAAAATGTCACCGCAACCCTTTTTAAGCTTCACTAGATCATTTACAACATCAAAATAAGTCGTATAAAATTGATAAACTTTCTCGGTCAACGCGATGAACTGATGAATGAAGAAAAATCGATGGTATTTTACACTAGCATTGCACCATGGTTTCGCTCCATATTTCTAAAGATCTATCAAACATAAACAGTGCGTTTGAGCTTATAACACTAACTGGTCTTGGAACTATAGCTTAGCAAATTATCATTCCGATCCGAAGCTTTGTTGTTACGTGAAAGGAAGACTTATTTTTATATTTATTCTATTAGTAAGGGCAAGTAAAGATTGTATTAAATAATACTGACATGTTGGTCTCGTCCCGGACTTGTGCTTTCGTGATGCTTTGGGTCGATACCTGGGTCGGACAGAATATTAAAATATCAATATATGTGTATGATTACGAACGTAGTAAACTGCACATACCATACATAACCAGTCACCATAGTTTACCGCAGCTTATTAACGCTTGCAACACTGGATGACATTTAGCAACAATGTCGTCAAGTTTACCACAAGACCAATTTTCGGTTTAGCTAATTATTCTGTCAAATAATTCCGTGTAGCAACACGGAGTCAGAACATTTTTGCATTAACCTTATACAATTAGTGATATAGGCGTGAGGATATGTAACGCATGTACGAGATAAACACCAAGAAGTCCAGTAGACCAACAAAACCAGTTCCCCACTAAATGTAACCTAAACTTGACGACAAAATGTGAGCGTGATATGCGTCAACCTAACCTTTTGCAACTACAAGCGTGATCCTACGTTAACTTATGTTAATCAAAATATGAACAGCGTGTTAAATTACTTTATTGTGCATCCGACCAGTTGAACGCGTCGCCAATTAGAATTTGCATTTTAGGATGAACACATAACGGTGCACCTTTGATATAATCTCGGTGGCCACGTCATGAAAGCAATGAAGTGGAATGTACTAATCAAACTCTCGGATACATAGCCATTAACATAATTGAAGATACCAGCTCGCTACTAAATATGGAATGGCCAGAGATCTATAGGAAGTTGTATAGATAACCTAAATTTCAGTATTAATTTATGTAGCCTACATATTCGAATAACAACTCATATAACGACAGTTTTATAATTATGTTGTTTAATAAGGAATATTCATATTTAACTAGCTTTTACCCGTAGCTTCGCTCCCGTGGTTCTAAGAGAAAATAACACTCCCATACCTCTTACATATAATGGGCCGGCAAGTGAATTTCAGCCTATGAACTAGCTTTATTAAAAAACAAATGGTTCAGACTCTCCGTTGATGTGAAAGAGGAGCAAATTAACAAAAATATTTTCTTATTTATTTATATAAGTACTATTATGGTGGATGAGTAAGTAAAGATAAAGATAAGGTATCAATTAGTTAAATATAATTTGCTGTTGAAAACTGCCATGTTGATCCCTTGTGTTTAGGTTTGCGATAGAACCTAAGGTCCTGGGTTCGATACCCGACTCAGACAAAATGTTATTAGGTAGAAACCTAATAACATTTTGTTTGAAAAAAGACGACTGGTTTTGAGATAAAAGCAACACCAATGTTTAAAGTACAAGCACACTTTTTTAAAATGTCCGATAGACGTCAACAGTCTTGCCCTTCTAAGTGGATTTTAAAGTCTACGTCTTCTTCTTCGTAATGTTAAAGGATATATGTACGTATGGGTATAATATATGTATATAAATCATCACCTTTTGTCAGTCAAACGATACGCAGTAATGAACTATTGAGTACGTTATCGTGCTGAATAAACATTTCTATATAAATTAATGTAGATAAACTTTATTTTCTTATGCATTTGATTCGTGATTACTGAACGTATATCGGGCCCCAAATGACCTGAACCTGATGTTAATACAAATTAGTCAACAGTAGATTGCAGACTGCGATAGTACGTGTTGTTCCACGAATTTCACTCATTATTTGAACTTAAATATCATGATTAATGTTACCATGTAAGACAAAAGGAGTAATATATAAAATAAATTGCACAGTTTTCATGTTTATGTTTATATTCTAATTAGCATATTTTAACGTAAATATGGAGTGAAAATGTAATACCTAACTATATATTATTATATCCATAAACTCGCTCTCCTATATCCTCGTAGTAGTAACAAAAGATGTATTACGTCAACATTTCGAGTCGTACGTATTAGACCTCCTTGCGATTTACCGAGTCCATGATGTTTGTAGGAATGTAACTTGCGTACTTTGAGTATTTATACAAAAGCAGACACCTCATGACGCAGATGTAGTGACAACATGACTTCCAAAACCACTATATTATTCGTTAAAATTATTGTAATGTATAAATCAGTAACAACACTAAATAAACCGTCCTTTAATTACTACTTAATTAAGTAATATGTAATGGTAATTATATTTATGTTTTACGATCATTAATTCAAAGTCTCGCAAACGTTTAGACTTACGTCGCTAACTATACACATTACGAACCATGCACGTATACTCAGTAATTACTTCTACTTATTATTACTTAAGTCACTATATATAGTTTGTCTTTGCCTTTTATTGTCACCAGTCTCACACGGCTGAGTCTATTGCTTTAGTCACTAACGGACCTGTGTTATATGCAAGGCACTAGTGTGATCATTGTCCCTTGTCTTACGTATAATAATAATAATACGCCGTTTTTCATCCATAGTTACCAATATACCGGTCCAACAAACACCCATATCCATAGCCCATATATTAGAATCCATACGTAGGTAGCAATAGTCCTACGCCTGCTGCAGCTAATGCCGCTGTAGATGTTCCATCCCACCCTTGATTAAAACTCTCGAAGGGCCTCTTCACGTTGGACCAATGTCTCCGTGTAAGCCTCCCAAAGGGCCACTTATTTTCATAATATAATACGTTAGAAAATACTTGTGATAAGAGAAACATAATAATAATAAACTTTTATTTCAGACTATTGTCCATAAATGGCAGTATGTATAGCGCGAGTCTTTTTTTTAAGGTTTGGTAACCCGAAACTTTATTTAACTCGGTGTTGCAAGCATCAATATGTCAAAATCTACTTGAATTAGTAATTGCCAGGCAATAAAAGAACTAGTAGTAACAAGAAATTCTTAAAAGTAAGTACGGCGCGTGTAGGGGTCGCATATATTAAGTTGTGCACAAATTTACTAGGTGTATGCTACTAGTACCTGCTTAGAAGCCTTATGAATAACGCGAAAGTAACATGTCGGTCACCGATTTGACACAATTCCATTTTTGATTAATAAACTGTTAAACCGTTTGAACAGAATGTCAATCAAACTGAAACAGATAAATTAAATCACTGTATTATTTATATAATCATATTAAAAAAATCACAGGCGGGAAATAATATTTTTGTTGTAACTATCAATAAGACAGATTTAGAGTAAGATTATTTTATTCGTTTTGGTCTCGTATAAAAAGAAGTGAAAACATTTTTAATTTAATAACTAGTCCGCTATTTGCCTTCTTTATGTTTGTGAAATTTCCTGTATAATAAAAATTAACCTTAGCACGTGTACTTCTAAAAATAAATAATAGTGCAGTATACGTAATATTAAGCGTAAAGAAAATAACTAAACAAGTCTTAAAGAAGGGTCCGATGTAAAATTTTCATATAATGTGTTTAGTCGCCGCCGCGACACAGGCTGTGATAAAATTTGATTAACTACAAAAGATAAGATGCGACGCCAAACATTGTTAACGATGACGTAAGAGTTCAGTGCAAGGTGCACACGACATAATTATGTTCAAATATACTTGACGATACACTTCCCGTCTTTCCTTCCTCTATCGTTTGCTCTCACAGTTTCTTGTCAACGAGAAGCTGACAAAAATAGCCTGTATTTTTAGCAGTATTTGTACAGACATACTTCCTCGGTTTTAATTTAAATTGTATGCGAAGCACTAGGTATGTTAACTGTGAATTAAATGTAATTTTAGCGCCAAGGAAGCGTATGATTTCCACAAATTCTTATTTGAGTGCAATGCAACTGTAGCCCTGCTGAATGCTATGCTCTGACCGGAAACCGCATCTCCGAGATAAATTTAGACGGCAAAGAGTGACGGACAACAAAAATAATGCTCAAACAAACCAGTTAGAGAGAGACAAACGCGTTTCAGCTGTTCAGCTGCACACTAGGCCTGCACTATTTACATTTGAATCAACGATAATTGGGTTATTCATACGTTGCTGATAGCAGCTGAGTTTTTGACCAGTCATTCATTTGCGAAGTGAATTATATCAGCCTTGACATGGCTATTTAGTGCACCCATCATTACTTCATTACAAATAAGCATAACTCATTTGTTCGATCCGATTATGACTAATTTGACGTAGTGTAGGTATGTATTTCTGTTTAGACAATGGAGGTGTCGAATATAACATTACAATTATGTACGTAAAAACGTGTGATGAAACGTAATTTCGAATTCAGGCAGAGTCCATCTGCGTACAAAAAATTAACAATGTAAATTGTAACAATTAATTGAAGGTATGTTTGTTTGTCACGGCACGAACAATTCACAGATTCGACAATTAGTATTCATTGCTTGTCCGGCGCCTGCCGACATCCAGGTGAGGTCCGGACACTATTCGGCGCAATGTTCCGGTGGCTCACACTGACTCACTCTGCATCCGTTCACGTCAATCTATTATTGAACAAATTTAAACCCTATCCCCATCTAATAAGAACGAACACAAAGGCAAATTATATTCTTGCCAGAGTTGAGCTCTATACCGCTTGCCCATTGTTATTCTAAAAATGTTTTAGTGAAGTATTTTTAGACTATTCTTTTAACTTTATGTCCATGACGTAGGATGTAGCGTTGACCCATATCTCTGTTTAGTATCTGCTAACTATGTTTATGTAGGTGTATGACATTATGGAAAACATAACCAGAAAACGGTATAATTTATAGTGAGTGCGAATATGGAAAAGTATTTTAATTAAACACAAACTTACTCGCATGTGGCTTAAATTTGAGTTTAATGTAATAACCATTTTAGTGGTTCTAAGAATAAGCGGAATTAATTTGTAAAGTCTTTATTCTGCTAACTAATAATTAAAACGATGAAGATAAAATTTTATGTTTGAACATCAATGAGTAATGTAAACATTTGGCTGCGAATTTCTTTGTAACAAAATTATATTGTTCATACGTTGTTATACATACGTTTATATGTGTTACTCACACTTTCAAAACACAATAGTGCACATAATCGTTTTCAACAAGATTTAAAACATCACACACTAAGAGTATAAAATAATATTTTCTTTTATATTTTTCATCAAGTAAATGCAAACAGCCAAAATTATTAGACACCTTGGAACATCTGGTGCAATATTCACTTACGTTGCATATACGTGGTGCAGAAAACATGTAAAATATTCATATAATATACATATAAGAAAGGTGCAGACTTCGTGTAAAGCATAATATTTTGTGTTGACTTAGTGTTAGCGCATTATTTTTCCTAGAAACAAGACTAGACCGACTCTAATAAAACTGTAACCGCAGCGTGAGATATAGACTGCACTTTTACATTTTATTTTTCAAATCTCCGTCATTCTATTCGAATGGCGTACAAATTTACGCATTCGCCGTGTGTCACAAAACGCTCATCAGGTTTCACTAGAACTAGCTACAGTGAACCGAAAAACTTACGACTCCGTCATTCAAACTTTATAGCAAAACAGCTCTTAAGACGTTGTGCCAGAGAATTTATTGCTGTGCTGTTTGATGTCGGGTCGTCTTGTCGTAGTTGCTTTTGTAACCTTAAAAGTGCATACTGCATTCTCGTTACCCGTCTTTTTCTGTGGTCAAGTTTATTCCTCGGACTTGTTACGTGTTTCATTTAGTTTATACCAGATTGCTGGCTTTAATATTTCCTTTAGCCTTTGTATTAAATAACAATATTAAATGCTGCTTCAAACGTGAACACATGACGTAAATAATATAATTAGTTCAGTTAATTTTATTAATATGGCGAGGCGGTAAAAGCTACCTATCTCAGTTTATATGTAAAATTAATTTTAATGCAATACGTGATAGTTTAATCATAAGCTTGATAGTAGGAAACACTTACAGACAATCGCGAATCTAGAAGTAATTAGCGTAAACTATTACCACTTGGCAGCCTGCCCAAATGTTGAGAACATTGATAAAAGAAAACGAAGTGTCCAAACTACAACTTATTAGACTGTCTAGTAGTTTGATTAAGTCATTGTCTAGATGTCTGAATGATATCCAATTAACTTTGTTTCAAGAAGTTAACTTTTCCGGGATCCTCTAAAGCTGTTCGCTGGAGATTTTCACTCACACTACACTCCAAAGTTTATCGATAGACCGGTCGTGTACGTCGTTGAGACAGGCAAAACTTGTATTGTAAGGAAGAATTAATGAAAATTATAATGGGCTAGAATTTACTACGGTCTTTGCCAATCTAGTTTATCATAAGACTTTAATGTGCAACTACGTATAAAGGTAAATAATATTCATGTTTGTGTCCGATTTGTAGGTTTTCAAATCACGTCTAGATTTTATTATAGTGGTGTGTTGAAATAGTTATTCTTAAATTTAAAATATATAATTTATACCATTGTCTCCAAAAGAGGTACCCACTGTTTGCAAAGTAGCTAGACAATTGCTTTCCACCGGGCACAGTTCCTTTCCTTTAAATCCTACAACGCTAGCAGACAGGGCAATTGAACCTGAACTCTCACGGTTTACAGTTGCGCATGCGTTTACGCCAAAGGTTCGATAGATTAGTCACTGATCCAAAAGTTTATATAAGCACTTCTGATTCAGAACGGTGTTTTAATTTTACTCAAAAACTTATAAAGGTTTTAACTGGATTTTGTTCTATCTTTGTAAAATAAAGCTTGTGTATGGGTGTGTGGGAGTGGGGATGTGTACGTGACCGGCAAGTTCACATGCAAAGAGGGTTTTTGCATAATTAATCAACATCGGTGTGGAGTGACCGTATAATTTATTATTTACGAGTTGTCGTTCCAGTAAATGTATGTGTTTTAATAGCTTTGATTAAAATTATCTCAGCTTGAACTGGCGATGTCTATGAATTATTCTTGGTGTCTTGTGCAGAGGAGACAGTGCCTGCATTATGTAAATACTGCCTGACGACAAGGCCTAGTATATTAAAACTATAAATTAGAAAAGTAAAGAGTATCATTCTAATACGTTACGTTATAAAGTTAGACGGAACAACCTATTGTATTTTCGGTATAATAGTTTTATCAACTCGCAGGATAATTGATTTTCAAAACATCAAACATCAAACATCATAAGCATTCTGCACGTAAGCTTTTAGGTTGCGTGAATCTGGCAACTAAGAATATTGCGCTGCACGCTGGTCTGTTTACAGTCTAAATTCAATATTACTACTGCCGATTGTAATCTGTTTTTTTGGTCTCATGTTTGATACGGATGTTCCTGAAACGGTCAACAGACTTACCCCAGCAGCCGAGATGTGGTTATAATAGAACTCTACATTTGCTTTTACTCTGCCTATCCGTTAATGAGTAGACATACGCGATGCTATGTATTAATTACTTTGTGACCAAATCAGTCTGTCCTACCTACGACAGTTATGTACCATCCCACGTAATAGGGAGCCAACCCATTGTAAATTTTACACACCGCTTACATATTTATTAATTTATCATTCACGGCAAAGCTTTTTTAATCAATGTAAAAGGTTCCGTTGCGTTCTAATTAGAGTAGAGCTATAACAGTGATCATAAAATTATCCAAATACACAGTAAATTATCGATAAACTTGAAAACTTGCGAGTACCGTTAGTAATACATTAAAGTTAGTTGGCACTCGGCTGCCAGACGACGCGCGACGCCGACGCGCCGACATAACTCAATGGTACTTACTTTGCTCTTGTTCGGCAATAGTGTCCGACGTGTAATCTATATTATATACAGGCTGTCCTAGAAGTCGACGTCAAGCCGGAATCAGGTAACAGGCTAAGTTATAATAGCTATAAGAAAAATATTGAAAATATAAGGTACATAGACGTATTTTAAAAACTATAGGCATTTAAAAGTAATAAATACATTTACATCCTCTGACGGTCTTTTTACTCGAGTTACTACAGATATTTACATTTTGAATATTTTTTTTGTTATGTTCACTCGAATAATCGAAAAAAATCGAGAGTACATAACAAAAACGAAATTCAAAAAGTAAATATCTGTAGTAACTAGTGAAAAGACCGTCACAGGTTGTAGATTGTTTTAATGTTTTTTAAATGCCTATCTTTTTAAAATACCTATTTTTTCGATAGCTATTTTAACTTAGCCTGTTACCTGATTCCGGCTTGACGTCGACTTCTGTGACACCCTGTATATTATTTGAGTCTTGACGAAAACAATATTACTAATATTTAAATAAATAGGAGTTTGAGTGTTCTTTATGCCCGTTGTCTGATACAGGACGTATTACTAGAGCAGAAGTTGTCTTAAAAACAATTCATCCCACTGTGATCCCACACAGTGGATGTGATATTACATCTCATCAAAATAAAAAGGGCGACTTGTAGGTAACTAGTTATGCTAAGTCAGCTTGTGCTTTGTAGCTACTGTTTAATTCAATCTTTGTCAACACTATCCGACAAAACGATATGCCTTTGTGTCATCGCTCTCAATTATAAGAAACTTTATGTAAAGTACGCACCGTTCCTTGCATGATAAGACGCTAAATAAGAAGATAGTAGATAATCTCTCAAGTCTTGGAATACGAGACACAATAAAAAATCTGTTGTGTATGGCTACCGGTGTGCCACTGCGACTCAATAGGTTAAGTTTTAAATAACTACATATATCAAAGGTTCTCAAACGCTAAACGTCTGACAAGTAATCCAGTTCAGCATCTGCCTAAACATTAACCTATTTCAGTTACAGAGGTGAGTATTTCGTAACACGGGTTTCCGTCTCGATCGTGTTACACTCGACATGCTGCAGTGACTGCTAAAAGCAGGGTTCATAAATGCATCGAGTCAATACAGTTTAAATACAAATATGTATTAGTACAGACAGTGAGGGCGGTCGGCGTGTGCGCTGACGCCTAATATAATCTCTAGAAGCGCGACCACACACATGAGCGGTAGCGTTTACACAAAATATTCTAGTTTTAGTAGTAAGGAGTCACTACATGTTGTAAAACAAAGTCACCTGCCGCGTCTGTCTGTCTATCCGCGATAAACTTAAAAACTGCTGAACGGTTTTCACCAACAAAAAGAGTGATTCATGAGGAAGGTTTTGGAGCAAAATTTATTAAGGTTTTGTCTAAATAAGTTGAAATATACGATAATTGTTAAAAATTTTGGAAAAGATAAGTCGCCTGTGAATTTTCATAGAAAACGCTGCTTAATCCCTTTGAGATATAACAAAACATACTCGTGCGCAGCCGGGTGGCGGATCGCTAGTATTACTGGAAAGATCTATTTTGTTATCGTGTGTATGTTTTACATTGTTCTTGTATAGCCAGAAGTTGTGAGCGATTTTACTTAGTAATACTCTTTATATCTAGATACTTATACGTTGTACCTATGTAAGTATATATTACGATACAAAATATTTTACTCACCTCAGTATTTTAAAGAAAACATACTTAATCGATTTTGGTTTGATAGTGGTAACGTATTTTCAAAATCAATTAATAAAATAATATATGTAGGTGGTACTAAGAAATATTTATCTCTCATCTCGTTTTAACGTTCTTTACTCCTAACTGCTTCTCGGTATATTATTTTTAGCAGCATCATACCACCCGCTGATTGATTGATCTCGTTTTAACAAACACAATAAGAGAGAGTCATTATATTTTAGGACTCTCAAATAATTAGTCCAATTTAATAAACTACCAAATAAAATATATATGAGAGATATTACGATAAGATATGAATTATCCATAGACAATATGTAAAAATATATGTTTTATAATTCTCAAGCCCGTATGCGTTCGTCTGTGACGCTAATTAAATAATTAACATAATATTCATTTCATAGTTAACATTAATATTTATGCCATTCGGAAGCAAAAACATTGCTAGAGGGCGAAGAGCCACACCTTTTATATACCCTCCGAAAAGGAGTGCAAGCATACATGTCTGCACTCTTTGTAAACAACTCAATACGGTAGCCGCACGTCGAACGAAAATCGTAAAAGTTGCAGGAAGTCAAGATTTCTATTGTATTAGTATTACAAAAGAGTAATCTTGTGCTGTATACATGCGATAGGGTGAACAAAGTATTATATTATGCTTTGATTATATGTAAGTATCTATGGTTCAGGTCCTTCGTAAAAGATGTCCGAAAATGGCAATAGGCACGCCGTTTTCCAAACACATTTCCAAAGACCGTCGTATGGCTCAGAATTTTCTAACAGCAGCACCCAATCGTAATTTGGTCAATCCGGACATGAAGCTCGGTCACTTAACAGAAACGATCACACGCAAACCTACGGCCCACGGCGAACAAGGAAGTCTAGAAGGGAGTAAATTAAACATTTAAATAATTTATTCAGTTACATCACTATTTTGTGTTATGTTAAATTAATAGAAGTTACAATTCAACGGTATCTTGTAAATCGTATCTGTAAGTCAGGTGCTGCAATAATTAATCAGTATTCAGAGAGCCCTGTAAAACAAGCTCTACAACAGCTGAAGAAACCGAAATGCTGTTATAGAATACTTAACGATATTTTAATGTAATTATGTGTAAGCGTATGCACAGCGTGAACACCCTTACCGTCTAAGTATAGACGGCGGCGGCGGTGGCGAGGGGGCTACCTGTGAGCCGAACTATAAATGTGCTACACTTTCTCTCGAGGGCGTGACCCGTCCAGCTGATGTATTGGCGAACACACTAACAAATCACCCGCCATAAACACGTCATAATTATTGACAAACTATAATACGAATATAATTAATAGATTGATAAACAAACGTGGCTGTCTAAACTCTAAATGCTTGGATTAGTATAGAAGCTTTGCTACAAATTTGCTTTGCTTGCTTTCAAATTTTCTTTAACGTGTTGAGAAAATAATAGATTTTATCATGGAAATTAGCATGCTTATGATTAAAAGCACTACTCATTGAAATGTTATAATTTAAGTCTTCTTGAATACGCCGTTCTTCAACAACATTGAAGACTTTATGGAAAATGCTAGGTTGAGAGTGGCCTAAATCAACTAGCGTATGAAGATCTAATGAAACATAATGAATCAAGAGAAGCATGCTGGAATCGTTACAAGTGCCAATTCGTAGTGTTTGCCTATTTATCCGAGAAAGAAAGGCGGCGTTCATGTTATAATATCATAATATATAATATTGTCTTCTGTTTACGCGAATATTATTCATTGAAATTAAACTACTATATATATATAATGTACCACCAGCTTGGGATCCAGTAATACAAATAGTCAAACCCAAGAAAAAGCAAACCACGGCTAGACTTCATGATACTTTGAGCTCATTTTGCGTAAATAGAAACACCAATTATTAAATTATGTTCGGGTACTTTGAAATAACTACACTGGAACATTGAGACAACTACCATCTTAGTCTCCCCGTGACCATGGCTGCTGAAAAGCAACCGAAACGTCGGGGAAAGTGTAAAATTAAATTAATTCTAAATAATTTTAATAGTTTTAATAATAATTGAATTAGCTTAAAAATTAGTAAAGTTTAAAAGTAAAAGTAGTGTAACAGTTTTCAAAATTATGTAATAGTGTCAAATAAACAACGCGATAAAATCCGTATATAGTAGTTTAATTTCAATCATAATATATTATCTGAGGTTAAACGAATATGTATATACATACCTACAAAAGTACAATTTATATCTGTATCTACTAATGTTTAGAATTAGCGATTCATATATTATTAGCGGATGGCAAATTAAAGAACCTTTGCCCAGCAAAGAGCTAACAATAGGCAATCAAAAAAGCTGCTAACGTTTGCCTATAACTGATTTTATTTGAAGAGACAACTTTAATCGAGACTCATTTGAGCAATGTTTCTGCATCAATATTTAGTGTACATTATAGAACGTTCTATCCAAACAAACAGAGACTAACAAGAAACGTGTCAAAACTGGTAATAGCCACTCGATTTAGTTTGAAGATAACCAAAATTCTATGGACCAAATAGGTTCTCACTACGTAAAGACATAGACTCACATCTGTTTTCTGAAGGGATAAGCAGAGACTACAGATTTCCATTTACTGATATCCTGGATAGATCTTGCTTCATTCTCACATATTATACCTACCATACCTACCTCCATGTGCACACGTAGGATCATAATATCCTTATCCGTTCATTTACTAGAATCTCTCAGATCTGATCAGAGTACGTAGGTCTCTTTCGACTGTCCCATTCACATTCGCCTAATATACTTCTTCGGTCTTAGGAAGTCTTGCTGGCTAAAATCAGCTTCATCATCTTTTATAGCAAAGGGACTAGTCTCATAAAGTATATATGATTAAACTGCTTGTGACAACCATTCGACACAACTTCGAACATTACAGATAAAACAACACAGTAGTTTATCTACTTTGTTATCTGTATTATTCTGACAGAATGTAAAAACTTCACTGGAGAGAATCTCAATTTAATAGCGGTAATGACACTGTACCGTAAATGACAATACTGTCGAGTCATTTAGTCTCCACACGGGTTAAATAAACCACGGATATTGTGGGCTATAATCTAAATTGTCTATATCACTAAGGCAGTAAACAAAAATACATACATTCTGCCTGGAGGTAACTGGTGCCATAACCAATAGACACTCACAAACACGTTGCTGAACTTACAAAATCTTAAAAGTGTTTGTTAAGTCCGTGAACTCGGCGCGACGTTGATTACCCCTACAGCGAGAATAGACATTTAAAAACAAAAAAGAATAAAACAGATACACATGACTGTAACGTTTTTGTCCATACGAGTAGCGCGAAGGCGTTCCCTTTGAAAGTCATTAATTTACTTATATCGAACAGCTTTTATGACGGCAGTTTGTAGAGCATATCGGTTAGAGCTGTATTTGTAAAGGTCGGGCGGAACCCCACGCCCTTATAAATAGACATATAGATAGGCGGAAACCCCTGGGGGTTGTAAAAACGCGCCAAGACACCCCACCACTAATATATCAAGATATCGGATTCCGTACGTGTTCACTTCCTGTTAGATAGTGCACCAAGAAGGTATTTTTAATTATCTACGTACATTTATCTTGACCCTGTGCAGGCCGATAGTGCGGCATACTGGCTGTTTTATTCTTTTGTTTGCTTGTAAAGGCTTGTCCATATCTTAAGCGTTTGCGAATAAGTAGTTAAGATATGTAGGGGTGTGCGATTGCGGTATATGCAAGTTTTACTACATATGTGGGTTTGTCCCAAACTCGATAAATATTAAGATTAAGATACCTAAGTACCTTGCTAATCTTAAAACTATTGAACAGGTTTGGATGAACTTGATATACCATATCCTAGATGAAAACATGGATTATATTTTAATTTTAGTAGGCATTCTCGGGAATGTACGTGCTACAGGTATATCTTTTTTTTTAAATTTTTTGGCTATTTATCTGCGTTATTTTATAAATGTATTTTACTCGTTGGCATAATAAGCTATAATGCCTTTAAATAGCTTGCTGATTGGATTATTCTGTCAAAAAATTTACATATAATACGCGTGACCATATAAAGTTGAGGAGAAATTTGGTTATAATATACCATTGCCTAAGTTTTCGTAAAATAATACGTCAATATATTTCCATTGTACACTGTTGCGGTAAATTTAAACAATACATAACTTAATGTGTAAATGTATTATTTGTATTCACCAAGTAGACCAGGAGGGAAAGAACTGCATTTAACTTGCGAAACTGACTTACAGTATACAGGTTGCACAGCATTTCCATTAACTAGAGAAACTTTGCGACTTTAAATGTAAAACAGGCTGGTAACTTTCATTGCGTCACAAGATTAAGTTAATTGAAGTTAAATAAAAGGTTAAGACAGAGATAGAAATTCAGTGTAGCGGAGAAATAAAATAATATCAGCGTCAATATATAGCATGAAACAATCAAGTGTAATCAAAGTAAAAGTCAAAACATAGGCATGCTTTATAAATTGTACCTTGTCACTCTAAAAACAAGAAATATAATTTTTCCTCAGTAGATTTCCCCGTTGAATAATAATATGTGCCTTGCTTTCCTATGTACAACCGTTTAGATTTGTTTAAACTCAGGTATTTCTGGACTAATTCAAATCTTTTCACTGTGAATTACAAATGGACTAATCACGTCAGCTCAAAGTGAGGTACTTTAGAATCGTCAACAGTGCAGCGCACTAGCTATATCGCCATCCATACAGTCAAAAATATTACAGGAAAATTCTATGCCAACGATGTAGCAAGTTAAAGTTAGTATGAAATATTAGTAGCCGCGCAAAGAAAAGTTAAATGAAAGCTTCATAACTCTAGGCTAGTGTATTCGCTACGATGAGATTTCCAGTACCCTCAGCGAGAGAAAAATGTTCGTGAATTTTTGACTTTTACCTTTTCACTTTAAGATTTTAATAATTTTAATCTGTGTTTATCTTATGCATCATAACTCGTAATGTAGTTTTATTATTTTTGTAAGGTAGTTATTTATGTTTATAGCTTGAATATTATTTTTATACAACGTGGCACTAATCTCAGAAGGATTAGGTAGACGTTTAATGATACAATATATTTTGCCAACATATCTAAGTTCTATTTGTGAACAAGCTTCTTATACTACGTGGTTTCTTGTCAGTAAACCCTGTAACACTTTGGACCAGAAATAGAAACCGAGCTCTCTCAAAAGATAGTTGCGCATACGCTATTGTACTAAAGAACTAACAATCATTCATCAATCATCACAACGCTTCAATGCTAACTGTTTGATTCTAATATTAGAAAAAAGGATTTATATCAGTTAAAAAGCAACCTTTGCATAACAATGCGTGCAGCATAAAGTTGGTTACAAAAAAAGAAACACTACGTTAAACGTAGTATGTTTTGTCCAATCGATAACATTTGTGACAAAACGAACTATTTTTGCAAGTCAATATTTGTTCAGATGTTTGGATAACTGGAAGAATGGGCCATATTACCTTGAATCATGGTCATGAGTGTGTATTATTGTCGTTATAACCGTTGTTCGCGGCAATACATCGATATTATTCAATGGATGGTTACAATACGCCATGGAGGGAAGCGATCGATTGTTGGGGTCAACGGCACGGGAACTGACCTTTGAACCAGCTGATCAAACGTTCTGTTACACCGAAATTTAAACTAATTTCTTTATTATAAGTAAAACTTTATTTTTGTGAAATATGTGTTTGTTTAATTTATTTTGTGTTTTAAGGAAGTAGGTTGGGATGCATATATTTTACTCGATGTTTAATTAAATGCAATTTGAGCACTTCAATACCTATCTATCGATTGCGAATAGTAAAAGTACTTGATCAATAGCAGTACTTATCTGTATACTGTACCAAAGGTGCTATTTTTAAAACTACCCTTATGACAAAAAGAACGCTCTTGCTTTTGTTGTTAACTATTAGCATTTATCAGTGTACAGCATTCATACATAGGTGCTAAATAAAAACGGTATTTATTTATTTTAACAGACGGCTCCTACGTAACAATAACGATTTGTTATTGGACGATAACAACCGGCTTTATTGTAATTTTATTTGGCATCATATTTTGAATGAAAAGCGTTCAGTTTTAGAATATAGAAATATTGTTTTGAATACAAATATTATATATAAGTAACAATCTATTGCAATCTGTCTGATAGGTCGCCTCTATGGCGTAAGATTGTGTTTATGTTAGCGGCCGATTATGAAGTCATGAGTTTGATTGCCAAATCAGGCAGTGTTTTGGGATTTTGTTAAGAAATTTGATGTAGTAGCACAGAGTCTGATTTTGTCCAGTAAACGGCAACGGTGCGACTTCTATTATGTGGGACTTGAAATTTTAATGGCGAGATGTAGATGTAATTTACAAGGAAAGGCAAACATAAATAGTTTCACGCCAATATTGCCGAAAGATTAGGTGAAGATATAGATAATTATACATCTAAATTTCGCTAGCTGTGGATTTAAGAGAAAAGGCATTAGCTTCTATTCTTCTATTAAAACGCGGTTCAAGTCGAGTGTTGTAGCTAATAAATACACAATAAAGACTCATATAGGAAGTGAGAAGAAACAAACAAAACGGCGTTGTTTATCATTTGAACTACAATGAATATCACCGACATATCAGTGAGATAAAAACAGAGAAAAATAACTTGATTGATTAAGTTATCCGTAAGCCAGAGAGCGTACGTACTGTCACTGTGAACAGATGTTATTGTCGCCAAGTACCTACTCAATTTCAAATGCTCATTCGCTTTTTTGTCGCCCGAGAAATTGCAGTTGTTTTATGTCTGAGAGAGTTGTCGGAATAAATGACAGATGTCAGATAAATTCTCAAATTAGCAACCCAAAGCGCAAGAGAAAATAATTATCTGTTTTTACTCTTAACTGAAATTAATTTGTTACCCGACGAGACATGAACAGTTTTCTCTCTTGAATTTTTCAGATGTACGTCATATAAGAGTAAAGTGCCTGCGGCGAGTATATATTAAGCGTGATTCATTCTTTCTTTGGCAACAGCCTGCAAAATTTTGTTTTAATTTTCTCGCCTTATCATTGTATCGCAAGAACTTTAAGGAGCTTAAAACAACGGATATATGAATATTAAAAAATAGTAACTAAATAAATAGTGGAGGTTTATGTCGCATGCGGTTCGAATCAGCGTTATTAAAGCTTTAGTCTAGAAACAAGATGAGCACTTGACCCACTGACCTACCCGTGGCATCAATTAAAATCGCGGCGATTAAACGTATATTTTTATATGAACGAATCGTACATAGTCATTTGGTAAATAATAATGAGTCAATTATATAAGACAAAAATAACTTACTGTTTACCTCGTCAAGTAAAAGTTTCAATATAATAAACAAATTGCTTCTTGATATAGCCGCGAAGTACGCACAAAATCAGGCCCACCCAATAACTTATCGCAAGAAAACAAATCCTATATCAGTCTATAAAATATAACGTGTTTCCGGTAAAAGACGTCTAATATCATAATAAGTTCGTTTTATTTTGTCATAACAACACGCATACAATAACTGGAGGTGAGTCACCGCAGACGGAGTCGCGTGGCAAGCCTTGTTTACTAATAAATCGTTCTGTGCCCGTGACACTGAGGAAAGGCAGTTCAGTTAATGTGACGACCGTAGCAAGGGGCTCGAAAGAATTAAATGCACTGCATTGGCTCCTCGCCAGTGACGCGTAAAATGAACTACTGAATGGTTCTTTTGTTGCCATCCAAACAACTCATTCGACTCATTATTCCGCTAATATTATTGTCAGTAATTGCGAGCCCATTGTGTATACATGTTGATCTGGTAATGCAAACGTGAGCTCCATCTGGAAATTGAAACGAAGCGAAGAGTATCAATTATTAACGACCCACGCTTCAGGAATAATTGAAGGAACGAGATGTAATCTCACTGGAGCAACTAGAAAAACAGCACGTAAATATCAGAGTCACTTATACCTCTGCCCACTGCTGGCACATTAATAGTACTATTTATGCTCTAGTTAAGGATAATGGGCTTGTTGCGAAGTGACGATATTGAGCTAAGAAACGCAAACGAATTGGCTAAAATTAATGACACGTTAGGTATCACTATTTGTCGATTCGTCAAATTCGACCGTATATATAATATACCGGGATAAAATTATCCGTCATTTATTATCCAAAGTATAGTCAATCTCTGTTCCAAGTTTCAATCAAAATCGTTTAACCTATTGAGTCGCAGCGGCACACCGGTGGCCAGACACAACAGATTGTTAATTATGTCTGGTATCTATTCCAAGACTTAAAAGTTTAACTCATGATTTACAAACTTTCACGTTTATAGTCACTTGAGTTATAAAAAAATCCTGTTATCCGTGTCCCAGGGAACAAGCAAAACTGTCGATATCTGTGGCAATTGATAAGAGAAGTCAGTACCCTTAATATTGATGTCTAAGGTCAAGTGACAATCACTGCATGGAGAAAGTTATAGGAAGCTTTAATGAGTATGCATGTATATAAATATATTATTTTTTAAATTAGGTAGTCTGCCTAGGTTGCCTGTAAACTGACAGCAACAGAACGTAATTAAAAACTCTGAATGACAATTAAATAGACAAAATATGTGGTAATCAAACTCTTAACGGACTGGCGCGTAAGACCAGCAGTGTAAATACGATGAAACGAAAAAGAAGTCTTAATAACCTGTCATGCTATAAAACCAATTTGCAGGTTTGTAAGCGAGTTGAGGCTGCTTTTAGCCTACGTACTAAAAGCAAAAACAAATATAGGCATTGAACTGTGTATACGTACAACATTTTAAATATATGTAAATAAAATTTAAGTAGCTCAAATTGCAGCTAGACACTCCAAATCATTCTGAGAATGTCATATTTGTCATACTAAACAAAAAGTGACCACTTAGCATCAATTTATTAATACGGCAGCTGTACAAAGTTTAATAGCTTACTACTTACATCTAATATTGTTTATACACTCTCTCTATACGAATGTGATAAAGGTAGTGAAGTAACGATGATTCATCTTAAAGAGTATTATAACTGTTACAAAAGTGGGTCGATGAATGTTCGCACCTTCTGATTTATCGCTTTTTGTATCATGCATATGAGCATTAACGTTTTGTAAGATAGATTTATAGCATTTTGAATCCAATTTGTCACAAATAATAATTAGTTATCACAAATCAAAATATCTTTACATATAAGTATTACATTATAATTTAATCTTGAAAAAGCTTGGGAATATTTAACGAAACATTTATTTTTGCGAACTTTATTTTGATATCTATCTGAGAAATAATTGACCATTTAAAGTGTTACTGTTGTATCTATTTCCACCTAAGTAACGTTTTTACATCTAGCGTTGTTTATGACATTTTGACAGTTATCCGACTTGAGACACTAGTGAGTTAAATCTTATTCGGAACGCTTAATATGCAAACAAATTACTGAAGCCAACATGACTGTCTTTTGAACATGGCGCGGGTAAAATGTGCCTGTTTAGGTATATGCGCAGATTATAAGCATCGTGTAAATTACCGCCGCACTAGTAGCCCGTACGATAAGCTCGCACATGCATCCCGCGCAGATAGATTGCGCATGTAACCCATGCTGGCTGCTTGAGATGGAAACAAGCTCCATTAGTAATATATGTGATCTTTAGCCTCCGATTGATCCCGACTTATAAGAAACGCACGCAAAAGTAAAGAACAATAAAGCAATTTCAAAAAAGCAATTTCAAAAAAGCAACTCTTCGACACAATTAATGTCCTGTCAATGTATTAGTTGTACGCAAGCAAAACTACATCGAACTCTGTAGAAATTTTGCAGTGTAGCACTAATGATGACGAGGCCGACAAAGCCAGAAGCAATCACTTAAATATCAATCCCTTATCATTCTCTCTTAGTTTATTGCATTAGTGAGTGGCAAGAGATCGTACTTGTTGCTTAATACAAAGTTGCGCGTATGTAATGTCTAAAGCAAATGCCCTGTTGCGAAAAGTTGGCTGAATCAGACATGACCGTTGCAAACGACCGATAAAATCCCGCACAGCTTTATTACCTTGCAATATACACTTGCAAGCTTTTCAAAAACCACTCCCGTGTCTATTAATTTCCTGATATGCTGCCAGATGGTAAAATTAATAATATTTTAACGCAAACACTGGATTCGCTTTGTTATTCTGGCTTTCTTTTGCTGGGACAGGTCTCTGTTCAACGCTGGGCATGACGTGGCAAAATTTGTATTAATTATGAATAGCTAACAATAAGTCTAAAGTTCAAAGTATCAAACATTTTACTAATTAGAAAACTGTTTATTTTAATAAACACTCGTATGTTATAAAAGTATGTACTTCTTATTGGTATTCATCTCATGATACTAATTACAGTTAGCATAGCAACTACCGGAATCAAGTTTATTGAAAGTTCTTCCTTCAACAACAGATACGTCAGTCTCATGTTCGATCAGCGGTCTAAAGACTTCGCACTATTAATTAAATACAAACTCAACCCACTTTTTCGAAACGCCGATGTTCTATGGTGTTAGTAGAGCTTATAACGCGCGCATGACAGATGTAGAACAGGGTCAGAGAGCCGCAGCAAATCTCCACCGAACACTTCAACCCACGTTCGGAAAACATTTAAAAATAGGATACGTGACAAAATCGATTGGACGACAAATAAATTACACGTGGTACCGAAATACTCCGCCGCGCGCCGTAGAGAGAGCTTACACTTTCTGAGGCGAATGCTCTTTAGTATAGACGTCTTTGTTTTAAATAAAATCAATTGCTGTTACATAATAATTCATCGCAGGATCGTCGCACATTATTCATATCGATGAACGAATAAGTGGCCGGTCGTTGTTCAGCATCGGTAGCCATCGATCATCAACGTCACGAGTAGAGTCGCATCTCGCAGTGTATCACAACACGCGGCCAAACGTTCCTCGAATCAATGGCGGGCATTGGGCCAGCGTTGTCACAGCGATAGGTGAACGACTGCTTTATTGACTTGACATTATGTTATTTAATCGATCTGTACAATACACGAATATGAACGTAATGATGCGCAGAATTAATTTTAATTTTTCTCATCAAGAGTTGACGCAGTGACGGGGCGGTCTGCTCTACAAATGATTCCCAATCAGGTCGCTTTTATGTTTTATTTGTGTTATTTCATGACAAGAGTAATACAAACACGTAATTTGTACAGTCACGGCTTTTCAATTTAGTTCTTGAAAAGATTTTATATAAAAGGCTCGTTGTTACTCATTTGTATTCAAAACAGAATTACTCTGAGATTGTAAATAAAAGTTTAAGTGTAGCTTATCTGTATGAAGTGTTACCTTACACTGAGATCTTACGAAGAAATCAAAACGAATAAAATGGTTACAAACGATGCTCTTAGTAGCCCGTCCGTCATGCACTCTCACAGTGAGCTTATGCTTTATATCACCGTATATCGTTGCTGAAGAGTTTATTGCAAGCGTTACAGTTTATTAATTCGATCAGTCGCCGGTGTGTAAGCGGTTTTACTGCCGTTTTATTAGTCCAAGAGGCACGTGTGTTCGATCTTAATCATAAATGCCGCCGATCTGCTACTGAGATTGGTTTTGACTTCGAGTGATTCAGTTTAATGACGCCTTTATTTTCTGTAATTAATTATGTTTAACGGTAAATGTTAGTATGTCGTTACGTACTATATGTACGTAATGAGTATGACATGCGTAGACGTGGCTTTAATCATTGTGGAAGATATTATGAAGACTTGACATATTTTACTGCTATTAGAAATAGCTGTAGTTACTAACTATAGTAGAACACGTCTATGTTACGAATTGAATGAAACATTAAGTCGATGAAAAGTTATTAAAATTTAATTTGTATACCTAAGTAATTGTTTATTCTGATATCTAATGTTGGCATGACCTTTTATGAGATAAAAATTACTTGCAACTATAATATCAGCGTTAGTATAATTTACTGTCCTTTGGCTAAGCACGGGTCTTTTCTTATTACATATAAGATTGGACGTAAACTGGCACCTTACGTTCTGCCAATTTAATAACAATACTCATAAGTATAGATAAAATTAAGAAATCATATATTAAAGACGTTTAATATTTGACTAATATATGTATATTATTAAATCATATTAATTTATAATACAATACGTATACTAAATAAGTAAGCATTTTATTATGTCACAGAATACATATTGAAAGTTCAATATAAACAATTGCATACGTTGAAATTTAAATTACATGTCTAATAAAATATTAAAGTATTGGATACGGCTCGTCGTGAATAATATATCGTCATCTGTATTATGTGGCTTTTGACATATTGCAGAAATAAACCTCCACGGACGATGAGTCGAATCCCAGTCACTCATAATTTAGTACACTATAAAATTTAATATAGTCTTCATAAGCCTATAAATATTTTATTGATATATGGATCTGTCTTTGTATTCTGTACATGATAAATTATCAATAGTAGTCAGGTACGAGGTAAAGTTCGAAATTATAATTTTGCCACATATTATAGAATTACGCTGTTTATAAGATAACGTTACTAGATCAATAAAAAATGACATCGTTTTATTTTTCTGTATGCCAAACACCTATGACCCTTGTGTACTAAAACTGTACTTGACGTATAATTACATCGTATCTCACTTTTAAAATTTAACGTGATTTAAATACGCGGTAAGTTTTATTACTTTAAGAACGTATAAACTAATTATTAAACTAATTAAACTTACTTCGTAACTATAATTAGGTAGGTACACAGTTTAATATTAACGAAACCCTAAATATTCAATAAGTCATAAGCTGTCACTATAAAACGATTAAAAGTCAAACGGGTGACGAAATATTATTTCAAAGCAAATTAACTATTCCCACATTTCTAATAATTAATACAAAACTAAGCCATACAATACATATTTAGGCTTATAATAATACGATATGACACGATACCAGCATGCATATCATTTTAAACAAACAACAATTTTAAAAGACAACAATATCAACAGTTACGTGGTCACTGAAGCACACAGTTAGCAGGCTGCACGAATGGCGTAATGGTGTAAGTGGTTACCTTCCCACTACCACTGCGCCGAGTGTTGTGGGTTCCAACCCAATACAGGTCAACAACTTGTGTGATCCACAAATGATTGTCTCGAGTCTGAATGTTTCTTGTGTCCATTGTTTGAATGTATATACAGAAGTCAGAGTACGAATCTAGTCTGGAGAAAATAAAGCTAATATTAATGCCAGTAATATTAATATCAATTTCAGATAATTTCTTTATTTGCCAATTATCGAGGTAGTCTATGTTTCTTCAGCTGTATTGGTTCAACAAGACATCATTTCATAGCATATTTTCTACATAACGAAAGCACAAACAAACACAGTTTAGTATTAATCTATTACCCTGACATATCTGGGCGCCAGTCAGAAGTTATAATTCTGTGGGGAAATTGTGTACGTCATGCAACTAAACGTACACCTATGCGTCATGCAAATTGATCATATTAGAAAGCTGTTCTTTTCCACGAACTATACTCAGTACTATACGTATATGTACTCAATCTAATTCTCCTTTCACAAATGCAAGGACCGTTGGAACCTCCCATAACGTCGTTTTATAGGACCTGTAATGTGCGCCGCGCTGTGATGGTTTACTGTTCAGCAATGATTCCGAACACGTGTATTTTACTACCGTCGCCGGCGCCTCCAGTCAACTAAAGTCTCAAACAGACAAGCTACTTTTTTATTTTACAATACGACGCATCATGATTCAAAATTAATTTACGATTTATTTTGAATTATCGACGCAAAGTGTAGGCGCCTGAGTCCTTATTAGTCGGCTTGCGTCCAATGTTGGACAAATAACTCAATTCAGCATACCTGTTACATGAATCACTGTTATTGTCACTGTTTTATGTGCAGCCCGTTTAGCTGACGTTAATTTTGATTGCAACCTCGACGTTAGGAGTAAAATGACACAAGCGCCAATTTTGCCGTAAAGACTTTTAATTGTGTGTGTGTTTAAATGTGTATGATATAGTGTAAATGTAGCGCTGAAGATGATTTGTCTTCTACTGGTCGATATGCTTTTATATGCTTTTGTTCAGTACTTGAATGTATTAACTTCTTGGAACACGATAATAGTTTGAACGGGTTTACTGAACTTGTTCTAAATTATGAACATTAAGCCTAAACGTTTTAGAGCTACTAATTTTATTTTGAATAATTTAATTTTATCACGTTTAGCACAAATGTTAGTCGTTAAGTTTAAAATATGAATAAATTAAATTACTTTATTGACTTATAGTATCAACAAAAACCGTGACCTTAGTTCTCACCGCCATGACTATAATCAAACAAATTTTAAGCTCTACTAACTTGAATATTCAATTACTTAGCACTTACTTTGTTTACGACTTGAAGGGTCGGTATAAATACTCTACCTATAGTCAATTTTTTTGGCGTTCTTGTCGCTAAGGACTATATTAGATACCCATATCTATTTACTCTCTTTTTGTCCTCTCTATTAATTAGAAAATGAATATGTCCAGCAAGCTTCTAGTACCCGAATGGTTTTATAATGAGGTTGTTTGTTTACCAAATAAGACATGATAACAAAACAGACTACATTACTTTGATTTTAGCATACTTTAAGATATAACGACATACATATTGTCTGCCTTCGACGTACATATATCTCATCAATTAGCCACTAACTAGACGCTATGAAAAAAGCACCACATTGTGCATAACTGTATTCGAATGTTATTATTCGCGTCGCTAGTAATTATATAATAACAACACTATTTCAACAGGAAAAAGGATCAAATAAATCAACCTGTATAGCAAGAACTTACCTATGTAAAAAAATATCTAAATATGTTGTTAGATGATTTTGTGTTGACTTAACTATTGAGTACGATGATGGCATGGTAATTTAAGTGGTCCTCACTTGTGAAGTCTCAAGTCTCTCTCTCTCTCTCTCTCGCTCTCACTCTTCAAGTACAGGTCAAAAACTTGTGATACTACAGATAGGTATTACTGGATCGAGTATACTTTGTAACCGTTGTTTCAATGGTTATGAGACTCAACGGAACATAGCAATTATTCCAAATACAAAACTTATTTTTTTACTAACATTTGTAATTTCACTAATTGTATGATGAATAACCTCCGACTGCAAAGGGCACGTCCGACACAGTATTTGTTAGAAAATAAAATTCCCACAAGCAAGTGCGGACTTACTTGTTTACGTTACACACGACCATTGAGCTAGTTTATCTGTTCAACCGCATTCGTATCAATAAACTATAAATTGCACTTCCAATGTAATTGAAACCACAGGATGTAACCCATCACATCCATTGAGGAGCTTTTCTGAACTTGCCATGGGACAGAAATCTTATATATTTTAGACTTTATTACTAAAAGCTTAAAGTTTAAACTAGAACAATAGCGCGTCGGATTGAGAAGCATTGACCTTAGAAGTCATTATTTTATTGAATGGACAGTCTGTATAGTTAAAAGCTGTTATTAAAGGCGATTATGTTAATTTGTTTAATGTTATTAAAGTGATAAATATGTGTTACGGTTGTTATACATAATTCGTAATACGTGTTACACATAAACATATCAATTAACTACACTAACCTTATTATCCAAACGCTATTATTATTTATCTTTACTAATAGTATAAAGAGGTAAAATTAGTTAGTTTGTGTGTAGGAACTAATATCTGAAACTACTAAACCGATTGTAAAAACTCTTTTACTAATGGATAGCTGTATTGTAACCCTGAATAATATAAGCAATATTTTAATGTTCTATGTCTTGAACCAGCCGCAGGGGAAAGATAATAAGCTCCAAATAAGAAATATATTTTAGGCAAATTGACCTGGCCGAATATATTTTGCTTTATCGATTTACATTATTTGAAATCTAAATTTATAACATTATGTATCTAGTATCACCAAAATAATACGATAGAGTCCTTTAAATTTTTCCTGGTATTATAATAATAGGGTATTATAATAAATGTGTAACAGATAAGGAAAGCTAATTATTAACATCGGCGAGAATAACAACACTACTTTTTATACTTACACTATCGTAATGAAAAATATAACATTATCAAGAACGGTCCCTAGCATTTCGCCACTCTATCAAATGCTAGTTATTAAGTCACTCGGCATTTGACTGCGCCCTCGTAAATTAATGTACAAAATGACACAGTGTCGGCTAGTAAGACTAAGTTGGCACGAGGGGACGATTGCATGTCAAAACAATAACCATTAACTTGTGACGATGGGTACCAAACGGACTCCAATAAAAACATTTTCATTATGGTGAGTCGTTAAACAAGGGACCAATGCACTTGAAAGTAATGATGGATTCGCTCAGAAACTAGTAAATTACGTTAGGCCTACTTACTATTACAGCTATGTTCATATAAAAATATAATATTCTATCACATACACACAGCACCATCTAGCCCAAACTAAGCAAAGCTTGTACTATGGGTACTAGACAATGGATAAACATGCATATAAACATTTTTTTATAAATACATACATATTATACATAGAAACACTCAGACCAAGACAAACATCTATGTCCATGCACACAAATGTTTGACTTGTGCGGGAATCGAACCCGCGACCTCAGGCATGGCAGTCGGTGACACTAACCACTACGCCACCGAGGCCACCAAAATGTATTTAATATACAGCGAAACCGGTTTCATCGCAAAATAATATTGAATATATTTCTTATAACGCATTCATACCACCATGCCAATGGTTTTTGTGAACCATAAGGCTATATGTAATATATCACGTAGACATTTCGCCAGCTATGGTCTGGTAGCCAGCCACGTACCATGGTACGAGCTTATTGCCGTCTACCGGGCACAGTTCCAGACGCACTGCTGCTTTTGAACATATCAAACATAATTTAAAGTATTCTTATTTCAAATAAATTTAAAACAAAAAGTATCTTTAATTTAATCAAGCTATGTAAAAATTCTAGAATGCCTACTTTAAATACACAATAGTGTTTCATTTGTGGCCAAAGAAGATTAAAACACACACAAGATTTTTAAACCACAATTTTTTCAATAGTTCTCTCTCAGTTTGATTAAAAACAAAATAAACTATTTACTTGAAAATTATTATTGCAAAAAGTCTAGAGCTAATGAGAAAGTGTTCTCAAGTGAAATGAACCTTCATATGAGGCAGATAATAAAAAAATTGTAACAAATACTCGTTAATCTTTTCCTTTTTTTGAAGAAGTGCTCGGGCGTGCTCAGGTCAGACACGTTAATTTATCTGGCTCACTAAACATTTACATAGACAGACAGGTGACGGGACACCCCCATACTTAGTTCCTAATCGATATTTCGATACACACGTCGGACATCGGTTGTTTTCGTAGCGTCGCAGCCGGTAGACAAGCAAACATGTACATATACTAAATTGATAGGTCATGACTAAGTCAATGGTATCATTAATAACAATTTTATTGACAAAACTCTCTGCATCGTCGTAATATACATCCGTGGAGTATTTTTTTGAAAGATCAATGATCTTTTTATAGTCACCATCAATCCGTCAATCATTGCATTTCAGTTTTAACTGCCCTGTGTAACGCAAGTTCGCGGGTTGTTTCTCTTGAAAATTCAGGGATGGTTTGAATACAACTCAACGATAATATCTGACACAATACTATATACCTACTACATATGTTTTGACACTGTAAGACATGCAATGCATTTTTCAAGGGTGAAAGATGACTAGCACTAACACTATCTAAACTATATTTTTAACTAAGTCGAATACGTCAGCTTAGTGATATGATAACTTTTACTACATACATTTGTCATTCGCGGAGAGTACAGATAGGACCCAAGTACGCATTTTTGCTTTGGCTACTTGTAACCTAGCCTTTATGAACAACGTCTCTGATTTGGCGAAAGACTATATTCGCAGTTGTCTCCAATTTTAGCCTCTTTTACTTACCTTAAGTCGATAATCGCGTGTTAATTTTTATCCTATACCAACATACCCAACGCTATTATATTTTTATACCCTGCACTGTGGTCGCTCTCTCACACACTATTCATTTTTCTTTTCATCAAACACACAAAGTACTCTAGAACTCTATTAACATCAACTAATAACTTCAATTTTATGGCTAAACCGATCCACTAAAGAATGCCAAACTTAAGTCATGGTATCTACGTCCCTCATATTTTTGGCGGTGCACAGTAGGCAGCCCTATCTTTTAGGCTCATAACTTTAAAAGGTATTGAATTGTCGTTATACTTTATGGTGGAGATTTATGTACACAGATTACATAGGGGTGGGGAGCACTTACATATCTACGGAGTTCAGATATTTATGACAAGTTTCGTCTGCTTTATTTTAAAACGACACTTAAAAACGGCTAAGCTATTTATAGAATGTAATGTATTGTGTCCGTATCTCATAGACAAGACGATTTTTACAGTTTCTAAATACAAAAAGAGATTGATTGATTACTCTGACAAGAGAATTCATTTCTCAAATTCGACAGCTCTAAAACAAAAAACTATGAAATTTAAATTTCCGAATACTACAATAACTTCTCCGTGTTATTCACATTGCGACAATTCGATACAAATTTTCTCTGCACTCCCACCGAGTTGCCATCCACAACAATCGTAAAAACACGATGAAATAAAACTTCCACTATAAGTTTTTATTTACTAAAAATCCGCACATTTTTTTGGTAAATAAAAGAAAGTTCCTAAAAGCATCTATTTCGTGATAATCTTGCTATTTATCAATGTCTGCTTTATATCTGTACTAAAGTTTATGGGACCTTAGTGGCTCTACGGTTTATCTGTAGTCGAGTTGATCATGATTCTCGCTAGTTTATCCCGAAGTTCAGCCTTAGAATAATCTCACACCCGAAACTGTCTTGAGACAGTTTCGTTAGGAAACAATTGACGTGCCATAGAACAATGTGATGTATTTAATATGGAATAAACGTACAGGATTTAGACAAAAGTTATTGTGTTCAGTCCTCATCTATGCTACAGGCGTATATATTCCTAGAATTATCGAAATAAAACCCTTTGTGAATGTGTGAATGTGCATGTTACTCATATCTTTTGACAGTCCTGTTCTTTATGACGGCTATAGAAGTGCGCAATAGCAGGCGTGCGTCGCTTTGACCGCTGTATCACATTATTTCTGGCTTATTAAAGACCTTTGAATCACTTTATTTATCAAATATCACAGAATTATTGTATACCACTATATATCAAGAACTTTATACCTCTCATTAGAAATGGCTTACCTAACTTATTTATGGGACAGTAATATGAAGTTTGATACTAGTATTCAACTCCGTGTCTCAACAGTAGTGAATACAAAAGACGTTGTTTACATACAGTCGTGGGATCTTATCCCTGGTCAGGCCAACAAAAAGTAACTTAATAGCAGCTCCCAGAAAAATCTGGCAGGCTCTCAATAGCAACGCGCATTGTAGACATGTTGCGAGGTGCGATAAAAGGCTGTCCCCCCAAATACTTGAAATCTTAAACTTAACTTGCAAAATGTGGGTGTCATGTCATACATATTCATAGCAATTATAGCTCTAGCAATATATATACCTCTGGCAACATCTGTGAATCTATGTATACGTTAGCCAATTCATAGTCACTACATCAATTTCAATATCACATAAATTCTTTGTTAAATCATGTTTTCGAAGTCTCACGGACGCCTCCTAAAGCCACATAATGCAGTCGGTCAACTATAAATCATTTGATCCAGACCCATATGTCTTAGAAATAAGGTAGGTACCCAATAGTTGTCCTAAGCGATGATTAATCGTAGTCGAGGATGCCACGGAGACGCCACTCTGCTCTGACGTGGCCGGACATCCATTGTGCACTGGGCCTTAATTATAATAACATTTAGTCTGAATACGTGTTGTGACTACTGAGAAGTCTTTTTTCCTGTCATTTAGAACCGTAGATACGGAAAGAAGTGTTAAAGGTTATGGGAGACTATTACGCTATTTGCAATTTTAGTGACGTTTTTATGAAGGCATGTGTATCATATCATACTGTGTAAGCGTGAAACTGCTGCACGGATGGCACAGTGATTAAAGTGGTCACGCTGAATTTTGTGGTTCGATGCCACGAATTTATGGCTATGTATTTGTTTGGTGTTGCGTGACTGAATTCATGTAATTTTTTTTACGATACTTAGCAGGCTTCCGTTCTGTACCGTAGGACTAATTTCCTACGGTACAGTACGACAAGCTGGCTGAATTTTCTTTAAGAATTATTATTGGAACAGCACGGAGTGTTGCACTGGGACTGGCATGCAACAGCAGCCTAAATAAGCAGAAAATTTTTTAAAAGTTTGAAAACATTACAGAATATACTAATGTGATAGTAGTCAAATTGTACCTACTTGTATGGAGTATTTATAGCGAAATAGTTAATTCATTGTATTCACCACGCCAACATAATATCAAGCAACCTTTTTAAACAAAAAGGGAACCTCTTTTAATCTATAGAATCTTATTCAGCCTTATTTGTATTCTACCCTCGGCCAAAATATGCTGTTTCATTACTGTAACTTAAGAACTTAGATTGTAAAGATTGCTGGTCATGGAAGGTTTTAATTAAGTCTCATTGTAGTAATGAACTTGTAAATCATGTGTAACTTAATCTTAATGGGAAACATCACTGTTATTTGACGACTTTGTTATGTAACACGATATGTTAGTAGGCGTAGGCAAATGCTATCCTTAACAATCTTGTTAACGCCAGATAATTAATTTAAAAATATATCTTAGCTTAAAATAATCCTTGCAGATTATGATTACAAACAAAACAGACAGTACTGCATTTTATTATTTTTGCATAATTGGAAAGGCGGCATAGGCTGAAATCGTAAGTTAGTAGTATATAGGTATAGTTAAATAGTTTTTACCACCGCATATGGCCTTACTCTTCTCTCACTGAGAAGAGACCCGTGCCCAGCAGTGGGACGTTTAATACAGGGCTCGAACCTATTATATTACCAACGGAATAGACAGAGGTGTATCGTACCCACATTTCGCTATCTATACAGGCTGATTGGTAAAAGTCTGGACATATTGAAGGAGGGTATTCAGTACCCGATCCTAGATACGAATATCTAAAAAAAAATTAAGTACTAATAATTTGACCTAGTTATCCAATAAAAACTTAATGTAAACACTCTTGCGCATACAAAGCTAAACAAAACCTCTGGCACCGCCCCCCGCTACCGCACCCTACACTCTCCCGAATTTGCATCCCCGCCCGTCCTTTTCTTATCAAAGGTCATTAGCCTCAGTAGCAGCTGTGTGCGACGGGCGTAGTGCCCACATTTTATGGATATTTCATATAAATTTTCATAAAGGTTTTCTTTGCAGGTAACACAGATTTTATTTTATATTTTTTTTGTGCTATAGGTACGTCTGACCATAAATTATCATGTCCTCAAGTATTTACAATGTTTAACCAGTCACACTGTATTTTTAGATCCCACGTAATATTGTTGTTATCCGTGCACATTTATAGACTCTTTACTGGCAGGAAGAATTTCCTAACGAATAATCCAAATAACACTTTTACTGACTAAGGAACCCGGCTCCTCACTATCGCACACAAACATAAGTCACAAGAAACTGGGGCAATCAATGTGAATCATTAAATGACAAAAAAATAAATACAGGTTTAATGACCCAAATTTATATCTTTCGTGAATCTGTTAAAACAAAGAATTAATTATTTTTATTAAGAGTATCTGCTCTACCTACCCATCATTAGTTTTCGGCTTAATACTTCTTTACCAAAATTCGTTAGTCTTTTATAACATTAAAGGTTCTTTTTGCAATCACCACATAAACCTTAAAAATAGAGAAGATATCAGGACGTTTTAACAGTCTATCAATGTTTATGTTTTAAATAGAACTATCGTACTAGAAATAACGCCCGAGTTTGTCCCGAGGATAACTTTACAAAGAAATTCCAATCATAAAAAAGTATAAACGTTAAATATAACCCTCACAAAAGCTACTGACAATTAATGAATAGGCCTTTAGACGATTAAAGTACAACAAGTTAAAATAAATAATGAAAGTTTCCCTGTTATATGTAAGGGTACAAATGACAGTGTTAACCAACGAGTATTGGATAACATATAATAACCCGTCAGTAAATTCACACCACGCCGGCGCCGCACCAGTGCGTACAATTTTGTAATTTAATTTGCATTCGTTTGGGACGCACCAGTGCTACAATGACGAAATAAATTAAAAAATAAAATAAAAAGAACGCACCATAAATAATTTTAAAGTGACTTTTGGCGGGAATTTAGTGACAGATTTGCTGGCAGCCATGACGTAAATATAATATTTATCGTGTGACTTGCTCACCAGATTTTAAACCACCGCAATAAATTTTATATAATTGTCGATTTTCGCAATGACATATTCAAAAGTACCGATACGTGAGTCATACCTCCTATGACTTGTCGAGAATAATATATCGCATTTGATACCAATACAGTGCAATGCAGTTATGATGCGCACGGGATTCAAAATGGCCTTACGCAACCACCGCCGACTGCATATCGTGGTTGGCATTCATTACTGCGAATGTCGAATGTCGAAAGATTATCTTACAGAGGACACAGAAAATACTTCCATTCAAACATAAAGAAAAAGAAGAATATTAAGTAGAATATAAAAAAGTGGCTTTAATATTTTAAACAGAATGTTGATGCATCATAACAGTATCAAATTTAAGCAAAAAAAAAACAGCTAACCAAAATCATCATTAATTGATTTAATAACCAAAATTATTAACACCAAAAAAGGTTAAGGTCATTGAGACATCAAAAGGTGCTTTAGACATGAATCCGCCAGCAATCACAGAAAACACTAATAGTCACGTGTCAAACATTAATTTATAATATTATCTTAAAACCTTGTAAAGACGCAAACCCGGTTCCTTACAGACACAAAAATAATCTTTTTGTTGTTTAAAAATATAACAAAAAGAACATAGTCAAGAGCATTGTAAGTACACTCTGGTCATTTGTCCTTTTTATTATTACCAGCCTGATAGAATTAACCTATCCCATCCAATGTTGTATGGTGTAAATGACTTCAATTTAGTGAAACTGTAATTAATTCAGCCATGCATTTTTGTTCATCAATATGTGCATATTAATGAATACGACTTCCGTTACACTTGTGGACTTTAATCGTTTACGAATCTGAATCATAATACTCGCAACTCCAAATAATATATTATATTATAATACGTACGTATGTTTAACATAAATGGTTATGTTAAATGATGAAGTAATTGTCTTTGAGAGACCTCAGTTGATGTTCCAAGAATTAAATGCATTAAAGGAAAACATATACCGTAATATTACCGCGAAAAACATTTATGAAATATAAAATATTAAATTAATAATACAGTACACATGCTGGATAATATTAAAATATAAAAAGTGCGTTTCTCTTTACAATCAAAAATAATATTATTAAAGAAAATCTACTCTATCTAAACACATTAATTGAACAAATTATGCATAGTTCTGGAAATAGATCGTATGTTCTACACCTAAGATGGATATCATTGGATATATAGATGGATATCACCACCGTTACAATATATTAAGTATATATCTACAATAATATAGATATTGAACCATACAACTGCAGCCGCAGCTAAAGCTACTAAATAAATATACAGAATAATTGAATTCCGATCTGTTGTGATCGTCAGTAATGACATGCAGATTTGATAAATGGTACCCTTGCACCTACAATTATTTTATTGTTTTAGCTCCAGTTCTCGACTGCGGTAACGTCAATTACCTACTTGTTGCGTAAATTAATTGCCTAAATATGAGGAAAATACTAATGTAGTAGGTACACTAATTGATTTAAACAATTATTGTTTATGCGCATTAGATATCCTTAAACTATAATGCAATAGCGACCTCATATGTTTGCAGGTAAACTACGTACATGAATGTTCATTAGCATGTTATATTTTTCACTTAGAAATGTAGAAAATATATGATCATTTATCCTACCTCTTTCTTTTTTTATAAAACTTTGCTCGTGTTTTATTAAAAGCTTCAACCCGCTGTTACTTACACGTACCTACTGTCGAATTGTAATATTTGCCGTCATATAAAAACATTAAAAGGATTTTATATTTTATGGTTCAGTATAATAGTATATAGTTTTATTACAAGCTGTGCAAAGAACCCGTTATATTGAAAACTAGCACTTTACATGCACGCTTTCACTGGAATGAAATCTTTTTGACGAGATAAATAGGAGTTCTACAATTTTCTAGTCTAAATGAAAATTAAAAATAAGTTATATTCACTTTAATGTTATTTCTGACGTTACTATGTAGTCATGCCAAAAATACTGCCGATGCCATCTATCAGAAGGCGAAATAAATTTTAATGAGTTTATAACTAAATTTATTAACTGTATTATGTTTGTATCGTCACTAGTAAATATTTTTTTCTGTGGATCACGACGCGTATTAGCCGTACCGATTAATCGGTGTCATGTATCGTTTTATTTTAGAAATGATTTATTAAAACTCTAATTTAATCTATAAAAACTGATAATCTATCTATCTGATAAGTACGCAAAAATGGTTATCTAAATAAGATTATCGACACCGTAACATTTCCATTTCATTTAACATTGCAGAAACCTATACTGCTTTAAGATACGGCTTTTCTCGTCTACGTATTTTAATCCTTGTATTTATTAAACATAAACATTATTAACACAAAGCTCAGACGTTAACACGTCGTTCCAATGGGCGAAGTTTAACGTTTTAATTAGAGAACATGATCACAAATTAAACTTTAGCTAATACGTAAAACTCTTTACACAAAGTCTAATAAAAATGTTTAATATCAAAGTTTGTGGAACAACTACAGATTAAGGCTTTATACACATGACGGGATGAATAAAGCGAAGCTACGCTTTTATACGGATTTAGGTAAAATCTGCATAATTAATTCAGTGACACGCGACATAACTTCACTGCGAATAAATTAATTAAGTGTTATTTGTGCGAAGATTCTGTCACCCCATTGTATCACGTAATAAGCAGCCAGTTATAATATTGTTACCTAAGCCGTTGTCATCTTTGACAATGTAAACGCCGCCGGCGCCGCGTCACCGGCACCGCCATAACTTTGTCGTTTACATTTCATTTAGATAGTTTATTTAATCTTCTTAACAAAGCAGTTCACCGGTATTGTCATTAATTATAATCTGTAGCAATGAAACATAATCGATTACAGAAAATACAGTGATAATATGCGACTTTTGTTATCAAAGCAATTATTGCTTTTACTATTAGATATTATACTACTAGACTCCACTAATTTCATCAGACGAAGTGGACTGACATGATTCGTTAAAAAACGTGACATGTTCAATTTTCATTTTGACATTGCATACTGTGGTATATTGTTATTTATTAATGTATAAAACGTCGAGAATAAGTTATTATTATAATCAAAGCAAACTTTAGTCAAACAGAATTAAATTACAATATGTTACTCATAAATGTATTAAGGTTTGGGAGATACTATTACTGTCTGATTTTGATTACATTATAAGCCAGAGCCTCTTACTAATATTGATATTAGCTAAATATAGCAATACCTTACCTTAAATAAAATATATATTCATACATTATATATCTCTACTTGTAGACATGTCTGTCTAATAAACTTTTGAATACTAGTCTTTTGAGACCAGCAGACAACGTGAAGATAAAAGTACGTCTAACATATAATTTTCTAGGCTCATGACTACAGCTTTTCACATCAAAAGAATGAAAATAGATTAGTCAGTTCCCTGGGGTAGTCGAGAGCGGTACTTCTCAGCTTCAGTTAGTCGGGAAGACGTGGGATCGCGAATCGCAGGCGCCGGGATGACGCGATGAATCATCCGACCTCGTTACTGAGTTACTAACGCGACGCGACAACACTAGGGCTGCCCACCCTCCGAGTTAAACTGCATTGACGTACGTCGACTGTCACAAATTCGAACCCCATAGGTACAGAACAAGATCCAAAGTATTAACAGATGGTAGTTGCGCGTCCACTTATACCTTGTTCTCGTTAAATTTACAACAAATTGTGAGTAACACACATATTGTCCACGGGATACGAATGTAATCCAGTTTTCTGAAAGATTGAAAAATGCATATCGGCTTTCCGAGTTAACAGATACAAGCAAACAGCCAATGTCTTTTTGCCCCTGATGAAACATTTATGGACCGGTAAGGAACATTGTGAAGTCGGAGTTAATGATTAAGACTTACAATCTTCCTTAATGTAATTTTGTTTGTAAGTAGTCAAGTGCGTATCGCACTGTAGGTACATAATCTGTTATATACACAGCATGATTTTTATTATAACTATAAGTAAATAAAGTAATTATAAGAGTTATTAATTATTAGTATCTCATTTCGAGTTCTGTGTTATAAAGATGTTAGCCCTATTCGATGCCTACAGCATTTTGCGATGCCAACTTGACTCTACGGTATCGATAACAATAACATCGAAAGCTTACACCGCACTACTGTTTAATACTGTTTAAGTGTTTATCTCGCTCGAGCTACAACGATTGCAATAAATTAGTGGCGTGACTACCATGTAAACTTTAAAAATCGTTGCATAGATTTACGATTACGATTCGTGTATACCGCGCGTAAATATGTTGTAAAAGTTAATGTTTTACGAAAATCGTATACATTTGTTTCATATCGTAAAATCCAGCACAATAAGGCGTTAAAATAATTTCTATTCGGTAACAGTTTTGTTTTTAAATTAAACTTAAGTATTAATATATTATAAAATTACTTCGTACAAGTTTAATAAGTAAATGTGATGATAACATCGCGATGAATTATTTATGAGGTTAATATATTAACTAATTTACAAGATTATTTTTATAATACAATATGCGTAAGTAAAATATGTTCAGAATCTTAAAGTAGTTACAGAATAGATTTGATATAGTTTTGAAGTACTTTTTTACAAAATTATGTAAAAATACTTCATCAATAAAGAAACTGCATAGCCAACTTTAAAACAATGTAGATGTACACATTCATAAGTTTCAATACTAATTTAATAAGAGTTGTAAAAAAGACCCTTTTCGAATAATTGTAGTTTCATCGTATCTTCAGTCCAGTTAGATAAGTTTTACTTACGTTATCATCCATCTTATAATACCAAGTTCGGTTAGAGGGTCTTTAAATAAGCATGGTAGGTGCGATAGTGTTTGCCGTCATATCGTCATACTTAAACCTAGTAGGCAAAATATAGGTGTTTTATACCTGATATTACCTCTTTAGAGATATAAGTACAGGCAGGGAATATATATACGTAGTCCCCTATTAGTATTTATCCTATATCAACTACTTCATATTTAAAAGATGACAGATTAATGTTTCATACATAAACGTGCCCCCATTTTCTTCTAATTTAAACTGATACACGATGCTACTTACCCAATAAAATGATTTTATAGTACTACGTGTGTGGGCCACAGTTTTGAATACATTGTATCATCCGCGAGCACGAATCTAAACCACATGTGCCCATTTATCATTATCACTTGCTGTTTGAAAAGTGCTTAACCTTTTGATAATAAAGCTTATATTTGTTTGTCAGGAATGCATTAGTAATGTGGTGTATACGTCTGATCGGTTATTTCACGGATAGTTAATTATAACACATAGGATAGTTGCAGATAGCTCGTGATACTGGGTCAAGAGCTTACTTGAACTAATTATTGTGTTCAAGTCTTATTATAAATTGAGCGTTTACTTTAAAAGGAATACACGAAGGTAAAGTAAAAAGTATTGAGTACCGCTGTTGATTAATTGGTTTGTAATACCTAAAGATATTTCAGATAGAAGGTAAGTACTTATACCATAATATATGATTATAGATTGACATAGCGATATTCACAATATATTTTAAGTAATATATTCTTCACTAGTCACTGAAATCACAGCAATATACTGCTACGTTAAAAGGTATACTTATCGTATATTGTGCTTATCCAAGATATGGTCTATGTACATATATGCTAGATTACATCGAAAGCCGTTCAATGGTATAAGTACGCGTAATTAAATAACATACATCCAAAGTACCTTAAAAACTTGATGGACTTGGATGGATGGATCACGGATGGATGTTTGACTTTGTAATCGATTACTGAAAAATCCGGATCCGGATTTTCATGTGATAAATAGGCGATGGAATGTATTTTTATCAAAGAATATCCTAAAAGGTTTCTTGAGGGGATTAACAGGATATTAAAACGTAGATGCTATTGAAAGATAGCTATTTATGTCGACGTGATAAAGGTACATTCATCTGTATAATATAAGATCCTAATTTTAACACGCGGCTTTCCCACGGGATCACGGGATACAGTGATAAAAAGATCCCTATATGGTAATTCAGAAGTATCATCAAATGGTTAACTAATAAACATACAAATAAAAAATAACAAATTTGACAAGATTCACATGTATAATATAGGTAGGGTAAATTTAATAAAAAATATAATGGTAGCGTCGATCGTATAATATATGATATTATGTACTAACATCACGATATTGAATCGTGAAGTTACCAATGGTGACGCAAGCGAAAGCTTGATTGATGATCGTGATGTGGATTTGTTAAAAGAGGTATTTGTGGCATAACCTTTAAATATAAAATATGTGTTTAAAGGCTATTCTGCCTACATTTGCTAAAATATATAGAAAGCTGTAGCTGTTTACAGCTTCCCTGCTCATTTCCCAAATCAAGCAAAGTGTCCAGCCTAAATGTAATGTTTCGATAAGCATCAGGCTTGCTCTCTATTACGTGGGATCCAAAAATATAGCTAGTCCAATGGTGTAAAGCACCACTGACTACCCTTCGAAAAGTCTGTTTATAACAAGCGAATTTTTGTCCCGTGGGAACGTCATAAATTTCGGCCCAAATCCTCACGATCATAACCTATTCCTAAAGTTATTAAATCATGAAATTGCTGCGCAGATTTGGAAGTGCCCACTGACAATACAAAAATTAAGAAGCGATTGTGATCGCTTCTTAATTGTACTTTTTCTTTAACTTAATTCGAAATTCGAAGCATAAGGAACCAATCACAAAATTGAACTACTAACATAAATTAAACTACTAAACATCGCCGCCTCAATATCTATATTCAATTACACTTCAACAGTTATTTATTTAATTGGTTATGGGTATTTTATAGTTGTTTTGATTACAAGCTCGTCATAAAAACAATTATCTAAATTGAAGGGGAAACGCAGAAGCGGTTTTATACGCGATCGTGTAGGTACATATACTTAATGCAAATTTATAATTTATTGTACAATCTTTACAAAAAGCGATATAAAACACATATTTTATTAAAATAAATGTCTAAAGAGCCTCGGGACCTATAAGTTTGAGCTTATGTTTTCGTACAATCGTGAAGTGCCGGGTTCGATATCCGGCTGGGGCAAACTGGTTTTGGGTTTTCTGTTGGATATTGTCAGTTGCGGTCCGTAGTCTGAAAATGTAACTCGGTAGATGGCTGTAAGCTCTTAGCTCTATGGTGTCGGATATAAAAACATAGCTGATAACATAAGGGTATTATACACCTTCACTTTTAAAATCTTCTTTAGCAGAAAATAATACAATGAACAGTACAGGCGGGCAACTTCATGTGTAATTTGATTTAGTGTATGCCAACCTTCGCAGAAATGCATTCTTGTATACATATTCAACGCTGTTGTATAAGCTACCAGGCCAAAAGTTACCTAATATGTGTCAGTGCATGTGACGATGAGTGTACGAAGCTTCAAATATGCATTCAATGCACGGCGCGACGTTGCCGAGTGCTTGATTGCGCCTTCACGACCTCTCCAGACGAGCCACTTTTTGTTGCCAAGTAGGACAATTGCCACTTGATGGCTTTGATACAGAAACAAAACCCGTTTTCAATGCAATTTGCGCGACTGATTATGATGGATTGCAAATTTAATAGAATATGACATATTTGAAGTAGATATAATATATGTTTTATATTATAGAATTGGTTTAGTACTAATAGCTGAGGAGCTTCTGTCTTCAATCAACTTCTAGTATATTTATCCTGTAGTGTAAAACGGTTCAGTGTTGAGGTTTCAAAACAATAATTATTGTTTTACGGGTCATGCAAAATTTTTATAAGATTTGATTCTTAAAGAATACCTGCGTAATCGAACGATGACTAATCGTTTAGGACGGTACCGATATAATACATAACATTATAAAATCTACTTTATATTATCATTACGTTGATTGCACAAGTATAGTGCATGCTTGAAATATGTAATCGATCAATCAAACCTTAAAACAAGAACGATACAACTCAATTCAAGCGTTTACAATTACACGATAAATCTCTTCGGCAACAGTCACATTAACTCGTGCTGCACAAAGTAGCCAGTCTATAGGGCCAACATCAAGTCACTGAACTACGTTAACCCGAATTGGCCGTCTGTTTGTACTGCTCGCAATAATTAATCACGCTCATTGCCATGGAAGGGACGCTTATGTGTCCAAGGACTACTTTAATTTATCACAATATCGCGGCAAAGTCCACTCGGTAATTGAAATGTTAGCAAAACTGCAGTATGACATCTTTGACGTACATTATCGCTCTTCAGAATTCTTGGAGTTGCTTTAGGCTATTTAGTTTATCAGAAGCTTTAGTTATGAATTGCAATATTGCTTATTATATTTGAATGCACGGGTGTTACATCACTGCGTCCTATTCTTCAACTGTTGTGCGTTTTATTACCGATAAGTAAACATTTCAACGATTCACGGACAATTTTAATATTTGTGAATAATAATTACGCACGATACAAGTATCTTTCTATATATGTATATATACGATTTCTTGTAAAATTTAGCTAAATATTGCAAAGCACGCTAATCTAATAATATCGTGACTAAAAGTATGCAATAGTTCTAGACACTAAATTTTATAAGCATTATCACTAAATCACTATAAAATGCAATGTCTAAGGGGAAAAGAAACCCGTTTATTTTATTGCCACAAGCCTATAAAATAAATACACATTTTTCTGGGGCTTAAGCTTTGACGAAACGAAGATTTCTATATATTGATTGTCAGTGAATAGTGCTCGCGGTCACAGTTAAGTTGATAAAATCAACACTTTTTGTTTAATACAAATATAAAATATACATTTACCATAACAATGAATGTGTTTACAATTACTCCGTGTAAAAAACTTAAAATAATTTATATTTTCGCCTACAAAATTACGTATATTTGCACGAAAAATGCAAAAACGTAAACTCGTGTTACGTGATTTTTAGATTATAAAAGTAGAAATCTATGTTATTTTACAGCTTACACGAAACATAAATAGTTATATTACAATTTGTCCGTCCCAAATATTTAAGTTATTGGTTGACAATAAAGATACATATTTATCAAAAAAGCACTTCAAATCCTCCATACAATTTTACTATGGCGGCCGCACGCCAATTTGAATATCGAGCTCTGTCATTCAGTCCAACCGCGTCTTACGCTCGGCGCAGTCTTAAATATTATATGCCTATATTCCTCAATACATTTATTCCAACAAACATAAATTAACCTAGCATATTGTGAGAGTAAACGCCACCTTGTGCTACCAAAATAAATAACGTTGTTCACGTAAACATTGTTTGGATAATAACCATCACTTCCTGCAAAATGCAACAGTTAAAATCGTCTGATCGTCCGGGAGTAACCCCTCGGCTCTCGCAGACGACCGGCAAAATTAGTTCCACACAAATTGACTCTCTTTGTCGTTCGTACAACGCTTAGGACTTGGACACATCAAGCACTATCGCCTGTACATTGTCAAATATAAACGGAGACTTCATATTTGTTATGATAATAGTGGCAGATATTAAGGGTGTCATATACTCATAAGAGTTTTATTAGAAGAACCGGACAGGTTATGAGGTCTCCAGCTCTTTAGCCTAGCCAGGTAAAATTTGATAACTTAAAGTTTTATTATCAAGTTTTTCTAAAGCAGTACATCGTCTAAATTCGTATTTCCGAAACGATAACATGTTTATCCATTGCTGCGATTAACCTTAACATAGACGCCCAAATGTGTTTATTATTAAACCCTACCTAACCTTTAGTAGATATTTAGATAATATGATAATGGTAATTACCTTACCTTTGATTTGAATTTACAAGCTTTGATAGGGTAATTATTATAATACTATAAAATTAGATCGTACTCTATAATAAGTCCAAAATATTCAATTTCAAATATAGAGTCACTGACATACATGAATGAATAATTTTAGTGCTGTACTAATTTACAACGAATACGTGAGCAATAAAAACACAGCACCGGCTCCCTATAATAATTACATTAAGCCACCTCATAGATAATTTATAGAGGCATTTTATGTTTAATACATGACCATTCTGTGAACTCCAAAGCGTTCCTACCACTCGAACATTCTAAAAGTGGCAGAACAAAAAGGCGACTAAGCGTAAGACAGCAAAGACAGCTCTGATTGTATAAAACAACCATAGTAAATAACTTATTCTATATTCAATCGGCAATCAGTTTGCACTTAGTAGAATTGCACTACATCCATATTAGAATATTCACAGCCGTGATTTGAAAGCAGTGAATCTTGACATAAAGATATATACGACTTGTGAAAGGTTGTTGCTTTAGATAAAGCAAGAATTAGGCAATCATTGTTTAATGTCTGTACTATAAAATAAAATTTAGAATTCCAATGATCATGGAACAAAAGGATACAAAAGATACGAGTTTGTGTGCAGCCACCAACACTCTCGAAGGTAATTTATTTTATTTTAAGAACTTAGATGTACTACTTGGCTAATTATCATCTCACTAATCCTATTAACGTAAAAAGCTCTAGTACATTGTTTACTATCTATACTAAATTACTCTGAGAACGTAATAATACATACAAATAATGTGACAGGCAAATGATTCATACGATTTGAGAAACTTTTGGCAGGTAACATCGGTATGACGTACGCAAATGCGTTTTGAGAACACCAAGCTCCCGTTTACACAGATCGACACAAATAAATATCAGACTGCCAATGTCAGTTATTTAAGGTCTTTTGTATTGTGTGTTAGTAAATCGCAGATAAAATCGAAAATACATTGAAAGACCCGAAAACGATGTATATCTTTTATGCAAAAGTTAATAATTTACCTATACGTTTTCACTATACAAATAGTATTAAAAAAATATATAATGATTTGATCATAATTTGTAAATTAAATAAAAAATAAATGGTGGCTTTGTTTTGTCTTTTTACTCGTGTTATTACTTCGTATATCACACCTCAGAATACATGTAGTATAATATACTATGTACTACTTGTACTTTGAGGTTTTGTTGTGATTTTTATTTCTTTTTTCGAACACATTCGAATATAGAAATTATTTTTGTATCACAATTCTAATTTAAACAAAACCTATTTGCTGCGTCTAACATGCCTTCACCAATAAGTAATATCTATGAACACCTGTGCGATTAAGTAAGTTCTCAAGCTTGTATTGTGTATAGCTCTCAGTCACAGTAGCGCAGAGGTGTTCGGTTTCGCAACGACCTTGCTATTGCCATTTCAGTTTACCGACCTCGGGCCATATGATCGACGAATTTGCAAGCGGTCGTTGACTTGTTAGTTTGTATAACGAGAGTGAATATGAACGTATAACAAAACAACGACCTAATTTGTACCGACTTTTGATCTCGCGCTAATGCTGTTGTTGTGATTAGGTTTAGTGTTTCAATGAAGGCACATTGATGTTATTTGTTGCGCAATATTGTGCAGATTTCATTTACAATAATGCCTAATAATGAAACCAAAATAACATTATAAAAAAACGACAGAAAATGCCATTGCGCACTATTGACAGGTTCAGAAAACTGCCGCTATTACCAAGATATATATAACAATAAAAAATCTATGCTTTCTTGTCACATTACATCGTTGATCACTCGCTTTGCTAATCCTTACACAAACAAACTACAAACAACGTTTGGACTAGGAGTGGACCCATTTCGGTTTCAAAGGTAAATGTATCATCACTAACACGATTTTATATGTGCTCTTTTTATTAACTACTTGTTTCTGCCCGTGATTTCCCCTCGTGAATTATACGGGATCGCGTACTGGGATAAAATCGTCTTATGTGTATGTATCTGTATGTCAATATTCATTCATATGTATGCAACTGTTTACGAGTTATTGTTATAACGAGCTAAACATCTTCATAACCTAACACATTAATAATATTAGAAATATATTTAGTAGTAGTGCACTTGCCCAAGATAGTTAAAACAACGTCAGTTATAGCGAAATATGTCTTTCTCATGAAATTACAGATAACAGACAAAGCCTGTTGGTCTTACGATAAATAGAATACGTTTACGTTATATCAGAAACCATATCGGGGATTTCATTTTCATAAATAGTAAGAAGAGAGAAATTGTATATCTGTATTCTCTTGAGGCGTAATAAAAGTAGTCCCGAATGCTAGATAACAGAATATTCGAAGACATTTTGTAAAAAAATAATAGAAACTTTGTTAGTTTGAAGGACGTTATCTCGAGCCATAATTTTGTTTAAAATGTTCTAAAACAAACAAGCATTATTATGTGCTCAGAGTAGCATGGAAACAATGGAATATAGTTTGGAGAAGAACTATCTTCATGATGTATGGGCAAAGAATGAACTAATGCAGTCTGGGGTCTTTACATAATGCGTTATCTGATGTCTAGAAGAAAGTTGACTGCCTCATTGATCCAATGGGTCGTTATTCTAGCTGGCTGATAGATCCCTAGACGGTGCAAAACTTATTGTGAGCTGGTAAATGCTCAGTTCTTAGTCGAAGTCTATATACGTACCTGGTAAATGGCAATTCACTAGGCTCCTTTGACGATTGTTGTACATAGATAATTGCCACACTACAGTCTTTTGCCTTTTTGAAAAAAAAGCAATACGCAGTTTGAAATGTTTTAGGTTAATTAAATAATAAATATATAAATAAATTAGTTGATTATAGACCACTTCGTTGCTGCCGCGGCATAAGTTTGCTTACTATCACCAGGTCTTCAGTTCTATTGCCAGATCGGACAAAGTATTATTAGGCTTTTATTAGAAAATATCGGTTGCAACACAGAGCCTGGCAACCTGCCCATTACACGGCAATAGGCTTGCCACACATGAAGCATATCATACCAGGGCCAAAATTGTGAGCATTGTTAATACACGTCTGCCTAATCCTTCGGTATATACGGGCGTGAGGATATATCATGCTACTTGGTTATATTTTGCCAGCTGAGCAAGCCGCTTTGGATAGTTCTATTGGCTGTTTTGATACACAAAAAGTGTTTAAAAAGCCGTAAGTATAAGTTTGTCGTGTGTCGGTGATTCACTATAAACGCATGGCGCTCTCGCCTGTGTACGCGAATGACCGATGCAAGTGCATATTAGCCGCTCTTTAGTTCAATGACTGACGCGACGTACGAGAACATTAAATAGAAACAATATTGGCTGCCAAGAATCTGTTATAATAACAACGTTACGTACACACTTATATATTACATGCGTCTTCATCGGACATATTGTTTTGCGAGTAAGAAATCTCATGTGTTATGTTTCCGATGAATGAAAAGCACGGCGGTTATTTCGTTGAATAAATTTCGTGTATTTTTTTATTTTAAAATAGTTTTGCTATATTTTCTACTAGCTGGCAGTTCAGTGGCGTATGTGTACGCATACGTCGATCATAAGATTCTGGGTTCGATGCCCTGGTCTGGCAAATGCGTTATATGTACATATATGTATCTTTCTCTCAGAAATATCTCACTATAGGCATGGCTTTGAACAATAATGGCTATTAACTATATTGGCAAATGTGCGTACATACTTTTCACTAGCTTTTTCTTTATTTTGTGCTCTTTTCAAAGGATAGGAATAGGATCTTAAAGAATCCATCTATCAGGGCAGTGCTCAATTTTCAATTAAGATTTGCTCTATTCGCTAAACCACAAAAAAGAAAGTGTGCTTTGAAGTATTTGCAGTAAAATGTTACACTAAAGTATTCTTGTAATTTTAATGATTCACTGAGAAAATTTGTTTTCTGAATGAATAGATTCCCAACAGAGACATTAAACACAAAATTTTCAAGAGGTTGCTTGAAAATAAAATAAATTAGGACTCAAATGATGTGCAACTAAAATTAAAAAAAGAAATTGGTTATAATGTTAATTACTGACTTTTGGAATTATTTAAAGAGTTAACGACTTTACTCAAAATATATATTTATTTTGACTTTCGATTTTAAATGGACCCTTAGAGGCTCTCCTCTAAGATAGGATCCCCTTTAGGTCATCACTATGTGACATTGTTATTTCACTCTTTGTCCATTATATCGTACTTTTAGAAAATTGATGAAGAGGTGATCGTGAAGGTATAATATATACTATGGGAATAAAACATTAAGTCAAGACGTATTACTTATTAACAAAAAGCTATGATAAATTACTCATCGCCACAGATTTTTTAAACGCCTTTCAAATATCTATGTGTGTGTTTAAAAAGACCACGTCTATTTGTTACACGCTCTATTTTAAATATCTTTCCATCAAGCTGTTAGTACTAGTCCAGTGCAGTGATCAGACGTATTCGTTCCCGCAGTCGCCGGCGCCCTATATGGCAATCTCCCGATAAAGCAACCACCGGTGTGACGTGTTCCAATCCCATCGTCACGCGTGACTTGTCCACTCTCCTTGATACATTAGGAATGTTCGTTCACTCCTGTTAAGGGTCTATACAAAAGTAGGCTTAGAGCGGCCGTCCCGCCCGTCAAAGTATTGCTTTCCCTATCAATTTGAAAGGTGTCTCCAACATTTGTATGGCATCCCGTCAATACCTATAAGTATTATCGTCTTTATATGAGAACGTACGTTTAATTGGACATATTACCTGTTGAATACTTGCCTATCGATGACGTGCGTTTGTATTCACAAAAGTAATGTACTATCACGCTCTTATATTCCTAATAGAGCGAGCAGTAATGAATCCTCGTCTAGCCGACTAAGTTTCCAGACCTATTATTAGGTGACAATAGCTTCGTCATCTAATAAATTGTGTTTACTGGTCTTCAGTAGACTGGACACCATTTGAGACTACGCACTGCTAATGATAGAATCTGAAAATGAAAGACAACAACATTTAGCGTGATCCAAGAACCGAACCTCAGAATAAATTGTTTTAACTGGTCTTCAGTAGACTGGACACCAATTGAGACTACGTACTGCTAATGATAGAATCTGAATAAGAAAGACAACAACATTTAGCGTAATCCAAGAACCGAACCTCAGACTGCATTATTGGTACTTGCTATAAACATCAGTTTGTAAGAAAGAAGACTAGACGGATAGATAGAGAGCCTAAACATTCATGTAGCCTTTAATCAATTCACCAGTTTAACCCGATTCACACGGTTCGCAAGCAGGTGAGTGCATTAAAGTGCTTTACGCAACAGTGAAAACATAAATACGAGCTAAATACATCCTAATAAATACTAAAACAGAAGTTACGTGTGCCCAAAACTCCACACGCGAGGTACTTACGCACTCTGAGACTGAGGTAAGTGAGTGCTCAAATATTTAACAAATGTTGCGAAACTTAAAAGGGCCTTTTAATTAACATTAATTTTAAAACTGTAAAAGTTCACAAACCGGCTATAAGGGCAGACAAACTTTGTTTTTAACGTAACATATCCTACTAATAATATAATTATTTTAATGTGAAAGTTCGGAGATGTTTGTATGTTTGATACTTAATCTTGCTTATACCGTTGAACGGATTTGGATGAAACTTGACGCACATATAAATCCGGAATTAACACATACGATACTTTTTATCCCAGTAATGCATTCCAGTGGAATAAATTTACTAACGTTATTAACACGGATAAATCTACGGGGCAAAGCTAATATATAGTAATGCCAATATTATAAAGAGGAAAGATTAGATGTTTTGTTTGTTTGTTTGTAAAGATCTAACTTTAAACTAATTAAACGATTTTAAAAATTACAGTATAAGAACGAGTAAAATAGGCAACATCTTATTTTAAAAAAACCTGTTATTAACATAACCTAACCAACTTTTACGCGACCGATGCCGTGGACAAAAGCTATAATAATGTAATGCCAGTTCGCGTTTAAACTTTAGAACGAGGTTTATCATACCCACATTTTGGCAACTATATCTGTTTAAGTCCCAACAAATATATACGTAGATAATCGATATCATACCTATAACTTATATCTATAACAACAACAGGATAAGTTTAGAATGAACTAAACTAAACAATAACCATGAAGAATGCAATAAGATTGAATATTAGGATTAGAAAGTGTAAATTCTTAGAATTTGCGTTCCCGCCGAGAAACAGGCAGAAATATTAAGCAATAAAGATTAAATACAAGCTTTTATGCGCGTTAAATACAAATTCTTTGTGCAATTGTATTATCCAGTTACCATAACTGTAGGTGCAAGTGCGCACAGCTGGCTCACTTCTGAATCACCATTAAATAAAGGTGGTGTAAATCATAGCGAACGTATTACGAAATAAAATAAATAATACTTTCCGTTCATTACATATGATTTATTCGACGAGGAAGCGCTAAGAAAAGCTCAAAGAAGGTAAGCTGAAACTAAAGTGGAAACTGTCCAACTATGTTTAACTCGTTCATTTTATATAATTGCTGGCGCCCGTAGCTATACCCGAGGTGCATGTCCACCTAAATAAAATATATCGAAAAAGCAGTAACCTTATTTATACTTACTTTTTGTCCAGCACTACGCTCGTTCGGGAACAGTATTATGTCTAGATGAAAGGTACCCTGTGTACTTTTCGTAAAACCGTAACAAACAAACTCACATTCGATTAAATAATATTAGTTAGAATTGGCAATAAAGCTTTGTCTGTATGTCAGGATAAACCACAGAACTGATGTAGAAATTTTGATGCAATTCGCGATGAAGATAGTTTGAAACCTTAGAAAGTGAGAAGAGTACCTATTATTTGTATAGAAATGCAAACGCAGTCGCATGTATCATGAATTCATGATGTGTGTGCATTCTTAAAACACTCTTGGTGTAGAAGTAAGTAGTAGTAACACATTTTTGGTGTACCAGTTTTTTGTGACATAATTTACGAGATATGAATATCGCAACGGGTGGAAATCCGTATTGTCTGCTTACCTCTTCGAGAAACAGGTGTGAGTCCATAATGTATATATATGAGAACAAAATAGCACAGTATTTTCGGTATACCATACAGGCAAACCTTCTGACGTAAAGTAATATCTATATGCGATAAAATATAAATTCTAATCTTTTTTGTGTCTCTCGTTGCCCTTTGCGTAAAACGAGAACACCATTTCAAGGTCCTTAAATATGTACTTTATATTGGTCGGTATACTTAATACAATGTTACTGGAGTCGATTTAATTGAATTCGCCCGTACACCTTATTCCATCGTAATAAGGCGCACATTCGCAAGTACCCCACGCGTTTGATTCTACCCAACCCATATTGGTCTTGATTAATAATGTCATAAAATTGTTCTTTTTATACGCGCCCGTACCTATAAACAAGTACATATTTACGAGAACGTTTACGAAGATAATATTATATCAATTTCATAAAACATAAGTGTACCTACTAGTAAAACACGGGACGTTTCTTCAGGAACTCGGAAAGGTCGTAAAAAGTGTCCGTATAATGTGGAGTAATATCGCAAGTTTATAGCGCGGCCAGCCGATATTAGTATTTACTTTGTGGCAATAACTGAAACTTGGTACCAAGCTTGAGCCGACGGCTATTTGGCCGCCGCGACGCTTAGCCAGGGATTTTCACCTTAGCGTTACTGTGAAACTTTCAAACGGTCTGTGTACAAAACAAACCACATTTGCATGTATAATCTTTGAACACACAGCACTTCAAGTTCCCTACTGAATGTGTAATAGACATAGATATTTAGTATATTAGCTGACTTCCTATATTTGTGCAAAAGTTGCTAGTTCTCAGTAGATGAAAGGAAAAATAGGGCAGCAATGAAAATCTCAAAAAAATTGACTTGGTTTTAAAACCAGGCCTTTGCCCAAACCTGTTTGGCATATTTAAGGATTAGGTAATGGTTTCCTACTAAGTAGCGGTCAAGTAAACGTGTTCGCTTAAGGCTTAAACTTATCACAGACACCAAAATGATTCAGGCCTCATTTCACTGTTACGTCAAAGGTCAGATGCATTTACGGGCACATAAGTGGCATCCTGACTAATAGCTATTGATAACATCACATTTCACCACTAACCGCTGGTACTCACCACCATTTCTGGTTGTTCTCACGACGTGCGCTAACGAATGCGAAAAATCATGCGCACAGCGCAAAAAGTTTATTCAGAAGGCGTATTGCCGACGCGCCTCACGAGCGCATTAAACATAAACAATGTACTGTCGCCCCCATTTACGACTTAACTAAACAGACCCATAAACTTACAAACAAGACGATGTAATTAAAAATAGCATTTTAATTGTCTTTTACTAGGTATACTTAAATTAAGTAAAGGCATTTTAATCCGCTTAATTGAGTTGTAAATAAGAAACCTGGTTAGCTACTCTTGAGTAGACCATGATTCTTCTTGTCACAGGTAATATAATGCTATTACTAGTTCTTGTATAGACAGTAGACCAGAGCCCGCTTAAAGATGGCGACGATCGTATCCCTAGTTTTATGTAAAGATCGTTTAACAAAAATTGGATACCATATAAGTTTTGCCTGCTCTCACTGATTTGAAATATGACATGCCAGAACAAAAAGAAATCTATTGTGACTTGTCATTAAATAAATATAATATATTAATTTGTTCTATTTTAACTATGTGATATCTAATATAGACAGAACAGAGCAAAAAATATGTAAAAGTTTTAAGATGGGTTCATGGTTTACATTATTTATTATTTATGGTTTTTGTAAATTGTTTTACGGTACGTTTTCTAGGAGTATTGATGATTTAAGCCATGAAAAGTCCTCTCCAAGCACTACCAGAAAATATATTTAAAACACGTACAAAAGCTTTTAAAATTAGTCTAGAGATCTGTTGTGAGGATAAAATTCTGATGATAGACTAGAGGTTAGAGGATAACTGTAAGACATGCAAGTGTCTGACTGTACAAGAACGTTGACAGCCATCGCACGCACGATAGCTCTCTTGAATAAATTTTACTCAAGTTTTAAAAGTAAATCTAGCTGCGAAGTTATACTTCTTTGATAGGTTTCTGTAATGACGTAAATGAGTAGACTATTTATTAAGAAAATATATATTTCATTTATAATACGCGACTGAACCAAAATTAAGCTCCTGTTTTATGTGAAAATAAACTTTAATTACGTTTTTAGATTCAAGTCATATTCAAAATATAAAATGAATTTGTATTGTTACATAATAAATTAAGTCTTTTATATCTTAATATTATTATAATTCTAGAATATAAATTCAGTAATCTTATAGAATAATCTCTAATCAGTCGGTCTTAATATATGTATACAATTGTGTGAATGTTTCAAAAAGACCTATGATTTTATAATTCATTATTGTCCTTATCTAAGAGTCACTTTTTGTCCGTATCGTCAGTATACAAGTGTTTCCTTTTGTTTTTAACATCATATCACAGATTATTCAGGCAGTTTCTCTTATAACATAAGATAGAAACAACACACCACCTGCTGTTTTATTACAACTTACATCTTATTTTTTTATCAGCCCGCAGTAAAGTTGTCACTTTAAAAGCCAATGTAACTGAATAGGGTTCATTCCCATCATTACATGTCGAGATACTTAAGAATGCCTGTCATTCACACTTCGATGAAAACGCGATAGTAATCTGATTCCGTTGCGCCTGCGACCCTCCGCGAATCATTACCAGTGCCACTCACATCATGCTTTCACATCGACTTACATGTTAAGCATATTAGGACACTTGCCTTTCATTAGTACTACAAATTTTAATTATAATTTTACTTGGAAGTTGTTACACATGCGATCTGTACGGTCGTCATTTGGTCTCAGTTTTGTTTTGATGACTTTTGTTCTAAACAAAGGAACGATGAACCACGATCTAACGTGTATTAAAAAGCTCTGTTTAGTGACAAGTCCAAATCTACGAGAATTTCATATCATAGCAATTACGTAGTTAGAACATCTAAGGTACAATCTACTAGTTACGTGAATGAAACTCATTAAGATTATAGAACCGTTTGTGGATTCTATCGTGGTTTATTTTAATAAATTAATATAAAGTTAAGAATAAATTAAACACGATTAATCTTAAAGATTAATTTAACTATAGTAGATACTAGGTTGTAAAATTAGGTACGTATGTAATAATCTAGAATCCTCAGGTATCGGGCACGCCACGATCGTGGCGGTAAGTCCCGTGTTTGAGGAGTGGCTGGAGAGGCGCCATGGCACCCTCACCTTCCGGCTGACACAGGTAATGACTGGCCACGGTTGTTTTGGCCAGTTCCTGTGTCGTATACGCCGGCAAGAGACGCCCGGTTGTCACCACTGCGGCGACTGCCGCGACGTAGTTGAGGACACGGCGCTGCACACTTTGGCGGTTTGCCCCGCCTGGGCATCGCAGCGCCGTGAATTGATCGCAGCAGTCGGATTGGTTGCCCTCTCGCTCCCGGCCGTAGTTCAGTCTATGGTCCGGAGTGAGAGGTCGTGGAACGCCGTCGCCTCCTTTTGTGAGGAAGTCATTTCCATCAAGGAGGCGGCGGAGCGGGAGAGGGAGCGTTTGAACCCTCTCCCCAACCGCAGAGCCGGGCGCCGGAGGGCGCGGGACGACCTCCAGCCACCCTGAGGTTTGACCTGGGGGTGGCGGGCTTTGTGGGCCTGCCCGCCATCCGTTCAGCACCAGGTCCGAGAGGCGGCGTGCGTGTTCTCACGCGCGCCTCTGTGTTGAGTCCGTCTCCCCTCTAGGGGGGATAGTAGGGAGTGGTAGAAGTGCCTTTAGGGTAGGTCTTTCGTGTAGTGGCCTGCCGTTTCATACGGTGGGCCGAAACCTCGGCGGGGTCGCGACCGCATGCGAAAGTGATTCGCGCGGCCCCGTCGATAGTGGTTTTGTCGAGGAACACCGTGGTAGGTTTAGTCGGTATTCCGGGAGGTACTTTATCATCTTAACATCTTATTTTACCCCGGCGAGTCCGACATAACCCCTCCGCCCGCCCCCGCGGTGGGGTATGCGTCATGCATACCCCACCTAAAAAAAAAAAAAAAAGAATCCTCAGGTATAGTATTTTTGCAGTAGCTACAACATAAAAATGGATGTGAGCTTTTATCACAAATTACGCAGAAAAAGTAGTCAACGTTTTTGGCATGTATTTTATGGTCTTAATCTACATGACGCAAAATCAGCCCTAAAGTGCACATATTTCTTTAAAATAGCATACAATACATACAAATGACCTTAGTAGGTAAGTTTAAACTACCAACTTAGAATATTATACCTGCAATAAACGTTTACCTGACATACATAATATATGTTAGAAGTATCTACATATATTACGACCGACTTTACTTTATAAAATTATACTTTTTTATGACAGTGCATTCAGTAATAGAACTAAAATTAGCATGAGTAAGGAGACGAGACGGTTGGCTGTAAGCCAAATGTCAGGTGAAAACAAAGACAATCTCAGAAATCCCAGAAACGTCCTGAGCGTCAACACACCGGAAACTCAAAGGAAAATGCATGGCTTTTAATTTAATTGTTAAATATGGCTTAATACTGCAATTAGCGTATACTACAAGAGTCTTTACTTCGAACTTGGCAACCATCCAACATAACTCACTTTTTAATGTATTATATATATATTATACTTAAAATTATGACAAATATTTAAATAGAAAATATACAACTTCTGAAGTTAGGAAGTATTCACCATTTTAATATGTATGTATATTCAAACAAAGGCAATACTACTAAGCTGTAAGTGACGTAACAAATTTATTTTCTTTCGTAGGTATCGATTGTACTTGTCCAATGATACGGATTAAAAAATGCCAACACACGGTTTTTATTTGTGTGATCCACAGACGATTATTGTATGTCTAATTGTGTTTTCTGTGTACCTAATTGGTACCTAATTGTACTTTAGTGGAGTCGCCGGTGACACAGGACTTTATCCCTCGGCTTTTTAAGACCACAAATAATAGAGGGCGTGCCTGATGCCGTCTATCGAGAGTTTCGTAACAGTGAACGCAATAAGCCCACCGTGCGAATAAACACCTAACTCCGTGATCGCATGCACATATAAGCGCAAACTTAAGCAAAGAGACCGAAGAGGCAGTCAAAAAATAAAGTCGTATATAAAATTCAAGTATTTGCTGTTCTTCTCGGTTTTCCCACGTTAAGAATACTGATCTGCTCCTATGGCTTATTGCGTGATGTTATCATAACACAATAAACGAAATACCTAATACAAAAAGAATTTTATAAACCGGTAATTCCAGAATATAGCGCATTCAAACAAACAAGCATTCATTCAGCTTTGTCATATTAAATATAGATTTAAATAAGTGCGCATAAAAAAGAAGTGCACTCAATATATGCACTTATTTCATTTCATGCATAAATATGTTACTTAAGTTGTTGATATTTGTTTTGTAGATACTGTATCGAGTTGAAAAGATTTGGGCATTCAATTTTTATAAAGCTCTGCATACACAGTAGCATCAAAAAGGGATATCTAAGTTATTATTTAGAAACGGCTGTAAAACTTCGACCGTCTAGACTACAGTTAGGCTCACCCTTTACATTGAATAATGTATAGAGGTCAACTGCTATAGACAATATTATTTTTCTAAACTATTGAATGAAATAGAAACTTTAATAAAATGGTTTGTTTTTGGGAAAAGTTTTAAACTCAGTGAGTAAGGTAAATATTTGAGTTCTGTGTAACGCCTACGGGTAAACAAAATTGGTTTATTTGTAATCAAGTTTCTGTTTCATTTATATAAAAGTATGATCAATATTTATTAAGTTTCGTTAAGTGGTATTTTAACGTATATCTAATACCTATTATAAGTCATAATGGTCCATTGTGATCAATAATAAATAATACTAATATGTATTAATTATATGTCTAATATGGTCACATCATCAAAATATAAGTATACCTACATACATATTATGTATTTATTAACTATTTATATTATAACTATCTTGATGATCCCATGACATACATAAGTATTCAACCGATCACTGGTGATGTTTTGTCACAATATATCCTAGTTAATATTATAAATGGGCATGTTAGTATGTTTCTTTCTTTGTAACGCTTTTACGCCTAAACTACTCAGCCGATCATCATAAAATTTCACATACACGTTGTCATAGAAACAGAAAACGACATAGAGTGCCTTTTACCCAGGAAAAGTTCGGTTATTATTTTAACCTAACCTTTAGTTACATAGATTATATTGGATTGTTATTTGTTACATACGATTACTAGATAAGAGAACAACGAATCGAATGGCCAAATCGGTATTGTAATTGATACAGATTATTGTCCCATAATCGAACTTGTAACCCTTACTTTGTTAAAAGCCACTTGACTACTGAAAATAATTATCAATGTAGTGGGATAAAAAATATTTAGTGAAACATACAGATAGACCACCATTGTCAAACTACGTAATGTATATTACATTGTTTTGACAGAGAGTAATAACTGATGAGCTACAACGCACGCATAGAGAATAATTTATTAAATACATAAGTTTGTTTAAATAAACTGTCTATGGTTAAATGTCACGCGATATGAATGTTTAATCTATCAATCGAATGTTACATTTGAATAAAAATACATAATTTTGAATCGAACGTTGATGTATATAAGTGTTTGTCTATGATTATAAAAAATGTCAGGATGATATGTCTTCTAACACTTTATGGTAGGGCTTAATTGGCTGCATTGTTTTGTGGCAAACTATAATCTGTATAATTCTGTATAATTTATTCTACTGATATTAGATGTAAATGTGAAAGTTTGTGAAGATATTTGGATGTTCCGATGCTAGCTGTAAGCAAAAGGCAGTAAGTAGGTACTTAATATGTAAATCAATTAATTTGGTTTTCTTTAATCTTTTTGAGTTAACATATAAATGACATATACCCACGTGTTATTAAGTAAATATTATCTCCAGAACATTAAAACAAAACAATTCATATGTGGTTTTTACTTGTAAATTAATATTATTTTAAGATCGACAGGGTATTTTTCTTCTAGGATTAGCTAAATAATTCTCTTTTCGTTCCCTGTGTGTATGTTTAGACGCGTATCGGTATACATAGACATGGTGAAGATGTCCTCAAAATATTATGCTAACTTCATATTTAGTACCCAATAAGAATACAATTACAAGCAAGGTTTTTACCCAAGACTGCTGCGAACTTGTGAAAACAGCAAAAGCTCTCTGTTCAATAAACATTTAGTACAACATTAATTTAATGTCTATTCAAAGTCAATAATATTTTGATTCAAAGTCAACAACAGGATAATGGAACTTACAAATTGTAGCCGTGTTTACATAAGTACATATGGCATCATTCTTATCATAATTATAAGTAACAGGAAAGCTGTCTTAAAATTCCAATGAATGGGTTTACGGCGCATTGACGTACACAAAAGGCGATACAAACGTTATAAAACCATTGTCTCGCATATAATTCCATTCAATTCCATGTGTCACTTGCGTATTTGAAATTCAAATTCATCCCTCATTGTCCCCTAAACTCAAATTAGTGTTTTGATTCGAACCCCTGACGCGTCATGAAACCTACACTCCTACACATTGTGCGAACACCACGAATGCAAGTTGACGCATACGTGTTGAAAGAGAGTTGATTCATTGAATACATGCTGCATTTGTACTTCTTTGTTTTAACATAATAGGTGGTAAAAAAAAAGATTATCTTTTCATCGTAACATTATATAATGTAATTCTTCTATAATAAGTCACAAGGTATCTTTTATTCCACAACGTGAACATAGCATAATAGATAAATAACGGCTTTATAATTTACTTTATTTTGGCTTTACTCGAGGAAACCAATTACAGCTTACGCTAAGCTTTATAGCCAAATTTAAAAGATTAACTTAATATCATGTAATAGTAGAATAGACTATTTTTGTTACTCGATTGCCAAAGGAATTCAATATTTTCTCCTTCTTAACAATGTTAACTGTTTATCCCATATTACATAAGAGAACCGTCATTTACTTGAGAGTCAAACATAAAATATATTTTAGCTTTTATTGTATAGTTATTTCCTACAATAAGTCTATAATATAATTATAAAATTAGGTTGCAATTGTTTACTGCGTAGCCACGGGTATACGGGTGTATTGTAGTAATATGTGCATTAAAAATCTTCATTCCCGTAATTACTCGTCGGTGTTATTATTAGCCGTCGATAATACACAAACGTTTTCCCCAGGGATCGCAATAAAGTGCTATTTAATTTTACGCGCTAAACGCCATGACAGTTTCTGGAAACGTCATAATATTTACTACAGGGTTACAGGAAACGAGTATCGATGCCAAAATAAGCACTTACTTAATTTAACATTAGCGCAACCTTTATGTCATGTTTAACTGCTACAGGAAATTGAACATTTGCAATAAATGCTTTAACTTATTTTCGTTTTATTGTTCAAGAAGTTGTGGTTGAATCTTTAGGTAGATCAAACTGTATTAAAGAATCCAAGTTAATTTTTGAAAGTAAGGGTGAAAATTCCCATTAGTCAGCTTTAAAATATAGTAAACATAGTATTAAAAGCAGTATAAACTTGCACTCTATTGTTAGAATTGAGAAGAGCTTTTAACTAAAATAACACGTGATGAAGTCCCACGCACGCCGAGCTCTTATCATTGGTATCGACTTATCGAGCCAGCAGATGTTGTGCACTACCAAGTGTCACAATGTACGTACGCGACTTAGAATAATAAAGGTTACTTGATCGGGCGCCCATTCAAGAATGTCTGTATAATTTATATTCATTCATCTGAGAACCTACGCACGACGCAAATCACAGCAAGCTTATAAAAATGTATGTTTTACCACTATTTGTGTATAATGCAACCGTTAAGATTCTTATCGATTTATTTAGCATTCGATCGCGATGTAAAATAATCGATCATGTTTTATTTATTCTTGAATAACGATAAGTCCCGAACGTCGTAAATTAAAAGTAATTTAAGTATGAAGCGCTGGTGGTAATTTATAATCATAGGCGGGGGTGCGAGACACGGGAAGTGACAGCGCGCGTCAATCAATGGGGAGCCTCCTCCCTCCCCTCCGCACCATACATGATTAGCTCCCGATGACAACCACACACGATGCACTGAGCTTGAACCGAATGGGGCGATACGGAGTTATAGGGCCAGAGGGGCGACAGTCCAAGGGAGCCGTTGAAGGCCGCGGCGCATAGTAATCACTATGGTAATTATTCCCGAATGATTTAATGGATATTGATGAAGTTTGTAATTTATATTTTAATGAACCACACTAAAGTTGGAAGGATGTTGTAATCATCATTTTAAATTATATGCCGATGCATTATGATTTATGACTGTCAATGTACATTCAAAATTAAAGTGAAAGCCCACACAATACAGTTTAACGTTTAAATGAAACAGCAACCGGAATGTAAACACAAAAGTAGGCAAATAAAAGGTTACGGGAGCGATGTAAACTTCCTCGTCGTTTGTAGTAATGACACGTAATTAAAGAACAACAACTTAATTACATATATTAATCTAATCGACCTAAATAGAGATTTTTGACTCGTGGAGCGAACCACGAAGAAAGTGGCACAGGTTGATGGCAGAGATTTGTTAATTAATTAGAGGACAAAATAGACGTCGTCACGCGATCTAGTTAGTTGTGATTCAGGGTACTTACCGTGGCCTACATTTAGGACTCATTTGCCCCTACCACGTTACCTGTCCCTACTTAGGTTCCGGCCTGATGACATTACCTATACCGGCGCGTATGACATGCGAAAATGTAATTAGCTCGTATAAAAGGTACTGCTTTCATTGAAAATATATACGGCTATACGAAAGTACTTTCAGCTCGAGTTCTAAATATGCTATTATGACAAATGAGTGTATGATAAAATATACATGGAGGTGAGTATGTAGTCAATAATAAAACCTTATGGTGTGAAGGGCGCAAGGACACCTATTTATGGTAACTATAGTAGTAAATTAGGCGTACTAACTTTTAACCCTACGCCCTTTTTAATGTACCTTATTTAAAGTCTTTGTGGACTTAAAGGACTTACAAACACATAGCAACTTAAAATAGTATTGTTACATACACGATGACGTTATTTTGACCAAAGAGTTCGGTCATTAAATGTTCAAAAAGAACGAAATTAGTCCTTTATAAGGAAGTATTTTAGCGCTAAGAGACCGCAACAAAAAATTCACGTACCAAAGGTTAGGCGAGTTCCAAGAATGTGATGGCCCGCGATTAATTTTACCCACATCTTATCCTCAGTTGATGCCAAACATCACGTGAGAATGCAAAAAGTAAAGCTCAATGTACCAAACATGTATCAATGGCTGACAGGTACGGGTGCTCGCCATGACGTGACCACCGTCACAGACGATTCTCAAGTTTAAGTACTTTGAAGAAGTTGACTGATATGGTACATATTATGCTTTACACACACATTTCACTAGATACGTTTTAATCACGTGTAGTAAAGCGGAAGCCTATTGATGTCCACCGGCGAATAACTAGGCTCCTTACAGCAGCTAAGAACCTACTAAATGTGTTTCCCAATAATATATGCTGTCTTATACAATAAACCGCATTAACGCACATATAGCAGCAATTATATATGTACCACATTATAATCAAGGCAATGAATTATTGTACAATAGTTACAAATGATTAAAATGGCAGTGTGCAATGATCAAAATTAAATATCCTTAAAACTAAAACGTATTAATTACAATCTATACTAATATTATAAAGCTGCAGAGTTTGTTTGTTTAGTTGAACGTGATAATCTCAGGTAAGTTACTAGTTCGAATTGAATAATTATTTTATTGTTGGATAGCCTATTTATCGAGGAAGGCTATAGGCTACATAACATCACGCTACGACCGACTGGGGCGCCGCAGTAACCATAAACGCGAGTGAAACCGCAGGTATAGCTAGTATTTACTAAATGCTGCCTGTAACTTCTTTCGCGTGGTGTTTAACCTCAATTTCAAAATAAATTATATCAAAATGTATAAAATATACCTTTATTTTGGGTTTATATAATATCGGTGGTGTGAGGTAGTTGAATCCATCTATATAAACAAACCCTACTTAATTTTTTTAAATATTTCTAACAAAATATAATTAAAATCTCAAAATAAAATAAATTAGTACAAAAACAATGTTTAGTCATTGCTGCATGAATGCATTGAAGCATATGTTTAGAACAATGTAATGTTCATATCGCTCTATAAATATAATTGTGTTTATAATCAAAACTAAAACAATATTAATTCAATTACAAAATTGCCTCAGGCCAGAATATAACGCAAATATTTGTTTGGCAATGTGAAATGCTATCACATACCGTGCCACTATACTAATGCTTAATATAAAGTCGGTTAGTTTGTACGTTTGAACGGGCGTATCTCTAGAACTACTAGTTTGATTTGATAAACATTATTTGTGCAACAGGTTGCCTGTTTATTGAAGAACACCACGTAAAACCCATAATATTAAAATAGTTACAATAAGTGAAACCGTTAGGCACAATAGGTACCTATACAATAAATTAAAGTGATACCATGTTTCATACTCCGTGCGGCTATTGAGAATACCCTGACAAAAGGTCATCTCACTTACCTATGTGACCTAGAATTCGAACCCGGGATGTCGCGATCAGTAGTATTCTACTAAACCAACCAGAGCAACGCGTATCTAAATAACGTTATATAATTATGCTAATTTGGTTTAAATCTAATTACCAGACGTAATCCTAACTAATAGGTATTATAAATGCCAATGTGAGTTACATTCCGAATAAATACTGTTAATAACCTAACCTAACCTACATTTACACGAGTGAAGCCGCGGGCAACATCTAGTGATAAATAAAAAATGTACAAACAGATGCTATAAAATAGTGTATACTGTGTATCCGGCCTTTATTGAGGCCGCAAATAAATAAAAAATAAAGTTATTACTTTTCCTGCTAAGTCATCAGCCTTATTATATCAATATACGAATCGATACACCTCCTTTTATTACAACAGGAAAATAATATATCTGTCGATGACAATTACAGATAAAGTTAAGGATTTAAAGAAAATAAAAATGCCCAGCTACGTTTATGAACTAAGCTAAAAAGTTTTAGACGAACATTGCAGTCACAAAGAGATAATCGATTAGAAATTTGAAACAATCGACGGCACAGCTATTCTATAGAGGGGATGTCGCCTAAACATCTGTGAACTAAAAGTCATTGCTGAGCAAAAAGCATCAGACGCAAGTCTAGTGGCGTATCGAACAACTGAACACAAAACACATTAGTTTTATTCTCGCTAGAGAACAGAGAGATTGAGTAATTAAGAGTTCATTCTCCAGAAGATAAACGTGCAGAATTAAAACTTCTCACTCACACTTGCTACGAAAGAACAAAAACACGAGCAGGATGCAATACTTCCTATCTATTTAATAGCCTAGTACTAAATCTCAAGTTAATAGCAATTTATTAAGTGTGCTCCGATTCTATGGGCCGGCAATATTAACCTAATTGCTGAAAATATTTGCATTGTTTATGGCTCGTCTTATTTATGGCGCCGGATACGTCAAGAATATTGATATACCTGTTGACCTGGCACGGAACACGGTGGAAAAATACGTCTATCCAGTAATACACGCCTTATTTCAATCGATAGACGGTCCGCTACTTCGATTATTGCAGTCAGTTTCAATCAACTTAACGACGAAATTAATAATCAATCAAAGAATATGACGTGTACATGAAAGATTTTCATTTAAATTAGATGTTTATTTATTCATATTACATTCTAACTCTATATGCATTACAAATTCGTCGAACCATAGATGCTTTCCCTAAATCTTAATGAGTACTTTGTCCCTGTCCCTGATTTTAATATCTGTAAAGCCATCTTGTTATAAAGGAACGTTCCCTAGAGCGGACGAGATTTAAAAACTAATTGTTCCTTTCAATGCGGAGTTATTTTGTCCTTTACAAACACAGGTATGTAAATAAACAACCCCACAACCGTTTAGGGGCCAACTTAGATAAGTTAAGGGAGTGAATAATAGATGACGAATTGCTTAACAAACTCTTTATTGTTCGTCGTAGAGTCGGGGGCGGGGGCGTGCTCGGTTAAAACAAAGTTTGTGTTCGCCAACGACAAAAACTATTCTATTCCACTACGTATGCTCCGCGCTACTGCTGTACATATTTTATAGTGACGCAATAACTTTAAACTTCTAGATTAAGTACTAATTGCTTAGTTTAATCATGTTAGAAAAATAGAATATGAGAAGGTAAAAAAGTTAGTTAAAGAAATTAAACGCTATTATATTATGCAGCTTGTGCTGCCAAGCTTGCAGTATTAATGCATTAGTTTGTAACTAACACAGCCGGGAAGGGTCACAAAACCACATAAAGCTAACAGCTATAACCACTTACCTATATAGGGTTTTTTTTTGTAAATTGTGTTGACACTAGTAACATACAGCCATACTTAACTAGCCACAGATTCCAGCCCTATAAGAATTTCTCGACAGAGAAAAGAAAAATAATTTCGGTATTCCTTATACTATGAATCAACTTAAAATATTATTAAAAGTTCAGAAGCGTTATTCGATGCTCACCCACCTGTATCAATACGAACAAGCTTCACGATAACGCCGTTTCAAAGATAATCGAGCGTGGCAGACGAACAGACAGCTACCTTATCTCTGGAGTGACACAAACTTTTTAAAAACGGTTCCCTAAAAAAAAAACAAAGCGAAAAGGGAAGTCAGCCAAAAAAAACAAAGGAATACAGCACCATTGTCAAAGCCACAAGTGTGGGTTTAATTAAAAGTAAGAAGAGGATGTTTGATTAAGAAAATAAAGTTGGTTTAGGATTAATGAGGCCTTTAAAAATGCAGTTATCAAACTTTGTACTCCACAGTCGTTTGTTAACTGTACTGACATTGTAACTAATTAACATTTGAATGTTTATTTTTTGTTCCCAACTAGTGTCGCTAGCAAAGGCCTTCATAATTATATATTTGTTTTCTAAAGCAAATCTTTAGCTGGTGTTACTTTTTACATAATAGGTTATTTAAGATGGAATAAATGTTTTCAAACTGAATAAATCGCAGTGTACAATAGATATTTGTCACAGATATGAATCTCTCAGATATACCTATATTATATGTATACATATATAATGAGTTTAAAAATTATGTTTCACAAATATTTAAATAACGGATACAATGTTTACCTACTCGCCCACTATACAGGGATCAGATAATGCCTAAACAGGGATCAAACCAACCGTAATCAGCGCATTGGAATTGATAAAAAGACCGAATGCACCGTCCGCGCTATCAATTATCCGTATATCATTTGAATCAATACGGACACGGATAATGTTGTATTGTCTGTTTGATTGTATAGTAAAGCAGACGGACAGACAGACAAACACGTAATAGGCACAAGTTGCCGGTACATCGCCATTATTTCGAAGTAATTAACAATTAAATATTCAGATAGTTTGCCAGACTGATTGAGAATTCAAGCGGTGTCTATTAAACCGGGAATTGCTCGACTAAACTACCGTCTACAATCTTTTTAATAAACTTATTTAAGAATCTGTTTCGTCTATCTAGTGGCGCTTACGACGTTCTGCTTGTGAGTACATTTATTTTTGAGTTTTTATAGCAGAAATGACTCAATTTCAGCATAGAGAGTGATAATGTGCTTGACCAACGACATTAGATACATCCCTATTGCGTAGGAAGTAATGGTAGCATACAAAATGAACATAAATATACATCTCTGCCTATCCCATCCGGGATAAAATAAGACTGCACAGATGGCCTAGAGGTCTAAGTAGTTGCCTCGCCACTGCCACAGCGCCGAGTGTTGTGGGTTCGAATCCCACATAGGACAAAACTTTGTATGAACCCAATGGTTGTTCCGAGTCTGGGTGTTCTTTGTGTCCTTTGTTTGAATGTTTGTAAAGTCCCCCGCGACACAGAATTTATACCTTAAGTGGGATGGTACTTTAAAAAAAAACAGCTGTTGTTCGTCAACGTCTGGGATCCTGCTTATAGCTAAACCCTATGTCGTGGTTGCTTTATATATTTCAACATCATGAACACACCAAGACTCGAATGACTATATCTCGATCATTCCAACTGCTTTTTATTTTAAGGTATATACCTATACCATAATAAATATATCGTAATAAAGTATTTATTATATAAAGGAAGGCTTATAAATAAATACATATATACGGGACAAGTTTAAGATACTGAGTGAGGACGCTAATGGAGGCTTTATATCAGCTTTACTACGGTTTCGCAATTCTGAAAGTAAAAGGAATCCCTAATTCGCTAAGTCCTACATCAGAAATCCGTTTAGCTGAGTCGCGTCAGCCGCGCATCACGTGAACACCTCACGTTATGTTTTATACTTATACTGGCTTTTACCCGGACTTCGTCCGCGTGGAATAGTACTACACCCTTTTCACCCCCTTCGGGGTGGAATTTCCAAAAATCCTCTCTTAGTGCTCCCTTACACTCTCCAAGGAACATATCTGCGAAATTTCAGCTTCTTGCGTTCAGTAGTTTCGGCTGTGCGTTGTCTGTCAGTCACTCAGTAACGGAAGAGTTTTATATATATAGATTCATTATATTGCTTTTATAACATAGAACTGCCGCATTGTGAAATAAATGAGAGGATTTCCATGCGTGGTTTCAGTAATATTATCCTGACAATTGTCCCACTTAGAACAATTATTGAAGTTTAACGCAAAGCTTTCTTTCCATTCAAAATTACAGCTTCTCTACGAACTTAGAACGATGAAGTATATCTTTTGGCCCGTGTGTGGATCGAACCTTCAACACTTAGTGCATTGGCAGTGGAAAGCGACACTTGCGCACATGTGATAAATCTATATTAAGTTTCTTGAGCTGTGCGTTGACAAACCGTAGTTGTCCATCATCATTGTCTATAACTCAATCCCGCTTATTCTAAGTAAAGGTTTATATTACAATTATTAAAATAACACCACCTTTCATATTGAATACCTTTACAACTGCCCTTCAAATTAATATAAACATTCTAAAAATACATCAATTATGGCCATTAAACAACAAATAAAGTTAAAATGTACTAGTTAACTAGATGCATAGACGAAACAATAACAAGATGGGAGAATAAACAAACTATCGTATGATGGATCATTGAACAAACATACACGCGTAAACAGTTGAGTGTTTCATTTCACTCGCTTCGTAAGACCCTCATTTAGTTTATTATTAACAACTGTTCTGGGTTTAGTTATGTTTGTGAATTGAAGCACCAAGATGATTAGAAAGACGGCGAAAGCATAATAAGAAAGTAAAATCGTTTATAATCTTATCATATCATATAACTAATAAGAAAGAAGTAGAAGAAGAGAAGTTTTATTAGTGACTAGATTTTGCCCGCGGCTAATGTACCCCTGACAACATGTATGCGAAATTTCATAATGATCGGTTGAGTAGTTAAGACGTGAAAGCTTAACAAACAAACAAACTCACATTCGCTACGGCTTTCTGATTTTAAATTCTAAGTTTCTGATCAAATGCGATGAAGATAAATGCCAAAGAATAGGTCCTGAACTCTTATGAAGCTACTTGTTATCTTAAATCAACGTCGTACGTCTATAACCATCAAAACGACTTATGACTAATTTAAAGTTGAAGTCAATTTAAGCCGTGTATAAGTTACTTCTGCGTATGCAATAGTTGCGAATGGACCAAAAGTGGTACATTTTGACATGTGGGTAGACGGATTTCAGAAGATTGCCTTTGCAATATCATTCACTTATCCAGTATGGTTGCTTTTCTCGACAAATGTTATAATTTTCCCTTCAAATAGCGCTAAGTTTATGTTTAATACATCTATTACTTATTTAAATGTTTTGTTTATTTCCAGAGAGGCTACCTGGAGATGTTCGGATACCTGAAGAAAGGCAGTCCCGAGGTGGGCAACTTGCAGCTTGCCGGCAGCTCGCAATCTTACGACGAAGACTTCAGAAACGCTATCATGACCTTGCAAGTTAGTATAATAATATTAGCCCTGTATTAAACTGTCCCATTGCTGGGCACGCCCTCTTCACAATGTGAGAAGGGTTAAGTCTTAGTCCAGCAAGCTGGCCCGATACGGGTTGGTAGACGTCACGTACCTTCGGGTACTTTTATGGAGAACTCTTAGATATGCAGGTTTCCTCACGTGGTTTCCTTTACCGTTAAAGCAAGCGATAATTAACTATTTAATACGCATATAACCTTGATAGGTCAGAAACGCGCGCCTTTAGATCTAACTCAAGACCTTTGCGTGGCAGTCCAATGGTCGCCCACTAGGCTTAAATACAATCAATATTATTACATGATATATTAGTACTTGTAGTAGGTACTGTACACAAGTTACAAGACGTTTTCATTACATTAATTCTCCGTTAAAGTGATCTCTTTAGCACTTATGGAACAGAACTAAACGTGGTGCTTACTTCTTACATATTATTTCGATTGGCTAAGATGTTACATGTATGATGTCATGTATAAAGCTATCACAGCATCAAGCCATTAAAGTGGACTAGCCTTAAGTATTTTAAAATGCGTTTGGATCGCGGTACATATCTGTTCCTAGACGTTGTGTGTCCCACAGGTGGCGATAGAGTTCAAAAGACGAGACTTCGGCGGGCAACCCAAGTCTAGTCTATTACGATGTAAATTGCACTCGACCTTAGTGATTAAATAAAAATTTGCTTTAACGAATCTTACCTAGGATATTTTTGTAGGGTATTGGCGCAGGGTGAGTAAAGTATCCACCCCGGAAAATCTACGTTAGCCTATAATTATATACGCATATATTACATAAGGAGATATAGGAATATTGGAGATTCAGATTTTAAAATACACTTTAATGAAACACAAAACATTGTGGAGACAAACAGCACAAAACCATTTTTAAGTGCACTAAATTAAAATCAGTTACATCCACTGAATTGATAAGCTAGATCATCGTAATGTCTATCAACAGATTTCGTTTATTCATTAACATTTCTGCTAGATGTACCTAGATACCTTTGGAAAATATTTAGCAAGTTATGAACACGAATAAAACATGTTAAAATCCCTCAAGATCTATAAAAACTCTTGGCATTCTCTATCTGAACCTACTGTTCATATACCCATACAGTTTAACAACAAAAGCAAAACCTTCCAGGAATACGGCGGCATCCCAGTGACGGGCGAGATCGACGAGGCGACGACGATGCTGATGCAGCAGAGACGCTGCGGGCGCCCGGACAAGGAGGATGGCGATCACCACGGACACAGGAGGAAACGGTTCCTGGTGCAGAAGGGCGAGAAGTGGAAACACACCAACTTGACTTGGAGGTAAGATTCTTGCACCTAATACGAAAGATGCAAAATCACGACTTTTCTTTTTTACGTCCATAACTTTACAAAAGTTTTGCTATACTATTGAATGGAACACTATTTAAGAGAAAAATTTAATAACTAGTCACAAAATGAATCAATGAATCAATTCTCGAGCAAAAAGGCACAGTGAAATGCAGAACTGCAGATCTAACAACAAAGACAGTGGGTGTTTTGTAACAGTCATTAGTTTCAATTTACAAGGGCTATGCGTTGCATTTAAATAATGATGTCTTGCTAATCCTACGCCGTCTATCTGTATATATCCGTAAATAGAAAATCTGGTTTTTATTCTATACAACAATATTATGTTGGGTCACAATCAGTTTTTGTAGATCACTACCAGCTACTAGATCAGCTATTAAAGCTACATAATAACAAATAGAACAAACAATAAACTTAATAATTGTACTTTTGTTTTTCTACTGATTCTACTGCCATCTATGTTTTGTTATCAAAACTAAATACTACACATCGCCATCTAGTGGCGAGTAGTTTGTACTGATTAAGAGCCATCTATTGACTGTATGTTGTACTAATTACACAGCTAGCAGTTTACATGTTAATGCTATTGGTCACTAGAGGACTCTGCTTACCCATTTAATTGAAAAGCAATCTGAATTAATATGAAACTTAAAATTGTAAAACAGATATTTTTACTATATTTAAACTTATATTATGTAAAGGAAAAGCAGTAGGCAAAAGTGACACTCGCATTTTCAAGTACCGTTTAGGTCCCGCGTATTTATATATTACATAAAAGCTTCTTGCCTTACTAAATATTTCTAGGCAGCAAAATTCAATAACAGTATGACCGCCTCGGAATCGAACCAAAGACCTCGTACACAACAGTCGCATTCAGTACCGATGCGACACCGAGAGTGTTATAATAAAAAAAGAAATGTGAGTAATTGGTTAAGTATTTATTATAATAATAATCCAGACGACATTTTTATTTACTAAAGTACTATATTCTACCTGCGTTATCAACCTGGCAACAAATACCTAAATAAGTTTCCTTCGCCAACGTTTACCATAAACAGATTAAACATCAATCCGGATAACGAAGTCAATCAGACAGTCGTATTTTTACTGAAACAAGCAAACATTGCGAACAAACTCCTCGTTATAACGAAAGCATGAACAAAACCAAATACAAAAAGAATAGGGCGCAACCCTAACGTCGGATTTTATGTCGAACAGTTCCAACTGTACTATTTGCTTTAAGACCACATAAAATTGATGACAAATAATAGTTAAATCACGGACCTCGTAACTTTTACGATGCTTTCCGCGTGGCTTAATTAAAAGAATATGTCCCTTTGACGCCTGCCGAGGTCGGATATTTCGTGCTTCAAATAAACAGCGAAAGCTCTTAACTTCATCGGACATTATTCTTATTACAACGACACTTCTCACAGTGTAATGTCACTGCGTTACGTTTTGTTACATGGATTGTTTGCCGTATTCATCAAAATAAATACAAGAACCAGTCAGGATTATTCCTTTAGAGTTAATAGTTTTTCCGCTAGCTGATGCGCGCGACTGTGTACTGGGTTTTAAGCCTTTATGTCAAAATATAACATTATAGGATACTTGCGGTATGGAAGATAGCTTGAATTATATAGACAAGTATTGCCTATGGTTTTAATCGTTTTAACTTTTTCAAACTTGATTACTTTCGAATGTATTATATTAGTATAGGTAGTACATAGTTTGTTATCATTAGTAGGTATGTCTTCTTATTTTTATAACGTACGTCGAAAATTGCTAATATAGCAGTATCTATACAATTATTATACATGCATAGATGTGCCTGTGAAGTAAAACTTAATAAATTTTTTACCTACAGGGTAGGTACTTACCACACCACACGTTCATTTATGTCACGGGGCAAACGTGGCACACATTACAATCTATTTTATAATTACATGTGTACTTATTTATATTTTGTTTTTAGCCCTGCAATCACTCGCGAAGTATTGTGTGTATGTGCCCATATTTCTTAACTCTCTCATTTCTTTTCTTTAAATTCTTCTTTGATTCTATTTGCTTACCCGACAACGCGCGAGTGATAGTGTTACCCCTAATATTGCAAGCAATCACGGGCTACGATAGCCCCTAACCATCAGAAGAGACATGATTGTTTTCCATCTATTGTTGTACAGAAAAAATATATAGCCAAAAGTTGCCTGCAGAAGGTAATAGAATAGTAACATCATTAAAGACAGTAAAAACAAGTTGTAAAGCAGAGCTGCTTGCTATTTACGAATGTACATAGGTACTTAAACTTTAATATATACTGATTTGATATGTTTACATACGTTTCTACTTTCATAGTCTCACGCTTATGTTATGTCCAAACTATGCCTACATTTACGCCAGCTATGGCTTTTGATCCCATGAAATAGACGGTAAGCCTCTTGCCGTCTATCGCGACAGTTCCAGACTTGCTTCTTAGAATATCTTGATATATAAACCCATTGAGCAACTCAAAATTATTTTCATTTAATATGAGTACGAACTTAAATTAAATTCTTTACCGCCAAATACTATATCTGTGTTACTCGTTTCGTTATTTGTTTGCAAAATAGTCGGCAGTTCGCATTTCCTTAGCTTGCACGTCTGCCAACTGTGTTTCAAGAGCTCACCTGGCCTGCCGCTGCCAGTGCATTTTCTATATGGTCCATTTGGACCGAGCCTTTGGCCGTATGCCCGTGCGTTTAAAAAGAAAACACATGCACAAAATGTGCAATTCACATTGCTTAGCACCTGCAGAGAAAACAGAAGACGTAGGATATGTATTGAAAAATCAATATAGCTCGGTGACACTAGTACGGAGGTAGCGTGGCGTGCCGGCTGTTGCCCACAACACAGTTTATTCAACTTGATATCCCAAGAGTGAAAAGCTCGACTGCCCCCCGGCGTCTGTTTGGAGTGGAAACAACCGCGAAACATGCGGATAATTTGAAAAGTTCACAATCACCTGCACAGATCGCGGATTCAGCACAATTTTCTGCCGAATTAATGGTCTGTCAATATTATAGTCCTCCATTACAGCTTGTTGTGCAAACAAGCAATAAAACTAGCAGCGCCATCTTGTGGTGGGTTTACGAGAGCACGGCGCCGGCCGGGTCAGCCGGCACACAGCGGCCAGTGCACTACGTAATAGACACGACTGCTGATACAGACCGACCTTTTAAGGTACTATTTCTGTATTGAGCACAATATTACTGTCTGAAACATAGAGCTATCACCTACAGAACAGTTATTACTTGACGTAGGTTTGACTCGGTGTTGCTACAATAAAATAAAAATCTACCTGGAATTGAAATGAATATTATTTTCTTCGGAATATATCATTACGTTAATTAATTTTCAGCCTATCCGGGTAGCGTAGTACTCGTGAAGATGTAAAATAATGCCTAATATAAGTTTTACAAAAAACGGATATCATGCCGAATAATCGGTATATATCTTTCGAACCGAATATTTGGTGGAGTATCTAAGTTAATATTCTATGTACTAACTTAACGCGTATGGTTTTTAAATTGGTTTGTTCTCTTGCTATACTATGAAGAAACAAAAATATCAAATGCAAATACATAATTCTAACTTTAAATTTATTATACTCACCATAACATATATGCTTTTTATCCTACAATAAGGCCCTGTTTTTAAGTTCTACAACAGCATTTTTATAACCATATTTCATTGTCCTCTGCATTGCAAAATAAATAGTGTCACAAAAACATAAATCAACACAGTAAATTAATTATCTCATAAAATCAACACATTTAACACTATGCAATACATCACATTAATCAATAATGCTTAATCATAAACAGCTTTAGCAGTGAAAACTATGTTGACTACTTTGCCGGAGCCAATTATTCGGTAAAATTGCACAATGTGCCGAATACACAATATCAAATATAAAACAAATATTCGGGCCATCCCTATAAGATATAGACAAAAGGAGCTATTAGATTGAGATATATACATAACTACATACTATATTATGCACATAGTTTGACTGTCTGACTTTAGACTAAGTTGGTTACAGCCGGTAGGTATTAGACATCGTAACCTACCCAGAAGCTATAGAAGTTGGAACTTTTAGAAGTCAACACTAAAGTTACAAACCGTCTTCAGTGCGGGCGAAAGATTCCAAATTGCGAATTATTCAATCATTGCCAATTGTTCAATAATAATCGATTCGGAGGTTAACCGATTTTTGACATATAGTATCTTATGTCTGTTGTGACTTGTGCCTAATCTTAGGTTCCAAACGATTAATTCTAGGCGCTCATTTGGAATTAATGGTTTAAAGTGAGTGCACCCGATGAAATGTAAACACACGTATTATGTTTTAGACGTCCGATAACGATAGAGTTATTACATGGAAATAACGGTATTGTTTTCGCAATGTCGCTGACAGCCAAGTGACAGCCGTATTTCGCCTCCCGCCGCGCGCGGCGCTGTCATCGCCACTCAGCCCAACACTAGGAATAATATTATTATTATGAAATTCATACTACCTATGTAAAGCTTATTGTTCGAAAACTTTTCAAATTGTTCGTTCACATTCCCACGTTTATTTTATTTGCTGTAAAACGTGGAACAAACAGGATATGCAACACAATGTAGTGTTGAAAAAAAAGGAAGAATTTAATTTATTTAACTTATTTAGTAGGTAAGTGGAGTGGAGATTAAAACATGCACAATTATAAGTAAAGAAGGCAGTGGTATTATTGTGATTGGATAGTGCATTTATTTTATTTAGGTATGCTTTTTTACACTGAAAAGAAGTAGGCAGTTGCCGTGATATTTTAATAAAAACACTAATTATATTATTATTAACGTTAATATTATTTATTAACGCGAGCCAGTATGGCAGGAATATATAAACAAAACGTCAGATGGCGCTCCAAGTTTTTCTAAAGTCAATAAGTTATTTCCATATACCTACCAGAAACACATTATTTATTGCACATTACTAAAATACAATATAAAAAGAATTTAATAATTTATTTATTGTATAGCTTTTATCTATGTGTCTAGTTACCTATCAATGTGAATTTAAAAAAAGTCCTACAATTTGATTTTATAACGTAGACTAAAGCCCTTATGAGAAAAAGCGATTTCGGTAAGATTCCTTTAATATTTGTGTCCAATTTTTATGGACATGCTTGCGTTATAAAAATCATTCAGGTGGAAAATCTCAGACAACTAATACGCCAACTAACTCATAGTTTTATAGGTACACCTACGGCTTCTGACTTCTGAAGTCTTATTCTACACAATATGTATAGATGAACAATGCATAATAATTTCTTTACCTAGGACTTCTCCAACTCATTTTTACTCCGGTTGTAACCAATAAAATAAGCACCTAAAATAGGTATCTAGCTATTAATTGAATTAGGGCCCACGCTAAGAACTAATTGCCTTTTAGTCAAGACCGTTGTCAAAAGCAATGAGACGGATTATTGTGTTACCTACACATGTAACCAGTATAAACGTAAGTGAAGTACTTGAAAATTAAAACGACCTTAAAGAAAATTAAGCCTCGGTGTATTAAATTCAACTATAAATATCTTAACTTACAATCACACTCTGCTTCGGAGGGATCATACCTACCAAGGTTTCCAACATAACAGAGGCTGCGCCTATTGCTTCTGCCAAACACTAGGTTTTTAATTCCTTAATGGTACCAAGAATAGGTCCTCGTTAATGCTAGAAAGTTTTTATGGCTTTCGAAATACCTCGACACGAAACATTTTCAGCATATTACATACTTACCTTTATTTGCAAATAACCCTCAAAAGTTTTAAAAAAGAATAGCTAGTATATCTATTACATTTAAAATGTATGGATGCATTGACAACTAAGAAAAGTTTTGGTAAACCGTCAGATTATAACTAGGTACCTAATTGATTAAAAGCTCAATAACACTTAAATACGTAGATTACTATTTAGATTTTCTTTAATCAAAGCATCGGTTCAAAAATCCTTTAAAGATAAATATTATTTTTTCACCTATGCAGTAGATGAGGACTATGACGAGTCATTATTAATTGTAGTGACGTAGCCACTGTCCCCCTCCCTTCACGCCCCCTCGCCTGCCCGTGGGTCTCCGCCGACCGATCCCCGCGGCGGCACCCCGCGGCCAAGCGAACTGGGTCGACATTTCAATATTGAAGGCATTTCACAATTTCTATTGCTCTTTATTGCTACTGTACGACGTAATAAAGAGCTTATTATGCGTATATTGAACGTAGTAAACCGACAGGCATCCGTAAATCATTTTATTAAAATTATCCTTACAATTTAACACGCTTTCCTAAAAATCGTGTTTTGAGTAAGTAATGCTAATTATTTTGCTATTTTTTTACATTAACTTCGCCGGAATTAACTTCGCCGCATAGTGGGTACTCCAAGATTTTCATACAAGTACGTAAATATATATGATAAATACCTATCTAGTTATTTTGTACTAATAAGGAACATCAGGAAAAGACAACGTTGTACAAACTAAAATGATATTTCAGTACCAAATATAGGCTGAAAAGACATGTGCTTAATACAAAAGAATACTGGAAGTGTAAGTACGAGTCATAAGCTATAATGCCGATACCGGGGGCAAGGTAGGTATAGAAAATATGTAAAACGGTTTTTACACTTATTTACTTATTTATTCATATTATTTAGGGTTGGTGTTACCATTAAAATAAACTTTAAAAATATTTGGGTACGTTTTGAACGCACCGTATAAACAATACTTAAAACGCATATAAAATTATTAAATATTTTAAAAAGTAATCATATAAAATTTAAAATATATAATTGTATTATCAAAAAGCTAAAACATATTAAGTACCCCTGGTGGGACTCGAACCCACAATCCCCGGCTTAGGAGGCCGATGCCTTATCCATTAGGCCACAGGGGCTTGCACAGTATCACTGAAATTGTTGACTATTTTTCATGACAGCGTAAATATTTTTTTATTGTTATTCTGCTTATTATAATTATAATGATTAAGAACATCTCTACACGCATAAACAGTTCCGTTCTTTGAATGTTTAGTGATTGAATTTCACTTAGCAGACTAATCTGAAGTTTTCTTTATTACAATAATAACAAAGTAACTGTTATTATTTTACTTATAATTGTAATGGTCACGACATATCATTTTCTTTATTTCCATAGAGGTAAAGATTTACCTCTACGGAAATAAAGAAAATGATATGTCAGAAAGTACTAAGTAGGTACTTATGTATACATAATAGAAGCGTCTACATCTTAGGTCATTGACATCCTGCGTTGGTAAATAGGTATGAAACGCTTTTCAGCCTGAAGGCTCATTCGTCCCAAACGGGTTGTCATGTATACCTAACTCAGACATGGGTTTATATCATTTTAAAATAGGTACTAGATATTTCAAAAGAAATCTGTTTTAAGTATACTTGATTAAAAACAATTACGTTTATTACTGAAATTTAATTATTTTGCTATCATAATAATTATGTAAATCGTGGTCCATTTGTTTATAAACAAATGGACCACGATTTACATAATTATTTTACGTGCTAAATAGGTACTCGTTTATTATCCTCGTGAGCTTATGATAAAAGATATTCGAGATATCATGTTAGGACTAAAAAATGATTTGCTTACCTAAGCAAAATAAAATATATTCCTATAATGAATCGGACAAAGACAAACTATAAAATGATATAAATTAAAACAATTTGACACCTTATCCCATTTTACATAAAATTAAATTAAATGTAACAAGAAAAATACATCATTACGTAAATAACTCATAATTAACTAAAGCAAATAAAGTTGCGAGTGTCTTCGATACGCCATTTGCCATTTTAATTATTTACAATAAAATATCAAATGTAAAATTATTATAATAAATATAAATATTAATATTTATAATAATAATATTATATATAAATATATAAACCAACACACAACTACAAAAAGAGAGCCGCCCGAACAGGGACTTGAACCCTGGACCCTTGGATTAAAAGTCCAATGCTCTACCGACTGAGCTATCCGGGCTCATATAGAGCATCGTGAAATTTCGTGTCACAAGCCAAATGTCGGTTATTACATTTTAGTTATTAGAAGAGTTTGACATTACGATAACGGTTCTCTTTTTACTTTATTTCGTGTAAGTTTAAAAATAGAATATCGTGTATTCTTTAAAACTTAAGCATTAATTAATTAGAAGCGGTATTTCGTTATAACATTAAGTATATAAGTTATTCATCTAGGTATATATTATAAAGCTGAAGTATTTGTTTGTTTGTTTGTTTGGTTGAACGCGCTAATCTCAGGACCTACTGGTTTGAATTGAAAAATTATTTTATATAACATTACGCTACGACCAATAGGAACGGAGCAGCAATGGAAAATGTTGCAAAAACGGGGTAAATTCCCTTATATGAAGCAGACAAAGTTGCGCGGGTCAGCTAGTACATAATAAGCCAATGAAGTTATTTAGGTTTGTGAAACCTTATTTAATTATACCTGCAATGGAATATACTTTTCTATTTATATATGTTTTAGCGTAGTATTTTAGTAAGTACATGATGTAATCTCTAGTTACGAAATAGTCTATGGTATCTACTTTCTTTTTATCAAAAGAGGACTACATTAACTGACACCATCTTGATAAAGCAACGGGTTATTCATGAGTCATGTTCGTTCGGTCAAGAAATATTTGAATATTCTCGATCTTTTAGTTTCAGATTATTTTATTTTTTATTAGTCTAAGAATTTAAAATAAACTAGCAATTTGTAAAAGTCGCAGTGGCGCATCATTACTGAATGTGACTGCTCTCTGACTCGAGTTCGATTCCCAGGTCGAGTAAAGTGTTGTCATTTTATTTATCGGTTTTAGAAAAGAAATTCTCAGTGGCACTAGGAGTCTAGAACAAAGCCCTATAGTTGGCAATAGGATCGCCCCCTATTACGTGGGACATATAAAGCACGCAACTAAAATTTGAAGAGAGCATAGATGTATTTTTTAATTAAAAATGAATATCAACTTTTCCTAAAACATAGGCATGCTTCTGAAAACACAAATACAAATATTTTATATATCTATCTACTCAAGTCTTATCTTAACCCGTAAATGATTACAAAACAAATGCTAAGCTCAGTATAACAAGAAATATTTGTGACAAGACAGGTACCAAGCTCAGTATAACAAAAATATTAGTGAGAGGAAGAAGAGAAGAATATTGAAGAGAAGAATATTGGTGACAAAACAAATACTAAGCACTATCTAACAGAAAGTAAGAATAGTCAAAACACAGTTAGCGGTCGTTAAGCCCGTAATTTCGGCATACGGTTGTCCCGGTATCGGGTAGGTACATGTGTTCGGCCGGAACACTCAGATCCGGGTGTAGTAGCGCAATTTGGATAACGTCTGTACTCACCATCGGATTGCGATAAACTGATTAGATAGTGAATCCTTGATTAATTTGTTCAGATGTTTGCTTTTCATGTTAATTAATTATTAATGTTAAAGTGATTTTGTGAAGAATTTGATTACGATGGTGTGGGTATTGTGTTTCTGTCTGTATATTGTTTGAATCAAGGTCAAGTCAAAGTTACTCAACTCTATGTTCCATAAAATGTGGCGACAGTTCTTGGACACATAGATTAACTATTACATTAAAAATAAATTATATAAAAAGAATTAAAATGGTACAATTGGAAAAAGCCTGTTCGAGGAGCAGATGTCTCATGAGAAGAGGGAAAAAACTCCATGTTCCTCATCCTCCAACATCCAGTTTGTAAAACCCAGTAAAATATGTTTCATATCATAATAATATAAAAAAACATTCACATATTATAGATTGAAATTAAATACATTATAAAATGTTTAATTTCAAAATATTCTCTTAATTATTTTCCTTACATGAGAATATTTGTTCAGTCACCGTCGATACAAGATTTAATTTTAGTACAGAAGATGTTTTTATAAAAAGTGGCAGAGTAATCTTACGTAGTAAATTATGACAGTGGACAAATATCATCCATGAAACAGGACTTGAAATTTTGATCTCGACAAACGGTGTCGTCGCTTTACCAACTAAGCTATCCATTGTGAATTGAAATTTGTCTCTGTGTTTTGCATCTAAGGCGATACTATGTATCATTTATAGATCTTAAGTTGACGGTAATATTACAGTTTCAATTTAACCTGCTTTGTTATGTGTGTACAACGGCTTTTGAACATTTTCTTTTATTTTAACGGACTACACGCTATTTATATTTTCTGTATTGCGTTAGACTTTACACCCAGACCCAGAACAATTTTTTGTGGACCTCTTGATCAAACCTACACCTTAATCTCAATGCCACGTGGAAAAGATCGATATATAATTTAATTAGTTACATTTCTGTCAGCCTCTGTGACTCAGCGGGAGTGTATGCCACTGCTGTTCATGTACATCGTAGGTCCCGGGATCGATTACATGAATCCAAATATTGAAATCACACAGAAATATTTAATTTACTTTATTTTACGTTTAAAATGGCTGGTCTCCGACTCTATGTAAAAAGTTATTGAATGAAATCATAAATTGATTATATAGTTATAGGAATTTATCATAGTTAGCAATTATTATGGGTCTCTGACACCCCTGCCTTATTCTTAACAATACATAAAGGTACTATGTTAAGTCTTAAATACTGGCATATATTTTAGTCACAAGTAGTTGTATTAGCTTAAAGCTCTATTTAGCGCTGGAAAATTAATATATTCAGATGTAGCTCAATATTAATAGCTTAATAAAACATTTAATTCTGTCCTCGATGTAAATCTGGTTCTTAGGCAGTCATGAATTTACAAACTGAATGCATGAGTGCATTGTGTTATTCAATATATTAAATATAGCTAACATATATATGCCTTACTACTACATATATAATTTAACACCTTAATGTTGAAAGGGAAGGCAGATCTGTATATCATCGACATTTTTTCAGTTAAGTACATAAAGCTAGTTTTCACTTTATTAATTCGTCCATCGGCATAAAGACATAGCGTTCAGACACTGTACTTTTATCATTAGGTATGTCTCGTTATGATTTAACTGACAGGTAATCCTTATTAATAATATAAATGCGAATGTGAGTGTGTTTTTAGCGTAATTATGAAATTTCGTATACACGTTCTCAGGGGTATAGAAAAGAACATAGGATAACTTTCATTCAGAAAAAAGTATTGTTTCTGAGTGATTGAATTTTATTTACAATATCTAGATTAACGCCAGCGAACCCGCGTGTAAATTCTAGTATAAAATATCAATCAAACATCTCCTTTATGAATAACCTAAATGTTGAACAAAGCTATTAAAAATAGAAACATTGGAAGATTAGACATTTAGTAGAACAGATAATGGTCGTGTTCAGATCGACGGCGCAACGGTTCAAATGATCCCTACGCCACAACTAATATCGCGAGTGTTGCAGGTTTGCCTGCAATACTCTGCATATAAAATAATTGTGTGGTCTATAGAAAGTAATTTAGAGGATTTGAAAATCCCCTCGTGACATTAGAGATTTTCCTTGTGCATTTTGGATTAGTTTTTGAAAGGCTAATCAAATTCGTGTCAAACTAAAACTTATTTCAAGAGATTTGATTGCCCGTTACTAATTCAGTCAGCTAATCCTAGCAGTTGACATTCGTTTAACCGTCTGGTAACTATTTTTGATGTTGATCTGCATGTCAGAATCCGTGCGTTAGCCTCGCAAACCTTTCGGGTGAATAACCGTTTTCGCGTTTTAATCCTTAACGCTCTATTGTAGCATACATAAAGCAGCTATATACATACATTCAATACATTTGTAATAGATTATTATGAACGAAAATTTCAATGAATTATTTTTTGATTTTGTATGATAAATCAAAATCTACCAATTGTTTATCGTCTTATATCTCTGACTGCACCATTAAGTTTCAATACACTATTAGTATAGCATTGATAATTAATTATAGGCATATCACTCGACTACGTAGTCGATCCTAAAAAACTGTATCATGTCCTCTTTATAACATGTATCATATGCGTAACTTGACAGCACGGATGGCGTAATGATTTAAGTGGTCGTCTTGCCACTGCTACTATGCCGAGTGTTGTGGGTTCGAAACCCACACGCGACAAAATTTGTATGATCCACAAATGGTTGTTCCGAGTCTGGGTGTTCTTTGTGTCCGTTGGTCGAATGTTTGTAAAGTCCTCCGCGACAGGATATATTCCAAGTGCGGGAGATGTAATAAAAAAAAAATTTGACAGAATTAGGCAAGAAAGCAAAGCAATATCGTAATAGTTGTATTCGGAATGCGAAGTTAAGTCTTCTAGTTAAGTTAAAAACACAAGTAACTAAACTGAAGAATCAAAATCAAGAATATTTTTATTCTTGTCGATCACAAAGTAGAACGTGGAACATTGGTTCTACGTTCTTTAGAATGTGTTTGCACAAATAGAGCCTTCTTTAACAAATTCGCGTGGCGAGACTAGTTAGTATATAAAACATAGGTCTTTAATTAGTTGCAGGCACGAGTACATGGAAACCTTTTCGATGTCTGTTCTCGTTGGAATCAAATAGAGTTAATTAACACGCTTGTGCATCGAGTACATGCACAAACACGTGTAACCGCTAAGCCTGTAATCCTCTGAAGGGTACGTCCAATCTCTCCAGTGTACTCTCATAAGTCTCCACTTCGTTGGTTATGCTGCGACGACCCACTGCAATGTTATCGTATTGAGTACTGGCCTCTACGATTTTATTTCAAAAGATTAAAATTTACACATTCAAACTATTTATTTGTTGCAAAGAATCTTGAATGTCGAATACTTATTGTTTATTTAAAATAGGAAAGATAAAAACGAAGCGTTGTTTTTTGTAGTGCCTAAAGAAACTGTAAGCGCAGGCCACTTATTAACTCAGCAAAATATATAAAAGAAAAAATAGTTATGTGTGCGCTTGAATCAAATAAAATATAATATCAGCCCCGTTTGTAAGTAGTCGCAATTTTTGTACGAGCCACTTCTCAAATTGAAGTAAATGATCATTGCTACTTCGTTTGGATGGTCAGCCGATATACAGCCTATGTACAGCGTTTTCTTATCCTTGTTTGGCACTTTAAAATATTCCGTCAACCGCTCTGCAAATTTAAGAAAAGTGTTTTCTTGTTAAGTTCCAATAAGGGTTTGTAAAGTTCACTGCCAAACATACGCATATAGGGTAGGCGTAAGTCGAATTTATTTTTATCAAATCAAGATTTTCTTTAATCTCGACAGCTAAGCTTAGCTAGAAAGATTAACAAGAATACTAGTATCTTGTGATCCAAATTGCTAATAGGTTTTAAAATTAACTAATAAATATATTTTTGAAGTTTTATGCTATCGAAAGCTCAGACACCGGCTGGTATAAAACTTGATAATTTTCTACTTACGCTTTTCAGTTTCCTGTCAATTTTATTAAATTCGTGTCAGTAGTTAATTCTTGAAACTAACAAAACTACTTTCTATATTTTTAAACATTGGTTAAAAGTATGAGCCGAAATTGTTTTGTATATAAGTAGCTTGGCTTCTTGAAGTCTCGTGTTACAACTGAGGAATTTTCCAGGACCTTTTCCTTAATAAACTTGACATCGCCTCCACCATACGAAGTAATTATATGTTGTTTCTTTTGTACTCAACGCTTTAGATATTTTTGATTGTAGAGGGCAGTATTAATAGAGTAATCGAATAATACTTATATCAAAAATCTCGAGAATCGAGATGCTGACGTTAAGAATTTGAAATTGCCTAACATTTCGAAAACTTTTATTAGTGGTAAATGGGCAAAGTACGTGTCCCATGTGCCTGGTGATGCCTACATTACGCATCGTGCAGCATACTACGCTGTGTATATTCAGTATGACGTCATTCGACTGCGCCGCAATCAGCTTTTCCAAGCAGACGAAGGGTTCATGTTACTAGAGCAGTAACGAAGTGATTAACTCCCTTAGTGCCACACAAATTCATTTTCTTTTTCTATTACGTTTGTCGTGCGCTCTTACACCGCTATCTGGTTTTTGTATAACGTCAGTTGATGATTCTGCTCTGCGAGCTCGGTGTAAATTCATTTCTGTAAGTTTCTTCTAAGGTAGAGAGTCGTTTATATGCAGCTTTATCAAATTAGAATAATGAATGAAATTTTCTTCAAAGATCTGCTTTAAGTTTGTTGTTGTGTAATGTCTTAATTCTTGTTTGTTCGTTAAGGCAAGGTTGTTAAACCGGCGTGAATTAATCCCTTTTCGACTCGTTCTCGTCCTGTGCCACGCTATACCTTCGAGTGTTGGGGTGTTTAATAAAAGTAAAAACCGGTCCACTATAAATCGTATATAAGCACAAATTGAAACATCGCTCGACATGAGGTTGTGCAGCAGGATGATATAAATCAGGTTCAATCTGGCTGAGCTCGTTCGACGCCACGTTGGGAGACCTCCCTACGAGTGGCTCGTAAATCGTCAACTAGAAAACAATCCGTGCCTCAGCCAAGTATCCGGTGGGTCTGAAATTCCAATTAAGGGGAAGCTCTAGACGAGTTCGCAGGTCGGCTGCACGCGGGCGATCACTCACTTGCACTTTTAATTAATTTATTTATCGAGTTCGCGAATCGACGGCGCAACTCGCGCCGACGCCCCGCCCCGCCGCCGCCTATATAATGCGTCGAAGACCGCCGACGTCCGTCAGTTTTCTCTGGGACGCCACGGGCGCCGGTCGCCCTCACCCGGGAAAATGTGCCGGAAGGACGAAGGTTACTTTAAATTTTTAAAGTGGGTATTTGAAATGTAAGGAGGGTCGCGCGGCGGGGCTACGCGTAGGGCTCGGCGTACGGCGGGTGATGGTCGGCGGTGGCGGTGACCTTGAGGTGAGTGAGTGCACGCGCGAGGGCGGCGAGTCGATAGGCCTAAGCGACTCGCCCGCCGCCCGCGTGCCTGCACTACAGCTGTTCCACTTGCTAACGTGGCATTTTGTCACGCTTGCTAACATTTTGACAGATATTATACCGCTCCATTGAGTTGCAGCTACCGGCGTGTCGCCGGAAAACTCGACAGACCTAGCCTTCGCCAAAGTACAAAAACAGCTCGCAAAACTTTTCAATTAGTCTGATGTAAAACTTGATTAATCGCATTTTTGCGGGCATTTTCCGCTTTGAAATACGTGTTTTGTTTTTTATATTCTACTTGGTACCATTGGTATTATATCTATTATCACTTTGAATCATTCTTGTGCGTTTTCATATAGTTGAAATATATTTTTATGGACGTGTCAGCTTATATTGAATGAAGCGTAAAATGGAAAGCTATTACTTCGGATGTCTCCGTATATAATTGTGTTACTTTGACGAGGTCATAACTTCATCGACGGACATAAAATCGCAAAGTAAAAAACCTTAATTGTAGGAGGTAGTCGAGAGGCGCAAAAATCGTTGACGCCCGCCACCGGTGCAGCACTCGCGTACGATAACATTCATAATCCATAGCGCGCCCATGGGGTTTGAACCAATTGAGTTACGTTCGAATATCGGCAAATCGAGTCCCTCATAAATCGGGAGGGATGTAGTATAAGTAAGTAGGCAGCGCAGTTGGTCGGTGGCCAAGTAGAGACGCGGCATAATTACTGTCTCAGGAGCGGCTCTTAATTTGCTTAATTTACCCGAACCCGCTCCTGCGAGCTAAATCGCACGATTTAATGGGATATTTGAATGATGCGCATTGTTTTAAAACGTCTTGCGTCTGTTCCGAACGATCTTATTTCCGCTAAAACACTTATTCGTTAAACGACTGTGCCATTAATGAATTAGTAGCTACTGCCTTCTGATTACGCTTATCGCTGTCTTGCTCCAAACTTTTCAATTCCCTTCTACAGATTAACACGTTAACACTTTTCAATTTCTGAGTGTTATCTAATATTTAAAGAGTTTTAGAATATATATGACGAAGAGGTTGACATAGATAATATTTAAAAGAACGAGCTTATTATACGAGTACGTGCATCGCCGCAGCAAAAATATAAACGGCAGTTGCATGAAAATATGAAAGATGAAAAATCCGAACACTTGAGTTACAAACTGCTCGAGTGATACTTGGATTTGATATTTTTCCTACATTTCAGTTGAAATAAGAACTGGTAAAAAAGAGTCGGTATAGCCACCGTTCTCAAGATTGCTTTCGTGTGGTGTGCAATAAAAGACCACCAAGTGTGTACTCCACCGAGCACCTCTGTATTTAGACCATGAATTTTAGATACGTGTAACCAAGGACAATATAGGTGTACATAAAAGTACAGTATATCATGTGCCGAGTGGGCTCATACTCCGCTATTATTCATAATCCGACTATGTTACGCTTTGTACCTCTCGACCAAAAATGTGGAATGTGTAAATAAAAATATACGCCGCTTCATGGCCGCTTCACATTATTTCATTTTGATAAAATTTAGAGGTTTGGGCTCACGATGAAGAGTGTGTGAAAAAAGTAATTCCATTTTGCAAGTTATAACTAATGACAGCCTATAGAAAATATATTCAGCAAATTCTCGGCATATCTTTTTATTCTTAGAGACATTTAATACCAAGGATGTGGCAACCAACAAATCGTGTACATTAAAAATTCTCATATCGCTAGATAAAATTTGGAAAATGTATGGATTTATGTTGGGGATACGTTACACATACGTAATGTATCTCCACGTTTTAAAATGTGCGGAAAGCTCAAGTTTTCCGCTGAGGAGCAAGGAGGCCGCATTTGAATTATAGAGGAAACGTTGGGCAGACGGCGCTCCGTCGGTACGTCCGTACGTCGGTACCCTTGCAGCGACTTACACTCGTTCGGAATATTATGATTTATGCCACCCCCGGACTCCACAGTAAACAAGGATGATTTGACACCATTTACCGACAACGTTTTTTGTACAATAAGTAATTTGGGCTTAGCTCCGCGGCTCGCATTGACGCGACGCGGACGGCACAAACAAGCCAACAGGCGTGCTCTTGCGTATTGTCATTGTAATAAAATTGCGATAAGGAAAGAAAGCAGCCGCCATAATTAAAGGTGGAGGCACCGCTTCACTTTTAATGTTCTGTTTAATTGCCGCTTTGGTACTGAATTTTGTTGACGTTCGCGAATTATCTTAAGCAGATGTCCGTCGTTTGAATAAACATAAAGTTTTTACAAATACATAAAATGTAAGGTAATTTGTGAATGGAGCAATAGAGGTAACGCACTGTTTCATTCATAATAACTCTCAGCTCGTCGTAACGAACATCGCTAATAGTTTAATAACAACAAACCACAGACTGCTATTTCTAAATAAATAATTGAAGACGGTTTACTTTTTAATTCTGATAAACCTCCGCGAAGTACATTTACATCGTTTGATGTTGTTCAGATCAGACTAACGTTTGAGTATTTATATAATTTCGATGCAACGTACTATGTTGCACAACAATAGCTCATATTAAAAGAAATGATAACATTTACGATTGTCTTATCGAAATACCAAGGTCTTGATACCTACTTACCGCCTAGCGCCTAGCAAGCTAGCTCAAACTACTGATTATTAAAGACTCTCCCTGCGTCTCAGTGTTTTCAAATGTTCCGTTTTCTGAATGATTATCATTCCGACACCCAGATCTTGTCAAAAGCAAAGTATTCAGTAATGAGATCTCGTTCTCATGATGGGTACCTTCACTAAAGCTAGAATATACAAATGAATTGATTCGCTTCCTCTATTAATATTACTCGCTGACCTCCCTTATAAAAGATTTTCGTACGGCATACAGTAGATTATAGGATACTACGTATGCTCTAAAAATACATAATCGATTCAACTTTATTTGTCGTGGCAAAGGCAAATGCAAATGTCGAGAGTTCTTTCAACGGTTCCAAAGAAAATGTTTGGTACCGGCTCAATCAAAAATGTTTACCGGCAGAGTAAGCTGGCCCAATATTTTTACAGGGCTGTGCAAAAAAAAAGAGTGCTTTTTATTCAGAATTCGTGTATGTACGTGGGTTACTTTATTCTCTCATAGGAACCAAACGTTTGATCAGATTTCAGTAAATGAGTTACCGCTGGCAATAGCATATTATCTCGAATAACATAGGATTTTGTGTTTTAGCATCGGTACGGCGTCTTGCAAATTATGGGGGAGGAATATGCCTCACTGTGGAATAATAATTGCATTAATTTAAAATAAATTGCCGATATTATTGACGTCAGGATGGAAAGGGCAAATGCACCTTCGGTCCTGGAATTGAGTTTGACGACAAACGTGACGTATTACACGGATAAGTGGTTTGGTAATATAATTCACATGTCTCGTGTCCTTTCCTGAACTAAATTGGTGTTCAATAGGAGACGTGGGTTACACGGATATTTGGTCTAGCAGGTTGTCCTTACCTCACCTTCGCATCGGTATGTAAGTTGACTTGAACGTCGATATGAATAAAATCTTGGCTCCTTTATAAGTTCTGCCACTTTTATAATGCAATAGTTATAGTATTTTGCCACCACACTACAAATTGTGAATGTGGCTATAAAAGCTGACTGGAGTCTATAAAAGCGATATCCAAACGTTTTTCACGAATGCTCAAAATGATGATCTTAGGAAATATCATCAGTATACGTATATATGCATGTTACGAGACCTAAGGGTCTCGTAGCATACTTTTATGCTTATGTTTGCGTCCGCTCGTGATCTCCGGGTTCGATTTTCTAGTTGGGCAAAATACAATTCGGATTTTCTGGAAAAAAATTCTCAGTAGCAAGACGGAGTCAAGCAATATGCGCAGTCAACGGTAATCATCTCGCTCTACGTGGAACTTAAAGTACTACTTAACTTAACTTACTTTCAAACTGTAGGCGGAATACACTTTTTTCTACTCTTTCGGAAATATACAGGTAAGCCTATGTATGATTTATGTAATAATCGCTCCTTTTACTGGATTTTTTTTTTGAGTTTAGAAATTAATCAGCACATTACTAGTTCCAAGATTTACAAAACTCATCCGGCTTACTCATATAGGAAGAAGCCGACCAGTTGTATAAAAATCCTTTATAGAAATCGTGTTCACTATTCTAATAAAGATACACGTAATAGGAGCAAGCCTATGTTCCAACATTGTAACCGCTGAACAGTAAATCAAAATATGGCGCGTAAATATTTTCGTGATCACTACTGGTGGGACCGATTATTCAGTTCGCTTTGAAAATCCTTTTGTTCTCGAACGAAAAAAATACAAGTATTTGAATGGACTCTATTTTGCAGGTTCTAGTCAGGTAGCACAGTCGGTTTACAAAAAGTCGAGCCCGTTTCGAACACACAGCCGGTGAATTTTTTTGCTGACCGCATGTGAATTGAAACCCACTGAAACTTTTGTCATCGCAGTTCGGCCATGTTACTTTTGTGACTAATATTTATATCAACCATGCTCTGTAATTGTTTTGCTGAAAGTATGTTTTCTGCAAAAAAAAAATGCTTTTTAGAAAAATAATAATCAACAAATACCCTTTAATTTTTCTAAACAAAGAGCTTAAAATCTCGGTTATAAGTTATTTCGAAAATAAATAATTCAAAACAAACTAGTTTTAGACAAAATATTACTAAAGAATTAAAACTTTTTCATTTACCAATATCAATAGCAAACAGGCTGTTCATTTCTTAATAAATAAACAGATGTCGATAGAAACTGGCGTTAATTAAAATAGGTTGTATATCAATAAATCCGGACGGGTGGATCCTTGCTAATTGCCGATTGCAATGAAGTGCAGAATCAGATGCAAGCGGACGCGACTCGCTGCAAAATGCAAATTCACGGCGAGCTAACAACAGCCAACGTAAAAATGTTTACGTAGTACGCTTGACCGCTTTTAATTGTTCTATTTAAATACAGAGCGCTGACATAAAGGCTAAAACCCTCCGTTTGCAGATCAAATTACATTCATTTCCATCTGGCTCCGTGATAATTAAAAACACATTTATATCGACGCTTTACATACTGGTTGCGTCAGGAAACATCATCGCTCTTTATCGGCTCAGATTCCAATGTTATATTCATTTAGATTTCGCTTTTTTCGCACTTTATAAACAGTTACATTGCTGGGCACCTTCCAGAATGAAAAACCACAATCCGCCACATAAAGCAAATAATGCTTAGCAGCCTTCATACACCTCTGATAAATTTAGAACTAGGTGTATAAAGAGGTATCTATTCGCAGGTTTTGCTTAGTCAAAACCTATTAAAGCGAGTGATAATTAACTTTTTAATGACTTCGGAACGTCGAAAGTGCGTAGCATGCATTTGTACATGAAACATCTGACTTAGCTACTAAGCACCAGCTTTTACTACTTAATCGATTCACATCAGCACAAATAATCCCACATACATACGGTAGTGTCATAGTTAAACCAGTAACTATATTACGTAATTTACCAATCATTCACAAACATAGCAGTGCTTTTATTTCTCTAACGTAATAATGAATAGGCACGCTATGCAAAGTGATCATTACTTTGGTATTCAATGATAACTATGGATATGGACCGCAATAAGACGGATGGTTAGGCTTATCCATCATTTGCCTGGCTATGCAGATGTTCCAAATATTTGTGCCGCATTCCGTAGCGCCTATACATGAGTAGGTACGGTGCATATTGAAAGTAGAATATTTAGGATAATTAAAACGCTGTCACAGTTATACTGATGGTAGGCATTAACAAATATAAGAGATAACATAGTGAGGCATGTAGCAAATTCGTAGGCGTGTAGCATCGGTTTCAGCTCGTAGACGTTATGTATTCGGCTCGTGCGCTCGTAGCCCGCTGGGTACGTCACAGTCAACAGTCACCAGGCGGACGAGGCGCGAATGCAATCCGGATTTAGCTCAATCAATGCATTCACTCGTCATGTTTACGTAAAATTGAGCAGAATCAATTTTCGTTTGCTCACTTAAAATTCGAACACATTCGCCGATATCCGGCGGCACAACGTACATTTCCTGCTGTCTAGTCAGCGTCTAACTGCACCCGTGGCGCGAACAAGCGGTGCCTCGACCACGCTGTGAGGGCATTCCATGTACCATTTTTATTTCATCATAATTCCGTTTTCAATTTCTAGCGTAGGCTATAGAGGCGGCGAGATTGGTGCGTAAAACTCGCGTAAACATTCGAGCGGTTGCGGAACGGTTACTCCCGACTGTAACCAGTTTATGCCGGTGTAGAATGTAAAGAGATAAGGTTCTTTATATGTGTAATCATTTTGTGTTACGACGGACTTCGTCATCCGTGAGTGTTATTAAGGCGCTTCTGTCCCTCCGCTCGCTCCACCAAGCTTTATGTTCCACGTTTTTTAAGTGCTTATACGAATGTATGAGCCCGCTAATTGCTTAAAGTACCTATTTGCATCTACTCACAAATGTATAAATCGAGCGCACTAGCTTCGGGTTTTATCTTACTCCTCTGAGTGAAATGACATCAAAACGTACATAATGGATACCAATTTTATTCTAAAGTAACGAGCGACGGTATGGCACATCGCTTTCTTCTTACTTGGAGCTCAATTTTATCAACGTCGGTATTTACTTTTTACTAGCGGCGCTTACTTTTTCGTTTCCCTATTTTCATCACTGTTATGCCGCGCAACAGCCATGAATTGGCGCAGTGTGATTACAAATTTAAGCCGTCGCAGCTAATATGAATGACAACGGGTCGACCTACTCGACATTCATTTCCCTCGGCGCACCTCTCTTATAATAACTTACACGGCAACTTCGCCTTAAGGTATCGATGTGTGCCTTACGAGCGCCACGTATGAGCCGACGGGAAAACATCTCGACTCTTTTCCACTCCACCTTCAAGCCACAAATGGCGCTACAGGATAAATCAAAATGCCATATTTGTTTGAAACATACAGAAGAAGCGTTTCAATAACGCTATAACATTATTTTTAGTACCCTCGCAACGCGCGCCTTATGATAAGGTAGTTTAATATCACACAGCCGTTTTATTTTAGAGTTTGAATGGAGCAAAATTACAGGGTGTCTACAATTTTGGGCGCTTCAATTGCCGATCCTCAAACAAAGTTATACATATCTGATGAAGGTGCAGACTTTGGCGCTCTATAATCCGGATTCGACCCTTGAATGCGAGCGAACGAGCGGGTGGTCGAGGTTTTAGAGTGGCCCTTCAATCAGCCCTTCCTTGGGGCGCGTCGCAGCGCGCGGGGCGAGGCCGGCGCGAGGTGGCGCGGGCGGCGGCACCACGAGGACTTTTGAGCTACAGGCTCTTTGACACGAGCCACTGGCGCACTCTTCAAGTAATGATTCATTCTGCTGATGACTGACGCGGCTAATGCGCCAGTTTCCCCTCCGCGATGTTTGCTTAAGGATTAAGGATTCGCTCACTCTAAATTACATTTTACCGCGTCGTCTCTTTTTAAATTATTTTGTTCATGTTAAATCTACATCGTATATAAAATGCAAATATTACAGTTTATTTCCGAGTATAGGATTTAAATCAAATTCGTTATGAATAAATTCGATTAAAATGGACGGTCTTAGAGGTTTAATGTAATGTGTCACTAGTCTGATGGGTTGGTTGGCTAATATTATAGCAGACAGCTGCATGCTGCTGCCCATTCTCCTAACGTAATGCCTTAGTTGTATGTCTATTACACTACCAGTATCGAAGTACAGTTTAATGGTGATAACATTCATTGTATTATGAGAATAACTAGACCTATGAAATATAATTCTACACTTCGGCCCAACCTACAAACGTTTCGAATTTAATCGCTGTAAAATACTGATGTGTATAAAACATTTAAAGTGTCTCTCGACGTCAGCTGCATTTTACAAAAACATTAACATAGCGGTGAAAATATTGGACAATGACGTGACGCGTTGAACAAAATGTGCGCCGAATGAATTGTAGCGATGTACGCACCACTGAGCCACGACAAAGTGTCCATTGTTGGTGGAATTCACCAATTCTAAAAGACAATAGCGATCCTCCAGCGACAGGATTGCGCACATAGTTTAAATCCCTAATCGATATTCAGTTATAATTTAATCCGTCATTCAAAAGCTCGTTCACATCGGTGGTCCCTGAAAAAGAGCTGCCTTCTTCAAACACACTGTTTTAGTTCCGCCGCTGCGCGCTGACGGCTTGTAAGGCTCTTGTAATGTACGTTTGATCATGTTTTGTATCATAACAGAGTGCCTGATCCCCAATTTAACATATTTTTCTTTCGGCCCACTTTTGACAAACTCTTCAGTAATAATTGTTTTAATCTACAAAAAATTCCAATTAAAAGTTTTTTATCTCTGCTGAAGCTTAGGCTCGGTTTGTAGGCAGCGGCCGAGCTCGACTCGGATTACATTTTGTTTATATTTTATTTTCACATTTAATTTACTGACCGCTGTAATGTCTGTTGATCTTTGCTGTCGTTACATAAATGATCAGCGTTTGTGTTTGCGCGCTCGCGTTAAGCAAAGGAAGAGCAGCTTTATATTTTCAATATTTCCTGTGGCAGCATAGTGAGGGCGTACGCCAATAGAATATAATGTATTCGGTTGATATGAGCTGGCAAAGGCGGATCGTTATCATGTCAAAGAAACTATCGCATTACCGGCCTCAAAAGACTGCGGTTTGTTTGACGTCAGGCGCGGAGGATAGGTTCTACTCAATAAGCTATAACTCAATTTTGATTATGAAAAATTATATTAAAACTATTATTAATCTAAATATAGGTATAGCTTCCACCGAGACCTTAATTATTCTCATTAATATTAGTATTCTAATTATTCAACAGAAAATCTTTTAGCATACGCATTAGCTGAAATATAACAAAATAATATAAACAAATTATCGAAAAGTTGTCGGTACAATTCGCGCCCAGATACTCAGATGCCACATTGATTCCGGCAATGATAATATTTCTCTTTAATTATTAACTAATAAAAACTCAAAAGCTTTGGCCATCACTTTCAATATTTTCATATTTTTATATCTCAAAATATATATTACTGATTCATTTCAGGTCGTTATTACTCAGCCTGGTATAATCGGTTAATATTAGTATAGATGAGACAAAAATATCAGTCATACAGGATACATGCTATGTGACAAAAGTATTCGTTAGACGAATCTAATATTTGAAACTTGTACTTTTCACAATTGATATCAAATCATAAAAAAGAAACCCTAAACCATTTCATATACAACGACTATATTATATATATATATATATATATTTTTCGTGCATCATGGTTTCGAGTATCGATGTTATCCGATTCACGTATCGATAACAATATATGGTAATCGAAACATCATACATACTATCGCCGAGTACGAAAGACATTAGTCTTTTATTCGGAGCGATAGAATGTTATTCCGTAGACACGAGACGGTTGCATCGCCGCCGCATATCAAAGCATAGAATGTCATTCTCCTTAATACATGTCGAATGACGTTGGAGTTTATGTAAATCGTGATACCTACACGCTCGGAATATTTCGGTCGGTGCGAAACGTCGTGGTAATGTAAAAGGCAACTTTTTACGCATTCACACCGTGTACCTATTAACGGGCAGTCTCCTTTAAAGATATTCCGAGAAGGAAAATCATATCAACTGTGAAGCGAGTCGATGAACAGATTTCCGAATAGAGAAAGCTTTCACTTGTTGTTATTCTGTTACCGAGTAGCTTTACGGAATGCTCATTTTCTCTCGAAAGTTCTTTAATAACGCGACAAAAAGTGGCCCCCGCTTCGATTTAAATCTGACTACGTTTATAAATGAATTAAATCCATAATGTTATTTAAATGTGTTGAGATCTAATCTGGTCGCTCGAGTTTTGTTTTCGTGTGTTTCATTAGAGTGAAGGCGGCTTCCTGTACAAAGTATCGCGTTTCATGTGTCAATGAAAAGTAAATTTCACATTTCTGTCTGTATATAAATGTAATTAAAACACGGTTGTTACAAATTCAACAGTAAATATAAAGCTCTTAATTAACACAGCGGTCAAAGTATTAATTTCACCATTAATTTTGAGTAATTGCGCTTCGTTATAATTTAGACAGATATTACACAGCTTAAACTGTATTTATGTTGTTTTTGTACTTTTTCTAAGCACATGTATCTTCGTCCGGCCTTAATTGGTATAAACGCGAGTAATATTATGATGTATGGATATGAAAATGAATAGGGTAGCGCAATTTATAATTATTATTTTGATATATTAAAGCGGAATTTGTATCTCGATGGGCATCCGCCTTAATTACAACTTCGGGAAATATTCATAGAAATATTTTTGCTAATATTTCCTTTTTTTTTTCAGGTACGTTACATATAATTCCATCGCTATTCACAGGATTAGGTAAGAATATTTTGTTAATTTGTTTACAGGAACATTTATCTTTATAGTCTTCTATTACAAAAACTGCACGTTCTACGTACTTTTAACATAAAAATATAACAACTTACATATACCTACATAATACAAAGTTTTAACAAAACATAAAAATATCAACTAATTTACTTTGCTCCTTTTGGTTTCACAAAGCTCACCTCAACATCTACATAATTATATATATTCGCAATAGGTGAAGGTTGATCGTAGAACCTTCTTAAAGTTATAATAATATTGTTTAAAATATCAAAAACTTCATGAGCTTGTGATCTTATAACATATAGCAAGCTACGGCAAGATAGCAGACTAGTGACGGTATATTCATTAACATGAGGTTATAGCATTTAATTAATAATAAATAATTTAAATGATATTTGCTTAATAATAATTGGCTTATGTTTAACTTATCACCAGATATAGTAAAATATAACAGTCAAAAATAATAAATGATCACCAAAATTAAAACCACATTATATTTAAAGAGATCAAAATAAGTCGACGGAGCCCCGCTTGGCGGAGCTCCTATTTTTGGGTGGGTTTAAGAAGGAATCTAACTTTTTTTTTTTACTTTGCGTAATGCATTGACGCATACACCTCCGCAGGGGCGGGCGGAGGGGTTATGTCGGACTCCCGGGGTAAAAGAGAAAGATGGAATAAGAATAATGTACCTCCTGGAATACCGACTAAACCTACCACGGTGTTCCTCGACAAAACCACTATCGACGGGGCCGCGCGAATTACTTGCACATGCGGCCGCGATCCCGCCGAGAATTCGGCCCGCCGTATGAAACGGCAGGCCACTACACGATAAGACCTACCCTATGGTCACTTCTTAATAAAACCCTACTGTCTCCCCCCTAGAGAGGAGACGGACTCGACACTGAGGCGCACGTGGGAACACGCACGCCGCCTCTCGAACCTGGTGCTGAACGGGTGGTGAGCAGGCTCACGAAGCCCACCACCCCTAGGTCAAACCTCAGGGTGGCTGGAGGTCATCTCGCGCCCTCCGACGCCCGGTTTTGCGGTTGGAGAGAGGGTTTAGACTCTCCCTCTCCCGCTCCGCCGCCTCCTTGATGGAAATGAATTCCTCATAAAAGGAGGCGACGGCATTCCACGACCTCTCACTTCGGACCATAGACTGAACTACGGCCGGGAGCAAGAGGGCAACCAATCCGACTGCCGCGATCAACTCACGGTGCTGCGATGCCCAGGCGGGGCAATCCGCCAAAGTGTGCAGCGCCGTGTCCTCAGCAACGTCACGGCAGTCGCCGCAGTGGTGACAACCGGGCGTCTCTTGCCGGCGTATACGACACAGGAACTGGCCAAAACAACCTTGGCCAGTCATTACCTGTGTCAGCTGGAAGTTGAGGGCGCCATGCCTCTACTCCAGCCACTCCTCAAACACGGGACTTACCGCCACACCTCGAGAGCGGGACGAGCTGGTCCTTCGCTCCGAGCAAACGCCTCCTGGCGCCAACGATAGACCGATGCCAGGAGCGCCGCTTCCAGGTCCCATGGCAGGAAGCAACCTAACATAACCTAACCCTTCCGAGACGGAATGTAGTGATTTGAGGCGTATAGGTGCTCGTTATGATATATTTTAGTAAGCATATTTTGCTGCGCAATCAGTACTTTTGGTGGTCATTATATTTAATCCCATAATAATTAACCTTTACTGATACCAATACAGAACTATCAACAAAATACAAGTTTGTAATGAAAAACATATAATAAAATATATGTATATTAGTTTTTGCACATCCAGATTAGCCAGAATTGTCTATATTAATTTAATATAGAAAGTAAATAGTTAAAATAAACATAAAAAATTAAACATTAGTTCACGTTAAAATCAAAGAAACAATATTCATCTCCAATTATATTAAATAAAAAAAGCACTTGGAAGCTTATTCTATTACCATACCTTCGTGTTATACACTGATTTTATCAAAGTTAACTTATAACCTAACTCCTATGTGTCTATTGCCATTGAACCAGGGGAATCGCCGATTATAAAAGGTTAAGCCTCTTGTCAGACTTTTTCGGGCTCGTAATTGATATCAGCCGGAGTGTGAGCGAAGGCTTAGCGACGTTTTGAGGCAATGAGTCATCATTGATCACCATTCAAATTGGCCGAACGATACATGACCATTTAAATTAACCAGTAGTGTATAAATATTGGAATAATAGACAATCACACTTCTAAATCACGGTTATAAGGAAGCGTTTTACGACTATAATACGCCATCTTTATTTCGGTTTTCCTTCAAAGTGCATCATGGCAGACTTCGCTGTTACTTGAATTGCTTAATAGAAAATTAAAGCACTTTGTCAGATCCAAAAACCAAATCTGTGCCTTCCGTTTGGAAGTTATGCATGCAATCAGCTATTGTTTTACACTTGACCAAGACAGTCAGACATTAAAATAGTTATGTCATACGCGAAACTTGCTAAACTTAGATAAATATAATTGAACCCTGTCATTTTAAAAGCCTTAGACCATCAATAATTCTAATTATAAACAGTTCAGTTGTTTTTTATTAAACTTAATATACAACAACATCCCATCATTCATAAATAAAAATCATTGGAATAACGATATAATTAATCCTTTAAGCGGCGACACAACGGCGGGTCTCGAATGACCGATGCTCACACTGAAACTGTATGTCAATCGACGTATGTGCCATTCTGATCAAAGTACAACGTGTTCATTATCTCATCCGTTTCGTTATATTTATTTAAAAACATTTATTTTAATACATTGTATTTGATATTTGACTGCTCGGATGGCGCAATGGTCTAAGTCACTAAGTGCTCAACGTCGTGTTCAGTTAATACTGAATTTTATATTTTTACATACATTTAAGATCACGTTTCTCTCGTTTTGTGGCTACAAAACTTGTATTTCTGAAAATATATATTGAACTAGATTTTAACCGCGGCTTCGGTTAGGTTAGGTTAGTCTTTTTTTCTGGATGAAATAACCCATGACCTTTTCTGTACTCCTGACAACGTGTATGCGAAATTTCATGATGATTGGTCGAGCAGTTAAAGCGTGAAAGCGTAATAAATAATCAAACTCACATTCGCATTTATAATATTAGTTAAGACACATACGCATTGCTACGTGGTTAATCGTTTTGGCGCTGTGGAAAAATTAACCATTTTTATAATTTCCAAACATAAAAATACAAACATGTAAAATTTGGAAATAATAAATATATTTTTTTAAATCGCAAAAATACTCATTTCTTAAGTATATCCGATATCCTAAGAATATGGCACTTAACTTGTTCTGCCTTTTACGAAAACCCTTATCAACATATCAAGTCAAAGCCAATTTATTGAGCACCTCGCCGGTTTTTGTAATCATGTAACATATTAGTGCTAATCTGTAGCGATATATAACCGACGGAGATAAATATAGGAGCAGTTGTCACCATCGTGCGGGGCGGAAACGGTGCATCCGGTCCTTCGGGACGAACGGATTTTCTTACAACTCGAACATGCCCGCAGGACACTACCGAAAATACTTTATAAAGGTCTCTCTCACACTTGATATATTGTTACCGGATGTTTTATATCGATTTGTGCTTCAATGGGGATAAAGTGTAAGAGGAAATATAAAAAGGTAATACTTTAAAATAAATAAAGATCGTATTGGTACAGTTAAGTGCTGGATTTATGTGCATTTGATACAAGTAAAACACATCGTAAATCCGACACTTAGTGCTGCTTTTATATTTTAGAACCATCAAATACATTATAAAACAAACTTATAACCGTAAAAGTGTTTTCCAACAATGTTCACGTAAGTCTGTAAGGTTCTTACAAAGTTGTCGAGTACTAAGAGCACTAAAAGGCGGCAATGCGTTAATCCGAGTGCCGATATCGGAAACGCGTTCCGCTCGCCGCCCCCGAATATAATATAAATAAGAATCACGTATGTAATAAGGCGGGGCCGGGGCCGGGCAGGGCGCATTCCTCACACGTCGCGGGGCTTCCCGAGGCTTAGTCGAACTTGGCCCATTACCCACCACCACCGGCGGAGATTTCTCTATACGACCTCACTGTTCCGAACCTCTATCAACATTTTTAAGTTTGGAACCATTTGAACAATACAAATTATTGCAACTTTGGCACGCAACAAAATATCCTTTGAGATTTATCCAGAATACATTTAAGCTGCAATGTATTAAATTAAGCAACGTATGTATATCGGCAAGCTATAATTTATATTAAGCATACAGTCCTTAATGTGCCTGAATAATAATTATAAATTACAGCTTAAAATAATTACAAATATTTTCCTTTCGTATTCATTTCATTTATTGCTATGCCTCAGCACACAATTATTTATTTTATTTAATCTCTCTATGTCATTTTTAATAACTTAATTTATTTATATCCGAACAAATTCAAAGATGACAGATTTCAGGCATTTAATTTAAAACACTTTCTGTGTTAAATGAAATCTCCATATTTATATTATTATCATAATATACTACCGCTACTGTTATTATCATTTTCCTAATTTACGTTTTAATTAAAAGCCCTATAAATATCTTTATATATGTATGTATGTATATTGTACAAAGCTAAAATGTTATTTTACATATACCTATATTTAAAAAAATCTAAAAATAAAGAGCTATGGTTCGCATAGATGTACTTTGAGGTTAAAACGTAATGCTTAATGGAATATGAGCAGACAGTTCCACAGACGGCCGGCCATTCGGTAGCGAGTGTATGGGCCGGCTATTTCATAGGGAAGAGTACCGCCTGACCTAATTAGATTGTTTAATTAGAACGCGCACCGAATAAAACCATAATCGTATATAAAGGTACGTGGCCTTAAAATTAATATATAATGTGTGACGTCCTACCTACTTACGGGAACTTACACGAATAAAACGATAAGTAAAATATAAGTATACGTTTAGGTAGATACGCAAGTTCAGTTTATGGCTGTATACAGCCTTTACGTTAATACCGTATCGTGTGCTGTCGTGTGTGACATTCCCGTCGAGGTTTCACGAAACCCCACTGACGAGAATGTTAGTTTGTCGAGTTTTAGTACGATCGATAATGAGAAATTTGCCCTGCAACTGAATAAAGAACATTCTTTATACCTGGTATAAACCAACCGAAATATGACTGCATAAACAGCTACAAACTACTTGAAATATGAATACATATTAAAATATACAGTCTTATTTTACATGTAACATAATGCGTCAAACTTTGATAGGTAATACCGGCAAGTAGACTTGTATTAAAATCTTCTATCTTTTTCTTTTCGTGTGGTTAGTGGCCAACCTGTTGTCAAGAGTTGTTCAAGCCGTAGGCCCGTAGGCCTCTGACATGGCTTAACGACTGCTGTCAATTCGACAACAACTGGGACCGACTTTTTTTACGTGCCATCCGAAGGACGGAAATGCTCAGATGAAATACCACTAAGCGGTCTCCCATCTATAGACTGACCGCACCCAACGTTGCTTAACCTCGCTAATCGTTTACCGGTCAGTGAGTGCAACTAGCTATGAACGCCTCATATATTCTATATACATCGACGATGGATAAAGTGATATTATTTAAGCGCCATTTTTATTCTAGGGATCTAGTTTATATACATATATTATTTAAAATCATAAAAAAAGAACGATATGCATGTATTAAAATATATCTTTAAAATCAATATATTAATATCGCATAAAACTCTACTTATGTCACTTTTATCATTTGATGAGAATTCACACTACTAATCGCGAGAGCCGAAGACCAATTCTCTGTTGAAAGTATTATTGAATTATCTGTTAGAAACGATTCTGTAAAAGTTATCGCAACAGAATATAATATTCACCTCTACCTTACCTTAAAAAGATTTACAGGCATAATGTTACACTACGTGAATTTTCTCAATAAAATCGCACCATTACATATTAAACAGAAAACACGAGGATTCGTAAAATATATTGGTTCAATTCGCGATCAAATAAAATTTTTATCGGCAGCTAGTACAAGGCAATCAGTGCAGTTTTAGTGGCGCATGCTCCCGAGAACACAGTTTATGTAAATCGTCTGCGGTGGAACAATCTCAATTGGAGGTATTATGCGATGATATTGGAACCGCCGCCCACCGTGGGACTATAAGCTAATAGACAATATGCACATAGATTGCATCTTACGTGTAAACATCAATGCGTTTAGCTAGCCAGTATGCGTTATTATCGAGCAATGAATACCAACGTTGTCCAAGTTATTGTCTCTCAGTGTTATTTGGTAATAACGTTATTACATGATATTATCTACCAAGTATTAAATACTCTCTAAGGTCCATAACATAATAATTATGTAGTTTAGCCACGATGGGTTTAATTATAATAATGATATTGGTTACGTTTATAAAATGTTTCAATGATGGGCACGGGCCTTCCTTCTCGATATGAGCAGGGCTAGGTCGGTATCCACCATACTAGTTCAGAGTGGGTTTGCAGACTTTATATAATTATTGACACTAAATCTTAACGAGACTAGATATATTACTTTTAGTCATCGTGTCAAAACTCAACCAACGCCTGAACATCATATTAAAGCTCATACTTCTGACTCAGATAATAACTGCAACTGTCAAACACTTACTCGCTCATCAACAATTAAATACTTCGGCATTGTAATAGATAATTGTTTAAGTTGGTCTCCACATTTAGGTCTAATCACAACTCGAAAAAGGAAATTAATGACCGTCTTCAAAAAACTAAGATATTCTGTAGATACGGCAACTCTGCTATGCGCCTATTTCGCCCTAGTACAGTGTCTGCTTTAGTACTGCATAGTAACTTGGGGTGGAATGAGTGGAACAAATCTGCTTCGTTTAGAACGCGCCCAAAGGCCAATACTAAAAGCGATGCTCGGCAAACCCCGTAGATATAGTACTGATCTGTTATATAGCGAGTGTCCGGTGCTTACAGTAAGACGGCTTTTTATCATGGCAGCAGTAACCCATAAGCACAAAAGTCGAGTTTAAACCCGTATTAAAGCGAAACAAAACCAGAATTTGTCGGTCGGAGCAACATAAAACGGACCTTACGTGGCGCCAATATTATGTAATAAGTAATCATCTATAAAACATAGCTTGCATAGCATAAATTACTCGTTTAACGTGCTAACAACTAAACACAACCACACACATACATACACACCCGCATCATACCCACACACACACACACACACACACACACACCACACGCGCGCACGCACGCACGCACGCACGCACGCACGCACGCACACACACACACACACACACACACACACACACACACACACACACACACACACACACACACACACACACACACACACACACACACACACACACACACACCCACACACACTCACACGCACATTCACTCATTTAGTAGTGTAAGTCTTAATATTTAACGTAACCTTTATTTATTAAATTTTAGATTATAAGTTTAAAGATACGTTTAATAACTAAAAGTAATTATTCTGTTGCAAAACCGAGCAATGCTAGTTGTGTATAAATCGTTCTAGATGGAAGGCGCTGGCGACTATGACATACTAGTACTGTCGTCAACGGTGACCTCTTATTGATATACATATTATGGTTCGCTTGTGCACTAGTTAAGTAGTTAGTACTTGTTTAAGATAAATAGTTTAAGATAAATTTTTTGTCAGTAATAAATTATTTTATTATTATTATTATACTTCTTAGAGACATTAGCAACTTTTAGACAAACAGGTTCTCTCATGATATTTTTCTTTACCATTAAAGCAAGCGATAATTAAATAATCCAGTAATAGACCTAACTTAAGACTTAATGGTATGTGGCAGTCTAAAGGTTTCCCCACTAAGCTACCGCTGCTGAGTAGAGTTTACGAAAGTTTACTAATCATTGCGTCTGAACTGGACAAAACCTGTGTTACCGAGATAGTCAGTAGACTGTGTATTTCAATTACTCAGTCGAACTTAAAAAACAATATTGTAAATAAAAGATCTAAAATGTTTGCTCCAAAAGCATTCAAGGAAAGAAACACACATATTCATGCAGAAGGCAAACGAACATATTTTACAGAAATAACATTTAAAAATAAAATTTTGCTTCGCTTACAGAGAATACTATTTCGTAGACGCGGCACGCAGCGAGCCGTGACAATCGCTGTACAAACTTGCCTCTTGCTCTACGTAAAATATGGCTGACTGTAATACTTTATAATAATATTTATTGTATCCATAAATTTTTCATTAATATTTCTTCACGACTTTTGTCCTCATATGAGCTACGGCGTAGCAGTTACTTACGCAAGTTGCCTATAACTACATATACATAATTTATTATGCTATGTTTTATACACATAAAAGTATAGTAGTTAAGTTTGCTTATTTGTTTGCAACAAAATACGTAACATTCAATACATCGCTAACAAAGAATTTACACGTTAAAAGAAAATATAAAAAGACTGATGAAGAGTAGAGGAAAGAATTGAGATATACTCGCATATGCAACACTTATATAAAGTAACGTGTCCACTTATCACTGTGCAAGAATATATGTCGTCTATGAGTTACAAATATAATTATGTAGAGATACGATAATTCCACTGCCATCTGTGTATACAGGGTAGTTGTTCCGTTCGTGTTTCAAACTTGCAACACACGGCGCAATCGTATCGACGAGCCGACCACTAGAATCATTGCATTGTACGTGGAATATTCATCAGATTAGAGGATTACGATCGAACACGTGGTCTCGATAGATCCTTGTATCGAGAAGCGTGTATTATACTCGAGAACGAAGCCGCTGAAATCAAATTGTACGTTGTTTGTAAGTCTTCTAACAGTATCTAATTACTGTTTGAGCCATAATGCAGGCAGCGTGTAGTTTAAAAAGTGTTAGCTTAAGCGTAGTCATGTTTCACGGTAGTACGGACCCAGTTGTAGTGCAATAATTTGGAGTTTATTTGCGATCTGGCCATTAGCAAGTTAATTATTCAGTGGCGGACTAACTTCGTGCGGCGAGTACGCGTATGTGCCACGCTGATATTGCGCTCTTATTCATATTTTCATTAATTTCCACAAACATACTGCTGCCGACTTGTTTCATTATTACTCTGCCAGCAAGTGTACTTTATATTTTATTTTTCTTTACTTATATGACAAAACTGAATTATATTTAAGCAAAGTAGTCCATCTATTTATGAGTCTTGTACACGCGGGTAATCTACGCAGGTTGAGGCACTTGCGCGAGTTGTATCCATCATTTAAACGATCGATGCGAGATACCCATGCAAGAAACCAGTTTGATTTACTTGCGCTGATATAGCCCGCGTGGATAGCCTACGCGTGTAAACTCCGCCAGCTTTATACGTCGTGTACAAAAAGTTACACTTTAACTAAAATAAAGCAATCGAAATCATCAACCAAACCAATATGGACAGCCACTAGCCTTAAATAAACCAACTGCTAGTTGAGTCTAGGAATCTTTTTACTCCTTTTGTCGTCGCTAGAAGGTTTAGTGGTAATAACTACGTGGTAATATTAAAATTCAGCCGTAACTAGTGTGATTAAAAGACGAATCCAACTCCACTTGGAAATAATAAGACCAGGAATATTTTTTTATCGTAAGGTTTTTTTTTCATTGCTAGTATTATAAATGTGAAAGTTTGTCTGTGCGTTTGCCATTCCTTCACGTAACAACAAAGCAGGGGATCAACATGAATTATGGTATATCGATAATTTATGGGTCGGAGAGAGTACGGTCTCTGTAGGGAAGTTATTTTTCTGTAAATCACGGGAACGAAGCCAATGATTAACATACAATATCAATATATTTAAATTTAACTAGCGTCCGTGGCTCCGTAAAACCTTATATAAATAGTTCTGTTTAGTTTTAAAACACTTCCTCAATCTTCTACTTATGCTAGTTTTGGTATTTTAAGTAACAGCCCTCAAAATACACCATTTCTGCTTTTTTATTAAGCTATTTAATGATATTTCCTTCCACATATTTTGGTAAATGCATATGATAAGTTTTTAATTTGCCGAAACAATAACACAACATAATATGTTGTACACAAGATATTTACAAAGGGTATTGGCGTTGCAGTAAATCCTGAGTCAAAGCGCGCCCGTATGAAGTGTCCTAGAGACAATATAGGGGCTCGCTCTCAAACAGATAAGATAACATAGTTTGAATTGGCCATTATGAATCGGGGATAGTGGGGCTATTAGTACAACGCCTAATATTGGCGTCGGATATTCACAGGTAATATCACCAGCAGTTGGCAACAACTGAACTGAAACAAAAATATGTTACATAACCTATTCTTCAAAAGGAAGTCTTGGAAGGGTGAAATGCCTCTCGAGAATTTCTTTAGACGTAACACAAGTTTGAAGGAGAAAGCCGTATATTTTTAACACTAAGTTTCCTTTTGTAGGAACAGGCTTCTTTTGTTGCTATTCATTTGGCTTGTTCATTTAAAACTAACTGGTATACGTAATAAGTAAGTTTGTGCACGTAACCAGCGGAGCATCGGCTTTAGTAAGTTGAGCAAACATTTGCCTCCGTTATGATATTGTGCTTAATAGGTATCGCAACTACAATACAAATTCAAAGACATTTCGTGCATCGAGTTTAGAGCGTCTGCATCCTCGGCGGGCTTCACACCAACTCTGTCGACTGCAAGATAATAATTTATTCACATGTAAACTCGTCCTCCCACACAACTTAGATTGGACTTAAACGAGTATGTTGTTAGCGGCGCGTATTATGCTTAATGAAGTTAAACGTGTCCCAAACAGGGAACTTGACGACTAGACTCGGGACCAAATTACAATGCCGCACTAACATTGTTGGTGAGGCCTCCGAACGACGCTACACTTAATAATTGAAGGTTTTACTTTATCATCGCGTATGGCTCCATGGGGAACCCTATTTAGTGAAATATAAGCAACTCCAAAGCATACTCATATAATGGCAGTAATGTTTTAATGTTGTAGAAATATTAAATAGTCAAACATAACCACTTTGTTAACAATACAATATCTACCAACAACATATTTACCTGCATATCGTAAAGTATTTGCAGGAACATCTAGACTAGTGCCTTAATTTAGATCAAGATAGTATTTAAATAAGTCACTCGGTGTTTACCTTCTCTTTTCCCCGTGGATAGGAACAAATAAACACACTTACGCAAATATAATATAGTGCGCATATTCATAATATATTACATCCCGGTATCAAAGCGATAAGATTTTATGTCGAGAGGAAAAAAATATTAATGAAACACATAAATTCCGCCAGAATATTCACAATCACACTTAGAAACTTAACAGCCTAGAAAACACGTATAACGGAATAAAAGTCAACTCGTACATCACAAATGAGTGTTGCTACATACGGCGAGGTGGTCAGTATAAATAGTAGGTTTCAGTGGCTACTTTAATAGCAATAGTTTGTAACCACATCAACGTAACTACGTTTGAAGGTAGACGGGCAGCTAAGAGGCCATTACAAGACGGGTCGTATGAATTATTTGTAGTGGCAGTGAGCACGCGACGCGGTTCGGGTAATCGAGTAAATTATTGTACCGCCGATAGAACCCTGCCCCGCTTACCGCTACGACGTGCTACGAAGCGCTACGGACATACCGACTTTATATATATCATGTCTATTTTAGTTAATGGTTTATAATATCATAACTTGTATTCAATACTAAGCAGTTCTATACATGCAATGATAATGCTTAGCATTTTATTACGTTTACATGTATAATACTTATTAGAATTAAAAATATGTTGCACGCTTTATCACGGTTCATATTTTTAATACCAATTATATTATTTTTAACTTTAGTCCTTATACATAGATATATGCTAAATATTATGCATCTGAAACGCTGAGAAATTTCAGATACATTTTGAAAAACCCTTCAGACAGAAAAAAGTACCATAGTTACATTGAACTACACGTAACTCAAAAAGTGCTTCTTAACATTTGAACATATTTTCAAAGATTAATTAGTTTGTATATCAGATTAATATTGCCTTTTATGGACAAGCGTACTTGAAGAAAGCAATACGAATGTATGTAATATAAACACGTAACCTACCTATCTGGGTCACATAAAAGCCATGTTTCAATTTAGTCATTGGAAAGTCGTTCCGGCCTGTATAAAACGGGTAGTAATTAAAGATTTAAGGCGTAAGGCGCCTGACGGGCGCGCCCGACGTGCATGCGATGTTTTGTGCTCTATTTAAACAACAAACATAACTACTGGGCAAACTCGAACGTGAACATATCCATACTTGTCACTTGTCAGCGTGCTGTGTCATTATCGAGCGACGTTTATATGAAAAATATTACCACGGTAATGGTCAGTGAACATTTTATAACAGTCATTGCATGTCACTCATATCGGCTGTAAGCTATGGTATATAGTACTCAATTTATGATGAATTGTATTAATCGTTAGTAGGCGGAAGTTTTATAAAATAATTACAAATCCACCTGTAATTTAAAATTTAGTTAACGTTTTTAAGAGAGTCGTCTGAGGTTACGTAATAGAAATAAAGTACGTAATCATGCTAGCTATTTACGTACGGATATGAAAGTTACGTAAATAGAGCATGATTGCATAACAACGTCAGGGACTCCGAATTTGATACAATTCTCAGTATTTTCTTTACTTAACTTTACAGAAGAACAGGTATAATTATACCATTAAGTTAAAAGATCATTGACTTCGTACGTAATATAATTTTAGCTAATCTAAAAAAATAAATTATTATCAGCTTACGGGCACATAGTAAGTAAATTTAAACTTATATTCCTGCTTTTATTGAGTCGCTGGTGCTGCAGTATAAGAATGCGTTTATATTTGCGATCGCTAGAAAATATGATAAAAAAAACGTATCATCGAAAAAAGTCCATGTATGACATATGGAATATACTATAGAAAGTATAAAGCAAGTAAGTAGAAAGCAAGAGGACCTATATCGTGGATTTTTAAAAACTAGCGAAAACCAGCTTAACCGGTCGTATACCGCCGGCTCGCATACCAGCCGGCAGATTTGTACCCGTCGCAGGCCGGTGGCTCGCATGCGAGCCACCAAATTGGTGCCAAAACGCCGCGCGCCGCCTTCGCTTTAGCTTAAGCTAACGTAAAACCAATTTGGTGGCTCGCATGCGAGCCACCGGCCTACGACGAGTACAAATCTGCCGGCTGGTATGCGAGCCGGCGGTATACGACCGGTTAATAAACCTCCGCCAACCTCTGAAGATATAAACAACGAATGGAGTCCACCAGTTAACGTTATTATTATAATACATTACATTACAAAACTAACAAATAATCTCCCACTAGTAATTCCATTCATACTTGCTTGAATATAAGCCTAATAACTTTGATTCATTTTTTACCTCTATAATCCTAATTAAAAGCAAGGTAAGTATTTATGGCACAACTGCAATATAATATTACATTTAGTATAACGTTTAATATCACTTTTGGAGTGATTATAATTACTAGCACAACTCTGCGAGGCTATTAAAGCCACTAAATATGATTATCTATCGAGAATTCATAGTTAAAGTAGGTAGTGCCGACAAGTACACCGGGTGGCCATGACGCTAACCCATATATCAAACTTCACATGAATAGCTACAACAACGATACGTGTTATATGTGCACAGCCTTTCATAACACACACATACGTGGTTAGTGCTAACTATCTTAACTCGTTTATGATACGGTTATTTGAATGCTCGGTATAAATGCTAGCTGTCGAAATGATGATGTAATACGGTTCTGCCTAGGTTTCGGGAATACAGGCGTGAGAGTACGCAAAATTTACTTTCTCCTTATATCTTTTTTCCAAGACTAAGGTTATGTACCTCAGTCTTAGCTATTTGTCTATGTATACTATTTCCTCGAAAAATTTAGACATTTGTATATGTCCCGCCCAATTCGCTTTATATGGTTAAGACTTATGTAGGCTACCTTATTGTCTATCGATCTCAGTTCTAAACCTTCTGCGATAAATTTCCTAAATGAAAATTCTATCACTGACTCAAGTACCAAACTCGCAATCTACATATCCACGTGTTGCACTTAATATTACACCATACACGAACGTAATAATCAAAAATGAGAAAAATGTCTTATTAATTCTATCAATAATGTAGAGATTTTCAAGAATAAAACCGATCACTGGCCAAATATTACAGAAAACAAAAATCTGACAGCCAAATCTTGGCAAAGATTTTCAAAATTAGAATATACGGCACTGTCACAAAACATACGCTGTCTCCGAATAAAGCCAACCGAAAAAACGGCTCAATAAAACCCTAAAATTTACTGCAGAGGCTGTGTAGTGGCAGTTCACAGTTTGTTATAGGCTTAATACACGCGAAAGCTTTCTTGAGGTGACTCGACTAAACCAAGTTCGTGTCTAGTTGCGGTTGCCTGAAACTGTAGCTCCGGGAATAACTGGGACACTCACCGCTATCCTACTTTTTCTATTTTCAACGTGCTTGAAACAATGATATTGTGGAGATGAAGCTTTACTCTTTACTTACGCTGAGAACTTGACAGTAGATTCTCAAGTTTAACTTTCTACTGCTCGCAAACTATAAACGCTTTGCGGGATATTATATGTCTGTGCTATCTCTGTAGTTTTCGAGTTATGAAATAACTGCATGAGAGTTATAAGTGCAATAACTAGTACAATAAACTTGCAACATTATGCTTTTATGTGAAATTTAATATGTTGGGCCTACGATGTAATATCTATATATCTCGGCTAATTTTGGGTTGTTTGAAATAGGTCCGTGTACTAATACAAATAATTAAAAACGTGGGCATGTCCAGCTAATGACAAGGATGTAAATAGATTTTAAAATGTATGTCTAACTTTACCTAAAACCTGCAAATTATTTATACAAAAACACTTACTTTACGCGTCATTCAAGCGAAAAATTTTAGGAGCATGTCAAAAGAGTTTAAACTCATTTAATTGAAAGGAAATCAAGCGGAGTAGATTTTCATCCGTAAGAACCATTTTTGTTTACACATGAAAAGTATTTGAACCTGAAACCTCGGCTGCGACGGCGCCAGCGAACCGTGACTAACATAACGGCGCATCCCGGCCCGGAACGAGCTAACAACACTTTCATTTATGTTACACAACTCTCGGCTATTTGCTTAATAAACGCTCGTTAAATTAACATACCCACCGAATAGAGGTTCTTTGAGACCCACTTAGGCTCGTTGAGCTTTGACTTTTTGTACACTAACACTTGTATACTCGCCACCGGCTTTTTATTATTCACTAAGTGAGAATTAAAATTGTTCCTTGTACAATTTTCCTGCCCCAAAGCGCCACTTATATAAACGTGTGGTTATTACGATCGCTATCTACTTATCTGAATATGTGGAGCGCAAAATACTTAGCCCTAAAATTGGGTGTCGTGGCAAGTGTACATACAAAGAAACAAGATGAGTTGGAAACAGCCGGTAGAGGCGGGAGACGCAACGCATCCGGTACACGAGCACCGGCGAGCGGAAGTCGACTCACCGCGACAATCACGACAACACGCCATCTTGCCGTATTCGCCACAAACCTTTGGCTTTAATGGACTTTCAGGACAACGTTAAAAAGTATTTACCGTGTTGAGTACTATTTTAATACGGCTGGAAGCCCCAAAATGATCATCACCAAATAAAGGGGCAAAAAGCGACCCCTGATAAACCGGTGCGCGTATCTAAATCGGACTAACAAGAATACATTGGTTTTTTACAAAGTACCTTTCGACTAAATATTGGATACCGAAACTGCGTAACACACAATGTTCTAAGCCAATTAGTTGGTCATTTTTGCAGTGGCACGGCTGTGTTTACGCGGAACCGGCCTAAGCTGGAATAAGCCGGTTATGCCCGGTTCGAATCTAATTAAAGGACACCGTTTCGTCCAAAACGCTGACAGTTGCCATTTGACGCGTTTTAATTTTATGTTGCCATCCTGATAGATACGACGGTTAATTGGTTTGTTTTTACAATGTCGCCGTACTCATATTATTTGAATGTTCAACACAATAATGTAAGAAGCAAAGAGAAATAAAAAGTACGAATGAATAATTTGATCAAGTAATGCAGCAACCGCAGTCGCTCAAAATGAATACAATTGTTTTGTTTTTCCTCGGTAAATTTATTCGTTGTTTAGAATAATGAAACGGGCCCGTATTTGCTCAAGGAAATCCATTCTCTAACAATTTAAGACGGAGCCGCCTAATGTGTTGCAATTTTTCGTCTATAATAACAGTATGCAAATTATATACAGGCTCAGTGGTTATGAACAAAATACGGTTCTGGGTATCCATTTAGTTATACTGTTATTAACCAAAATCATTACGTAAACAGAAGCGCTGTAAACGTTGTAAAAGCGAAGCGGTGGGATCGATCCCAAAGCGGAGTGGTTGCATAAGCGTACTATAATTGTTTCACATGAGTTCGAGTAGGTAGCTCCGGTGCCTACGACGGTGACTACCTATTTTATTTATCATAATTTCGCTATCGCTTGTAACATGATGTACACAAAGAGGCACGCTCCGGTCGACGTACGACATTAAGTAAAAGAGTTTCGTGAGCTGTAATTTAGTAGAAAGCATTGAAATATTCGTGTATAATCTGAATAACATGCCGATATGAACAACGGGGGAATACGGAGGAACGTTAGGGTGTATTTTATCCAATATTAAACGTTTAGGGAACTGCGAGTGGAATATTTTACGAATTACGCGAGGGCTTTTACAATATTCAATAAGATAATAGATGGAAAGAGTGTCTTCATCAAAATATATATTTGGGAAATTGTTTAATATGTTTATGATTTCGTAATGAAGCGGTCCTCTTAATTATTTTATGTTTGACTTCAACGCATTTCGTTTCGGTTTTTATAAGAGTTTTATACAGACTATACCGACTAGGCTATAATCTTTTCATTGAACCTTACTTATTCTTTAGTTTGACACCAATTGTTAACGAGTTCTTAAGACCAGTTTAGTTATCCGTTCGAAAGGTCAGTCGCTAGGTAAAGTTGCGTAAAAAGTTCTTTTAAAAATAGCAATAATACTAAACGCGAGCTGTAACAGCCAATGCACTCTAAATTTTATGGTAGTCCTAGAAAAGTTTACAGCATACGTGCTCATAAAGAAAGTAAGGATATGCAGATGTAGATAGTTGTACGTAATCTATCCACTATATGACAATTTATACTGGAACGTCAAAATGAAAGCCGTACTAGCGATTTTATTCATGTAATAATTCCATCTGGCCGCACGGTACCACAACTCATCTCTACATACGGCTACATGTTCACTTGATAAGAGAGCCTCAATATCTTGAAGACCTTCGTAATGTAATTTTTCGCCTCTCCATTTTCTCATGCCCAAAACTTGGAGCTTTATTGAAATATTGGATATCAAGTACGGTAGAGTTGTTTTTATTATTCAAAAGTTTGCCGAATTCTTGGTCCGGTCGACCAAACTATGTATAAAAGACACATTGAGTTTATTTTGATTTTTACCCAGAACGAAATTGGTTTAGCATAAAAAAAAGATGGAGTAATATTAAGTGTGTCACTGTAAACGGAAAATTCGGTCACGCCTCGAGACGTGTGCCATATCATATAAAGTTTTTATTTCCCATTGTTATGTTTAGAAATGATGACTATTTATTTAAGGGTACCTTTGTTTAGAACTTCACTATTTTGTTGGAAGATTATTAACATTTGACTTGACTCTTAATTTGTATTAAGTAACAGTGTCAGCTTATCTATTAAATTCTCATACATACATTGAAATAAATACTTCTTCTTAAAACTTGTGTTGTATATATCTCATCATGTCACATGTAGTTTCAAATACGTATGAAGATTATTTTTCATGATAGAATTACGAGGCCATACTATCTTTGTACAAAGTCTATAAATCGTTATTTCTTAATGCCAGCGTATATAAAGCTTAAAACAAAGCTTTGTTTAATTATACCTATTAAAATATATTTTTTACAGATAGGAAGACTACAGTCATAACAATGTAGGCACACTTTAAAGTTGCATGTCAAAAATGCATCCCGCTAATCTAATATGGTTACTGCACATGCTAGAATACATACTATTATTCAATGGCATACTATTATACAATTTTAGAATCAATTACATATAGAAATAACTAGCCCTACACTCTATCTAGAAAACTAATCATAAACATAAGTATGGGTACGTAAAGATACATTTCTGTGTGTGTTGATACGTAACAGTAATACTATGTGCACATACCTTGCGGCTTGCGACCGCGCGAAACTTGACGCCGTCGGCGCAAGTATCGATGTCTTTTCCCATCGCTAAGCTAGCCCTAGACATGATTTAGTAATCTACACTAATATAATAAAACTGAACGCCAGCCCGTGGCCACTTATTTGGCTTTATTTTAAACAGTTTGTGGAATGTTTGCAGTAAATTAAACATATATTAATTTAGTTGGAATTATGTAATAATAATATCAGCTTTGTACTAAACTGTCCAACTGCTGGGCACGGGCCTCTTCTCAGTGTGAAAAGGCTTAGGCCATAGTCAACCACACTGGCTTAGTGCGGGTTGGGAGAACTATTTCATATAAATAGATAATTTGGAGTTTTAGAAGCCATTACACAAATACTTCTGTACCTATTGTTAATTGTAATTCGACGAATGAAATCGCATAAAAGAAATGATTCTTTATTCAAAATTAAGCGGTCTTTTAGATTTTACATAATTATATAAAACAGAGACTTTAATATAGCAAACTCATTTAAACTCAATACAATTAACATAACAAACCCGTTAACATCTGTTACAATAAATACCACAAAGTAATTTACACCAAATCATAATTTCCATATGTCCTCGAGTATTAAAATAGATACAGCTACATACAATATATGCGAGTGCGAATACATTATGATAACTAAAGTATAGGCACGCAACATTTAATATGTAACACAAACGCAAATAAACAAGGGCTGTGCCGAGTTTCTAAGTAAGCGCGTCTCGCGAAATTAGAAGACAAAACATAAACAACAAGTAAGTGGGGAGCAGACGAGACAAATTTTACCGCATGCCTGTGAGTAAACCACTCAACTAGTGAAAAATTTTCTTGCTTTTATTTCTAGACGGGTGACACTCGATCGCTTACGGTGCGCGGTGTCACTTCGCCGCCCGGCTTGATTTATGCGCCCAATATGGCGCTTGGCGGCCGCGGCGCTGTCACCCGCCGATATCGAACCGCGCGTATCATCTGACGCAATATACTTGACCACATTCTCATATAAAAACAAAATTACAAAAGTAAATTGTCTTGCTGAGCTCTCAATTTACCAACCCAATAGATGTGGGTGTTTTATTTACAGAAGTGGAAGGAAATATTCAAGCAGAGGCAATCCTGCTTAATCTTGGCATTAGGAGCTATCCCGTAATTCACTCGACTGAATTTTTCAATTCGTTTTCGTTGAAGCCTTATTTTCTTACTTTTGATATTATACCTACTGTTCACGAGAGCACTCGCTGTCGTAAACGTATCTGACGTAATACTTTATGTAGTTCTTTTATTTATATTTTTTATTAGTTTATGTTCAGAATGAAGAGAAAATTGGGTTTATTTGTTAATGAATTAACAAAGAATAACTTGAGAATAACTTGAAGGAGAACTTAACCTATATGACAAAGGGATCATATAATATCTCGAATCGTCCATAAGCACGGCAGCATCAAGTAGGCACCTACAGCGACACCTCGGGCTCGTCTTCTATTGCGCCGCTAAGTAGGTCGAATAATGTGACGGGTTCGCCAGGAGTGCACTCCGGACCCCTCGGCCGCTTCAAGGGCTCTCCTCCACGATCCTCCATACTAAAATCGCTTGATTTGACATGATTTTAAATGCCGATACGGAAATACAGGTACTGCAACTCCCCTCGCGGTTAAAAACCCACAGAGCGTGCTATAACTAAATTATGTACCTATGTAAAGTATCGTTTGAAATTTTCAATATAGCAATTAAATTTCGTGACTACGTTTAGTCTACGATGACAGAAGTTGAAAGCTCGCTAGATCGCGTGCTATCATTTGAATTTGACAAGCCTTTTAGATAGAATAACCAATAAAACATACATTTTTAAAGTATTAGTTTAGTAAACCTATATACGCTATAGTACATGTTACAAAATTCCCAAATATATATGTAATTACATCAAGATTTTCTACGAATAGTTAGAAGGCTGAATACTGAATACGAATAGGAAATCAAAATAAATAATGTAACCATGGGTGGTCTTTCGGGTAATTGCTTTCGGATACTTATTGAGAAGGGTTAGAATACGTAAGATTCCTTAAGAGAAGAAAAACAGCGTAAACATTCTAATGAAAATGACTTAATTACGAAAACATAGAGGGTAAAAGGACTTTTTAATAAAATAACAATTTATCCTTATAGTTGGAGGACAGTGGGTGTTAGGGAACAGTGTGTATTAGCCACAAGGGGGAGTCTGTCACGGCGGCGCGACGTGCGCATCGCTCACGCGCTCTGACGGACCGACTGAATTGAGAAATTGAAACGCGTATCTAATCACAAAAAACTTTCCTCGTGTCGATGTTGATCGTTTCAAATGTATATCTACTATACTTAATTACGTACCTATTTAAGTATGCTCTCGATGTAGTCTTCAGAATCAAAACAGGATTCTACCTTAATAACATTTTAAAGGAACACGTACCCACTTAGAGCTCACACCCTCTAAATTTAATTGACGCTCGCGTTAAAACGTCATGTGGTAAGAATGTTAAAATAATTTTCACCACTTACGATGTTTCTTTCTATTTCACAAACACAACTTTCATATGACGAGTTTTTAGGAAAAGCTTGATAAATTGGGCCCGAAATCGATTTATTGCAAAGTCGCGTTTAAACGAAAATGAAAAATACGCAAAATCTGGCAAAATCTCATAATAGCCTTTTCATCAATCAATACAATGAATTCGAAACTGACAGCGAGCGGCGTCTATTATTTTCGAATCATAGCATATTTTTTACGCGATAAATACTTTTTTCCTTCTAGTCATCGCAGAAGCTTTGCAGAAATATGTCGGAGGCTTTCGTCTTTTTCATTGTTCAGCAAATAAGCCTAGTGGGTGGACAAAGGCGGCGTGTCGTGACGACAAGCACGTAAGGGCCCGCTTCCGCCGCGCCAGCACTCTCAGGCCGCGAGCTCGAGCCACCTCGAGCCTTGAGCATGAGACTCGAGCCGGCTCGAGTGCTTGTCGAGCCGAGCGCTGACGAAGCCCACCGAATAGCTGAGATTATTACGCTATACAGCGGCTACAAAATAGGATGCTGCGGATTATGCAGTCGTATTGCCGAAATAGCTGTGACTGTACGTGAGCTCGATATATTAATAAAATGTTATTATGCACTCTCGACTAAATTGTTCTATATTATTACAAAAGCTGTAAAAATAAATGTCACGTGCGCAGTGATACGAAATACTATCCATCATTACAAACAATTAGTATTCAGTTACAGCTCATCTAGTCAGTGGGTACAAATAGATCTCGCTTGTACAATTAGAGAGTGCACGTAAAAACAATTCAAATAACTGTGCAGCTAACGAATTTAAAATTCCTCGTATTGCGATGGAAATTTAATATTCAATTTGGAGTGAATATTTGGCGCGACAATCTGGCTGAACAAAAAGTTCCATTCAACACTTGTAATTAGACGCCGCACTGTCGGCTACAGAAACTCGAGGATCTTACTTGTACGCTAGAAATTTACTCAATCTTATTATGCTGATATTACGTCTACGCCTAAAAAGCGCATGGGTTTCTATAGAATGTTTATACAAAAGAATGTATTCACAGTCTTGTCTATGTTTGAATATTTTATGTAATATCTTAGTACAAGATAAATCAGTACAAATAATGTTAATGGTGTAGAAAAAGCGTTAATTCATTCTGTTTATACCATTCCGAGCGGAGCTGCTAACAAAAAGGCTTTTAAGGACCCGACCCAATAATATGCGATTAAAATTCAAAATGAGTTCTATTTCAAACTTTATTCCTCGCAGTAAAGTTGTACTTAATCTACCAGACACTGGCACGTTGTGAATGGAATTCTTTGAGCATGAAAATCCATCTTCTTATGCATTTTTGCATTAACTCACAGTCGGAATCCAACTCCACACGCCATTGAAACCGTACACTTGATACACTTACTATTCTTCTTCAGTGATTTTTCTGAACTGCATGAAAATCGGCATAATCTTACGGATTTATCCAATATTGAACTAACTTAGTTCTAGATGCATTGAAATAGTTACGATGCTTCTTCCATTGTGTTTCCACAATAGCCTAAGCCGGCCATTTTCTGATAATATGACAATACGAAATGAGAAAATCTACGAAAATCACAATTCTATTAAATATGAGTATAAAAAAGTTATTCTCTGGATGCTTTTTCTTTTTAATATTCAGTATTAGAGCATTGCAGGTACACATGTCGGGACGTGCCGGCCGCGGGAGAAAATAACTCAATTAAGTTTTACATTCAAGAGTTCCACGGACACGGATAAATGCGGTTATCACAATTATCCCATGTCCGGGGAGACTAACGAGCTACACCGACACTCGGTAACGTGCACCTTTTTTCAAATTTTCATATAAGTATTATTTATTAGCTTTCCCAGATTGTGTTACTTTGAACTAAATGCATAATTTTGTTCAGGCGTTTCATCACCGAAATTTAGGAATATAAACCAAAGAGACATGTTCATTGCGTCATATGGTTCTGATTAAAATCGTATAGAATAAAAACAAACATCTGTGGGTGTTAATTATATTAATTGAGAATGAGTGTTTTTAAAAACGCAGTACTTTGTTCGGTCGGGGGTAGTTTACGCCACGCTGAGCGTTGCAGGACTCCGCGAGCGACACGCTCACCTAATGGAGGGGCCACGCTGCCCACCGGGGGGCTATTACACACAGCTCTTATCGAACACCTAAGACTTTCTTAATAACACTGAGTTGATCCCTCCTTTTAATATCGGAGATACAATCCGACAAAAGATCCTTGACTTCAGCGCAGCAGACGAGACTTGAGTGCTGAGCTACTATTTCACTGAAGTCTTAATACTTACGAGCTTTAATAGATTTCAAATATTGGAAATATAAGTGGTTGCTTACTTTGTTCTCAAGTGTATCGACCGTTTTATTTTCAGACATACATACATAGACTCATGGCTATATTTGTGTACGGGTGGGCAGATGTGTTTGTCACACCTACGTTTTACCAGCTATTTTAGGTTGCAAAGCATATTGCTGTCTTGTGGGCACAATTTCAGACACCGTACTGTTATTGAGAATTTTCTAAAAGAGAATACCAATAATAAATTTCCTGGCCAAAGAATCAAACCCATACCCTACGCCGCATACATAAGTGATAAGCGTAAAGGTACAGAACCAACGAGGCAATCGGTTATTTTTAGAGATATTTTTTTATAACTAAGGCGTTTATTATACCCATTTATGCGGATATGTACGTATGTATTTATGTATGTACAAGTGTAAGGATAAGCGTAACTTGTAGAATACATGTGTATACATGTGACATCGGGTCAGAACAAACCAAAACTTATAGGCGTAATACTTTATATTTTTATTGTTGAGAGAGGTTGCTCTAATTTTATTAAAGTTAGTTTAACCCGTTCCGTGTCAAGTACAAACATGTACATTCCGCGGAGTGAAATACAGTCGATTCACCACAACCTGACGGTGAAACTTCCGAGATCGACGTGTAGACTAACAACTGTTCACTTGCCACGTAAACTACACGCAATTATACACCCTAAGCTAATAAGTTTAAAGCATAAAATCGTTTAAAACGAGTAGTTATTTAATTCTTTGACAACGATGTTTCACAGCCACTTAAAACTTTTGAGTGAATAACAAATCTCCTCTGAAAAGTCTATTCGGCGAAGTTATACTGGTAAATTGTTTGTCGGTAGACAGAGAAGATCTTTTAAAAAGTTAAAGGTTGAGAACGCATATAAAGGGATCAGGTGAGGGAGGGCGGGCGCGGGAGCGGTCGCAGGCGCCAACACCGCTGCACAACCCGCCCTGTTTGCGTAAACGATTAAAAACCCAGCGATAAAGTTAATCGGTTTTATCGAAACACTTCATCTAATTTTATAAACCCCTATCTCGGTAGATAAACGTTTTGCTTTTGGAAGGTGAACTTAACGAATTAAGTTGTTCGTAATATATTTACGTCCACTAATTACTATCAATCTGTTTACCCGGTTAAGATAAATTATAAATTACGATAATTTTCACCGTGATCCACGTGTTAACATGGTTTATAAGTGATTTTCAACAATTGGCACACATGACATAGAAAATAAGTCGTCAAGTGCGAGTTGGACGTTGCCAGGGTTTCGTGTCATGGAAGACAAGTTATTTAGTTAAATTAAGCACGAGCGCTGTTTGAATACCAACCGGATAACTAAGTCTATTTGCGGTTAACAAATGCACATATTTTAATAGAAATATTTCAAAACCTATTCATAATATATTGCACACAATTTATTAAGTAATTTCATTTGAAATCTCTAATCTCTCGGTCTTTTGCAATAAACATGTTGATATTTTTTTACTTACGATACTTTTGAGATATATGTATATTAAATAAATAATTTATACCATTATTTACAAATTGGCAAACAAATTTGCTAAGTTAACCAGCTGTGACAGACTGACAAACGGAAAGCCACCATTCCGTGTTTGCCATTTTGGTTCTCTAGAAACGAAGAAAGAATACCATCTATCCGTCGACAAAACGAAAAGCCCTATCAACCATAAATATAGCAGCGCAATTCCTTAATACATATACCCATTCAAAAGCCATATCTTTTTTTAACCTAAAAATATAACAAGCACTTTATATTATCTTTATAAATATATCAGCATCGACTCTTAGCGTGAGAGCTGAAACTACATCGACTTGAATTAACCATAACATAGGAGAAACGTGTCGAAGTGGCAACTTGACAAAAAGGTCCCAGTGATTGATGTGCCACCCTCCCACCCCTCTCTTTCCCCACCCAACCATGATATACACCCATACAAACATAGTGAAAAGAGATTTTTGTATCGTATGACTGTTTTAATCTTGCCCGTCCGTAATAGGTGTTATAAATGGAAAAGTTTTTATGCGCGGATGGCGGATGGTTTTAGTGGTCGCCTCGCCAATGTCACTACCCCGAGTGTTTTGGGTTCGAATCCTACACGGGATATACATATGTGTGGTCCACAAATAGTTGCTCCGTGTATGGGTTAACATAACCTCACCTACTTCTACGCGAGCGAAGCCGCGGGCAATAGCTAGTCGTAAATTAAGGTGTTTGTGAGCGTTGTTTGAATTATTGTAAAGATCTTCACGACACAAGATTAATTCCTAGTGCGGGCGTTGCATTTCGAATAAAATAAAATAAAATATAGAGTACACAAACTGATAAACTTTCGGAGTAAAATTGCTGTTATTTTTTTCCTTTGGCATTTTTGGCATACGAGCAAGTGGTCCACCTGATGGAAAGTGGTAACCGCTGCTCATGGACTTCAGCAATGTCAGGACACAGCAAAGCCTCTGCCTACCGTGAAAGAAGAACTCTCTTTAAACCTCGTTTGAAGAAGGACATATCATAGCGCTCGGGAAACACCGAAGCAGGCAGTTCATTCCAGAGCTTGCAAGTACGTGGGAGAAATGATCGCTGAAAGCGTACCATCTTGGATTTGAGCTCTTCCAGGTGACATCGATAAACCCTGTTACGTTGTCGAGTGGTACGGTGATAGAAAGGGGCCGCTGGTACCAAATCAAACACACGCAGAGAGACCCAAAGTCTCTCCGTTGCTCCAACGACTCCAATCTATCCGTGAGATTGGGACCATCGACGATTCGAACTGCCTGTCTTTGTAGGGTGTCAAGTGGGTCGAGCTGGTACTTGGGGGCCCCTGCCCAGAGATGTGAACTGTACTCTACGTGCGGTCGGACCTGTGCTTTGTAAAGCACAAGACGTTGACCTAGTGTGAAGTACCACCTTGCCCTGTTCTGTACACCCACCTTTTTGCTCGCTAATTTAGCTTTGTCCTCCAAGTTACTCCCAAACTGGACTTTATTCGAGATTTCCACGCCGAGGATCTAACTATGAATTATCTAGGAAAACTCCAATTACACGTTACCTGACCCAAGAATTATACCCAAGAGCCCTCACAATTTTATCCCACCAACGAGCCATTATTTAATGTTACATGGTACATTACCATGCTCCTATACTCTGCCACATCTGTTAAACAACATAAGCGCGACTTTATGCGGCACTGTAAACTAGCAACAGAAGCACAGCAAGCTCTAAATCTGTAATTTGATTATTGGGTCAAAGTGCTATTAGATTTCTTTAAGAACAGCACGAATTTTATAAAAAGAGTAACATCTACATTGTGCCTCAATGAACACATAAAACTGTTAGTCACGCCTGTCATGTAAATCTATGACAGTCTTTTAACTATACAGGTAACTTTTAGACCGCTACGCAATATCAGAGACCAATAGACAGCTCATAAACTCTGACACTATTCTATTTGCTTCCACATGGACAGTAAGACTCGATTAAGAAAAAAACAGTATAATTGTACAATCGTAGCGCCGCTGTAGCTGGCCTTTCGTAGCGTTACTTTTTCTCGTAGCAATTAAGCCGCGCAAATTGCTTCTAAGACAAAAACCACACGATAGCTGATAAAACCCGTCAGCGCATACTAACCGGGGAAAGAAACAAATAGTATATTTATTTAATTACTAGCGCAGCAGTTGACAAATCCATTTACCACGAGACTCGGCATTATCTTTTGTTGTCTGCGTCTGAGACCAATCAATTACTGTGCAGTCGCCAGTGGGGACTTGATTACAGCTCCAATGCTGGTACAGTACTGATGTAGACTTAACGATGTTGTCCAAATGCATCAGTGTACGGTTATCATTCTGATTATGTCTTTAGTATTCACCCGGTGAGTGTTTCGCATACGAGTGTGGATTGTCAATGTGCCTACTAGCTCCGTCGCACGTATTTATCTGAATGCTATTTGTATCACGAAATGTAATCGACTAGGTAGCACACACCTATAAATTATTCAGTATTTTGTTATGATACAGCTATAAATAGATTTTAATATTAAGTATATAATGTTCGATCTGTGTATATAACCAAAAAGTCAGTCAAGTCGCTGACGGAAATTCCCCGAACTGTTATTTAAATTAATTGTTTCAATTTCAATAAAAGCTCGTTTTAGTTTTGCGGTTTATTTAAATTGTCACCAATCCTGGCATTTAAAAGTTGCAATAATTTTAATAAACTGCTTTAAAATCTGTAAAAAGTAGCTAAAATTTCAATGTGTAACATGCTTATGTTAAACGTAAGTATTTCGACGAATATTTACTTACTATGCACATACAGTCTGTTTTCTCTCATGATATAATTCTTGCGTTTTTACCAAAAACGAACATTCGCCGAGGTTTTGCCACTCTTGACACTCAAACTACTAATCCTAACTAATATTATAAATTGAAATGCAAATATAAGTTTGTTTGTTACGCTTTCACGCCTTAACTACTCGACTGATCATTATAAAAATTCATGTTGTAAGGGGAACAGAAAAGGACATAGGGTACCTTTCATCCTGGAAAAGTTAGCATTTATACAATTTATTTCACATTTATAATATTAATTATAAATGTGAAAGTTTGTGAAGGTATTTAGATGTCTATCACCAATCACTCGTACGCGAATTTGAGTTAAACTTGACACACAGCTAACTGTGTGTATACACCTTGTCCTGGTTTAACACTTCTTTATTCCGGTCTGCCTTCCCATGGGACTCACGCGGTTTTTATATGACTTCTTTGTCAATATTTTAGTCCATTATTTCTATATTATTTCATGAATATATTTTACATATAGGACATAACTATGATGGAACGTCTCCTATGATCTAAAAAGATTTTACTTATGACCGGATAAGTAAATCCGTGTTCTAATGAAAATATATTAAACAAAATACCAACAAGAAAAAGGCAACTGACCCAGCAGTTAACGTTTCATACATACATACATAGAGCTACGGTTGTTTCCCGGAGAATTAGGCAGAGATTATGATTCTGACATCAGTCATGCTTCATTTTACATCGATTTGATATATACTCGTAATATTATCTGTTGTTTTTAAACTGAGCGAGAATTAGCTATAAAGACTATTCGTATAAAAATCTAAAGCAACATCGAGAATCTTTGCAGCTCTGTGTAGCTAACATAAATCCTAGCTCCGTATGGCTATTGAACTCGTAGATACTTAGTGCCCACTGAAACAGCCAAGGGTGGCTCTTACAATCAAAAATATAAAATATACTTACTCGAAATCTTTGCCTTCCCTTTGCCTTATTATACTAACCGATATATTTATACAGATATTATGTTCATTAACAGAGATATAGTAACAAATTTATCTCCTTGTCACAGTTCATAAAATAAACTTCCATTGAAAAGACGCCAACAGATCCCTTATCTCGGTTACAGCCGCTTTGAATAACGATCCAAAGTGTAACCCCATCGTGAGGTTCTTTGATGTCCTTTAATTATAAAAGTTTTTCTCGTAAAGGAAAACCTTTTACAAGTCGTGCACAGAAACAGTGCACCGCACACCGTGAAGGAAACCGCCGACTTATGATTCTATTACAAAACTCGCTCCCCACAATGACATTCTAGTGTTCTAAACAAACTTTGTAATGTAACACTTCATGCATTATTTTTGCTCTGAATTACTTTCAACTTCATTTTAAGTTAACGTTTTGATAAAAAAAATCTCAAACTGACTTTAAACTCAGGGATGGTACACTTGTATAAATATTTAGCATCCCCGAAGCGAATGACTATTGCAAGACAAAAATGTATGTAGGAATCAGATAGGTATCCGAAACTGAGTGTTTTTTTACTCATTATTGTAATGTTTGCAGTCTCTTACGATACACGCCGAGGTTAAATTATGCCTTTCATTAATAAATGTAAGTACGTTAAACAAAAAAAATGGTGTATTCAGATTCCTCTTAAGAATTTATATTTGGATGAACGTTACATACATTTTTCATATTTCTTAATTAGATACTAAAAAAAACCTTCCATATTGAATATCCTAGCCTGCTTCAAGCAACACAAACGTTCCAATACAAGAGCGCAGTGATATGAAGTTAATCCGGCCAAAAGAGGTTTAACACAAAGGGGCAACAATCCTGAGATGAATCCGTGTCTTTGAGCTGGCTGGGTGATTCTCCTCGTTCGACGTTAAATGTAGTGTGTTCATTAGGGTTGCTACTAGTTAGGATACAGGGGATATCGGATAGAAAGTGATCAAAGCCCCGTGGTTAAAAGGACACTAAAGCCGTGGTATATTTTCCTACGCTTTCACATTTTCTTCTCAGGTATTTTAACACAACACAGACTAAAATTGCCTATAAGTGGTGCTCATTTTTTATTTCCGTATATGTTTTAGACTCATGTCATACATACATACGCTGTTCTAAAGTGAGTTAAATAAAACAGTACAACGAGAATTTATGTTGTTGAATCTATTTTACATTCACATTGTCTTTGGCATCACGTCCCGTCGAACTGCGTAAAGTTCATTTGTCAGGGTCTTACATTTTACCATAAATTCTCGAACGACACTTTCTAGACTGACTGTCGCAAGCACGCCAAAAATGCGGGTGATTCGTAGCTACTTTCGAGTTTACAAAGCGGAGTGTTCATAGTAGGTACTTAATAATGTCCGCACCGAGGTTGGTGGGTACTATTCTTTGTAATTAGCTGTTGAGCGCGGCGTTACAGCGCTGACTTCTGTCACTTTGTTTTTTGGCGTATAACACTGTGGTTTGTTTTCGTTCATTATACATCTCGCTACGTTCTCGCTTTTAAATGAAGACGAATCCAAACGTAAAACGTCCTAATAGAAACACGCAGAAAGGAAGAATTATACATACATCAACATTTCTCGAAGCTCAATTCTTTTACTCCTATTTTCGGAATGTACATTGGAATTTTATCGGGCGATTCCTATTCCTTTTGTAAACGTTGAATTATTTATTGGACATAATATCTTCCATTACTATTTGTTTCAACTACATAAAATACACGAGGTAGGTAATCGCAATGGGGGTTCATAATAAATTCATCGTTGTATTCAAATAGAGGGCAAAAGAAAATAGAGTTGTGGCCAGCAGCTAAGTAGGGCGCGGTGGGCCGGGCGTAGGTATCGATCAGTCGCTAAAACAAGCTCGCCGCCGACGTCTGTCTAGCCATTGCCTAGCACACTCAATATAAAGCCTATAGCACCTGCGACTGTCTATGTTCCTGGTACAATGACCCAGTAAAACGATTCCGGGACATGTTGATTGAAACTTGAAATAGCACTGTGTTTTATAGAATTGGATTGGAAAGGACAGAGTTACGAGTACGAGTGGATTCGGTTGAATATACACTATTGTTTGAATAAAAGGTCCTGGAAATCGAATCACTTTTGATTGTATTGCTTAGGTATTCATTAGCATTTTCATTTACAAATTCTAATCAAGTGAGAAGATACATTTTGAATGTAGTAATATGAAATGAAATTGACTGCTATCTAAAATACTAATAGTTACACGTAAATAAACGTTATACACGTGTACGAATTAACAAGCCATTAATGCAATTGTAGAATACAAAATTAATTCAAGTTCAAGCTTACGACAACAGTGTATTATTAATGATGAAATGGCGGCATTCTGATAAATGAAATTACATTATGAATAATAATTCATGTTACAGTGAAAACCGCTAACGGAAACATGATCGTGCTTTATAACTATTACATTCTCATTTGCCGAACGCAAATGGAAAGTAGAATAAAGCTTAAAAGTGTCGAATTACTAATCGATGACGTAGATTTGTTTTACTTCCGAAATTCATCTCCCTCATTATTGTCCAACGTGATGAATCACTCTAGATAAACGTTCCAACACAAAGTAAATCAAACGTTCAGTCAAGAGCGGTTTTTGAAAGCTTTTATTTTTTACATACTATTTATTTTGCATTTTATTTTCCCCGGTGTACGTGTTATACGAACATTACGGATTTTCTTTACTAAAGTGCTACTCATCAAAATTAATGTTAGCTACAATGTAATGATCTAGATATGAGCACGCCTGCATTTTAGAGTTCTGCAGCATCGTTGAACGAAACTGCATACAAGCCTTTATCGTAATATTTTAGATAGGCGCCGCAGCAGCTCGCTTCCTGTCCCGTATAAAAGTGACAATACTATCAATAGGAACGGTCATCGCCGTACGTGTCGGTCATAAGTGTAAGTGTGTACCGACATTCCGGTAACTGCGGTCACGTTTATTTCCCTTTAATGAACCGTTAGTGGTATTACCATCGGTATTGCAAACGTTTCCTTACCGCTTTACCGCTGTCATGAATGTCCCTATGCACTTAGGTCGTCCATTAAGGCCAATGCAACGTTCAGTGACGGAACGCGATCGTAAAACCTTTATAACATCCTTCCAGCACTTGTAAAGCGTTTTGAGAGTCCTCGCCGTTTTATGCGACCTCACATTACCCCGCACTATCTGAACTTTTTTGGTGTCTCAGTGTGATCATACAGTTGCCGTTAAGTGTACAAGTTGGTACATAAAGACGTCTGTAGTGAATATCGCTCGCGCTTGGTATAAATGAAAGTATTTTAAAGTTACGCCTCGTTAGTCCACCCGCTTAGAAGAAGACCTCTTATCTTTAAATCTAGCCGAGTACTTGTTACTTTATATTTGTTGGTGAAACTTAAAAATTCTTCTTTATTTCTCCGAAGCTGTAACTAAGTTTTATGTAAGCGGTTAACTTTCAACATAACTCGGTAATGAATCAAATCACGGGACTGTGTAATACGGCGGCGGTGCGTGGTGTATACAGCGTGCAATTTATAGAGCATCCTAAAGCATTTAGTGTAGCTATTTGTACAATGCACAAGTAAACGTATTAGGACAACAAACCAATGTCGGGCCGAGCGAGTGGGCGGCGCGCCAAGAACCCATAGCTCTACACTTGACATATTAGTTCGGAAGCCATCCGGTTTACAGCATTTTAATACAATGCAGCCAATAAAAATTGCTGGGTTCGGTGAATGAACGAGCAGCTATTAGCGAAAGTCGTGATTTGCTAGCCTGAGAGATAAGTTTAATCAGAGTGCCATTAAGTTTTACAGCTTCGTCGGTGCATACGGTTTATGGCGGGTTGGGGCGACATTGTCAACAGATCTCGCGACGCTCTTTACGGCTGCTGAAACGTTGCTTTAACGGTTTTATAGTTTTCGTCGTTTCGTCGCGCTGGCGGTCACGGCGCCCTTAATAGCCTAAGCTAAGTGCCCGCTCGAGGCTCTGTTGCCCTCAAGAATGTCTGTACTTCTTTCATACACGTTGAGATTTCCATCTTTAGTATCGTAAAGAATTTTATTTTTGTTTTATGCCGCTTACAATCCGCTGCATCTGTTGTATTGTCGTCTGTGGCATGTCAAGAACTGCCAATTATTTTGGAACTATGCGATATAAAGTTGAAACTAGTGAGTGAATAATTCACATTGAATTTTGGCGATTAGAAGCTCATAAAACGAATTGTTACTTTTATTATCATAATACATATGCAGTGGGTACCATCGACAGTAGTCCGGGACTATACATGGCAGAGTAGAAAGCTTATAAAATCGTTTCGTTATCCTGTACATCTGTTTGCCACAGAGAGACGGTACTTGTTATAAAAAACAAGAACTTGTAGATAATTTTGTTGAAGAGTCTGACTGATATATAATAACTTCAATATCTTCAAAATGGTTATCAAATACAATATGCTTTATATTTTTCTTGTAACGTACTTTATCTGACTCACTAAAGAGACCAGGCGTGACGAAGAGCGAGCTCAAAATATAATGGAGATGATTAAGCCAGTAGACTGAAGTAAATTAGCACAAATACATAGCTTTCATTAGTCTTACGTATACGTACGTATTACGTATATGTAGGTATATTAAAAATTGAAAATCAATTACAAAGAACACAAATGGTGCAAATTTCAATTGCATGTTAAACCTCATGTTTAAGTCTTAATGTATATATCACATGCTCACCTAACCATTCGTCACAATACTACAATACCAATACGTAATTATACAAATAACACGTAATTATCGAACACCGATCGCGCATCATTAATGAGGATTCAGCTGCCGCCGCCGCCGAGGCGTCGTAACTCCATCGCCCCCTATTACTTACGTTTGAATAACTAAACTGTAGGTCTTCTTTAATTAAAGTGCAGCAATGACGGAAAGCGCAATCAAAGCACGCCTGACGCATGTCGCCGACGTCCTGCACCCACGTCAACTGCAAGCCTTACGATATTAATTTGTGCACTAATTAATTAATAACATGTGAACATTTCACCATTAATCAGAACGATCACGTGGCTGCCTTGTTCTACCCGCTCTATGTGAAAATAGTGTTCTAAGAAGCCAAATGCAGCATTCACGACGCAAATTGCTTTTATTTATTTGCGTCGCAGTTGATTTACTTGGTTCTTCGCATAGGAGCATCGAAAGGCTTCTCTAGACGACTAGACTTATTCAATTCAAATAGCTTTAAACTTTTCACTGTGCATAAGTAACTTTTAACGTACTGAGTATTGGCATATATCATTACTTTCATAAAATAATTAGAGATTTATACCGTTTAGGTTGGAAACGTTCGGCTTATAGTATCCGTGCGCTCGTGTCTTTTAGTTCGCAGATCGCCTGATCGACTTTAACGCTTTGCATATTCAGAAAGTCTGATCTTTTCTTAGTTCAAAGCCTTCTTGCCATACAACATGGCAATTCTGCAGCCTTGTAGCTACCAGTTGACAGCGACGTTTAAACTTAAACTAGTCATGAAAATTATTTACCACTATTAAGAATTAATTTTATGTTTTCTTATAAAATAGCTGGCGCTATATTAAAGTACATCTTTTACTTTACCAGAATGTTTGTTTAAAATAAAGCTAAAGAATTGAACAAATACACATGCAGTTCACCTAACACATGCAAGTTAGTAGTTTCATAGTTTAACATAACCATCGATCAGAGTGATGTATGTATTCCACGCAAGAAGAAACACATCCTGAATTCCATTTGTGCAATTGCTGCAAATTGAAGTAACAGTTTAGTTCTGAAACAATGGCAAACTATCTGTTCTACACATAGTTTCTTTCATGCATTGGAATTTAAACATTTACTTGCTTATATATGCTTGTTTTTAAAGTGCTGACTGGTGTTTTACAGAAGTGCAATGATATCAATTCTTCTATTTGAAAATGTAACTGGTTTATAGTGAAGAATTTATTACCTTGTAATACAGCTTTTATTTTTAAATATTAGCTTAACTAGTATGCTTTCCAACTAGAAAATACTGAGTCATTAGGAATTTGTTCGGGTCAGTAATACAATAGGAGGTTTTAATCGGAAACTTTAGACATTAAGCTAAATTAATTAAAAGTCTTTTAAAATATTTTACTCACACATAGATATAACACAATAGCAAGTGTATTTAAGAGACTAGGACTCACTCGTTCTTTATTAATTCCTTTATAACGCAGAATGAGCCAAGGGGTATCGCTAAGACAGAGTCTTAAGCCCCGTACTGCTACTGAAAGTGTTCTATTAGTTAAACATAACAAAATTTTTCCGAACCAATTAGGGAATCCACATATTTCTTCTTCACAATCGATAAAATAACATGCACAATAAGACAGACTTATCAATTCCTATAAATTGATCTGCCATAATCGCGTGAACTACCCAATAAACATTTATTACATATCTCTCATACCATGTAGATGTAGTATGATAAGCTGGACGCAAATAAAACAAACTATCAAATAATATCGTCACGTAAAGGTAGTTATGACGTTTCATGGTACGCAACAAGTGAGGCTGGCGCCACCGCGCCGCCGACGTGGGGCTGCGAAAGGAATTTCAATCTGGTCGTGATGAGCTGAGCAAAGGCGCAAATTACACACAAGCGTCCGTCTCTTATTACCCTCTACGCTAGAACTCGAATGGGCCGCTTGTTTTGTGGATGGACTGCACTAATATACTTTGTTTGTGTATATACACTTGATGCTAGTTTATCTATAAGGTATTATTTTATATCTTCGTTCGATAGTGTCTGTTCTATGTGTCATGCTCGTGAACAGACAGTGTCCGTGTTTGTTTTTATCAATGCTAGTATATAATAATTTTATACTTAGTAAAAGAAATATAAATATTACTTCTTCATAGTTTTATCACCTATTGTTTTTATAGAAAGAGTCGAATATGATACTTTAAAAATATATGACGTCCTAAAACTTAGTTCGCGTTGTCCATGCTAGGGCTTAGCATTCAGCATTACTAGCAATATAGCACTATACCATCAGGTGCCAAAATATTGTAAAATTAACAAGTATAAAAATGCATTTATACTTGTTGAGTAATCCAATAGCTTCTGCCAGTAGTGGATCCATAATATAATAAATGGTTAGCAAAAACTTCAAGCGCAAGACAGCTATGGCAACCATTGAGCGCCCGTATCCTTTCATTTCCCACTTTTCTTAGACTTTTAACATAACTGATCCAAAATAAATAAATGGAAAAAGTGCCAAGTTATAGTCGACAACGAATCTTCAAACGAGTACTTGATGAGGAGTCATAATAGGAACGTGTTTAATACTGACATTATGTGAGTGTATATAGAGGTCGTTACAATCGAGTGTAGTTAGTAAAAGAGTCGATATTGTTTGGTCGGAACGTAAATAGTGCGGGTGGCGTGGCGTCGCATCGCGCAACAAGTAGGGCGACGCGTCGCCGCGTCGGCGCCACCTCCCCATACTGAACGGAATTAAACGCACATATGATGTACTACCAACAAATATACACAGTATATCAAAGTTCTTTGAACCTTAAACCGGGAGGTATAGGGCAGCAGTTCCTAGACGAAGTAGCTGGTGGCGTCTACGCAAAATACAAGCATAGTTCTACAAATACTACCTTGTTAGGCTTAGCAATAATTGCTTATGCACTTCAGCAATAATTGCTTAAAAAATATTAATTATGTAATATATTTCAAATAAAATAAGCTTACTAATAAGATCCTTTTCACGTTCACGTTGGGTTTAAAAACGTTATTAATATTTTGAATATAAGGGATACATCATTTCATCAAATTTAATATATATTGCAATAACACATGGTAGCTATTGATCCATACATATATTTAATTTATTTAACGGATTAAAGAAAGTATTGTATCCAATGCCGTCTCAAATAACTTGTTAACCATTCATTAACCAAACATCTGCTTGTAAGATTGGCAACCGGTGCTACGTATGCTACGCTGCTACGAATATGCTACGAAGCATTAACTTCACGGATACTAGAAGTTGCATGGCAGATTATTGTAATTTGAAATACATCAAGCATTAACGAACAAGATATAGAAGCGGGAATAATGATCACATTACTAAGGACTCAAAGACTTACGTTAAAGGGTTTCCCATACGGGGCACAAATTTGTTTACGATTCTTGAAAATCTCTCTTCTTTTCCCAGAGTTGTTTGGGGGATATGTTTCTTCTTCCAAATTTCGAATGATTGATCATTCAAACAACTGCCTCATTTATGCAGTTCTATTTTTCGTCTTACTTTCAATTCCAGGCACACAAATGTATGTTTAGACAATGCACTATAGCACTTATTCAATCATTTTTAAGAAAACCCCGGTTTTAGAGTCCTCCTTATATTATGAGGAAAATGACGCACCCAAAAAAAAGCCAGATTCAGAACAACCATTATGTAGATCATTTGAATTTTTATCAGGCGTCTAGAATAAACCCACAATAATCTGCATATCCGCAGTAGTGAAGCGATCAATTAATCCACAGCGATTTTTATGCAGTCTTTTGTTTCAAAAGAAGAAACGTAACCACAAAGTAAAAATTATGTTATTTGAAATAATATCGCAGTTCTAATCGCATCAGAAAGAACTGTTATTCTACCTGTAAGTTAGAAAAATAATTCTGGCTATTATAGCGATGTCTGTTGGCATGCCGTCGAAGGCCTCGAGCGTCGTGGAGCCGCTCACGATACGCCTAAATAGACAAATCCCGGCGAATTTAAAATCCCTCGTAAATCCATTTCATTCTTGAAAGAATTAAATTATGTTCCTAGCTAATCCAAAACATATGTATCGGGCATTTTAAATAGGTAACGGGGCACTTAGTACAATGATCAATCAATAACTCAAAGGATTTGTGGAGTTGATTTCCGTTGCTACATTACTAATATATACATTAATAATATGAGGCAAATAAATACGCTGAATTAATAAATTGGTTTTTGAGGTTTATATCGTAAAATTGTAGATAAAAGCAGGAAGTTTAGAAATGTGATATATTTTTAGCGTCTCAGTGTACGACACAGACTCATACAAAAATAACATCATATTGTTTAAGATCTTTATTTCTCAATACCGAATAGTTAGATAACAGGTAACATAATATTACAGCGATATACACTACTAGCTTCTTCTGCGGCTTCGCGCAGGAATAGCTTTTTTCTGGATTAAAGTTTCCCTAAATCCTTTTTTGATGAAATTTAATGGTGATCGATCGAGTAGTTAAGGCGTAAAAGCGTAAGAAAGAAACTTACGTTCGAATTTCTAATATTAATTAGGATTGCATTCGAATTTTGAATTATGTAGTGTGTTGATAGTACTATCCATAAGTATGTGCGCTGCGTACTTGGCCATGTAATGTAATAATTTAAATGCGTTGTGTATTCGAAGATTATTCGAATGCAATATCCCCTGTGAAAAACGGCATGGTAATGGCGAGGCCATCCTGTAAACCAGTATGACGTCACGCCTGCTGTCCTGTTATATCCATCTAGTAGTGGGAAAGAATTGCTCTAAACAAACAATATTCAAGAAGTGTAAGTTTTATGACATACTTACGTAGACTAAACATTCAAAATATTACACTCTTTCCATACGCATCTACCCTCCAAACGACTCATTAACAAACAAACTACGTAATAAAATATCACGAACAAAGTAAATAAACTATGAACCTCTGACAATATTTATCTAAAGTGTTGACCACGCGCCGGCAGAGGGCGTCGACGTCACCGCAACCGTCGGCGCGGCACTACGAGTCAAATAAATATGAATTACCATTACAGTGTGGTATAACAAGGCCGGCAAAGTCCGATACACCTACGAGTACGTCCGAAGGCTCTCGGGGGTGCGCCGTAATAGCAGTCCACTTCCGCTTTATTAAATTTCTTCGCAAATACACTTTTATTGTCGACAGCCAACGATCTCTGTAGAAGGACATCGTTGTCTTCACTCGTTTGTATCGCATGCAAATAGTGGAACAAATGGGGGCCGCCCTTACTACGTTTTATGATTTTTATGGACGGAGCTCGCATAAAATACAATGCAAAGAATGCTGTCGAGCAAAAAATATTCATGTCGGCACAGGCAGTCGCAAATGCAGTCAAATGTTTCTGTTTCATAAATGAATGAGTAATGAGGAGGCATTATACAGCAGCATGGATTATACATTAACTTTTATAACTATGGAGTTACTAGAACTAAGTGTTGCTTTTCCACTTGAGTCAAAATTGCGCCCAACTAATTGTTTCGAGTGTGGATGTTCCTTACACCCATTATTTTATCATCCTACCATATAAAACGTAGCCACTTATAAATAGAAACCAATTTACTTAAATAAATTTAAAGAGGCTATAGATAAATACGTTTTTTTAGATTTCATGAACATTATACAACGTTAACGTAAATAACAAAAGTTCGATGCTATACACAGCTTGGTAAAGAACAATTTAATAGGTACATAAACCTGTTGTGTGATGGCTCTTGACGCCGTCTTATGGCTTCCTAATGAAGTTGTCGCCACGCGTCTGTGTGCGTCAATGACGTAAATAAACTAGCATGTGTGGGTATCGCCATGTTGACGTCCTCTCGGTACGTATGTGCAGGTTTTAAGCTAAAGGTCTTACCGACCCATAATCACTTTTCGCGCGATTTCCTTCGATAGCGCAAGCGTAAACTTGTTATAGGGCTGCCGAACGCTGAATATAGTTTGTTAGAAATATATGAAAATGGTCTTAGATCTCATATAAATAGTTTAGACGTATATAATACTTAACTATTTTGTATTCCATTCATATTCAAATACGAATTATTATAATACAACAAAGTTTTATGCTTTTACAAAAGTTATCCTGTTTGTCTAATCCTGATGAATACTTAGTTCATTCTGAAGATTCGCAGGTATTTTAGGTTACATTAAAAAAAATAAGAAAACGGCATGGGCGTCCTTACTGTGCGTAGGTTTGGAATGTAGCTCGGGAGTCATAACTTATATTGTAGACAGATCACGTGGATAGCCCATAGCAGGCAACTAGGTAATTGAAATAAATTCGAGCCAGTGGACATTTTTATCAGTAAAATAGCCCCTCGCAATGTGTCACATTTACAGTATGAGAAAGATGACATAAATTGACCGCACCCAAAGACAAGACACCCAAAAATCAGTGTATAAATGTCCCACATCGTTTTAATGATAATAATGGATTTTAGTCATAAGAGTGATGAAGACAACCCTGATATTGCCAGCACTCAGCCAGACTGGAGGTTCGTCTCGAACAAATTGCCGTGATGCCCCCGCCATATTAAGTTAACATCCCCCCACACCCACTTTTACTTCACTTCAACTAAATTCACTATTTCATTGTCATAATTTGCTTAAGGTGGCAATAAAACTGATTAGACCTGATTAACGTGAGTTATTACACTTTCCATTATACTTATAGAGGAAGCAATTTATTTATATTATAGAAGTATATCTCTTCTTTAAGATTTTGAATAAAGCGTTTTAAATTTAGAGGATTCTTGAGAAAATTTAAAACATAAAGCATTTTTGTCAAAGCCATACCTAATGTTATCATTAAAAGAAGATGGAATGTTTAATAATAAAACAAGATTTATCTAAAGAACACCGCTCGCTGTTAGCGGTTGTTTTTAAAAACTTGGAACATACATGAGTTACTCATTCAAGTTTTTAATTGCGAAACTTTCCCTGTGTTGCGTCAGTAACACTGTGAAATATTTCACCGTAGCAAACACGAGTAAAAACTATAATCAATATCCCGAGCCCTACATTTTTCATTAACGGAGGTAAGGGTGTGGGGAATAAATGCCAGTGCTTTAGTAGGGAAAGTTAGGGTGGCGCGGTAAAGTAGACGCGCGGGGGGCGAGGCAGAACAATGGACACCATGACATTTAGCATGGAAGCGATTGTCACGGCCCGTTAGAGGCGCGAGCCACTGGGTGTACAGCCGTTCTCCGCATAGGTACCCTCAAATACGGATTGCTATAGATTGTCGTCTTCCTTTTTTCAATTTCTCGGCTATTTCAAACGACTCCAGCCCCTTTAAAACCTCAAATTAGTACGAATAGACGTTTTTACGAGAGGCGCTCCACAACAACAAATGAAATAGCAACATATTTGCGAGTGGTTTTTGCACGTAAAGTTTTCAGATTATTTACATACCGTTTCGTGATTCAGGTTACGTAAGTTAGATGGGCACGAACGGCATTAAGAGTTTGCGAACGGTATCATCGGGTAATATTGAGCTCATAAGCAGTAACATAAGGATGTGAACGAAAACATAAACTGTTTAAATATTTTAGGCACATTTTCCGTGCAAAAAGCAAAGCGAAAAAGTTTATTGGAAGAATAAATTGGGACTAAAAAGCAGGGCGCGCTTGCTGGAGTTTCTCTTGAGGGTGGGAAAAAACAAATTGTTGGTAGATGGTAAGTAATGCCGGGGACGTGCCGCAACGAGTCGAATTACTTCATTTTACTTGGTCCTGCAGGTGTAGCCGCTGCCACAGGCCGCGCAGCCGCAATCAAATTAAATTTTAATTGCCGAATTAAGTACATTAATAGCGGGTATTTTTGACGGTCCGCAAACAAGTTAATGAAATTTTGGTAGTGCACAAAACGTTGCACAGGAAAAGTTAAATTCAATTGAGATATCATCCGTAAAGAAATGCTTAAAATATCTGTCGCAGAACAGACAGGCAATCAATTTCGTAACCAGCTCAATAAAAGATGCTAAAGTTATAAGCATCGTAATTTTAAGCTGCTGTGGCTTTCTGTGGTGTTTCCAGTCTGAGATTGGTCAGCTTTGAGAAGCTTACCATCTTAAAGCTCATGCACAAGCTCCCAAACCCCGAAAATGCACTGAAAACTGCACAAACATATTACGTAAGTGTATTCCATAGTCAAAAGATTCGTAAGAACATCCTCCTATCTTTTGCCTATAAACTACACTTATCTTAATTCGTTTTGTTGTTATTTCGTTCTTTATTTTTAAGCCTTGTTCTGCGTTATATCGCGCAGCGGAGGGTCTCTCTATGGCAAGATACTTGACATATAATTACACAACGAACACAAAAAATGGCCAGACTAAACACATACGCACCACAAATCAAATAAACTTCTATGTTTAAGGGTGGGAAGCTGGCCACTAAATCCACTGCGATATCTGTGTAGTCGATGTATAGCTTCATTTCTTTGAACGTCATTAGCGCTTGAATAATTTGCAGAGCTCAGGTCAAAACAGATTGCTACGTGATATATTACAGAACCATTACTCAGTGATTCGAAAGCTCTACAACGTTATTGAAAATGAAAAATTATTGTCGTGGAAATTCTCAGTCTGTACCATCTAACGAGGCAATTAAAGTTGAACGAACTCTATACCTCCATTAGAAACTATCGATGAATCATGTTACTGCTGTGTTATAATACTTGCTGTGTATCTGTGCCCGTGACTTCGTCTTTGCGAAACCTTGAAGTCGCTTGAGGCACAACGCTGAAAAACGAACTTAGTCCTAAGTGTATAAACTCATGTCTATATATTCAATAGTACATACATATATAGACTCTAGGTATATTGTGGGTTTCACTTCCTTAGAATTCAATAGGTTTTAGTGAAGTTTTGTACTAGCTTAACTTTTTACCTAGTATGTTCAAAATCAAATTACCAGACAAATAAATCATTCGCCAAATGGAAAAGCCTTTATTATAGCATGTTACATAGAAATTTCGATGTATAAATTTAGAATAGAAACCGTAGACTAATATCACTAACAAATTTTTTTACAAGTTCCTCATAAATTGTTGTCCTCTAGCAAAACTGCTAAACAGTCTTCGACGAGATTTCAACGGTAGGAGCAAAGCTACATGCTTTAAAAATAGTATTATAAACATTTAATAGAAGTATTATACTGTGATGTTTCTATTTTCACTTCATAAAAATTTGCGTAGGTTTAAGCTGTCAGTTAGACCAGACCTACGCAATCTTTTTGAAAAATAACTCTATAAAACACTAAAGTCCACTGAGAGACACTAAGTAACTCTTTGTAACTCTTTAATTAAATCGTCTTGCTTATTTATTTATTCGTGTCGTAGATAGCTTGTTCAAATATAAACTAGCCATATTCAGTGGCGTTAGTGTAAATGTGTGTAGATTGATCCCGAGTTCAATTTCCGGCTCCACAAATTGTTAGTGGGGTTGTCTGTCAGGCAATACTCAGCAGTAGGACGAGATCTGTAACTGTATTCAACGCACATTTCGGAAGCCTTGTTTTTAAACTCCATCTACTTAATAAATAGCTAGCCTATGGCCATCTTACAAGCACAATTTCTAACTCCGTGTTACTACTAGAAATGTCCTTACTGAATAATATATTGCCCAACTCGGGAATCCAACCTGGGACCTCATAATAGTACGCATCGTTGCGTACGATCGTGACCTTGTGTCCTTGAGGCAGTCGGCGAGATGACATATATGTGTGATATTGATATCTCAACTAACTATTTAGAAAGACACTTTTGATATCCTTTATTATATTAAAATTGTACATTTATTTATTACCGAACACATTTAACACCAAATAAACAATACGAAAGTTTTCAATGAAGCAGGTATGTATTACAAATTGCGGTACAAACATTTCAGTTTAATATTGACGGGACAATTAAGTGGCGGCCAGCGGGTCGTTTACATATAACAATAACTCCGGCGCCCGATGCTACTGACAACCATTCACCAGATAATCGTCTGTATTGTTTGCCAAACCCCTAATGCTTTTAAACCACCCTAATCTTGCCTAGCCGTCATGTAAAGGATCTTTATTTCGTATTATAAAATTATTAAAACGTTATTAAGATAGTCTTATTGCTATGATTTTGAGCACAGATAAATATATGTATGTGTGTATTGACTTGTTTACCTTTGAGCCTCTTACAGGCGTGTGGTTCGACCTTCAAATATATATATTTCTTTGACGTCATTTCCCACGAAACTTCGGTGGTTCCGTAAAGGAAACATTGCGGTACATAGTTAATAAATAGTTGAAGACGCCGGCTGTATATTGATCGTAACATACAAAGCGAATATTTGTATACATAGGTATATTAATACAGCAAATAAAGTATTAACGAATTTTTATTACAAGTACCGGCCCTCTCCTCCCCTGTCCCCTCGCGTCCCCACAGGGGCAGGCAGGGGCCGCGGGGTGGTTGTTTTGTAGGTATTTTTATTTTATGCGGTGACACTCTAAACCCCAATAGGGAAATTGGATTGATACTACTTTTAAGGGTTTTTTAGACATTAACCGCGGTTTTATGTTTAAACCAATATTGCGTCTTTATGCTTTTTATGGTTTACGACATCGCCAGTTATTACATTTATTACGGACGCGCACACAGGGACCACTACATCTAAGTAAGACATTACCATCGAAAACGTTTAAAACTCTCTCAGATCAGTACTTGCTAGTTCGAAGAACGGAACGTGCGGGTTGCGCTTCTAGAATGTTAGATTTAGACCGGAATTAAATGGAACAAGGGTTTATGGTGAGTTAGTAACCCTACAGGTAGGTAATAAAAGAGCAAGAGCGAACTACGTTTATCGCGTTTAGATTGCTACTCAAGGATAAATTGGGTGTGAAATAAAACTAAGTAGCTGAAAGTTTCACATGGTCGGGGATGTTCGCGTGGCAGTTGGTGGAGCCGTACGAAGTTGGGGGCAGTGCACGCTGGTCTCGCGAACGCCCGCGGCCTCGCCAGCCAAGTTCCTTCGTGTGCCGGTTTCGTGTTTCACCAACTGATGTTTCCGCCTCAAATTTTTCAATACATCTCAGTTGTATATCGCTGTTTTAATATTGTTGAGGAAACAAAACTCAAACGCGAAACTTCCCTCGGTTGTTTCTTATTGTGTAATAAATCTTATAAAACTTATTGCGAATACCGAACTTACAAGATTTGTAATGTCATAATAAGCTTCCAAGAATAATAATAACATTACTGGCATAACAGAAAATAAATAAATAGCTGCCTTTTACTGAAAAGTAAATGTCGTTCGTTGAACGTGTCCGTGAGCCTTCATAAAAACGCAGAGACATATCAAGCTCGGAACAAATTACAACACACGTTTGGGCATATAGCAACAGTTCATGTATCTCTGTACTTGTTCGCGTAGAATTTGGCAGCTGTCACTCCAAAAGTCAATTTCATCAAAATGACGACGTATGCGCGAAGTTGTTTCTAGTCCGGGGACCAAACGAGCCTGCGGAAATAAAACAAACAACTGTCATCAGCGTCAACTCCCAGCAGCCACCACTGCGTCTACTATTGATTATTTCCCGCGATACAAACCGACTGAGATTGTTACTTAAATCCATTTAGATAGTGGGCCTCTCTACCCTCGAGACATCACAACCGCTACCCAGAAAAAATTTAAGAGGCACGCATTCTTATATTTTTATTTTGAATACACTGAAATCCAAGAGTTAAATTGAAAAGTCAACCTTATTGTTTTGTGTGCTCGCAAAAAGCTCCAAAAATAAGAGTGCAATCATAGCATGCAGCGCTTTAACGAGTGAGTGAAATAAACTTTAAATCTAGGGTTGTGCTGTATAAAAGTGAGTAAGAAATGTTGGCTTGATAAATGATGCGCCGGTTCAATGAATCTCCATCAGCGCATCGTGGCGCTGCAATTTGAAAAAGGAATTACATTTATCTGCTCCCTGTTCTCTTCATGGAGTTGCTATTACAAAATTCCAAGCAGCAAATGTAAGCGTGCGTGGCCATCTGTGAATTCCTCTACGCCATTATTATATATGGAAATATGGAATTCACTAAGCACGTTCCCGAAAACTTGGGATTAAAATGCATGTATTTTCTAAATAGCAATATTCCCTTCCTGTAAAATATAGTAAAATGTCATATAGCTTGGGTGAAACTGGCATATCTTGGTTTTATCTGTTTTTACGGGCGCTGTTCGCGGGGGCGATACAAAAAGTGTCACTCGTCTAACTAGCAAGGTTATTGTATCCGAACTTTGAACCCGACTATGATAAAAGCGCTCGAACAGTGGCGGACGTTTGCATGTAGCTTATCAACAATCATGCAGCTTATGTGAATTAATTTTAAAAGTGGGTTTTTCCACATATGGAGCTGCACTCAGCTTCAGACGATTTTACAAATACTTTAGTTGTAAATTATAATAAACTGGTAGATGTTAATATATTTTAATGCATATGTCTGGTCCGATGAAACCCACTTGAAAGCTGCGCTCGATAATGGCGTAGTCACGCACGCATTTGGCTACTCTGAGCTCCTCTACGTGTCCGTACACATAGTGAGGCGTAGAACAGACAAATTGAACGGGTCACAAGTTGTATTGATACAAAATAGCAACAAGCGCCGACACATGAGCGTTCGCACGCGTATTTGCTGCCGCTGTTGACCGTCCGAGGCACAGACGCAAACAGTCCCGACGCAGCCCCGCCCTCCGCCATCTGTCCCAAACGATATTGCTCACGCACGATGTTCGCGACCCACGTTTGTACAACAACGGTTTTAATGCCTATACCTATCGCCAAACAATTTCCGCAACGGCAATCACTAGACGAGTTTAACGCAGTTTCGCCCAAAGAGCCTTAAGTGCCCTGACAACAATTTGCTAATCTATGCTGAATTGTTTCACTGCTACAATGTTTTAGCAGACGATTTGAACTTACGTTAAAAGCTTTATTGCAATCACAAGTTGCTAAATGCGGTAGAGTGTTGAAGTATATGAGATATGAGGCATTCAATCATTTTCTGATAAGAATCATAAAATATACGATAGTGTCGGAGAGACGCGAACAAGTCAAATGGAATCGATATAAAATCGAATTCTAACTAGAAGTCTAAACCTCATTAGAGCAGATATTCGTTTCCAAATGCTCGAATATGTCGCAACGTTGACATAAAACTTGAATGTTCCTTCGTATAGTTGGAAATCAAATAAAGAGAACCAGCTGTCGTCAATGCAGTTGCGAAGTGCTCTGGTACACGCTCGTCTTCGTCACACAGACGTAATATCATCCAATCCCACGCGACGCCGACAAATGACACTAGAAAAATTGTGTCTCGCTAGCTGCAAGTAAGTTCGTGCACTGTATAGATACTGTCTAACACAATTTGCCAAATAGCCAAATTCACATAAGCTCCAGACATTCGACGTGATTTGACGTCTATTCATTAAAAGGTTACAGTGCGGCGTCGTTTCCACGCCTATATTTGGTACGAGCGTGTTGATCCTCGCTATAAAAGTTGTATTGCAGCGCAAATATTGAGTCCTGAGAGCGCGCACTGACCCCGACTCATTTCATCTCTGCTAACCCTTGTTATCGCCGTCCCATATGGACTCAATTGTCTTGTGGCACAGCCCGATGACCGCTCACTACGACTTTTACTACTACTTTTTGATCGACCGCTTGGTGACGACGCGACGGTCCGAACTGAAACATATGAAAGCGAGAATCGACGCTTACATTTGGTAATTAAAAGCGGTTTGCACCAGTTATTTTTTTTTGTTTTCATAGCGCTTTGAAACGAAATATCAAAAAGTTTTTCTAGTAGAAACAATAGAGGGATATTATACGTGAATGCTGGAATAACAGCACAAACGCACAACTGGGACTCTAATCCCGGGCGGGTTGGGGAGAGCACGCACCGCCAGACTTGCTCTGGATAATTTACAATTTGCGTTCGTATTTAGACATACTCTTAATAGCACTACTATAATTACAGTAATGGGTTGCTTTGTGACACTAAACCTTCTTCGTGCAGCGCCGCGCCTCTCGTCAAATCTATTTCTAATATAATTGCACCTTCAATATAAGATTTCTGTTATTACACTCGATCGTTTGTGAAATGTTCGGATTCAGGCGATGCTGTTACAAAGTGCTATTTCGAGCAGCAATCCTAACAGTTAGACCCTTATTTAAACAGCGGCTTTCATGGGTCCCCAGGCAGCACTCGGAGAGGCTCACGTTGCGGACGACTCGAGTTGCCGTACCGATCTTCTCCAATAAATGATTATGTATAGATTTTCATATTGGACTTTTTCTATTACACTTCACATTGCCTACTTAAGTTCGCTTAGAAACTTTTGTCTGTGGAAACCTCAATGCCTGAAAGTTATTTGTACCAATCCAACATTAACTCATTTGTCACACAACTTCCTTTTAAAACAATTTAGTTAATCAAAATCTTCATCAATCAATCAATCAAAATCATATCGTTGACTGTGAAAATTGCTGCAGATGTCATTCCAAATTTCGGTAACATTTGTTCTTGTTGATTTCCATGTTCAAACGGCTGAAAAGATTTCATATAACTTACGATGTGTATTACCATATACATTCCGTTTTATCCGGCGAGCATCTACGCGGAAGTCAGAGGCACATGTAGCGCTTTATAAAAACGTATTTATGTCTCCCAACGGAATCAATGATGAACATTGTTGTCGATGCATATCTCAATTCAACGAATAAGTCGTGCGATTGAAATGTAAATAGGTACGGCCGAGCTGCGTTGTGGAATTAATATTTTGATTGGATTAATCTATTAACACAATATCCGCGTGCACAATGGATCCACTCGCGGTGGTCGCGTGCACTACATAGCTACAACTGGCAGTACATTAATGATGTTATGTACTTACAGCGATAATGAACATCGGGGACGTGGCGGATGGTGCATAGGAAACGATAGCTATGTGAATTGTTCAATGATACCGCACACATAATAGTTTTATTATTATTATACCGCCACCGATATTAAACCAACTACATTAATATGCAACAGCTACATGAATTCTACCGAATATTTGACATTAAATCAGTTAGAACTGCCGGTATATTCGTATTCCAAATAATGTTATATTGCAACTAAACGCGCCAGCAAATATCCCAAAGATATTCGAGTAGAGCTATGATTCGGATATTTGCAGGTGGGCAATATTCGAGTAATACTGAGTTAGGGTACTTGGCGGACGTTATGGCTCGGCATTACCGCGGCGGTTAATGTTTCTAAGACATTTAAATTACGGAACGTGCGTGGCGTGACATGCTATTTTATGTTAATAGTAGGGCAGTGAGTACTGAGGATATCTGGACATCTACCGGCCAGAGTTAATTTCGTTTTTATAACACCACAAACCCGAATGATCTGTTTACTAGCGGGTCAGTAATAAAAAAGGGGCCGTGGTAGCCATTACTGGGTGAGTTGTCGCGCGGCCCGGCTTCGCCCCCTATCAGGTTGCAAGTGAAACGGATCGTGGGGGGGCGGTGACAGATAACGAGCAACATGGCCGTTGGTAAATGTCAGCTCGATGATATCGAGTGATCCACCGACGCCGTCGCTGCCGCCACCGCCGCGCGCCGCCGGCGTGGCTTCACTACTCATGTCCTAGTTTCAACACTTAACTTCCGAAATATAAAACTTAGAATTATGAGCACCTTTAAAACTTTATCCTAGTTATTACCTTACTTAAGAAAACACACTGAACATTAAGATTTTATATCTATTTCATATCTTTTAAAAGTCTATAATTTTTACTTCAGAGCAAATAAAACAATAAATGTATGCCAATTTTTAACCTGCTTATACAAGGTGTTATCACATTGGAATTTATAAAACATAGTTATTGTTTTAAGTTATAACAGTTACAAAAAGTTTAATAAGGCTTATCTGTATATACATACATATAACAAATACATTTGTTGCACACAATAACTAATGAGAAAATAGTAGCTTTAAAATTATTCTCTACAGCCGCTCTATAGATATGTGGAATCCCCTACCCATATTTTTTTAGTTGGTACAAGTGTCGATTAATTCGCTTTCCATTCACCCGACGACATATTCGAATGTAGTTTCACGGTTTCATTTGTTTTAAAGCATGACAATCTGCACGTGAGTATTAACAGACATCTGTCTATCTCTATCTTTCATCACATCACATCATCCATCATGCTGGGACATGTTTTCCGAACCGTATTTATTGACTATCGCGCTGAACGATCGCATTCATTATTCTGATTACAAGAGAACATTCGTTTAAAATCTGCATTTAATTCCCAATGTGATTGTGAAACGATCCACTTGCAAGCAATTTTGTCAATCTTTCTGTAAAACATTATATTCAAATTAGCATTTAAAAAGTTTAATGCTTCATAATTATTGTCCGTTGTGGTTTATATACATTACATTTACCTTGGATATTATACGCAAACTAGTACATTATCACTTGAAAACTTCACTCAACAAACAAAGACATGCTATTATGTTAAGCATAAGCTGCTTTGTTTATTAAATCCTGATTAGTATAATTTTAAGGAAATCTTTTTAGTCTGCGTCAATTTTATACTTACTTTTTTAAACACTGAAATAGAAAACATTAAGATAAATGCTGTCAGGTTTACTCGTAACATGTGGGCGAGAGAAAGCATTACCCTACCACTGTACGTGTACACCTCAAAATAAAAGGACTAGCATATTTAACTACCGGCTTCCATCTGCGGTCGCATGTCACCCGTAGGTATTAAAATTTTCATCAAATCTGGTATTACTTAATCCACAGGGAGTGTATCTGAGGCTGTGCATGCCAACGGGTCGCGTTATGCCACGATGCCGGTGACACATCCATTATAGTGACATTTTCCCGCCCTTTTTCCTGTCACATTTGACAGGTTTGAAAGCGACTCCTCCTCGCCAATGTTTTCGGCTTGATCCTCATCCTCTCCACCCACACGTGATATATTGATGATTGAAAAACAACGTTGTAGATAAAAGAGGTTTTACTGAAAACATTACGGCTTTTTGTGACGAGATTTCATGTTTACAATAACAATTTTCGTACAATAAAGACAACTTATATATTGAGTGATTTCTTAATTAATTTCGTGTGGTTAGTAACAAAGATAATGTTAAAATATGAGCCGGCAGGCGGATCTAATCACCAATAAATGTCAACCAAGTACGATTACTATGGAACCAAGAAAATATATTATTTTATACAAAACATATTCTTAGTCATATCTAAATAAGTATACCATTTTATAAAAGTAAGCTACTTGATTAATTACTAAATCAACGCCACCTATTGGACGTTTCTTGCTTGCCAGCCAATCACTCAATGGCCTTCGACCGGAATGGACGTTCCATCTCACTTGCTGCTGCAGTTATTTATAGTCGCAATCTTCGCATTGTTGTTGGGAAAAAAAAACCTGACCACCTGTATAGCGACACCTCACGATTTATTACTTTTATTGGGCTCAGATTTACGCTGACGTGAACACCGGTCGTTTTGTCCATATTGTCCACGCCCTGTGTCGTATCGGCGTTTAATATACATACTTTATCTGTAGCTACTTGATCCCAGGTATATTTATAGTGTAAGCAGTAAAATAAATATGTGCTATGTGTGTGCCTTTATATGTGTTTGAGATTATTGCCACTCATTTTTAAGTATGGGCAACTATTACACTAATAATTTTTTTTTTAAAGAATTTGCAAATAATTTATTATGATTCAAATAGTTCATTATGAACGTTTTTGTATCAGGTATGTAATCAAAGCGGCTAATTAAAAGTAAATGCCTAAAATTATTAATTAAAACCAACACGAAAATGCTTACCGTACAAAATCATATTTCGAACGGTCGCGCGTCCGCCGCTCGATTGGCAGCGATGTCCCGACATAGCATCCTCTGTCGCGTCAGGGTAGGATCGCAGAATATCGCGAAAATTAATTTCCAAATGTGAAATACCACTACGTTTTGTGGAGACGAGCGGCGCCAATGAACTGTCCGTAATAAATGTCATTAGAGCACGTGACGTCACTCTGGAAATATGGCTGCCGACTCTCCGCATCCAATTATGTCTCAAAACTGCCAGACATAAATTTCAATAACACAATTTGTCACAATTTGCGGTAGCGCCGAAACTGCCGACGGCTCTTTGTTTTTTGAATGCGGGCAGCATCGTAACAGCTCCATATTCAACCCTTAACATGGCGACCGACAAAGCGGTCACAAACGTTTTAGAAGGACACCACAATTAAACAGCGCTCACCAAATCAGTTATGTTCTGCCTTATCAAATATCAAACCACACAGGCGATGTAGGTACCTATATTGTTATAACGTAATATAACTTACTGATATGAATATAATATTAAAATGAACGACTAAGTAGGTATATCGCATTATTTTATTGCTTACCGGATACTAAACTATAGCTGTATTTAACATTACATATCTATAAATCGCAAGCAGACTATATAACTATACGATTTGTTATATTAATAAATTCCGATAAACCAGCATTATTTTTCGTAGCTTTTTGTTCTAAATATAAAATAAATAAGAGTTGAACTAACCAATATTTGATCTATTATACATGTCTAAACTATTTCTAAATTCAAAATACGTATACGTTTATTTTCATTTAGGCCGTGGTGCCCTATAAGTTCTTTGCTTTTCCTATCGGCGAACATTACTAGGGCTGCTACATCACATGTGATAAAGCTACAAAACTCACAGAAGAGAAACAAAATAAAATTAACAGTCATGATACAGCGCTGACAGGGGTTCGGTATAAATGACGTAAGCGCCACGTGGCCATAGGCGCAGCCTACGGCAGGCGGTTACTTCACGAACTAAAATCGCGAACAAGAATTAATCGCCAATGAAAATTTCCGCCGAGCCGTGAAATTACAATTTAAGCGTCGCCTGTTTATATGACGTATAACTCAATGTACGTACGACTCGTAAATATAAGTATACGTAACGATTCATATAATTTACATTTTGTACGTCTCCAATTCCGTGCTGTTTGATTAATTAATCTTATTTGTTCTTACAACGTATTGTTGCTTCTAAATAGAACATCTAGCTTATTATGTTTTAAAATATTAAGGTAAAGACTCCTAATACTCTTAAGACAATCTTAGTATTATTAAACGGGAACCAGTGCTTTACCATCATTAAAACAATAGACATAATTAGTGTCGAAATTAAAATCTGAGTCTCTATCGGAACTCGTAACAATCACGAAATAATTATGACTGCACCAAGAGTGCAGTCATTAACAACACAATCAACACATCCATTTCTTTAAATATCTCTGTAGTACGCAAAGTAATTGGTAAACTATCTGGAACACTCAATGTGGTTAGACTTGGCCCCCTTCATTTACAAGTATAATTAGATATTCACGTGTATAAATAGCTATATGTATGTATACTATCATTAGATTATCGACCCTTGGACGTGAAGCCACAATTCGGCGCTACTTATACAAAGAAGCCTTATCTGGTACCTTCACTCGATACTGACTCACACATCCATCATCAGACGATACTTTATAGGATTACGCGGACATTTTACACTTATGGGAAATATTTTATAAGTACTCTAAGTACCTATGTTTTAAAATGTATGGTATAATACATACGCGTTTATTATTATAGCATTAGTAAGGAATGTATCGAAATTAGTCTTCTTGAATGATTACTTCTAATCGCGGGATAGACTCGCTTCGCGAAAATTTTAATAATGTGTACAAAGAAACACTTAGAACATAATATGTGAATCACATATATTGGCACGTGCGGGCGTGGAATCTAATCATCTAAACACTCGTAGTGCGCCACGTAAATCACTCGCTAGTGGCCGTGACCACTTAAGCCGCAGCGTTATTCTAAACGACGAATTTATATAAAAAATCTATTCACTGGTCGATAACAGCGCAGTCCTTTAAAACATATGTTAATATTTATCATTTAATAATGATGTTAAGTGCAGCTTTTAATAGGTATGTAATGTGATATTATCGCATAATTTATCGGCACCGCCCTGCTGTTCGTGGCTGTACGCGCTTATAACCGCCCGCCCGCCGCCGCTCCGAGCACAGTACGGCAGGAGCACAGCACGCGCTTATACGCTCGAGTCGAGCCGCACGTCGCTTACCGCACCACGGGCGCGCGGCACGTCGGCACCGCGCTTACGTCGCACGCGGCACACTCCACACTCGGCCGCCGCACGCCGCGGTCGTATCATCTCGTCCAGAACAACTCAAATCAAACATTCCATTAATTGTACGTCTCGCGATAGCGCGCGTTTTATTACTCCGTCTTTTATTTTCGTTTTTATTTCGCATCTCCTAATGCAATTGCACTCGAGCAACGCGGACTGTATTATTTTTTACGTTGTTATTCTTGTTTTTATTGGTTTTTGTGCGTAAGTGAAAATGGAGGCGGGCTACGAAACGGTGAGTTGGTAAAAAAAAATTTTTTTACATTTATTTAACTTATACTTTATTATGTCTTCGTTTAAGTTTCTGTTTTATTTTTTCTTTCATATAGATCTTTACTTAAGTCACGGCGCACTTGATTTAGGTTTTGAAGTATAAATCAATTTATTTTAAGAAAGGCTTTCTTTGGCTGAAATGTCACCATTTAGAATAATGTTACGCCATCGAAATCAGTCAATATCAATTGACTCGTGATCCGGCATCAAAGACTCACGCGCATTGTGTACCAATCAACGACGAACATCCAATCTATTAGGCCATTTAAACTTGTCGCAGTTAGCGTTCAATAAATTTCTATTCTTGGAGATATCAATAAGCCACATAAGTTATGTTCCTGTCAAACTAATCTTCGTTCGGTATAAATTCTTTAGACTTTTAGAAGCATATAAACTTATGTCTTATCTTAAAAATGATTCAACGTTTTTATCCACTTATTCACTATAAGCAAGAATCATTTTGTGACTTGTGAACATCGTCTCGATCTAAGACTAACAGGGTCGATGGTAGACGTTCTATTCGTAACTAGTCTACTTGAGTATTGCATCCTCCATCGCACGTCATACTGAATCTCTTATTATACTCTCTACAATAAGTCTAAAGATACTTCTTACTTCGTTTCATAAATATTACTCAGAAGCCCATAGAATTCTAATAGCCTCTCGCATTATGTATCCATAAACAAGTATATCATCGAGTTATCGATTAGCTTCCTTTTGGCAGATAGCAGTTGATAAGATACTTTATCTCTCCCGGACCCGCCCCTTGTCGCTGTCATTCTCACCCCGACAGAACTGAGAAAAAAACTTACAACATAATAAACATGTTCTCAACAACTACAAATGTTCAAAGTACTTAACGTTGATAATGTTATGAAACCAGCACAGCCGAGTGCAGTAGTATAAATTATATCTAAAGATTTAAATCGAATGTAAAATACCGGCCCTTGAATTATTAGCAAGGAAAATTTCATTGAATGAAAATTATAAACATATAATTAATATTCCCAAGATTGGTCTGCTGATAATAGATTTTATGTGATTTCAAACATATAAATAAACTGACTCAGTGACGCTTTAATTCAAAGCCCACAGCACCGGAACTAGATAGTACTTTTTAGCTTTACGTTTTAGGTTTAATATCTTTAACTCAAAGACTCAAACGATGTTTTAAATCCATGTGGGACAACAGATAATTTTTGGACAGCGAACCAAAATTCAACCCTGAACGGAATATAATTGAACTCAATACCTCAGTAATAAACCAAGCTATGTCCATGAAACATCGTGAGCACTACGTAACCAGCATTTTGTATAACTATTCAATATATGTTATATAGTTTTATGAATATACCTAAAGGTCAACGTTTTAATATCGCTTCAGTCCCGTGGAGTTTATAATCCGTCGTAAATACTGAACTATTATTTTTACAACGAAACTTACTTCAATATTCCACCTACGTAAAGGTTAAGCAGCTAATCTTACAATACACAGATAGCAATGTTATCAAAAAATGATTAAGGAATGTCTGTGTATCGTTATCCGGTATTTTCCTGGTAGGTATTCCATAGTTGTCACAAGTGCAATGCCGACTGGAGAACAATAGAGCACTAGGCGCAAGGAGCTGCCTAGCTCTTTAATAGACCATTATTTTCATAGTCTCTCAATACGCATTGCAAGCCCAAGAAATGCGGCTGTTTTGTTTTATAAACAAACGCCTTTGTGTGGCCACATTCATACCTACTCATAACTTACTCGATTTACTCATATCATAAGGAATTGTAATTTCTTATTATTACTCTCTGAAAACAAGTATGATTGAACGCAAGAAATTGAAACACATTTGAAATTCAAATTATTCAAAATGTTGCCGGTATATTAATGCCGGCTGTAGATTAATGAAAAGATAGACTGTACAGAGTTTGCCATACAGAACAATACTGACGTAAGAATGTCTTGATCAATTAAGAACAGTCATGCGAGCGACTAACTCTCTAATTATCTCTAGTGGTTTCCTCAAAACTACGCTATCCATTAGGAAAGTTAGTGTCCGAGGTACGGCGCGCGGCCGTACAACGTAACACCGGTGGTCGCCGCGCCGCGCGCCGTGCCGTCATACGATATTAGTCATAGGATCGGACGCCGCGTGTTCAGGAAAATCCAACAAAGAATTATGTCGTACGAGAACACGTACTCGTGTGACGTACCTATTGGTTACTCACATTCTCCGATACGCAAAATAAGACAAAGGACGAACGACTTGACCTACTAAACGATCATTACTAACAATAGATATAATCTGTTTGTTTTCTAAATGACCCTACGCTATACTAAATATGCTCACTATATATGCTGTAGTAATTATAATAAAGAGTTCCTACAAAAATAAATTATTTATTCGATAAATATATCGTTGTGATTGAACATATTCCATTACCAAATGTCAGCGTCTATTTTTCATCGTACCTAAATTGCTGTGTAAACAAAAGATTATTTATACCTGGTATTGCGAATATACATATATCACCCCGTTTCGCAAAATGTATAGAAAGAAGGTAAGCGTCACTAGTTGGTAGTGTAGTGGGGAATACGATCCTGGCACAAATTGATTGAGAGCGACATTTGATATAAAATTGTGTTGTGATTGATGCGACCCCGCCTCGAACGCTGCTCCGCTAAGTGCTCTGTCGTGGTGTTGCTTATACGTACGCACATACATATTATATATCTACGTACGTCCATTAAATACCCGACGAATATACGTTCATAACGTTACAACTACATTGTTATATTACCTACATTATGCATTCACCGAAGCGACTTTGCAGAGTAATCTTTTGATATATTCATATCGCCACTTTGTCCCTTTACGGGTGAGTAAGCTATAGGTGATCGACCTCATCATTAACCTGCCTTCTCATAGATACGATCTGTTAAAGGCGCCCATCTGAATTTTACTCCCGTGCCGTTGTCGTCGCCATCGCAGCATTATAATCAACTGGCTCATTTCCTCCTCGTTGACAACACGATACCTAAAATTATGTAAACGTAAACATTACACGGCTCCGAACGATGTCTATCTTTTATCATTTGTACAACATTCTCTAGTTTAATTTTTCTAAGTTTATTACGTCTTACATTATAAGTTACGTTTGGAACAAATATCTAGAATTCAGTATAAGTTCCGAATATTCAATTAAATCGTAGCAATGTGCGGTCAATATAGTTAAGTATGATTTTGGTGCTCAACCGTCATCATCTCAAACATCGGTTTATCGTGAAAGTGACAGCTTCTCTTAAAACTTTACTTAATTTCGCCGCCATTCAGAGGGAGATAGAGCTTATTTTTCTAGGTCATTCAACGCAAAAGGGTGAGATGAAACGTTCGACAAATTACTCTACTGGCACGGTTAATTTACTTTACAAATGCTTTTAAAGTTTTCAACTGAATATCTAATCGGTTGCCGAAATTACTTGCGATTCAGTCCTAATGGTTTCAAGCTCTTTAAGCGCATATTCTTTGTTCATTTGCGTGGTTAAACAAGGAAACGGCTCACAGATTTGTTATAAATGACGTATTATAATCGAGTATGCATGGTGCTGCGCCGACCAATCCATCCATCACGCTCTACATTCATAAGTTTCGGGGTAGATGTCCCTTGTACGTGTACCCCGGGATAGTTTGTGTTACGAAATAGTTAATATCTACTTCTATATTCAGCCCTGTTGGCATGTTGATATTATAAATCGAGGGCAGGGTATTATAAATCCATATTATGTTCTAAGTCACGAACTTTTATGTTAAACGAATAAGAAGAATAGTTTATTTTTCATTCTTGCCGTTATCTAATTATAACTCAGTGCTGTACACGAAGGACGACAAACAAATGTAATTATCATTTCTTTCTTAATTATGTCAATTCCATTTATATTTCAACATTTTGTTTGTTTTAGATGATTACTAGCATTTGGTTTAAATTATTCTGGTTTACCCTCCTAGCTAAGTTAAATACTTGTGTTAGAGATGGGTTTGCATCAGGAACGCAGAATAGAAGATAGAATGCAGCGAACGAGTGTGGAACTGCCAAACCCCTTAATCGCAAGTCCGAAACCTTAGTCATTACGCTACCGGTACTTCCAAAAAGTATATAACCTAGTCATAGCAACAGTATTTTAAACCCTCGCAAAATTGTATGATATGCAAATATTTAGAGATCAGTGGTGTGTATGGATGGCGGCGTCAACGACCGGTTCCATATCTTTCGTCAGCATTATGCGAACTTCCCGCAAACTCATGTTTAGCAGCCACGCCCTGGCAGCGAGTGAACGATGACGTGATTCCAACGCGATATATCGCCTTGCAGGGTAATATTGTGTCGCGGGACCAACTGATAGCTCGGGCCCTTCGGCAAAAAATAAGGTCGCCCGTTTACACGAGAGCAAAGGCTTTAAGTGACAGATACTAGATAAATGTTACGACGCATTAGATAAGGGTGGAGCGCATAAAAAGGTCGAGAAAATCTCGTGTAAAAAGTGCACTAAAAGTTTTAATACTCAGAATATTGAGCAGCGTCGTGAAGGAGCATGGATGTAATTATTGAGTATCGGGTAACTTTGTGAATTCTAGGACAGTCCCCATTTCATTATGCAGGGGTGTAGCGGACAGGCGACGGTCGGGCCAAAGTTAGATTGAAGGCGACGACGCGGCGACGCGAGCGCGTGCTTAAACTGTATCCCAGCTCACTTAGAATAAGATTTACAGCAACTTTGCACTGCTCCTTGATGCTTGCCGACCGCTGCCTTCTATCTCATACTATGTTATACACCATGTAGTTCTTCGAACGTTCATCTATTAACACTAATAAATTTAACAACTTAAACTAATTGCCTATTTCGATATCGGTGCCAGTATAGTCATTAAAGATAAACAAAGATCAGTTGTTTAACTTAATTACAAAAAGGGCTCATAGCTCGTAGTTCTCGTTTATGTTTGCGGCCAATCGCGAAGTCATCGGTTCGACCACAGATCTAACAGTGTTTAAAGAAATTCATATAAGCGGCACGGCGTGTCAATGTTCCCGGTAGGATCAGTACGAGGGATTTCAGCTAGCAGAACCTATGTTTAGTACATCTCTGCCTATTCTGATCTCAAGGACAAACAGGCCAGTCTATAATTATGTTTAAAAGTAGTACGTTGCTTACTGCCGTGATCAATAAGTACATCTTGCAAACATGCATCGTATTATTTATAACTTGTAAGTAAATATGACTTCACGAATGCGTTAATTACACCGCTTCTTAAATTTAACTAATGTAGTCAAATAATTAATACCTATTTTATACAGAGCTGTATATATGAACTAGTTATCTTTGAACCGGACAACAGTGTTTCATGCAGGAAGCCTTATCATATCGGTAGTCGCAGGCAGGCTATGATGACAGATGTGACGGATGGACGTTTACGGACGGAAGTGCGCTGGTGGGCGGCTTCCGTCGGCGCGTGCGCATGTCCGCCGATATTCGATACCAGGCGACACTGAGCTCGCTCACCGCACAGTATCGAATTCCACATCGCCGCGGATAAGCTTACACCCAACTAATCTACCACAAAACAACGTAAAGAAATCACTAGATACCGTTACCCCGATAGCGCTCGACAAACAAAGTGTTAATACCAAATTATAGCGGTATGAAACATTAAGCTAACTGTACGTACTTTTAAAATAACCACGCTCGATAAACAGTTAAAAACAAATGGAGAAACCTCACAATTGCTCTAATTACCGCCTCCGTTACCAAATCACGAGAAAATTCACGCCCTCAACCCTCCACGTCACAATGAGGGAATGGAAGAAGCCTGTGAAAAAGCAAATTAAATTAATTGTGATGTAAACGAGGGTAGGCCGGGCACAGTGCGTACTGTAAATAATAGATGGCGCTGGCTTCGAACCGCACCCCTTTACAATACAATTTTATTTGCCGTATAAAATGGTGGCCGCGCGTGCGGCATTACTTACGTAGTTAATAAATAAATCGAATCTGTCGCTGCGTTACATAAAACTGTTTGTGTTTTATTGCCTTTCAAATGTGTTATAAACATAACAAAGTGGATTTTTGTTCCGACTAAATTATGTTTTTCTTTTACTTACATTGTAAAGCAATTGTTTCTGCCGTAACAGATAGGAATAATACATAGGCGTCAAAGACATCAAAGTAATATTTGGAATTACCTGTTATTTATTTCCGCAAATCTTACAAATTGAAATTAAACGACTTTTTACAGAACTTATAACTCGTACTAGAAATATATGTATGTATAACGTTACGATAAGATAAAGTAGAAAAACAGTCTTAAACAAAAGAAAACTACATTGCAAAAAGCACCTTATCAGGCTGTCAAAGTAGAGACCTCAACATCGCCTCAGCTGCTATGAGGACCGGACGGTGTGGAGGCCACTGCTCTTAGACCACATAATTGGTTACCATCAGGCGGAGTCTGGTCATTTTGACGAGCAATATAAAAACACAAAGCTCATTTTCTTTATGCGGATTTTATCTAAATAGTTTTGATAATTTTAAATAGCCAATATAGTATATTAGATTCAGTAGTAGAGTAATATATAAAGAACTTTGTAATAAGCGTTTTAATAAACAACGCAATAAACCCGTATAAAGCAGTTTCATTTCAATGTATAATATTCGCGTAAACATATGACAATATTAAAATAAAAGTAGTTTAAATTCAAGTAATAAGTAGTTACTTATTATAAAGTGTCGGTCAAGTCTGGAAGGTGAAAGCTATAAGCGTGTTTATTATGAAAACATCATGTTCTTCGGTTGAAGCCGAAATAGTCGGAGTAAGACGTTCGATCGGTTTACAGGCGAAGTGTTACACCGTTCTATTTTCAGCGCTCCATCAAACAAGCTTCGATATCGCTCTTATGGATTTATACAATGATTTGAGCGTAATTCTTGTTACGACGTAAAAATTACGACGAAAAAATTTACCGCAGAATATTTGGGCTTACTTAAACTTTTTCGGTTTCTCATCGTACTTGTAAACCTAATTAATATTGTTAGTTTTTATATCTTAAATACTTTCTATTTTGTCGTAACTTTGTTCGAAATATTTATGTATAAGAAGATATTTGATGAATTTTCATTATCCTTACTACCATTGCTTCGCACTTCAACTTATGTTGTAATCGCATTTTGCCACTAATATTTAAGTCTCATATTACGGGAAACGTGCGTTCCTTTGACCAGACATAGAAAGCTACTGATTATTTCTTAACAGAATTTCTCATTTCCCGATAAGAATTGGATCTAAAGACTTGACGTTTATCTTTATTTAGTAAAACTCTTAGTTATAAATCTATGTCTGATATTATAAGGTTCATTGACGCCAAACCGTTTAAAGCAATGGCGGGAATAAACATATCATCCATAAAATAGTGTGAATATGAAAATGTTCCATTCGTCTATCGCTGTTTCTATATGTTACAATTAAAATTGCTTAATCATTAAGAAAGAAGACATCAGTGGCAGAGAGAAGAAGAGAAGAACTCTTGTTCCCGGTTACTCACTCAACCTGGGTGTGATGTGTGCACTAGCTGCTCGGCCCATCACAACCTCCTTGAGTGAGCGACCGTGGATGAGACAATCATCAAATCAACATTCAAGAGCTCTCCGTCAACATTGAAGAGATTTTTGTTCTATGTAGTGTACTTTAATTATAATTATATTTTGTGTATAGGCAATGTTTTTATACACCATTTTATTTTTATACTATTAAGGTATCAAATAAGTTGCCGTCATTCTTGGACCATCTGAGTTAAGTGCAAAAGTGAGTGCTCTGCCAGCACATAAGACGAAGATTACAAGTCTTAACTTATCAAGTTCTGAAATTTCTAATTCTTCTTATCATTTATGATATATACATACGTAATGTAAATATTAAAAAATGACACTGATTACTGACACAATTTTTTAAATAATATATCTTGTAACTTGTTACTAACATATTAAATATACTTAATAGTAATAAAATAAAACCCATGTATTCTTAAGTTTTATCAGGTAAAGATGGTTCAATTCGGGATAAAACATTTTCTCTAGAATTTTATGTCTCTATTATAATGTATATTAAAACTTATTGTCAGGTATAACTATCAAAGTATAACATTACATATTATTATGTTATTGCAAGCTATAGCGCAAAAATAATTTAGGTAATACATTTGGAATTCTAATAACAATTGTTTAATCAAGCTTCTTCAATATGCATTATATAAACTTAATTTGATAGGCTTGTATGCCTATATCGTGGGCTGTTAGAGAAGTAGGCTGTAATTAAAAATATCTATTTATGTGACGTACCTTTTATTCCGACTAATCTTCTATGCAAAATCTGACAATTCTATCTCAAATCTTTGACCATGACTTTTACAACTAAAACCCAACCAAATTCTCGGTAAAAATTAAACAGACTAATAGCATTGACATATCCTACAGAAAATGTTAAGAATTTAAAAGTTACAAGTATTCAACAACACAACACACAGCTCAGTACTTGTATTGTAATATTTATTGAGGTGTATCAATACGTATCTTGTCGAAGTTTTCATAGAAAAACGATCAGCCGATCGACAAAAATAGCATCTTTAACATACAGAAAACAGGCGCACATGACCACGTGATTTATACGTTTATCGGCTACCGCTCGCCAGTTTACGACAACCACACATTGAGGATCGTGCGGACGGCACGCCGTCTATTTGTCAAATATTAAATACTTAGATAAAATATTGAATTTCACGCGGGATCCGATGCAAATGCAAACTATTGCTTTGTTCGTGTAAAGTAGACCCGCAAACATCGTTACCCGAGAGTCGCAATCTGTTCACGTCAGCAACTGATTTTATTCTCCTTAATATTTTATTTTGTACGATATTGGAGAAGCCTAGCTTTGGTAGCTCGTGCTGTACATGAGGTTTTGGGTTTAATTCACAGGTCATGCAAAGTGTTATTGAATTATTCTATCAAGAAATTCTCAGTAGTACCACGGAATCTAGGAGTCTTTAGTCTATGACATGGTACCTATAACAATAGCTGGCAAATGTGAGTGTAATAAACCTCTCCCTACACCTTCGGGGACATTGACGTGTGACAATAACAGCTATGTTCCATCACCTGTGTTTAAGTCCGACGTAATATAAACACTTTTGAAGCGACGGTATATTAAAGGATAAAGAAGTCTCTCAATATGAACTTGCGATCGAAACGTTGCAAGTTATATCCCACTCATTGCACTACCGACAAGAACTACATTTAACTAGATTGCTCTACAAAAATTCTAGCCTAGGTTGAGTTCTAGAGTTAACAAAACTATAATAATGTTTTTAAAATAATTGTGAAATACGGAGCGAGCCTATTGCCGTAACTGGTAATCTTGTTATTTATAACTTAGAAACACTACATTCCTGTATCGGTAAATCATATACTTTAATAGTTTCACCGAACGATAACCAAATTCATGCAAAACCATTGCGCCATTCGTATGCACTTCATGTGTTAGACTAAAAGTTAAACAATTATTTACTAAAATGAAAATTTTAAGTCAAGGTCAGCAAAATATATTTGTATAATAGTATATTAACACTTCTTATACACGTCAATTAAGGTTATGTTTTAATAATACAAGCAACGACCTATCAGCTCACAGGCGCAAAGTCTTAGATCTTGAAAGCTAACATTTAACACACACTTCCTTTTACGATGTAAACAAGGAATAAGAAGCATTTTTCGAAATTCCACCAGGTTAGGAATTAAATGCTGTTTTAAAGATACCTTGTTGCCTATTATGTTATAAATTATAAATCGAGACTTCAAATTGGCATGTTAGTAGACAATTAATAGAGACTAATAACTATTTTCGGAATTTTTCCATATTACCCCGGGGTAGGATGAAAATCACTTAATAACTTAAGTCTCTGTGGATAGAGCCGCAGACAAAACTGTATGATCTGTCTGCACGGATAGAGTAGAAGTTCATATGGACACTACGCCATTGCCAGAGCGCTAGTGATGTGGGTTCCACCCCCGCACGGTACAAGAATTTGTGTGATTCACAAACAGTTGATGCGGAATCTAAGTTTTCTTTGTGTACGGTGTATCAAAGTTTGTAAAGTCTTCCGCGACCCAGGAATTATTCCAGGTGCGGAAGTTATTATTTAAAAAAAGAGAACGGTAGAAATTCTAGTTATATCTATACCTACTAATCTATATTAATAATACAAAAAGGAAACATGTGTATTTTATTTTTTAGTGAATGAAACCATAATAAATATAAATAAATCGATTTGAAAATCTTTCAGCATTAGAAAGCTTTTTATTCATAAGTAAAACAACGAGAACCACGGCAACAGAAAAATAACTATAAACGAAGGTGAAACCGCCAGGAACAGCTACAATAAAATAAAAAAGGTTGATATAATAAGTGGTTCTGTAACAATACCTAACGTATTTACATTAATGAATGTGTCATATCCCTAGCTCACAATGAACTAATCATTCGAATGGCACTTACAGTAGTATATGGTTAGCATATCGCGTAGTAGAGTCATCAAGTAGCACAATTGTTCACTATTATCTTGTTACACCTGGTCGCATTGATATGCGCTCGCTATATGCCTGATTAGCCCTGCAATGTTTCACACTTAGACATCGATTGTGTGCGAAACACCTGTCATTGTGTCTACCATCTGTTATTATAATGACACAGCTTGACGTGTAGGCAATTAAGTGCATACTCTATGAATGTGTGGTATCTACGTTAGCATTGGATTTAGTTTATACGGACTACAAATAGTTGTTTCGGATCTGTGTTTTGATTGTCCGTTACAAATTGTTTAAATGTTTAAAAAATATAAGGCGTTTCTAATTTCAGACAATTTTTTTTTGGATTCATGTTTAGTGAAGAACTTTGCAAACATTGATAGTGCGATGTAATCTACAAAACACTGGAACTCACGTTTAGTTATTCGAGTTTGCCTGACTTGCAACGAACCGAAACAGAACCCGGATGCCATGAGCTCACAGACCCATAAGGTACCCAGCATATCTACTACATTAATGCAACCTATAGCAATAATGTAGTAGAGATACTGACTGCTTCGCTATTAATAGAGAGCCGACAGAGAGATATCTATACCATGTACAATAAAATAAGATTACTCTTGATAGAGCATTTATGAAATCTATCGGAATGATTCCAGAATACATTAAACTGCTCTCGAAGTTGTCTAGTCTTTATTAGAGAGCTTACTAGTCCTTATAATAACTTCGCGGGTGGTATCAGTAATGGAACGAAGTAAATCGAGAATAGATTAGTCTGCTCTCGAAACTATCTAGTTTTAGCTTACTGTTCTTATAATAACGTCGCGGGAGGTATCAGTAATATGACGGAATAAATTGAGAATAGTAAAGACTGCTCTCGAAGTTGTCTAGTTCGAAGAAGATCACTTCAAGAGCAGTCTAATCTATTCTTGATTCACTCCGATAGATTTTAGAAATGCGCTATCATGATTGACCTCATGCTATTATTGTACACATTATAAGCAGCTCTCTGTAGGTCGACGTACTGCTAGTATAAAGGGATACCAATTTACATTATTTAATGTTAGTTATAATGCGTCTGGACGTTTTTTGTACTCATTGTTACAATAATATTAAAACCCCCGCGACTAAAGTACTAGTATGGGTGTCATCATTTATACTAAAAATACGCGCTTTATTTATTTAAACTGGTAGGGAACTAGATTGCAAATCCATCTAGCAATGTAAACATATATTATTTAACTGAATATTTCCAGTTTGGACGTTCTAAAAAACTATAATGACCGATTCATCATGAATACAAATAACCTATATAAAAATACATGATATATTGTATACAGAAATATTTGAACGTGATTTAGTTGAACTGGTTTAATACCACCTGTTTTATAATCTATACTGCTGATATATTTATTACAAGCCTCTTGTAATTCATGCATGCACATGTTTTATGGTCCATTAAATAATTTTACGTGTATTAACAGCAACGGTAGTTATAGGTAAAACCGTTGAACTTCTATATCAGAAGACTCGATATCTAAAACGACGCTATTGCTCAAATCTTTCTTTATTATTTCTCTCTTTTCTCACCTATCTGGCAATCCTCCGTAATGTCGATGAACATGTGTATAATCTGCCAGTCGACCTGACCAGTATGTCACACAACATTCCTAGTTTTAACGAGGGCGTTAAAGTTTAGAAACCGCTTTAATATTACACTTTATTAAAAACGTAGCTCAGTTTAAATTACTGTATAAATATACGTACTTAATGTATGTAGGTAGTACGATTGTTCTCTACAATTTACGTAGTACACAAGCTGTGCCTTGTCTTCCCATGTATAGGTAACTGTAGGGCTTATCCCCTGGCAACTCGCGCATTCGTAGCAGTTGCCAACTAACAGGCCTACGAAGCTAATCCGATATCAGCTGTCGACGCGTGCTACGCCGTAGCCGTCTACGAGAGTCACACTTTCATTACACTGATAATACATAGGTATATTAAATTCTAACTAATATGCGCGATTTCACCTGCATTATATAATTAGAATAAGTTCAAAATAACGCACAAGGCCATCTAGCGCACATTAATCAAGTTTTATATTTGTCACATGTAAAATTTCTTTAGATCTACCTCGTTACTATATTTTAACGTAAAGAAAGGATAAACAAACTCTGCTTCACGTTTATAACATTAGTTATAATTTACCACGTCATTTTTCACATACATCGCGTAGAAAATTATTTATATTTAGTATTATAAAGATAGCAAAATAAAGGCGGAGAAAGCTAAGCACATATTTCGACACCCTGTTTTGGAGACAGATATTCATAAAAATGCAAAGTAGGTATAATACGGGCAGAACATTTTATTCCCTTGTTCTTCTTGTATTGGTACAAGTGTGTGTGTGTAATAATAATAAAAGTTAATACAAAAACATCGGGTTATTACGACAGTGACATTAAAGGCCAACGCTGTAATTGTTAGGGCGGTTCACACTCGCGACCGGTAATTTGGCACCGTCGACATCGCGTCTATTGCAACACCAATTTCATACGACGATGTTGCTGGAATTGCTTTTATTATCAGCGCTAACATCGATGCTACCTACTGCAGTTAGTCTGGAGACAACGCCATTAGTATTATTACCACTGAAATTAATAACGACTCTAATCCAAAACCTCCAGGTTGTAGACGACGGAATTGTAATGAAGCGTTTGCAATGCTTGATATGCTTGAAAAAAGATTTGATGCTGTTCTAAATGTGAATAAAAACTTGACATGTATGTTAAACATAATACATATAACTACAAATTGGGGATATAGGTATATATGTTTCTATAGAATATACTACCAAGTTCTAAATCAGAATAAATTTATATACAGTAATGAATGAAGTTTCAAAAACATGTCAATGTATGTACGTCTTAGAATAAAACAAATAAAGCTGGGACTATCAAAGTCCACATATTAAGTTTTCAATTAATTCAAACATTATTTATTAAAGACAAACTATCGACTACACAGCGTTTGGACAGTAACCAGTCACTATTTCTATACCTACACTATTGTGTTATTAATTTAAGTCTAAGCTCAACGCCCACACAACCGTGCAGGTGTGTGTCACACATTGTTTAGTCACCAGAGCGAGTGTTAGAAAGGCGACAATATAATTCGCACGTGACTACAGCTAGGTTTACAGTTGACAATTGAAGTGAGCTCGGCGTCGGTGTCCGGTAATGAATCAAGTTGTTACGATTGAGAGTTATTACTGAACACCTACAAGCTACTAATTGTTAAACTTTCCCAACTTCCGATGTCGTGTGCACATTTATTTCGAATAGAACTAACTTATGTAGTGTTTACAATACATATATATAGTTTTAAGTAACAGGATTTTTATACTCAGTCCTATACTATAACATAACAGTTGAAAAGACAAAGTATTTACTTATCCATACAAACTGTAGCAACTATTCTGTTTTGGTGTATAGAATAGGTAACTTTGTGTCTAGTAGGTAGTTTCAGGTTTGCCCTTAAATCTAGTATGATTGTCGTTTGATATAAAAGGACCTTACGTTTGATAAAATACAGGTAATACTCTTTTTTTAAGCATAAAGTATCACTATTACATCTAATACCTTGCCTTTCATCTTTCGAATCGCTAAGACAAACGATGCGCAATAATTTAATCTTATATTCTGATCCTTGTGACCAAGTTCAAACATCACAAAGAGGTTATAAAAGCGTTATTCGAACATGATAAAACAATTTCACTTTGCGTTCTAAATAAAAAACTCTTAAGACTCTCATGTGAAGAAACGAAAGTTGAGTGCAATTTTAGGGCCGAGTCTTTTCCCTCTACGAAATTGAAGGTGTTTGGTTTGGCTCGAACATCTGCATAGGGTTGAGTTGTTTACAGTCGCCGGACGGTCTCAAGACAATTTATTTGAAAGGTGTCGCGGCGCAATCCACTCTGCGATCACTGCCGATACAAATACCCGTCCTAGAATAACCTGGGTATAAATCACTCTGAGGAAATAACTTGCTCGACCAATCTACCTAACTGGACATGTCCTTAAACAACGTCTTCAAATGTTGACACGCTCGCGGTGACGACATCCATGTTGTTCTATTCAATGGATACATAAACGTATCGCCTGAATGGTTGCCATTTATTTTAGCTGTTATCACGCCAAAAAGGTTTTATAGCTGCCATGGGATAGGACTTAGCGTCGCGCAAATACATTTATTTAAATGAAAAGTACGCTATTTAATTTAAATTGCTATTATTTATACAAAAGGCTCTAATTACAGTCATTGATATTAATATAAAAGTCTTACATTATTTAAGTAAAAATAAAAGTTGAAAGCGGACCATTTGAATTGAATACATCTTTTAAAAATTTTAAGTAATAATAATAAAATATTCCATAAAAATGGTACATAATCATAGTATTTCACGGAAGATGTAATATGTATAGTGACTTCGTAAGTCACAACGAAATTCCTAATTACTGGAAATGGAAGAATAAGAGAAAATTGTATTAAATCGCGGGTTATCTAAGCTCTCTTATTATTTCGAAGATGGAGCGCGATGACTTTGAAATTTACTTAATTATGTTATAAAGATACTGATCTGAATAAAGTGGGCGAGCGTCGAAACGCGAGGGAATAATCGTGTCGACCGACAGACAATTGCCATCTCATCGACGCGGAGCCCGCGACGTTACACAAGTCCATTTTATTTATCGCCTTCACCACAAAAGCTTTACACAATCTACATACAAAAACTACTCCCAACACACCACAAACTATGTACCTATTACTCAGAGGCTAACTACAAAGACTTGAAAACAACATGTTGGTATTGGCCCAGCACCAAGGACACACTGTGTATAACCAGTCGAAGATGTGATGTCACAACACTCACAAGTCGATAACAGTACACAGGATGCAGTTTCAATTTCGTTAGCTACACGTAGGTAACCGTATACCTAGTTGTGTAGTGCCGGGCTGAAATAGAAAACGGTTGGTGATTAATTGCCAATTACTCCAACTGCCGAGTAATGCCCGCGCCCACTTGTCGCCGTGCAAGCTCGCATATTATTTTTCCATCGAGTAAATATATTGATCGGAGGAAATACTCAAACGCTTGATTAAACAATCGATAATTCTCTGAATACGTTTTTAGACTTAAGCATAACACGAGAGATTATTTATGCGGATAAGTAAAGATTAAAACTTAAAAGATCAGGTATAAAAATAATTTGCTAAACGATGGGCATACTGGTTAAGGCGTTGCGGAATCACACCTGGCCCGAACCAAAAACGTGTTTTCCATTAAAATATATTATGTTTTGTTTGTGAGCTGTTATCCTAATATTCTTAAAGTCCTTACAACACTGCCAAAGTTCTTAGACGAAGAACTTCCTAGAGCAAAGAACGATTTTACAAACAAGAAAACTATTTAAAACTTAATCTACTGCTAGGGTATAAATCTAAGCTACGTCAATTTAAAAAATGATAGCCTTATGAATGACTTCCATAAAAGTCACACCAAGTCACCATAAATAATACGTAATGATAACACGCGAGTATAGTGTTACGTCCCCAATGCAAATTCTAATTTGCTGTGATATAATTCAATATTTAGCGAGATGTAATTGAATATTTTTCCAATTTGTTGCGCGTAATGGGGCAAGATTGAGTTGACGGTCCCCACAGGGCGGCGCGGCCGAGCTCGTCGAGCGGCGACGCGCGCCGATCCGCTCTCATCTACACGCATCGACTGGCGTTCATTATCATACACTCGCAAATTGTACGTGCCTTTTAAATAAACTTCCGTATAAATTGATTTGAAAATTAAGATGTGCCTAGCTAGTATTAAATTTTAAACCGTGAAAGATACACCCGTATTGTTGTCTTACGTTTAGATGAATATAAAGTAATGTTTAACGTTAGTGCAATTGTGTATTCAAAATTAAATTATTACTGAAAACTAGTTTTATGTTAAAATGAGATAAAAAGAGACACCCGTAATATTGTCTTACGTTTACGCGAATGTAACATTTAAAATAATATGTAACATTCGCGCAATAGTTTAGTTAAAATTAAAATATTAATCATAACTTGAAATAGGTCTGAATCGTAAAAAGAAAACGTAACAAGATCATATACCAAACATTGTCTTACATTTAAGTAATTGTTACACATTTAAATTAACCTGCAATATCTGTGCGATAGTACATTTTAAAAATAAACCGCTATAAATTCCGTGTAAGGTATTTTCATTTCAATCATAAACCCAATCAAGTTGCAATCTAATTTTAAATAAACTTCACATTTATTTTGCTGAATGATAGCAGTTTTCAAACACGTAGCCTTAGCTATGTTTAGTAGGTATACATTTGAATTCTCATTTTTAATTAACTTACCTATAACACTTACTCATAAAGTAGTTAGTAGAAATTTACGATCGACGCCTTAAGGTATTTTAAATATCGTTTTTGATTTCAATTATTTAAAAACATTCGATTGATTGTTATTCCTAGAAGCTTATTAAAAATAGCATTAATCGCTATGAAAAGAGAAATGTTGTTATTTCTAATAGCTGCTCGCAATATGGGGAAATCTTAGACCGACCAGATACATTAGATCTAGTTAAGCAAGCTAGTCATATATAGTGATATCATTCTGATTCGCTTTGGGTTTTCTGAGGAAATTTCCTATTATTCGAATCAGTGCCCGCAACTTTATGTCAGCCTAAAATTATTAAGAAATTAGAACTATAATATCTACACAACGGTGAAGGAAAACATCGTGAGGAAACCTGCATATCTGAGAGTTCTCCATAATGTTCTCGAAGATATGTGAAGTCTGCCAACCCGCACTGGGCCAGCGTGGTGGACTACGGCCTAACCCTTTTCACAATGAGAAGAGGCCCGTGCCCAGCAGTGGGACAGTTTAATACAGGTCTGATATTATTATTATATATCTACACATACGAATATTTTTCTTATAAAACAGTCCACACAAAAGTATTAGTAAAGCTAGTGGAATGCACGTCATGTCCTTGTGTCAATATGTTGGGATTACTGGCACATACACTATGCCCGTCACGAACTCTGTTCTGAGTAACCGACAAAAAACCTCATCTCTCATGTCACTTCCTACCAAATAGGTTTACGCTCCCCCTATTAATATATACTCAATCATTATGCAAATACAGATTCGACGTAAATAATGTCTTGTATACCTATCGCATTTTGTTATGCTATTACGCATATTATTATTTTATTACATTCTTATAATCTTCCTATTGAAATATAATGTAATGGCTGATCAGATTTTTTCGATAACCAGTCCGACGAAATACGAAATGAGTTTTCCATTTTTAATTACAGAATTATCGGAATAGGTGACTGTCGATGCATTATATAAGTAGAAAATTGCAGAATATATAGTTATTTGCAGTAGGTATAACGTAACACGTTCGCGCCTAGTTTAAGATATTCCTGTTATTGCACTTTGACGTAGCATCGAGGAAGATGGCGGCCGACGTCACGTCGACTCATTCCAGTGGCGATCGCTACTGGCATACTAATATTCTCTGAGCGATTCCATGTAATTCCAGTCGGTACTCCGCCGCCGATTGTGCTCTCAGTATCTTGAATATGTTACAGCAGGATGTACCGACCTCAGCGTCGGATACCGCCCGAATACCGAACGCGAATCACAACTAGTCGACCGTTTTACATCATTCGACCATTACATAACCATTTAATATGAAGTAACGGTGTTACACTAAAGTTAACGAGCACTTGGCGTTATTCCACACTAAACCCTTTAGCGTTCGTTCATCATATTACATTTATTCGTTCGTAAGTTAACGGCTCCATAATATTTTTCTATCTACAATGTACCCGCCCTAAGCGGCCGCTCGCGCCTTGAGCGTTATGGCCTGACGTGATTCAGCACTCGTAATTCGTCTCCGCCTCGGGCTAAACAAACTCAGCTTATCGCATAACATAAATTGGCAACACGTCGTTAAGGCGAGCCACACACAGCGAGCTGCGCGGCTTTATCAGCGGCCTCTCGTAAACCAGCGCCGTCTGTTATTGCAGCACGGTTGCGACATTTTCCGAGACTTTTTTCATATCGCAAAACGGGTGCCGATTGTAACGAAAACCAGCGGGCGGGATGCGCCAGTCGAACCGCGTAAACGATTTGGCTTGTGCCGATAAATATATCCATTTGGCAGTGCGCGCCCACTCCATGTTCGTATCAACCGAAAAAGCGCCGCCGCCTTGAGCGCTGGTGTAATTAGAGGCCAATCGTAAAACGAAAGGGTTGCGCCCGGAACGTCCCATCTGATAATGAGCACGACTGGCGCGGCTCCAGCCGCCGCTCATATTAGGCGGTCTCTCCGTCGCTATCGTTACGACTTTTACACTTTTACGAGTTGTTTAGTTTACAGAGCCGGCTGTGTACGAGCGCGTGCACTGCCAAATGCTAGTTCGCGGCTCACCGCGCGCGACCGCTCTCTAAATATCGCCACCGCTACGTGTTAATGAGACCTACGTTTCAGCCTCGTTTGGCATTGCGCGGGCCGCCGCGCGCCGCCGTGTCACCCCGCGACTCATTACCTAAATATCTAGCCGTTACACCTACCACTTCATATCGTGCTCACCGCTAGTTTTATTGTTCGCTAACGGTCACTTGTCTCCCGGTACAAACATAAACATTGTAGCCTTTAAATAAAATAAAAAGAGCATTTTCCTTGATAGATAACGAACTGTTGGCATCCGTTTACAATAACAACGAAAGCTTCATTCCCGGCGATATCAATTTTGTTCAGTGGCTCTTAATTAACATTTTCTTTTCTTTCGTTTCCAGGTGAGTGAGGAAGCGAATACAAACCCAGCAGGCTTTGTGCGCGGCGCGGGCGCCCGGCTCCAGACAAAAAAGAATATTACACCGCTTTCAATACGAACACACAGAAGAAAAAATATCTTCTGCACTTTTGTAAACGCAAATGAAGTTCGCTTTGTAATATGGGACTTAATTTAAATAACATTTCGGGCCACCGTTCGCCGCTGGAACAGGTGGGTAATTACGCAACAATTGGTTTAGTTACATCAATAGTTGAATCACAAAAAGCTGTTTTGTGATAACTTTGCGGTCTAAACACAATCACGGTGCACGAACTATGAAGCAGAGCTACATAAAAGATCCTTTATCACACGAGACTACGTTCCGTGTGTTCGAGGAACCTTCATATTTTATCGTCTCAAATCTTGATGTATGAGCTACACGATGGCATAAAGAGATTATCACAATGTTCCTACTCTATACAAACGGGTTTCACCTTCATTGAAATATGAAAACTATTTTCCGCGAACTACTGCTTGTAGACAGCCAAAATGATTTAATGCCTAGGTGCCAACACTGGAACCTCTCGAAGTCTGCAAAACATTATTCATGAAAAGTATTATCATAAGTTGAATTCTTTTATTGGTTTAGGTAACAACAATAGTGCAGACTTTTATATTGCTTTAGTGAATTTTAGGATCCACGTAAATACCGTGAGGTAAATCAAATCTGAAAACCATCGAAATATATTACCATTTTCTATTGTTTCTTGTTTCAACCTTCTTACCCTATTTAAATTCTCTTTTTTGCATAAATGCTATGAGTTATAACAGAATCAATTTATGAATATTTATTATGAAGATTCATATCTTACAAATATCGAAAAACACAAACTTTAAGAAGTTACTTATGGAATATACCAGAAACAAAAATACTAAAATGGTATAGATAGTGAGTTAGATAAAGTTACATGTTACATAACAAAGACACTTCATCCGCGGACTTCGACCTTCGAACCCTCACCCTGATGCTGTTGAACTCTGTTCACTCACCTCGCGGTCGATGCCATGCGAATAAAATTATATTGCAGTGATGCAATACAGAAAATAAAGTGAAAACAACTGCAACAAAGGATAGGTGTTTTAACACGTAATCGAGAAAATTTTGCAACGATCTAAATATTACTAACGATATTCACACAATATGACAAATAGTTTTCAAAGTACACACACAACAATAACAGAGTGGTGTCGCATTATGTTTCGTTTGTTGGAATATTACCACTGATCACGATGCAATGGCTATACAGGCGTTATAAATAAACAATATCCATCCCAGCTACAAACAATATTTTTGAAATTATTGGGATACATTTTGTCCTTTATTTGATGGGTCACATGTTCTCACATTATTGGCTTACTGGCATAATTCAGTATTAGGCACGTGGTTCGGTTACCTGTGGGTGCAAGACAAAAGGTGCTAGTCGGGGCATGCACCCCGCGCGGGCGAGTCGACGCCGCGCCGCCACACAGGGCCTTGCACCCTCTCCATCCGCTAGTCTGAGATAATACATTTTCACGTAACGCTGTTCGTTTTATAACATCTCTATAAAACAATAAGGGTGAATAGGTGATGTAAGAGAACATTTTACTTAAATACTAGGTGAACGCGCAACTTTGTTTGCGTAAGCATTAAAGTGACTATACATTATTATTTCAATTCACGTCTAAGAATGTGGCATATTCTTTCTAAATTGGTGTGCTAAATTAGGATAATATATAGTAAAATATTAATTGAAAAAGGAATTCATTACATTTTACTTTTCCAGAATATTATAATACAGGCTCAAAATACAGTTCAGTATCCATGCTAAAACAAAACCTCTTGGATATAACGCCTTGTTGATGTCAAATAAAATATTAGTCTTCATTTTTTCGTAAATCAGATTTGGTTTCATTATTATTATATAGTTTTTTTTAAGTTTACCGTGGCAACAATTTTAACTCGAGGATAAGAAATAGAAGAATAGGAGATATATTATCCAAAGATAGTCACTGGATATTAAAATAATGACAGAATTTGATAAAACTCTTCAGGGATTAAACTTACGAGTTTAATCCATGTAGAGTTTTATCAAATTTCGTCATGACATTATTTCACCAAATCCTACTACTTTATCCTAACCATTGACAACGAGTTTACTATACATATCATGTCCATATTTAAACACACCAATATATTGCATGCTTATATTGTAAAACTACTCTATTCATAGAGAAACTTCTTAACCTATTAAAGGATCAAGGTGTATAATAATATGCTGCCGCTCGCATGCAAGCCACTGAACTCACGGTCTTCGCCCGTTACATTCACCATCTACATATATCTTTAGAGCGCATTTACTGTTACAAGGAAACTATATTCATATCATTTCTCGTGCTTTCCCATTAGGAAAGTTTTCGCTGACTCTTGAATTACAGCAATCGAGTTTAGTGAGCTGCTTTCATATTCATAACAAGAAATGAAAATATTTCAACGATAAAATATGTTTATTGAATTTTACTTGCGTGTTTATAAGAAAAGCAAATTTTATTTGTAGCGAAGAGATTACATCACTAGTTCGTAATACTTATATGACTAAAGATCATTGGTTTGCTTTGTTCTCATATCTTGCAAATAGGTTTTACAAACACTTGCATAGCATTGCGCCTGTAGATCTATGAACAGTTAGGCAGAATTGTAAAGCACCAATATGCCAACGGCTTAGTTTACTTAAGTAGCGTTTAATAAGGGTCGAGCCTATTGCCTTCTAACTTGTTTTAACTGCGTACTACTACTCAACATATTTATGTCAGGAAATGCAACAACCATGCCTCAGTCAGTAATCAAATTCACAATCTCTCACAATCGGCAGTAAACTTAAGCGACAATTTATGCCATTTGAGCAAAGATGATAAAAATATTAACATTACTTTTTTTAGTAACTGCTCGCCTTAAAGATAATCCCAAGCTAACACGAAAAACAAAATCCAGATTGAAATCATCTAATTATGGATAATTAGTTGTTGTGTTTCTGTTCAAAAACCGAACCCTCAATATCAATAGCGAGGTGACCACTTAGACTACAGCACCATATCAGCCATTGTAACTCGAAGCAAGTTAATTACAATGCTAGAGAGGTATACATTATTAGATTTGATACAGTGGTTTGATGTGTAACGCAAGAAGGCAGCGGCAACAGCCGGCTTCCAATCCGGAAGTTATAAATTTGCTTAAACATGTTTGAGTTGAGACTTCTCACGATGTTTGTCCGGACGTGTGGGACCATTTAGTCCCTAAACCAACTGCTAACTTCTGTGCAAGCATCAATAACCAGCAAACATTTTAATTATAACTTTATCTTTATCCGCTATCATATAGTCTCTCTCTCTCACTCTACCTCTCTCTATGGCTCTTTAGTCGGTAACCGATTACCAAGGATCGTGGTCATTACAAATTGATTAATGACCATACTATCAACGCCGTCGATTTCTTTCAATATTTATGTTCTAATAGAAATTGGTAGCAGGAGTGACATCTTTTTTAGACACAGGCATAAGAATTTTGCATAGATAACATAGCCTCATTGGCCCCTTGATTCGATTTCCGAGTCAGACGAAATGTTATTCGGTTATTATAACTATAGGTAGCAGTACTAATCTAGCAAAATGTTTTATTTTTCGCCAACTATACGGCAACACGTACAAAAATCAAGAGTATTATATAAGTAGGTATATCATTTATCGCGTAGAGCCTTCGTGTCGGTAATCAATATTTCTTAAAATACACATACATAGTCGCTCGCCTACGTACCTGTATGAATAGGCAATCGTGTATTACCCTATATATCACCAGCTATAGTTTTATATTCCCCATAATAGACAACGATTGTATTGTTTCTTACGGAAACAGTTTCAGAATCCGTACTGTTAATTAAAAATATCTTAACAAGAAAACTCTTTAAACATTATGGCCAATCCGGGTTGATACCCGGCTTGAGCTAACGCTACGCCATTGAGGCAACAATCGCAATAACATATAAGTACATGAGGTTTTATGACCACCACTATACTCAAACCCAAAGATACACCTCTAGGCCAAAGAAGCAGTCTATAACACCAGCTTTCTGAAAGGCTAATCAACAACTTGTCATAATCAAACCCATGTCAAGTGATTTGATTGGCCGTTGCTAATTCAGATAACCAAGTCCAGAAAATGACATACGTTTGGCCATCTGTTAAATCATGTTTGTGTTCATTCAAGAGGCATCTTAAAAAGCGTGCATGCTAGTTTTACAAATTGATAAACTTGTACAGTACCTACACGAAAATAACGAACGCCTTCCGACTCTAAAATTAAATGAAAAGTCATCAATATCCGAAACACAGTTTAAAATGAATTGAAATGGTTGCTCTCCCTCACTTACGGCAAATAGAGTTACACGGGGAAGGGACACATCGCCCTAGTGCAGACGTGAGCCTACTATACAATACGGTCTCGGGCCTGTACTACGTAATATAAGAGAAGGTTGTTTGTCTCCGCAGCCAATACGGAGGAAATTGATTCATAGCCTCTGTTGCTAAGTCTAAACATCCCTTAGTAAAATACATATATTTTTTATTAGATTATGCCTGCGGCTTCGCTCGCATTAATGAAGATTTTGTCGATAAATTTCTGTCCCTCGGGAAAAGTACTGTTCTGGATAAGAGGTACCCTATGAGCTTTTCTGTAACCCTGACAACGTGTATGCAAAATTTCATGAGTCTCGGTTGAGTAGTTAAGGAGTAAAAGCTAACAAACAAACAAACTCACATTCGCATTTATAATATTAATTAATCCTAACTAATATTATAAATGCGAATGTGAGTTTGTCTGCACATCAAAAAAGCTATCCAAATGTATTAATTAATAATGATATTATAAATACAAAAGGTAATCTGTTTGCGGTTATACCGCTTATCATTTCGTATGAAAATAACTTCAATTCTGACCGTCTGGACCGTCCGGATGCCGTCTAATATTAAATAATAAATTCTCTAAAAACGATAAGTAAAAATCTTTTAATTAAGGATGTATACTTAATTTTATGAGACAAAGTTAATTAAACATCTTTTTTAAATCACTAGAGTCCACAAAACCGTTAAAAAGCGTCAAATCCGCTTGTTAAGGTATAAAGTAAGCACGCAATATTAACTTTCAGCGAAATGTAGTTCAGAATCTACATTGATACCTGGGATTACGTTTTACCCTCTTTCATGACGGCGTAATAAAATTCAGCTTAAAAATACCCATTACGTACCTGCCTACAAACCACCTCTGATCGCAGGTTTGGTATAAATATATTTCCTTTTTGAATAAGAAAATATTTAAAATCTGGATGGGACCATTCCGCTTTGTGTTCAGATAAATTGTTATGGTGTTAGCAATATTAAAAGAGATGAAAATTTCAGTGTTGAAGAGATCGTAAGTAATCTCATTAAACATTAGCAGAACAGTTGACGGGCGGCGCGGCGTTACGCGCTTCTTGGCGGGCGGGCGCGGGTGGCGACGACTTATTTTAAATGTATCAAGAGTTCACTCCAACTATGTAGTTGCAGCGCCAGCACCAGCAGGAGCGTCTTAAAACAATCCCAACTGCGTTAATCACTTATTTACGTCCGGGGTCCACTGCCGCCAGAGTATTTCTAACGAACGCCGGGAATTCTGGGGAATCCTAATGAACCGTGGGAATTTCGATTGTAATGAAGCGAGTGAGTCGGAAGTTTACAAGTGGACGCGGAGGAGACTTTTCGCCGGTGGCTCGTTCTTAAATCGAATTCTGCAGTTTGGTTAGACATTGTTGTGGTGCATCGGAGCACGCGGGAAGTAATTCCAACCGTTTCCGGTGGATATATCTCTCCCAGGGCGCACAGACCTGCAACTAATCGGTTTGTCATTTCCGCAATCGACCGCCGCGACGCCGTTTTGAATACTTGATATTTGTTCTTTGTTTACAACACTATACGGGGGTTCAATTTGATATCAAATCCTCGCAAGGCTTCACCGTGCTGTAGATTTCAGGTACATTGTACACGAAATTTATTTTCCAGCATTATCAAAACTTACTTTGTTTTCGCAATACTTCCTAATTAAACAGTCCATATTTTAACATTAAACTTTTGTATCGCTTTGAAATTTAACCTGCGCCCTTCTTATAGCTATAACTTCAATTGATACTTTAAAAATTCAAGGCAAACGCTTTTAGTGCACCGAGGTAAGGGGACGGTAAAAATAACTTGAGACACTTGCTTTCCGAGAGTATGGAGTTGAAACATCAAATAGCAGCCGTTGTTTTAGCCGATGGTATTATTGGATAGATAAACTGGCACTCGCTTAGACACATATTTTTAAACATAGGTATCTGGAGTGCAGATGTTTTCTTATGCACTATAGTGTGAACATATATTTACAATGGACAGCTAAGCTACAAGTTTTTGACTCGGTGTATTTCGAAAATATATTCTTGATGCTCAACTTTTTTGGTTGACTGTCTCACATATAGGTGGAATATTATTATCTTTATGTTATGTATGAACTTTTCTTTTAAGTACTGTAGAAGTATGAGAGCGTTGATACCCCTATGGTTACGTTTCGTACATGGTATAAAGTCATTGTAAATTCGACTGGCGGTATTCTACGTGCATAACTGAAGGGGTGAGCCCTTGCATTATCGACATCAAATGGTGTCCTAATACTAAAGGGGTTAACAACGCTACTAGCAATTTGCAACCCAAATTGCTTGCAGTCTTTTAAGATTATCTAAAATTATGGTTGAAATAAGCACACCAATATTTCTATAATGACAAACTTTAACTATTGAACCTTTGAATCGCAAATCGTTACTTGGTGGGCTCTTAAGTAAAAGGTACTCCAATTGCCTATATGTCTTATACTCAAAAAGTCAGAGAAAATTGCAATTTAGAAACTGCGGCACTAGTTTATTACCCAGTACACTTAAGCACATGATAACAAATCTCATCTTTTAAGAGCGAACCGACCTAAAAAGTAACAAAGATACGAAAATTCAACCTCAAAAGCATTTCGTACTCAAAAAGGTATCATTATGTAACCGTATGACCGTCTAGGTTCGTAGACTTTGATATGTGTCGGCATGCACATTCCGCATCCGTGAAAGCAGTACCCTCTAATCTCTTCCAGCTCCAGAAAGCTTGCGGGAATATTCATAAAGCGAGTTCGCATCCGCCGGTTATCGGGCGGAGCGTCGCCCCGCACCGCAAACACCTATCAACAGGATAGACAAAATTACACCCTCCGTATATTGCCTGTAAATGGCGTATAATTCATATTTAGATATTTTGAAGATATGTAAAAAGTGTTTGTTGATGATAAGTATTATACATATACAACACAAGGCATTAACGTATACATGAACTTATGCGTGTAAATGCCCTGAGGTATATATTTTCGGACCCCCATTTTGCCAGCTACATATATTTTGAGTTTAGCACATCACTAGACTTTGGACTGCCATAGAGAATTACCCAACAGACAAACCGATAACTAAACTAGATCACAGCTATTGTGTCCTTACAGATGTAAGTTTTACAAATAATTTGTGGAAAATGTAGTCGTTAGTAAATTTGTTAAGTTTAGCGTTAAGTACTCAGTACACTCGAGTATAATACCATTTGTTTTCCATGTTCAATAAATAAGCTCTTTGCTCGACCCAGAAAACAAATCCATACTTTACGCTTGCCATCATGTCATATGTTGGCGTTTATGTTACTAATACCAAACTAATACAAACTAATGACATGGGACGTAAGAAGCAGCCAGTCCCAAAACATAAAACTGAAAGTAGGTTAGGTTATGTAAGAAAGTTCTTTTTAAATAATATATAGTGTTACTCAGTGATAATACCTACAGATTTGAATGCTAAAATAATTTTTAAAATCGTTTAAATATTTATTTAGTTAAATCCTTACAGACAAACAAAAGATCAAATATTTCCTTTTAATTAGTATAGATTAATATAAATAAACGAATCTAGCTAACTAATAAAGTCTGTAAGCGAAAAATATTTGAAGCGCGTATGCTATCAAGAACTGATTCAAAATTTAATGAAGCGCTCATCTGTAGAAAAACTGCAGTTTTATAGCCCAAATTAAGATCGTAACTGGAAGCAGTACATAGCGACGCGCGACGTCGCATCTCGCTGGTATTGCACAAGTCTCAAGTTTTCAATTACATCTCTGCCAGTTTAGCCAACTCATATAAAAGTTGTAACAACGCGTGTCTTCAACTGGCTCTTAGTTTAGCCACTGTTATGAGTTTAATTATATTATGGACTAAGATATAGTATTACCTACATCCCAACGCACGCCTGCTACACGTATCGTGTGTCCTAATCAATTTAATGTTCAGTTGTAAAATGTTTCAGCCAGCACACCTACATGTCCTAAATTATACTCACAATCCACTGCCATTTATAAGAATTTATTTTACTTATATTATCTTTATATTTTACTCTATCAGTTTCGTGTAAAATCTAGCATTGTCCATTACATGTTACTTATTACAAAATAGATATATACATATTTATTATGTCATAGTCCAGCAGTCTAGCTGTCAGTCCTGCAAACCTATGGTAGACAAAACAGATCACACAGTACTTAATTTTACTTAGCTCTAATAGTAATTAACATGTAGCTAAATTACACATTGTTGCAAATTATATCTAATTATAAATCTTGATAAATTTCACAAGCAATGAAGCATACCTACTATAAAGTCAGTACCACTAAAAGTCAGACAAAGCTATTTAAAGAATCGTGTTATGTACCTAAGAAAACGCTTGAAATTTTACTGAAACATATCATAGGTCCATTTTATTTAACCGAAATCAATGCGAAACGCGATTGGAAGCGATCACAACAGTCACATGATCTATATTCAACATGAATTGTAAAAGTGCACGCTCACTGATTACCGATGCAATCGTATCACTGAAAAATCGTTTCAATTTTGTATCTGTGCTCGTGCAGAAAATGTCCGCACGTACCGAACAGTAATATGCCATTACCATCATAACAACGTTACTCTCGACTTAATTTCGCCTCTGGCGGCCCGCGCGCGCCGCCTGACCGCTAATTTCTCTTATGCGCGCCGCCCACTGTCAAAACTCAATCTAAACGAGTACCAAACCGATACTTGCTAACTTACAAACGGTGAGATACCGACAACGTCTAGAAAAATACCCTCGCTTAGACAGCCATTATAAACTCCTATAAACATGTAAACGTGTACACAATGGAGACAGAACTAGCGTTTAAACCGACATCTATAGAGAGACGGCAAAGCGTTGTCTAGAAATCCTCTCAAATCCCTAAGGAGCGTCAATGCTTCCTCCACAATGGCGCACGTGAGAGACGCCGGCCGACAGCCGACATTCAAAGGAGCTATTATTAAAGGAGTACGCCGATAAAGGTCAATTAGGAATCGACGTCAACGCAAGGAAGCTTGCACTCGATCAACGTTTTAAGGTCACTGTTTATTGATTATTTAACCAAAAAAACGATCAAACACTAGAAACTACTGAACTATTTAAAAATTGTATTTTGGGTACGATTTTAACGGCAAACAAGAACACATCGATTTTAAATTGGAATTTCCTCACGTTGAAGAGTCTCTTTAAATTCCTTTATACATCAAAGAATTCAAGCGGTAGACTGCTATTGAAATCCCCAGTGAGCATCAATGCCTATTGCCACGTCGCTTATCTACAATGTACGGCATGAGAGCTGCAGGCGGAGAGGCAAGGCGGCACGGAGGGGAAGACATTTCAAAGGAGTGCATTACTGCATCGGGTGAACAATTACGGCAATCGACAGAAACTATTAACATTGCAGTATAAAACATTCACAATTCATCAATAGCTACTTTTAAGAATATGCACATTGTGATTTGTGTTTTTATGTGCTCGAGCTGTCATAGATGATGAGACAATTTAAAAATTCCGACGTGCCAATAAAAACAATTGACGAATGCCACGACTCTGTTAAAGACATTGATCAGTCATTGAATGATAGAATTCTAAGGTCCAATCATCGTTGAGTACTTGGTCTGCGGGATGCGGGCGTCCTTTACATTTCCGTTCATATTTCGTTAAATTTAACGATGTTTTCTATTTATGAACAACAATCGAGATAACGGCTCCATGTCTCCTAGTCGGAGGTGAACTGACAATCGTTTTGACAGCCAGTCGGTGGCAGGGCGCGCCAGCCACGCCACAGGGGACCTTATCCCACTGACATTTTATTATTTTTATGCTAATTCTCCTTTCAAACAGTAAAATAAAAAGTAATTTGGCATCCCTGTCCTTGTTGAAATATTCCACCGTGATATACATCTGTACTCCGCATGAATCGAGCGATTTTCTTTTAAGAAGGTCGTGTTACACATAGCAATTTTAATTTACATTCAAAATGTCTATAAATGTTGTAATGCTAGTTGATATTATTTATAAAGAGATTCATGCACTTTCAGTCTAGACGATAATATAACGATCTTGAAGAATAGCTTGACAAATAGTGTTTTGTATCACACATCTATTCAAATAACAAAGAAGTCAAGAAATATGACACAACAGAAAATATAGGCGGTAATAAAGCAATACTTAGCCAACAAAGTTAGTAGCTTTGTCCAGTTTGTAACATCTTTGGCAGTAATAAAGTGTAACGTTTGTAGGGCTGTCGCTGTACACGGACGAATAATTTTAATAGCTCGCTGACAGATTATTTCAGAAAATTAAATTTTAGCTCGTTGGACACAGACCATAAAATTCGTGCTTACAAATCTGTTTGTTATGACATCGTAACGAGATTATGTCCGTTGCGCAGTGAAGACATCGTCGTCGCCACATCGTCGTCACGATATCGCATGTTTTATTATTTGACGCTATAAACGCAATGCTTTCCCGCCTCCGCTAAATTATACAAAAACGTTTTAATGTGAGTATCGAACGCGCATCATGACACTTTATTACCAATAAATATAACAATGGTACTTATTTATAGGGAATAAAGATTTCATGAACTCATGCGGGTGTCAATCCCGTCGATGTGTGCATGTGATAAATATTACATAAGTAGGTACATGTAGGTATACCTACGCCGGTAATATTACGTGTACAGTAACAACAACATTGCAATAATGTCTCTTTGTTTTATATGTAGGTTTACAATTGTTTATTTATTACGACTTTATAGTGCTAGCGATTTCATCAGTTGGTTGAGTGGCTAAAGCTGATATTATGTTAACAGTTAGTAGATAATTTAACATAAACAAACTCCAAAGTTTTAATAGTGTTTGAAATCGGAATCATCTGTTAACCGATCAAAAGTGAATCGAGATACCAGTCGAATATTTTCAAATATACCAATTTAATTATTTATAAATTTAATTATTAGGTATTTTATATAACCTTTTTGTAAGTAACCTATGCCTACTAATATTATAAAGAGGAAAGTTTGATTTTTTGTTTGTAAGGATTTAACTTATAAACTACTAAACCGATTTTAAAATCTTTCACAATTGGAAAGCTATATTATCACCGAGTAACATAGTCTATATTTATTTTTAAAGGACTGTTACTAACATAACCTGACTTACTTTTACGCGAGCGAATTAAGTATTGAAAATTTCAGAAGAATTATACAACATAATTTAACTTCTTATATGCTTAGCTTCTTCTTTCTAAAATATATTGAAACATAGATATGTAAAATTAAATAAACTATTATATAAATGTACTGTATTTTCCACATATTACTCTCATTTACACGTTTTTAACTTAAATGATCTAAGTATTCTGTGCGACCTGAATACATATAAAAGTAATTTTACTACTATTAAAGCAAAATATCTTAACACCTCAAAAGGTAGCAAAGACAGTGACTAGATGAAACAGCTATAGTAACGATTATATCAAAGCGAACCGACACTGTTTGGACAACAAACTATATTAGCGGCATTAATGAGAGACAATTTGCTTTGGATAGATAACATTGATGAGTGACTCGCAGTAGATTATTTAGCTAGGTGCGTAGGCGTAAGAAACTAGGCTACGGAGGCGTTGTCACCTGAAGGCGAGCACGTGGTCACGTGCGACAACCGTCTCCCGCCCGCTGTCACGTGTACCAAGCTCTCACCCCGGTACCTCTACGACTGTAGCCTTTTGTTTACACGTAACTCCTTCAAACTGACCCACCAATAAACAACGTGCCGCGAAGTCCTTCAAAACCACTGGAAACTTATTTGCAAACTCACGTGTTCAATTGAAATGAAAATTATTACGCAGCTGACCTTATTCCGTGAAAAAAATTGTATTTTTCTGGCTTCACCCTCTCTCAACTTACGAACCAAGTGAAGACTGTATAATTCTCAGGACAACAGTTAGAAAAGTTTCAATTAAAGCTAAAATCCAAAACGAAAATACTTTTGCCTATTCAATATTAAAACATTTATAGTTAATGTTAATTAATATTCACGTTGATACCTACAGTAGAATGTGTATGTAAGTTGTTCCCTAAAATATCTACATGCGGACGCGTGTGGATTTGATTATCAGATAATTAGTGTAATGGGGTGTAAAGATACATGACACGCATGACGTGGACGCTCCAGGAGGCCGCCATCGATAAGCGAATTACACAAAGGGCCATTTTATTCGACAGTTTAATTATACACAGTCGAACAATTCAACTGTTTAATTAATATTGTGGTGCTATCGAGTCTTGCCAGAAGACTAGATACGATCGTGTACGGCTCGGCTGAGTATAGATAGACGAAATTCCCTCATGCAGTTCGACCACACTCATTATTTTGGGCTGACATAACAACATTAACTTCGAAATGCGGTTGCGAGTTTCATCCAAGGCTTGCAATTAACTAGTTGGCTGATATAGTGCGTGCACGAGCGGCGGCCCATGTTAATATGGCAATAATAAATTTGGAGCGGTTTCCATCCGCCGCCGCGTGACTGTGCTGGGGCCGGGCACGTTAAAAAGACTGGATGAATTATTCTGCACATATCATTTCATTGGTTTATAGCACTCGCCGCCAGCCGAACGTAGTTTTTGAAGCATTTGTACAAAATCCGCTTTATCCCACTAATTTCCCCGGTGTCCGTAATTTTATTAAAATAATTTGTTAACAACACGAGCTGCGGACGGTTAGTTTTAATTAGGTGCTCGCTGATACCATATTTTATCCGAAACAAAGAGCTGAACAATAAAGACTATACATACGGCCATGATACAGTTTTGATGTATGTATTTAAAATAACTAATACCGCTTTGGCTTACAAAATAATAATTAGAACATGGCTGCAACAAATATCCGCTTAGTGTCGTATTAAACTGGGACTAGATCTCTAATTAAAACCTGTGCCGATCTAATGAGGGCTCTCTGTTGTACATGACAACGCATAAATCCCGTGTAATGAACGCAGCGAGCGTTAAATAGAGCCGAGTCACTCAAATTGTCCACAATGCGATTATTCCATTACTCGAAAGCTGCCTGGCCGCAGGACGCACACACTACACACTGGCTCCCGCCCTACCCGCACCTCGTTTGGTATTACACAATACCTACTGTACGTACCTCCTGCCTAGAACATAGTACCACTTACATCATCGACTGAGACACAACACTAACTTATTCATATAAAGCTACCAACTCTCTAACATCTGTTTATTCAAGACAAACAAAACAAAGAAAGATTAAGTATGTTTTGATCTCAAATGTCCGACTTAATAAGAATTTTCGATATTTATTAGCAAAATATTTGCTCGGCAAAAAACAGAAATAACAGAATGGACAAATGGCAGCTATTGTAACTTACCAAGTTTGTCTGCGGAATGAGCAAATCTGTTTAATCTCTTTGTAAACTCGCCACTTGAATCCTAATTCAATTTAATTATTTAAGTAATCTTATACTTTGTCAATAAAGTATCTATTGTTTTACTCGGACGGAAGGGCTCTACTGGATTGGTAAATTTTATTTACGTTCAACTAATAGGTATGCAAAAACTTTATAAAGTGACGCATGTACTTTATTTTACATAATATGTAATCAACTAATCATAGATTGACCTCTTAGGCCGAAGACACACTGGTACCGCGATGACGACACGAAATAAAAACTTAATCATCATATCATAATCTTATCGGGCAGAGGTGCGGACCCACCGCAATATCATTATATGAGTTTATTTTTAACGTAGTTGCCGACGCTTGTCCATCGAGTAGCCGTCGCCGCAACAGTGCGGTATCAGCCCTCGTTCCTGAAAATAAATTACATATTATATTTTAAATAATTATCTTTATGCCGTCATAACGGTCCGTTGTTATCCTAATATCGTCAGATATCACTTTTTAAGTTTAGAAATTATATAGCCTTCTTTTCTTGACCTATATAAATATATACACTAATAAAGACTGTTTTGTGTACAGCTTATCATCGGATCGTCGACCATCACAGCTGGACCCGTACGGCACTCGCAGCGTGCTGTCACGAGCCCTCGACGTGTGGGCTCAAGCCTCACGCCTCACCTTCACGGAGGTCAACTCGGATGAGGCTGATATCGTCGTTTCCTTTGCCAAGTATGTATGCTTAAAAAATAAACTTAAATATATATATGTATCTTGTCGGGTTTTGTGTTCATAAATCCGATAAGCTCCATTATATAACGCTTGAATAGCAGTGCTGATTAAGCGACAGTATGTGAAAGATAAAAAAAGATTTTTAAGAAATAGATATCTTAAAAATCCTAAACATTAATTATTTCTAAATGTTGACATTTTTTTGTGACTTGTAGTTTTCGATAATGACTTATCTGATATTTTGACTAAGTAACTTATCTAAATAACGAATTTCACCAATGAAACTCACTATTTTTAAATTTATACCTGGAGGAGAGATGGATTCATGTAGGTATCGAAAAAAATTACTCAAAAAACAAATAAAATCAGCAGACTTCTTTATACATAGCCAAACTTGATATATTGTGTTGATAATAATAAATAATAATCAAGTGAGGATTTAGAGAAACGTCCTATCCATTTTAAGGGGATTTGCGAGGTCGTCGTGCGAGGCATAAGAATAGGATCGGACAGAGCACGAACTGAACGTTCGCCTTACGCTAACTCAATAACTACACAACTGATGTAAAATAAAGTTACATACACTAAATATACGTTCAGTATTTTTTCCTTAATACACTGATAAAACTAAGGACACTTCAAACTACACAATTCAGTGACTTAACACTTTGCAATTTTACTTAAAAACATATTTTATAGTGGGGTATTATGGAACTAGCAGATATGTTATATTACAAAAATATTACTTGACATCATCCCTGTATAATGCCAAAATTTTTGGAAAATCTCTTTAGCGTTGACATTTTGCGAGTCCTCTAGTCACGCAGACTTACAGTAATACTCAATAAAAGTTTTCCAATCCGAGATTTCACAATTGATCGTAAAAGTAATAACTTATACATATATGCTCAACAAGACAGTAACAAGATGCAGGTATAAAATAACACAACAAAAATAATCAAATTCATGATTATATTTTAATTATGTACCTTAGTTATTTGCTGTAACCCACAACTTCTTTTAAAATTCTAATTCTTAAGAAGCCTATATACGTCATGATTAATAAAAAAAATAGTTTGGTGATTGAGTCAAGTTGTCTTCGTGTAAGTTGAAAAATAAAATGTGCAAATAAATATTTATCACACTTATACCATGAAACACGAAAAGTATTGTGTGAACTTGAAATATATCTATATTCACGATATTTTTTTAAAAATCCTGCCATTTTTATCACTTTGCACAAAATTATATCCGAAGCTATGGTAGTTTGCAAAACGGGAGTTAGATTAAAAAAAACTGATTACTCTATGTAAAAATTACCAAAAGGGTACAACTCGACTTATTTCACAGGAGGCACAGATTTGATGTCAGGTTAATTTTGACAATTCGTTGCCTTTACAAATAGAGCCTGACAGTTACCTTTATTAGTATAAGTATGCAGGTTACGTTCTAATCCATCCAATTCCAATAGAATCAATATACCTTAACAGTGACCTAGTTGATAAAAAAGAATATTGTATATATAGCATAGTGTCTAAATGAAAACTTTCTCGCAACATTTACTAAATTATACATAATTCGTAACGGAAATTAACGCGGTCATGACTGTCATTGTCACAAACCGTAACAAAATGTGACCGATAGGACAATTTTTGTAATAAAATATGGTTAAGATAGAGTTTCAATCTAGTCAAATAAACGTCAAATTTAAACTGAAACGCAGTTTATGATCCCATGTGACGGTTATTTTATACGTTTATACATATATAGGAGAACACAATTTGTAATATTTACGAGACTAGATCAGTTTTAATACGTCCTCCCATCATACGTCATACGTCATCGTTCATCGTCTTCATGATAATGAATGATTGCATTTACTCTCGTTACGAATTACATATACCTACTTATATCATGCAATACGTAAGTTTTAAAGTTATTATCTGCTAAATTGTACTATATATCCATGTAAACTCCTCATAAAAGTTAAAAATGGGACGCTTCGTTCCATGCAGCGTATAGGAGTACCCGATCACAATTCAATTTCATTCAAAGAATGTGATGTGACGCCTAATCTTGTCCGATGATTATAAAGCTATATATTACTTATATATTTATTTAATGTTTTGAGTAAATATAACAACATTCGTCGTAGACTTATGTTGTGTAGCTATCCATTCTCGAACATAACGATATAGCGATCTATGCAATCTGAAAATGTAACATTTTATGTAATCAAATAACATTTGACCGCGCCGCAGTAGGTACACGTATATGTATACGACACGAGCACGCTCTGACAAATGACGTAAAGTTTCCGACAGGACTCTCATATTGAATGAGAGTGGGGCAAAGTTTCACTTATTAGATCACCGTAAACGACGATATGAGAAAGTAGCGACGGCAAAAACCTCCAGCCTGTCCTCACAGTGGACATATTGCGACTACCATATTGCGGCGACGGGCGACTCGCTGCTGCAAACTTGCAGCAGCGACGGCCACCGCGTTCTGCATAAATTTTTCTTTTTTCCATGCGCCCCAGAGTTCTGTCTCATTTTCTGAGTTCGCTCGTGGTCACGTCACGAGCGCACTTTTATTACTTGCCGTCGAATCAATAACAACTTGGCAAATACTTTCCCAATTTTATTCGTAAATGTTTTGCGATACATTTGTGTTAAATATGTCTTTAGTTTTGGGTTTTCTTGGTGACACTTTGCATTCGTTCCTTTGAATACTTAACTAATGCTTTTCTCTGAAGTTTACTTATATGCTAGACAAGCTAAAGGTGCGATTGTCTTTGAAAAGTAAAGTTTTTAAAAGAAGACGGCCTTATTATAGAACAAAGCACTTAAACATTTGTTACATGCCAAAAAATATTTACACAAATCTTCTATAATTCTGAAACGTTGGCTTAATTATTAGATTTATACTATATTTGGACAGAATGAAATAACATTTAAATTTTAGACTCATCGGTTTAAATCCGCCTTGTGGGATATGATTGATATTACGAGCCCTAATAATATTTTAACTATGAATTATATCACGGGCCTTAAATCAAAAATCTGAAATTGTTTGGTTCTAAACTCCTTATCTTATAGACTGATATTGTAAATAACAATATAACACACGCGGATTATTAAAGTCGTCTATACGATAGAGAGACATATCAAAAGCTACGATGCCTGCGTACCTGCCTTGGATTTTATGCGTGCCATTAACTTATATTACACTCTATAAAAGTCTTCCGTTTCCTACTATATTCTACGGAAAAACTGTCTTTCGACGATGTATAGAACCGATATAATGGTTTTTGTACAAGGCATATAGAAATTGCAGGTAAAATTCAAAAAAGTTAAAATATTTGTGATAAGATCTTTGGTTTATAAAGTATCAACCAAAATGTACATATATCTGAAAAGTGCTATTGGGGTTCTCTGATATTTTATTTTAATAACAACGCTGTGTTTTAAAGTATAGGCAGGCACAATATTTTATATCATGGCTGGTAAACTATTGTTGTGATGCCCCTATGAGTACTTCTTAGTGGTTATACTTGATTTAATGAGGTGGAATAAATTAAAATATAGTAAGTTTATTCTTAGGCAGTTTCTTTATACACGATCTAGAGACCGATAACAATAAAATGTTAAAAACTACAAACGTAGAAACGGTTACAGTTCAATGAAACTGAACTCTGTAAATAACATAAAACACTGTAGCTATAAATAGCTTGTGATCAATAGTTCTAGCTGTAGGGCTCGCGTGGAAAGCTTTTCTACCGTTTCACAGGCCATAATCAATCATACGTATTAAATAAACACTAACATTATTTATTACTGGGTTTAACCAACGACTGTAATCGCTTGGTTCGGGCTGTCCTGTTCCTTGGGGACGCGAGCATATACATTGGAAAGACGATACATTGGAAAGTAATAGTCTATCTGTTTAACCAAGTGTCATACATATCTTTTAGCGTTACATAACATAGTAACTTATTTACGATTTATAGAATTATTTGCTCGCAGCTTCGCTCGCTCGAGAACATTTCTTTTTTCTGGATGATCGGTATAAATCCCTATGTCCTTTTCTGTACCCATGAAAACATGTATGCAAAATTTCATGATGATCGGTTAAGCAGCTACGGCGTGAATGCGTAGCAAATAAACAAACTCATTCGTATTTATAATTTTACTTACGATGTACAGCTAAATTACACGTACATTTCACGCGCTATATAGCAATATCATTTCTAAAACATTATGGACAAAAAAACCAAATCGTATTTCGCACCCGATCCAGACAACAAACTGGCATCAGTTCACGTTTACGCCCCTGTACCGAGGCATCCATTAAACTCCAAGCTTCTTTTATTACAGGATTCCGTGTAATGAATTCTTTATTATTTGAGACTGAAACAACAGTATGATCACAATTTTGATTGAGTTGAAGCGGAGTGATTGCAGCGAGCGCACTACCCCACACTATATGCGTCTACGAGATTTATTGCACTCATAAACTGTAATATTGCCCAAGTAATAAAGGATACGTACAACTTAACTGCCTTCTCCGACTCACCAATGGTATAAGCGCAATTGCTGTTTCGTCATATAATATATAGATATATATAGATAACTTTTAGTTACCCTTTAACGTACTTGGGTATATTGGGTACGTAAATGTTTTGTCAAATACCTTTATATTATGTGGGCACTACTTGCTAATCCGTTAATTTTTTTCTTCGAGCTCACCGCTAGCACCTAATATACCTACAAAACCAAAGTCCCACTAAAATTGAAAAGTCTTGATAAACAGTATGTTTCATACGTCATCGTCATCATTATCAACTCGTAGTCCGTAACTGGATATTCGGAAAAGCTGAAAGCATGCGGCTGAGTACGATCTTCGGTTCTCCTACTGTACCTAGTATCTACTAAATGTGTACTTTTTCAGTGCTTAAGTTCAATATGCCTACACTATAACCACTCAAGCCAGGTATAAAATTAGACAAGCTACCTAATGTAAAAGTAATAAAACCAAATTAATATTTAACAATTCAATATATTTCGGAGTTAACTAATCGTGATGATCTCATTTAAGTTTGTCATAAAAAGTTTGTCGTATTATTTAATTACGTAAAATTACTTTACTATTTTTAAGACTGTCAGAAACTATAAATATCTTGGCTTTAATATTCTCATTAACTACCTAGGTATATAGTTTTGAAAACTATAAATATAGTGGTATAGTAGGTAGTTATAATACTATTATATATACTAAATATATGAAGGTAACAGTAGGTATGCATAAAATTAACTTAACAAAGCGACAATTAGTAAAAGAAAGAATATTTCAACAAATAAACGTGTCCCGTTTTATTCGCACATGTTACACGACGCGCGGTTGCTAAGGGCAGATACCAACATAACAATAAATCATCCTCAAACTCGGAAACTTTCCATTCCGAACCCATTATATTTGACGGCGTATGTCAGCGAGACACTTCCTCATTCCACTACCTGTACCTTTGTAAAAGCACTCAATAAAAGCGCTGTCATTATGTGCGACGTAATGCACATTTCAAAATATAGATTATATTTTTGTAACGTTCAAACATCTGTATGAGCGACGGTAAAACCGCAAGAATTAAACAGCTCTTATTAATCAAATATAACGACTACAATAATACTTATACAGAGAGCCACAGTTTTATTACCTTGAGTCACATACAAAGCATAAAACCTGTGATAAGCTGTCCTTTCCGCACCCCGCCCACATCGGTTAATGGTAGAACTTTCACGTGGAAACTCAATAACGCAACGGTCAGCTAATATCGCGTGAAATATGCATGGGTGAGGTCTTTCCGTTGTGTTTTGCTGGCGCGAAAAATGATTAGGTTGGTAGTAGCCGAGCGTGAGACCCAGGGGACGTAAGTTTGATTGCTCTGCAGACTCCATCCACTCCATCCATTGTTGTTTGTTGCGAAATGAATACATTACTTCAGTATGACTGTTTCATCAACAGTAAATGCCTAATGCAACTTTGTCATCATGTGAAACTACTGTTTTCTCTCATTGGTCAATATATTATTTTCTCCTACAGGCGTTACCATGACGACCCGTATCCGTTTGACGGGCGCGGCTCGATCCTTGCGCACGCGTTTTTCCCAGGCAGCGGCCGCGGTGGAGACGCCCACTTCGACGATGATGAATTGTGGCTGTTACAACCAAATGATGACGAGGAAGAAGGTATGAATACATCAAATTTTAACATTTATATGATACTCGTTAACCTAAAATACCTACGCACACAACAACAAGAAACCCTGCATTGATAATTGATGCTTATTCTAATTACGCAGTCTATCTTGGATTTGTTAATGAATGGCACGGCAATACACTGGTTTATATCTGAACTTAAATGAAATAGTTACTTAGTACCTGACATTATGATAACGAGCCATTGCTGGACACCAGCCATGCGCGTTCCTTCTGTGAATGCGTGTTAGAAAAGCATTAACGCTTATAGTTGACTTACATAATGTTCTATATTATCATCCTATGCAAGCATTATAATTATGAGTGGGATATTTATTAGATGGTTGAGTAAAATTAATTGATAAATGTTGGTGTTAAGTTACCTATGTGGTCGTACCCACTACTACTGTTTAGGTACAATCGACGCATCAGTCTGGTACACCTAAAAGGCGAACGTGTTTTACCGCCTAGCTCTAGTAAGCTGTGAAGCGGTATTCCGGCGGCGTTTCGACATTTGCATGTCAAAACACCGCTGACCGCGACATGCTCATTTCCGAACGCCACGTTAACTTTTCACGGAAGACCTGCTTTATTGGAAATCTGGCTAATTACCTGCAGCCGACACGGCCATCAATAACGCTGTGTAGTTACTTATAGATATACCAACTTACAGTTTATGAAAATATAGACTTTGATTACGATCCTTCGAATAGAATATTCTGAAAATAAAAAGCCGATGTCCTTATAAGATCATTTTCTCGTATGATTGTCTGCATACCTCATCCGTTTGCAAGCAAATGTTTGATATTCTATAGAAGCTTTTGTAAAATAACACCATTTTTGTTAAGTAATCTCTCAGAAGTTATCAAAACAGCTTCATGGAATCCATTGTATAGTTCTATAGGAACAGTACCGAGCGAGCCAAGTGCGGTTGTTGGATGTATAGTGTAAACACGGGCAGCCGATAGGTGGCGCGACCGCAGCGTGGACACGACGCACTGTGGGCTGAAAATCGACCTTCATAGACATAGAAATGAAAGTTGCTAGATGTTCGTTTTGTTGACAGATATGGCTTCTATTAGCTATTATACACATAACAATGTCGTCTGAGCTAACTCCGCACAGAAATGAATTTATTATAAGGTTTTTTCGAAAAAAATGTATGGAGCTAGCATGAAAAATCTAAATATCTCTGAACTTGCAAGGAAAACCGTAATATCCTCAGAGATGGTTATAGGACTAATTATTTGTGATTTTTTGACATACTTCATATAACGGTACCTGCTGCAGAATTTTTTTTAAAAATCATCTAATTTTTAATTAATTTTTTTTTAACATTAAACGATTTGTTTTATTGTAAAAGTAAAGAAACAACACGTTATATGCATATAATACTAAATCTTCGCCAGTTATTTGTTAAAATATCAAGAAAATTATTTTTGCCTTACATAGTATATATGTTTTAAAACAGGTAATTGGATACCATTACTAAACTTTGCATACAGGTAAACTACTGAATAATAAATTAGCCTTCTAATGAGTTCTGAATAAGAGATTAAGTGATTTGCAATATCGCACAATGGTAACTACGGATTACACTAATTAAATTCTTACAGGTAAGTACATAAGTAAACTAATTAGTTAATTAGACATGATTTCTGATTTCAGACACGAGTTCTAAGAAATATTTTCGACAACTGTCTAATTATTTTATTATTATGGCTAAATGAAGGTATTTTTTAAATCATTAAATTCTACTAATGTCAAAGTAAAGATCAATCGATAAGTTAGTTATTTTATTAACGCTAATAATAGGCATTAAATAAAAAGAAAAATAAATTAAAAAGGTATTTTTTAATAGTTGATAAAATTTATATAAAACAAAACATAGGTACAAAAGTATGCAAAAATATAAATAGGTACAAGAATAGTAATATAAAATATTTAAAAATAAATCAATTGCAAAACATAGTTACGTACCAAAGCTAAATAACGAAAGATCATGAAAAAATGACATTGAATAGAATTATAATTAAAAGCACAAAAAGTTTCTAGTTTTCCTTATCACTCTCGTCGATTTCTGAATCAGAATCTAGATTGCCTACAAACTCAAAGTCAGTTTCTTGAAACTGAATTAAATTGAGGGTTTCAGGAAATAAATCCTCCTTTTTCTTGGCATCTAACTTGGGCCTTTGTACATTTATAAAAGGATCCGAAGAAACAACTAACATATTAAGGATATCATGATTCGAATCTTGCCTGCTCTTTTTCTGCGAATGATGTTCCCGAAACCTCCTAAAATCTTTATTGCGAGACTCGGATGCTTCTTCCGAGAGACTTCCTATGGGTACAACATCATTCTTCTCGATTATGTCTGCCCCGTGTATAAGTAATTTGTGGACGGTTGATGACATATAGTACCAGTCATATAATTCCACGTACCTCTCTGCTGTTTTGAAGGCATAATCTTTAAATTTAATTATATCTACTTTTTCCCCGGAAGTTATTGCCTGTAAAATCACAGCAAATCTTCTTATTAGTTCTTCGTCCAACCCAGTAATGGCTGCAGTTTTATGAGGAAATTTGAAAAACTTTCTTGCAGTGTTGCCGTCATTAGTAGTTCCGGAACCTTGTTTAACAATGTCAATCAATAGATTTAATTCGTCTTTAAATTTGTCTTGAATAATCTTTTTTCTCTTACTTAGCATTTCTTTGTGCTCGTTACCTCTCGCAGCCCACTCTTTAAAATCTAGTCTATACGAAATATGTAGTAAACATTCCATACAATTTATACGGGCGTGTAGAGATGACAATCCAAACTCGTATATGTCAGAAGATACGGTCTTTGCTGTTACTACACCCAAACGGTTCATTTCTGTCGGTTTTGCCAAACACAAATAGCACGATGAACTTGATCTGGCTTGAGACAAATACGTGCAGACTTTACCATCGATCATTGTCATCATTAGGTGATGATTCACCCTGTTTCTATTATTGCACTCTGTAGGAATGAGAGCCTTAATTTCTTCATCCATTTGTCGTTTGTGTTCGATGACTACTGCTTCGCTTTCCTTCACAAAAGTAAATTGAACTGGACGACAATACATTGCTGAGCATGGTTTTGGGTTCATCCACAAAGTATTGTCTTCATCAGTCAGTTTTAGTGGCACCAAGGAAGTCATGAAAATACTTGAATCGTCTTGATCGCTATCCATTTTCTGCTTGTATCGGCTTTGGTTTGACGCACCATCGAAACCCCATTTAGATATCAATTTTAAATCCTTATTTTGCACATCATCGTTAGGAAAACTTTGGAGGATTCTTTTGACCGTAATGTCGAGTAAAGCTTGAAGGGTTATTCTTGCCGATGAATCGGTCACTAACACTGATTGCTTCGGAGGATAGCATGCCAGCTTGGTTTGTTGCACTTTATAGTAGGATGGATAAATATCCTTTCTACCTTCCCGAATAGCTGACTCTCGTAAAGTGATGTATTGCCACTTTGATAATTTTAATGAAAGGAGTAATCCAAGTGCTTTTTCTAGTGTAAATAAGATAGTTTTCACCGGTTGCTTAAGCGTTTCCTTAATTTTAGAGGCTGCATCAGGATGTTTCAGCATATATTCGATTACAGATGCGATATCCTCACAACCTTCTTCCTTAAAACGCGCTGCTGCTGTATGTGCCAATTCACTGGGATTGTCAGTTTTATGCTCATCAGATCTTCTCTTCTTCTGTTTGCTTCCCAGATCTTCGAATGGTTTTCGTGACCTCTTTGTCATTGTACCAATAGAGTATGATGTTGAGGGTTCTGGAGAGATTGATCTTGATTCCTCAGCAACAGTTGGTTCTTGAGCGACTAAATTTATACAACTTGGCCAATCGATAGTTGCTTGCAGCCAAATTTCGTATTGTTTTCTAAAAGTATCAAGAATTCGGTGAGATTTTTGCCACCTTTGTGATGTAGCTCGTACAAATTTCCGACAAAATTCTTTTAGAGTCACTTGATCTTCAACGGAAAGACAAACGTCTAGGCGGGATATAACTTCACTAAACAATACCTCATGATCAAATGAAGTACTCTTACATTTTAGAAGAACGAATAGGTCTAAATTGGTATTTAAACTTTCCATTATAAAATTTCAGTGATATGTTAGGGGTAACAAAGCTTAGAATAAACTAAATTATGATGCAAAATGTTAACCCTTTTATATTTCAGTCCAACATTAGTTAACGACCTCATTAGACAGTTGTCGAAAATATTTCTTTATTACTTATACATCAAAACAAATCGTTTAATGTTAAAAAAAATTAATTAAAAATTCGATGATTTTTAAAAAAAATTCTGCAGCAGGTACCGTTATATGAAGTATGTCAAAAAATCACAAATAATTAGTCCTATAACCATCTCTGAGGATATTACGGTTTTCCTTGCAAGTTCAGAGATATTCAGATTTTTCATGCTAGCTCCATACATTTTTTTCGAAAAAACCTTATAATAAATTCATTTTTGTGCGGAGTTAGCTCAGATGACATTGTTATGTGTATAATAGCTAATAGAAGCCATATCCGTCAACAAAACGAACATCTAGCAACTTTCATTTCTATGTCTATGGAGGTCGATTTTCAGCCCACAGTGCGACGCTGCGATTACCGCGCTGGTCCACACTATGCACACTGCACATGTGATAATTTACACGAACAACGGACGGTTACAACGCCACTTCGAATTGTATTCGGCTAGCCATGTGTAAATATCCACCTTTATTTGACTGAATCCACACGTGAATACAATCGGCAGACATCTACCGTTCGAGTCTTCGGTATTTAATTTCGTAGGTTCTATACCTATACTCCATCGTTCCTAGAAAAATGTACAGAAAAGTGCTTCTTAATCACAAGTATATTGTTTGGTTACAACTGCAGATGCTCACTTAGGTACCTATAACGTAACTACAAAAAGACAAATACTAAGTGTATCTGAAGCAATCTACGTGCAGGTTTCACAGTTAGCGCGGCTTATCAAAAAGCATGATCCTATTACATTCTGAATCGTGAACGCTACCAATACCTCAGACTGTAGAGAACGTATTTCCTCTTTAGAACTGCACGATCCTATATGTAGTTACCTATCTTAAGTGTGATTTTTTACTTTTACAGGCACTTCGCTGTTTGCTGTGGCTGCACACGAGTTCGGTCATTCCCTCGGCTTGCAACACAGCTCTGTGAAGGGCGCGCTTATGTTCCCATGGTATCAGGGAATTCAGCCAAATTTCGTACTACCCGAAGATGACCGCAATGGTATTCAACAAATGTATGGTATGTATAGTGATGATGAAACACTGTAATATTCACCTCTAGTCTCAATAAACCAGTATATAATACCTAAGCCATTTATTTATACCTTTTATATTTTCTAGGTCCTAAAACAAGCAACAAATGGGGAAGAATACCGAATTACCGACCAGTAGAACCTCCACCAACTACAACCAGTACTACAACTACTACCACTACAACGACCACCAGAAGACCGTACATCCACCACCATCACAACAGACATCCTGAAAGATACCCTAATAGGCCATACACACCTTATCCACGCGTTCCCAGTAAATACCCTGCGTACTATCCTGAAAGACCACATTACCCAGTCGACCGGTCCGATCCCAGATATAATTATCCTGATCGTCGCCACTACAACACGAGCGATGAGTATCCTCGACGCACTAATCATCATCACCCACGTCCAACTGAAACTACCACCCACCCAACTACCTATCGACCGCGATATCCCCATGTACGGCCTGAGTATCCAAGCTACAATCCTAGACCTAGTTACCCTAATGACCCACGCCAAGATAACCCGAGAAAGCCACACTACCCTGAGAGAACTACTCAGAGACCAATAACAACGACACCTGCGGACAAACCTGATACGTGCGACACCAGTTACGATGCAGTTGCTCTCATACGTAACGAGCTATTCATATTTAAGAATAGGGTAAGTAAATCCGAATAGGTTAATCTAATAACGAATAATGTATATAATTCTATATCGAAACTAATTATGATATTTCTTTTGCAGTATCATTGGAGGATAGGAGCAAGCGGACGTTACCCTGGTTATCCTATGGAGATAACCAGAATGTGGTCTAGTCTACCAAAGAACTTAACTCATGTTGATGCCGTTTATGAAAGACCCGATCGAAAAATAGCAATTTTCGTAGGTAAGAGCTGGGTTTATTTATTATAGATTTTTCCTAAATATTCTGTCAGAATAGGATTTGTAGCAAGAAATTTTAGGAAAATGACGTCTGTTTTTGTTATAGGTAAACAGTTGTACTTGTTTGATACACAATATTTGCTGCCGGGTTACCCTAAACCACTGACCAGGCTTGGTATACCTGATAGTGTGGAGAAGCTCGACGCGGCCATGGTTTGGGGTCACAACGGCAAAACTTATTTCTACAGTGGCACTATGTATTGGAAGTGAGTACATAATTTTTATCAAATTTAATTCTAATTAAAACTTTTCTATTAAGTCTACTTGCCTACCTAAAAATGTCCTAATTAAACAATAACTCACTCTAATATATCCTTTCAGGTATGATGAAGACGATGGTCGCGTTGAACCCGACTACCCTCGTAACATGGCTATGTGGAAAGGAGTGGGTTACAACATCGATAGCGTGTTCCAGTGGAAAGACGGTAAAGATTATTAAACCCGATAAACTAAAATTTTCTATGAATCTAAAATTTTATTCATTGACTAAACATCTCACTATGTATTTTTATTCGCAGGTAAAACTTACTTCTTCAAAGGTAAAGGTTTCTGGAAGTTCAACGACCTGCAGATGCGAGTGGAACATGAAAAGCAGTATCCCTCGGCTCCATTTTGGATGGGATGTCCGACGGAGCGCGCGGGCCGTCGCGCCGGGTACCACGCGCCGCCCGCTCCAGGCTCAACACTTCGCTCACCTAGTTCTGCGTCTACTCTACGCATCAACTTTTTACCTTTCTTATATTCTACATTATTGATATTGGGAACTTATATTAGGTACTGTTAGTCAATATTTTAAGCATACGTATTTATTTCTACGATGACTGCAGCATGAAAAATATTTTTTATTAATTTAATTTGGTTACCTATTTAGAAATATGCAATGTACTGATAAGCGATAAGGGGTAATGTATGGTAATATTATATGTTTTATGACAGCTATAAGCTTCATTGACTTGGACTATCTACATTTTCATACCCCTCAATAAAACATTTATTTCGTTTAATTAATAGAACTTCCTTCCTTTGCTTTATCAATATAGATGGATTATAATTATAAGAAGTAAAATCATACTACAAACCTATGTGCCGGCGATGCATATTTTTGAATCAACAAGTACATATCGGAAATGTCTGAGTTAAGAAGACTAGACTTAGTAACTATTGCGCAAAATTGCACTGCCTGTTTAGTATTAAATTATGGTTATTCTAATATAATATACTACTATATTATACTTTTAATGATACTATAATTAAATAATATTATGATAATTGTAAACTTTAGAGTGCTAAGTAATTAGATATGGATTATTATTTCTATTATATGTACATTTTGATCTCAATAGGATCGTGTGCTTGGTTTGTTATTGACATGTAAGGTATAAAACACCATCCATTTAGCTTCTGTACAGTTTGTATTGTCCATCGATGTTTAATGTGAAAAAAAATCAGAGTTATTTAAGAATATAAATTTGTATCTTATGACTCAGTATTTGAATAAATAAATACTTGTGTACCATAGGAACAAAATATAACACAAAATGCCTTAGTTTATCTGATATTTAATAATACGCATTTGTAATTTAATGTTGTAAAAATATACTCGTTTACTTTATCAATGGTGTCATCTAATATAACATTATTATAATAATTAAGTAACTTATTTATATCTCTTATGCTGGTTAAAAGAGGTACACATATACTGTAATTTGTAAATTATATTAAATGGATTATAATGTTTAAGAAGTATAAATAGATGCCATATAAATCATTGCTATCAATATACATTATATTATGGAATGATATAATATACAAATACTTTAAAAAAAATGGCCTTAAGTGTACTGTGAAAAAGCTAAGGATGTTGTAATATGAGTCGTGTAATCTGATTGTGTTGCCAATGTGGAAAATGAAGAGTAAAACTTGGTAGAATGAATATGGTGCTTATTATAGTTAGTCATTGTACAGAATAAATTCTCTTTGGATATTTTTGTATGTTGCTGTTGTGTCTTGAATCAATGTTAACCAAGAAAAATTAGGTAACTGAATTACCTCTCCTACTCCTTAATCCTGAGTACCAGAATTACTTATGAAGCAAATATACATATATATAATATACTACAAAACATTTGTTTTATCTTGTGCAATCAGCAGTTAATGTATTCATAATAATGTGGTTAGAATAATAATATTGCTTCAGACAAGTGGTCCATAAGCCGGGGTGACTTGTATATAAAACAATGTTATACCTCTCAAGTCGCTCATATTTTAGTGTATAATAGGCTACATTAGATTCTTTATATAATTTCTTTGGTCACAAATAATTTAATAATAACTGTGATATTTACTTTTATAAAAAATGCCATGATGCACTGGCGATAAAAAGTAATAAAAAAATTTAAGTCTTTCTAAAATAATTACTCAATGAATAACTTTAGTTCAATGTAATTTCTTTTAAGTAATATTATATGTTTAATAAAGAAAATAAATAAAATTCCATGATATTGTGTCTCATTACAGCCTCCTTTATTCGACAAAATTAGCATTACACCTGCATTATTAAATTTCTCCTTGATGAAGAAATATAAATAAATATTAGGGCAAAATACCTGCACTGTAGTCTCAAATTAAATAACAACAGTAATACACCTGTAGAAAACTTAAAGCGGAGCACTCACAGTTTATCTAAAGAAGACCCCTTACACCCGCCGTTAGAACTTTGTATACCAGTACTACCCGAGCATCGATTAGAATCTAAAATTTTACTAAAACCCGACTTTTTTAAAGCAGACTATAATAAAGTTTTAAACGAATTGTTAGCAGTAAATTGGGAGTCTGAATTTCACGCATGTGATTCACCGAACGACATGATTGACATATTCTATGAGATATTACAACGTGTTATATTACTAACTATTCCCATAAAGAAGTCAAATGTAAGAAAATATCCACCATGGTACACTCCTGGCCTTATACGACTGCATAGAGAGAAATATAAATATCATGTTCGCTTCAAAAAATATAAAAACCCATTAGACCTTTTATCTTTTGAGAGGTTAAGGGATGACTGTAATTCCCTCCGACTTACATGCTACAAAGAATATATTAATAAAATAGAAAGTGGCATAACCAAAAATCCTAAAATATTTTGGTCATTCATAAAAAGTAAGAGGAAATCTAGTAGTACATATCCAGCACAAATGCACCATGAAGACAGAGTAGCGGTGAATGGTGTAGACGTATGTAACTTATTTAGAGACAACTTCGCTGCAGTTTTCAATACGTCAAGTAGTGAAAATCCCACACCTAAAAATATTTTAACTACAACCAGTACTCTTGGAGAATTTACATTTGATAATAATGAAATATATAATAACTTAAAATCGCTAGATAATACGAAGGGAGCAGGCAGTGACGGTATCCCTCCATTTTTTATAAAACGTTGCGCAAAAGCACTCGCTTATCCTCTTAAACTCATATATAATAAATCTGTTTATTTATTTATTTTTTTTTTTTTTTTTTTTGGCACAAACAGTCAATATAATAACAATACATATAGGAATGCATACACACTCTGCAGACAAATAGTGCCGAAGATATACATACATACAAATATAATTTTTAAGCTCGTTGACATGCTGAATATGGTAAGGTTTAGAAAATAACAAAATAGATAATAGAAAGTAAATATAAACAATAATACATTTTGATTAAATACAATGAAATAACGACAAACCTATAAGGCTAAGACGAAGAAGAAGATTAAGCAATTGCATATAGGTACAATTATACATTTCTGTGTGCTTTAATTTTTCTATGACATTCTTTTTAAAGCATACCAAAGAGGTGTTAAAGATATCAACGTCTATAAATTCTTTATTGTATAGAATTAAAGAGCGGGACAAAAAACAGTTACGGGTATAATTCTTTCGCAGTTGAGGTGGTGCAAACAATTGCAATGTACGATTAGACCGAACGGGGAGGCGAACTTTGCTAACAAAATGTATGTTTGAAAGTAACTTTGGGCAATCTATAACACTATTGACAATTTTAAAGAGAAAAGAAATATCAAAAAGTTTACGTCTGTCCCGAAGACTTAGCATATTTTGCTTTTTGAGCGTTAAATTTATGAGGGGATATTCCCGACTAAATGGAAAGAAGCTTTAGTCATACCAATATTTAAATCCGGTGAAAAGCATTTGATCTCAAACTATAGGCCAATATCAATACTGGTTACGTTTGCCAAGGTATTCGAAAAACTGATCAGCAAGCGCCTTAGTTGGTATTTAAAGCAACATATTACTGAACACCAACACGGATTCGTTAAATCAAGATCCACAAATACAAATTTATTATGTTTCACATCAACTATATCAAAATACCTTGACAACCGAATTCCAGTAGATGCAATTTATACAGATTTTAGCAAAGCATTTGACAAAGTGGATCACTGCCGCCTTGTTGAAAAACTGGAATCAATTGGCATAGATGGAGCTTTAACTAAATTGCTTAAATCATATCTAGATAATAGATCATCTAAGGTAGTGATAAATGGTTTCTGTTCTACTGACTATAAAGCAACCTCTGGAATACCTCAAGGATCACATCTTGGACCAATTTTATTTAACGTGTTTATTAATGATATTGTCTACAATTTCAAACATTCCAATTTTTACTTATTTGCTGACGATCTTAAGCTCATGATGCCCATCCAAGGGGATGAAGATATCAAAAAACTACAAGACGATATAAATAGTCTAACAGATTGGTGCAAATTAAATAAAATGCAGTTAAATACTAAAAAATGTTATTATATAAAATTTACCCGAAATAAAACTGTTATTAATAATACCTACTATATAGAAGGAGTTCAAATAAAAAAAGTTAATATAATTCGCGATCTTGGAGTTCAACTAGATAGTGCACTGAAATATGACGTACACATATTGAATACTGTTGCGCGTGGTTTCAAAGTATTAGGGTTTGTTACACGTAATGGCAAGGATTTCAAAAAATCATCCACAAAGATAAAACTTTTTAACACTTTAGTTCGGCCGATACTTGAATATGGCTCTGTAATTTGGAATCCACATTATGATGTGTACAAAAATCGTTTGGAAAGTATACAGAAGCGCTTTTTATGTCATCTTTGTTACGGCGATCATATAGCGAGATCATGCACAAGTTACACCGATAGGTTGAAACAATATAATATGAAAACGCTTGAAAGCCGTAGGAAAAAATTAGACTATATCTTCTTACACAAGATAATAAATGGCGCCATAGATTGCAATCAAATACTAAGTTCTCTAATTATTAAGATTCCCTCTCGAATACCCCGGAAGAATACGTACAACTTCTTTGACGTACCCACCTCAAAAACAAATCTCGGTCACTATGCTACTGTACCAAGACTCTGTAGGCAGTAAAATAACCTATCAAAGACACACAAAATTGATATTTGTGAACCTTTGTGTAAATTTAAGAAGCATCTTAATGAATACCTGTAACATTTAGTGTTACAATATTTTTGTCATTATAAATATACTAAAATACTTAAATTTAAAATTTAAATTTTATTTCTGTTTTGCTTATAAATATGTATTCTAAATTGTGTTATCTGTTATCTTAGTTTGTAAGTTTATCTTTAATTGCATGCTGTGGTCTCCTATAATTGAAGGAGTACACATACCTTATCCTTAAGTGAGTATTTTTGTAATTTGCAGTGTACATTCTTCGTTGGAGATCCTAAATAAATAAATAAATAAATACTGCACTATAATTTTTCTATCTTTAATTTAAAGAGCTAATGAATCCACAAGAGTTGCTTATACTAATGGAGAGATTACAGGAACCTGGGTGTATACAGATAATCACTCTTAATATGAATCGGTTTGTAACTTAGTGCATAGAAAGTAAAGATGAATTGTGAGTGAAACTTTTATACATGGTTTGGAAATGATGTTGTGACAATTACATCTTATCAAATAAAAAATGTGTGAAATTAAAGAAGGTTAATTATAAAACATTTTCTAATACTAATATTTATTAAATACAACAATTCCCTTACCTAAACAATGTAAATAATATTATTTAACAATATTGTTATTGTCTTCTTCTTTAAAACCTAATTTGGACCAATCTTCTTTGGCCATGAGGTTATTATTCATTCTGCAGCCTAAATACTCTTTCGCTTCATCTCGACACATGGAATTATTATTGTTGTTATTGAATAAGCACTTCATGTATTTTGTCATGACCTTCTTGCATACTCCTTCGTGATCTAGTGGAAAGCTACCCTTATCAGGTGGTGTCGGTATAAACTGTTTTTGACCATATGTCATTGCACTTGACATTTTGTTAACAATATAAAACTCTCGTAAAACTGAACCGAGGAAGTAATTAATCTAAACCTCATATAAAAACGCTTTTATATTTGCGCTTCCTAAGAAGTAAACAATTTTTGTAAAACCTGCTGATAATGACATTGACAGATTGATCATGATCTTGACAGGAGTAGAGATGCGTAATGAGAAGCGGGTGTTCTTTGGATGTGGTAATATCGACCAATTATTTTATTGGGCACCAACAGTATAAAACCAATTATCTGATATCATATGGTTTTATCCATTTATCAGTACTAGACAGTTCGTTTTGAAATAGATGATTTGTTTATCCGTTCTATTCGGTATTCCTGCTAATATATGATTAAATATTAATGTTGGCGAATTATAGTAGCGATGTCACATGTGGATGCGACATCGATACCTTTTTAGGCTTTTTACTACTTTATGGACTCGGTTCACGTTCATCGAAAGCATGCATCTAAAACAGAAAATTATTTAAAGTTGAGAAACTTAATTGCGGCCAAAGAAAGTTCTTTAGGCTGTGGTACTTGTCCACACATAATGGCAACATTAATTGTTGTGATATTCTTTGTCAAAATTGACGTTCTCAATGTCAAACAAATGTGGAAGGCGACGCACGTGCGATTTAACGACGTATTTATAAATACACAAGTGTTATGAGATTTTTATGTGAAAATGTCCAGACTTATTGTAAAAAACTTACCAAATAAGGTATGCACGAATGCTTCTATATCAAATTCAGCCTTATGGTACATCTACTTTAAAATAAACATGTTTTAGGTAACAGTTGAAAAATTGAAAGAAATCTTCGGAGAAAAAGGAGAAGTAACTGATGTGCAACTAAAGTATACAAAAGATGGCAAATTTAGGAATTTTGGCTTCATCGGATATAGATCTGAGGAGCAAGCAAATGAAGCACGGGGCTATTTTGATGGCACATGCATTAACTCTTTGAAAATACAAGTGCAAACTTGCGCTAACTTAGGTGATGAGAAGAAACCACAAGCATGGAGCAAATACGCACCGGACAGCACAGCCTACAAGAAACTGCATAAAGATGATATTGAGAAACAAGAGTTGGTAAAGAGAAAGGAAAAGAAAGACAAGAAGATTGAAAAGAACAAAAATAAAATAAAAGAATTGCTTAAAAAGGTATGTTTACATTAACCTGCCAATTTTTGGATTGCAACACATGATTTAAAACATTTAATATCTGGTTGCCTGTGTACCTGTGCGGCGACTCAATAGGTTAATCAACAGTATTTTAGCAGTTTTTATTTTTTTATTTCGTTGTACATGTATACAATATCTTACTCTATGCATTTCTCATGAAGAAATACTGTGTATAAATATTCAGTACAGTAAAATTAAACCTTCTATTTCAGCATACAGATGATCCACTGTTTGCAGAGTTTATTGAGGCCCATGTCAATGATAAAACTAGTTGGATTAAGGAGGCCTTACAGTCAGCTTCCAAAAGTGATGATGATGACAGTGGGGTTGAGGAAGAAAACACTGAGAGCAACACTGTGAATATTACTAATGAAGAAGCTATTACAAAGAAAGATGATACTAAAGAAAAAGCTAATAAGAAAGTTGCTAATAAACCAATCAGTGATTTAGAGGTTAGTTAATATAATTACATATATCTTATAGGATGATGATCAGTGATGTATTAAACACATATTTTGACAACAGAGTATATATAAAGGACCTAGTGAGTCTATTGCCACCAACTGGATGCCATATCAAACCTTGAGCTCTGACTGAGAACTTCCTAATGGAAAACCTAATAACATTTTGCTATGATTAATATATGAACAATATGATATATAAATTCCTTAACCTTGCAATATGTAGCAAATTGTTTTTATTATAGTTCTAAATTGTGTAACTTTTTTTTGCTAGAATTGTTATGTAGAGTATCACTTCTGTACATGTAACAAATCATATATTTCTCAGGGAAATAAATATTTGTATTTATCCTTTTGTTTGTACCTTGACTATGGTAATAAATGAAATGTACATACATAGTATCACACCTGATTGCCAGTCGAGGTAGAAAGAGGTGTAAACAACCAGATATTGTTATAGGGTTTCAGCAATGCTTTTAGGTCTACTACTACACAGTTCTAAACTCCATCCTGCTACTAAGAATTTGATGACAGATATTATATTATTATATGAACAACTATAAACTACTAAGTCTCTAACTGGACTTTTTATATATTATTCTACTAGCTTTATGTAAAAAGATTTAAAATAGTAAATATAACTACCATTAATTACAGTACATGAAATTATTAATGAAGAAAGTGGGAGGTCCCACAAGTGAGGAAGTCACAGAACAGATTGAGAACAATGAAGAAGAACAGAAGCCTAAGAAAATCAGAAATAGACCCCTATTTCATGTTAAAGTAAGATATTTATGTCATCTTTATTATTTGTGCTGTCAGCTGCACAATTAGTAGTCACAGTACAAAAGATCTATGTTAAAAAGATTTACTATATGACACTAATGGGTATCAAACCCTATTAAATTTCATCACTGAAAATCAGAATTCAACTTTGCAAAGTGTTAACATATTTGTGCAACTGATTGTACAGGGGATACAGGACTGTGCTAACAAAAGACCCCAGGTGCAAGTCATAGGAATTGCAGTATAGATGGATACCAAAGTTCTAAGTATTGGAGCATTCATCAAAATTGAAATATTCAACATATAATGCCAGAGACCTTTAAATTGTTAAAACAATGCCTCAGAATAACCATAGACTTAAGAGGCTCTTATGGATATTTCTCCCTCACTTAATAGTTCACAATTCTAAGCTGGCATAAAAGCTCCAAGAAATACCATCATGTGATACTCATGCATGGGCTCAAGTCTGTGTATTTCTGAAGGTATTACAGACACCAATATTATAAAAAGCAGAGGTGTTTTGCACATAATTATTTCTAGATCCCACATAATAGGAAGACAGGCCTATTGGCCAGTACTGAGCATATTTCCATGTAATTTTTTTCTTCATTCTGTAAAATCCCTCTAGCAGAAAAATCAAATAGCACTTTATCATTGTTATCACAAGCAGAAGCTATAGAATCAGTGTTATATTCTTAATCACTATACAAAAAGAAATGCTTATATGTTAAAAATAAATGTCATCCATTATGTTTCAGATAACAGGGTTGCCCTTCAAATGTAAAAAGAAGGACATCAAAGAATTCTTCAGACCTCTAGTGCCATTTTCAATACGACTTCCTCTTGGTAAGGGAAAGAGGGTTGCAGGCTTCTGCTATGTTGGATTCAGAACAGAGAAAGAACTAAACAAAGCATTAGTCAAAGATAAGTTGTTTTTAGGTATGTATATTTATCAATGTGGCAGTAAATGTAAATTCGCAGAAAAAAATAGTGTAAATTTGACATTCATAAGTGTTACCTTGTAACCTAATCTGAATAAATTTATTTTGATCTGATTCAATCAGTACATGCTTCAGATAGTGCTAAACCAAATATTCCCACTATTATACAAATATTGGTAAACTAACTCTCCCTCACAGTTCCACCCATGTTTATGACTACTGCTCTGCTTCTGTGGCTTGTAGGGTGATGTTCTATAGCCTATAGACTTATAAATTCTTTTTTTTTAGGATTTATTCATGAGGAAGGTTTATAAACTTTCCTCATGAATTGGAATATCAAATACAAAAAGAATTTTCAAAGCCATCTTGTGTTCAAACAAAATCTGCTTTATTATATTAGTATAAATGTTCACAATTTGTAGTTTGTCTGCACACATGTTTTAAATAAGCAATACAAGGGAACAAGGTTAAAACTTAACATTCAGATAGAGCTTATAAAATAGTGCTCATAGCTTTGTATGCAAAGTCTTGCCAACGTTAAATATATATTTATAAAACTCATACGTTTTGATCACGAACACGCCACTGATCTTATTGACAGTTTACATTTCGTTAATTCAAGTTTGTACTTTTTATTATTATATGAAAATCTAGTGTATAGAGAAATACATAGTCCCTAACTATTCCGACACGAAAAGACCTGTGTTTATGTCCATGTATGGTATGGTTGATATTATTACATTTTCAGGTAATCACCGTGTGCATGTAAATAAATATGAGGATAAAGCAAAACAGGCTGTTGAGGAAGAAGAACATATGACAAAACAGAAGAGAGAAGAGGTAAATCGATTATATTTAATATACTTAACTTAAAAAAAATTATATAATGTTGGGTGGGTTTAGCAGACACATGTTATTAAATAAGTTAAGCTAGTAAGTAATAAAAGACTATTAAAGTAGATGGCCGAAAAAGTATATGTATCTAAATTGAAAGTAGTCTCGCCATTGCCGCCGCGACGAGTATCGTGAGTTCGTTCGACACTGTAAAAAATGTTGTGATCCACAAATAGGTAGTTGCCGTGTCTGAGTGTTCTTTGCTTAAATATTTGTAAAGACACAGAAATTATTACCAGTGGAAAACTATCATTTTTAAATACAAAACTAATTTAATGTTAGAATTATTCCTAATCCACTGGGACGTCATCAAGTATTTTGTATGTATTTGTATAACTATAGTAACAAACCACGTTATTCATCGGGCGATCATACGATTGACGCGTCCGTTTGTGAAGAACAACACGTCACTCAATTTAACGTGCCCCACCACCGACACCTTTCACCGGTTGCCGTTTATAAAAGACGTGCGCAGCGGGCGCGCGCCCACCGTGTAGTTGAGTACCTACAGCGAGAAATATAAAGTTGAAGCTGTTTAAATAAATCACTATAAACAAAGAACATAACATTATTCATGAACTAACAACATTATAAAAGAATTTAACTGCCTCCTTGGCACAGCGGTAGTGAATGCGACTGCTGTGCATGAGGTGTCGAATTCGAATCCCGGGTCGGGTCAAGAAAAGTTTGAGTTGTTTTTTTGTTAAGACTTTCGACTAATTCACTACCTAACTAACCTAAACAGATTGCCGGTTTGCGATAGTGGCTGTGCCAAGATAAGCCATACGTGATTTACCTAGTCATGAAAACATAGCATGCTTCTGTATGTCTGTCAGAAACTGAGTTATTATTGCATTTATAATATCAGATGGATGGATGGCTATGTACTGGACACGCCTTTAATTCTATATAATATTATCTGTTATATTATCTTACATTCTATTTATTTAGCCAATTGTAAAATAGATAAAAATCGCTGCTTATCTTTTCCTGTGAACTGAAATCAAAGGCAACAATAATAATAGCACTTAATTCCTTTAATCACTCTTAAAACCGTTTATGACTATATATATGTATGTACTTACTTAGCGTATTTGATTTTTTTACTTTGTTTATACTTGTCCGTTGTTGTGACAATGCAACTATTTATTTTCAAACGGTTGCCTAAGCGTATGTTATCCTTGATTATAAAACTACCCCTGATTGTCCATAGTCTAAGGCAGTATTCGGCAAGCTTGTCGTCCAAAAGAGCCAAATATAACAATTCATAACTGAAATCTATTTAAAGAGCTATTTTTAACTTAAGCTTTGCTCTAGCATTATTACGGAAAAAATTAGAATTAAAAGTTCACTATCGAGCTTGCCTTCATCAAATAAGTATTAGTTTAACTAACAGTAAATTAAATTTGGTATCGTATTTATAAGGCAAGATAATAAGTAATATTCCGTGCCTGCACGAAACATTTCGTGGAAGAGCCGCAGCCGATGAGTCAAAGAGCCGCATGCGGCTCTCGAGCCGCGGGCGGTAACTACTTACATTCAAACGAACCGTATGCTTATTTGACACCTTGCATATAATGAACATAAACTAATATTATAAAAGACAATGTGAGTTTGTTTTTGATGCTTTCACGCCTTAAGTGCTCGACCAATCATTCTGAAATTTCCCATATCACTTTGTCAGGGGAAAAGAAAGACATGATAAGAAAAAGCTTTGTTACTACCCTAATCTAACCTATATTTTACGCGAGCGAAGCCGCGGACAAAATATATAATCCTCATTGTCACTTTCCATATAATTATGTATTTACCTACCATTTGTGTTTGTTTCTTTATTTATGGAAAAGTTTGGCGCCATATTTACATAACCATTTTCTACTAAAGTGTAGTCTGTATATAATAAACTCCAAAAAGGCTATTGTTATCGAATTAGTCGCTTCACAGCCTTCATTGACCATAACAATATAATAAGATGTTTGTCATACGGCGTATAATTTAATTAGGTATTAACAATGATAAAAAGACAGATTTACATGTCTTACGTTTACTGATTATATACCTAATATTTTTAAAGAACCGCCAATTCTATGAATTACTTGTTCGAGTCAAAATTATCATGCGATCGTGTAATTATAGGCAATTTGTATCTGTATCGTAAAGGTTCGTACGGCCGCCGGAGACATCTTTACCATACCAACCATACAATAAATATGGGGTGCCAACTTAGAGCCCACGATCTGAAAGTCAAAACCTAGTACCTACCAAAAAAAGGTTAAACTTACCAACATAATATATAACAATGGATATTAGAACGACACTTTTTAACCGATTTCGAAAAGGGAGGAGGTTCTCAATTCGACTGTATATTTTTTTATGTGTGTTACCTCAGATCTTTATTTTAGGAGAAAAGATTTTGATGATTCCTTTTTTATTTGAAGCTGGTGCTTCCCGTGTAGTCCCATTTAAATTTGATCAAGATCATAATAATGCGTATTTGGTTGACTTCGACTACATTGATTGTTCTCATTTTATTACTTGCCTAGTTGTTGTCTAGTTGTTACATCTCTTATCGATTATATCAATAGAGCCCGCAGTCATTTCAACCAGTACTAGAAACTCTGTGCACCTAGGGAACTTTGCAAGTCTTAAGACAGCCCCTTGCATATCGTTTTGGCGTGTGCAGTATTATTTTATTCATAGTTTGGAATAAATAAATACTTTTTTGCAGAAATCGCTTAATGAAGAAACTATTGGTGAGAGTGGCAGTATATTTGTGCGGAACTTGGCGTATGTGGTCTCAGAGGCAGAGGTTACGAACCTCTTTGAAAAGTATGGTGAGTGTTATTTAATGTTAAGACAGAAATAAATAAATACATGATTTTGAAATTGCATCTATATAATATATATTATACCAATCTAATCTTATTTACTAGGGCCGCTAGCAGAAGTAAACATGCCAATAGATCCACTCCTACGGCAGCCCAAAGGATTCGCGACAGTAACATTCATGATACCCGAACACGCAGTGAAGGCGTACACCGAACTGGACGGCACTGCCTTTTGCGGCAGAATGCTGCACCTCCTACCCGCCAAAACAGAAAAATTTGACAATGATGATGATGACGGTATGTAAGAATTATCTAATATATATATACAGGTATTATATGGTGGTGGTGGTGGTCTTATATGGTGATATAAGTGGGGTAAATGATAGATGACAATCTGGCCAGTCGTCAGTTTCAGGGTTATCCATTATTTATGCTACACCCTGTATATATATATATAGCATAGCAACAATAGCCTAGTGGGAGACTGTTGGACTGCCATGCAGAGTTCTCGAATTGGATTTCTAGAACGCGCCTAGGGACTGAACTCGCGGCCTCTGATTTTTAACTTTTCGACGTTATGTGCGTAACACAAATAGCTATACTGATGTCATAGACATGCACATAGACTCGCTTGCCGCATTCCATAAAAATAGTATCACAGTGTTGTAAACTCTAAATTTACTGTATACCTAATATTTAATACTAACTTTATAGTGCTACCTACTTCGTAAATAATTATTTACATTCGTATTATTCTAAATTGTTTTAATTTCGCTTTATCAACTTTATAAAACTTATGCATGCTGTGCTTGCCTGTAAAAGGCTATTATAGGGTTATGTTGCTTTTATGTGAAATAATTTTTTTTAGTGTAAGTAGTTGTTGGTAAGCTTAAATAAATTAATTAATTAATTATCGCTCGCTTTAACAGTGAAGGAAAACATAGTGAGGAAACCTGCATCTCTAAGAGTTTTCCATGATGTTCTTGAAGACATGTGAAGTTTGCCCACCCGCACTAGGCCAGCGTGGTAGACTATAGCCTTACCCTTCTTACGCTGAGAAGAGGCCCATGCCCTGAGTGGGATAGTTAATTAAATGATTACGGGGCTGATATTTTTATTTATTTTTTTTTATTTTTTATATTTTCGATTCCCAGATCAGAAGTATTATTAGGTTTTCGTTCTTTAGGCGATGAGTTCCATCCTGGATAGGACTAAATCCCACGTAGGATGTCTACGTTTGCATAAACACAATTTTATGTAACAAGATCAAAGAACCAACAAATTAAAAACAAGTTTAACGTTATATTATTTATTTTAGAGGGCCTATCATTCAAAGAGAAGAAAGCGAAGAAGTTGAGAGCGCAAGCGAAGTCATCGCACAACTGGAACGTTCTGTTCCTGGGGACCAACGCGGTTGCTGACGTCATCGCGTCCAACTACAATACCACCAAGGAGCAGCTACTCAACGATAATAACACAAGTGAGGCTATACAATAACTATAATAATAATGGACTGCACGGATGGCCTAGTGGTTTAAGCGGTCACCTTGCCGCTACCACTGCGCCGAGTGTTGTGGGTTCGAATCGCACACGGGACAAAAATTTATGTAATCCACTTATGGTTGTTGAGAGTCTGGGTGTTCTTTGCTTTTCGTTGTTCGAATGTTTCTAAAGTCCTCCGTGACACAGGAATTATTCCAAGTGCTAGTTGGAATAATTCCTATGTCGCAGGTACAGCTGTCAATTTAAACAAAAAAAATTCGTGGGCCACCCGCATCATACCGCTTATCGTGACCCTTACCAGATCTTTGATCGTATGAAAGCCCTGATGCATCTTCCGGTGCATGACCGCCACTCCTGAACCTTTATGCGCCAACAGCTTTCGGTTCTACGAGCTGTATGCGTTGCCCACTGCCACTAGCTTGGCAATATGGAAAGCTATGTCGGCGACTTTAGATTGCCTGCCGATCTTTTTATTTCTAATTCGGTCCAGCGAAGAATCTACTAGCTTTCCCTCTCTCCATCGTCCTCTGAGTGCCCTTGAGCCTTGTGATAAGACCCATAGTGAGCGACCTCGGTGATCTATGCGTAGTTTAAAAGCTGGAAAATAATGTGGTCTACTTTGCCTGTATCCTTACCCTCGCATATAGTTGTTTGAAAGTGACTGTGTCCTTAACCAGCTTTCAAACTACCTGCATACAAAGTTTTAACAAAATTAGTTAAGCTGTTTAACCATGAAAACGTAACAACGTAGCACCCGAGAACCGCGGCACGTAGATCCTAACTAATATTATAAATGCGGATATGAGTTTGTTTGTTTGTTACGCTTTCACGCCTTAACTACTTGACCAATGATCATGTAATTTCGCGTAGGTACTCGTTTTCAGGGGTACAGAAAACGTCATGAGATACCTTTCATCCAGAAAGAAATACTGTTCCTGTGTAATAGCTAGTTAATATTATTTAAACATTTGTATCAGATACAAGCGCGGCTGTAAGATTAGCTCTCGGTGAAACGCAACTGGTTGCTGAAACGAGGGCCTTTCTAGAAGCAAACGGTGTATACCTGGATGCCTTCAACAAAGTGAGTATATAATTACATTAACGAGTGCACGAATGGTGTTGTGGTTTAAGCGGTCGCCTCGCCATGGCCTTACGAGTTCTAAGGATACAAGAGACAGGAAAAATATATGAACCGCGAATAGATGTTCCTGGTCTGGGTGTTCTTTGTGTCTATTGCTTGAATATATATATAATATGTAACGGGTATTAACGCGATCATGCATAATGTTTACCTTTTTTATGCTTGACGTTTTGACCAGGTTACACCGGCCGTGGTCACAAGCTGACTGGTGCTGGGATGTCATGTCTTCGTTTGTGAGGCAGAAGAATCTTGATTCACCCTCACTTTTGGCATATTTTTTTTTGTCCATGTACCGCCACAAACTACAGTCACGGTATCCCTATTAGGTATGCTAGCCGTCGTGTCCGTATTTTGTGAATTACCTGACTGCAAAACAGCGAAGCGTATTATTAATCACGGGATTCCACGTTGCGGATAATTTGAATCCATCCATCTTCCCTATTGAAATTTCTATGATTTTTTATTTCAATAGCTTCTTACACTACTCTTGGATAAAAGTGGCGATCGGTGAGGAAGACTTCCGGACGATGAATTTCTATCCAATGATTAGTACCCGATTCCAGTATATGTTCTGCAATTGCTGATTTGCTAGTCTGCCGGTTCTTCGCAGCGGCGATGTGTTCTTTGACCCTCTTTGCAATAGTACGCTTGGTTTGGCCTATGTAGGAACTCCCGCAGCTGCAATTTATTTTGTAGACACCTAGCGTTTGTAAAGGCAAAACGTCCTTTAGTGTGCACACCATGCTGGTTACTTTGGGCCCCGGTGTATAATTAGTGTTGATGGAATATTTCTTTAACACCGTTGCGATCTTATCTGTAATTCCTTTTATATAGGGCATATAGGCGGGTTGTCTGTTCACCTCAGGATGCTTGCCTCTTTTAGTCGGCTGGCTCTGTCGTCCATTTACTACATATCCGTTATTCTTTAGTACACATGATTGAGTTCAGACTCTAAATGCTCGGGGTCACAAAGATCATGAACTCTGTTTTTTAATGATATTATAACGGATTGTAAGTGACGAGGATGGTAGTTTGACGTTACGTGCAGGTATCTATCCGTGTGTGTAGGTTTACAGTACACACAGTGTGACAAGACACTCACACAGTATTAGAAGCTATTGAAATCAAAAAGCATAGAAATTTCAATAGGGAAGATGGTTTCAAATTATCCGCGACGTGGAATCCCGTCATAAATAAGGTTAGTTTTTAACTGTTCCTCAATTTTTTGCCTTTGTTCCACCAAAAATACTAATTGCACAGCAAAATATGCTTACTTAAATATTTTAAAGAGATCAAACTAAGTCGACGTTCGCGGGGCTCAAATTTTTGGGTGGGTTTAAGAAAAAACCTAACATAACCTAACCTTTCCGGGACCGAAATGCAGTGATTTGAGGCGTGTAGGTGCTCGTTATGATATATTTTAGTAAGCATATTTTGCTGTGCAATTAGTATTTTTGGTGGTCATTATATTTAATGCCGATTAATAATACGCAACTTCGATGTTTTGCACAGTCAGGTACCTAATTCATAAAATACGGACATGTCGGCTAGCATACGTAATAGGGATACCGTGAGTGTAGTTTGTGGCGGTACATGGACAAACAAAAATATGCCAAAAGTGAGGGTGAATCAAGATTCTTCTGCCTCACAAACGAAGACATGACATCCCAGCACCAGTCAGCTTGTGACCACGGCCGGTGTAACCTGGTCGAAACGTCAAGCATAAAAAAGGTAAATATTATCCATGATCGCGTTTATACCCGTTATATAATATATATATATCATGCAACACGTAAGTTTAAAAGTAATTATTGCTTGAATGTTTTTAAAGTCCATCGCGACACAAGCTTTGACTGGGAGTTGCTTTTTATTTCAATAAAATCGAGCAATACAAAACATTAGTGATACGCAATATTGCTTTAGAATTATACTCTAGGCTACCGCTGTTCATGTGACAATCACCCGTGGAAAAAAGCTCTGGATAAGCCAATTGCTAGCGATGTGTCTATATACAAATGAATGACAGAAACTTCGCTGACTTGGTGATACAGCGGTAAATGCGACTGCTGTGCATGAAGTCTAGGATAGGACAGTCCAATTGGATTTTCTGTCAAAACTTGTCAATTTGCATATGGCATTAGACTTGGCCTTAGGTAACGGAGGTTCTAAAATCATATCTGGTAAAATGTGAATGCAATACATCTATGCCCACGCTTTCGGTAATTAGGCGAGACTTGTGTGTAGGTATGTATGTAAATTCTCCACAGGGCAAGACAAGTAGTGAATGGTTTTGCACTCGAAAAGAGAGTTTACGATGAGCTTAACTTTCCAAAGCTTGCTCAAAACCCTTATTTTACTAATTATTCCTTATTTAAAATGCCAATTTCCTTTGCAGGTAGCCAAAAAAAGATCAAAGACGTGTATACTTGTTAAAAATTTGCCAGCGAATACAGATAAAGACGAAATAAAGGCGTTGTTTGTCAAACATGGACAAATTGCGAGATTCTTAATGCCACAACACGGCATAACTGCTCTTGTAGATTTTATTGAACCGTTCGAAGCTAAGAAAGCATTTACGAAATTGGCATATTCGCAGTTTAAAAATGCACCCTTATACCTAGAATGGGCACCCGAAAATGTATTTTTGAAAACAGCACCTAGAACAGAATCAGAAACCAATATTATAGAAGATCATACGACAAAAGAAGAACAGAAATATTCCGGACAAGAAAGAAAGGTTATTCCGGACAGTAAAGAAAGTAAAGATACTAAGGAAATAAAAGATGACGTCATCTCAGACGCGGAAGACCCAGAAAACGATACAACATTATTTGTTAAAAATCTTAACTTTAGAACAACTGAAGAGAGTCTTAGAAAGGTTAGTATGGACTTGACATCAATAAGAAGTTCTTTCGCCCAGATAGTTTGATAAGCCATGGTGTAGATCTGTTGCCAAGTTACGTTAGTTACCTGCGGTTGCCCGCGGCTATGTACGCATTTTTTAAATCGTCCATTCCTGTGGGTATCTGTAGCCACAACGTATTTCGTGAATCATCCTTTCCAGCAGCTACCTTAATTACAAATTCCTCACTTTACCGATATTTGATTACAAACGATATTTACAAAATAAAATACTCATAAAATTATAGGTATATTTATTATAATAGTAGGATATGCAATGTATTTCCTTGTGACGACGATGAAACCCGATTAATGGATTTGTGTCACTTATCGCCGCGATAACCTAGCTAAAGTAAAGCATTTGTAATTATTAAGTACCAATACAATTTCGAATAATAACCGTTTATTTGCACAGCATTTTGCAGACGCAGGTAAAGTGCATAGCGTCTCGATAGCAAAGAAGAAAGATCCGAAAAACCCCGCACAATTTCTTTCAATGGGATACGGATTTGTGCAGTATTATAAAAAAGAACATGCGAATACTGCACTAAAATTGATCCAATGCACTACTCTCGATGGAAAAACGTTAGAACTGAAGAGATCGGAAAGAGGCAACACGTAAGTTTCTTTTACAATAATCAATGATACGATTTTATAAAGTTATAGGCTACACAGATAGTCATAATTAAATATTGTTCTCAGAAATGACGTCCGGACATCAAAGAAATCAAATAAAGAAACTGTACAGAATGGAACCAAAATTCTAGTCCGCAACGTACCGTTCCAGGCAAACAGAAACGAATTACATGAAATATTCAGGTAAATCACTTTTACTATGTCTAATCGAGTCCTTCAGCTTTGATAATTGATTTTTGTTTACTTAAACATAAACTGAATTAAGTTTCGTGGTAACTGATAAGTAACACACCTACATCATTCCGAAATATAAACAAAGATTATACGTTTAAATAAAATACTTAACTATAATACTTTTTCATGGATTTTATCGCTGATTTCTTTTGTAATATTAACCTTTTGAACGCCAACGTCGTCTATACTCGACAAAACTGTTTTTTGTCGGTTCACAGAAAAATACAAAATAAACATATTAAATCATTACTTTTCTGTGTTTTAGTGATACAACTTAAAAATTGAATCCCCAATTATTACTTAATTGTATACAGCAAACAAAATTGTTATTAGTTATTGAAATATTTGATCATAAAAAACAATATATAATATATCGATGTTCGGGCTTGGCGTACAGGACATGGAGGTGCCGTTATGGCGTGGCGTTCAAAAGGTTAAGTAAAGGACGATGATGGCTTTATATTCCAAACATTATTCGCATTAACCGTTTGTTTATAAAGCTAAACATTATAACAAGTATATTATTATGTAGGTACAATTAATGGTCAAAGTATATTTATTGTTTCTTAATTATACCCATCGCACACTAGGTATGTCAATATTTCCACTTTACAAAATTTTACAATATCGAACTCTCAATGCAGTCTTTTGTAAAACGTAAAATAAAATGTCGTCTATTAGAACATAGGTACAACATTAATTTATTTATTTATTTATTTATTAGGAAGACCAACAGCTTTAAAATACATAGTAGTGTAAAAAAATATGCAACAGAGAGCCAATGATAGGTCTCCACGACTAATTCTTAAATAACAATGCGTGGACAGTAATTATTTTATCAATTAAACATCTAAAATATAACAAGTAAAGGCATATAATGCACAATATTTGCATAATAGAATAATGAAACTGTGCCAGATTTCTAGTTTATTAGTTTTATTACATACTATATGTGCCCGCGGTTTCACCCGCGTTTGTAGTTACTGCGCCGCTCCCTTGGGTCGTAGTGTGATGTTATATAGCCTATAGCCTTCCTCGATAAATAGGCTATCCAACACTAAAATAATTTTCCAATCAAACCAGTAGTTCCTGAAATTAGCGCGTTCAAACAAACAAACTCTTCAGCTTTATAATATTAGTATAGATTATTCATACAAAAATATCTATTTCCTAGTCTGCTGAGAAAACACGTTTTTTGGATAGTGTCATTTTTGTTTTTAACGTGCTTTATATTTTTTCTATTTATGACCTTAGATGCGAATATGTTCATGAGCTAGTACTATATTGAAAAAATTCGCTATGTGTAGGTACACAAAGATGTAATAAAAACACCGACGAAAATTACTTATTTTCGTTGTAACAAAGTTAATGAACTGATATCGTCTAACTAGTAATTAATGTGCTATCGCAGCCAGTTTAGATTAGCACAATTTAAAAGTCACGTATTGACGGCAATGATATTATTACATGTACCAACGCATGCATACATATTTTCAGAGCATTTGGCGAAATAAAAACGTTGAGACTACCTAAAAAGCTATCTCCGGGATCGGAACAACATCGAGGATTTGCATTTGTGGATTATCATGTCAAGGCTGATGCTAAGGTAGACATTTATTTTTACATTTAAAGGTAACTATGATTGAAATTAGAACATCTATGAATCCCTCTTACTTTTTCAGTCCGCGTTTGACGCTTTATGTCAGTCCACCCATCTTTATGGAAGAAGGTTAGTCTTGGAATGGGCTGAACAAACCGACGAAAACGAAGATGTGGACATGTTGAGAAAGCGAACAGCTCAATCATTTCACGCACAAAATCCAGGCGGCAAGAAATCACGTAAGGGTGCTGTTGATGTTGAAAAGTTTGTTGAAGGAGATAATGATGTGTAAATAATAAAAAATAAATAAACAAGTCAACTCACATCTTGTATTTATTATATCACATACAAAAGAAACAAAAGAAAACAATAATTAATTATAGTTATTCGCCTTTATTTTCATTCCAAAATAGGTACAAGAATGTTGGATGGCATACATCATAATAGATTTATTTGTGTAACAAAAGGTTTGAATTCAATGTGATTTATACTCGACACATAACATAGCAGTTGTAACTGATAATATTATAATAATGCCCTACTAGTATTTACAATGTCTGAGACAGGCCTCGACAGTAAGATATTTCACATGTAATGTTACTAGATACCTTAAGTTATGCTCTAATTAAAACTAAGGAAATATAAATAAGTTATATTTCGTACCTATCCATACACACTTATGATTTAGACTTTAGAGCAATGATTTATTTACGATACCACCAGTCGTTGAACTATCAGTGAAATTTGGTACAATTACTGTTACCACTACAGTTATAATTATCACTAGAAGGCTGAGAAAATATTTACATACCATAGGAAAGCATGAAACAAAGATATAGTATACATTTAGATATCGACTAACAATAGAAATACATTACATAACAAATTGGCCAGAAATAATAAATTATTCTATCAAATAAATTGCTTACATTAGCATATCATCACTAAAACTTAAACACCAAATACAGTACTTGTAATGACGTGACATGCGATACGTTTTATTGCATAATTTATACTAGTTTCTAACAACTGCTCCACACGATGGGAGAAATAAAAATTCAATATTGACAAGAATAGAAATTAACGAAATGAATATATGAACACGTTTACCATTGTGCATATATATGTAGTTTAGCATACTGCAGTACCAGTACTCATCGCTTTACCAATATCATTTTGTAAAATTAGAATCAATTACTTACGTAATCTGATTGATAAAGCGGTGAGACTAGATGGGAAACTGTAATTTTAATATTATCACAGGTCAAGTGGGAGACAGGAGCGCGCGCGTCTCTATAGATTTAATTTCATAGCTTTTGTACCTACTCAAAAATTAGACTGCGCGAGACTTGTTGTTTGTTTCCACGCCTTGCCCAGCACTTAACTAAACTGCATCTTACTGGGATAAAAAGATTACACTATTATACTAATTCACAATATGAACAACATTTTACAAATTACATTGAAATCCGTTACATCGTGTTTTAAAGCCTCGTCTCCACTTGGTATCAATCGACGCACAGCACGTAACGCTCAACAAGATCAGCAACGTTGCGCAACAACGGCGACGTTGCCAGCTGGCGCGCAACATAACGGCTTGTTATTTGATTCCGTGCAACATGCAGTTGAGCATCAAATGTTGTCAAGTAAAGACGTGACGTGAAAAAGCTGCTGAAATCAACACTAGTTCCTCCGGCGACATGTTGCCGACGACTGGTCATGCGTGGACAGACAACGTTGCTAAACAAAGTTCCGCGTTGCTGCGAGCAACAATGTTGTGCAATTTGTCGCATACCAAATGGTGCCTAGTGGATACGAGGCTTAAGGAACACATATCCAAACCTTCGCATGTACCATAACATTTTCTTAGGTAGGCATTTAATTAATCAAGCTTCCTTATATTACTGAGAATTTTGTTTCTGTTTAACACTTTTTATGACATGGCATCTTGAAATACACAAAGGATGTTGATAGCAAGGTAAGTAATTTATTGGAAAATGACAACAATCATAATGATACATTTAATGGCAGTGATATAAATTATTATGTGCGCTGGTGAGATCCAAAGATACTGATCCACAATACATAAATTAATCAATTAGAGTTGAAAAATTGAAATGTTCATTCACACCTAATCAATATTAGTAAAAGATTTAGATGCCTATTAATTATGCAATATTTTAAATGCTGTAATAGCACATACTTTATCATTTACAGGGAATGTATCCAACATATTAAAGTATGTTGAAATTTAATAATTTACATCTACATAATAGGATATATGCATGTTATTTTATAAATCTCATCAGAATCACTACAGTATTTAAATATAACAAAGTATTCCAGAGATCAAGATCCATTTTATGGGATCTAATATAAATATATAAACAATTGTAATTATGAAATTATTTGTTATGCACACACACAAATGACTTAAAGACAATGTAACTACAAGTTACTACATGTGCAATCAATTCATATTATCTCATTCATCATGAGCTTTTGTGTCCTTGATGAATGGGAAATGATTATTTATTTTCAAATTTAGGCTTTATTACCTAAATTTAAAAGTTACGCATATGTATGTATACTAAATTGTATTCAAATTAAATCTATTTTTATAGTCACACATAATGAATTGTTTAATGAGAATAAAAGTACATACATATTCCCTATTGTTTGAACAAATTTTTATCCATAAATACTTTTATTAACCCGATTGCCTTATGTAGACATACTGGACCAAAGATGAGAATTATCAATATCAATCATCTTTATTAACAAATCAATCAAATGATATAACTGTGATTGCAAATAGCATATTTCAATCAATTTTAACAGTTGAGTAGATTTTCCTGACAAATATGCTGGTACCCATGTATCCCACAGTGCCACAGATAATACCCAGAGCTAAGCTAAACAATGCCATGTAGCCAAAATAGAAAGTAGTCTGAAACAGCCCATACATTTTCGTTTTAAAAACAAAGTAGTAAAATGAATATAAGTAAACATAGAGAGCAGTACTACCTGCAGAAAGGAAACTGGTCCACTGCCAACGATAATCCTCTGCATTCAACAGGAAATAAGTACATACAATAGTCACACAAACAGTCACAATCATCAAGATAAGGAACACCAGCAACATGAAACCATACACATAATATATTTTGTATGCCCAGAATGAAGTGAAGATGAAATACATTTCAATAAATATAGAACCAAATGGTAAGATACCTCCAACAATAATTATTATGAAAGGCTCCATAAACCACTTCTTTTCTGGGATAGGCCTAGGAACAGCATTGATGCGACAAGGGTAATCAGGCTGACCTGCTAAATTGCGACCAAGCACAGTACCTACTAGAGTCAATGGTAAAATCACAAAAGTACAAATGGACATGACAGCAATCATACTACCAAATGGTATAGCTCTAGATGCATGGTAATACATTGCAATAAAGTTGATAAAGAATGCTGTACCACAGACTAGAACAGGCAGTAAGAAAGCTGAAAGTAACATCTGCTTGATCCAGAGTTTGCCTCCCATTCTAGCATACAGCGACCCACCAAAATAACCATTTATTGGTGATGTGGCAGCATAAATGAAAATGGCTGTAGACAATAGAGATCCTCTCTCTGTATAAAGTTCACCAAATATCGTGAATATTATAACTGCTAAAGTCACTACTGTAAGCTGGTATCCTGCACCTATCAAAGCTGAAAATACTGGTAAATGTGGTACTGGTCTAAATACATCACCATGTACTTGTTTCCAACCATATTCATCTCCTAAATCCTTCTCTAAGTCATCCAGATCATCATCCTTTGAGTATCTTGCATAATCTTTACGAAGTGTTCTCATAAGGATCATAGATACAAGTCCTACTAAGAATATGACCATCATGAAACTGTTGAAGATACTGAACCAGTGGATCCTGTGTTGGAAAAAGTTAGGGTCCAAATATTTATCAAATCTATCTTCAAAATTAATGTTGCTCTTCTTCCAATTGACTTCATAAGTGAATGGAATCTTGGCGTCGGGTGTAAGTCGTTCCTTGTTCTCAGCTGTGAGGTTAACTTCCACAATTCTGTTACCATTATACCCAATGTCGAACTTCTTGTGGGTCCAAATGTAATAGTGGTCGCCATCGATTTCTCCTACGGTCCCCCATATCGGCAAGTCGTCTATGTACATTTGATACCAGTAATGATTCTTGACGGCATACACGAGTGCTTTGTAGGAATGGTCTTTGAGTTCTATGGCACAAAATTGTTGCGCCGGTACATTCTCCGCGTACGTGATGTCGAGACCACTAAATTCTAATTCGACGCCCTGAAGTGCTTCAGACAAAGTCTCATGATAATGTCCAATAGTTACTTTCGTACCTACGCAAAATGGTAGTGAAAAGTATGCATACGTCTCTTGGCGATTGTGATACGGACCCACTGTATTCATCCATAGCACCACCTGTTCTCCTTTTTTATACGTATGCGTATGTTCGTCACAGTTAACTATAGTCCAAAAAATAAACAATAAATACAAATACTTCATTTTTATGCAGCAAATAACTTCGTAGAACCAATTACAGTACAAATAAAATAAACATAACACGTATGTGAAATACCGATGTCGGACATCTATGGCTAAAAAAATTGCCACCAAAAAAATATTTACCGAAACGTCAGATACATTATTGTGCACTACTGACTCTACAGAGTTCAAAAGCTTAGATAATATTTCTTAATTTCGATGCAAATAATCATTTGCTTTATTTAATGTTAAGAAAGTATTTATTCTTATAATGTTTTAATTGCTTTATCTCACAAAATATCTTCATACTACAAGTAATTTTGTATAATATAAATAATGTCATTAGCAACCTGTGAAAGTGGGCGTACATAATTAGAATACAACTTTCTAATTACCTATATATGTAAATATTTATACAGATATCAGTAAATCTAACTACTATAGCCGATATTAAAATTACAATAATATATTATGTGAATAAGACGTAGAACCAAGTAGTTAGAACCGTAAGGTATTCAAGGATTGCGGCGTAATTGATCTTGTAGATTATATGTATAGGTACAGTGTGAGTCTTTATAATGTGCACATATCAAAATGAGGGAATTTATGCTTAATTTTATAGACGGAAAAATATTTAAAAAATCTAAATTTTTTTTTATTTTTCTTACGGTTGCTCGCTGCGCTGATCTCAATGTAAACAAAACGGTGTAACTTTTAAACTAAATGATCTATCGTGATGAGACAAACTCCATAATGATTGGAAGTAATTAGGCGTCCTCAGATAATGAAAATTATGGAAAAATACTACCCTCGATTGAAAATAAAGATGACTTTTAGCAAAAATCTTTATTTTTCATAAATTTTACAATAATCGTATAATTTCTCAATAAGACGCCAACTTTGCGTACCTTTTTTATTATTTTAAGTTATTATTCATCATATTAGCCACCTAATGGCAAAAAATGCATGTCTTTAACTTAATCCCATCATTTCTTATCGACTGTTAAGGTAAGGCCCAGCGCATGGCTACGCACTAATTGTTAAGCAGGTAGATAGCCTTATTTTTATGAATTTTGTTGAGAATGTGCACGATTCGGGGTGCGGGGAGGTAGGGCTAGCCGAATGGACCTTGAATTATGACAGGCAGGTAGTCGCTCCGAACTATTCACCGTTGCTACATGTGTTTCGTTACTTTCTGCCGCTACTATCTAAGTTTTGTAACTTTCGTACGCTGCTACATGATGCCGCGTTTAAATGAATTCTCCCCGGCACACATTGACATTTATTTTTACTATGGAGTGGGACGAGGAAGTGCCTGAGCTGCGCGTGCAGCTTACATAGCTGTGTTTCCTAAGAGGCAACCAGTGTCATCTGCTCGCAACTTCCAGGCAGTTCACAAACGGTTGTCGATCACTGGACTTGGATCAAGTAGAGATCGTCACGAGCCGCCTCAAGTAATTATTGATGTGGCTATTGAACAAGCAGTACTGAGTGTTTTGTTTGCTGATCCATCCATAAGTACTAGACGACTGACTCTTCATCACAGAATATCCCAAAAATCAGCGTGGCGTATTTTAAAGAAGAAAGGATTGCATCCTTATCTCTACCAAAAGGTGCATCATCTACATGAAGACATAGATTGGCGTCCAAGGTGTGATGTCCACTTGGATTCAAAGAGAAACCAGAGCAAATCCAAACTTTCCGAAGCGACATTTACTAGAGACGGTATTACTAACTGTCGAAATTTACAAAAATGGTGCCGTGCAGGTGAAAACCCGAAATTGAAACGTTCATCGACTTTTCAAGTAAGATTTTCAGGAAATGTTTGGGCTGGTCTTATCGATGACATGTTGATTGGACCAGTCATATTGCCGACAACATTGACGGGTAAAAGTTTTTAAGTCTATTGACTAATGAACTACCTGAATTATTGGAGGATGTACCACTGGCTTTGCGTCGAAGAATGTTTCTGCAGATGGACGGACAGGATGCCCTGCCCATTATGCTAGAAATGTTAGATAATTTTTAAACGATAATTATCGTGATAAATGGATCGGCCGGCAAGAACCTTTAGGGTGGCCTGTGCGGTTACCTGATTTCACGCCCCTCGATTACTTTCTATGCAGGACCATGAAACAACGCGTCAACAGTGGTAGTATCAACAGTGAGGCCGATTTGCGTGACCGCATAATTAACTGTGCGAATGTATTCGCAATGATCCCGAAATGATAAAGAGTGGGACACAACAAATTTTAATTCGCGTGGCTTTGTGCCTACAACAACAAGGTGGATATTTTGACAACCTGATGCATAAAATTTTGTGTATAATAATAAATGGTTTTAATTTAACTCTTTTGCATTAATTTATCATCCCAAATAACTTAAGAGAACAATAAATGGCGCGTTCGCAGTGCCATTTTTTAACACTTAATAGAAAATGGTAAGATTGAGTTATAAAAATATAAGCATGCAATTTTTGCCATTAGGTAGCTAATACGATGAAGAATAACTTAAAATAATAAAAAAAAATAGGTACGTTACGAAATGGTCTAGAATAATTTTACGATTATTGTAAAAATTGATGGAAAATAAACAGATTTTTGCTGGAAAAGCATGTTTATTTTCAATTGAGGGTAGTTTTTATCCACAATTTTTTTTTTTCTGAGCACGCCTAATTACTTCCAATCATTATGGAGTTTGTCTCATCGCGATAGATCGTTTAGTTTAAAAGTTACACCGTTTTGTTTACACTGGAGTCATAATAACGAACAAAATTTTTAAAATGTATTTTCTATTTTGTAAGTAATTTTTCCGTCAATAAAATACTCTCATTTCGATATGATAACTATTTATCGACATCCTTTACCGTATTATTGGCACGTCATTGGCCAACAATTGCCAGAATCTGTAGACAGAACAGTACAAATAACAGTTTTAATGCCACAGCCAGAGTGTGTCCAGGGTTATGTCTGTCGGTGTCGCAGCGGTAGTGTATGAAATTGCTATGTTTGTATCTCGATTGGGGAATACAAAATGTTATTGGCTTTTTCTAGCAAGCTCGGTGTTAGGCAGTTGGTAGTGTTACACACCCCGTGCCTAGGAAACAGCACGTAAACCAGTTGGTCCTGCACCTGATTTAACTCCGGTCGTGTCGGACTGTCGATGTCGTCTCAACGTATAAATTTACATGATTAAGACAGTATTGTTCATCGCTAGTATTAGTTCTAAGTACACTCACTCCTGCTCGCAGTGGCTTAATGGTGAAAATCAAATGAGATTACTTTTTTATTATAATAACCAGTCCACCGACTAATAGGTCAGTGTTCTATGTTGTAATAATTAATATTTGGCAACATCGTTTTGACATTATGAATTTGACATATTTTTATACGCTAATGTAGAATCCATCACTCTTTGAAAGAGTCGCTCGTGTGTGCATGGTGAACAATTTAGGTTATGTGCATGTTTATCTATGGAAATCATTAAAATCTCTTAAAATGGAGGTAGATGAACCGAGTTGCGTGCAAGCTAAACTTAAATCAGATACCGGAGAGGATACTGGAAGTCCATTAGACCTCCCCTTAAATATATCCAGAGACCAACTACAACTTATATGCAATGCTCTACTCCAAGAGGTATATTCATAGTTTTTAAGTTAATTTAGTGATCTAGTTTCTTTGAATAATTTACGATTAACTTTAAGTTGCTTGTTCTTTTCAGGAAGATAAACCATTTTTATTCTTTGTGAAAGATGTAGAAATAACAAACACATTGAAGGATGCACTAGACATCAAGAGTTTAAATTCAGAAGAAGTTGTTGAGATTATATACCAACAACAAGCTGTGTTTAGAGTAAGACCAGTCACAAGATGTACAAGGTTCGTATCAATAAATATTAACATTTTCTTTTTATTGCCTTTGGTGGCAGACGTGCAAGTGGCTCATCTGATGGAAAGTGGTAACTGCTGCTCATGGACTTTAGACGTCAGGACACAGCAAAGCCGTTGTCTAAAGTGAAAGAAGAACTCTATTTAAACCTCGTTTGAAGGACATATCATAGCGTTCAGGAAACACCGAAGCAGGCAGTTCATTCCAGAGCTTGCACGTACGAGGGAGAAATGAACGCTGAAAGCGTACCGTCTTGGATTTGAACACTTCCAGGTGATATGGATGAACCCTGCTTCGTTGTCGAGTGGTACGGCGATAGAATCGGGCCGCTGGTACCAAATCAAACAGTTCTTCAGAGCATTCCCCGTGAAAGAGTCGGTAGAACATACAGAGAAACCCAAAGTCTCTCCGTTGCTCCAACTACTCCAATCTATCTGTGAGATTGGGATCATCGACGATTTGAACTGCCTGTCTTTATAGGGAGTCAAGTGGGTCGAGCTGGTGTTTGGAGGGCCCTGCACAGAGATGTGAGCAGTACTTCACGTGCGGCCAGACCTGTGCTTTATAAAGCTGACCTGGTGTTAAGTACCATCTCGCCCTATTCAGTACACCCACCTTTTTGCTTGCTGATTTAGCTTTGCGTCCAAGTAACTCCCAAACTGGACTTTATTTGAGATTTCCACGAGGATCGAGGATCCCAATACTTTCGGAGATACAGATAGTAACTCCTTGAAACTGTGGCGCCATGATAAAATATGAGTGAACACTTGTGTCTTCGAGCTGTTGAAACGAACTAAGTTCTGTTCACCCCATTCAGAGGCCCGCCCAAAAGAGTCCTCGATTTCAGACACAAGTTGTGTTCGTCTTTCCTGTATCATGCTCCGAGGGACATTCAGCTGGTATAACGCGCATTACCCGTGCTGTCATCCAGTGCCATCCAGCATAGTAGTGTATGTTCTCAATTGACAACAAGTCATTGATATGCAGGATGAACAGCATTGGGGAGAGCACCGACCCTTGAGGAACACCAGCGTTAATGGTTTTGGTTTCGGAGCTACAGCCATCAACGACGACTGTAATGCTCCGACCATCCAGAAAGCTGGCTATATACAAAACTAAAGAAAAAGGTTAATTTTATATATATTAAAAGTCTAAGGGCTTGTCCCACCACCTTCAAATAGCATTTATCTAAAAGATAAACATCTCGCCATCGCTCTTCTCTAACCTAACAGCATGCGATTTATCTTTCGGATAACTTTAACTTGTTAGTTGTGGGACTGGCCATAAGATATTTATTGCAAAAGATCGATATTTTGTAGTAGGTACAGTTTCAACAGTTACACAATTAGGCATTGCAATTGCTAGATACATAATAAATAAAAAAAGGAAGATTAGGATATATTTTCCCAATATCTATTAGTGACAGTCAAGCAAAATAACATTGGATAGAAACTACTTTCTTTCTGAAATAATGATAGATTAGAAAAAATCTTATTTCATAATAATTTAATAAAACCATGAAGCTACAAAATATTTATACCATTATCGGCCTTGATGGTGTAGTGGTTAGTGTAACCGACCGCCACACCTGAGGTCGCGGGTTCGATTCCAGCACATTTGTATGAATGAACATGGATGTTTGACATGGTCTGGTTGTTAATATGCTTACAAAAAAAAAATAGTGTCATTATGTATGTTTATCCATAGTCTAGTACCCATAGTACAAGCTCTGCTTAGTTTGGGCTAGATGCTGTTGTGTGTATGTGATAAAATATTATTATTATTATTAAATTACAGCTCTATACCTGGACATGCAGAAGCAGTAATATCCACAAACTTCAGTCCATCTGGTAAACAGTTAGCAAGCGGTTCTGGCGACACTACTGTCAGGTTCTGGGACCTGCATACCCAGACTCCACTTCATGTGTGCAAGGGTACAGAGAATATCTTATATCACAAATTCTTAACTTAGTTCAATTACTTACACCTGTGTAGCAGAAGAATAGGCAGTCTTAATTAGATATCGACATGCAGACTTAAGGAAATCAAACTGATAAATCAAAGCTCAGAGCTGTTATTGTGTACATTATTCAACAATTGTAGTCTAAGATGTTATAAATAAATATTCTGTCAGTACATTAACCTTCATTTAACATTTTGTAGATATTGTGATGGTGATCTTTATGTGTAACATTATTACATTATACTTACTAATCTATAAATTTGCAGGCCACTCAAATTGGGTGTTATGTATAAGTTGGTCACCAGATGGGTTTAAGTTAGCTTCAGCATGCAAGCAGGGAAGGGTAATGATATGGGACCCAAAAACAGGCAATCAGATTGGAAAGACTATGATAGGGCACAAGCAATGGGTAACTGCACTAGCTTGGGAACCTTACCACAAGTATGTATAGAAAATGATTTAGAAACAGGATCTTTATTTAATAATTTTGAAACAAATCCTGTACCATTTATTTATGTTTTAAGGATATAATTCTTAAAACTTATTCTGAATTGTTTATAGGAATCCTGAATGTAGAAAACTGGCAAGTTCTTCAAAAGATGGTGATGTCAGAATATGGGACACTGTTACAGGATTAACAATTTTAAGTTTAACAGGGCACTCTAAAGCTGTCACTTCAGTTAAGTGGGGTGGCAATGGACTTCTCTATACCTCTTCACAAGACAGAACAATCAAGGTTTGTATCTAATCAAGTTACTTGCTACTTCAGATACTGGTACTAGTTTTTAAGACCAGTTCATTGATTGGAAATTAAAATGCTAAATATCAAGATGACAATTTGACTGAGACACATTTTAGTGTGTGAAAGTCGACTGCATCATGTTTTGTAAGCCAAGCTCAGCACAAATTGTTTCAAGTCTGAGTATTTATGTTAAAATGTTTGTAAAACCTCTGTGACTTCTTACTCTAAGCCCTATTATGTAACAGGTATGGAGAGCAGATGATGGTGTGCTCTGCAGAAACTTAGAAGGACATGCTCATTGGGTGAACACACTAGCTCTCAGCACAGATTATGTACTGCGCACTGGTCCATTCCACCCAGTTACTGATCAACACACCTATGTTAACGACAGTAAGTTCTAGTATAATATTATTCTTGTATTTTTGTCTGGCATACGCTTAGAAAATTGCGTTTACTTAAGAACTCATAAAAATACCTAATAAACCTTAAGAGCGTGTATTCAAAATATTGTAAGTCAAAATCCGCGTGATCGGTAGTACGACGATGCACTGACGCACACTGCTATGATCGCTGTGTGCGTGAACGTTGAGCCCCGCTATACTACTCGTAAGGAACAGTTTGATACTTTCGTGCTTTTTTTTTTTGCTTTATTATATTCAACTTATCATAACTTTAATTATTAACTTTTTTAACTGATTATGTAAATGAAGGTACGTTTTGATAATATAATATTTTTTTTACAACATGTATATTCAAGTTTGTTCTATCCATAATATAGTATCCACCGAAGACTTTAAATATTATTTTAAATCATATCAAATTTTATCTGATATAACAGTCACTTAGTTGAATATTATAATTTATAATAAAGACATACAATTAAAATAACAATTGTATAGGTATAACATACATCGGACACTAAATTGTTACATATACCTACTACACAAATTAATTTAATTAACTGTGCATGCTTTACATAAAATTATGCTTGTCTTGGTCTGGGTGTTTCTATGCAAATGTACCGGACGGGCGAACTCGGGGCTGAGGTTACTATGGCGATGGTTACGATAACAGCCGTCAAGTCGCTGCCGTCCTATACACGGTGTGTGGACTGTACTATAGCGGTTACTGGTCTCGGGGTGGAGGCGCTGAAAGGCGTGTCATACGATGTGCGGGTCGGGGCTTCGATAAATAATACACATGCTTCACTGTTCAGTTGCCTTGAGGTTTCTGGCTGGCTCCATTCGGTTCTTGAGGCTTGAAGATGAGGTTTCTTGAGCACCTCATATCGATCGATACGGTGTCGCTTAGGTACCACAGATCTTTACTGTAACGAGAGCCGGCCAGAAACCACTGTTCAACAATTTTATTTATTTTATAAATATTACACATTTCTGCTTATAACTATGGAACTATGCTAGCTAGCGCGATGGTACAACCAGTGCCGCGTAGGGCACGAAAAGACCTAGCTAGTGCTATAATGTTCATCTTTCGGAAGTTAGGTCTAGGTATAGATAATTTAGGTTTTATGCTAAACATCTAACTTGCGGTTATATCTACAAAGAGAAAAAGTTTAATAACTTTATAACTATGATATATAGGAATATAATTCCTTCAACATCCTATAGCGCCTTTCTTAGCGCACAAATAAAACACAACAGGTGAAACCCTTTATTAAAGCCTTATGACCTAGGAACCCTGATATACCTAACTTGAGGTAAAAAATGTACATTTTATCAGTAATGTTTACATATTCACAAAATATTTCTATAAACTATAGGAGAAACATAATATTACGTTATTTACACTATTTAACTATATTAATTAGGTCTATATGTGACCTAATTCGACACTATTTCCGAACTATAAACTTTATTGATACAGTATACTTAAATAACACGTATGGAACTTATAAGCATAATATGAATCTTAAGTTACTGTTGACGTTGTCGCGAACAGTATGTTGTACATAGAAACACCCAGACCAAGTAGGTATTATCAAAAAAAAAAGAGAATTATTTCTGTATATTTATCCATTGTCTAGTGCCCATAGTACAAGCTCTGCTTAGTTTGGGCTAGATGCTGTTGTGTGCATGTAGTAAAAAAAAAAATTTACCACAGAATTTCTAATCGATCCAATTCTGATTTCTACAAGTTGTATTGTATTTTAAACATAGTGGAATAATTGATTATACAGTCAAAACCGGATATAACGACATTGAAGGGACCATATATCTTCGGACGTTATGTCCGAAAGTTGTTATAAGCAATATACACAAGTATGTAGTCATATTAATTGTCATATGTAGGTTTAGAATTTTTAAATATGTACAATTATGTAGTACTAGCTGTGCTCGCGGTTTCACCTGCGTTTATAGTTATTGCGCCGCTCCCGTGGGTCGTAGCGTGATGTTATATAGCCTATAGCCTGCCCCGATAAATAATCTATTCAACACTAAAATAATTATTCAATTCGAACCAGTAGTTCCTGAGATTAGCGCGTTCAACCAAACAACAAACAAACTCTTCAGCTTTATAATATTAGTATAGATGGATAGGTTATGCTTAAGAACTTGTTTTCAAATAAATTGACGATAAATTAAATAAAAATGTTTATTCTGAAAAAACTTAAATATATTATATACTAAGTGTAGTCTATAAGCTGTACTCCGCTTAAAATATTCCTTCATAGATTGGAAGAAGTTAAATTTTTAATAAATAATTTGTTTTTATTTTTTTTGTTTTGCTTGAACTAGTAAAACGGGTGGTCGCTGAAGCCGATGAATATTGATAAAGTTTCGTCGTTTTAAGCGATATGTCGCTGTATTCGATGTTGTTATAGGCGGTATGATTACATAATTGTGTATATAGGGATTTGGCCGGGACTTTGCCCTGGTTTATATACATATTAAATTACTTTCGATTAAATGAGTCTTATATCTTGTTATATTTAACAAGGACTCATTTAATCGAAATTGTTTATGTTATAAGATGTAAATAAAAAGGGCGTAGAACCGGCGAGAAGAACGGACAAGAAACTCCCAGCCAGTCTTTTTAATCACCATTTTTTTATAACTTTACAAAAATGAATGTGTAAGGAGCTGCGACCATTATTACATTCAAGTGCTACTAAACTCAAGCAATTGTTAAAATAATAAATTTTGTATATGCAACTTACTGCAGTAGCATAGAAAATTAAATGGGAGCATCCACTTACTTGTAGACCCAAACCAAAAATAAGAACAAGACGCAACCACATTTAGTCCAGTATGATTATAACGATTTTATGAAACATAAAAGAGAAAATACTGATGAACGTATCATGGCCACGAGTTGTTCCCATTGCACATTACGATTTTTATTAGTTAAATATAATTTATTGTAGCTGCAATAAGTGGTAAAATATATATAAAAAACAAAATACAGACGAAGCATATATATAATATACCTTCCATTTTTGTTGACCAAAATTCGTCGTTTCTAACAATGTTTGTAGTTTTTAAATGACAATCAGGTCCTGTCCACACTGCAAAAAGGCACACATTCTTTTTACTGAAAATAAACAAAACAACGTTATTCAGCTAAACCTAATATGATACCACTAATAAACGCGAAACAGGAAAATATTCTTACCTAATGTGTAGCTGGCCTTGAATTTGGAAGTACCGGTCATGGTTCGTATTGAATGAGCCATAAATTATTATATATATATATATACAAAATTTTTCCTGCTATGGCACGTTCAGCTTCCAAATTACGTGCCGAATATGTGCATTTTATTTCGACGATCTCGTCTTCAAACAAAACGTCTGGTGACGCTCCCAAAAAAAAAGGTTTTATCGTCTATAAAGAGCCGACTCTTTTAGATGACATTTCCTTCTTGTATTTCAAGCTGCTTCATAGCTGTTGATTCATTGTTCTTACCATACGCGATAGCTGGCACGCTATTTAAAGAATATGAATACAAAAGACTTCTCACGAGAGGCGCAGAACTAATACCGCAACGCTTCTTACAGACCTAAAAATAGATTAGTGTTAATTATATATACACTCTTATCCGTAGCTTCGTAACGTCATTGAATATTTAATATGCCGAAGTTTGACAGTGATAATAACAGAGAAAATAATATAGGTGCAAGAATACATTTTCAAAGAATATCTTCGTACTTTAACTGAGATACCTTAGTGAAAGATGAGGCCGTCAATAAGCATCTTCGTAGCTCCAACCATAGTGTGCTTTTTAACTTGGAGAATCGTATCACGTTCTATCTCATACCGGTTTTCCACCAGGCTTTTTTCCTTTAGGTTAACCAAAAAAAGAGTTTTAGCCGTCTCATACTACTCCGGCGTCAAATCTGGTTTCTGGCGTAAGTCGCCATAGTCATTATTTTCTTTTAAGAAACAGAACTTCTTTCCTAATATTGGTCGATGACTACGTTTGAGGTTATTATTGCGATGTCATTTATGTAATTTATATAGAATTATTTTGCGACGTTGTAAATATATGACCTTTGAAAAAACCATAAAACATCAAGATTTCGTCTAAAATCGATTACACGCTCTTAACCTACCTTGCACCTTTGGCCGTAATTTTGATAAAGTTATAGCAACAATTCAATAATGTTTGTGTTCCTTTAAACTTTAAACCGGTAGTGGTTTAGTTAGTTAAGTAGTCCCAAAGTGGTCCAAGGACCACTTTGGGACCACTTGTGGTCCAGGTGGAGCCCTAGGGGTCCACGGGAGAATCGACGGGGATCGTTGGTGTGACAAAAAAATGGGGGTTTACAATTCGTAAGCGGTGGGTCCACGAAAATGTATTAGCTTTCGTTAGTGAAGAACTAAAATGTTGGCTTGACTTCACCTATAAACGTCAATCGACGGATATTTTAAGGAATAACAATAGATAAAGACACCGACTACTAATAAAAAAAAAAGATCAGCCCGCCTACCGTGGCAGGTTTAGAAACGAGAATTAAAAAAAAATTGCACTCGCAGAATTAGAAAAATTACATAGAATAATTTATACACGTTACCTACTACTTAAAGTAGTTTAATTCTCCCCAATAAGATTGTTCGAGTTGATATTTCATATGCAATTCGGACAATCTTACTTTTTTCATTCGTAAGTAAGTGCTACTTATGCGCGCATAACCATTGCTATGTATGATAGTACTATATGTACCTATTGGTATTTTTTTACAAATAGGAAACTTATTTCTTTTAGAAAACGTACTCCAGCAACGTGCTCTAGAGAGGTATGAGGCAGTATGCGGTAAAAAAGAAGAACGGCTTGTGTCAGGTTCCGACGATTTTACGTTATTCCTGTGGCTGCCCGAAAAGGAGAAGCGACCATTAGCCCGAATGACGGGACATCAACAACTCATAAATGATGTTAAATTTTCTCCAGATACAAGGTACCTACTTAATTGTTAATATGCAATGTTATTCTTGTTTCTTGGAATCAGCAGAGCAGACAAAATGTACATTCGAGCTTAGAATTCGGATCTACGTCTGGCATACGAGGGGTTAATAATTGCAACCCCGATTATGCTTTATAAGTTTATAATGAGGGGTGGACTACTGCTTGGAAAATTCTAAGCAACATATTTTTTTTAACGAATTTTTATAACAAAGCATATGTCTTACTTAATACAGTAAAGAGTTATCTACGTAAGCATTTCATCTTATGCATCGGTAATATCATCTACTTACTACTAGATTTTGCACGCGGCTTCGCTCGCGTTAATCTAGATTTTGTCAATAGATTTCTATCCCTTGGGAACAATAGTACTCTTCTTCTGAATAAGAGGTACCGTTTCGCCTATTCTGTACCCTTGACAACGTGTGTGCGAAATTTCATCATGATCGTTCGAGTAATTAAGGCGTGAACTCGTCACAAATAAAGTAACATTCGCATTTATAATATTAAGTAAGGATTTGCATAAAATTGCCATTTTGGGAAACATTTCACTGATTTTTTTTACAGGTTATTAGCATCAGCTTCTTTCGACAAATCTGTAAAACTATGGGACGCTGCAACAGGCAAATTTATAACAACACTCAGAGGACATGTGCAGGCCGTCTACATGGTCGCGTGGTCCGCAGACTCAAGGCTGCTGTTAAGCTCTAGTGCAGACTCTACCCTCAAAGGTGAATTTGTAGTTTCATTTATTTCTAGCCTTCGACTAGTTATCAAATTAAATTATAATATGCTCGTATTAGTAAACTGTGCTCATCATGGTATAGAGTTCCAACAAACATGATTCTTTTAGCATCGGCAATTAACGACTTCGCTATTGTCGCGATGCTGCACAATACATAGACTAGATTTGAACTGTAACATAAGACATTTGGCAGTTCTTTACCGATTAAGTGTTTAGAGTAGCAACTGAACTGATTTCCTTTATATATTTAGAATCAAAATAACATAATGTCTGACCTACGCTTTCGTATAATTAGTTTTACAGTATTTTCTATAAGGTTGAGGAGTATGTTTTATCTTTTTAGTTTGGAATATGAAAACGAAGAAATTAGATCTAGATCTACCAGGCCATGCTGATGAAGTTTATGCTGTTGACTGGTCGCCGGATGGAGCTTATGTAGCTTCGGGTGGCAAGGACAAAGTTCTAAAATTGTAAGTATTATCAGGTATTTATTAATTTTATATAAACCTTTTCAACGCCAACGACTTGTATAGAAGTAAGAGATTGTCATGCCCTCAGCGCCACGACTTTATTAGAAGTAACTTCTGTAATAAAATGAATTTACGATATTTAAAGGTTTCTTTGTTTGTTTTTTTAGAAGATCTTCCTATCTCCAGCCGCTTTTTTTAGTTTTCACATAAAACAAGCTCTAGTTTTTTTCAATATTACCGAAATCAAAATCGCCTTAATTTTTGTTAATGCCAGGCACTTGATATAACGTAGGCTAGTGATGGGAAACAATTCACACAATAGTTACCACGTTATGTTTCATCTCTTCAAAATGTTTATAAAATCTTTTATTGAAAAAATGAGGTCAATAATTAACATTCATATAATAAACTGCAAAATTTTAACTAGATTTTGTCTCTAAATCAAAATTTATGAGTACGTTTTATCTCACTTAACTATTGTCTATAATGAAACTCCGTTTGAAACTTCCATCCCTACAAAATAGCGAATTGTTATTGCCCTCAACGCCAAGAGCTTGTATACAAGTAAACTTGTGACGTCACAAGCGAGCGGGTTTTTAGGTCAAAGTGACAGTGTAGTGCAGCCTTGTAATCGTACGTAGACGCATGTGTCCTCACAGTGCAAAATGAGTGGCGTATAAGTAATAATAATAATTTAACCATATTATAAATATAAACCAATAAACGTACTAAACAACGAATACGCTAAACTTTACTGGGATCGAGACATTATAACAGACAAAACAACTACAAATAATAGACCAAACATCATCACCCTTACACTCAAACAAGGAAAAATCACATACGTAATAGATATATCAATACCAAACTCTGAAAATATTAGAAAATATTCAAAAATATATACCATTAGCAGACGAAATAAGACAAATGTGGCATCAGCATACAGTTAAAATTATTCCAATCATAATTTCATCTACAGGACTCATTCCAAAGTCACTACATACATCACTAAAAGAATTAGACTTACATAAAAATTCATATATAAATATACAGAAATCCGTTATTATCGATACTTGCTCTATAGTCCGGCGACTTTTCTAACATCCACTACTCAGACACCTATAACGATATTCAATGAACCGACCCACTTGGCATAAGCCCGTGACAGGTTCTCACCCATCAGTATCAAAGCTGAGAATTGAAATATTTTATAACCCATAATAATAATAATAATAATAAACCCCTCTGGGACAGTCGTTATCTCATCATGAGACTAACGCGATATCGAAGGGCATAGTACACTAGCTTTTAAACTATCACCTTCGCCTTGTGATATAAACAATGTATCACCAGGTTAAATAAAAGCGCACAAACCGCAGGGCAGCTTGTGGCGAGCTGAATGTTGAATGTGAGTGGCGACACTGCGGTACTGAATGTCTCAGAGAGTTAGGGCCTCGTCCCCAGCTTGCCGTTACTGGTTGGTTGGGGTGGAACTATAAGAGTGCCCGTAGGACCTCAACTCTGGCTTGCCTTGGTCGGCCGGTCAGAGGGAGGCCGCTAGAGCTATATGCTTGGGGGTGGAATTGTCATTTTCAAGGGCATAACTACGGGGAAACCCGCTCCGGGTCTCCGTTGTCACGAGACCCGTGATGGTGAAACCGGCGCCGCACCGCTCGACACCCCTAGCCACTGGCACCGGTGTTGCCCTCTGCTGCTGGCGTGTATGCCTATAGTGGCTATTCAGGGGGCCCGTCTAGTGAGTTGGCGAGTCACCGTCTACCCATTGCATTGATGCTATTAGAGTATTCAGGGCAGACGCCGTTTTTCATCCATAGTTAGCAATATACCGGTCCACCAGACACCCATACCCATAGTCCATGTATTAGAATCAATATGTAGCAATAGTCCTATGCCTGCTGTGGCTAGTGTCGCTGTAGGTGTTCCATCCCACCTTTGATTAAAACTCTCGAAGGGCCTCTTCACGTTGGACCCATGTCTCCGTGTAAGCCTCCCAAAGGGCCAGGTATTTTCTAATATAATATGTTGGAAAGTATCTGTGATAAGACAAACATAATAATAATATTCTATCACCTACACACAACAACATCTAGCCCAAACTAAGCAGAGCTTGTACTATGGGTTCTAGATAATGGATAAACATACATATGTATATACTTTTTTTTTTTGTAAATACATATTATACATAGAAACACCCAGACCAAGACAAACATCCATGTTCATGCACACTAATGTTTTACTTAAATAAAAAATAACTTAATACCGCCACTAACATTCGCCTATAACTTATGTCTCAGTACAGGTACTTTTCCCGATATTCTAAAAAGGGCTCTGGTGCACCCTATTCATAAAAGTGGCAACAGAGACAGTATCGAAAATTATAGACCGATATCCATTTTAACTGTCTTATCCAAAATACTTGAAAAACTCTTGAACAATAGACTTACGAAATATCTTCAAAATAACAATCTCATTGCTCCAAACCAATTTGGTTTTATAAAAGGTAAGTCTACGGAGGATGCAACTTTATATCTAACGGAGATGGTCGCAAGAAATCTAGACAGTAACTCTAAAGTCCTTGGTGTATTTCTAGATCTCTCTAAGGCGTTTGATACTGTCTCTGTGCCTCTACTGCTACATAAAATGGAGCATATAGGAGTACGAGGGGTTGTATTGGACATATTTCGGTCGTATCTTACAAACCGTACTCAATGTGTTAAGGCACACACATCAGTGACCAATTATCTCCTACCTTTGGCCTACCTCAAGGTAGCGTTCTCTCGCCTACGCTTTTCCTCATTTATGTAAATAGTCTATGTACTAAATCTCTATCAAATTGCAGTATTATATCTTACGCTGATGACACAGCTTTGATAGTTCATGGCTGTTCTTGGGAAGAGACTCAACACTATACAGAGAATGCTCTTAGAGAAGTGATGATCTGGTTTGAAAAGAACCTCCTTACGATAAACATAAATAAAACCAGTTACATAACGTTCTCTCACCGAATAAACGCCCAACCCCCTCCACACTTCAGTATTCAAACGCACACTTGTGTTCGACAAAATAACTGCGTTTGTCCTATCTTAACACGTGCGGATACGGTAAAGTATCTTGGTCTCATCATAGACAAACACTTGAACTGGTCGGCCCATATAAACAAACTAACAGCCCGCATAAGAAAGCTGGTGCCTATATTCAGAAAACTGAGGCGTTCCGCAGACCTAGATACTTTGCTATGTGTATATTATGCTCTGGCCCAGAGTATATTACAATACTGCAACATCACATGGGGTGGAGCAGGGAGCACGATACTACTCCCATTAGAACGGGTGCAAAGACTTATACTGAAGGTCATACTTGGCAAACCAAGGAGGTATAGCACTGACCTACTCTATAGCGAGTGTCCCGTACTTACAGTAAGGCAACTCTTCATCAAGTGCATATTAATTCGGAAGCATAAGAGCACTAATCTAAGCCAATATTAAAACGTAATAAAACCAAGATCTTTCCTGTAACTCTACATAGAACAGCCCTCGCACGTCGGCATTATTATGTCATGGGTAATTACCTATACAATGCCGCTAATGTTTATAATAACATATATCCATTATCAACCAACAAATTCAAATAAGTTATCATACACTGGCTCAAAACCCTTAACTACAATAAAACAGAAGAGCTTGTATATAATCAAAGATTTTAAACAATTCTATACACACACACACATTCTCACACACACCCTCACAAACACACACACACACACGCACACACACGCACGCGCACGCGCACACGCACACACACACACACACACACACACACACACACACACACACACACACACACACACACACACACACACACACACACACACACACACATATGTATACAATCCAATGATATCATTCTCACACGTGGTAAAGAGACATACTGATTTTTTATTTTTTATTTCTTATATTTAATACGCTTTTTTTTTTTATAATCTAAACAATTCCTTTGTTGCAATTCATTGTTTTGCATTATATAATATTCGTATTTTATTAATTGTGTATAATAAATATTACAATCTTCAAATTCCATTCAATGTTTAATTGTTTATTATTATGATCACTAATTTTTAATTTCTATTTTTGTGATTATTCAATGGGAATGCAACCTAATTTTATTATTAATTTATATTTTATTATTATTTTTATTTTATATCAATTGTGTTGAATACTTTTATTTAATGACTCACTGCAGTTTATTGTTTCAATGATTTTGAGGAATATGTTTTGCATTGTAAAGCAAATACCAAGAAATATCCTATTTCTGGGCGGAAGGCGCTGACGACTGTAACACAATTTAATATTAGCACGGTCGTCAACGGCAACCTCTTAAAGAATGTACCATTGCTCGGTTTTATTTAGAATCAGTTTAAGAGAAATTTGTAAAACTATTAGTTGAATAAATTATTATTATTATTACTTGTGCGGGAATCGAACCCGCGACCTCAGGCGTGGCAGTCGGTTACACTAACCACTACGCCATCGAGTCGTCAACTATAAGTATTATAGTTCTGACGAATTATCGCGAATACTATAAATAGGGATATAATATTACATTTAGAAACAAATAGAGATGTACCCTATATATTATACCTCTAATAAATCTATGACTCTGTTCCTTTATTACTGACAACATATTTTACGTTTTCTTACTATTTTTTTAAATAAAATAATACATACATACATAGATTCACGCCTGTTTCCCAGAGGGGTAGGCAGAGACTACGGATTTCCATTTGCTACGATCCTGACACACTTCTCTGGCTTCATTCACTTTCATCACATTCCTCATACACGCCCGTCGGTTCAAGGTGCTCTTAACCTGGCCTTTGTCCAGAACGCCTCCGATCTGATCAAGAAACGTTCGCCTAGGTCTTCCTCTTGCGACTGTTCCATTCACACTAGCCTTATAAACTTTCTTAGTCAGTCTTTCCTCGTCCATTCTTTCTACATGCCCAAACCAGCTTAACATACCCTTTTCTATTGTTGTCACTATATCAACTTTCATGCCACATCTCTCTCTAATCACACTATTCCTTATTCTATCTTTCAGAGTCACACCACATATATTTCTCAGCGCTCTCATTTCTACAGCATTTATTCTGCTCTCCTGCTTCTTTTGCCATACCCAACTTTCACTTCCATACATAAGTGTGTAAAATAATACAAATTATGAAAATACCATGTCAGTTTTTGGTTCGTAAATTGACGATTAAACTTCAATTTAAACATGTCATTGTGATTATTTTTATCTATAGAAAAGCATCTCATACCTACGTTTTAGCTGTATGTAGTTATACATTTGTAGCGTGGTGCTGGGTGACACATTGCGTATTACAGGCATGGGCGTCTAAAAGGTTAAATAGAACGACTTGCGCCTATTACACTATCTAATCACAAAATATTAACTTCTGGTTTAAAATCTTTAGTGACTGAGTACTGACCATGTGATTGTCGTAGTAGTCAATAGTTGCCAAGTATACTTCATAATGATGATGCATAATGTTTACCTTATTAACGCTTGATGGCCCAATCGGGTTACATCGGCCGAGGCCACAAGCTGATTGGTTTCTGTTTTTTCGTTCTTATACTTACTACTTCAGTTGTTAAGTGTATATTTTTTCGTGTTTCAGGTGGCAACACTAAATAGCTGAGAAATATATGACTAGTATCTACACTAAGATTTTGGGGACAGTGTTTGTATCTTTTCAACCTACAAACAAATGTGATAGCAATCATTGTCAAGTCAACCCATTTAAATGAAATACAACTTTATTGTTATTACAGAAATAAAACTGTTACAATATTTTTGTAAAATAAATATGCGCGTTTTACTTAATTTTAATGCTCTTTTTGACATTAGCCTTAATACCTGAAGCCTCTCCAGCATATCTGGTTACTTCAGTCCTTGCTTCACGGACTGCTCCCTTCCTCCTTATCTTAGCCTTCCTATACTTGAGCTTATGTTTCACTCTAGGGTTTCTTTGTTCCTTCTTTCTGTGAGGAGTTAAGCCCTTGTTCTTAGCAATTTGATAAGTTATCTCACGTTTTTCTCCAACATCTTCAGGTATTATATCTTGAGATGAGGTGGGTTTATTGTCATTTTCAACATCATTAGGTGATGTACCATCATTATCAGAGAATCCACTCTCTTCAGATTCTTCATTGTTTCTTTGAACTTCAAGTTCTCTGTCAGCCTTGAAGAAGTCACTGCCCTCATATTCATCTTCATTATCAGAGACACCGGTATCCTCACCATCATCCTTCTCCAGTACACTAATAAGTTTCAACTTCTTGGGTGTTGAATCAGGAGATTGTCTGCCTGATTTGCGTTTCTTACTATCTTTCTTTTGTTCTTTAATTTCAGTCACATGTAATTCCAAGTTATTTTTCACTGCTTGCATTATTTTTTCTATTTGAGGTTTTATCACTTCCAAATAAATGGGTTCCATTTTATTTAACATCTGTCTATATTGATACAACCTTTTAATTACAGGATGGTTCTGAATATTTATCCTTTGACTTTTAAGAAGTAGATAAAAACTTATATTGGTGCAATAATTTAAAATTAAATCATAATTAGTTTTTACAAATTTGGAAGCAGGGCATGTTGGAAGTTTACCATCTTTGACAAGCTCTAAGACAGGATGTAAGTCATCCTTAGCAACTGTTAATTTTGTTTTAAAATCATCAATAAGTCCTGCAAATTCTGGACTTTCTTTTTCAAGGAGCTGCAGTTTCTGTCTTTTTGACATCTGACTTAAATCACTTTTTATCACAGTTTCTTTTTTCTCTTCAACTTCTGCAATCTGTTTGGTAAAGAAGTCTAATGTAAAGTCTTCATCTCCTAGCTGTTCTAAAAGTCTTTTCTGTATATTTTTTGCTTCTTCTTCTTCCATGAGTGCAGCTTCCTCATCATTTCCAAATCCTCCATAATCTTCATCCACATAATCAGTAGCATAATATGATCTTTTCTTTTTACCCCAAGCTTTGGCATCAGGTAAATCATCATCAGACTTTTCTTGCCCTTCAACATCACTATCTGCTATTAAATCATTGTTGTCATCATCTGAGTTTTCAGATTCAGAGAAGGCATATATTTCTTCTTCACTCTCCACATCATTATGTTTTCTCTTCCGTACTTTCTCCAACAGTTGTTTTTCTTTTGGTGAATATTCATCTTCTGAATCTGATGGTTCATAGTTACCTTTCTTGTCAAAGTTAGACATGACCCTGCAAAAATAGAAAGTGATATTTCAAATAAATATCAGGTGCCATTTATTTTGTACAATTATTTTACACACACACAAACTAATAAAAATATTTTATATTATCATTTTTATAACTGTGTATTGACTATACACAGTTATAAAAAGGTATGCAGAGATTAAAATATAATAATTAAACACTATATACCAGACAAAATAATATAAAAAGAGTTATGCACAAAAGAAGTGAGTAAATGTTAGGTGTCTCAAACTTCTCAATATTTTACACAGTCATACCATTTAACATCATTCCTCTGATACCTTAAGGGTTGGCAAAACTATGTCACACATTTAATCAGGTATGATTAGGTCCCTTGTATTTAGAGGCAATCTATTAAGATTCATAGTACCTGTATCGATAAGGGCTAGCGCGTGTCCTAGGTTTACTTGAGGTATGCGAGATAGTAGATAGTATAAAAAGACGACGACTCTTTATTTTTATATGTCAGGGCGCTATGACATAGCATAATAGAATAAATTGTATGTATATACACATTAGCCATTGTAAAACTGTACCGACCAATTTATCAAGCACACACATAGATACATCTTGTTCATACATCGTGTGATTAAATTTACATACTGAAGTATCGGCCAATAGCGTCAAATCAATATATAATTTTATTTGTGATGTATTCAAAAATATCACTTACTTTATTTTATCTGCCATGGTGAGTTTAAAGTTTGATTGAAAACATGGAAATACAGTAACAGCAGCTTCTAAGGTTAGCTGTCCATCCGTGTTAACCTTTCGTCTAACTCCTTCTACTAACAATACTTATGAAACAAGTTTAGAATGAACTGTAAGTGGATAACAATGAGATTTATAAATTAAAAGCAACTGCGCACATTACAATTACGTTCAATTCATAAATATACGTGCCTCGTTGATACAAATTACTATTCACAATGACATTTCTTTTTTTTCTCAGTTCATTTCTACTTTGGTGTTGTCAACTAACAGTTTTTGTTTAATATCAATACCAATGTGAGTTACTTTGACTCCATAAATAAAGGTTACGCCAAACTAAAACGAATAACGCAATACAGATTAAATGCGGAACTTGAGTCATTTACTAGTTTTCTGTTAGACATCTTCATTTTATTTATTATCCATGTTTTACTTTAGATAGCCAGTTGATAATATGGGTACAATATTTAAATTAGGTACTTCTAACCTCAACAATGCAAAAGGCGTCATAAAACATAGGCAGATTGACAGAATATTGTGTGCGCGTGCACGTGTGTCAAAAACAAAACAAAACTTGATTTTATGGTCATTGGTCGTACCTACCTACTATGACAAAATTAGAGATGTACCAACTCGTAAAAACACGACTCGAGTTAACTCGAGTTGAAATTCAGGTAACTCTGAATTGGATTAGAGTTACATAACTCGAGTTAGCAGGAAGAAACTGAGTGTATGATTTGTTACAAATAACTTTTTTTCATATTTGTTCTTCCATCCAACTCTCTTAGGACAATTATCATTGCTAAACTTCGTAGGTAGGATTGAAATAAAATGGTTTTTATAGTTTACATAATATATAATTTATACCTTTCTCATTAGAGTTATTACTCATTTATTTTAGGTTTTAGTCTTAGTTAAGTTATAGTAAGTACTCATATTTAACAACAAAACTAGTTAGGTATATAGTAATCTTCTCAAAATAATATCAGTCTAACTTTATAATGTAGGTATATATGCTATTTATAATAATAATAATATAATAATATTCTACCACATACACACAACACCGTCTAGCCCAAACTAAGCAGAGCTTGTACTATGGGTACTAGACAATGGATAAACATACTTATATACTTTTTTTTTTTGTAAATACATGCATATTATACATAGAAACACCCAGACCAAGACAAACATCCATGTTCATGCACACAAATGTTTGACTTGTGCGGGAATCGAACCCGCGACCTCAGGCGTGGCAGTTGGTTACACTAACCACTACGCCATCGAGGCCGACAATATATTTTATAGTTTAATCATCACAATGAAAATATTCTTAAATAACAAATATATAATAGTCACTAGATAATAATTTTGCTGACTTTGTTTGTTTGTTGCCTCAATCAATTGTTTCAATAAAAAAATTTATTCAATTATAATACTACTCGATTTAGAATATTATTTTTCTCATTAACAAGATATATTATATAAAAAGTGAAACATTTAGTAAACGGTATTTTCTGAATAAATATAAGAAATACAATGCTGAAATCAAGAAACTAAATTAAATTTTCTTGTATTGTTTACACTTAACACGTCCACTCACTGGTGATTTAAATACGTCCCAAACAAGAGATTTCCTCTTAGGTCCCAGCATTTATAAAATATAGTAGGTACTTAACAACAAGAAACAAACAATAACAACTGACAACTGATAATTTAATGATAAGTGATAACATAACATAACCACAAACGTCAAATCTGCAATATTGTGATATTTGTGACCAGTGAATATAGTTTGTTATGATCGGAAAACTTCGTGTCATCTACGGTGTCATTAGGTCGAAGCAGTGGCGGGAGTATTAAACCACGCACCCAACGAACAGTTCGAGAGAATTCAACTCTAATGGAGAAGATCACTGTCAATTAGTTCCATCTAGAGGGCGCTAAAAGTTTGTGACAATATATCTGTCAAACTCCATATAAATATCATTATTTTTCACCTAATTTTGATTTAATTATAAGATGGGACGCTGCGTATCCTTCGGCTGTAAAGAAATAGGTGTCCACAAATCCAAGTTATATGTCACTAAGAAAAAAGTGGGAGAAAGCTCTAAAAATTGTGAATTTTAAAGCTAGCGACTACTTGAGATTATGCAGGAAACATTTTAAAGAGATTGACTATGAGACCATTTCTAAGACAACAGGTATCTTTTATGTATTGCCTAGAGTTATATATACGTAAATTTCATCAAAATACCAATGTTATTAAGTATTGCAAAATGTTCCAGGATTTCCACTCCACCACAAGTTTTTAAAGAAATCTGTTATTCCAACGATATTCTCTTGGAATGCAATGACTGTTGTCACAAACACTTTCAAAATTGAAGTTTCTGTCATAAGCTTCGAGTCTGTAAAGGACAATTTATTTAGTATTCATTCAAATGTCTAACCTTAAACTGGAGTTGAATATTAAAAAAATCTTTGAATATATTAGTTATTTGAGCTTTGTAATTTCAATGGTTAAAGAAACACATGTTAGTTACTATTTTTCAAAATATCAGCCGAGAAAACAACTTAAATGAGGGAAAACAAATACCTTTCGACTAAGTCTGATTTCTTTCCTCGCAACGAAGCACCTCTCTTTTTCAACTCTGTTTTTAACTGGGCGACGTGCCAGGTTGAATACATGTCAAAAAAACTCAGGTAGAACTGGGGAACACCACAAAAGAATAAAAAAAAAAAATTTTACAATCCGAAGCTGCAGTTTGACATGTAACAACCTTACAGCGCCCTCTGGTGGACAAGCTTTCAGTAATCTTCCCCATTAACTCGAACTTATCACAACTCAAGTTGGTAAGTCGAGCTGACACGTCTCTAGTCAAAATCAAAATAAATAATTTTTAGGTTAAGTGTAGGTATTTCGATTTGTTTAATAATTTAATAGTGACATCAATTTGCCGTTTTGGAATTTAAATTACCTATAAAGAGGTTGGTTTAAATATGGGCGTATTTGCAGTGCCAAGCAAGGTTTTGATACTGTTGATTTTCTGTTGTGATACAATTGGTAGTAAAAAAATTAACCGGGATCTTAACAATTTAAGTTTTAATAAATTGAATGAATGTCGTCGCTGTAAACTATTAACAGATTCTTTCAATAACTGGCTGGATAAAACTTCTAGAGGCAAATATGAAGGTGGTGATGCTGCTTGGGAGGAAGCGAAACTAAAATCGTATTCACGTAGTGAAATTCGTTTAGTTGAAATACAAGAAGGTTTATGCTCGGAGCTCAAAACAGGCCAAGATTCTTGCTATGCATTAGCTGAAGAAGCAGAACAAGTTCTCGAGAAATGGTGGTTCCATGAAGACTCTAATTCTGCAGACCTTTATACATGGTTGTGCATAGAAAATCTACAACACTGCTGCCCTAAAGGTCATTTTGGTGAAGCATGTTCTGCTTGTCCTAAAGATAAGGATAACAAAATCTGTGGTGGACGTGGAAGGTGTGATGGTGATGGCAGTCGGAAGGGCAATGGAACATGTTTATGTAGAAGAGGATACTCAGGAATAACATGTAATGAATGTGACAAAAACTTCTACTCTTCAAACTCTTCGACATGTGAATCATGTCATGAATCATGCAATGGGTGTAATGGTGCAGGAGAAGATTCTTGTGAAGCATGTAAACCTGGCTGGGAGTTAAACTCTGGTGTATGTGATGATGTTAATGAATGTTCTAGCTCTGTTTGCAAGCCCCATGAATACTGCACTAACACTGAAGGCTCTTATAACTGCTCTGAATGTAACTCTTCATGTAAAACATGTAGGGGTGAAGGTCCTACCAACTGTTTATCCTGTGAACCCACAAATGTGTTATGGTTTGGCTCATGTATTGATGATGAACTAAAACAAACTATAATAGTAAATGCATTTAGAAGATTGGCACTGTACATTGGTTTGCTGACTATAACACTGTTTATATTCCGTAACTCAGGATCAGTAGCATCAATTGTAGTGATATGTATAGCTATATTTATTTATTTCTCTGAAAAGAATCTGAGAATGTCTACATTAGGTGTAGTTATGCACCAATTGTTAAGTTCAAATTAATTTATAAGGGTATCAGTTATATTTTAAGTAATAGTGTGTCAATAGTACCAAAGCATACAATGAATGGCACAATTGCTGAATTATATAATAATATATAGGGTATATATATGTAGATATTTATACTGTTTTTCTATGACTGTATTATTTTGTCTGAGCTTGTACTGATATATCTTTGATCATTATCTCATGTATATATTATGAAAATAGACAATCATTAATATATTGATTTCAATATAATTCCAGATTTTCATTTACAACAATCTATCTGAACTGTGTCCCAGATTTTATTTATTGGCGCCATAGTGACTGGTAATACAAATATATTAATTATCATGCCCTGATAACAATGCATAGTATGTAAAATGACTACAAGTACTACATTTCTCTTACAGGTAATCTGTCAGGTAAATAAAATATATTTTACATTAGTAAGTTTAGAGACAAAATTAAACATAATTCTAAAGATTATAAATAAAAATCTTTAAAAAGGTGTATTAAAAATACATTTTATTGCAAAATTTATGTAACTACATTTTAGTGTCATTTATATACAAAAATTAAATACAAAGTTTAGGTATAATAACCAAATTGTGGAAATACTATATAATACAGCTGGTGGTGCAAGGATTTTATACACAAACTGAATTATTATAGAGCTTTTTTTGACATGGCTATTGTAATATTCGCCTTTAAAACAACTCAAGTTGTGTGTAAAATGCCTTATTAATAAACATAAGTCAATAATAATATTAGTTGTATAAAGTAATTAAATAGCAAACTTACACTTAAAATAAAAAAACCAGAGGCTACAAGGTAACATGTATTAAAATAAGGGTACCATTCATATGTCTAACATTGATATCTAACATTTTACTGTATGTTGTGAAGAAGCTTGATGTCATGTATTATAATCACATCAATTCAGAACTACATTCATGGCAATATTAAATGCCATCTATATTATTATCAAGAATAAAATTGGCAACAGTTAATTTGGCAACAGCAAGCACAGGTATACATTCTCAGTCTGACAAAAAGATAGCTCCTAAATGTATGTTATATTAAAATAATGACTGATTACAAATCAATGTGCTAATTTGTTCTTATTGACAGATTTTAAATGTATCAATCAAGCAATTAATTTTAATAATAATTGCATTATATTATCAATAAATCCTTAAGTAGATAAATTTTAGTAATTACAAGCAAAGCTTTTTGTATTGACAGAACAGATCAACTTAGTGCTTATATAAATATACTGTAAATTGATTGGAAAAATATTCTGACTGATTAAATTTAATGAAAATATGCAAAAAGTGATGGTCGACTAACTTTTATACATCAATACCAATATAATTTTAATGGAAATTATAAATGAATGTTGTGTAGGCATACATGTAAAGATACACAAACGAAATGTGTCACTGAACATACTATGATAACTTAATGAGCACCTGAAGGCTGAAGTATTGCATTTATGTTCTTTATAATTAGATATTCATATAGTTATGGCATAAGAAAGAATCGCATGTGGTCTTTGGTGAAGAAAAAACATCATACTGAGTTGACAAAAAAAAATAACAGGATGTCACTTATCTAAGTCTCGAATATATTACTCAACAACATAAACTATCGTAAATTAAAGGTTAATTAATGTCTTTCAACAAAATAAACACAAATTAATATATGAAAGTAACATTGTTCTAAGAATTTTTATTTTTGGTAAAATTTTAATTTAAGTACTAATATAACACCATCTAAGCCTATTTGTGAAATAAAAACACCTACCTACATACATTATTTATACTAATCATTATTACTAAATGTTCGTGTGACACCTATCTTTGCAGAGAACTTACACAAGTACTAGAAAGTGGTGCTCTTATAAAATAAAGCTTCTAAATAATACATATACACGACTAGCATGTAAAATGCTACTGCAGACAAACTGTTCATCATGTCCCTTACTTCAACATTAAGTCTTAGTTCATTTAATTTACAATCCCCACCATAGAGTTAGAAATCATACAACCCAAATCAATTGGGCTACAATATAGGCAATATTATGTGAAAAAGTGTAGCTTATTATTTAAATGGACTCATATATTTCGGCATTAATATAGGTAATTGAACTGTTTAAAGACATTTTGCATGACAACCTACGCGGCTACCTTATTACAAACGCTAGCAAAAATATTCCTCTATTATGGCTCAAGACTGATCTATCTAAAAGCTCCTTTCTCTACTATACTGTCATAAAATACAGTCAGTGATATAAGTAGCTGAACAAATTCCTAAAACTATGAATTAATTGAAAGCCGACTGTCTCCATGACTGCTGAAAAGCAACCGAAACTTTAGGGAAACTAAATACAAAAAGAGGGTAACAAAAAAACTGTATTAATTTGTATAAATAAAAATTAATATTTACTTTATTTTATTTTTAAATGCACTATCTATTTATTTATACTGCTGTGAAAAAATTGGAATGATCATTGTCTTGTAAAGCAGAACAATTCTGTCTCGCAATTTTTCATCGACCTATGTCGCTGACTGTACACTTTATTGAACTGTATGATTCCCTAACCTCCAATAGTCCTAAAATATAATGTAATTCTGATATAAAATCTTAATCCAATCGAAAAAGAAGAAAATGTCGCACTACGCTCACAATTTATTATTATCAGTCTGATCCAATTTATGCTAATGATTTTATTACCATAAATGATTAAATTTAGTTTCGGTCCCTCTTCATAATACTTGCTTATTTATCTTTCTGAATCACGTCCGTATTGTTGTACAAGCTGTGCCAACCTTGCAACGCTCAGCTGCCAACGTCACAACCGCCACATTTAAATCACAACATGTGGTACTGATAAAGCCTTTATCAAACCTCTATCTACATACATCTGATTCTTCGTTTCACGTATAAGCTAATTTTTTTGTAAATGTTATAATATCGTCTAAATGATACATCTATGATCAGTCTGTTGTCGTAATTATGGAATGTATTAATTTGAATTCGTCGGTTGTTATAATAAATAAATAACGTTAATTGGAAGGAGGAATGCACAACCAAGGTGCATGTCTCGAATTGAACACATTAAGCAATAAAGAAGTATGATTCTAGAATAATTACGTGAATCAAATTACTAAAGTTTTAACAAACGCACGGAAAAATACACCGGCATTATGTAGTCTAAGCAAGCTTAAAAACGCTCGTAGAAAATAAATTACCGGATATACAATAACTAGAGTACACCGATAGTAGTTGTGAAACAAGTAATACTGGAAGCAATATCGAGGCGAACGATTAAACACCTCTCATACATTGCTTACTAATTTAGGGCAAGCCACTCAAATTAAAATGAATGAAATGCCTTTTCTAAAATAAAAACAAACGCGTTTCTCGGGGCCACTAAGGAGCTGAAGACAAACGTGGCGTTGTTAACGAGTTCGATATAGTTTACATACGTTGTGTATCGATCGATGAATAAGTGACCGATCCCATCGTGGCGCGGGTGTGTGTGTGGTGTGTCCGTGTGTGACTAGTCGAGTAGCAGCGCGGGCGCGCGAGGACAGCTGCGCAGCGAGCTGGTGCTGCTGCAGCAGGCAGTAGAGGATGCCGGCCTGCGCCATGGCGTCCACCGTGCCCGCTGCCAGCAGGTCCGTGCGCAACTTGGAGACGGCGCCGGCGCTCGACGGCTGTGGTGTGTACGTGTGTGACTAGTCGAGGAGGGGCGCGGGCGCGCGGTGGTGCGAGGACAGCTGCGCGGCGAGCTGGCGCTGCTGCAGCAGGCAGTAGAGGATGCCGGCCTGCGCCATGGCGTCCACCGTGCCCGCTGCCAGCAGGTCCGTGCGCAACTTGGAGCCGGCGCCGGCGCTCGACGGCTGTGGTGTGTACGTGTGTGACTAGTCGAGGAGGGGCGCGGGCGCGCGGTGGTGCGAGGACAGCTGCGCGGCGAGCTGGCGCTGCTGCAGCAGGCAGTAGAGGATGCCGGCCTGCGCCATGGCGTCCACCGTGCCCGCTGCCAGCAGGTCCGTGCGCAACTTGGAGCCGGCGCCGGCGCTCGACGGCTGTGGTGTGTACGTGTGTGACTAGTCGAGGAGGGGCGCGGGCGCGCGGTGGTGCGAGGACAGCTGCGCGGCGAGCTGGCGCTGCTGCAGCAGGCAGTAGAGGATGCCGGCCTGCGCCATGGCGTCCACCGTGCCCATTGCCAGCAGGTCCGTGTGCAACTTGGAGCCGGCGCCGACGCTCGACGGCTGTGGTGTGTACGTGTGTGACTAGTCGAGGAGGGGCGCGGGCGCGCGGTGGTGCGAGGACAGCTGCGCGGCGAGCTGGCGCTGCTGCAGCAGGCAGTAGAGGATGCCGGCCTGCGCCATGGCGTCCACCGTGCCCGCTGCCAGCAGGTCCGTGCGCAACTTGGAGCCGGCGCCGGCGCTCGACGGCCGCAGCAGCGTCGGACCGAACACCGTCGCTAGGTTGTGCAGAGACATCTTGTTCTCGCCCTCGTGTTGGTTCACCCTACGCATTGTTATAATGTTAGTGTTTTGAGTAGTATTTCTTATAGTATTCCTTTTTGTTTATATGGAAGAATATGTAGTAAAAAGCTTAATTTTAATATCGACATATATTTCAAGTGACACCAGAAACATGGCAAGTGCCCTGCTTGAGAATATGTGATTAATTCAGAGATACTAACTACTACATACTTACTTTACGAAATGGTTAAGAAGGAAGTCGATACAGTTCTTATTGAGATCGGGCAGTTGAGCGTAGCATTTCAACAACGCGTGTCGCCTAGTGTGTGCCGGCCCGGAGTCGATTGATGCGCCCGCACCCTAAACCGAAAATAATGATCATTAGAAACAAAACACGAACTGGAACTATATAAATAGTCATACAAAATCACATTTCAACTAAGACCAAGTAACAGTTCACAACAAAATAGTATAAAGACGCTTACGCGCAGGCACTTCCGAGTCGATCTAGAATGCAAGACCACCACTATTTTTTCTTAATTTGTAAAATTTTCGGAATTTGCACTTTTTGCCTGTTTTATAAAGCACTGCGTCCTAGACCTGTTTAAATCAAACGGATGTTCTATGTGGCCTGCGCCTTAAATTAAGAACAAGTAGGGAGTGATAATACATACTTGAGTAGCGCCCCACGCCTTCAATAGCTCGGGGTAGAGAGCATCGGTGAACAATGCCTCGGGAAGCTCACGCAGGTACAACTTCAGTACGCCGGTGACGGAGTGAATGTCCACTTCTTTCAGTAACTGCTCAGCTTCGTAAGCATCTGGACAAATTATATCCAGTTTATGTCTATATAATTCATAGTTATTACTCTGCACGATGGAAATATCTTATAATAAAACGATACATATTGAATCGGGTAGCTTACTAAATAGATCAACATGGTAAAACCTATTAAATACTAGCGGAGCAACTGAGGCGTAATTATTTCATTTGCGAGATAGATTGTCATCTATTTAAATTTTTCGACACTATTATCAAAGCATTTCTGTTAAAAATGTACAACGTTTAAAACGATTTCTATAATAAAGAAAAATAAATCGTAAATTACGATTAGAGTAATAATAGTAACATAGATGTGAGGTGGAATTTAAGGCTCAAACATTATAAATTAAATAACGATCTGGTGTTCTACAAGGCATTATACTGGGTCCTTAATGCAATTACTACAATGTCAACGTTTAACCTTTTGAACGCCAATGACCACTTAAGTTGCAAAACGGTCGCGTGGCTGAGACGCTACCGATAACTAAAGTTGTCTAAATTTTGCTATTTTTATAACAATATTTTTGGGTTGTATGAGACTACGTACTGACTGTTAATGGAGTTTTAAATATCCATAAAATGTGAAAATGCATTTTACAATAAATGTTGTGTAATAAATAATCAATAACGTAAAAATCGGTGTCTGAAGTAAGCATTGAATTCTAACTATTTCTTCCCATTTTTTAGCGCCGATGACAACTTTAGATGTCAGCTAGTGATGGGATAATATCGCTAAATTACGAATACTAAAATTTACCAAGTGCGAGTTGAACTTACATAAAAATAAATACATTTAAAAAAATACAAGTACTTGCAATAAAAGTTACCTACATTTTTTGTAAGGTCTTGTTCTTGTTATTTTTCGTAGGTTATGTTAGTCTCCTTCTTAAACCCACCCAAAAATAGGGGCTCTGTCGACTTACTTTGATCTCTTTAAATATAATGCGGTTTTAATTTTGGTGATCATTTACTATTTTTGAATGTTATATTTACTATATCTGGTAATAAGTTAAACATAAGCATTTAATTATGTATATTTTATTTTTTAATATTGTTTTTATATAATTTGTAGTTTATAAATTGTTATTAACAGCAACATCTTTATTCACTTATTCTATCTTTAATAAGAATTTTAAATTTAGCTTAATCTTTTAGATTATACAAGATTATTTTTGTATCAATCGATATTATAGTAATCCCAACACTATTTTTTCTAAAAAGATACATATCTGTGACGCCGTAGGCAACTAAAGGTGTCATCTAGTGTTGTGAACTTTACTTTGTAATCACATAAAATTTCAGACGTCTTTTCTTTTTTTTTGATGTCTTATTTAGATTTCGAATAAAATCTGGTCAAAACTGCTATGAAAGAGTTTTTATTGTAGTTTACTTAGTCATAATCATTCTTCATTACCTCAAATTGCAATAATAAACTAAATAATAATTGAAAATGTCCCATCACTAGCGAAAATGTCTACCACTTATTATTTTTTAATAGGCTTGGCATCCGGGATGAATTGATGTAAAAAGGCGCTGGCGTGCAAAAGGTTAAGAAATATTTATCATAAAAAAGTTACGATGACGAATCATAAAATTCTGATTCTGGCAGTTGCGATATGATCTCTTAAATGGTTTGTCAGCATTCTGTTAGGTCTAAGTAACTGCTAACGGCTTATGTACGATTTATATTATGGACGCCGGAAATAAATATCAAAGGTATTCAAAGGTAATATAGTCTAGATACTCACTAGTCTCAAAGCTCTTTTTGAGTCGGTTGAGGTCGGAGGCGCTACCTGACACGCGGTACACGCCCACCTCGTGAATGCCGCGTCGCTCGACTTCGCGGACGCACGCACTTATTATAAACGGGATGTTGCGCTTCTCCCGCCTGTACACAGTTTTATATTAGTTGCTGTTCTCTATATAATGAGGTTTTGAGATGAAGTTCATATATCTTGTCAAATTTGTTCACATGTAAGTCTTAATGCAAACATCTTGTATATGTGAAATCTTGAGTTGGAGCGAGTCGGTAGTAGAATAAGTATATACAAATAAAGTTAATCAAATTATAGACGTTTTAAATTTTAATATAAAGGTTCGGGTGGCCTGTGAGTGTGACTGGTCTGTGTGGAGACCTCTATCAGTGGATGTCTTTCAGTTGAGATAATGAATATAAAGGTTTATTACCTCAAAAAATAAAAAAATATGTTACATAATTATATACTTTTCCTTTCTCCATTCTCTAGTACCATTGATGTATAAAAAACCTAGATTCACAATCAACGTCAAAAAAAGTCCTCACCAAATGAGCACCCACTTGAACATTTGGGTGCTCATTTAATTTAGTACCGTTCGATCGCTCCGAGAGTAAACATGTCGCTAAGCTCGTATAAAACTTGTAAAATCACATTTCCAAGACATTTTTGTATATATTATTTATTACTAGACTTGTTTTATTACAAACCATTATAGGGCCCGTATTTTTTTTTTTTTTGAAATGATCTTTGTGGTGTCGTTCTTCTTCTTATTTAAGTCTAAGTGACTTGTCGGTGTAGCTTGTCTCTCCATATCTGTCTGTCTAGTGCCATTTCTTGCATTTCTCTGTACGACATGACACCTAACTTTTCCCTGATCTGACTAATGTAACTTATTCTTGGCCTTCCTCTTCCGTGCTTTCCTTCTAACTTTCCCTCAATGATGTTTTTAATAAAAGTGTCATGTCGTAAGAGATGGCCAACCATTTTATGTCTTCTAGCTGAAATAGAGTTAAGTAGTGTTCTGGTTTCATTGATCTTTACCAAGACGTCCTCGTTCCTAACCATTTCTGTCCAGCTAATCTTTTCCATTCCTCTCCAGCACCACATCTCGAGCACCACATCTCGTACCCGTATAATTATATTTATAAGTATAATTTCAAAGTCGGGGAGCTATGTATATAAACAGCAATGAAACATACTCGTAATATAATTTAGAAGCGTATTAATTATGTACTATTGTTATGTCTGGTAAAATAATAAAACATTTTCTACCATCTGTTTAAGAGCTGCCATATATAAATTATAATGGCAGTACATTATTTTCATTTTATTGAACATCATAGGATACAAACTTGGTAAAATACCTACAGGTAAAAGTAAAAACAAATATGTGTTTAGAACACACATTGATATGCATTTTATAAACTCTACATAACGTCAGAATATTAACTTACATTAAAATTTCTGTCGGCCTCGATGGCGTAGTGGTTAGTGTAACCGACTGCCACGCCTGAGGTCGCGGGTTTGATTCCCGTACAAGTCAAACATTTGTGTGCATGAACATGGATGTTTGTCTTGGGTCTGGGTGTTTCTATGTATAATATTGTTACGCCCAGTGACATATCTCTCGGCATCGGCATCGACTCGGCAGTTCCGTCTAATAATTTACACTGCCATCTATTGACATCTTACGGAACTACGTAGTACGGTACGAGAATCTTAGAGAGAATGCTGGTACTTTCTCGAATCATCGTACTGTTTACATACCGAGTACAGCGTTGCTAGAAAGCTCTAGAAACGCCTTACCCGCGTATAAATAGGGCGCACGCGCACCGCCGAGTCAGTTTACAATCGTAAGCGATCAAGTGTTCATCGAAGCGAACGGAAGCGGAAATACTACGGAATTTGAAGCAGTATAATGAAAAAGTGTGGTATAGTGTTTGTTGTGTTTTAAATTTAATTGTGTGTTTGAATAAAACGTGTTTTAGTCGGTAATATTGTTTAAATTCTTATCCGTCGAACCCAGCACGTAACAATTGGTGTCAGAAGTAAGATAAGAATATGCCAGTACTACCGAAGGAGGAAGTGGAAGGGGTGCGTACCAGGAACCAGCGCCAGCAAGATGTGGACCAGAGGCGCTTTGGAGAGGCCCCCTCGCCGACGTCAGGTGAATCACGTGACTCCGCGGCTGCAGCGGAACCATCTAGTGCAGCTCACTCGCCGGTGAACCCCGACCTCGCGACTCTGATGGCGTTTATGCAGGAGCAGGCACGCCGCCTCGAGGAACAGCTGCAACGCGATAAGGAAAAGGGCATCCGCCGCCAGGAGGAGCAGGCACGCCGCCTCGAGGAACAGCTGCAACGCGATAAGGAAGAGGGCATGCGCCGCCAGGAGGAGCAGGCGCGCCGCCAGGAGGAGCAGGCACGCCGCCTTGAGGAACAACTGCAACGCGATAAGGAGGAGGGTATGCGCCGCCAGGAGGAGCAGCTGATGATGTTAAAAGACTTCAGCGCAACGGTTGGCAAGGAGGTGAAGGAGGTGAAAGAGCAAGTCCAACGCCACGAAAGTCGCATCGCCGAGATGGAGAAAACGATACGTGGGCTCAAGGCTGGCGATGGGATCGTGGCACCTGCGGTTGTGGCGTCTTCACCACGAGGCTTTAAAGTCCCACCATTCGACGGATAACCGTCATGGTCAGCCTATAAGATCCAGTTCGAGGCCGTCATGAAATCGAACGGGTGGACGCAAGAACAGGCTCTGACCGCTCTCACCTTGGGGCTTCGTGACCAGGCCTTTACCTTGTTAGAGGCGCTTGGTCAAGACATCACGTACGAGAAGCTGTTGGAGGCATTAGAGGCGAGATATGGCGACGCACACCTGGAACACATGTTTCGCGAACAGCTGAAAGACCGATCGCAACGTGTTAGTGAAAACCTGCAGCAGTGGGCCCTGGAGGTGGAGAAGCTGGTTCGAAAGGCGTACCAGTCCTCACCTGCGCTCATCGACGGAAACCTCGTTCAAGCTTTCACCGACGGGATCCGAGACGGTTAAGGCCGCAGTAAGACTCGGACATTTTAAAAAACCTGAAGGACGCCCTAGCCCACGCTCTGGAAGTGGAAGCAGTACGACGGGATGATCGAGCTCACCGTATCAGGGAAGTGTCGACTTCGCCCCGGTGCTATAGCTGCGGTGAGAGAGGCCACATCAGGTTGAGCTGCCCGAAGCGAAGGAGTCCACGCAGCAGTAACCAGTCGCCGGTAGAAGGAACACCTGATGTGCCTGCCGGGCAACAACAGCAGGGAAACGAGTAGACGCCAGGACTACGGGGCGGGTGCTGGCTGGTGATAGGAGAGCCCCAAGGATCTCGATCTCACAATCGTGTGACGGAAACAGCCTGATTATCGAAGGCGAAATTAACAGAATGGCGTGCAAGATGACATTGGACACTGGAGCTTCTCGGACAGTCGTCAGTTTCCGACTAGCAAGACGGTTTCTTGGGGACTACTACGGGAACCATGAATGTATACATCTAAGAACAGCTACCGGTCAGCACATAACCGTCCGAGGTGAGAAGGGGGTGGACATGAAACTAGGTAATAAAATTTACCGCCACAACGTCATCGTGGCTGACATAGTGGACGACTGCATCCTGGGTTTAGACTTCTTACGGAAGCATCACTGTGAGATCGACGTTAGTCAAGGAGTATTGAAGTGTGGCTCAGAAGAAGTATTCATGGAGGGCGCATCATCAGGCAAAGTGTACTGCCTGAAAGAAAGTAGTACTTCGTCCGAGGTCGGAAACAATCACACCGGTTTGTCTACCAAGGAATTCTGATCAGGAAAATCGATGTGTAATTATAGAAGGGTTGGACAACAATGCTTCATGGAAGATTGCACGCACTCTGGCTAAGAATACCAACGTTACATCGGTACGTGCACTGAACCCAAGCGACAAAGAACTGGTACTCAAGAAGGGCACGATATTGGGCACCTGTGAAGGAGCAGTTTGGATGCGTAGATGCCATGAACAGCCTACCAACGCCAAAGTTCAAGGGGCAGGGTACGACGTATCTTCTCTCTTGAAGGACTGCCAGAATAACCTGTCGAGAGAAGAAAAGAACAAGGCTGAGACGATGTTAAACCGGTTTGCCGACATCTTCTCGACAAGTGATTCTGACATAGGCAAGACTGCCCTAGTTCAACACAAAATAAACACAGGAAATGAGGTACCGATCCGCCAGCGACCAAGACGTGTACCAGTGGCACGGGAACATGAAGTTGACACTATGATCGAGGGTATGGTGAAAGAAGGTGTGATTGAGCCTTCGTCCAGTCCATGGTGTTCACCAGTGGTTTTGGTTAAGAAGAAGGATGGCAGCATGCGCTTCTGTGTGGACTATCGTCGGCTAAATGACATCACAAAGAAAGACAGTTACCCGTTGCCAAGAATTGACGACACTCTGGATACGCTAACGGGGATGAAGTGGTTTTCTACACTAGACCTAAAAAGTGGCTACTGGCAGGTCGAGATACATCCTCGAGATAAGGAGAAGACAGCATTCTCCACAGGCAAAGGATTTAACGTCATGCCCTTTGGATTGTGTAATGCCCCTGCCACTTTTGAGAGATTGATGGAACGGGTACTTACTGGATTTATTGGAGACGCCTGCCTGGTCTACTTGGACGATATTATCATAGTAGGACGCACCTTCGAGGATCACCTTCGCAACCTGGAACGCGTTCTCTCGAAGATTCGAGGAGCCAACCTGAAGTTAAGTCCAAAGAAATGCGCGTTGTTCAGGCGGCAAGTGAACTTCTTAGGACATGTGGTCTCCGAAGAAGGCATCCAAACGGACCCGGATAAAATCATTGCTGTCAAGGACTGGCCAGTTCCGGAGAACAAGACACAAGTCAGGGCATTTCTTGGTTTGTGTTCCTACTATCGACGGTTTGTAAGGAACTTTGCTGACATCGCCCGGCCTCTGCATAAGCTCACCGAGGATAAGATAAAGTTTTGCTGGAATGAGAGCTGTGACGTCGCATTTCAAAAGCTGAAGGAACATCTGTGTAATTCGCCAATTCTAGGCTATCCCGACAATGAACATGAATTTGTAGTAGATACAGATGCCAGTAACACCGGCATTGGTGGCGTGTTATCTCAACGTAAGGGAGAGCATGAGGTTGTAATAGCGTACTTCAGCAAGGCCCTATCCAAACCTGAAAGGAACTACTGTGTCACACGAAGGGAACTTCTAGCTGTCGTAAAGACATTGCAGCACTTCAGTAAATACTTGTTGGGACGGAAATTTCACCTGCGAACTGACCACGCTGCATTGAAATGGCTACTACAGTTTAAAGACCCAGAAGGACAGGTAGCAAGATGGATTGAACAACTACAGGAATTCGACTTCGTAATACAACATCGTAGTGGCAAGTCACATGGTAATGCGGATGCCCTGTCACGTAGACCGTGTCCCGACCAGTGTAAGCACTGCGCCAGGCAAGAGGCTAAGCAGGAAGGACTAGTGAGGATGTTGAGGACGGATCTTAGCGAAGACTGGAAGGAAACTTTGCAGAGAACGCAACAAGAAGACAAAGACATAAGACCCATCCTCGAATGGAAGAAAACAGGTGCATCGAGACCTCACTGGAGCGAAGTTGCGGCAATGAGCCCTACCACCAAGAGTTATTGGTCATAGTGGGAAAGCTTGGTTATCCAGGATGGAGTTCTGTACCGGAAATGGGAGAATGCTCGAGGTGACAAGTGTCACCTGCAAATGGTCGTGCCAAAGCTCAAGGTACCGGAAGTTTTACAACTCTATCATAATTGGAGTTCGAATCACATGGGAGTTAAGAGAACTCTGGTTAAGATCCCAGAACGATTTTATTGGATCCATTGTCGAGAAGACGTTGAGGAATGGTGCCGTAAATGCACGAGTTGTGCTGCTGTGAAGGGACCACACACTCGCAGCAGGGGTGCATTAAAGGTGTACAATGTTGGAGCCCCGTGGGAACGTATAGCTTTAGATGTTGCCGGACCGTTTCCTGAAAGCCAAAGTGGGAACAAGTACTTCTTGGTGGTCATGGATTACTTTACAAAGTGGCCGGAAGTGTTTGCGATTCCCAATCAAGAGGCATCTACGGTCGCTGACAAGCTAGTCCACGAAGTCTTTTATCGTTTCGGGGTGCCCTTAGAGATACACAGTGACCAAGGTCGGAACTTCGAGTCTGAAGTATTTAAGGAGACATGCCGGGTGATGGGTACCTACAAAACGAGAACGACCGCTTATCATCCGCAATCAGACGGCATGGTTGAACGATTTAACCAGTATCTGGAAAGATATCTGGCAAAAGTTGTAGAAAGCAAACAAAGGGATTGGGACAAACACATTCAACCGTTTCTCCTGTCATATCGTAGTGCCGTTCACGAAAGCACATCAGTAACACCTGCTTTCGCTAACTTCGGAAGGGAACTACGATTACCTGCAGACTTGATCACCGGCATCCCACCTGAATCTCCACGCAGCATAACAGATTATGCGAATGATCTGCGCAACAGGATGAATGACGTATACGAGCACATCAGACAGACCGGTCAGCAGATGTCTGAGAGGATGAAGACCCGTTACGACCGGAAGGCGAACAATAAAGGCTTTGAGGAAGGATCGCTGGTGTGGTTACATAATCCGGTACGCAGCAAAGGGAAATCTCCTAAGTTGCAGGCAAAATGGGATGGACCCTATCGCATAGTCACTATGATGAATGACGTCACCTACCGGATCCAGAAAGGACCACGAGGTACACCAAAGATCGTTCATGTGGATCGATTGGCACGCTACTACGGATCCAAAAATGCTCGGGACGAACATGTCTAAGAGGGGGGCAGTGTTACGCCCAGTGACATCTCTCGGCATTGTGGGAGACTCGGCAGTTCCGTCTAATAATTTACACTGCCATCTATTGATATCTTACGGAACTACGTAGTACGGTACGAGAATCTTAGAAAGAATGCTGGTACTTTCTCGAATCATCGTACTGTTTACATACCGAGTACAGCGTTGCTAGAAAGCTCTAGAAACGCCTTACCCGCGTATAAATAGGGCGCACGCGCACCGCTGAGTCAGTTTACAATCGTAAGCGATCAAGTGTTCATCGAAGTGAACGGAAGCGGAAATACTACGGAATTTGAAGCAGTACAGTGAAAAAGTGTGGTATAGTGTTTGTTGTGTTTTAAATTTAATTGTGTGTTTGAATAAAACGTGTTTTAGTCGGTAATATTGTTTATATTCTTATCCGTCGAACCCAGCACGTAACAATATGTATGTATTTACAAAAAAAATCCTATATATGTATGTTTATCCATTGTCTAGAACCCATAGTACAAGCTCTGCTTAGTTTGAGCTAGATGGTGTTGTGTGTATGTGGTAGAATATTATTATTATTATTATTATTATTAATTTGTAAAAGTAATATTCGACTCGATTCATTCTTAATTCTATCGACGAAGTCAGCTCGTAAAATTTAATTTTTTAGATGTCTTTGTATATTCAACTTAAAGTTAAGGCGGTAAGGTTTATTTTGCATTAATGAAGATTTATATAGTTAATATATTTAACTACTTATAAGCAACTGAGGACAGTTTTAAGTGTAAGTTTTGTATGGGATTGTGTATCTAGGACTTTTATATATCAATGTCTAGTACCCATCAGAGTACAAGCTCTGTTTGGTTTGGGCTAGATGATGTTGTGTGTATGTGATAGAATATTATTATTATTTATATATCAACATTTTAAATGAGCTCTAATCATAAACAAAATGTTTAATATATATTTAAGGGGCAATCGATCACTAGAGCAAGCAAGTACAACAAAAAGTAATAAAAGGCAGGCACGTACTTGGCGACGTGCGTGATCTTGGCGCCGAAGAGCGCGCCGGGCTTGGCGGAGGGCACGCGGCGCGCCGAGCGCTCGGGCGGCAGCAGGCGCAGGCGCAGCGTCAGCGCGCCGCCCGCGCACACCGTGCGCGCCACCGCGCCCGCCGCCCACTCGCGCGACAGCTGCCGGCACCACACAGCTTATACATTCTATACTTCACAATCCTTATTTACCACTATATTTTGCAAGCAGTTTTGCTCGACTGAATGTAGGTAAGGACTAGATTAGTAACAGTATTAATGAAAAAGGGTAGGGTATCGTATAGGCATCGTGTAGTGGCGTGCCGAAACCTCGGCGGGATCGCGATTGCATGTGAGATTGATCCGCGCGGCCCCGCCGACTCTGGTTATGTCGAGGAACACCGTGGTAGGTTTAGTCGGTATTACCGGGACATTCTTCCCCCAGTGAGTCCAGCATAACCCCTCAGCCCGCGGAGGGATAAGAGTAAGTGCATTACACTACGTTCTTTTTTCTGGAACAGGCTGTATAAGATATTTAATAATAAAAATATTTATTTCATCTTTCACAAAAATAAGTACTTGTCAACTAATACAATACAGGTTAAACAATTCTCATTCCTTTGTGAGAGACTGATGTCTATAATCGGAAAAACTGTATTACAATCCTTTGACCTTTTCTATTCCCCTAATAAAGCGTATGCGAAATTTCATGATGATCGGTCGAGGAGTTAAGGCATGAAAGCGTAACAAATAAACTCACATTCCCATTTATATTATTAATTAAGATACATACGCGTTATTACGCATGTGTCAAAGGATGACACTCAGATTTCACCAACTAACGTTCTACATCTCACGTAAAATAGAAAGTGTTTTGCTATCTATATACTCGCAATAGGTAAAGATAGAAACCACGACCGAGAAACATCGAACTTAGTAGCATACCCTGTGTTTCAAATTAAAGCAAACGCGATATTTACATATTTTATACCAGTTAATGAAGTCAATTGTACGTGTGTAGCTTTGTACAGCGATACAGGTTTGAGGAAAAGTCTTTAAAAAAATATTTACATTTCAGACTATTAAACTCTGGCTGTATATATACCTTGATGGTACATTTCCCTCGTAGCACAGGTCTAGCGGCGTCCTCGTATAGTAAAAGCCTCAGATTCTGCGAGCCTTCTAAGTCGAGGGTGAAGCTCTCGTTCCATCGCGGCTGCGCACTGCGACAGACCAGCTTCGACTTCGCCTTACGGAAGTAGTGCCCGTAGGAGTCCACTTCCACCACTATGTAGTAGTCTGTTACAAATAGCATTCGTTTTATAACATACATACAGTGGTGGACATATAATTAGAAACAGTACATAAAACTTAGGTAAACATTGAATGAACTATCGTTATGAGTAAAAAATATATAGATTAAATCACTATTAACTATGCCAGAATATAACCAATGAGTTAAAAACACATAAAATATAAAAAAAAGATATTGTTCTATCTTTAATTATTAAAAGAGTTTATATATGAATGATAGTTGAATTTCTATTACTGGCCGCTTGGACAACTAATTAGAAAGAGGACCAATGGTTCGTTCCGTTTTTGAAATCTAAAAACAAACCTCTTTCTTCGCTTTTTCTGTAGTTTCGGCGGTAATTAAACGTCAATTTGGAATTACGTAAATAATAAGTTTTGTTAAAAATGGGTAAAAATAAGAGTTGTGACGAGTCAACTAGGCAATTAATTGTTAAATTACATTTAGATAGAATGTGGACTTATAGAAGAATTGCTAATCATCTAGAATGTTCTGTGAAGAAAGTTTTCAACGCTATTGCTCATTATAAAAGAAACGGAACTACTAAGTGTTGTTAGAAAGGCTCGTCGTCGAAGGAAAACGTCTTCCCGGGAAGATTTGCAAATAATACGTGTAGCTAAACAAAACCCGTTTATAGGTTCCAACGAGATTAGAAATTAAGTTTTTTCACCTGATGACCCCAAGGGACATTTCCTCGAAACTGGTACGCCGCAGATTAGTGGTAGCTAAATTGTTCGCGAGGGTTTCTCGAAAGGTACCGCTACCAAGCAACACCGAGAGAAGCGATTATTATATGCAAAGAAATATCTTAACTGGACCGTACGAGAATGAAAAAAGTGTTATTCTCGGATGATACAAAAATAAATATGGTGAATTCAGACAGCAAATGCTACGTTAGGCGTCCAATAAACCATGCTTTTGATTATAAATACACGAGGAGCATAGTCAAACACGGCGGTGGTAACATTAAAGTATGGGGATATTTTTCTGGTTGCGAAGTTGGACCCGTCCGTAACATTGAAGGTATAATGGATCAAATTCAATACAAAAACATTTTAGAAAAGACAATGATTCCCTACACCGACGTCCATTTGCCTGTGACCTGGGTCTTTCAGCACGATAACGACCCAAAACACACGGCCCGCAGTGTTAAATCCTTTCTTAGTGAGCAACGTGTTACCATTTTAAACTGGCCTGCAAATAGTTATTCGAAATTATAAATACGGAAGTATTGATTATTAAGAAATAAAATCATATTGAAAATGTGTGGTATCTCAATAAAAAAAAAAGTCTCCGTTAAACGTAATTCCAGTCAAAATGAACTTTACTAAGCCTTTTTTGAAGCATGAAATCGATCCCTCTCGATAAATGTATGAAATTACTTCAATGCCACGTCGTTGCAGAGCCTTTATTAATAACAAAGGTTATTTATGCATATAAATATTATTTTTTAAGAAATGTTGTAAATCAAATATAATTTTACATAAATAATTTGAAATTGATGACGTTTACACGTTAATAACTTAGATTTTTACCTCAGTTCTTTATTGTTTCTAATTACTTGTCCATGACGGATGGTACTGCAAATGTCGTTTAGTTGTTTGTACGTAACTAAATATCTAAATGGTAGTTGTAAACTCGGATATTTATTTGTTTTTTAATGAATTATAAGCTGTTGTACGTATTCTATGCATTTTGATGTTTTATTTCCAAAAACAAAAGTTTTACAGCAATGTGCCTTGTATAATGTGAAATACCTACGTCGCAAGTGTTTCTAATTATATGTCCACCACTGTATATTGTATTTATATGTAAGGAACTTTTAATAAAGACAAATATTTACTACAGAACGTACTTATAGGTAGTGCAATAATTATTTGGTACGATATAATTATATTAAACTATACTTAAAATAAAATTGTAGAGAGGTCAATTTTGTACATTTAATATATTTACTAAATAACTATTGGGACCCTGATTGGTAATCGATACTGATGCCAAAAATGCGATCAATAAATTTTTTGTCCATCTGTCTGTCTGTTTGTATGTGCACGCATGGCTGAAAAACTGCTAAAGGGATTTTAATCAAACTTCGTACAGTTATAGTTCTTAATCCTGATTAAGGATAGGAGATAGGACACTTTTTAAACGAAAAAAATAATTGCGAATTGAGGTATTCGTTCAAAATGTACTAAAATATTAAAAAGTCGTATTATACCTACATAGCTGTATCTTCACAACATTCTCAAGATCGAAAAGTAGACTTTAATATCTAACTAATAAAAAAATAATTATAGAAATCGGTTTATAAACACAAGATTTTCATTAAATAAAATTTCAAGTAATTACGGTGTGGTAGGTGATTGGCAACTTGCGAATGTTTCAACGGGCAATACGTATGCTATACGGTTGATTTATGTATAAGACACGACACAGCCCGGAGCGAAAACTATAAAAGAACGGGGCATTGAAGCGCGACCTTCAATTTGACTGTCGATACGAATAGACGTTCTGAACGTTGGTTCTTATTGACATTTAGCAATCGTAAACAAACCGAGCTTATCAGCGTGACTTTTATTCTTTAGATATAGTAGGTAGTGTTTAAATATAAGTAAGTAGTTTTTAAAAATTTGTAGGTAGTTTTTAAATATTAGTAGGTATTTTTTAAATATTAGTAGTTAGTTTTTAAATATTAATAGCTAGCTTTTAAATATTAGCTATATTTCGGCAGGTGTAGTTAGACAAATTTTTTTTAGTTGAAGTATTAAGGCATAGTTAAATATTCGGGCACGCCACGATCGTAGCGGTAAGTCCCGTGTTTGAGGAGTGGCTGGAGAGGCGGCATGGCGTCACGTCTCACCTTCCGGCTGACACAGGTAATGACTCGCCACGGTTGTTTTGGCCAGTTCCTGTGTCGTATACGCCGGCAAGAGACGCCCGGTTGTCACCACTGCGGCGACTGCCGCGACGTAGTTGAGGACACGGCGCTGCACACTTTGGCGGTTTGCCCCGCCTGGGCATCGCAGCGCCGTGAGTTGATCGCGGCAGTCGGATTGGTTGCCCTCTCGCTGCCGGCCGTAGTTCAGTCTATGGTCCAGAGTGAGAGGTCGTGGAACGCCGTCGCCTCCTTCTGTGAGGAAGTGATTTCCATCAAGGAGGCGGCGGAGCGGGAGAGGGAGCGTATAAACCCTCTCCCCAACCGCAGAGCCAGGCGCCGGAGGGCGCGAGACGACTTCCAGCCACCCTGAGGTTTGACCTGGGGGTGGCGGGCTTTGTGGGCCTGCCCGCCATCCGTTCAGCACCAGGTCCGAGAGGCGGCATGCGTGTTCCCACGCGCGCCTCTGTTTCGAGTCCGTCCCTCCTCTGGGGGGAGGGGGGGGGAGGGACACAGTAGGGTTTGGGGGGAGTTTTGCCTAATAGGTAGGCCTCTTCGTGTAGTGGCCTGCCGTTTCATACGGCGGGCCGAAACCTCGGCGGGGTCGCGACCGTATGCGCAAGTGATTCGCGCGGCCCCATCGATAGTGGTTTTGTCGAGGAACACCGTGGTAGGTTTAGTCGGTATTCCGGGAGGTACATTATCATCTTTAACATCTTTCTTTTACCCCGGCGAGTCCGACATAACCCCTCCGCCCGCCCCCGCGGAGAGGTTTGCGTCATGCATTCCCCCAGGTTAAAACAAAAAAAAAAGTTAAATATTAGATTTTCTTTTGATGTAGTTTTATAAGATATAATTATATTAATAGTTATTTTCTATACTAATATTATAAAGCTGAGCAGTTCGTTTGTTTGGTTGAACTCGCTAATCTCAGGAACTTTGAATTGAAAAATGTAATTTAGTGTTGGATAGCCCATTTATCGAGGAAGGATATAATCTATATAACATCACGTTACGAGCAATAGAAGCGGAGCATTAATGAAAAATTTGCAAAAATGGGAAAAAATCACTTATGTGACGGAGGCGAAGTTGTGCGAGTTAGCTAGTTTAAACATAAAAATAAAAATCTCAAAATATGTCCTTAAAACAAAATTGTAGTAATTCTAAATTTTTGTTGAAAATCAACGATGTCAATTGTGGTGCCCTGATTTTATATGTTTATTTATTAACAATATAAACAATACAACTTACAATAAAAATATTGTGATGAAAACACAAACTAGTTCAAGTTTTACCGTGCATCATATCATCGACGGCGAAATAACTACGTCAATTCATGTATGATTAATCAGTTACTGTCTTAGTCATATAAAATACCTACATTTTAAGCATACGGCAAGAAAGTCTTGTTGTACTAGAGTTATAACTAAGAGAAAAACTCGTCTGCATTTAAAGAGACCTTACCAGCAGCAGTATCTAAAGGCGCCGTCATGCCGCCGATGTGCAGTTGTAAATCGCCGAGCAATAACGAGTCGTCTCTACCGCTGCGCAGGAGGTACGAGCCCATGTCAGTCTGCAGGTAGCTGCGACACGCCGTCACCCACGCTTGGAGCTCCAGCATCGATATCGCGCTGGAGCCGGCCGGAGGGGCTGATGATGCCTGCAGAGTAATGCGATATTCATTTCACTGTACTATACAACAGAAAAGTGTGACGGTCACTTTTAATTTAAGTAATTAATTTGAAAGCTTGTGTACGCGCGCTCCCACGCGCAGCACGAGGTTGATATGTAGTGATAAACGAACCTGTAGCGCGTGTATGGAGTCGATCCACTGCGTGCGCTCGTACTCGGAGCTGAGGAAGAAGATGTGTTGTCGCTGCAGCGCGGCGGCGGCGGCGGCGCCGGGCGCGCGCGCTCCCACGCGCAGCACGAGGTTGATATGTAGTGATAAACGAACCTGTAGCGCGTGTATGGAGTCGATCCACTGCGTGCGCTCGTACTCGGAGCTGAGGAAGAAGATGTGTTGTCGCTGCAGCGCGGCGGCGGCGGCGGCGCCGGGCGCGCGCGCTCCCACGCGCAGCACGAGGTTGATATGTAGTGATAAACGAACCTGTAGCGCGTGTATGGAGTCGATCCACTGCGTGCGCTCGTACTCGGAGCTGAGGAAGAAGATGTGTTGTCGCTGCAGCGCGGCGGCGGCGGCGGCGCCGGGCGCGCGCGCTCCCACGCGCAGCACGAGGTTGATATGTAGTGATAAACGAACCTGTAGCGCGTGTATGGAGTCGATCCACTGCGTGCGCTCGTACTCGGAGCTGAGGAAGAAGATGTGTTGTCGCTGCAGCGCGGCGGCGGCGGCGGCGCCGGGCGCGCGCGCTCCCACGCGCAGCACGAGGTTGATATGTAGTGATAAACGAACCTGTAGCGCGTGTATGGAGTCGATCCACTGCGTGCGCTCGTACTCGGAGCTGAGGAAGAAGATGTGTTGTCGCTGCAGCGCGGCGGCGGCGGCGGCGCCGGGCGCGCGCGCTCCCACGCGCAGCACGAGGTTGATATGTAGTGATAAACGAACCTGTAGCGCGTGTATGGAGTCGATCCACTGCGTGCGCTCGTACTCGGAGCTGAGGAAGAAGATGTGTTGTCGCTGCAGCGCGGCGGCGGCGGCGGCGCCGGGCGCGCGCGCTCCCACGCGCAGCACGAGGTTGATATGTAGTGATAAACGAACCTGTAGCGCGTGTATGGAGTCGATCCACTGCGTGCGCTCGTACTCGGAGCTGAGGAAGAAGATGTGTTGTCGCTGCAGCGCGGCGGCGGCGGCGGCGCCGGGCGCGCGCGCTCCCACGCGCAGCACGAGGTTGATATGTAGTGATAAACGAACCTGTAGCGCGTGTATGGAGTCGATCCACTGCGTGCGCTCGTACTCGGAGCTGAGGAAGAAGATGTGTTGTCGCTGCAGCGCGGCGGCGGCGGCGGCGCCGGGCGCGCGCGCTCCCACGCGCAGCACGAGGTTGATATGTAGTGATAAACGAACCTGTAGCGCGTGTATGGAGTCGATCCACTGCGTGCGCTCGTACTCGGAGCTGAGGAAGAAGATGTGTTGTCGCTGCAGCGCGGCGGCGGCGGCGGCGCCGGGCGCGCGCGCTCCCACGCGCAGCACGAGGTTGATATGTAGTGATAAACGAACCTGTAGCGCGTGTATGGAGTCGATCCACTGCGTGCGCTCGTACTCGGAGCTGAGGAAGAAGATGTGTTGTCGCTGCAGCGCGGCGGCGGCGGCGGCGCCGGGCGCGCGCGCTCCCACGCGCAGCACGAGGTTGATATGTAGTGATAAACGAACCTGTAGCGCGTGTATGGAGTCGATCCACTGCGTGCGCTCGTACTCGGAGCTGAGGAAGAAGATGTGTTGTCGCTGCAGCGCGGCGGCGGCGGCGGCGCCGGGCGCGCGCGCTCCCACGCGCAGCACGAGGTTGATATGTAGTGATAAACGAACCTGTAGCGCGTGTATGGAGTCGATCCACTGCGTGCGCTCGTACTCGGAGCTGAGGAAGAAGATGTGTTGTCGCTGCAGCGCGGCGGCGGCGGCGGCGCCGGGCGCGCGCGCTCCCACGCGCAGCACGAGGTTGATATGTAGTGATAAACGAACCTGTAGCGCGTGTATGGAGTCGATCCACTGCGTGCGCTCGTACTCGGAGCTGAGGAAGAAGATGTGTTGTCGCTGCAGCGCGGCGGCGGCGGCGGCGCCGGGCGCGCGCGCTCCCACGCGCAGCACGAGGTTGATATGTAGTGATAAACGAACCTGTAGCGCGTGTATGGAGTCGATCCACTGCGTGCGCTCGTACTCGGAGCTGAGGAAGAAGATGTGTTGTCGCTGCAGCGCGGCGGCGGCGGCGGCGCCGGGCGCGCGCGCTCCCACGCGCAGCACGAGGTTGATATGTAGTGATAAACGAACCTGTAGCGCGTGTATGGAGTCGATCCACTGCGTGCGCTCGTACTCGGAGCTGAGGAAGAAGATGTGTTGTCGCTGCAGCGCGGCGGCGGCGGCGGCGCCGGGCGCGCGCGCTCCCACGCGCAGCACGAGGTTGATATGTAGTGATAAACGAACCTGTAGCGCGTGTATGGAGTCGATCCACTGCGTGCGCTCGTACTCGGAGCTGAGGAAGAAGATGTGTTGTCGCTGCAGCGCGGCGGCGGCGGCGGCGCCGGGCGCGCGCGCTCCCACGCGCAGCACGAGGTTGATATGTAGTGATAAACGAACCTGTAGCGCGTGTATGGAGTCGATCCACTGCGTGCGCTCGTACTCGGAGCTGAGGAAGAAGATGTGTTGTCGCTGCAGCGCGGCGGCGGCGGCGGCGCCGGGCGCGCGCGCTCCCACGCGCAGCACGAGGTTGATATGTAGTGATAAACGAACCTGTAGCGCGTGTATGGAGTCGATCCACTGCGTGCGCTCGTACTCGGAGCTGAGGAAGAAGATGTGTTGTCGCTGCAGCGCGGCGGCGGCGGCGGCGCCGGGCGCGCGCGCTCCCACGCGCAGCACGAGGTTGATATGTAGTGATAAACGAACCTGTAGCGCGTGTATGGAGTCGATCCACTGCGTGCGCTCGTACTCGGAGCTGAGGAAGAAGATGTGTTGTCGCTGCAGCGCGGCGGCGGCGGCGGCGCCGGGCGCGCGCGCTCCCACGCGCAGCACGAGGTTGATATGTAGTGATAAACGAACCTGTAGCGCGTGTATGGAGTCGATCCACTGCGTGCGCTCGTACTCGGAGCTGAGGAAGAAGATGTGTTGTCGCTGCAGCGCGGCGGCGGCGGCGGCGCCGGGCGCGCGCGCTCCCACGCGCAGCACGAGGTTGATATGTAGTGATAAACGAACCTGTAGCGCGTGTATGGAGTCGATCCACTGCGTGCGCTCGTACTCGGAGCTGAGGAAGAAGATGTGTTGTCGCTGCAGCGCGGCGGCGGCGGCGGCGCCGGGCGCGCGCGCTCCCACGCGCAGCACGAGGTTGATATGTAGTGATAAACGAACCTGTAGCGCGTGTATGGAGTCGATCCACTGCGTGCGCTCGTACTCGGAGCTGAGGAAGAAGATGTGTTGTCGCTGCAGCGCGGCGGCGGCGGCGGCGCCGGGCGCGCGCGCTCCCACGCGCAGCACGAGGTTGATATGTAGTGATAAACGAACCTGTAGCGCGTGTATGGAGTCGATCCACTGCGTGCGCTCGTACTCGGAGCTGAGGAAGAAGATGTGTTGTCGCTGCAGCGCGGCGGCGGCGGCGGCGCCGGGCGCGCGCGCTCCCACGCGCAGCACGAGGTTGATATGTAGTGATAAACGAACCTGTAGCGCGTGTATGGAGTCGATCCACTGCGTGCGCTCGTACTCGGAGCTGAGGAAGAAGATGTGTTGTCGCTGCAGCGCGGCGGCGGCGGCGGCGCCGGGCGCGCGCGCTCCCACGCGCAGCACGAGGTTGATATGTAGTGATAAACGAACCTGTAGCGCGTGTATGGAGTCGATCCACTGCGTGCGCTCGTACTCGGAGCTGAGGAAGAAGATGTGTTGTCGCTGCAGCGCGGCGGCGGCGGCGGCGCCGGGCGCGCGCGCTCCCACGCGCAGCACGAGGTTGATATGTAGTGATAAACGAACCTGTAGCGCGTGTATGGAGTCGATCCACTGCGTGCGCTCGTACTCGGAGCTGAGGAAGAAGATGTGTTGTCGCTGCAGCGCGGCGGCGGCGGCGGCGCCGGGCGCGCGCGCTCCCACGCGCAGCACGAGGTTGATATGTAGTGATAAACGAACCTGTAGCGCGTGTATGGAGTCGATCCACTGCGTGCGCTCGTACTCGGAGCTGAGGAAGAAGATGTGTTGTCGCTGCAGCGCGGCGGCGGCGGCGGCGCCGGGCGCGCGCGCTCCCACGCGCAGCACGAGGTTGATATGTAGTGATAAACGAACCTGTAGCGCGTGTATGGAGTCGATCCACTGCGTGCGCTCGTACTCGGAGCTGAGGAAGAAGATGTGTTGTCGCTGCAGCGCGGCGGCGGCGGCGGCGCCGGGCGCGCGCGCTCCCACGCGCAGCACGAGGTTGATATGTAGTGATAAACGAACCTGTAGCGCGTGTATGGAGTCGATCCACTGCGTGCGCTCGTACTCGGAGCTGAGGAAGAAGATGTGTTGTCGCTGCAGCGCGGCGGCGGCGGCGGCGCCGGGCGCGCGCGCTCCCACGCGCAGCACGAGGTTGATATGTAGTGATAAACGAACCTGTAGCGCGTGTATGGAGTCGATCCACTGCGTGCGCTCGTACTCGGAGCTGAGGAAGAAGATGTGTTGTCGCTGCAGCGCGGCGGCGGCGGCGGCGCCGGGCGCGCGCGCTCCCACGCGCAGCACGAGGTTGATATGTAGTGATAAACGAACCTGTAGCGCGTGTATGGAGTCGATCCACTGCGTGCGCTCGTACTCGGAGCTGAGGAAGAAGATGTGTTGTCGCTGCAGCGCGGCGGCGGCGGCGGCGCCGGGCGCGCGCGCTCCCACGCGCAGCACGAGGTTGATATGTAGTGATAAACGAACCTGTAGCGCGTGTATGGAGTCGATCCACTGCGTGCGCTCGTACTCGGAGCTGAGGAAGAAGATGTGTTGTCGCTGCAGCGCGGCGGCGGCGGCGGCGCCGGGCGCGCGCGCTCCCACGCGCAGCACGAGGTTGATATGTAGTGATAAACGAACCTGTAGCGCGTGTATGGAGTCGATCCACTGCGTGCGCTCGTACTCGGAGCTGAGGAAGAAGATGTGTTGTCGCTGCAGCGCGGCGGCGGCGGCGGCGCCGGGCGCGCGCGCTCCCACGCGCAGCACGAGGTTGATATGTAGTGATAAACGAACCTGTAGCGCGTGTATGGAGTCGATCCACTGCGTGCGCTCGTACTCGGAGCTGAGGAAGAAGATGTGTTGTCGCTGCAGCGCGGCGGCGGCGGCGGCGCCGGGCGCGCGCGCTCCCACGCGCAGCACGAGGTTGATATGTAGTGATAAACGAACCTGTAGCGCGTGTATGGAGTCGATCCACTGCGTGCGCTCGTACTCGGAGCTGAGGAAGAAGATGTGTTGTCGCTGCAGCGCGGCGGCGGCGGCGGCGCCGGGCGCGCGCGCTCCCACGCGCAGCACGAGGTTGGGCGACGCTAGCACCAGCTGCGCCTCCAGCTCCGCCAGCTTCTTGCGTTGCTTCTCCGCCGCGCCGCGACCGCCCAAACGGATTTTCTGTACAACATTGCGGTACGATACAACATACGTTAAACTGTAACGGGTAGCCAAATTGTTACGTATGCAAATAACGAAATAATCCAAAATTACATAAACTAATAAAACAGTATTCACCAGTCAAATGGCGAATAGCAGCCGAATATTAGTGGTATTTAAATATGATGGAACATTTATTTGACTTTCAGTTCGCACATTAGTAAAAGCGCACCTTTTGTGGCTAAAACACCGCTACCTTACTATTGACAACCCCACTAGACCATCCTTCAACTAAAACATCTTATTGTTTAATCTTGACAATCCGACGGTCGTCCACTATTTCATCTCTAAACTAAACCAAATGTGTATCAATCGATGGCATACACCTGTACCCAAAGTAACAAAGTAAATATGTACGAGGTATACCTTGTCGTCGGCGGAAGCTCTCTCCTCGGCGAGGATCTGGTCGCGCACGGTGGAGGCCTGCGACTTGAGCGCCACGATGTTGGCGGGCGACGTCTCGCGCGCGTCCGCCGCCGCGCCCGCCGCCTCGTCCTCCACCACCACGATGTCCGGCAGCGGAATGAACCACTTCAGCTCGAACGTGAACTTGTCGCGACCTGACGCCTGGACAACACAAAACTATACAACCATCTCCTACTTGTGAAGCACACTAGTTTGAGACATAGATTTGCCTCGTAATAAGGAATTAAATGCTGACATGACTAGTAAGTATTAAACTAGATACAAAAATTAAAGGATATAAAAAAGATACAATTTTGGAGTGATTTACAACAGGCTGTAACTCCGAGAAAAATGATCGTACAGCAAATGAAAATAAAGAAAATTTTTGCTATAAGTGTTTAGTTTCTAAATCTGGCCATAATTTTTTATCATGGTCAGTTCCTGAGTGTTCCTAAGAAAACAACTGTAAAAGAATTTTTACAAATTTTTGCTTGTCTTAAAAGAGGTCTACGGGCTGTGCAAAATTGTTTTGTCATTCCACTAGAAAGCTTTTTTAAGAAATTTAATTCCCTTTAATTTGACTTAATTAAAAAGTCTGTTCGATGATTTGCCGCGGAGTTATCGTCAATCAAAGCAAAAAAGTTCTTTTAACTTTGATAATCAATAACTCGGGAAATAATGATCGTACAGGAAATCCAAGGAGGGTTTTGAAAACTGCAAAACCTTCCCTATGAGACACTGGGAGTGACTTATATGAAAAATGTTTTTCGAATCGGTAGTTTTGACTGACAAAAGAAGGATTTTTTTAGCCTTTAATTTTTGTGATTAGTGTAATATGTACAGTGAGCTGCAAAAATGCATATCCATGTCAAAACTAAAATGGTATAAGCCGGTAATTGACGCCATCTAACAAAATCGATACAAGGACTATCAAGTATTTCATTTATATCGTAATAGATGGCGGTGCACTACTATAAAATAAAAAGAAGTAGATTTCATAATGACTCAATTTTGATAAATTTACTTTAAACAATTTTTTTATCTGTATAAAGTTTATTTAAAAAAGAATACATTTATTACATGTGTATACATTAGGGTACAACAAAAAGCAAAGAAATACAAATAAATTTAAAAATGTACAACAGGTAGTTTATTTTATAGATGACTAGCTATTATGTTCGTACGCAAACATTATACTGTTCCTGTGTTCAAGTGTCTTTTCATAATTCACCTATTTACTAAAATGTGTACGCGTTGCAATATTTATAAAACAACGCCATCTAGTTCATTCATATACATAGTGAAATATTTTCCATCTTATCATAAGCCGACAAACGCAATGGATTTTAAACAAATAAATTGAAGAACAATTAGTATCATATTCTTCGAATAGAATCACAGTATATTAACTTCCCCCAATCGTGAGACTCTAGGTTCAATTCCAGAATCGAGCAGTTCCTGTCATGTTCTTAACATAGGCCTTAAAACCAGCTGACGGTTTTGTTATATTTCAGGAAACAGCCGAGCTATTTGCCGAAACTATTTTGTAACAAGATACTGTTGCTTTAAAAAAGCTCTTAATATTACGAACAAAAAAAGATAGGTATGACACAACTAGTATAAATCAGTCACCCGGTCGTTTAGTAAGGGCACGCTAGCAATAACTCGGGCAATAACGATTTAAAAGTAACTACGATGTGACCACTAGTATGAGTAAGTGATAAGACGACAGTAGCAGTACACTTACCTTATACTTGGCACATGCGATGACGTCATTAAAAAGGAATAGATGCCTCAATTTTCTATGTCCGTCCGAGAGCTCTACGATAAAGGAATTCTTGACAAGCCTCCTTTGTGCTCTATCTGCGTTCTAGGAATAGATAAAAAGTATATTAAGCCCACAATCTCATTACAAAATATTCTAACTTAAATACATAATAGGAATTATACTAACCGGGAACATAGATTTTGTTTGTATAATATTAAATTCGTCTAAGAAATGCTGTGTCATGTTTAGGGCTTCCGTTAACATGGCGTGATCCGGATGACTGGCTGGTGTGTATTTTATAAGATCCTGTAAAATAAATGAGACTTTATTAATGTATTTTTTTGCAAATACTCTATTCCTTAACATAATACAGTCAGTGTTGACCAATAAGTTCAAACGCAAACAATGTGGTTCATACAAATGTTTGCTCCGTAAATTAATTAAATGGTGAACTTGTGGGGCTTGAAACTAGATATACCCAAACTAAAGGTAATAATTCCAGCAACACGGCTTGCAGATCGACGATTGATATATTGTAGTTTGTAAAATTCTATAATGCAAATAATTCGTGATTTATAATTACGTCATCTTTGGATTCGCTTCGCTTTGAGACTACTAGTGCTACTAAATGCTAGTGTGCAATAAGGTTGCACTGCGTTATGCAATGTTGTATACCTACTTTAAAAACGGCCCAACGACTATTGTACATACGTTGCGCCTTGCAGCAATGTGAAAAGAGAGAGGAGGTTGAAAAGGGGAGTAGGAGAGAGAAAGGTTAAGAGAGAGAGATATAGAGAGAGAGAGAGGGGGGGGAGGGGGAGGAGGTGGGGAGAGGGAGAGAGAGGGAGGGAGAGAGAGAGGGGGGATAATAGGAAGGAAGATAGAGAGAGAGGGAGGAATAATAGGAAGGAAGAGAGAGAGAGGAGGGGAGGCCGAAAAAGAGAGAAAGAGGGAAAGGAAAAAAGAGAGAGATAGGAGTGGATAACAGGGAGAAAAAGAGGGATAAATAGGGAGAAAAAGAGAAAGAGGAAAAAGAGAGAAAGAGAAGAGTAAGAAAAAGATTTAAGTGAGACTTACGTGTAAGACTAGAGCGTTCTTCTGCACGCGCGCAACGGGCTTGTGCAGCAGGTCGTCGAGCGACATGGGCTGTCCGTGGCACGAGATCTGCTTGGTGAGGTGCGCGAAGCTCTGCGACGTGGCGCAGCGCCGCCGCACCGCGTCCGTCGCGCGCCCGTAGTTGTGCAGGAACGCGCCGTAGATGTTTATGTTTTCGGCCTTAGCAGACAAACACACGAGCTTAGACAGCTACATATGTACATAGAACATTTCAAGTCACATACATCGACTGAAGGAGAATTCTATCAAGTAAACTGCTAACAATTCTTTTTTTAAAGTACCGTGAAACTACAGCCTGTAGTCGACATATTTAGCAGTTATATATGTTAAGTAATTATTAACGTCTGAGTCTTTTTCGAAGAGGTTAATAAAAACACTTTGTGGATCTGTGTGTCTGTCTGTTAGTGACAGCTTGTTAGTGACAGGCATAGCGCCGGAACCACTGGACCGATTGTCGACTTGTAACTTGGTGTGGAGACACCTTGGGGTCATCCCTCGGTCGAGTTTGAATATGGGCCCTGGGGGTCAAAAGACCCCCGAGATACAGGGGTCACATATTTTAAATGGAAAAATATTTACTTGTAACTTGTGTGCAGACACCTTGAGGTCATACCTCGGTCGTATTTGAATATGGGCCCTGGGGGCAAAAGACCCCCGAGATACAGCGTCACATATTTTAAATGGTAAAATATTGACTTGTAACTTGATGAACAGACACCTTGGGGTCGTACCTCGGTCGAGTTTGAATATGGGCCCAGTGGGTCAAAAGACCCACGAGATATAGGGGTCACAAGGTCACATGTTTTTAAAATGCTTTTACATTTAAAACGAAGAGGTTGAGTCCTGGGTTTTTACACCCATCTCGTTTTAGAGCCGTTAGCAATTGCTTCATTGCGATGTTACATGAGCGAATTGTTAACCTGATGGTAGGTAGTAACCATCGCTGGTTGACATCGGCACTGCTGTAAATGAATTTAAATCGCTACCCACCTTGAAATAATCTTTTTTCTTTAAACCTAGTTTTAAACAGGAAACGCCCAGGACGAACCGTCGCAAATGGTTCATTAAATTTCTTATCATTTCAAATACTATATAAGTTAAATTATAATGTTACAATACGCACCATTTTCTTGAAATGGATCCCAACAGATAGAGGCTCTTCCCAACTCGCGACCGCAGCATTTAAGCCGTCGAGGAAATTTTTATGTAATTCGTGTAGATCAGATATTTTATAAAAAATTGTATTGAACTCGTCCTCCGTTATAACTGGTTGTGATGTCGATAAAGTCGCTTTTATCGCGTTCATATACTGCAAGGAAAAAACAAATCAACAAAACAGTCGTTTTTATCTACAGCTTAGCTTGTGTGTACTTTATTACTATGTAGGTATCTGAACCAATTATATGAATGGTATTACCGGCGCAAAGGCCATTACAGAAAAGTTTTTCTTAAATCAATCTTTACTTTGATAGACACATTGGTCTGAATTCGTAAGTTCACGCTAATGCTTACAGCTAATCACACGGGCTCGTTTCGGGTTTAGGCAAAGTTCTGGAAATTCTTTATAGTAGCTCGAGGTCCGACATTACGCCTGACAGACAGCCATAAGCTCTCTCTCTTTATTATGTGACATCAAAATATTAAAGTAGTACACATCTGCCAGACCCTTCATCCATTTCGGCGTAATAAAATTTATGTATATTGCTCTTCACTTGAATACATAGGATTTACCAGTCATTTATTAACACAGGACTCATTAAACCATAATGTACGATGGTAGACCCTAATAGCTTTTAGTCGCGTGAATCCAACGGAAGCACCGGGATAAAAGTATCCTTAATGTTAACCCAGGATATGGTCCATATGTCATGTCATAAATCGTTGAACGGATTTGATTGAAACTAATGCTGAGTTTCAACCAAATCCGTTCAACGATTTAAGCGTAAATGAGCATCGTCACAAACTTTTACATCCTGACTGATATTACAAATGCGAATATGAGTTTGTTTGTTTGTTACGCTTTCACGCCTTAACTATATCATCATGAAATTTCGCATACACACTTTGTAAGGGAAACAGAAAAGGACAAAGGGCACCTTTTACCCAGAAATAAGTACCATTACTAACCTAACCTACGTTTACGCGAGCGAAGCCGCGGGCAAAATCTAGTTCAAGATATTAGTAGGGTAGTACGAAAGATATCATTTCTTTTATTTATGAAAACAACTCTCGCATTGGAGAGAAGAAATCTATTGCCTTTGCGTTGAACGTTGCCTTCCTATTGTGATCGGTTTTATCTAGTATGTTCTGCTAGTAGCCCAGTTAGAAAACGTACGGCAATAGCTAGATCACATTATATGTAGGACGTAGGTGCAACATTAAAAAAATCGATAGCTATCAAAATTCGTACTAGAGCTTAGAACTAACAGTCATGATACGTAATCGCTTTCGGTTTATAGGTATACGTACAATACAAGAGCGATATCACATCCTATTTGGAACTATCAGACATCGGATTTGGTACGTGTAATTATTGATTTTATATTGATTACATTTGCTTAACCTTTCAGAATTGTTAATATAATTGAAGCGACTCATTGATGCAGTAGGATTCAATTTCAGTTAGATTTTCTGACACGTAATTGGCAGTAGCAACATATTATGTGACCTAAGTCCTGACCTACCTGACTTGACCGTCTAAGAATGCAAGCTTGAAGTTATGTATGTAAAAAGTAAGTTAATTATCATTACAACTATTTAAAATTACCTTCTCCATAACGTAAAGGCATTCAACATAAACAGTCTCGCTCTCAATGATGCTCTTTATGATGCAATGGTGCATAGTTAGGCGTTCGGCTTCCGCATTATTGCTACTCGACTCCTGAAAATAACAAACTAAATTATTTATATGAAAAAGTGTTCGAAATTTAAAACATGCAATCATGGACGTTGTATAATTGGTCTCGCAACACCGCACAATAGCCTTTAAAAAGTTTGTTTGAAAAACAAACTCATAGAAAGGAAATATCAACGCGTTTTAATGCTTAAACATTAAGTCAAAACGAATTCAAATTTAGCCATTCTTTCGCAATACCTGCATGGTATACAAACCATGGAAATTATATTCATTTGGTGTTTGATATTTTTCTTGAACGTGGTTTATTGCTATTCAGATTCAGAAAGTAAGTGAAATATAATTATATAATCGCAAATACTAATGTTTGATAAAAGCTTTGATTAATCTAGTAAAATTTATTTACTTTTAGGTGCCGAATCTAATCGTATCGAAGTAACTCCGTTTTACGATACTGTTATCTATAGCGATATCGCAGATATTATAAATGACTTTGAAAATAACGGTGTAAGTATAAACGTGATAAGTATGTATATGCTGTGTTGATTATACGTAAAAATGCTGTTTAACAAATCTCGTTACTTGCACAGTAAAACTAAGCACGGCCAAAATTTCGAAAGGACTGTCGATTAATTTCGTTCTTTAAAATGTTTTCTAACTAACTAGTACACTTGGCAATAAATGTCGATTTCCAATACATTATCCTACTTATTCAATTTCATTGTCATAAATATAGTATAAAAAATATTGGTCAGAGACAAATGTTTTACAGATTACGAATCTTACAAATTGAGGCATGGTGAGATAACCATGCATTGCAATTCATGTTTACCTCACTATAATATATTATAAGGGATACAACATTAATAGCTTATTACTTTTATAATGACTTTGTTAATTTTAGATATCACCTTTCGATGTGTTCACAAACAGCGAAAGTCAAAGCGATGAGAAAGTTGAGGATTTGTTAACCGAATATCAACACTATTTAGAGAAGGCACACAAGCAAAGAAAAAAATACATAGAAAAGTCCAAATCTAAAAACAAAGTACCTCTACTACGTCACGATCAATTTACTAAAACAAAACCTGGACTTGAATTTAAGCATAACGAATTTTACTATCCCAACAACCTAGGTTTTTACAACCCAGGTTTCAAATTTCCGCAATCGTCATTTAGCAACCCTTTAGATGTTTTCATACCTATCAATGCTAAAGGCAAATATATCAATAAACCAGAAATGACAACAAGCTCTCCAAGAGGAACACGCGGGGATTTGCTACCATTCGAAAAACTATTATTCAACGATAAAAAAATACTAGAATTACCACCAGTTATGCGAAAGTCAAAGTTTGATCCGATAAAGTCACCGTGTTTCTGTAAAAACGGACTTATACCCTGCGATTGTAATTGTAAGCAATGCTTAGTTCATGTTGAACCTTTCCTACGAGAACAATCAATGAAAGTACATTTAACTGATGATCAGCAGAAGCCTGGTTTCTTACATTCTTCGATGTACGACAATTCTATGAAAAAGGTCGACCAAATAATGGATGACAACTTCAAAGACTTATCCGAAAATACGCTCAACATTCGCATTAAAGTGGATCTTCAATTACCCAAATTGCAAGAAAATTATGGTAAATATTACAGATCTCATATTCGTGACAAACCATTTGAATCGGATGATCTCATTTCTAAAGAACTGACTACAGCTATAAAATTACCATTCCCATACTTTAACTTTCCTGTACCCATGGAAGTTTTCGGTTATAAAAAATTACCAAAATTCAACAAAGAGGACTCAACGCCACTACACAAGATAACTATACACAAGAAAAAGAAATCTAGGTCTAATAATAATAACAAAAAGCATCGAAAGAAAATAATAACTTTCCATAACATCAAACTAGAACAGCAGCCACTGTTTCCAATACGAATTGATGAGAACAACACCGAGCCGCTTAAAAATAATAAAAGTCTCGTCATCAATGATTCTATGGTACAACCTGAATTTAATTCTACTGCCAATAAAACAGACGATATATTTAACGATACACAGACTGAAGAAAGCATCTACCTAATGGTGAATATTACAAACACTGCGTACAATACTACCGAAGACAGTCATAAATTTGAAAATAGCATCGAAACAGATTTCACAAAAATGTTCACAAATGCTACAACTAAATTACCAATGTTACGTGAAAAACGTGAGGCGTATAACGTAAATATATCCAACAATAATGGTATTAATAATAAAACATTAAAGAAAAGTTCCTCCATTGTGAAAACTAATATTTCTAAGGAAAGAATCAAGAAATCGGACAAAAATCTGTTAACGGACGCTGAATTATTATACTGGCCAAGTGTTAAAAGAAACAATACATATATTAATGAAAAAAATATAACGACTATTATACTAGAGAATGAACACAAGAAAACTAAGTTAAATTTGAGCAAAGAGACGATACGGCAGAACCACACGAAAGCGCTCGAACAAGCTATATTTGGTGAAGTAAACTGGGATGATATTGACACAGTCGCGCCTGCTTTTATGTCTTTTGTTGGGAAATATGTTCGTGGAATCTTAACTTTTTGTTCCCAACAGGTTTGTCACTCAATGAAATGCGCCAATAAAACTTGCTTACATAGAGTTTGTGTACCCGCAGACAGGTTGAATAACAAAGGGCACTGTGCCGGATCGAATAGTACAGGTGAGCAACATAGTTTGTTTTTGACTTGATCTCATCGGTACGAACTTGAAGTACTTATGATCTTATTTCCTCAATACGAGTGTCAGCTTATGATGATGTTGAGTCAGTATGTATTCCACACATTTCGAAATTAGAAAATGTAAGTAAGGACATTGCGATCTTTTGAGACTAACACGTTCAACGTAGTCAAAGAGCTACATCGTGTTCATGATACTAAGTCATGAGCGGCTTGGGAATTTGCTTAGAATACTGATTCGTGATATCCGTAATTTAATTCCTGTTACGTGGTAAAAATATTGCCAATGTACTGCGCAGTTTTTAATATATGTACGTACAGGATATACACAAAATAAACGAAATGTAAATTTTATTGCAGATAGCGTAGCGTCAATGGAGTCGATAATGGATTTGCCATCGAACATCGCATTTGAGATAGTAGATATATTGCAAAACAAAATGTTAGGCAACATTTTTGGGAAGGCTACGTTTTGTATTAACTCCAAATGTATTACTCTCGTGGCGTCTAAAAAGAACTTTGTCAAGACTCGATGCACTATCAAGGAACTAACCACAACAGGCCATTGTTTAAATGCTAAAACAGTGAAAATATTGTAATTTCTAAGTATGTTTCGAATAATAAAAACAAAACAAGCAGAAAATGTTATGTTTTAAAAGTCTCGGTGTTTGTTTTAAAACTTATATAAGGTTTGAATAGGTTAGCTCTGTGTTCTAATTCATTACAAGTATTCATTCATTCATTCATTCATTCATTCATTCATTATAAGAGCCCGGTTCAGTTACAAATGATTTCTTTATTAATAACTGTTATAACAATTACGGTTTCAATGGGGTCTACATATGTTGCTTCTGTAAGTAAAACATTCTATACATTGATACTTTCAATAATTTTATACAATAAGTAGCTGTAACCGCATGTTTTCTTTTTATTTAAAAACATTCAGTGTGTATTCTTGACATTGTTACGATGTTTTAGGAGGTTTATGTAATTTAAGTAATTTAAATTCATTAATTAAATATTAATAATAATGTAATAAAGGCGTCATTTGTGTTAATATATATTAACCCTTCTTACACCGTGCAGAGACCCGTGCCCAGCAGTGGGACAATTTATATACAGACCTGACATATTTAAATATTTACACATTTGGCAATCTAAACGTCATCTGTAAGCATGTTGTTGAAAAGGGCAAAAACGAATATTTTAAGCTACGATTATTTAAGTTTTTAAATGTATGGAATAACTGGAGTCGGAGTTAACATATTTAAATGTGTCAATTATGGTGTCTGCTTTGTATCGAAATTTATATCAAGCCTTTTTTTTTATAACAACACTCGTCTGAAAATTCTTTTATTATACTATAAATAGATGGCGCAGCGTTTATCAATTAATTGATAATTACAGATCAGTAAACATAATCTGAGAGGCTAATATACATTATTTTTGGTATTAATCTTAACTAAGCCTATTATCGAAATTTATATCAAGACTTTTTTTTTTAAAACACCACTCGTCTGAAAATTCTTTTATTATAGTATAAATAGATGGCGCAGCGTTTATCAATTAATTGATAATTACAGATCAGTAAACATAATCTGAGAGGTTAATATACATTATTTTTGGTATTAATCTTAACTAAGCCTATACACGCAAAAGTGAGTTTGTTTGTTACGCTTTCACACCTTAACTACTTTACCAGTCATCATAAAATTTCGCGTACACGTTGTCTGGGGTACAGTTTTCTGTATCCCTGACAACGTGTATGCGAAATTTAGCCATGTTGAAAGGTACCCTGGGTCCTTTTTGACATAGGATACCTTTCATCTAGAAAAAATACTATTACTGAAGGATAGACAATTAATGATATAATGTATATTAACTTGAGCGAAGCTGCAGGTAAAATCTAGTTTACTATGAAGTTATAAAATGGCTGGTTTATACCAGCCATTTTATCAGCAAACACTTACAAATAAAAAGCATTGCATTCGTATCATGAATTTAGGATATATAACGTTATTGACAAAAAGCATGCCTACATTATATCATTCCTCGTTATACAAAGTTATGTAACCTCTATACATATTTGTTAAAAGTAATAGATAAGATAATTTTCTTTTTCTCATCATGATTTATATAAAAAAAGAACACTGATTATCTTTGCTGTTAATTAACTTTCGGTTTTGTAATAAATTCAGGAACAAGAAATATATGTGAACCCATGGAAAAAACTCACCAAAAAGGCACTGAACATTATAGACTTTAATTCTGGTGGCATCGTACAAACAGAAAAGGTTACCAACCCGCTATTCATGGATATCAAATCAAGAATAGAAGCAAGTGTAATGAAAAACGAGGAGGTATATAACACCGACGGGAAAGATCATTCTTTTTATGAACAACTACAATATTTGTCGTCTAACTTATTCCCACGGGAATATCGCAGAATGACATATACAAAGAAGATGAAAATATTAACGCGTTGTAATAAACTCCAAACCGGCTGTAGATTTTTGGTTTGCCCAGATATTCGAAAAAATTGTAGGCTATGTGAGGTCTCCTGGAACAACAACCGAACTGCGTGCAAAACGTTTTCAACAAGCTATCTAGTATAGTAAGATTACTACTAATTTTAACATAGTGAAATCGAAACCGCCGTAGCAAGTTGGTGAAGGTATCGGATCTGCAATCTGAAATGGCCGTAAATTCCAAATCTACTCATTGTACTACGGACGTGAACCCATCTCAAACACAGTCAATTAGCTTAGTTTAAGAGCTAAACAAGAATACTAGTAGATAATTTGCAACTGTAATATCTGTTGATGTTTCCTAAAAACATTTTAAAAAGTATGTTAATTTCTTTCACTTTATAAAGATTGTTAAAAAATGTAAACGCTTTTTATTATGGTCTGTTCATCATTAGGTAAACATTCTCTACTGGGTCTTATCTCACTAAAGATAATAACGTACCTAGAAGGCATATAAAAAGGAGTTGGGACTATTCAAACATTTATTCCCATTAGAAACCCTCAAACTACCTGTCGCCATGCTAGTTACAAAAACGTTCGCAGTTATTTTTACCTTGTGTTTAGTGCAACAAACAGCGAGCCAGCCAGTAACTAATAGTAAGTAAAATTATAAGTTGTTAATTTCTAACAATATGTTGTGTATGGAAATTTACTTTTAATACCTATTGGTTGTCGCGGTTAGTTGTAATTACTAACAATATCGCTTGCAGATGGCGTAACTGATGAGTGTCCCGGCGTTATAGCCAAATTTTGGGCAGGGCTAAAATATATATTTGTTGGTTGGTGGTGGAACTCAGGGAATACTGACCAGCCTGTAGGAGGACAACTTGTAAGATCTGAGATAGTTCCATCCGACAAAAAAAAAGAAATCAGATATGGCGAGGCCAATCCCGACAGCAACAAAGAAATAGAGAATAACAATATCAGTCTAGACAATAGTGACCCCTACGTTAAAACTATATCGTGTAACGACCAAACCTGTACCACGACCAAGTGCGACAAAAATGGGTGTACAAACGAGACTTGTAATATTTACGACACTAATTTACGTGGAGAATGCGTAAGCTATATTACCGTGAAATCTGAGGAAACCCAACAACTTACTACGCCAAGACCGGTAGTAACCACAACCAATGCGCTTGTTGATAGCGAGCAACAGGAAAGTAGTCCCACTATGCGCCCGTTGGAACTAGAGTCTGTTTTATCGTCAACTATCAATAATAACAAAGAAAATTATTCTAAACCTATTCCAGAAGGATTAAAATACGGAGAAAACTAAGGTCAGTGCATGTCGCTTATTTTCCTTATTTTACTAGACAGTACTATGAACTAACAACCCTTTTCATGTTCTTGTCAAAGTTTTGTAAATAAAATATTAACAAACTAATTTCCGCAAAGCTCTAATTAAATAATTAAAATTGTTCGTCTCTTTCTTTAAACTAGCGATCGCCTAGTGCTCGAAATTCGACCAAAGTTTGCCTGTTAGATATTGCTGATATATGTCATTATATATTGATGTATGTAACCATAGTTACGCGCTTCGACTGCGTGTGTCAAACGCATGGTTGTGTGCGTGTAGTGTTTTTAATTAATTTAAGGTATTTCTAATGCATATTTTATATAAATATTAGGATTCGCACCTCCTTCTCCATATAAACTTTAACTGTGCTAAATTGCATACTTCTCCGGCCGCGCAAATTTCGTAAAAAGGGGTACAAAGTTTTTGCTTCACGTATTAATATATAGATAACTGATGTGTATCCACCATTTATTTGAGAAAACAGCATATTTACTTACCCATCTTTCAGTTTACTGATACCTATATATAAAATGTTTATTAAAATTGGTGTAGCGGGCGTAAAATATTGTCAAATGAATTTCAGACTTTTAATAATTTAATATGGTATAAATATAAAAACGTTGTCATATCACCACACAAACTATCGTCAGCATTTGTGTGGACGCAAACGATCTCCACAACTTGTACTTTGGGTGTATTTACAATTTGTTTATATAAAATGAGCCCTAAAACGCAAAAAAGTTATTATCAAGTGTCTTTCAATGCATGTATTTGATCGATTATTTTATGAAAGTCGGATCCATTTTAATCAACATTTTAAAAACTTTTGACCTCGCCACTATTTAAAGTAAAAAAATAATAATTAGACCAAAATATTGACTACACGGTAGTAGACGCAGCGGTTTAAGTTATCAACCCGCTGTCGGCTAAGTCACCCGATTGTTTAGGTTCGATACCTACACGGACAAGTTGTGTAGTCCACGTGTATTTTTTCGTTATTTCTATAATGAAAGTAATGATTAAGGATCTCAATGGCTTATCACTAGAAGACCAATTATTAATGAAGGAGTTCCGTTCTTTATTAAAGAAAAATGAAGTATGATTATACCATCATATGCTGTTTATACCGTCTGAAATAAAGATACACAAAGAAATTAAATGTCCATTATTTCATTCCAGGTATACAAAAACCAAGAAAATCCCAGTCGAGGTATATTTCCCTTGAAGAAGTAGACTCTACTATAAATAACTATATGCACTCCATGTTAGTGCAATATGCAACCAAACTTATCAACAGGATTATAAAAGAATTAAAGATCAACTCATTTTGCAAAGATGGCTTGTGTTACTACACGCGATGTGACGAGATCGATTGCAAAGTACGTTATTGTAAGTTTAACATATTCACCAACGAAGAAAGGTGCGTCCCTATTTTACCACAGATAAGTAATGATATAATTAATGTACAAGGTGAAGACATTCTATTTTCAAAAGACAAATTCCTTCTTAAAGATGTTATGATGAACAAAATATTAAGGCATTGAAACATTTCATTGTGATTTCATGTTAGAACAACGCAACAACTTAATGTGTATCTGTATACGAGACTTTTTTATCGTGTTACTATCATACTTAGATAAGAGAGTAAATTTAAGTTTGTAGCTTATCATTGTGTCCATAATTAAGTTGCTGAATAATAAAGATAAAGGAATACCCCAAGTCATTATGCTTAATGCCTTAGCTTGCTATAGGTCCTTTTCTATTTTATTTAAAATGTTAATAACTCTCCCTAATTATAGTAACAGACAAGATCTTATTAACGTTTTAGTAACAACACACATTTAAAACTATAATTATGTCAAAAATAGTATGTAAAGTGTGTATTTATAGTAAGGCCTCATTTTGGCCTTGTAGTTTAAGTAGCTCAATGGCAGTGGTCAGCCATTGCGCCGAATTTGTGAATCCACGAAACGACTGTCCCTAACCAGAGGAGTTCAGTATTGTCAAGTTTTTTCTATTGCAATAGTATGGATGGACAATCCGAGGGCGTCCTCTCTTTCCAATTATTTTATTACATTGGTTTACCGCCAAGTAACGCCTAATTCGATTCAATATATCAAATTTCGTATACAGACCGTCGCTGTTGTCGCACTAACTAAGTTTAAAGCGATTCCCATGGCTTTGAAATATTATGTAAAATTTTATGTCAAAGAAGGTAAACAACAATGTTACCTATTTTAATAATTTGATTATTATTCTGACCGCATTATATTATACCATATGTAATAAACAGTGATTAATTAATTTTATGTATTCCAATAGCGTCCTGTTAACCGAACTGATATACATTAAGGATTGACGCATATTCCCTACTATAATATTATAAATGCGAAAGTAACTGTCTATCTGTCTGTTACGCTTTCACGCCTAAACCACAGAACCGATTTTATTGAAATTTGGTACAGAGATAAGACTAGACTTTGGGAAAGGACATAGGCTACCTTTTTTTTGTAAAAAAAAGGGCATCAAAGAGTTGAAATAAGGGATGAAAGTTTGTATGGGAATTCGACAATATCGAAGATAAAACCATGAGACTTTGTATTTAGGCACTTGAACAGAATTAAATAAGTAAACATTTGCTGCAGCTATTTTAAAATTTCTATTGCCTTCCAGTCCGGTTAATGAGAAATCTTGACGCACCAAGACTATGTAATGGTACACGGCAACAAATTACGCATCTAGGACGCCATATTATAAAAGCTATAATCATGACTAGAATGGCAAAAGGAGAAAATCTTATAATTCTCCGTATTCCGATAATGCCGACCGATTTGCCATTTCAGTTTAAAAGAGTGCATATTGCTCTAAAAGTAGCATTTACGATAATAATAAACAAAACTGTTTTCCATTGGCAACTCTATGTGGCGTGCTCATGAGTACCATACCAACAAAATATTTATGTTTTAGCAAAGGATGGAAAAACAAAAACCGTTGTTTATAAAAATGTATTAAATTAAGCTATTTGCACAACCGCAGCATTTATATGAGCATTATTTGCAAAATAAGTTTCTTTAATAAAATGCTGCCCAAAGTAACTATTCCACGCGGACGGAGTCGCGGGCAAAAGCTAGTTAACTCTTTAAATCGAAGCAGTACCAGTGCCACGTATGCTGAAAAGGAGTTTTAATAACATATACTTAATGGCTAAATTGAGTGCGTATAGCAGTGTAACCTAAGTGCTCACTTTGCCAATGTCAATATTCTGTGTGTTAGAACATTGAATCTTTATACACCACGATCCAGGCATTATACCTAGTGAAGAAGTTGCATTTTAAGAACAATTACACTCAGTAGTAATTAGTTAAACACTTTATTAGTGTTAAGTATTCTTTCGTCCTTAATACTTTCTTTAAAAGCTAAAAAGGGACAAAAAATAGCTTACGGTCAGCAATTTTAGCTAATACACACTTGCGAGATTTAGAATCAATCTATCTTTCAAAATTATAAGAAATGTAAGTTTTTATAGCATCCATAGTTCAACAATACTTAATTCATTCATGCATAGAATATTAACTTGAGATTTTTATACATAAATCACTTTAACAAATTTGTTTAAGAGCGTTTGCGCCTTCTGGTCTTGTCCGAATCGCAACGTCGCAAATTAGTGTCATATTTCAAGAAGTTTAAATATAATTTACTTAGGATTTATTTTCAAAATATTTTAATACACTCTACAGAGGGTAAAATTATTTGTAGTTCTTTGCTATGTAAATACTAGGTCTATAAATTTCGGTGCGTAACCCAAAATATGTCACTTGTATGCGAAGTTGCCATTCGGAACAGACCAAAAGGCGTACACGCTCTTAATATTCAGCTACTTATGTTACTTTACAAGATGATTTTAATAATAGGTACTTACTTGGTTTTGTAACTTTCTCAACGCTGGCGGAGTGGCGCTAGCTTCCGTGTCCGAGGATATCGTCCGCAGGAGCAGTGGGGTGTCGCTCGAATCAGCTAAGTCACTCACAGTATCACTTGTCTCCGTGTCGCCGCCTCCCTCTCTTTAAAAAGAACGTTATGATAGACTTTACTTGCTCAAGAATGTCTATGATAGTTTAATAATGGTCAATTGCTATCTGCACTTAACTACATATGTGTATGTGTATATATAAACATGACCAGGCAGAGAGATATCAGGCGTGGGGCCGGTTTTACGTGCCTTTCGAAAGAGGCGATGTAATACCGCCAACTTTTATTACTTTGGGTCGTTACAGCAAATTAGTTTTCATACATTACATAGTCTTATACCTATATCCTCGTAGGGATAGCCAGTGGTGTCGAGACATTCACACATCGCCAGCTATTGTTTGACGTCTCATGTTAATAATAATAACATAATAATTACACTAAACTCCGTGTTGCTGCTGAGAATTTTTTGACAGAGAAAGGCAATAATGCCTGGCCGGAATATCTTTCCATAGACCTCAAGCAGTCGCACTCAATACCCATACGATTTGTCAAAAAAAAACCGGTCATCTTATTCTTTTTGTTGGTTTAACTCCGGATTCGAACCACAAGACCATCGCGGCAATCAATTTATACGTAATATAAGAGATGTTAGAATGATGGATGGTGTATACATGTAGTCCAAAATAATGTTAACATAATAATGTAAAAATTTCTGATTTGTTTATAAATTGTCCTGCTGCTGGGCAAGGGTCTCTTTTTTGTATAAGAAAGGATAGCTCATAGTTTACTACATAGGTCGGCAGAATTCACATATCGTGGGGAGTATTATTGAGAACGCTTTGATATACAATTTCCTTACAATATAAATTAAAGCAATACAAATATTTATAAGCCTGTGGTGTATGCTTGTCTTGTCACGCGCCAATCGCGCGCACCACTCAGCTCACGTTGGGCGCCAGTGCAACTAAAAAGGGCACTTAGCCTTTTCAATTAGTCTTTCAAACTCGAGACAACTAAATGGCAGTGCGTCGCCTCGGTCTCCCCACTCGGCTTAGGTGTTGATGTACATGGTTGACGCGAGAAGTAAGTATAGAGCATATGATTACTGTATAAAGTAGTGTATATTGACGTAGTTGGGCGCGGTGGGCGCACAGGGCGGCGAGTCGGGCGCGCGCGGCGCGGTGGGCGCGGTGGGCGCGGGCGCGGCGCCCAGCGCCAGCGTGCTGGTCCCGCTCGACGCGTCCTCCGCGCTCGACCCCGTGCCTCCTGCCGACAAGCCACCACCGTTACCTTATTATAACCGACTGGATGGTATGAGAGGGATATATCAGAAACTGGTATTAATCATGGAATGGGGAGTGTAATAGAACCGTACTATAACCTACTAGTTGGTGTGGAATGGACGCTATATCATAAACTGGAATTAGTAATGGAATGGGAAATGTACGTTCACACGTCCTTGTATTGCAAACAAACATACACCGCTAAATACGTTTTACGGATACTCACCAGATTTGTTAAGCAAACCGAACGATTTTAACGTATTCGGTTTGCTGTACGAAAACGGCTGTTCGTCTTTTACGCAAATGAAAACATATCGTGCGAACATCTTGCTGTTTCTACGCTAAAATCAAATACTTTAAAATCATGCAGTGTATTGCAGTAAGAACCATGTCTTAGCTGTTAGATGCACACGCTTGTTACACTACAGATAGGTATTACCAACATATTGCCAACCCCGTAAGGCAAAATTAGTCGACCTACTAACGAGGTTTTCCTACAGAAGATACAAAATATCGTAGCAAAAACACACCATAGGAATATGCTACCAGTCGGAATGCTCCTTATTTAGACGTACATTCAATTTCATCTAAGTAGTTTATCAAAATTATTCCTATACATACAATATGTATTAATCTTACTCCTTTAAAATGTATATAATGTTAACGGTTCTTTTGTTTCAAACTTTATTAATACGCTTAATCACTCTAGTAATTATATCTCATTACTTTCCATTTAAGCCATATCACTACATGCTCAAAACTTAGAAGCAAAATGCAGAAACTCCGATAATATACTAATCATAATATTCTATCACATACACACAGCACCATCTAGCCCAAAATAAGCAGAGCTATGGGTACTAGACAATGGCTAAACATACATATAGGATAAACATACATATTACCCAACCCGATAATATTATATACTTACTAGTTCTTACCCGCGAACAGATTCATTTTTAGGCAATCTTTGGGGTTTTGACCCTTGATTCAAGCTAGCTCAAGTACATGTAAATTTAACCAGGGAACTGTATTAGAAACATATAATAATATCAGCCCTGTGTATAAACTGCCCCACTGCTGGGCACAGTCAGAAGGGTCATAGTCCACCATGCTGCCCCAGTGCAAGTTTCTTTAAGAACATTAGGTATGGCAAACTCTCAGACATGCAAGTTGCCTCAGACATGAAATGAGATACAGCCCGCTGAAAGGCAGACGGAGTGATAGCGAAGCCTTAGCAATAGGGTCCCGTTAACACCCTTCGGGTACGGAACCCTAGAAATGAACAATAGTAACGATCTTCTGTAGGGCGAACGTAATTCCCTAGTTAAACAAGTTCAGACGACAATAAAATTTAATACATAAAAAGTATAAATTTACCTGCTTGTATGTACACATATTCCCCGTCGTTGATGTCAACAGGCACTTGGTCATAGTAAGGTTCATCTTCAGAGCCAGGCACGACGGCCGGTATGCTCTCTAAAGATATCGGAGCAGATTTATCAGCATCCGTGCCCTCCCCTAAATCTGGAGTCGTGGATATGGCTTCTTCGTCGATAGACCGGGGTGTCGCCGCGCCACCCGACCGCTTACGTTCAGATGACAGCGAATTGATTGACTCGTAACTTTTAACCTGTAAAGAATGTAACTTGGTTAATATATGAAAAAGTTATTAAAGTATTGAGAAGGTATTTTTTATTATAGTTATCATTATTTTATTGCGGGGGATAATGCGTTCCAGTAGGTCTATCATGAAAATGTCTAACCGAAACTGCGGGCTGAACAATAATATCTTACAACGAAGATACTTCGGATTTCTTTCTTTCAAAATGACATTAATCCGTTATTCTGACTAATTCATGAAAAGATTTAGAGACAATCAAGAGGTTACGTACCGAAATTCAGGACGAATTTCGGAATATATGTGTTAAACGGTACAAACAGTTGGCCCGCAATTTCGGCATTTAAGTTTCGTAGTAGACCTACCGGGTTCGATATCATATAATTAGGTAGTTTTGGGTGTTTCTGTTTGGAATTCTCTGAAGCAGCACGGACGGGTACTGCCACTACGTATGCTCTTTAAACACACCGACCCGACTACTCTAAGGTAATCAGATCGGTGTGTTTACAGAGCATAAGTTAAACAGTCTAGGAACCAATCGAAGACCAAATCAAAAATGTAGAAAGGTGAAGTTAAAAATACTCTGCACCGACAAGCGTACGTAAATGATGAAAATATTATGAGATTTAGTAAAACTAAAAAATAAAGAGAAATTCGAAAAGCCGTAGTCCTTGCCTATCACTCCGATATACAGACGCTAGTTCGTTATGTATGCAGTAGACATTGCTATGTTTTATGTGTCATTAAGCTATGACTTGTTACTTAATTTTCACACTCTAATAAAATAATATGAAAACATTCTTATAACAAACACATGTTTATTACTTCCATAAGTATAAATAACTTACTCTTTCACTTATGGAGGGTGTAGACGCTCTGCTAGCGATGGACTCCCGTGATTCCGCATTACGGATTCTACGCCCTAATGAAGACGGCGGACTGTCTTCTGCTAAGCCGGATTCTGGTAAAGATGCGCCGCGCTTGCTGAACACTTTCGGTGGAGGTCTGGACAAGGAAAAAGTATAGTGTATACTTCATATGAACACATCATTGTATTGCGAACTGGGACCAGGCCGAAGTCCCAGCGCAGATGTGGTTTTATAGCTTATCATCAGCTCATACTTTCCTTACAGCTATCAATAGCTTGCAGCTGTAATAAAAGAGTTACGCAGACTACGTATGATTTTGTATTATTATCCCTTATCATGTTGTATGAAGGTCATCAACATATAAAATTTATTAATTTTTAATTGATATAGCATTGACTACAGCCTATTAAGGAAACCGATATCAGGGACGATTTCATATTTAAATAAATCATGACTTGTGTTTTTTATATTATAAGTTACAACTCAATATATTATGTGGAATATTAACCCACAAGATTAAATAAATTATTTCTAAAGGATAACATTTCACACTAATTTAAGAAAATATTTACTTACTAAAAGAGGTGAATTTTTTATGTACAATCAGCGTCATAAGTTGATTAACATTTGTGAGATTTTGCATTGCTTTATCATACACAATAATGGTAATTCATCATCGTAAACTGCGTTAAACATCAAATAAAGTAACACATGAAATAGTGTTACAAGTTCGTTGCTTCTTATGTCGCTAGCAGTACGAAAAATAGCAGTAGAGATAATACTTACTTGGGTGGGACTTTCTTCTTGGCAATGGCTATAGGGTCAACAGGGCTGGCCTCTGACGATTGTTGTGACTCTTCAGCCTTTTTAGACGCAGACTCTGCTAATTTCAGACCATTTACTTCGATGACAGTTACAAAATCACCAGTTTGTGATGTTGGACGGTTTTTGGCTTGATTTGGACTTGTTTGCTCTACACCTACTGTAATAACCCGATCATATAAAGCTCCATAGAAATATAATGTGTATACACAGTCACATTCTTGATTACAGAGAGCTAAAGTGTCCATATTAGGTATTAAGGTGAGCAGGAAAATATTTCGTAGACATTACTCACGAGTTATGTGGTTAACAACAATGAGAGATTAATAATAGGCATTTTAATAATAAATTGTGACTACAAACTTGTATGACATACCAAATATATATTCATCTAAACTACTCAAGTTTTAATAAGCAACCAATAAACTACTTAAGAAAGAATTAGAATATAAGGGGATAATCTTTCTCATATAAATATCATTGTAGGGTTGTACAAATATTCGTACTGAGTTTATAATAACATATACTATAAAATAAACAAATATTTTCTCCCATGTGGGCGCCCCACTGTACTGGAGACAACCGGCATTAGCAGTGGCTTATCACACAAATGTGCTATTCATGCATATAAATAATTGGAAAGAAATAGGAATCTAAAATTTAGGTACAAAAAGATATTATTAAAAGCAATAATTACCATTATTTTCTTGTTTAAGGTCAGTTCTCTGGACAATCTCACTATTACATCTCCTTCGAGCTGCCTCAGCCGCTAAGTTGGATGAAAGCTCATTAATACATTGATTCACAGAGCTCCTCTCAGTGATACGAACTGGCTTATTCCTCAGCTGCACTTCTTCACAGACAGCTGTTTCAGCTGTTGTTGACTCATCACTTTTATTACTACTGAGACTTGTCTCACTTTTCTTAGACAGGGAATCTGTATTGGAACCCTAAAAATACATATTAACTAATTAAAATATTTTTGTCAACCTTGACAAAGCATTTATACTAATTATAAGTAAAAAAATATGTTATCTAAATAGCGATAACATCTTGCATTAACTTATAGTAATATGTAATTCACAGTACGTAATTACAGGAAAACTCATCAACTTGAGTCATAAAATGAATGAATATAATAAAACTAGAATGGTTGCATTGTATTGCATATAAATACTAATTTCAATTTGTATTCTACATAATATTGTTACGCCCAGTGACATCTCTCGGCATTGTGGGAAAGACTCGGCAGTTCCGTCTAATAATTTATTACACCGCCATCTATTGACATCTTACGGAACTACGTAGTACGGTACGAGAATCATAGAGATCACGCTGGTACTTTCTCGAAACATCGTACTGTTTACATACCGGGAATAGCGTTACTAGAAAACTCTAGAAACGCTTTACCCGCGTATAAATAGGGCGCACGCGCACCGCCGAGTCAGTTTACAATCGTAAGCGGTCAGGTTTTCATCGAAGCGAACGGAAGCGAAAATACTACGGAGTTTGAAGCAGTACAGTGAAAAAGTGTGGTATAGTGTTTGTTGCTTTTTAAATTTAATTGTGTGTTTGAATAAAACGTGTTTTAGTCGGTAATATTGTTTATATTCTTATCCGTCGAACCCAGCACGTAACAATATGATATGTAGAATTATATATAATAAAAGTATCATTATTATTGACAAATTTATCAATAATAATGATATTGATATTATAAGTAATTTTGTAGGCATATCCTTTAACCTAATTGCGCAAGTGTGAATGAATGAGAATAGATATATTAAAATAGAATCTTCTTTACACTCATTATTATCTTAAACAGATTATAAACATGTTATATCTGTGTGGTGCAACATCTCAGACAGGTATTTCTGGTTTAATCATTAACCTGTCAAGTCTTATCTTCTTCTCTCTTAGCCTTTATTATTCCCAAGTCACTTGGGGTCGGCTTTTCTGGTCTAACCGGATTTGACTGGATATCAGTTTTTACACGGAGCGTATGCCACCTGACCTCCGCAACCCGAAGGCTAACGATACCCTAAGGCTAGACCAGTGTCAGGATATTAGAGGGTACTGACTTTTCCAATAACGACTGCCATAGATGTTCATGGCAGCCGGGACCAACGGCTTAACGTGCTCTCCGAGGCACGGAGCAGGCGATAATTGTCAATCAATACGCACATAATTTCGAAAAGTCATATAAATTCCGAAAGTCAGAGGTGCGCGACGTGGGTTCGAACACGAGTCCTTCTGCATTGCAGTATGTTAGTCTCCCCACTGAGCTATCGCTGCTCTTGTTTCTTTCTTGTCAAGTGTTATAATCAGTGATCGGAGTAGGTAGATTGAAATGGGGTCATTGATCCGAAACGTATATATTAATATGGACATTCCTCCGGAATTGGTGGATTATTTAAAAAAAACCGGAACTTATGTAGGAATTTTATTCTGCCAGAGTGGAAGGAGTCATTTGATGATTTGCCATCCTCAAAAAAAGGTAGGAATTGTAATAAAATGAGCAATATTATTCTTTATTATTCTTCATATTTTTTTTAACGGCACACAGTCACGATTTGACAAAACCCAACGACCAATCAGAACAAAGGATCATGGGTAGTACAATAACCGGTTATCAGAACAATGCGTACGCCCGCCGACGACATGCCAGGTAGCTCACTCGTTTACTTCGGTTCGTAGAGTGCGCATCTTTGTTTGTTACTGTGTTGTGAAAACGTTACTTGACCCTGGCTTGTGTACATACTGACTTCTGGAATCTGCTCTAAACCACGATTTGGCTCGAATATACGGACTCAGATTTTTCACTATTGAATTGGATCTACATATTTAAACCAAGCTTTGGTAAGTAATATTTTACTAGTTACAAGGAGTATAAAGCATGTTTGGATGTACTATAAGAATATTTTTAGTATTGTGTTTGTTCGCTTAACCTGCTGAACATACCATGAGTCTTAATATTGTTAAATCTTTAATAGAGTATGAACCAGTGAGCTTAGTGCGAAACAAAATTATGATATTCTAGTAATGTAGTCGCAATTCAGCTAACTCCACTATTAACCGACATTTTACTGGAATCCGTATATAATTTGAATGCCCTGTGTCCTCTTGCAATGTATTGGTAAAATAAATTACTATAGGCCTTATCTACTTCTCTACAAAATATTCTACGTAACAAGCCCTTTCATTTGATACCCATATTGATGGGATTGAAAAAAAAAATAAGTTGTCCGCCATCTTGTAGCGGCAGCCATTTTGGATTGACAATAATATTGAATATACATAATTGTATTGTCACCAGAATCAAAGGCGAATACCAAATTTTAGATCAATCGGTTGACAGGAAGAGGGTGAAATTTCAATGACTAAATTTGATCCACGAAAAATAAAACAAACGGAGTAAGCTAAATAAACTAAATACAATGTAATTTTTTCATGTCTTTGTTTTAGGTGATATATACGAGGTTCCATCTCTAAAACAAAGTTCAGATATGGCAAACGTCAAGGCTGAAACTGTAGAAAAATGGATATCCGGTCATCCCGAACTACCTTACGATCACGCTAGTGGTACAATATACTGTTCAAAATGTGAAAGCCATTTGAAAACCATAAATAAAGGAAACGTTAAAAGACATATCGAAGGAGCAGTACACCAGGGAAAGTTTAAGCGGCCCGAAGAGGAATTTTATTTCGATCTTATAAAATTTCTCATTTTGTGCAATATTCCGTGGTCTCAGATGAAAAATACTACTTTTCAAGATTTCTTTAAAAAATATATGTGTAGTACCTGTTGTTGTACGTGTACTAATCGTACTCTGCCAGATGAATCACAGTTACGGAAAGTTTACTTGGACAAGTTTTTTAAGAATAAAATCAATTCGATTCGGCAAAATTATAAAAATGAGAAACTATGGATATCATTAGATGAAACGACAGACTTTTTAGGTCGCTATATAGTCCATTTTTTAATAAAACCATTACATCCTAGCAATTTGACTAGACCTTATTTGGTAGCATGTAAAATGCTAACTGTAGTTAATGGACAAACAATCACGCAATTTGTGTTAGAATGTTTGGAAAACTTTTGGGAAGATTCTTTTGAATCGAAGGTAGGTAACATTCTTGTCCTTTGCACTGATAGCGTTGCATATATGCTGTCTGCAGGACGAAATTTAAAACAATACTTACCTGAAATGAAGCACGTAACATGTTTGGCGCACTCTCTTCATCGCGTATCTGAGCAAATTAGGTTAGAATATCACGATGTTAACATTTTAATAGCAAATGTTAAAAAGGTATTTTTGAAAGCCCCAAGTAGAGTCAAAATTATAAAAGAAAAATATCCAGATTTGCCGCTACCTCCCCAACCAGTTGTTACAAGATGGGGCACTTGGTTAGAGGCAGCATTTTATTACGCTCAAAACTTTGAAAAAATAAAAGAAGTATTATCTTGTTTAAGCAGCTCTGATGCGGTATCTATTCGAGAGGCATAAAATATTATAGAAAAAGAAAATTTAAAAGAAGATTTAAATTACATTAAAGACAATTATTTTATAATTCATTTGTCTTTAAAAGAATTGCAAAAGCATAATTTATCGTTGACAGATTCACTTTTAGCATTTGACAACGTCAGAGATGCTATAAATCAGTGCAATTCAGAAAATATAAAAAATAAAATAGAACGTGTTATGGAACGAAACCCAGATTTAGACACACTTAGAGAATATAGTAAGGCCATTGAAAAAATGAAGCACATAATTTAATACCTTTTTTAAAATTTGCTCCTTTGACATCGTCAGATGTAGAACGGTCTTTTTCCATTTATAAATGGACTTTAGATGTTAAAAGAAATAGGTTGAAAATAGAAAATATAGAGAAACTCATAGTTATATATTTTAATTGTAAAGATCAGGATTACCAGGATGCTGACATTGTAATCGATGAAGATTAAAAATGTGAATAAATGTAAAATGTACATATTTAACAATAAACAATGTTGATTTTCATCTTTTTTCTTTATTCTACCCCTTTTTTTTGGTCCTAAAATCTGACTAAAATCAACCTGTTCCTTCGTATGCCCTTTACGTTTCAGAGTCGTGGTGCATCCTTAGAACAGTCTCACGACCCCAGCAGGCATTGGCCCTCTATGGGGCCCCGTCATGTATTCTACCCTTAATGCAAATTACCATGACCCCTATGAAAATATTTAAATTTAAGTGCAACAATTTATGTCTATCTATAAAAGTTCTAGCCATAAAAGGCTAAAAATAAAAAAATAAAAATTAAAGCTTCGATCGGAATTCGATTGTTTTTATTATTCAACAGATAAATAATGAATTAATTTAGTTTTGATACCTTCCTTTAAATTTTGAATTGAGTAGGAATAATATCACTACCAACATTAACAATATTTAATTGAATCCGGAAATACCGGAATTACTTTCCGGGAAAATGGCTTATCCATGTTATTCTTTCTGTGTGCATTTATGATACAAGTACCAAAAATCAATCTACCTACTCCGATCACTGGTTATAATAAAAGACATAATTAAAAGTCTATTGTGCCCGGCCACCAGTGTGCCGCGGAGACAATCAAATAGAAAAAGAACTTTACAGTAACAGCATAGTCTGTTAAAAAGAGCTAAATAAATATTATCTATGATCAACTCTGCCTAGACCTCAGGGGGCCCAGTTATCCTACTTGGTAGTAGTATGGTAACTAAACATAGCCGGCAAACATGGATATAAGTAACTAAAGTGGTAGAGAAGTATTTTGTTCATTTTATCTTCAGCTTTGTATTAAGTCCCATGAAATGAAGAATGAAGAAATTGCAGTCTATTAAGGGAAACATAATTGAGAATTCCCAAAGTGAAAATCTAATAAAACTTTCTTCTTTATTAAGTGTATGGTCACAAGAAGGATTTATTATGACTACAAGGAACCTAGGTCCATGTAATTGCATACAAACAAATAACACAAACTCCTGCCCTGTGATACACAAAGGTTAAATATAAAAGATAATCATTCAGTAAACCTTAATTCAGATGAGTAATCCCTAGACTAATAAAGAAATCTTCCCATTACAATATTAGCATAGATATTCAAAATTTATTGAACTCAAATAATTGGATAATTAAGGTTGTATAATAAAACAATACCATAGACAATAAACATATACTTATTAGTATTCTACACCAAACTATCTCATTTACATGCTCATTGATGATTCATCACACCTCTGTGTGGTTGTACAAACATTTGTAGTCATACTAATGTAGCAAGATATTTAAGCAGCCAAGCGGGTCAAGCTTACTGTTACTTTCACATGCTTCACAGATCAATTAACAGTTATCATTAAATATTAATTAATTTGCACTCATGTGTTAATAATGTATACATAACATAAATAATAATTTAACAGTTATGAATAGTGATTGTTGTGATAATATATCACATTCTATATCAAGTGTAAGATAATTGTTTTAATGTTAATGAATCAAAGAGTTTATTGTTTTTATATACAAGTATGAGTCACAAAACAACCTTGTACTTGACATGGCTTCTGATAGCTTTAGACTGCCATGTTTAACAGGGTGTGTCTTAAAATTACTAGTTGTGAGCACATATCCAATTAATTATTGTAAGGTCCTGGGTTAAATTTTTTTTACAAATTGCTCATATCCAATACAGATTTTAATCTTTACCTAATGACTGTGTTAAGCTTACTATATAGGGGCCCTTATCATACCTGGTTAAAATCTGGTGTGATACACCAATGTTTGAATTATTTATTTCTTCAGGATTATGTAGGTGTACATATAATAATACCAGGCTATACAATCTATGAATGTGTAAAATCTATAACTATTTATAAAAGGTCTTTATGGTTGCTTATAAAGCAAATGTGGGTAGTACACAAGCAATTCATCAATTAGAAATAAATATTGTATCATAAAAAGTATAACAAAATACATAAGTAAGAAACAGCAAAACAAGGAACTAATTTGAATGATAGATATTTGATAATATATTTCAAATGTTACTTAATAAATACTTTCTTAAGAATTCAGTTGAGCAATAATTATTTAGAAAGTATGTTAAAAAACTGACCTGGTATAAACAGAATGTGATAAAGTCGTCTATGAAGAATTGAGTTTAATTAAGAATGCACAATCATTTCATAGAGATTACCATAAAAATGTGCTATCCTTCAACAATAATTAATCTCAGGCTTTTATGTAACACTGAATGAATAATTAGTTATATAATTATTATAGTAATAACTTAAGCTTACCTTAACTAATAAGAATAGTTTACTTACTGAAATTATAGTACATAAACTTTTTAATAAGAATATTTTGAATAACCCAGGCTTAGGTATGGTAATTAATTCTACTAACAGTATTTTGTTACACTCATGCATGTAATAAACCCAGTTTTGAATGAGATCACCATAATTATGCTTCATTCCATTATTTGAATCAATTAGAAATTAAAGCATCTATGTGTTACAACTAAATTTAATGGGAGCAATGACCTATTCTGACATGACTTAATTAGATAATGTTTTTATTTAATACCCAATAGGATTTAAGCTATATGTACATACATGGAGTACTAATATGTTAGTCACAAGACTGTATTGATTAGCAGATAAACTTTTACCTAAACTAGAATTTTAAAAGTTCTATTTATGACAGGAACCAACATATTATGTATTTAGGCATACAAGGTTAAATCCATGAGTCTATATGAATCATACACTAATTAAGGTAAAGTGAGCAAAATAAATAGGCCTCTCCAAGTACATACATGAGTAACATAAAAATAGTTGCATGCTATTTTTATGTTTCTCATGTAACAGCAAATTACTTTGCTAAAGTATTTAATTATGCTCCAAACATATTTAAGTAATTAGAAAGCTATTATATCAATTAATATATATAGGATTCTATTGAATATACTAAAAATGATGAATTTATTGATAGTGGGGTAATTGTTAAATCTACTGATTATATTCATCAGTTTAAATAGATAGTTACAGATGAAAGTTACCTATACAAATAACAGAACTACACTTGAAAAATGAAAACATGGAATATTCACAAGTAAACTGAGGTTGTTACGCAAACAGATATCAAATAATAGATGGGTTACCTGCTTGCTATCAGAAGTCTTATCATCGAGATCGTTCACGTCACTCCCCGAGGGCGGAGCCGTCCGATTGCCTTGTGCGGCTGCTTTATGTTTCTCAACATCTGAAAGTAGTGTCTCCAAATATTCTACATAAAATTCTTCTTTCTCTAGTTCTTCTCTCAATATAGCAACTTTTTGTTTGTGTTTAGCCAAATTGGCCCTGACATCTTCTTCCCAAGCTGCTGGTAAAGCACTCTCCGGAAAACGTTGCACCCACACACGTTGAAAATCACCGAAGACACTCATCTCTTAGAAAACGATGTCATGACAAATTTATGTTACGATACAACTGAATTAATTTGTAGATATTAGTGTAAAAAATGTACAACAATTTCTGTCATCGCATTGCAAATTGCAAATTCTTCATTTTTATTTACCACAGATCTGAAAATTGAGTAGTGCAACAACAATCATAGACAAAACAAGTATTTATATTAGAATGTCAGTGGCGATCCACAAACGCGCAAGTAACAAAATTAATTTTGTTGCATGGTCATTGATTAATGATAATACATTAACTACTCTGAACAATAAGCAAAAATATAATTGACGTGCAGCACTACCATGTTATCGTGGATATCGAAGCTCTTCTCACCATTCATGACAGCAATCCGTATTTTAACGATCGATTTAGATTCCTGTCTGTGTGAGATTCCTAAACCACCTGACCCCTAAACAATAACTAAAGCTCGCCATACCTACGTCATTTCTTCGTCGATTCAAATAGATCAAAAGTAGAAAATGTTCTATTTAAAAATAAGGGGTCTATCAAATCCATTTGTCCCCTAAAATAAGCTTAAAATCATCGCCCAAATCAATGATATTAAAGCAAGCTTACTACAATAACGTACGGCATGTTTTCTCAAATATAAAAGATACCTTAAGACAAATAAAACAATATTGATCAAAGAGTACAGATTTAATTCGAAGATAAGTAACGATAAGTTAAAACTCGTTTGAGGCTACATATTGAACGTGTGCTAGGTGCTTTAAATATTATGGTAAATTAATCCATAGACAATACCAGCTGGATTAATAAAATGTCAAAACTTTGTTATTAAAAATTTAATTCTTTATTGCACCTATTTTTATAAAATGGATAAGAATTATGTAAAATCTACTATAGAAGGACTTAAATCATCATCCTCAAGTCGCGTTCAAGAAACCTTGATAAAAATTAGAAGCAAAATAATTGCAAACGACAATGGCATAAAGCTTTTTCGCGAGTGTGGTGGGTTGGAGTATTTGCTGCCCCATTTGCGCAAGCCGAATGAAAGAATCCTCGATATTACCTTAAGTATACTTGGCAACTGCTGTCTTGAAGAAGAAAGCAGTCTAACGGTATGTTAAATTTATCTTACGTATCAGTCATTTACAATACAAACGGACATTGCTGAGACGTACATGTTTTTATGAACAGATGACTATATAACAATTTATTGATTGTGTGACGAGTAGCCATAATTTTGAATACTATTTATTCCATAGTATGATAAGTAAGACTATTTCTTGGGCTGTACTTATATAATAATATATCACAACTATATTGCCAATATAAAGCTGATAATATACCCAATATGTTACTTTAGACGACAATATTTTCTTTTCTTTTACCCAAAATATATTATGTTCTTGTCAGAAGAGGACTGTGTAAAAAATTGCTTAAATAAGCATTTTACTATAATCACACAATTACTATAGCAGCATGATATTGGCAGCCTTTGACATACATGTCAACCAGTCAATAAAACTAAGTTGGAACCATAGATTGACTTATACATCCAGCTCTCTAGAAACAAATAACCTTGCTTTATTGTTATACTGTGTATAATTCTAGTTTTGCCTACCTTTGTGTTTTCTTAAATTTAACACTTATTTATATGATAAATGTTAGCCTGTGCAACATTATGCACTATTGTGAAAAAGAAGAATATCCCTTATGTATCCTTGAATAGTGCAAAAATGTAACCTGTCATGCACTGCCAGAGATGAGTCTGTTCCTTTTTCTAACTTTAAAGACAAGCTTTTATCAGTGGTCAAACAATTCCTGACTGATAAGGCTCAATATTATCATACATGTGTAAGTGCCGGTGGTTTGTTTTTAGAAATAATGATGGTCCATTATTTCAAAGAAAAGCCAATAAACATGATTGGATGCAACCTTTAACTTTAAAAATACTTGTGGCATTATTATTTTCTTTAAACCAGAATATTGATGGCAGGGTAAAAGCTTATTAATAAGCTTAATAGTTTAGTAAACAAGCATTAAATCTGCATATTGTTAGCTATAAACCCCACAACAATAAATATTATTTATAAATCTAATGAATTTTTGTTACCAATAATCAACCCAAAACCCTGTAATAGGCACAAATATTATTTTCTATTCATTCCAGGTTGGCAAATTATATGTTTTCGGGCCTTTAGTCAATATAATCAAGACAGTATGCCGGGACAGTATTGTAGGCAGAGCTTGTCGGGTTATTGGGAACTTGGCACAAAGAACCACAAATGCAGAAGGCTTACACAATCATGGTGTAGTCACAGCCTTAGTCACTCTCATTGAAAATAGAGATAAAAATACCTCATATCCTACGCTTACAATGGCTGTACGAGCTATCAGGTAACTATAAATTTACTACAGACCATGTTGTAAATATTACATTTACTGCTCAACTGACTGACAACCCACTTGTAAACCTTTGAGACAACCTCAACCGAAGTTAAGAAGTCATCTGACACACAGTGACAACATTATAAAATTTATGCATTCTCAGTCAATACATAATGTGCCAGCTCATTATCAGTGTGGACACTTTTTAAAATAATCTAAGAATGGTGAGGGTATGTGTGTGAATTGAATCTTTGAGTAAAGCTCATTTATAATAACGCTGTTTATATTGGTATATTTGTTTCTGTATTACCAAATGACTGGTTTAATCAATCACAATTCACTAGCAAATATGAATAACTCTCCTATCTTAACTCTCTATATTCTCCCAGACAATTATGGATGGTGACTGAAAAAAGGGATGAAATGCTAAGTTTGAATTCAGTGCGCTGCATCGCTATATTACTTACAATTGAATGTGAGACAGCAGGAATTATTAAGTCAACTGGCCCTGTACGAGAAACAGAAGGGCTTAAGAAGAGTCAAGAAGAACTTATCACAGGAATACTAAAGTGTCTTGGGTATTTCACTACACATTCCACTGCTCAGTGTGCTGAACAGGTAAGATAGCTATCTCATATTATAATATCTATAATTTTGTGATCTAGTGAGAATGTGAATGGTAGAGAGGCTTTGTAAGTCTTAGCAAGCCTAATCCTATAAAGCGTTTTAAATAGAAACATGGATTTGTTATAATTATACAAAATCTATATATTAATATGTGAAGAGAAACCTTCGTACCCCTTGTTAGCATTATGTGGGCATGGAAGAATCAAATTTGGCACAATTAAAATGAATATGGAGGAGGAGTGCAGAAAGATAATATCATAACAAAATTTTATAATAATGTTGATAATTTATAACTCCCTTCTTCTTTTCCACAATCTAATAATATATAGACTCTAAAGTTTTGCTCATAGTTTTCAACTGCAAATCATTACTTATCTCCCTAGATAAAATATTTAAAAGTCTGTGTTACCATTATAAGAATTTGATCAGGTGTAATATTATTATTATCTATATAAAGAAATAGATAAATTAATTGTTAAGTATTATGATTATTATCTTTCAGATTCAAGGCGATGGCAGAGGCTTTCAATGCCTTGTAGCATTAACGAAAAAGTTTGAACCTCTAGCATTAAAATGTCTCGTGAATCTGTGCTACTTGTCCACCTGCCGACCTCTTCTGGGCATCGCTGGATTCGTCGAATGTCTTGTTAGCATTCTACAGAATATTTCAGGTATAAATATAACATACAATAATAACAGAACTAAATAAAATAAATCATAGATTTTCATCATAAGTATACTGCCTGCCTTAGCATGACCTTTCTTGATTACCTATTGTGAAGTGTTCCAAGGTTTGGAAGTGTTATTGGGTTTTCTGTTAGAAAATTCTTAGTTATAGCACTTATTCTGGAAATTATCTCAGCAGATTGGTATCCCTACTATGTGGGCCTTAAAACATAGTTAATGTAATAAACCACTGTTTGCCACTTCAACTATGTTTATGGCTGATATAACATTGGAAGCTTGATTGGTTGGACTCAAAAAGACTTTGCCCCAGGAATTCGGATCCAACAAGTTGCAATGAAACGCAAAAAGAAGCGTAAGCTTTGCCACAGGATCAACAAGGTAGTTTTATGGCAAATAAAAGTGCAATCAAATCTATTACAGAAGTGTCATCCTGGCCGGACGGATCTGCACATGCGCTGGCGCAGTTGAGTGGGGAGTCAGTCAATCGATCTCGTTTGCGTCACTGCGGCGGACTGCCGCTGTTGGTGGCAGCTGCGAGAGCTAGTCCGCGTGCCATGCATGCCCTTCTACAATACGTTTTTGATGATACATGTAAGTTAATTGTTGTTGCAACTTAAATAGCTGAACATTTAACAAATTCGGTATTTTTAGCTAAAATTTACAACTATATTTTGTTTAATAATTTTATTAGGTAGTATTGTCAGTTGAAATCTTGCAAGTGTACATCGACCTGCAGACTATACACACGCTTAAACACTACAAAAATGTCGGTGCTTTTATTAAATGACAAGTTGAAAGAAAACATCCTCATACATTGTTAGGTTAATTATGATAAATACATAGTTTTATATTGTTTGTATATTCCAGCATTCCAGATTTTAGTGAACGATGGTCTCGTAAATTTATTAACTGATCAACTAACTACGTATTTGGAGACCATGAATTTTGAACACAGCTATACAGAGCCAGAACTCATTGAAATGTTAAGTGAAACTGTTGACAAAGTAAAGGAAATTCAGAAAGATAATAAATCAGATAATGAAATACAATTGACGATTGAGCAATCAAGTACTAGTACGGCAGAAGGCAAAAACAGTCTGTTCGCACGTCGTAAAGGTCCGTTGTCATGTAAAAATGAAGATGAACTAAAAGTAGTTATAGAAAGAGATAATATGATCGTCGGTTTCATCGACGCTATAGACAGTGACGCAACCGACGACAGTCAAAGCGAAGACGAGACACCGCCTCTACGACGTAAGTGCCTCAAAAGAGCCCGATCTAAAAGTCCAAAAACTATGAAAAAAGTAAGTAAACAGCTATTTTTAATTTTTAACTTCTTCATAAAATATTAACCCTGTCTTTTCTGATTATTTTAGAAGTCTCAATTAATAAAAATGGCGAGCAAGGATTGGTCAGCTGGTGTGTACTGGGAGCCAAAGAGTCCAGAATGGCCTTCAATGCCGCAAGCATCAGGGTCCCATGTCTCCATGAGCCCTGATAGAGGAGACCCTTTAGGTGCATTGTCTCCATACTCACTATATTCGGATGGCTATCAATCTGGTTTCAGTCCAGAATACAGAGCCTTCTCATCCAATAAACGAGCAAGATGGGACTGGAGTCCAGAGTCTGGTGTTAGTTTCGGAGAATCAAGTTCAATGTCCCCCTATTGGACTGAATATCAGTGGAGTCCAAATAGTTCGAGCGGACCTACTTCACCATTTAGCGTTAAAGAAGGTAAGCCAGATACAATTGAATTATGATACATTTTCTTATCAATATCACAACTGTAAAACCGTGTACCCTACACACGGTTCTTCTGGTCATATACTAGTAGAGATTCTAGTACTCTGTAGAAGTGTGCGCCGAAAGCTATCAGCAGGATATCAGCAGTCCATCTCGTAACTACTTGCCCTGGCAGCGCAAATTCTCCTTTGCACACGGTCGGGGATACCTTAGTTGTATATAAAAAGTCTATTCGACTTTCAGAAATTATATTGAAATAGCTTTTGTGCACGGCTCCGCCCGCGTGGTACCTACATCAATAAAAAGTAGCCTAGTGGGAAAGGACTCCCCAGGTTTTAAACTATCTCTGTACCAAATTTCACTTAAATCGGTTGAATGGTTTACACGTGAAGAGGTAACAGACAGACAAGAGTTACTTTCGAATTTATAATATTAGTAAGGATGATGATACGCGCGTGAGAGTTGCCACTATCGTATGCTAAACTAGTGTGAAAAACGTGAAGTAATTCTTATTTCAATCTTGGTTCAGTTCGTCTTTCGATAAAAAGAGATAATATATATGTACATTTTTAGTAACCATAAATTTTATTTTCAGACAGTTCAGATTCAGAAATATCGGGTCGTTATTCACCGGTATGCAGTGACAATGAAGGCGAGGTGGTAGACCTTGCTGGTGTTAGCAGATTAAAGCTGATGCCGGACCTGGACCCAGAACTAGTCACTCACGATCTGGACGAACTGGTCATGGAAGACGAGAGTCTTGAAACCGAAGATCCACTCGAAGGTAATCAATAAAGGTCACATAATTATTCTATTTTTATTGCAAGTATAACAAGTGTAGTGAAACGATTTTGTTTTGTAAAAATGTTTCTAGACTTTTTAAGTCTAGAAAAACACAACAAAGTGTAAAAACATTGAATCCAACTGGATTCAAATCATCATCAATCGAAAACGATTCCCTATTTGATTTGAAAGCCGCAAGTATTGACTGAGGTATTACTATCTTGGGTTTGGCTAATAAAATATCACGCCGTTTCGTTCTTTCTTTTTAAGTAGGTATATATAATATGTAAAAAAAAAAAACCTGCCCCTCTGGGAAACAGGCGTGAATCTAATATGTAAAACACATTTACATCATTTTTATAGGCATCTCTATATCTTCGCTCCCTTTTATAGTATTCGTTAGGATATGCACAATTTTATCTGTATTTATTTATTGCCTCGTGTCATAAGTATGTGTTCATGAATAGAAAGGCGTTGCGTTCAATTCTAGTGTCGATCAAAATGTTATTGGAGAAAGATAATTTTAAGACCAGTACAAACTACAAACTCCGACAATATGCCCCATAGACCTCAATAGAATTGCAATATGGTTACTTAAATAATATGTGACTGTGTCTAGTAAAAGGGACCACTTTGAGGATTTTAGTTGCATTATGCATTTTTTTAAATTAGTCGATAACTATGTATAATGAGTTTTTGTTACATATCGGTTATTAGTACCTTAAACAACATTTTGTGTAAAAAAATATACAATAATAATTATAATATTTAAGTATCCTAATAGGTCACGAAGTTTAGTACCAAGGGTACCCACTTTGAGGTAATATTTGTCATGTTGATAATTGTTGCGGTCAGAATAAGAATAATTTCATGATGCAGTGTACCTACGCATTATGGCGTACACTAATGAGGAAACATAGATCATTTCAGCTTTCTTTTTTGCCCGTTGGACATTTTTTTTACGGATTTATACTTGGGACTATTTATAAAAAGAGTTCCGTCTTTCCAATTCAAACACAGCCAGATGTGTTGGAGTGCGCCGTTTCAGCTTGCCACAATTCAGACACTGTTACGGCAGTTCTTGTCGGTAATGGAACTGGTGATATAATGAATGTGTATTCAAATAATTGGACCGATTTCTTTAAAGAAACATCTCCACTAAGCGTAACACAACTGGTCTCTAACAACCATTTCAAAGCGTCCATTAATCATCCTAGAGTCCTGCAATGCATCAAATGGTTTGATGATTAAGATATCAAAAACATCGCAGTTTTTACTTCCACTTGTGATTTCACACAAAATGCTAGTCCGACTGCAATACCTCCTACAAGGCTATCGTTTGAGCGACAACAATATTTGTTCCACAAAATTCGTCAGTATGTGTCCCCTGAGACTCAAAAATGTGCTGTGTTACATGACGTGGAAATGCCGCTCATAAGTACTGACTCAGCAACCCCGTCGACGTCGGCAGTGGAAAGCCAAAGACGGAAAACACCCAAATGCGGGTATTGTGGTCAAATGGGCCACAGATATCAAAAAAGAAATAACGTTTATTTTGCAAAAAAAGTAAACTTGATGAACGCCTTGAATCTAGTTATAACTGTAAAGGAGTTTATCAAATAAAAAAATGAGATAATTTTGTATTTAAATTATTTTAGTTTATGAAATTTTTTTTTATTTTGCAAACAAGTGTAAATTTTATTGACAAAGTAATATGTACCTGACTTAAAATATTAATTAATCTTTTCCTTACAAATGAATATGTGTAGAAAACATTTACTTTAATATTGAAATACATTTACTTCACTATTTAACATTGTGACAATACGACTTTTTTATTATTAAACATATTAAATAATAGTTACTTTACTTGTGACACTAAACAGCCTCAGCCTCCAAATTGTTATTCTAATTATACTTTCATAGAAAAAAGATCGTTTAACCACAAAATTTTTAAACACGATAATTACTATAAATATAGCATAAAGGTATATAAATATAGTTACTATCTTTGGATCTCTGCGCTAAAGTATACGTTGACTGATTTTGTAATATTACTTAAAAATATTATAATATGTAGTTGATTTTTGTTATGAGAATGATTAGAACTGATTTATAAGAATGTAAGTATTTTCGATTAAAAACATAAAAGATAAAGTCCATTTTTACTTTTCCCTTCTATTACTGTTCAAAATATAACCATAATTAATAATCCATCGTTTATAGCGTATTTTCTTAAGATTATCAGTAATTATAATACTTCAATTTTCCCACTCTTGCAAGTTCTTCTTTGAAAAACTTTAAAATCATTAACCTTTTGAACGCCACGTCATAACGGCACCTCCATGTCCTGTACGCCAAGCCTAAGCATATTGTTTTTTATGATCAAATATTTCAATAACTAATAACAATTTTGTTTGCTGTATACAATTAAGTAATAATTGGGGATTCAATTTTTAAGTTGTATCACTAAAACACAGAAAAGTAATGATTTAATATGTTTATTTTGTATTTTTCTGTGAACCGACAAAAAACAGTTTTGTCGAGTATAGACGACGTTGGCGCACAGGGCACGCTTGCGCATGTCGAGTATAGACGACGTTGGTGTTCAAAAGGTTAAAGGTATTGAGACTATTGATATCTGTATTTAATCATTGATAATAGTAGATTAACTTGGTACCAATCATTCCATAACTTCGTAGTAAAAGTGTATTTTTCACGAGCATAAACTTTATATTCATTTTCTCCACTAGTATATATAGACTACTGCATTTTTAAAAATTTATAACATGATAATGCTTGCACCTAGCAAAATTATTATTTTTGTACTGGGTAGCTAATTTTACTTTTACTGGACACAGTCACGTATAGCTGCATAAGCTTAGATTCATGTTATCTTTATATATTGATTTTCTTTTGTTGTTCTAGTCGACGCTACAGATATAAACAAAAACAGCAAGTCTCGCATCCACATAGCGTGCGTGCTCGTGTTACTGTTCCGTGTGTCGCATGGCGCGTGCAACTCGTTCGGCGCGCTCCGCGAAGAGCCGGTGCCCAACCAAACACTGGAACTGTTGACTGGACGAGAGTGTCTCAACGCTTTGTTAGACTACGTGGAGAGGTGCAAGCGGCCCCTCGGACGAGCCGCACGAATTCTTGCCAAAGTATTAAGGTATTCGTTTTTTTATTGGTTAATAAATAAGGCTATCGTAGTCACAACCTCGATTTCAGAGAAGGGCAAAGGGATTCCTGATTTTCTCAAAATAAACGTTTAGTAATGTATTCGATAGCGAATAGTCTCGCTCTCTCGCTGGTACTGGGACTTAACTGGCAAATATTGCCTATCTTGCCTGGAATATGCACACCTGATGGTGTATTTATTATATGTGATCAAAAATACATGGATTTGTTTTAGTAATACTAATGTAATATTATTTCTTTTGCAGTAACGCTCTATGCCTTATGAGCATATTAAAACACAGATTGACTTTAAGATTGCATTATATGTCTGTCAGTTCTAAACATCCATCTGCTAAATGTCAGCAGTGTAAGCAGGTGAGTCCATTATTTTTTTATATTATCTATTCTATCTCATGTTTGGTGTGGCCACTTTTATATTCTGTTTGAGAACAATATCTGGCTTCATTCATGAACCTGTATTTATAGTAACTTTTGTTTCAGCTTATGAGGTTGAGCTCGAAACTTTTAAGCCAGTTGACAATATTAGCTGAATCGAGTTATGGCATTGGTGAAATTAGCTATCAGCTTCTAAAAGGAGAATCCTCCGTCAAACAAACTCTTTCACTGACGCTGCCATACATTGTGAGGTAAAAACATTACAATATTTTTACTTATTTGCTAAATTTATAAAATTCTTGTTATTCTAACATCTTCGACTTTTGCAGAACTGAAAAGCCACTGAAAAAATATTTTATAGATTGCGGCGCACTAAACATGCTATTCGATGCCATTGCTAATTCTAAGGAAGATATACAAGATTGCGTTACGGCCCTAGCCAAGTTAGCTAATAATGTACACATAAAAGATCCCAAAACTTTAGAGAATAGATTCAAAGTGAAAACTTGTTTCGAGTATGCTCCTATTCTCGACAAATTGTCCATCGATGAAGTTGTTACATTCGAATTGGACGATTTGTCTACCGTTCAAGCCAATAGAGTATTTCTATGTCAAAACTCTGAGGTTTTTAGTGCCATGTTAATGGGTTGCTTCAAAGAATCGGTAGAGAACTGTGTGCGATTAAAGAATGTAACCAAACCAGCCCTTGAATACCTATTCTTTCTCTTACATGCAGGATATAATAATCCAAAACGGGACCTCAATTTGTTCCCGATGTGCGACGACTTACGAACTAATCTAGAAGTATTGCTGTTAGCTGATAGATTTCTATTTGAAAAATTGAAGGGTTTGTTGAGCAGTGCCATTTTACAATTTCAACTAACGCCTGATACTGCTGATAAAATATACGTATGGTCACTCAGCGAAGGAATGGGTTTCTTGTGTGTAGAATCTGTTGCGTACTTGTTAACAGGGAAAATGTGTGAACCAGACAGAACAAAGTCTTTCCAAACTATCTTGAATTTAGAGTATAAAGAGCAGTGGCTTGAGGATATTAAGTCTATGATATTAAGACAGCTGGTGAAATAAATATAACTAGTTATGTATACATACGTAGGAACAACAAGTGATCTCTTACTCTTCCATATTTATCATTATTATCATTGACAAACTGCTTCACATGAAATATATACTACCTATTAGATTTGTGTTTAACTAATGCATTTATTGAAACTTATATTTTATGGTATGAATAATTACTTAATTAGTCATTAGTATATAATATACCTTATAGTCATTGTAAATATTATTTAAATATACTTAACTATTGTAATTGTTATACTTGGACGTTTAGTCAAGTTTGTTTTAATTTTAACATTTTGTAAATGGATTGGCAGGTATGTGTTTTAGTATGTGTAAATCATATTTAGCAAATAAAGTTTCAACTTAACAGTTCAACTATAAATTTAATGTATTGTAATTAAATCTATATTCACTTACATTTGTGTATCATTAAATATTTATTGCTTTTATTATATATATGATTAGAGTATGAAATAAAAATGTTCAAATTCTACTTACAAGAAAATCACGCACTTAATACTAACCAGACACGTATGTAATAACAATACAGCTGATTTATATTCACATTATAATTGTTTTGATAAAGCTGTCATCTGCCTGTCCATGGAGGGACTACTTTCCAAATACTATCGGTATTGGTTCGGCAATTAAGCCGTGAAAATGTTACCAAGCAAACAGATAGACAGGTTTACTTTCGTATTTACAGCTTTAGCACAGGGTGAAACTGTAAACGACCGCCTACGATCTTTGACTAATGACGTACCTAGATATTGTTGAAAAACTACTGTTTAGCTGGCATTTTATTTCCCTTGGCTTGTCTTCTCCCGCAATAACTCGATCAATGGTTATAATACTATCGTTAGCAAACTGTGTGAATTGTCTGTGGATATTTATTGAGAAACAGTATAGATACTTCTCCATGAAAAAGTGACTGTAAAGAAGAAAGAAAACGTTTGATCCCTAATTGGCCAACGGTTTTTAAGTGCGCGAAATGTTAAAAGTGTCTGACTGGCTTCAGTGAAAATGATAGCTTGATCTCTGTACTAGGAACAAGTACTTGCGATGTGTTTGCATTCACCACATTATTATTCAAACATTTAAATTCAAAGTTTTCAACAATCTGAAACAGAAAAAAATATACCTGTCACAAAAAAGTATCAACAAAAAAGCTATAAATAATGGTTGCGCTAACCTTATAAATATTTCATTTACATTATGCTCCCTCCAATAACTTAAATTCTACATGTTTCTCAATAGACATATAAAAAAAGTACCTACCCAAGGCGAGCAGGAAAAGAAATGCTGCGCCCTTGAAATATTGTTACGGCGTTTTCATACTATCGTAGTCCGTATCGTTAAGAGACCGTCATTAATAAATGTCCATACTACAAACAACAGACATTCAGAGAAAACTGTCTGAGCGTTATCTATAATGTTCTCAAATCCACAATAACCCAGCAACTATGGTCTAACTCTACTCATAATAAAATGGTCCAAGCCCATCAGTAGGATAATTTATAAGAGGACTGAAAGAATTATTATTTAAAACAAGGATGTTGTGAATCCAATGTGCTCGTTAGGAGTCAGCATTGCTTTAGAATTTACAATTGTGTAGCTTAATTTTGCCATTTAACAAGAAAAATTTACAATAGTCAACTGTTTCAAACCTGGTTTATGAGTTCTGACATCTGCAGCATTGCTAGCTTTTTGCCAATGCACGATCTGGCGCCGAGAGCAAAGGGCATTGATGCGTAAGATACGTGGTTCATTAGATCTTTCTTACGTATGTCATTCCTGTCCCAACGGTAAGGTAGAAATTCATCAGCCCTACTAAAGTTTCTTTTATCTCTGCCAGATGTATAAATTGATGCTATGACTGGCGTCTGCAATATATTGAAATTATATCTTTTAATTCCTTTCACATGGTTTGACTGATGGGTAGCTGAAACTCCTAACAGTTTTATGATGAACTGCTAGCTTGTTAATTTGTAACAATATGTACGAAACCTTTCACACCTAAACAGAAATTTTGTCAGAATGTAAGAGAGGACTTACAAAGTCTAATTCAACCGTGATAAGTATTCAACCTTTTAATAAAGAGATAAAGGATAAAACACTCTTGGACCAAGAAAATTAGCAATTCAACTGAACTGATTGAAATGAAATTGAACTGTACTAGTTTTCAAAAAAGGTCTATCTATGGCATTTGTAATCAACATTAAAAAAATAACATTTGGACCAAGAAAATTAGCAATTCAACTGAACTGATTGAAATGAAATTGAACTGTACTAGTTTTCAAAAAAGGTTTATCTATAGCATTTGTAATTAACATTAAAAAAATAACATTATGATGTTTTTGGTATATATTTTGTAAGTCCATGTTTCAATTCTTGTTTTATATATTTATAGGGTTCTTCCAGTTCACTTGGAGCTAAAGGTATCCTTAACTTTCTTCTTAGAGATGGAGACAACAGTACCAAGTTCTGCACTAAGCCAATGCCACTTGAAGTCATCCAGTACAGGCACATGCATGAAGGAACACTAGCCGCTACAGGTATCATCACTATAGTAAATACTCTGAACACATTTGTGAATGCATTATACAACTTTGAAGGTTGTCTAAGCTTTGATAATCTTTGAATTTCAATAATAGATAAGTTTGTCAATCCAAATGCCACTGGTAAGATCCAAGAATGATCAGGTTCAGTCAAGTTAGGTATCCAGCCTATTCCTCCAGCGGACAATTCCATAAAAGTAACCAATGCTGCTGGGTCTCCATGAGCCATGTAAACAAGGTTTCTCAAAGCAAACGACATGCACACCCACACAGGTAACTGAAACCATATAAGTAAACTTGCTTTGAATGGATGACAGTTATCTCTTATTATTAAATTTTGCCATTGTTTCTTCAGTGACCTCTTGTACAAGATCATAGCTTGTTTGTCGGTTAAATTGTAGGCTATTTTGGCTATTGCAGTTTCTCTCTTCAGTTCATTGACCATATCCTTAAGTTCTAAACTTATATTCTCCACTTTGGCTAATATGTAGTTTTGATATATAGAGAGCGGTAGTGTCATGCCAGTTCGTATAAGTATCGTTGAAGTGACAATAGTAGCCCACCAAGACATTCCTGTCAGGTCATGACAATAAAGTAGTCCGTCTTGTATGAAATTCACAGGGACACTGTTTGATATACTTGCATAAGTTTGTTCTTGCCACTTGAGAAATCCCTCCATTGATATATTTCTTCTAGAATGCATTGTAATGTTATATTGGTTTGGATTACGAACATAATGTTTATAATTTTTATTTTCCCTTACTCTTCTATCGAAGTAGTTTCCACATACTGCACTGTAGGTTCGATAATTTTGAACTGCTAAGTTTAATTTTAATTTTGTAATGTGTTTGTAATACAACATTTTTCGTAATGTTATTTATTTTTATTACTTGTATAGCTTAAATTGTAGGTAGTACAGTACTATTTATAACCTATCAACTATTTTGTGTCAAATTGAGAACTATCAAAAATGACGGATATCTAGAGATGTAACAGCTAATATATTTGTAATAAGTTTAGGTATTATAATTTTTAATACAAGCCGTAGTAATATATTAATTTTAGGATAAACGAATTTGGCGTATTAGGCTACCCGCTACCAGGTATTAGTGTGACTTTGTAACTCGGCACTCGCTGCGTTTGCATGTCGATGCATGGTAGGCATAGAACATTTCACTTTAAACAATGAAAATCATATCAAGTGATTTTTCATCAGTCATACTTGTTACTTAGCTTCACTATGCCCGCTAAAAGTCACGCACGAAATGAAATCACGAATTGCCAAAGTGGTTACCTATACTTGAGGAATACAGTTGCATCGAGTTAGCGCGGCGCCCAGCGAACGATTACAGCGCATGGTAGAAAGCGACAAAAAATATTTAGTTAATTCGTATCTATTACCGGCTCATCGCATCGCCTCGCGTGGTGACGTATTGATGCACTATGACCTTGATTAGTTCGAGAGTACATACAAATATAGTCCTTATTCTCATAACATTATAAGGCTCGCTTTTGTCTGCAGTAAAAGTAGCAGGTCGCAATTTCGCAGTGTTTGTTTACATTATGATTTTATAAGAAATTAAATTTCACGGCAAGTGTTACTGTTACTTGAACACGACGTTCGTTAGGTTTTCTAATTGAAGTTAGAATTACTGTTAGTTACTCGTACGTAAAAGAGATTATTATAAGTGTAAATAAATCTTCGTGTTAGTTTAAAATTGTATTTATGTATATAAGTTAGGTAGTAATAATTATTGTTTAAATATTATTTAAATTATAACAATGAGTGCATTGATCTGGAACTACTACTTAAGAGTAACGAGTATTGCACAGTAAGGTACGAATGTAAAACAAGCTTTTATAATATTTAATTCATTAGGTAATCTTATGCTATAATTCATATTTCATACTAAAGCAAATTGTAGCAAATGCGAAGTTACTGCGACTGAGAATGAAAAATCATTGACTGTGATATCACTGTGAAAAAAATTCGTAATTTCATTGAATGGAAATTAATGAAATGTAGCAATCATTTCCATGCCTAATGCATGGTGCATGTAATATGTAATAGAATAATATAAACTACATAAAGCTACTACTTACTAGAGTTGTTTCAATGTGTCAATATTAGTTGAAGTAGTGATTCATTCAAATAGTTAAAAAAAGAAACAATGGAGTGCGCTGCTTTTAAGCTTTCTTCTATATTATATTAATATTCGGAGTAGCGAATAATGTATCGGTTCCCTAATATTTGACTAATGCCCAGTAATAGGTATGGTACTATAATATGAGATAGTGAATATATTCAATAATAGGAATATCAGAATTTGACCCTAATATAACATCTCTACGGGTATCTCAGTGTTTAGTTGATAAAAATCCTTGGTTTCCAGTTACCAGCTTAGGATACTACAATACTCGATATTGCCAGTTTACGTAGTTCCACTTTGAATAGTAGGAAATATGCTAAATTAACGAATATTTCAATATCGAAGCGTCATTCATATAATGCGTGATTGTCAGTGGCGTAGCGTGGGTGTCAGCCGTCCGGGGCCGAATGCAATGCGAAGAGCGACAAATTTTGCCGCCCTCTTATTTAGGTATTTCAATTTAAAAGACTATAATATACAGTAATTCTAAATAACTTTTCGTCAAGAACATTCATCATTATTGTGTATTGTATATCTGCCCATTCCTCTTGTTCGTCAGGAAATAGTTCAAATATTGAAAATATATTATTATTTATTGTGAAAATTTGTCGCCCGGGGTGGGCTGCCCCTGCCGCCCCCACTACGTTACGCCACTGGTGATAGTTTTTGTTAAGCGTGTAGTGAATAGATTTTTTATAGCTCGATGCTTATTTGAAATTGTTAAACCTCATGAAATCTGATCATTAATGGCTTCAGATCAATAAAGTAAAGTTACAACCCAATCGGCTCTCGCAAAGTTCGTCTCGTTGTCTTAGAAAATGTAATATTACATTTTGTGAATATATTTTTTAATCAATTTATTAGCTTGAAGCAATCACAGTTTGTTTGTTTAATTGGCAAAATAAAGGATTATAAAACAGAGCCCGTTAGAAGGTTGCATACCTACTTGCCTAATATGCACTTATTTCTAAAAGTTTCAGGTAATCATGAAATACTTGCTTCTGCCAACGGCCTCGCCCGCATAAATGCAACAGCAACGCATTCTGAGTGAAAACGTGGTCTATTTGCTTTTTAGTGTCATTTGTTTAACGGTTTACGCTGACTGGCTTACAGCTGATGTAACAAATATCTTCACAAACTTTATAGGGTCGAATGAATTTAGATGTACATATGTATATGTGCCAGTCGAACGAGATAGAAACCGTATCAGCTTAATTTCCTCCAGCAGCTATCGTTAGCAACATTTTTATACTCGTAAAAGAGATGATGAAAACGGAGACTTAAAGCGAGCTTCTTCGCTTTGACTAAATCTACCCATCATAATAATAATGTATTTACGAAAAATAATACTTACACCTGCTTGCAGAGTATAGGGTCCCAATATAGATTCCTTTGGTAAAATCCTTGTTAAAAAGGGTGCAACAGGATATAGTCGCATAGATTCTCTTATTATGCAATTAATGTAGTTATGATGTCCAGAATTTATTTCTTTTCTGACATCTTCATGACTTGATAGAAGAAACAAACTCCAAAGCGACGTATAGGCAGTCTGAAAGTTAAAATTGACATCCATATAATTTAATTCAAGCCTCCGTTTAAACAATATCGACGGTAAATTTTTACTGGTACGGGCTCGATCCAACTGGCGTATGTCGGGCGTGCGCGTATGTACCCCTTATGTTTTAAGACTACGCCGAGCGTAAGACAGATAATGATAGAGCTCGTGCGGCGCATATTGAATTCGGCGCGCGGCCACCATAGTAAAATTGTATGGAGGATTTCAAGTGCTTTTTTGATAAATATGTATCTTTATTGTCAACCGATTACTTAAATATTTGGGACGGACAAATTGTAATATAACTATTTATGTTTCGTTTAAGGTGTAAAATAGGATAGATTTCTACTGTTAAAATCTAAAATTCACGTAACACGAGCTTACGTTTTTGCATTTTTCGTGCAATTTACGTAATTTTGTAGGCGGAAATATTAATTATTATATGTTTTTTACACGGAGTATTTGTAAACACATTCATTGTTATGGTAAATGTATATTTTATATTTGTATTGCACAAAAAGTGTTGATTTTGTCAACTTCTGTGACCGCCTGTTTTGGCACATTTTGCTCGGCGCAGTTTAACCAGCGCTAACGATTTATACACGCGATGCGAGCGTAAGCAAGCGTAGAAAAAGGTGCACTTTCGACAGCCGCCAGTCAGTGGCTTCGGGCCCTAAGGTCTGTTTACCGTATCTCCAGCTGCAATCACAAAATCTCCCATTATCTTTTTAATGTCTTTGTCTGCAACGTTGTCATCAGATAGCATTTTTACTAAACCATTGCTATATTCCCTGCTATTTAATATCTCACCAACTATTTTATGTGCTGAGAACGATTAAAAATATGTAGGCAAGTTATTAGTTTATAAGTAAAGAGAACAAAGGTAATTTCTTTTTAATGTTATGTCTACCTAAATGTAGCGAAATGTCGACACATTCTTTAAAATCTCTCCACACTTTTAGGTTGAATTTCTGACATATGTTTATAGGCAACCCATATAATGTTGTTGTTGTTTGAAATATTTTCTTGACGGATTCCGAAAACGTAGTCAACAGCGTGTCGCTGTACTTATCAGGCTTAAGGTTCGACATATTTCCTAACATTACTGCAATGATAACTGTAACAAAAACGTGCCAATTAGTCATTGTTTAAAGCTATGGTTTAGACTCTTTCGTTACATGTGTCAGAGATTTGAGTAGGTATTTAAAAGAAATATTTATGAACATTAAATTGGCTAGCTATACAGATGCTTAAAGATATGAGTTAATGACAATAACGTTGATAAAGATTATACTTAGTACTTAAATTCTGTTATACTACATACCATCTATAGATAGTCTATAAAATTCGGATTCTAAGTCAGGTACAAAGTTATTATTAGCGTTTTTGGCTTCATCTCTCCATTTTTGTATAAAGTTGCTTATTGTTGTTTTCACTGGTGCTTCCAACCAGTTTTCTGAGCCTTCTTTAAGTAAATATTTATTTATAACACGCCGATTATTTAACCACTCTTCACCGTTCATAAAAAATAATCCTCTTTTAGATCCATACATTTTCTCATATAAAACCCAAGGCTCAGGTAATATATGTGCTGGATATTTTCCTTCTAGACTAAGAAAAAGCGTCCTTATCATCATAGGATCACTAACAAAAACTAAATCTGTGTTACCACCTAACTTTTCGCGGAATATGGTACCAAACTGCTTATGTCGAAGATCGACATATTCATGCAATCTGTAACAGAAAAATATTATAGATGTGTTCACTTCATGATATACATGCATTGATATATAAAGATCCTAGATACACAATCCCATACAAAACTTACACTTAAAACTGTCGCCAGTTGCTTATAAGTAGTTATATTAACTATATAAACCTTCATTAGGTAATGCAAATTAATATTATTTATATATTAAATAATATAGGTACCTATATTAAATAAAATTTTACGAGCAGAGTTCGGTGATAGAATAAAGAATGAATGGAGTCGAATATTGTTTTTGCAAATTTTAATATAAGTTAATATTCTGACGTAATTATGTAGAGTTTATAAAATGCATGTGAATGTGTGTTATAATATATTTGCTTTTACTTTTACCTGTAGGAATTTTACCAAAGTATATGTCATATGATGTTCAATAAAATGAAACTAATGTACTGCCATTATAATTTATATATGGCAGCTCTTAAACAGATGGTAGAAAATGTTTTATTATTTTACCAGACATAACAGTAGAACTTATTTAACAAAATAGACAAGACAAGTAAAATATTTGTAAAATAGCATATTTTTAATATATAACAGTAATAGATAATAGAGATACGCACGTAAATTATATTACAAGTATGTTTCATTGCTGTTCATATACTTGGCTGCCCGACTTTGAAATTATACGTGTTTGAACATTACGCGACTGATTGTATACACAGCGACACATCAACCTAGACTGTTTGGACTTTGAACTATTAGAAGTTGAACGCTGCGAATCGTGCTATAGTGTGCGTTATATTTTTGTTATTTTTTCTCATTCACGCTGAACGGGACGCGACGCTCTATCCTTACCATTACATCGACACCACTATGCACTGTCCCTTTCCGACAATTCTCTTTTGTGTATGTAGCGTAATTATGCGTATATAGGGTGTCTAACTTGAAGTGTAGCCGTGTGTACTTACAAATTAAAGTAACATAAAACAAAAAATGAGACACATAATTAAAATTTCAAACTTGTAAAGATACGACATAATAAGATTTATAATTTCCTTGAAATAAATTGAGTTTATTGTAAAATCTTCTAAATCTCTCTCATAAATCCGTCAAGGATTTTAATTTTTCCGTATCTTTCTTTGTTATATAATGCAATCTTATCTTGATATATCTCTTGATAATATATTTAATAGTTTTATTTACATTATTGTTATTTGTTAATATGACACTTTGAAGAATATAAGCTGATTCACAAACATACATACAATATTATACATATTGTTACGCCCAGTGACATCTCCCGGCATTGTGGGAAAGACTCGGCAGTTCCGTCTAATAATTTACACCGCCATCTATTGACATCTTACGGAACTACGTAGTACGGTACGAGAATCTTAGAGAGAATGCTGGTACTTTCTCGAATCATCGTACTGTTTACATACCGAGTACAGCGTTGCTAGAAAGCTCTAGAAGCACTTTACCCGCGTATAAATAGGGCGCACGCGCACCGCCAAGTCAGTTTACAATCGTAAGCGGTCAAGTGTTCATCGAAGCGAACGGAAGCGAGAATACTACGGAGTTTGAAGCAGTACAGTGAAAAAGTGTGGTATAGTGTTTGTTGGGTTTTAAATTTAATTGTGTGTTTGAATAAAACGTGTTTTAGTCGGTAATATTGTTTATATTTTTATCCGTCGAACCCAGCACGTAACAATATTATATGTTGTTGTTGCTATGCTTGCTTGTGATCGTTGCTGTGCTATGACGGATATCCATTTTGCACATGGCACGGGATCTCGAGGAAAGCTGGAATCCAACATAAGTATGTAATTACATTTTATAAATATCCTACTATAAAGACACAGGAAGGATCATTAAAAAAAATAAACGATTACTATTATGGTTTGTAATAAGACAAGTCTAGTAATAAATAATATATACAATCGCATTATCATTTTAAACCAAATAAAATATATTTATTTTAAAAAGAAACAGCGTCTCCATTAGTTTTAGAAAAGAGTCAACATGTAACCCGGACTAATTAAGTGGAAATACAATAGTATGATTAATGCGTTTAGTAAGTGTTCATTTAAGGCCATCGCAAACTGGACGACTTGTCGCCGCGTCTAGTTGCCGTGGCAAGACGCGACGTTGTCGTTTGCATCTGGCGTCTTGTCGCCGCGACTAGACGCGGAGCTGTCGCTTGCATCAGCGACTAGTCGTTACGACAGACGTCGTGCAACGAAGCGATCATTAGTAGTAGAGTATTCGACAGAGACGGCCGTGTTGTTCATCTTGTGAGTAAATATGGAGCCTCTAGTTGCACTTGCTTTGGTGCTTATCTTGCGAACGCGAAGGCGCGATTATTGGGTCCATCCAATACTAACCACTCGCCAAGAACGTGGGCAGTTTTCTCTGCTTTTTGATGAGCTCAAAATGCACCATGAACATTTTTTCAAATACTTCAGGATGAGCGTGAATTCATTTATTGAATTACTTTCCATACTATATGATGAATTGAAACATGAAGATACACAACTGAGAAAAAGTATCACTCCTGCGGAATGGCTGGCTATTACTGTAAGGTTAGTAACCCAGTATTTTGTATAATCGCTAAATAATTTAGAATACCCTACCTAGTTAACCAACCAAATTTTAAAAATTAAATTAATGATATATATACTATACATAGTAAGAATAGGTAGACGTATTTATATAATACTTAAAATAGAGTTGTTGAAGCAGTCTCGGAGACTTTTCCACCTATTTTGCAGCTGGAGAGCTAGAATAAAATAATAAATATACGTAAGGTAGATGTGCGAAAACTAAATAACCTAATTCGATTTATTATTTTTTGTTTCAGGTATGTTGGTACTGGATGTTCATTTATTGATTTTGAGTTCACCTATAGATGCGGTTCTTGCACTGCAAGAATGATTGTTAAAGAAACATGTAAAATAATTCATGCACCTTCCTCAGCGCTCACAGCGAGACTGCCGCAGCGCTGTCGCGCGACTGTCGTCATGTGTGCGCGTGCACAGAGCGACTAGACGCGGCGACTAGTAGCGAGCGCGTGCGACCCCTAGCTTGTCGTCGCGACACCGCGACTCTGACGCCAAGTGTGCGGAGCTTTGAACAAAATATATGTAAATTGTCGGTCGCAGCCTGTAGTCGCGTCTAGTCGCCGAGCTGTCGCTGTCGCGTGTCGCCTAGTGTGCGCCTAACCTTAACCGGTCGTATACCGCCGGCTCGCATACCAGCCGGCAGATTTGTACCCGTCGTAGGCCGGTGGCTCGCATGCGAGCCACCAAATTAGCGCCAAAACGCCGCGCGCCGCCTTCGCTTAAGCGAAGGCGTTTTGGCGCCAATTTGGTGGCTCGCATGCGAGCCACCGGCCTACGACGGGTACAAATCTGCCGGCTGGTATGCGAGCCGGCGGTATACGATCGGTTAATGAGCCGTGTTATAATAATATGGTCGCTCTCTGTTACGAAATAAACAAAAAAGAATATTTTACGTTGATTCCTTGACGCAATAATCAGTATTATAATATCATTATAATGATAACATACGTAAGTAATACTTACCGAAAATATGAAACACCGTCCTTTTTTAGTGTCTTGGACTGGAAGTGTGATTTTACAAGTTTTAAACGAGCTCTGCGGCATTTCGGAGCAATCGAACGGAACTAAAATAAATGAGCACCCAAATGTTCAAGCGGGTGCTCAGTTGGTGTTTTTTGTTTTTTGACGCTGATTGTGTATCTACGGTTTTTATATATCAATGTATACAATATGTAACCATACAGATTCAGATAATAATAATTATTAATTGATATTTAAAAATTAATAACTTACTGTATATTGTTTAGACATTAACTTTGTTAATGTCATTGTCTATTATCTAGTCTTTGCATCAATGCCGACCGCGGTTGAAGTGACAATAGACACTTTTTCTAAATTAAATTGATGGCCAAGCTTTATCTTCATAAAGCCAGAGTTTCGACAAATATGATCACTGAACCGCATTACTGTCCTCCACAATACCTTAATCATCCTATTTTCCTTAAGCTATATGCTACCTTTTATTATAACTAAGAACTCTCCTTTTATGCTCTCTATGAGCCTTTAATCCAAGGTCGATCAAATAAATTTGCCACTTTATTTATTATAATCTTGTGACTATCAGTCCTTGTATACTTTCAAGTAACTTAAAAATTGTTACGATGTAGTTATACAGTGTAAAACATTAACTTTAATATATCGCATACCTACGTAGTTTATGTAATAAGACTACAAGTGTAATATTGCAAGTACGATAAAGATGACAATATACCGGATGTTTATTATTTAAATCATACAATTTACACTTACTTCGTGCCGCTGCCCGCAGCAATAAATTCTAACTTAGTCCCAATTAGAGGTAATGATACTCTTCGAGGAATGTCTTCAATCGTTAATGGTGATGTTGAATATTGTCTCCGTAGTAAACATATTCTTTTAATTATTATCGTGTATCTAATTTTATGCATATTACCTGCAAATATTCATAATAAAAAATGCAAATTGTGTTAGTTTTATTCAACGTAAATTAACCGTTATTCAACCTTAACCAATCTACCTGAGTCCACCGGGCAGGTGAATAAAAACAAATATAAAAAGTATGTAAGGTTGTATAGTATTCAATAAATTACTGTGTCATACTTATATGGTATAGTCTTAAGTTAAAGCCTAAGTTTGTATATCTTAATAAATTATATACATTTTAAAATTAAGGCATCACTAATTATAATTAGATATAATATATTTATCTTATGGTTTCCCTTGTGATTGCGGTGCGTTAACAGGTACAGGCTCGATGTCTGGGACGGCTGAGGTCTAACTTGAATTTATGTTAAGACATGCACAGAATTTATAATGTATCTGGTAAGCGACCAATTACGCCTCACCACCGCAAAAAAAATATTAGGAAATTTACAGTCTTAGGAAATATAAGCGTAAGTTTATGTAGGTATGTAGTTTAGGGTTGTTGTGCACATCAGCATCCGCTAGTGTGCAAAATGTAAATTAGCAACAACCTTAGTATGTATATTATGCACTGTTTTATATACTTTTAGCTGTCTATATTTACGCATTACTGTATTAACATGCACATATACATAGTCTCATGCTTATATCACCAAAATGGTAGGCAGTCGTATATTACGATTTATGCCTACATTGTAATAGATATCGTTTTGGTTCCATGTAATGGGACTGTCCTACCTACTACCTTTTGCCGTGTACCAGACACAGTTCCAGGATCTGTGTGTTACTGAGAATATCCAGACAGAAAACCCCCTATAACACTTTGTCCTACTCGGGAAACGAACCCGAGATCTTTTGCTCAGCAGCGGTATTTACTATTGCTACGCCGCAGTGGCGTGCATGTATTTCCACACTTGACTGCAGCTAAGGTTAGTACTCTGTGTTTGTGTGTTAGTATGTATGTAGCTGTATATTGACATGGATGATTAACCACACCACCTTAATAAACAACTGATTTAAACAAACACGCTTATATATTGGTTGTTACACAGCCATTACAAAATGAGATACTTATTTAATAGTAAAATGGAATGAGTTCTATAAAATCTGTAAATATGTAAGTAAATCTTCAATAGTGAGGTTTAAATATGTGCAAATAAGTTAAACGACTTACCGACAGCTGGAGCATACAACAAACAAAAAGAGTTTGATTATTATTTCGTTTGGTTTTAGTTGTAGGTTTATTTTAATGGCTAATTTATTTCACTCTTAAAAGCTTTGAAGCACTACTTGGTCTGACCGCGTCTTGTAACAAACTAAAATTATATCCTTTTCAATTCGGACCGTTATCTCGCTGTTGTTCTCAGAAATATCACATTGAAATGATAATAATTCAGTGAATTATGTATGTAGCTGCCGTCGCTTATACTTTTAATAAATTTTACTCTCAAAGCCTGTTTATGCAGCAAATTAGAGGACTGTTAGAAATAATATTAGTATCATGTTTAATGCATAATAAGCACGGAAACTATTTTGCTTGTAGGTATGCTATATGTTTATAAGTTCCTCGTAGTCATATTAGTGTTTTGAATTCGTTACACTCTCGATGGCGTCGTTGCCGCCTCAATAAATGTTATGAGATCGGGTTTCACACACACACACGTGACAATTATTTGCGTAGGTATAGGTACTTACTTAGTAAGTACCTATACTTACTTACTTACTTAGGTAGGCCTAATTCACTTTTTTTTTCTGAATCTGTGTATACTTTGTGTCTGTTAATTTTAAAATTGATAAGACATCCCTATGTCTTATCAATTGTACAATTAACGGGCCGAAATGCCAAATACGAGAGATGTCAGTAAATATAATATGTATAATATATGTACATATATGTTAAAATAGTCTACTGTATATATTTTTTTGTCACATGCACACGACACCATCTAGCCCAAACGAAGCAGAACTTGTACTATGGGTACTAGACAATGGATAAACATACACATTATATATATATACTTGTATTATTTTTTGTAAATACCTACATATTATACATAGAAACACGCAGACCAAGACAAACATCCATGTTTATGCACTTCATGCACACAAATGTTTGACTTGTGCGGGAATCGAAACCGCGACCTCAGGCGTGGCAGTCGGTTACACCAACTACTAAGCCATCAAGGCCGTCAATATTATGTAGCTGAAGCTGAAGCTGAGTATAAAGAATGAAGAAGATGTAAGATATAATGATTTTTAATTATCTTAGACAGCATGTAGCAGTAAGGTGTGGTCATATTAAAAGATCGTACAGTGGCACTATGACTAACTTAAGGCTTATAATTGTATTAAATTTATAGTTTTAAATATAAATTCATTAATATTTTATATATGAGAATGGTTTCGAAATTTGGCGATAAACCAAATTTCTCATAAGATTAACCGATTTGAATTCTGTAATTATGATATGTACACAAGGCTACACATCAAGTTAGACATCTTATATACCTACGCATAACTACACTACATACAAAACAGAGAATTGTCGGAAAGGGACAGTGCATAGTGGTGTAGACCCATCACGGTGCACTAGCGCGTGCGGCGACGCCCGCAGCCTGTTCAGCGTAAATGAGACAAAATAACAAAAATATAACGTACTCTCTCGCACGATTCGCAGCGTTCAACTTCTAATAGTTGAAAGTCCAAACAGTCTAGGTTGATGTATTGCTGTGTGTACGAGTTTATAAGACAATAATAAAAAAAATAATAAGCTATATTACTTATATTGGGACACTCAGAAAGTTTAGCGAATATAAAAAATGTGTTCTTTAAATATATTTTTGTTTATAAAATCTTTTTAAAGTACTCATTCATCAGCCCCTATACAAAGTTTCATGCGTATGAACCAGTTTTCGAAACACTTCCAGTCCGCCGCAGACACCTCATTTACAGCCTGCGAGAACGCTGACAGCGCATCTTCCAGCGACGAAAATTGTATCCCTTTGAGCAGTTTTTTATTTTCGGGAATAAACAGAAGTCACGTGCTAGACCAGGACTGTAAGGACTTTGAGCAGCGTGCTGTCCAGAAAGTCCCTCGTTTTGAGCGCGGTGGGCGCAGGCGCGTTGACGTGATGGAGCAGTAGCCTGCGGAGCCCTGTGCTGGGCCGCTTGTTGCTCACAACAGAGAAAACTTCTGCCAAGCATGTGGTAGTATACCATTTGGCGTTGATGCTCCTTTGGTTCCGTAAAGGAATTAACACCAAGTAGCCAGTCAAATTGAAAAAGCTCGCGATCAAAATCTTCCCCTCGCTTCTAGATCGCTTCTCTTTGGTAGGCGTTGATTCGATTTGAGACACCCAAACCATCGAATGAGGCTTCGTTTCTGGATCGTATTGATAAATCCAGGACTCATCACTTGTAATGATGACGTTAACACGCCAAGACGAGCTTGCTTCAAATTTGTTTATCATATCACAGCACCGTTCCACCCGGGCCTGCTTCTGAGCATCGGTAAGGTTGTGCGGCACTCAGCGTTAAACTATCCTCCTCACGCGAAGATCCAATCTGCAGTATGTGCTGAATCTTCTGATACGTAACTCGCCTATTGTCTTAGATTACATTTTTCACTGCTAGCACGTTTTCTCCCGTAATAGCCATCAAAGGGCGACTACTTCTTTCTTCATTCCCCAAAGTTAGTCGACCGCACTTCAATTCATTATACCAACGATACACGGTTGCTTCGGAAGGTCCTTTTCCCCCGTATTACTTTACTCTTTGGCCTTCATCCTTCAATACAATTTGAAGTCTATAGTACGATTCATCAGGCGACACTTGAAATCGTAAAAATCATAGCGTGAAAATGTTCCCGGCGCAGATCCATTAGTATATAGTGTCTTATCTATGGATCCATTTTTATTGAGACACGACAATAATTAGCTCCCAAAAAATGTGGAGGGAAATTTTTAAATTGGATCGTACCACAGCGACTCATCAACCTAGACTGTTTGGACTTTCAACTATTAGAAGTTGAACGCTGCGAATCGTGCGAGGAGTACGTTATATTTTTGTTATTTTGTCTCATTCACGCTGAACAGGCCGCGGGCGTTGCCGCACGCACGAGTGCACCGTGATGGGTCTACACCACTAGGCACTGTCGCTTTCCGACAATTCTCTATTTTGTATGTAGCGTAGTTATGCGTATATAGCATAGATAATACACTATATACTGGTATATAGGATGTCTAACTTGATATATAGCTGAGTACATATTTTTACTTATAAATTGTCATATTTTCAAAATAGATTACAACTGGCCAGTCTCTCTCTACATAAAAATTTTTTTCGCTATATTTTCTGAGTGGCCTTGTATATGTATTGGAAAAATAAAAGTTTTAGAAACATATATATTTGCTTGAACATCCAAAATTAAATATCTTAAAAGTTTAACTGGGTTTCAGAAACTTCCAGTTTCTTTCATTAATCTTATAGTTTTAGAGTTCTTTACCAAAATGGTAAAAATGATCTCAAAAGGTCTATTCGTCTGTCTGTCATAGCTATTTATCTATGTAACTGCAAATTATCAACTTGTATAACTACTGGTATTGACTTGAAATTTTGGAATTCTTATAAATAACACTCGTCCAACTATACCAATACAGTTGGACAGGTGTTATACATAAGAATTACAATATTTATAATAATTTAAATGTTCAAATTAAAAAAGAGAGCTAACGAAGCTGTAATAAAATTAAAGTAAGATTATTACGTCAACTAGGATTTCATATGAAATGCTTTACATGCACGTTATAAAATGTATTTTTACATTTTTATTGCACGTAGTTTTTAACTTATCATGATTTATTAACATGATAAATAAATAACATTCATCGTGTATGTTCTAAATTTTATTTGATACTCATTATAAATGCGAATGTGACACTTTCACGCCTTAATTACTAGACCGATAAAATTTCGCATACATGTTATCAAGGCAACAAAAAGGTCAAAAGGTACCTTTCAACAAGAACAAGTACTGTTACCAATTTAACCTAATCTACTTTTACGCGAGCGAAGCCGCGGGAATAATCCAGTTAGTTATCTTTTTACGAAATCTTTTTACAAATATCTTTATTTTAACTCCTCTAAATTACTTCTACATTGACTTTCATCAAATTGTCTTTAAAACCCTATTATCTTCAAATTTCAGATCTCTGTCGTAAGGCAAGGAGTAAAGGTGAGCTCAAACTTTCCAACAATTTGAAATTTGTTTCTCGAGTGGTATTGGCTCTATGTATTTTTACGGATTTTGTGTATATACTGACTTATATTACTTTTTGAATAAAGTTATTTCATGTGTACACATAGCGACACATCAACCTAGACTGTTTGGACTTTGAACTATTAGAAGTTGAACGCTGCGAATCGTGCGAGAGAGTGCGTTATATTTTTGTTATTTTGTCTCATTCACGCTGAACGGGACGCGACGCTCTATCCTTACCATTACATCGACACCACTATGCACTGTCCCTTTCCGACAATTCTCTTTTGTGTATATAGGATGTCTAACTTGATGTGTAGCCGTGTGTACAGTATATCGCACAAACCTACGGGCCAGCATATTCGCTCTGACCAACAATGGCCTGAGAATTCTTTTCACTTCCAGACATCTAAGTGAATCTTTGGTGGACAAGTAGCAAGTTCTTAAAATAAAAACTGGATTGATATAAACGTATAATTTGAACTTTATCGAGATCAAAGTTGCCCGCATTACTATGAGCAAACCATTTTTATCTATGTAGTACATATTTTCTACTAAAATATTGATGTAGTAGATTTGACTGTTTTTCCTACAGGTATACCGATGCCGTGGTGACTTGTCAAAATTTGTAAAATCACTGAAAATTGAGAATCACTGAGGATTGTACTTCATCATTTACATCTATTATATACCAAAATAAGCCAAAATGACAGTGAAAAATAAGACCGAAGAGCCCAAAAAGGAGAAAGTAGAGCCTGCAGCAGCTCCTAATGATGATTTAGTATGTGCATTTTATGTTATTATCGTAAAACTCTTGTTAAGAAGTCTTTAGTAATACTTAATCTTATTGCCATATTCTTGTGTTATCTTACAGTCTGAAGAAGACAAACGTTTGCAAGAAGAACTGAATATGTTGGTAGAAAAGTTGCTGGTACGTATATTTCAGTACTTTTTTTTTTAATAGTACGTAGTAGTTCTAACCTAATTTATTGTTTTGTGTACAGGGCAACGATAAAGAATTATATTTACCAGCTCTACATATGCTAAGCAAACTTATTAGAACGTCTACAACATCAATGACATCAGTACCAAAACCTCTGAAATTCTTGCGGGAACATTATCCAGCTCTAAAGCAAGTGTATGAAAAGATTGAGGATTCTCAGACAAAGAAGTTTTGTGCTGATGTTGTCTCTGTTCTGGCTATGGGAGTTAGTGGCTCAATTGTAAGTATCAACATTTTGTTATATCACTAAGCCTTATATTGTCATCCATGTCCAAATTGTTCTGCTTATATTAGCTTATAATGCCGGAATTATTCTTATTAGGATTTTATTTATTAACTATTTTATGAATAAAACTACAATAATGTCTGCCTTTGCATTCTGACCACTAGATTTTCTTTTTTGTTTTGTCTTTTGTCAAATCCTGATTAAACTGTAGCAAAGGTTTGCTAAATTCTGAGCCTAATCCCAGTTATTATACTGTTCACATATACCAACTCCTAGTATTAGAATTTCAGCCTCTCCATATTTTCAACAATATTATGTGAATAATTTGTACTAGCTAATAGTTAGGATTTTTAAGTAAAATACTATCAAAATCAATATAGAAATCAAGGAGGTTTTGTAAAATGTAGTAAAATGTTAAAATTTTTAAGTTTATATTTCTGTACTTTCAGTGAAAGTTGATTTAACTTGAAAATCATGATTTAGAGATGTTTAAAGTCAAAGTTTAAAAAAATTCTTACTCTTTCTCTACTTCACTGAAATAGAAACTGATTAATTCCAGTGATAGACATTATCTTTGAACATGTTTCAATGTAAGAAAATGCATTAATTTATATAGCTTTTTTATTATTAAAAATAAATCAAGTTGTATCAGTTAACACAATGAATATTAACATTGCTTTATGTGTCAATTTTAAATTACATGAACCATTTTCATAATGGTCATATATTGGTTTGGTGTTAAAAGATCTATGATTCGAATTTTTGGAGGTTTGTACTTTAAGGTCTTAATAAAACAAAAAGGTGTAAAATAAGTATACTTCATTTATATATTAAAAATTCAAATTTACATTACAACTAGTAATTTGTGAGCTAAATTGAATTTGAATCTTTATACACTTGTATTGTATTTAAGATAAAATGTGAGTAATGATACAAACTGTTGTGTAATTTGGTACATTTTGTAAATACTAATGTGTTTATTGATACTAGTTCCATACAGATACAATAATATTGTGATTTTTGTTAATTAGAAGGAATTTGTAAGTGGATTTCATTTGAAAAATAATACAATGTTTTATGGTTTATAAATAGCCACCACAGTAAATTAAACTTTTCTTAAAACATAATGGCAATTTTATGAAATCAGTATTCTTTTTTGTATATACATAATAAAACTAATAAGAAGCATATTCTATAAACAAATAAATCAGGTCTTATTGACAATTCAGTTTCAGACGCTGTACTGCTTATTATGCTTAAATTTTCTTCTATATTTTGTATATCTTGATCCTCTTTTTCTATTGTGCTTGTCCATTCTGATCCTCTTCCTCTATCATGCTTACTTTCCATTCTACTTAATATGATTTCTGCATCACACTTGCTTTTTTTTCATTAGCTGCCTAATCTGATTGTCTTCTTTCATCACACTTATTATTTTGTCAATTTTCTCTTCATCTTGATTCTCTTCTTCTATTATGGTTATTTTCTTATATTTTATTATTAATTAATTCTTCCATCCAGTTCATATCATTTTAATCTTATCGATTTAATTTCTTCACATTACATTCATGCTCCTTTTTCGAAACGCTTTATAATTTTAATAATGCGAGTTTTGATTATTGTCTGAAGAATAAACGGTAATTAAATTATTAGTATACGAAATCAAATAAATGATACCAGTAATTGAAACTAAACTACTTTATACGAATTTTATCCATACATATAGCAGTTTAATTTCAATTAATAACATTCGCGTAAACAGAAGACAATATATACTATTAAAGTTAACTACATTTTAAGTTAATTAAATTAACTATTTATATATGTGATTACACTTTCCCCGACGTTCCATTTGCGTTTCAGCAGCTATGTTCACAGGGTGGCTAAGACTGTAGTTGTTTCAATGTTCTGAAATGTAGTTTATTCAAAGTACGCAAACATAATTTAATCATTAGTGTTTCTATTTACGCATAACGAGCGCAAAGTAACATGAAGTCTAGCTGTGTTTTGCTTCTCCTTGGGTTGGACTATTTGAATTACTGCATCCCAAGCTGGTACATTCTTACCATCGTAACTATTCTTCTACTAACTATCGTAATTATTATTATTTATAATAATTACGATTTTATTCTGTTTTTGATTTCAATAGCCTCGCGAAGAATACTTGGTAGGAATCGGAATAAAGAATTAACAAAACGTGTCATTTAGAAAGTCCTTGACAGAGTAGTAGCATTTTTCATACAATAAATAATTTAGCCTTTTTTGTTTTCCATCCCTCAAGTGCCAGTTACCTTTATAAGATGCAGGGGTCTATAAAAGAGATTATGACTGTGGTCTCTCATATGTTGATCAAACCAAGAGAAGCATAGGCACCTGCATAAAAGAAAAGCAATTCTTTGAAAGCAATACAAAAGAAATTACCGGAATATGTTTTTAATTAAATAAGAATATCTTTCCAGATTGAAAGATATTCTTATGTAAGTTTTAAAAATACAAAGAACTTACTTATTTAATTGACAGTTAGTTAAAAATAAACCCTGGTGTTGTTCTAAATATTAAATACGAATTTTTCACTGACGAATGTATAACAAGAATGCTATCGCCGCAATTCATTGTTTAGGGTGCAGATAGAAAGCTATCCGGATAGATACTAAAGTTAAATAATCTATATGATACATAACATAACTCCTCAAAAGTGTTATAAATTAAGTAATGAATAAATAAATCATATAACAAGATATTAATCATCGCAACAAATGCAACGTAATTTGTGTAAAACGATATAAGTCAGTTACTTTATGCATCGATTTGCTATAAAATGCACGACGCACCAGTTTGAATGCAGTCGTAAGTCTTACTTTTTCAACACTCACTCATTCTAATTGCCAATATAAGCATCTTACTCTGCGCAAAGAAGTTGCGATTCACTGGTTGCCGCGCTGTCGACAACTTACATACATATATCACACTACATTTATTTTATGGGTTATGTAACTTAAATTAAAAATTGATGATTTTTGATTTAAAAATAATTATATCATTAAACACTTTATCCAAAAGTATGTTAGTATTGATACAGATTAAATCAGAATCATACATCACAATGAACTTGATTTGAATAAAATGATGTAAATTAATATATTTAGTGTTGCATTATTTTACTACACACATTTTTTTTCATAATAACTTGTACCTTTTTTATGATGTAACTATAATTGTACCAGTTTTCACAAAGATGAATAGAAATACTAATAAATGTTTATTAATAAAAGTGTAATTATATCAGTTTGTACTAATTTACGTTTAATTAAATATTTAGATTGTGTAATAGGAGTTACTTGCATTTGTATTATTATACATTAAGGAAATAAAAATATTTGTTCAGTTCACTTTGATATTAATCAAAATGTATTATAATACACATTTTTTTTTTTTTTTTTTTACGTGGGGGAATGCATGACGCATACCGCTCCGCGGGGGCGGGCGGAGGGGTTATGTCGGACTCGCCGGGGTAAAATAAGATGTTGAAAAGATGAAGTACTTCCCGGAATACCGACTAAACCTACCACGGTGTTCCTCGACAAAACCACTATCGACGGGGCCGCGCGAATCACTTTCGCATGCGGTCGCGACCCCGCCGAGGTTTCGGCCCGCCGTATGAAACGGCAGGCCACTACACGAAAGACCTACCCTATTGGCACTTCTACACTCCCTACTGTCCCCCCTAGAGGGGAGACGGACTCGACATAGAGGCGCGCGTGGGAACACGCACGCCGCCTCTCGGACCTGGTGCTGAACGGATGGCGGGCAGGCCCACAAAGCCCGCCACCCCCAGGTCAAACCTCAGGGTGGCTGGAGGTCGTCCCGCGCCCTCCGGCGCCCGGCTCTGCGGTTGGGGAGAGGGTTCAAACGCTCCCTCTCCCGCTCCGCCGCCTCCTTGATGGAAATGACTTCCTCACAGAAGGAGGCGACGGCGTTCCACGACCTCTCGCTCCGGACCATAGACTGAACTACAGCCGGAAGCGAGAGGGCAACCAATCCGACTGCCGCGATCAATTCACGGCGCTGCGATGCCCAGGCGGGGCAAACCGCCAAAGTGTGCAGCGCCGTGTCCTCAACTACGTCGCGGCAGTCGCCGCAGTGGTGACAACCGGGCGTCTCTTGCCGGCGTATACGACACAGGAACTGGCCAAAACAACCGTGGCGAGTCATTACCTGTGTCAGCCGGAAGGTGAGGGCGCCATGGCGCCTCTCCAGCCACTCCTCAAACACGGGACTTACCGCCACGATCGTGGCGTGCCCGATTATAATACACATAGATTAACATAAAAAAACCTTAGTTAAAGCATTTTATAATAAAATTATCTTGCTCAATTTTCTCCTTAGAGGGACATAAATTAGACCAAAAAATAGCAAATTTTTTTACTGTTTAATATAGTGTAAAAATATTAAAACTGATATAAGTCAATATGTATCACTTTTCACTGAAAGTACAGATTTTGATGCTGGCATGCAGACACAATTTGTTTGTCATTGTATTGTATCTAGATATGGTTATATGTATATAGTATACATTTATATTATTAATAAAAATATATTATAAGTTAATTGAATAAACATGATATTAATGCTTTATTCAGGACGCTGCAGAAAAACGAGAATGCCTGAAATACTGCCTCCTAGGAACTATGTCTAATGTTGGTGATTGGGGCCATGAATATGTCAGGTATGTTGAATCTCTTACAAACTGTATATATATTTATAATTGTAATACAATAACAATGTAAATTTTAAGTTTAATATTCAATGTGCACATATTGTTTTTTTGATGCCATTAAGGCTTATCCCCTCATTTATACTAAATGAGTAGCATTAATATAAGCTGGTAGTATAGTATACAGCAAGCATTTGAAATACAATATTATATTAATATGTTGATAAAATGAATAAACTAACCTTTTCATAAATGTATGTCTTGCTTAACTGGAGTACTGCTGAAATATATTAAAATTAAAATGATAATCTATTTACTACAGATTTGTAAATACATATATACATATATTTATGAAGAAAATACAAACATAATGTGACTAACTAACTTCTTCACTAATTTGGCAATGATTTACACCATTGAACTTACTAACCAAATAACTGCCTTTCACCAGACAATTAGAAGGCGAAATAGCTGAAGAATGGAATATAGAAAATATGGATTCTCTCCTGGCATTGGTCCGTGATGTTATCTCGTTCGACATGAAGCACTCTGCTGAGATCCAGGCTTGTGATCTGTTGATGGAGATTGACCGCCTTGACCTTCTCACTCAGCATATGGATGGCAGCAACTACCCAAGAGTGTGCTTGTATTTGATTGGGTAAGGAACTTTTGAATATCTTAGTTAATTTTCTTTCTATTTGCATTGTCATTTTAGTTCTCCTTGTTGGTTATTGGTGTTAATATGAACATCTTCAGATTATGAGATCCAAGCGAGCAAGTCACTTCACTAGAAAGTCTAATTTGATATAACTTTGCAGCAATCTTAATTTGAAAATGTAGGCATGCTAGATAATTGTTTTACCATTGGCCTTATGGAATATACCAGCATGATTCTATAAAATGAAGGTAAGTTAGTAGTGATTGATTGAACTAGAGAACCATAATACCACACATCTTTAGTGTTTTATGTATATAAAACTAGTCAATATATTTATACATAATCAGTAACCAGCCATAATAATTCAATATGGGCTTTATTACAGCTGTGCAAGTTATGTAGTGGAGCCTGAGTCAACACAGATCCTCCAAGGAGTTCTAGACACATACATAAAGTTTGGAGAGTACCCTCGCGCCATGCTAGTCGCCATGCAACTGCATGACAAGGCTAAGTGTGAGGAAGTCTTCAATGCTTGCACTGATCTGTAAGTATGCCTTATTGTATTAATTATAACAATTTATTTAAATTGCAATTTGTTGGTAAGACTACTTGTATATTATTTCACTAATTAAAATCATTAGTAATACAATGTTTCAAAACTATGCAGAAGAAGGAAATTATCCTTCCTGTGCTGAAATAGATATTGTATTTCAGCACAGGAATAAAAAAAAACTAATGTGTTGGTTACATTAGTTTTTAACTCAAAAAGCATGGTTAACTTAATTGTGTGTGTTACAAGTGCTTAATTTTGCTCTTCGCATATTATAATAAAAATGTTAAAGGACTCTTTGCACTTCATAAATACAAACAAAAATATAATCAAAGGATTGCGTGAGAAAAAGAATAATGGATGGTATTCTTTTTGTCTAGGATCCCATATCTCTTTAAAAGATCCATACACTTCAATTAAATGAACCGATCTTTCGTGGTCCATGTTTGTGCGCAGAAATACCGGAAATACGTCCAAACACAAATACTGACGAATGTTTACTAAGAATGTTCGTGCGCGGCAGGTAGGCAGAACCGCAGAAGCGTTCGCGCGCGGTATTCGTCCAATCACAGTGCGGCGGACCGCGCACGAATGCCACTCGATGTTTGGACACACCTTAAGAGTTTATAAGAAAGGAACAATTTTTGCGGGCTTTTACCATTAGGATTTAGTACATGCTAGGTTTTACCAGTGACCGTTAGTAAATGTTGGTTTTGGGAATAAAACAACTAACCTAACCTAACTGGAGACGGTGAGAGATGGAACAATGATCAAAACGACATTTTTTTTTTAGTACTATAGTGTACCCTATATTTTGAACATTCGATGTATTGAGTGTACGATATATTAAAAGTATTGTTACGCCCAGTGACATCTCTCGGCATTGGGGGAAAGACTCGGCAGTTCCGTCTAATAATTTACACCGCCATCTATTGACATCTTACGGAACTGCGTAATACGGTACGAGAATCTTAGAGAGAATGCTGGTACTTTCTCGAATCATCGTGCTGTTTACACGCCGAGTAGGGCGTTGCTGGAAAGCTCTAGAAGCGCTTTGCCCGCGTATAAATAGGGCGCACGCGCACCGCCGAGTCAGTTTACAATCGTAAGCGATCAAGTGTTCATCGAAGCGAACGGAAGCGGAAATACTACGGAGTTTGAAGCAGTACAGTGAAAAAGTGTGGTATAGTGTTTGTTGTGTTTTAAATTTAATTGTGTGTTTGAATAAAAGTGTTTTAGTCGGTAATATTGTTTATATTCTTATCCGTCGAACCCAGCACGTAACAGTATGATTTATTATCCATACAATGTTATGAAAGTTCGAGTATTTAGACGTTCAACTTATAGTGGTCGATCAATAGATATTCGATTATTTGGCTTTCGAATTGGCATAGTACACCCGAGTTTCAACATTTACCGTGTGTTTGAGGCAAATCCTAAGATTTAACAAGTGAATGGTGGTAAAATTTCGAAATAAACGATGATCATAGAACGGTTCGGACTTTTACCATTAAGAGTTGGTAAATCTTAGGTTTTACTGGAAAATTTTAGGATTTACCATAGTTCGGGCTTTAACAATAATATAAACATGAAATCCTAATCAATAAAATAAATTAAGGCACAAAGACATTACAAGTTTTTTACTATTTCTTTTATTTAGGTTGGTCAAGAAACAACTGTGCTACATGCTCGCGCGCCAGTACATACCGTTAGATGTAGACGATGAAGATCTGCGCACTATTCTTCTAAACGCACACATCAACGACCACTTCCTCAGTTTGGCTAGAGAGGTGAGACTCCTTCTAATTTTTATGTGCTGAAAAGCAGCCTGGCCCTTTTTAGGCCGGAGTTTCGAAATGCAACTCGTGATCCCATCGTGTTACAACTCGTAAACATTTGAACAATCTGGGACAAAAGTAAAACCAAAGTACTTGATACTATGTAACACTATAAATTACACATAAAAGTTACTAAGGTTATATTAATTTTAACTTATCTACATTACAATAATTGCCAACAAATGGCTAAATTAAAAAAAAAACTTTCTTCTAGCTTGACATTATGGAACCCAAAACGCCTGAGGAAGTTTACAAGACATGGTTGGAGTCTGCCGGCTCAGCGCTGCGGCCATCTCTTCTCACAGAACACCCAGTTGACTCGGCCAGACAGAACCTTTCCGCCACCTTCGTGAACGCGTTTGTAAATGCGGGCTTTGGACGGGATAAACTTGTTACTACTGAGGATGGCAATAAATGGATGTACAAAAACAAGGACCATGGTGCGTATTTTTTAATTATTTAGTAATTATGACTGTATTACAACTGAAGCCAAACAAGGGTATTTATATTAATATTATAAATGCTAAAAATGTCTTATCAACAGATAAGATTTATTTTTCCAAAATATATAATAATAATAATAATTAACAAATACACTGAACTAAAAGAAGAAATAACAAGAATTTGGAAAGTGAACAAAGTTTACATTGTGCTGATTGTAAAAAATCCACCACCGGGGTAATCCCAAAATATTTACACCATAGTCTTAAATTGCTCGACCTAACACCAAATACCTATATTAACATTCAAAAAGCAGCTATATTAAACACATGTAGAATAGTACGAAAATTTATGCAGAGTGATAAGACCGAAATGAAATGACCGCATCATACAGAACAAAACGCTCTTATTATATCTTAGATGGCGGCTACTTAGTGTCAACCCGTAACCGTCATTAAAACACCGGCTTACAGCCGAGTATTAAAACAATCCCCATATAATAATAATAATCATTTATTCAACTTAAATTGGTACAAATTGATACAGAGCTTAGGTTACATTGTAAAGGTATTATATAAGGGGTGCCTGTACTAGGGTAAACCTGTGCCACAGGCATTAAGGGCACATACTATATAATATAGATATAAATTCTAAAACAATACTTATAAAACATTATTCTTTATATATAAAAAACTTACGAATTATATTATAAACTAAGTGATTACTATGACTACTTAAAGAGCTATTTTATTGCATAACACTTATTGAACAACAGTCATCAAATTTTCAGTTTGTTCGTAGTTCAAGGTTTGTAAATATTGTTAAACTAATTGCTTAGTGTTAACATAATTTTTGTCATAAATCGCAGTTATTTTGTTTATATTATTATAAAGAAAATAACCTAAAAATGCAGAAAACCTATTGGTAAAAATATACTTAGATTGAGACTGAGTAGTATAAACGACATCTTTCTGACGTTTAGTGTTAGTAAGTTCCGGGTTATAATCAAGAGTAGTATGTTGTTTTAGTACAGTGTGCATTATAAAAAGCTGCCGGACTGTTAGTACTTTAGAATTTTGATACAAAAGGCAAGTGGGGCAGCGAAAAGGTCGATGTGTAGCTACTTTTAGGAGTGCACTTTGTGCTTTTTCAATTGGAAGAATAACCGATTTTGCGATGCCTCCCTATGAGGTAATACAGTATTGAATAATGGATTGGCACAATGTTACAGTCTGCGAAATAACGCAGTTTTTAAAATATGAATATTAATTTACGTAGTCTGCTTGACAAAGCGGCTACGTGTTGTTTAAATGAAAGAGTGTGATCTATTATACCCCCAGATATTTAATGTTAGTTGCATTATGGATTGCAGAACATGTACAATCATCAATTATGGTGTTGTTACAATGGTGTGCATATAGTCGAATATTACTTAAATGATCTTGTTGATTGCGCATGTTAAACTTAATGAATTTGGTTTTATCAGTATTTAATGTAAGCAAGTTATTTCTAAGCCATTTATTAACCACATCGAACCCACGCTGGGCATTTTTAAGGACTGCCTCATTTGTGTCGGCGGGGAAGAGAAGAGCGGTGTCATCTGCGTCCGAAACGATTTTGCCGCTAGGTAAACATAAGTTACAAAGATTGTTAATGTATACCAAAAATAGAGTATATCATCATAATTAGACACCAAGTTCTGTTATTTATAATCATAATCATTTATTTGTGGCACATAATGTTAGAATACAGTTCTTACGACTATCTATTCTTCTTGATTTTGATGAAAGTTGTTATGGAGTTAAGTGATTACTAGAACCCTGAGGTTGGTAATCCACAAATTTTGAAAACTTTCCCAATAGTGTTACTTCTTTCAGTAGCATAAACCACGGTCAAATATACCACATAATTTTAAAAAACATATTTCGATGATGTTGCAAACAATCTCTTTAAAATCGATAACTTTTGTGTTTCACTAGGCATGTTATCAGCGGCCGCATCCCTGGGAATGATTCACTTGTGGGACGTGGACGGTGGTTTGACCCCTATCGACAAGTACCTGTACACAACTGACGAACACATCAAGGCCGGCGCATTATTGGCTCTGGGCCTCGTCAACTGCGGAGTGAGGAACGAGTGCGATCCCGCGTTGGCTTTACTCTCCGACTACGTGCTGCATTCAAGCTCGAATCTTAGGATTGGCAGTGTTTTGGGTAAGTGCATATTCATTCTTGTAGTTGTATGAAGGATTTTAACTAGACTTTATATTTATTTTTGCTTTTGTTTTAAAAAAGACACTGCACTAGGAAAAGTCCTGTGTCCTCACAAAAATTCAAACAACGACAAAGAAAACTCAGACCCGGAACAACCATTTGTGGTGGATCACACAAATTTTTGTCCCGTGTGGGGAGCTAACCACAATACTCGGCGCGGTGGCAGCAGCGAGGAGACCACTTAAACCATTATTTTAGCTGTATGAAGGATTTTTCCTAGACTTGAACAACATATGTTTATAAGCTTGGCCCGTGCTATAGGGCTGGGCATCGCGTACGCGGGCACGCAGCGCGAGGACGTGCTGGCGCACCTGCTGCCCGTGCTGGGCGACGCCGCGGCGCCGCCCGAGATCTGCGCGCTGGCCGCCGTGTCCTGCGGCCTCATCGCCGTGGGCTCCTGCAACGGCGACGTGAGTGCTCGCCCAAACAGTACTAGCTATAGTCTACCTACACTAGCGACAATTCAGCCATAAACTTTTAGTTAACCCTTTCAATGACCAAAACTCACACTATGACAACAAAAAAACATTTGTGTGTTATGTGTGTGCACCCACATTCGAATTAAAATCCCTTATCATACGACTCTAATGTGACTTCTCGGCACACGATTGATCTTTTGTTGCACTTATGTATAGGAAACGGATTAGTGGTATAACAATGGTTGCGTTTACAGGTCACCTGCGCTATTATTCAACGATTAATCGACGACAACAAAGACTTACATACTTCTACTTACGCCAGGTTCTTGCATTTGGGATTGGGATTGTGTTTCTTAGGTAAGAAATCCATTTATTTACTAGTTATCTAAAGCAGTAGTTTTAATATTGTTTTGTTTACTGACAAAAGCATGCAGCTTGTCTTATAAGTGGTAACCTTATTGTATCGATGCTTGTATCGATGATTACTGTGTTCCCTGATTATTTCGGCGGTTACCAAATTCTCCTTGAGGACCTCTGCAAAAACTATTGACTGCAAAAACACAAAAAAAAAATGATGTTTGTTTTTTTGTGAGATAGACATTACATAGTTGGAACTGTTCCAGATTTTAAAGTTGGATTTTACATTTCAAATTGCATTGGTTTTCTTATATTTTGTATGATTGCGTACTACGGTTTATACGACGACTAGATTTTGCCCGCGACTTCATTCGCTCAGGAACAGAGCTTTTTTCTGAATGAAAGGTACCCTATGTCCCTTTCTGCCCGCGACAACGTGTATGCAAGGATTAATAACGAGTATGGAATACCAAGCAGTTAAGGCGTGAAACCGTAAGAAACAAACTCACATTCGCATTTATAATATTAGTTAGGATAGTGTATATGTGTGCTGTGCGCAGGGTGCAAGGAGCGCACGGAGGCCACGATGGCGGCGCTGGAGGTGCTGGCGGAGCCGCAGCAGTCGCTGTGCCAGACCACGCTGTCCATGTGCGCCTACGCCGGCACCGGCGACGTGCTCGTGGTGCAACAGATGCTGCACATCTGCTCCAAGCACTACGAGACTGATGTACGAACGCGCCTAGCTTTATACTTCCATCCCTTTTTTTCTTACTTGTGTTTTCACAAAATTGCTAGATTTTTGCCGCGGCTTTGCTCGCTTAAAAGTAGGTTAGAATATGTAAGTAACAGTACCATTTTTGTTTAATAAAATGTTGCCCATGTTATTCAGTGATAATATACCTTTGTAATGGTGAAAGAATTTTAAAATCGGTTGATTAGATTTTCCTCTTTATATTATTAGTATGAATTGGTAAGAGCAGAACCCGGCACGCCTTCTAGAACCGCCTACCTCAACTATTGTAATAGAAAAATATTGAAAATATCGAACTCCTCTGGATAGGGACAACCGCGTCGTGGGATCCGGGGGTATGATACCGGCGCGGCATATGTGAGCAGTCCAAGAGTGCGTGGCGAGTTTCTCACTTACCAATTATTTTATTGTAATGGATTGCCGCCAAGATACGCCTAATTTGATTCAATTTGTCTTTTTCAGTAAACAAATATAGCGCACTGATAGCTAGAGACAATATATAGAGACAAAGTATCATCTTTCTTGTTTTAAAATTCTTCAAATATAGTCTGAAAACAGTTACTGAGTCATTTTTATAGTGAATCTGTTGTTTGCCATACAATAGTGTGAAAATGGACTATAGATTTACTTCAGCTCTAGTTTTCTTAATAATGTTAACGTTTAAATTATGTAATCAACTTAATTCTAATTATTAAGAAATGATAATATTGTCTTCTCTTTACGCGAATGTTATTCATTAAAATTAAACTACTATATATCTACGGATTTTTTCGCGTTGTTCATTTAACACCTTATGACAGTTTTCAAAATTATGAAATAAAGTGTTAAATAAACCACGCGATAAAATCCGTATATAATAGTTTAATTTCAATATTTAGAAATCAATTCGTCAGATTAAAAAATATTTTTGTGTTAGATTGATTTAGTATAAGTCGTATGACCACATTATTATGATTTAAACGGCGTTAACCCACTGATTAAGGCATCGGAATTGTGTTTGAGGTTCGTACTTTCGATCGACACTCAGGATGTGAGCGCACTTTTAGTTACAGTAGTTTTTGCTCATATAATTTATATGGCTGTTATTCTTTTATGAGACTGCACTTTAATATCTGCATATAACAAAAACACTAAAATAAAAACCAAGTGTATTTTACGTGAGAAAACCTACAAGTAAAATCTAATCATTAATATCTGGATTGCAGAACGAGCAATCATCCACCGAAGACACAGCTTTCAAGAAACAAGACAAGAAGGATGCCAAGGAAAGTAGTAGCAGCACCTCGGCCGGCAGCTCTAAGGACGACAAAGGCAAAGGTACATTTAACATACTTATAACGCTTACTCATTTCTATTGAATATGAAGCGCTCATAGCCAGTTGCACTCACTAATCAGTAAACGATTAGCGAGGTTAAGCAACGTTGGGTGCGGCACAGTCTATAGATAGGGGACCGCTTAGTGGTATTTCATCTGAGCGTCTCCGTGCTTCGGAGGGCACGTAAAAAGTCGGTCCCGATTGTTGTCAAATTGACAGCAGTCGTTAAGCTATGTCAGAGGCCTACGGGCGGCGTAAACAACTCTTGACGACAGGTTGGCCACTAACCACACGAAAAGAAAAAAGAAGAAGAAATTTCTATTGAGTAATTCTATTTTTCCCTTACATGATAAGTGTCCAGCAGGATAAGATAGGGTCTCTTCAATTTAAGAGCCAAGCACTTATCGTTGGAGACTCTTTAATAATGTTCTATCTTCAGCCAGCGCTTTGACTTCTTGATACGACGTAACTTTTACCTTTTTTTTCACTTGATCTATGAACGTCCTCCTTGGCCTTCATCTTCCCCTTCTGCCTTCTATTTTCCCTTCCAAAATATTTCTTATAAAAGTGTCATGTCGTATCAAGTGGCCCAACATTTTTCCTCTTCTGTTCTCTATTGTTTTTAGAATATGTCTCTTTTCCTTTACCATATTCAGAACTTCATTTGTTTTTCTTTCAGTCCAACTTATTCTTTCCATCCTACGCCAACACCCCATTTCAAACGCTTCTAATCTCTCTTTGTCCCTTTGTGTCAATCAAGATAGGGTCAGCGGCCCAAAAAGGTAATTTGAAAATAACTTGTGTGGTAACATTACCGAGGCACAAACTTACCATTGACACAATTTCAGCCTCTCATTTCGCTGCATTCTGGAGATAATTGATCAAATAGACACTAGAGCGGGTATTTTTCAAAACTGTTATTTCCAAAAACTATTGCAGCTACACTAATGAAACAAAAACTATTCATTAGAAGTAATATTAGTCTACATTATATATTGTTTATAGAATTTTATATTGAACTTTCTACAAAAATAAACAAATGAACGATAAAGATGGATAAGAAAATCAATAAAGCCGACATTAAATCATACGTAGGTAAAATAAAGTGTAATAAAAAGTGGTTAAAATTTACCTGGTTATGATCTTGAGATTCAATGTCTCGTAATATACCAGAAATATCTGAAATACTTATAGCTATATTTTCTGATAGCCCGGATATATTTAAAAATGATGATAATGCACTGACATCTAAACATACAACTGGCTTTGAAGGAACTTCGTTCCGTTGTACGTCACCCAATAATTTTACCTCCACTACTTCCACCTGTTTACCCATTTGATATTTGTTGTTATCCTAAAAAAACGAACTAAAAAAATCTGAGTATCTTTTTCACCTTGCCAAGGGTGAAATATAGGTTTGAATTTTTTAAAGGGTGGTCTATATCAATTCCGTCGTCTCTTTAGACAACAAATACAAGTGTTATATTTAAACTTATATTATGAAATCATAAAGTATGTACTTTAGGATTTTTTTTAAATCACCGCTACCTGCCAAAACCGCGAGCTAGTAGTGCTAAATGGTGTTAATTGATGTTTCAAATCGAAGCCAACGTGTCAACAAGTTTTTGGTATTTGGGGCCATAGAGTGACAATAGGCTACTAGTGCGGGAAGTTGAAAACGTAAGTATGTTAATCGGATGGCAATGCAATAATAGTTTTTTTTTATAAAAAGCTTAGATACTAATTTTCAGGTCGTTATCGTCAGAAACTGCCAACTTCCATACATATACTTTCAAACCCCATTTCACCCGTTTAGGGAATGAATTTAAAAAGAAATTATGTCTTGTTTCAAATCAGTGGTTTGGGCTGTGTGATGACGAATTAGCCAGGACAAACTGATGTTTAGAAGATAATATTACAAATACAAATATTGCTTGTGCCTTCGCCCGGGAAGAATTCGGTTTGGGTCACCCTATATTCTACCCATTTACTTATTATATCAGCCTCGAAATGAAAAAAATTTGTATAGAAAGATTACAAAATAGCTAAAAATTCCTTACGTCCTCTTGAATATTTTTTTCTGAGTCGCATTTTCTCTACTTGTAGTGGTATTAGGTGATTTTATAATCCTTGACAATTATCCTCTGATTCGTATTCGGAGAATCATATCATTTCATCTGATCGTGATATATCTTCTTTACGAATTTTAATGACAGAAATAGTGGATACGACAGATTAACTTCCTGATGCTTGATCAGACACATAATCTAAAGGGTTAACAAACCCTACAGAATTGGCTGCTTTATCTCTAAATATTGATTTATCTTCTATATAAAATTCTCGTCTCACAATGTTAGTTACCATACTCCTCCGAAACGGCTTGACCGATTTTTATTAAATTTTATATGCATACTAGCTGTTGCCCGCGACTTCGTCCGCGTGGACTTTAATTTATTACCCAATACCTACTTTTAATTTGTTATCTAATTTTAATATATAAAATTACAACTAAAGAAATTAATAAGTCTAGTAGTATAGTGCGACCTGGCTGACGTCCATTCTGATACAGTATCGACGTTTGTCAGACAAGTGGAATGTATTAAAATATGATAAATAGTAATTAAGTATATAATATTATCTAGAATTTAAGTACATATATATAAGTATATTAAAATTATATAAGTAATAGATGTTGATACAGAAAACTTTTTGCATGTGGTGTTTACCTGTAATTGGTTGTGCAGTTAGATTTAAGACACAAATACTTGTATGTTCCGATCTATATTATATCTGTAACAACTGTTGGTAAACCTTAATAAAAAAAAATAAAAAAAAATAAATAGTTAGCTATATATATAGCTAATACTTAAAAACTACGTACTATATCTAAAGAATTATATCTTTTGAATGAAATGTCCGATTTTAATAATTTAAAACGTATTTTACGTGTATTGAAACGGTCTTTAATAAAATATCATTTAATGGGATAAGGATTAATACAGAGGTATGAATAATGGTTTGATTATAGTCGGCACTTTTATCAACTTTTAAAATGTAAAAAAGTAGTTATAGTAGCATAACTACAGTAGTTGGACATATGGTATCGCGGACTTTTTTGTAGATATTGATACATTCTATAATACTGTAGACCATTTTTTTGTTCTATCATCAATAATTTCCGCAGCGCACGTGATGACAGATTTATATGACTAATTTTTCACACCTTGGGTTATATTATTGCATTTTTATTAAGGATCCCTATTTTTTTTGAAAATGTAGTATAGCCTATGTCACTCATTGAAGAGGCAGCTTTCTAATGGTGAAATAATTATTGAAATCGGTCCAATAGTTTTTGTGTGAAAACATTACAAACATACATACAAAAACACAAATGTTTCCTCTTTATAATATTAGTTTAGAAGTTTAGATTTAGAAGGTCTGAGAAACGCCTACTATCTATTTTTCATACCCCTTAGTGATAAAGTAAACATAAAAAAAAGAAAAATTACTTTTGACAGAACGAAGACTGTCCGGGCAGCTAGTTTTCTATAAATTTTGATACCATTGAGTGTTGAAATAAATATACGTTTTTTGCGGCATAAACGTTCATAAGTATAACTGAGTATATGCCTCCACGCGTTCCCGTGATAAAGGGTCTTGGCAGGCAGACGGATGAACGGACAGACAGACGGACAAAAAAGTGTTCCTATATGGGTTCCGTTTTTGTCTTTTTAGGTACGGAACCCTAAAAACGATCAAAATCGGATCATCCATTCATGAGTTACGATGCCACACATACAATGACATAATCAAACCATACAACAGGTCACAAACTAAAAATATAGGGTTATTTTTTATGACCCCAGATAATGTGGGACCAAAACTGAAATCGCGAAAAAAATTGGCTGTTCCATACGTTTTGATTAAATATTTTTCGCGATTTCATCTTTAGTCCCATAATAAAAGTTGTTTGTTTTCATGAGTAGAATAATCCCTAAAATTATTTGGGACGGTAAAAAAATAACCCTGTATAACACAGTATCGGTACCTAATATGCGTTCTATTTTGATTTTGTAGTAATTTTTTTACTAATGTTTGTTTATATTTTCGAATGTAAAAGTACTTTCTTACTTTTTTATAAAAACCGGTGAATTTGAAAGTCTAAGCATATTAGTTTTTGAACGTATCCATCAGTCCTGTGAGAACGAGACAAACTTACGTGGTATGGCTATAACTCTGTCACTTTCACTCAAAAGGCGTTTTTAGGGTTCCGTACCCGAAGGGTGCCAACGGGACCCTTTACTAAGCCTACACTGTCCGTCTGTTTGTCAGCGGGCTGTATCTCGTGAACCGTAATAGCTAGAGAGTTGAAATTTTCACAGAATGTGTGTTGCTATTGCCTCTATAGCAACAAATAACATAAACGTGCGGAACCCTTCGTATGTGAGTCCGACTCACACTTGACCTGTTTTTAATACCGATCAGAGACAAACCTCGGTTACTCATTCACTAATAACGATTTAAACTCGGCTCAACTTCAAGAATGTCATGGTACGATAGAAAGTGATTCAATTTAGGAACCTAAACTCAACTGCCTCGCGTTTGAATAGTTATTGTAAAGTTGATGGTAGCCTTCCTGGTCCTATTGTTATTTAAAACGCATAGTAAGTACGTTCACATACCTAAACACAATCACAAATTCACAACTCTTTTTTCGTCCGAAGTTAAAAACTGGTAGGTAGGTACTAGGTAGTTAAGTAAGTCCTTAGGTATCATAATGTGAATACCTATTTATTACCATACGTATCGATCATGGACGAGGGGGTGCCGAGTTTCTAAATATATAGATAATCAAATATGAATATGGATAATAAAATACTTACCATCATTTTCTGATTGGTCCATGACAAATGAACAAAATAACACAAATTCACTCACACGATAACAACAACCCGCGCAAACGTCTATCCGCAATAAAATCTGTGAGTGAAGGTAGTTCCCAAAGTTTGATCCTCAAAAGCAGCAGCTAACGAATCTTTCTTACCTTAATACTCTAACGAAGTAAACTATTGGGTTCTCTGTCACACGCAGAACGCTACGTTGCCGCTTTGTGTTCGAGTGCCTATTCTTCAATTTTGGCTCCGGATCCACTTAGTCTAAGTAAATGTCGCATATTAGTTAAATATACTCTGGATCTAAGAAATCATATTCAGTATGATTTTTTCGACCGTTGATGGATCAACAAATATTGGTCGAATCGCTGACGAGTATGTTGAAAACCTGTAAGTGCAGATCTACCGATATCACACGCGCATCAAGGACAGATCAAAGTATATCAGTTTGCGCGACGCAGAGCTGAGTATACACGTAAAATAGGCGGATCAACAATTGTTCTAACTTCTCACTGACTCAACATTTACCGTTAAAGGCTAATTATATATATACATATTAGATATGGCGCCGTTGTATATCTACAAACATTTTTGCCATATTCTATCGCCTTCGACTTCACAATCACCCAATTATTCAGGACTTCACAAATACATAAATCACACAGCAATCACATAAATATGCCATTAGGCGGATGAACAAGCACTCAATCGATTTTAAATTTAAATTAACGTCGTGAGTTGCTGAGGCCAGCCGGCGCTCAAAAACATATTTAAATATTTCTAATTATTTCTGGCATTCAAGCAATTGACAGGATTTGTTTAATTTTGTCCATAGGCAAGTCTTCAAAGGACAGCAAGAACAAGGAGAAGGACAAGGAAAAGGAGGCCAACAAGGAGCTGTCATCCGTGCAGGCCGTCGCCACGCTCGGTGTCGCCGTCATCGCGCTCGCAGAGGAGACCGGCGCCGAGATGTGCACCAGGATATTCGGACAACTGGTATATTACACACTTCTAAATGCCTGTGTTTTACCCCCATGCACACACATACACACAGATATAAATACGCAAATATATCCCAATAGATTCTGCCCGCATCTTCGTTTGCGTAAATGTAGGTTAGTAACAGTACCTTTTTATGGGTGAAAGGTACCCTATGTCTTTTTCAGTTTCCCTAATAACGTGTATGCAAAATGTTATGTTGGTCGATGAGTTAAAGCCTGAAAACGCAACAAACATATTCACATTATAATATTAAGTTATTTAGGCTTTATAAAGATTATAATTAGATAGATGGTTATATGTATTTCACTTGGTTAACATATTATTTAATTCTAGTTGAAGACTTTGGTGCTGAAAGTCCGAATACAGGCCTAGTCTACGGTTATAGATGCTTAAATTATTTGTATCTAAATAGTAAGGCCAAATTCTTAGAAACTGGTTCTTTTCCTATTTTTTACACGATAACAGAACCTTGATGCAATGCTATCTGTGTCTCCTGTGGCAAATAAAATAGAGATAATGGTACCAATTCTGTTGCCACAAAGCTCTCCTAACTTAACCAAAAATCACTACAATTTAGTTTAATCCTGTCAAACGACATTTCGTATTCTAAAATCTTTAAAATTGACAGATACTAAACTTATTTAAGTTCGACAGGATTAAAATTGGTTTAGTTACTCAATTTAGTCCTTTCTGCATTCTGCTGTACAGCCTAAACGTCAAAAATGATTTAAAATTAGAAATATCAAACTAATATTAGATGATATCTGAAAACATGATACGAAGTTTAGTTTTCCTAGAGATTTGGTAGTCGAGCCTTAAACAGTGGAATTATATATATTATAATATATAAAATAAATTGTAAACAATAATAAAATATGTATAATAATAATATATAAACAATAATAATTAAATTAATAATAATTAATTTATTAAATAATTAATATTATAATAGTGGTGGACATATAATTAGAAACACTTGCGACGTATTTCTTATTATACAAGGCACATTGCCGTAAAACTTTTGTTTTTGGAAATAAATCAACAAAATGCATAGAATACGTACAACAGCTTATAATTCTTTTAAAAACAAATAAGTATCCGAGTTTACAACTACCATTTAGATATTTAGTTACGTACAAACAACTAAACGCCATTTGCAGTACCATCCGTCATGGACAAGTAACTAGAAACAATAAAGAAATGAGGCAAAAATCAAGTTATTAATTAATTAATAATGTCCTCCAGACCAAATTTCGGCCACGGCGGCCAGTCTTAACAGAGACTGGCCATCTGCGCTGGAGATATTATAGTGCACAAGTGTGTGCGCAAACACAAGTGCACTCTCTGTTCCCTAACTCTCATGATCCGATGGGACGGCAATCCGACACGACCGAAGAGAGATCAGGCGCTGGACCAACGGCTTTACGTGCTTTCCGAGGCACGGGGGCGTCTAACACCGCCAACTTCCTAACTCCGGGCTGCTATTGAGATTTCTTTACAGAAGAACCCAATACCTTTTTGTTGGCCCGACCCGGGATTCGAACCCGAGACATCATGCACAGCAGTCGCATTCACTACTACTGCGCCACGGAGGCAGTTAAAACGTGTTTAAGTTATTAACGTGTTAACGTCATCAATTTCAAATTATTTATGTATAAAATTATGTTTGGTTTACTAAATTTCTTCAAAATTAATATTTAGTTGCATAGATTTTGTCAGCTTTTGTCAATGACAGCTCTGCAACGACGTGACATTGATTCAAGTAATTTCATACATTTATCGAGTGGGATCGAGTTCCACGCTTCAACAAAGGCTTCGTAAAGTTCATTTTGACTGGAATTACGTTTAACAGAGACTTTTTTTTAACGACGTACCACAAATTTTCAGTTGGATATAAATCGGGACATATTTGCAGGCCAGTCTAACATGGTAACACGTTGCTCACTAAGAAAGGATTTAAACACTGTGGGCCTTATGTTTTGGGTCGTTATCATGCTGAAAGATCCAGGTCACAGGCAAATGATCGTCGGTGTAGGGAATCATTGTCTCTTCTAAGATGTTTTTGTATTGAAATTGATCCGTTATACCTTTAACCTTACGGACGGGTCCAACTCCGCAACCAGAAAAACATCCCCATACTTTAATGTTACCACCGCCGTGTTTGACTATGCTCCTCGTGTATTTAATATCAAAAGCATGGTTTATTGGACGTCTAACGTACGTTTGCCGTCTGAATTCACTATATTTATTTTTGTTTCCTCGGAGAATAACACTTTTTCCATTCTCGTACGGTCCAGTTAAGATATTTCTTTGCAAATAATAATCGTTTCTCTCGGTGTTGTTTGGTAAGAAGCGCTACCTTTCGAGAAACCCTCCCGAACAATTTAGCTTCCACTAATCTGCGGCGTACAAGTTTCGAGGAAATGTTTCTTGGGTCATCAGGTGGAAAAACTTTATTTCTAATCTCGTTGGAGCCTTTAAACCGATTTTGTTTAGCAACACGTATTATTTGCAAATCTTCCCGGGGAAACGTTTTCCTCGGACGAGCCTTTCTAACAACACTTTTAGTAGTTCCGTTTCTTTTATAATGAGCAATAGCGTTGAAAACTTTCTTCACAGAACATTCTAAATGATTAGCAATTCTTCTATAAGACCACATTCGATCTAAATGTAATTTAACAATTAATTGCCTAGTTGACTCGTCACAACTCTTATTTTTACCCATTTTAACAAAACTAACATCGGTACACGTAATTCCAAATTGACGTTTAATTGCCGCCGAAACTACAGGAAAAGCGTAGAAAGAGGTATTTTTTAAATTTCAAACATTGGACTAACCATGGATCCTGTTTCTAATTAGTTGTCCAAGCGGCCAAAAATAGAAATTCAACTATCATTCATATTTAAACTCTTTTAATAATTAAAGATGGAACAGATTTCTTTTTTTTTTATATTTTATGAGTTTTTTAACTCATTGGCTATATTCTGGCATAGTTTATAGTGATTTAATCTATATATTTTTTACTCGACGATAGTTCATTATGTGTTTACCTAAGTTTTATGTACTGTTTCTAATTATATGTCCACCACTGTATATAATTAAAATATAACATAAATTAAAAAATATAACATAATAATTAAATAATGCAAATTAATTAATACTTAATTAATTAAATTATATATTATTACTAATAATAATATTTTAATATATATAATAATAATAATATATTGTAAATATTAATATGTAAAATAAATTGTGTTTTTAAGAGTTCGAAAAACTTATACAACAGCTTTGTCCGTCCATCCGTCCGTCCGTCTGTTATACAACTAGAGCTAGAGGCTCGCGGTCAACGCCATTCGACTGAGCATAGTCGATATACCCCCGGAAATGACTATGACCTTTGACCTCTGACCTCAAGGTCAAGTGATACCATTTTTTCGAACTCTAAGTTTTACGGCAATTCATGACCGTTTCTCACTTGTATAATATGTGTAAACAATTATTTTCATACACTTCACAAAGCTCAAAAATATTATTTTATATTTATTTTCTTCATTCACTCTTTGACATTCATTCTGTAGTATTAAGTATTTTTAGTATCGGTATCACTGCCTCAGTTCAATTAAGGATTATCATAATCGAATTTGGTGCTGTCTAAACGAAATCTAAATTTAGTTCGATGGAACAGCAGAATGCCCGACACGAAATCTCTTAACTAAAATTAGAGAATTTTTAACTTATTTTAGTTTAGTGAAAGTTACGGCAGAATTAGCACCAATGTATCACTTGCTTCACTAAATTTACTTCATGTAAATGGGCCTTAAAATAGTAGTTGTCATTATTTTTGTAGATGCTCTTGTGATTCACAACTGAAACTGATGACAAGCTTTATTCGGATTCTTGTCCTTTTAGAAGCAGTTGGTTATCTATAAACATGTATGGTCATATTTGTGCAATACAATATTAGACATATCGCCATGTGTTGGACACAAAGCACATATCCACAAATAATTATTTCGAGTATGGGTGTTATTTGCGTCTGTTGTTTGCAAAGAGGGCGACACATAATCTATATAAATTAAAATCAATTGCCACGTGTATGACAGAGCATCACTTAAGAACGGCTCGACGACGACAATTCGAACAGTTTTATTAACCTCTGAGTCTTCTTCGAAGAGGTTAATGAAAACACTATGTGGGTCTGTGTGTCTGTCTGTTAGTGACCGGCATAACTCCGGAACCATTTGACCGATGTAGTTGTAACTTAGTGTGCAGACACCTTGGGGACATACCTCGCTCGAGTCTGAATATGTGCCCTGTGGGTCAAAAGACCTTCGAGATATAGGAGTCATTTCTTTTCATTACTTTTACATTTAAGACAAAGAGATTGAATCCTGGGTTTTTACACCCATCTCGTTTTTGTTGTATTTGTAATTGCTAGGACAAGGTTTGTAAGAACAAAAATTTGCGAAAAAGCCGTGGTTTGTCGAAAATTTAAATGGTATTATTATATAAAAAAAGTAGATTGTCGTTTTGCTATTGAATTTAATAACGTGAAATGTATTTTTATATAGATTGACAGGACAAAGATTGTCGGGTCAGCATGATTAAAAAAATACGATCAAACTAAATTGTTATGTTAAAGGGTCGTTACGGCGAGCCGGCAGTCCGTCGCGCGGTGCCGCTGGCGATCGCTCTGTGCTCCATATCGAACCCGCAGCTCGCCGTCATCGACGTGCTCAACAAGTACTCGCACGACTCCGACAACGACGTCGCTTACAACGCGATATTCGCCATGGGACTCGTCGGAGCTGGCACTAACAACGCCAGGTAACACATCTCACTGTCACTCCACACAGTCACTCATCGACGTGCTCAACAAGTACTCGCACGACTCCGACAACGACGTCGCTTACAACGCGATATTCGCCATGGGACTCGTCGGAGCTGGCACTAACAACGCCAGGTAACACATCTCACTGTCACTCCACACAGTCACTCATCGACGTGCTCAACAAGTACTCGCACGACTCCGACAACGACGTCGCTTACAACGCGATATTCGCCATGGGACTCGTCGGAGCTGGCACTAACAACGCCAGGTAACACATCTCACTGTCACTCCACACAGTCACTCATCGACGTGCTCAACAAGTACTCGCACGACTCCGACAACGACGTCGCTTACAACGCGATATTCGCCATGGGACTCGTCGGAGCTGGCACTAACAACGCCAGGTAACACATCTCACTGTCACTCCACACAGTCACTCATCGACGTGCTCAACGAGTACTCGCACGACTCCGACAACGACGTCGCTTACAACGCGATATTCGCCATGGGACTCGTCGGAGCTGGCACTATCAACGCCAGGTAACACATCTCACTGTCACTCCACACAGTCACTCATCGACGTGCTCGACAAGTACTCGCACGACTCCGACAACGACGTCGCTTACAACGCGATATTCGACATGGGACTCCTCGGAGCTGGCACGAATAACGCCAGGTAACGCATCTCCTCACTGTCACTCCACACAGTCATTCATTGACGTGCTCAATAAGTACTCGCACGACTTAGACAACGACGTCGCTTACAACGCGATATTCGGCATGGGACTCGTGGAGCTGGCACTAACAACGCCAGGTAACACATCTCCTCACTTTCACTCCACACAGTCACTCATCGACGTGCTCAAGGAGTACTCGCACGACTCAGACAACGACGTCGCTTACAATGCGATATTCGCCATGGGACTCGTCGGAACTGGCACTAACAACGCCAGGTAACATCTTACTGTCACTCGCATGACTGCGCGGATGACGTAGTGGTTTAAGTGGTCACTTCGCCATTGCCGCCGCGCCGAATGTTATGGGTTCGATTCCCACACGGGGCGATAATTTGTGTGATCCACAAATGGGTGTACCAAGCCTGGATGTTCTTTGTGTCTGTTGTTTGAATGTTTATAAAGTCCCCTTACTTCATACCAATTCTTTATTACAACTAATGTACATTATCTTCTTCGCGAATAATATATTTATTTATTTATACATCCAGTAGTTGTTATATTATTTCTATATAATTTAATAGCTATAACCATAAATAGTATGTATCTTATGTATCTTATGTGGGGGCCAGTCAGTGCAGACCGGCGACACTTCGACCCAGTGGGATCTTTTGTGTAGACACTCTCCCATAACGACTGCCATAGATGTTCATGGCAGCCATACCGACGGCTTAACGTGCTCTTCGAGGCACGGAGCAGGCGATAATTGTCAATCAATGCGCACATCATTTCGAAAAGTCATATAACTTCCGAAAGTCTGAGGTGCGCGACGTGGGTTCGAACCCGAGACTCTCTGCATTGCAGTCTGTTGGTCTCCCCACTGAGCTATCGCTACTCAGTGGGGAGACCAACCAATAAATACCATAAATAGTAACTAAATGGTCAACATAATATATGATAGCAAATACTTTTGAGTATAGTGAAAAGCCAATTTTTTTAGTATATTAATTGTTAATTAAACTTGACTGCGCGGCTGACGTAGAGGTTTAAGTGGTCGCCTTGCCATTACATTTCGCCAATGTTGGAAATTCAAATCCCAAACGGGGTAACTATTATTGGTGAGGTTATTGTTTCGAGACTGGGTATATATTATGTCCTTTAACCGGTCGTATTCCGCCGGCTCGCATACCAGCCGGCAGATTTGTACCCGTCGTAGGCCGGTGGCTCGCATGCGAGCCACCAAATTGGCGCCAAAACGCCGCGCGCCGCCTTCGCTTAAAACCGTATATTACCAACCTTACCGATCAAAACTGATTGCCTATTGGATACGAATAGCCGTACAAATCTGCCGGCTGGTATGCGAGCCGGCGGAATACGACCGGTTAATTGTAAGTTTTTGAAGTATCCTGCGATCCTCAGGAGCTGATAGCTAGAACGAAGTAGCTTATTATAAAAAAAAAAACCAAATTCACTGGATCAAAATGAGATGTGTGGTGGTCGACCGTCAACGATACAGCACTTCACAGACTTACTCTCATCTAGGATACGAAAGTTAATATTCGTTTTTAAAAACTTACGACACGTTGCAGATAAAAATCTAATTAAGATGGTTTACTTATCTTTATGCCAGCCAATACTTGCGTACTGCATTACGGCATGGGGTGGTACCAGCAAAACGGGTATGATTAAAGTAGAGAGAGCACAAAGAGCTATCCTGAAGGTAGCCCACTTCTTACCTTTCCTCTATCCAACCAGAGATCTTTATCGTCTTGCTGATGTCCTCTCGGTTCGCCAACTCTTTATTCTACAAGTTACTCTCAAACAGCATTCATCTCTCCCATTCGACAGTTCCACTTCAAGCAAGAGAATAAAACATAAAGTCTGTCAAACTATTAGTAATAGATGGTCGACAGCGTTCTCTAGCAAATTCTTTGGGTTTCTGGGGGGATATCTGTATAATAAAATAAATGGAGAGATCTCAATATACCATCTTAACAAGTCCAACTGTAAAAAATCTGTCACATCGTGGTTAAAGTCGCTTGGGTACGATGAAACCGAACAGCTTTTATATATAGCTGCATAATTTCTCGTCACACACACACGCACACACACACGCACACACACACGCGCGCACGCACACGCACACACGCACACGCACTAACACACGCACGCGCACACACACACACACACATGCACGCACACATGCACGCATTTCAACTCACACACACACACACACATACACGCATTTCAACTCACACACTCACATGGACACACACTCATACGTATACCCACTCACACATCTTCCAACATGACTGACATTCTCATCACGAACATACTACTCATACATATTCTTCCACCATTCAGAGCACGGAGAGGCTGGTAATCTGTAACACAGGACCTCCTAGTACAGAGACCAGTCTCCCACACAGAGTATACGTTCACTGCTTTCTTGTATGGACTGTTTGTTCATGATGTCAAATATTATGTACTGTGTGAGAGAACAAATAAACTATTATTATTATTACTTCATTATTTATTAGAGTAGCAATAATAATTTAATAATACCTAGTATATCAGTATATCATGTAATGTAACATAATTAATAATTATTTAATTGTATAAAAAGTCTTTATTATTTATTTTGATAATATTAATAGATGAATTGATGTATGTTACTATAGGTTGGCGACGATGCTGCGAGCGCTAGCACTGTACCACGGCAAGTCTCCCGTGCACCTGTTCATGGTGCGCCTGGCGCAGGGGCTGTGCCACGCCGGCAAGGGCACGGTGACGCTGTGTCCCACGCACGCCGACCGACGACTCATCAACCAGCCCGCGCTCGCTGGGTTACTGGTCGTGCTTACCGCATTCCTTGATTGTAAAAATAGTAAGTTATTTTGATTTCAAGCTTTTTTAACTGTTGTAGGAGACAATTTTATAATGATTTATAGTTATGTATGTATGTAGTATTTCTACGAAAGAAGACAAGTAAATGGATAGTTGAAGTTAGACGAGTGGACTTTACATGATCTAGCAGTCGGCCAGCCAGGCGAACATTATATGAAACAACCGGCGTAATATGCATAGAACACTATACAGGGATTGTTAGCTGTACATATACCTTCATTATATTTTACAGATCATTGTAATATCTCTAAAGATTGAAGAATAATTCATATAGATGGTATATACTCGCTTTTTCGTCATTACACAATATCTTACGTATACAATAATACATATAATTTAGTGTAAAAATACCACATTATGTTGAATTTGAACACTAAAAAACATTGCTATATTTGTGTAGTCATTTAGAGGTAATATTGCAACCTATGGTATATTTGGCAGCGATAGCCTAGTGGGAAACCGTTGGACTGCCACGCAGAGGTCTCGAGTTCGTTCGCAAGGCACGCATCTCTGACTTTTCGAAGTTATGTGCGTATTAAATAGTTAATTATCGCTTGCTTTAACGGTGACGGAAAACATAGCGAGGAAACCTGCATGTCTAAGAGTTCTCAAAGATATGTGAAGTCTGCCAACCCGCACTGGGCCAGTGTGGTGGACTATGGCCTAACCCTTCTCACACTGAGAAGAGGCCTGTTCCCAGCAGTGGAACAGTTTAATACAGGGCTGATATTATTATGATATATTTACAGTATTCCGATTGTGTTACAGTAATTCTGGGTAAATCTCACTACTTATTGTACGTGCTGGCTACAGCCATGCAACCCCGTTGGTTGGTCACCCTCGACGAGAACCTTCAGCCCCTGAATGTGAGCGTGCGAGTCGGACAGGTAAGAATCTACTACTCTGGCGAGAAATGTGTATTCGAATGTACCTACTATATATATATATCTAAATATTAACAAGATGACTAAACGTTTATTAAAATTTCTAACCTCAATTTTGAAGAAATTTCTATAAGTTAAGTTAATCTCGTATACATTCTGAATATAAAGATAAAATATTACTTATAAAGACACATGCTGGTCTTGTGTAAAGTTCCAGAATAATTATTTTAATTATATTACTGTCATCGCATTCTGATCCAAAACAGTTGGCCAGGACAGTTCTCAAAATGTGGCTGTGTCGCCATACTGTCGATGTCTTTGTTCTAAAAAAAGATTTGAACTAAAAAAGGATTCCTTGACACTAACCTGAGCTATTGTTTCGCAGGCTGTCGACGTGATCGGTAAAGCAGGAACGCCAAAGACTATCGCTGGCTCCCACACGCACACAACGCCAGTACTTCTGTCGTTCGGCGAACGCGCTGAGCTCGCAACCGACGAATACATCCCCCTCTCACCCGTCATGGAGGGCTTCGTCATACTCAAGAAGAACGAGGACAGTGTCATGGCGTCTGTCCAATAATACCTGTAGGCTATTATATTGTAGTTTTAATTAACATTTACATGTATTAATTTTCAGTTCTAATAAAAATGTGAAAACTACGAACCTGTTTATTTACTTATATTTGTTATAATCATATTAAAAGTACTTACTTGAACTCAAATACATATATGAACAAATGTTACGCAAAGCAAAATCTCATGTTATGTTGATGTGTTCCCTAGATAGAACTACGTCTACGTCCGAACATTTAGCAGATCTTGCATATACCAGTCCATTATTATTACATATGTACATTACAGAGATGTTTTATTACTAGTTTGTATGGGAAGTAATAATTTAAGTGATAACAGGTAAACAGATGACCTTGGGCTCAGTACTTTCTATGCATTAGAAAAATTGGTCAAGGCAAGTCGTGGAATTTTACGGCCTTATTGAATAATAACAGTGATTGAGAATGCAGTTTGTATGACATAGTACTCTGTTATTGGGTCTTGCTCTTATGAAATTCTCAATAGCAGCTCGGAACATGGCAATGTGCTCGGTAGACAGTAATATGCTTGTCCGATTTTATAGAGGTCTAAAACAAAGCTGACAAAGTAGATATTATACACTTTTGTAGTTAAACATGTAAAATATGTCAATGAAGGCAATTATATTGAAATTAAACTACTATATACGGATTTATCGCGTTGTTTATTTGACACTTTATTACATAATTTTACGGTTATAAGTTTATGGTCACGGGGAGACTTCCCATGACCATGGCTGCTGAAAATCAACCGAAACGTCGGGGAAAGTGTTAAATTAAATTAAATCTAAATAGCTTTAATAATAATTTAATTAGGTTAAAAATTAGTAAAGTTTAATAGTAATAATACTGTAACAATTTTCAAAATTATGTAATTAAGTGTCAAATAAACAACGCGATAAAATCCGTACATAGTAGTTTAATTTCAATGAATAATATTCGCGTAAACAGAAGACAATATTAGGCAATTATATTGTATAATAATTAGCGTGTATGTCAGGATAGCTCAGCCCCATAAATTTTGGTAGTTTTATATAAATCGTATGTATCCTATTAACTTTTTTACAAGCATATTATCATATGTTGCGTTTATTTCCAGTCTCCTTTAGGTCTCTTAATAACTAAAAACCACTAGAATTGTCTAGTTTTAATAGTATGTACCTAATATTTTTTAAATGTGGTCCTTGTTAGCATTTGGCACTGTGTAGCCGGTATAACACTGATTGCTATGAGTCCGACGTATAATAACTATTTGTAGGAGTTCAGCACTAATTATTCAATTAGTAAAATAATGATCGTAATCATTTATGGTCGAAGGACTTTGATCTGGATTACAATCTCTGACTTTTATAACGTTGACATATTGAGGGTATTTGAAAAAATATATTCTATCTTTTAGTATACCTACATATAAAACGACACGTACTCATACTCACAGTCTATATTAATCGTTAGAGCAAAATCTGAGTTGTTTTTAATTAATTAATTAGCAAAAATGTTGGATTGTACACAATGGATTCTTTTATTTTCTGTAGTACTTATTTGTTTCACATTGCTGATAATTGGGTAAGTAAATATTTAGATAATATGTAGATTTGATATTATATGGGTACTAATGAAATACGAAAGTAGTTTTAAATATTTATATGTCTTCACGAATAAGCTGAACTGAATTTGATGATATTTGCCTTATAACAGCTGGAGCCGTAGAAGGATTAATTATGAGGCATGAGTCTGTATATAAAATAGCCTCAGATACCAAATACAATTAAGCATTAGTTTAATTGTAAAAATAATTTAATATCATGGTCATGATTTTCATTGTAGCTAAATAATAATCTAATAAGCCAGATTCCAGACATTAAACAACAAGTTCTCTGGAGCCTGCAGTCAACCCCCATGGCCAGTAGTAGTATAGTACATAACAATAAATTGAAAATATGACATGACAATTTATCAAAACTATCTAAACTAATATTATAAAGAGGAAACATTTGTGTTTTTGTATGTATGTTTGTATTGTTTTCACACAAAAACTACTGGACCGATTTCAAAAATTCTTTCACCATTAGAAAGCTCCATCTTCACTGAGTGACATAGGCTAAATTACATTTAAAAAAAAATAGAGATTCCTAATACAAATGCAATATAACCCAAGGTGTGAAAAAATTAGTCATAAAAAATCTGTCATCGCGTGTGCTGCGGAAACTTGATGATAGAACAAAAAATGTTCTACAGTATTATAGTGTATCAATATCTACAAAAAAGTCCGCGATACCATATGTATTTTTTGAAAATATAGCTAACTACACCTATATAGGTGTAGTTAGACTTATTAATTTCTTTAGTTGTAGTTTTATATATTAAAATTAGATAACAAAAGTAGGTATTGGGTAATAAATTAAAGTCCATACGGTCGAAGTCACGGGCAACAGGTAGTGATTAATAAAATGTGCTTTTGCTTTCAGGTTAAGTGTAATTCCAATGTGCAAATGTTACAAGAAGAATAGGAAAGCTGATTATGTTGCATCTTGGAGCCGGATGACAATGCCTCATCATGATGCCTTTTCAGTATCTGTGCCACCTTTGCCTCCATTCCTCTTCATAAATGGAATAACTTATGATAAAATTTCGGCTGTTTAAATTTTAATATGCTTATTACATTTTAATGTTATTTATTATTCTTCTGTTTTATGCAAATGAAAACAGAAGCAGAATGTATGAGTTTTTAAGAGGGCTTTAAAAAATGTTGAGTGTTATATAAACTGTACTTTTTTATTAATTATGAAACTTAAACCATATTTCTTATAACAAGAATATCATGAACTTTTTTCTTCTGTTGTTGATGTTTCCTTATCACTATTCTTATTGTGTTCCTCTGAATCATCATGTTCTTCATCACTACTATCAGATTGTGATGATGCTGTCTGTTTGTTTTCAGTTTTAGGCATTTTAGCCTTAAGCTTAGCATTTTTCTTTTTCTTCAACCTCTTAGCTCGCTTTTTAGCTGTTCTCTCTTCAGCAGCTTTCTTATTTTGTTCTATCTTATTGTGATAAGCTTCATCAAGCTTCTCCTATAAAGAAAATTTTATTTAGTGTTTAAAATAAATTTATTAAAAATGCTGTGTCAAAGTTACTCTACTTCTACAGAGTTTAATTGCAGGCTGTAGATTAATAATTTTAATGTTTAATATTTACATGAACATGTGTCTAAACTATAAAAATGTTTCATAAATTATATTATGACAAAATACAATTATAATGTTTTTACAGAATTGCATACGCAAGTGCAATTTGTGGTTATAATAGCTATGCATTATACTGCATGTAGGTAGGTGATTCTCTTATAGCTAGTTTCAATGTGGGTTTAACCAAACCTCTATTAGATAAAGCTTAGATCTAACCTTTTCACTTTTTTCCTGTATGAACTTCTGCCTGGCATATTCTTTACGCCTCAAATGGCGGTATACATGAAATTCACCGGAGCCTGCGCCTGCACTTGATCCCATTACATTGCGAACGAAGTCGGGCGGAGCAGCTAGCGATTTCGATTTTGGCGGATCTGGTATTACTATTGGTTTATCCTGGTAAAATGATGTACCAGTATATAGTATATAAATGCACACAAAATCATCTTATGTTTGAATGCAATCAATACTTACAGGATTTTTCATTAGTTTCTCAAGTTTTAACCTCTGTAGGTCAGTAGCATTTTTTATTACAATAGGCTTTTTTTCTGCTTTAGATTCAGTGTCACTCATGGTGATCTAAAAGATAATGCTTATTGCTTACAATAAAAGTTAGGTCAGGAACTAAACATTACAGGTGATCCAATTGTTTGTAATTTGTAAGCAAAATGTAGGGATGGCATAGAGAATTAGAGAGCAGGAGACCAGTAGACGTCAAGTTGACAGCTAAAACGTAAGAGATCAAAGACAATATTATTAATCGATAAACTACACCATTTTCTACCTTTTCCATACATACCTACATATATTATGTGAATATCATATTCATATAATTTTTATAAAAGAATAAATTACTATATGTATATATTATTAGTTTCGGATATGTGACCACAGCTTTTCGGGCCCTTGATACCACACTTAGTACTGTATTCAGTAAGGCAGGGTTTACAGAAGATGTAAATCAAATTGTAACGGAAGATTCATTATGTAAGGACCTTTCAAATGTGCTAAATAATTCGCGTCATTTGTCGCTCCGCGCCGCAGTGTGCGGACGTGTATAAAACTTTATGTATTGCAGCTACAGTAGTCAGGCGCATGCGCTTCATACAAGCAAATAAGCACTGCATACCCTAGTCCGCTGGCCTATGTAAATCTATATAATCGAAATCTATTTATTAAATACTACAAGCTGAATAACAATAAGAGCTTGTGCCACTGCCATCTTTTGGTCCTTGAGCGAACTACTAAACAAATAGAGATTAATGAGTGTTGCTATCGATCGACGCGCCACACCACTGAGGTGTCTGGAAGCAGAACTAATTATGCTTATTCGCTACACATTTAAACGTCAATCGATTACGCTGTCTTTATGACAAATATTTTGCTTGTGTGTGTAAAATGCACGTGTGTGCTCGCCGACTATAAGCTCTGCTTCCACGATAATCCAACTAGTTTAAACAGTTGTCAAAGACGTCATAATTGTTGTTTATTATAGGCCTATTATTTTAGCAATATAGCATTGTACGCCATTATTAATTATTTCACAGAGCTGTCGAGGGGATTTTGAGCGCTTAGTAATTGATAACTAAATAATTAGTGAAATTACCGGAATTACTGTAAATTATGGAAAATTATACCTGTGAGATCTATGTTGGTGATGTGTGTTTAAATAAATTAAAACTGGTGTTTTCTCGACGTTGTCTTTTGATGACAAAATAAAATAATTTCTCTGGGACGCTGTATTCGCGATTTAGATCTAAAACAACAGAAAGGTAACACGACACGTTCTTTTAATAAAAAGTATTATGATATTTATAGCTGGCTAGCGGGCTGTGTACACACAAGTGAACTATTTTGTTTTCCGTGTATATTATTTTCAAAACAAGATAAAAATAATGTTTGGACCTATAATGGATATTCGGATTTAAATAATTTTCACAAAGCTGCTTCTAAACACAATTCGTCGGAAAAACATATAGATTATTGTTTAAAGTTCCAAATGTTTGGAAAAGGTAGAATAGAGTCTAGTTTGAATACACAGTTTATTTGATTTTAAAACGATCTTTTAATTTTTATGACGACGTTTTACAGAATTATTAAAAAAAAGATAGGCGCGTTGATTTGATTTATAAAAAGTAAAAAATACCTACAGTCAAGTATGTTAGTAATTTCGTTCATTTATTTTTGTTCATTTGCGCAAAAAACACTCTTAATATCTCACGGCCTTGTAATACCTACAAGGCCACAATGGATATCATTTAGGTGATTTGTTCTCACTAGTGAGTCACTATCAGTCACTTATTTGGATATTCATGGTAGCCACACACACAATCATCAATGGTGCCATGTTGAAAAGTCGCTGAATTGATTTTGGTAAGATATTTTATTTATTTATTGTACACAGATATATACATATACACACAAAAACATTTATAAATGCAATGTAGTGCCCTCGCAGAGGTTTCGGGTAGGGCATACCCTACCAGAAATCTTTATGCACGCTCCTGCCTTTCAGCCGATTCAATTTGGCAAACGATGTACCAAAGACTCTGTATAATAAATAATAAACAAATATTAATATTTGTTTTTTATATTTTCTATGGAATACGTAAGTTAATTATTTATTTTAAAAAAAAGAATTGATTCCTTTTAACCATTTTAGAATATATGTAGTGGACATATCTCATAATTCCGAAATGGTTAAAGGGAATAAAAAAATGTAATTACCGATCTTACAAAATATTTTTGCCTGCCTACTAGTTAGTAAACTTCTATCTCAGAAGTGCAGAAAAATTTATCTTGTACTGCAGATGTAATTTACGGACTATTATTCAATTTCAGTATGGTGTAATTAAAAATGAGGGAGTAAGGGTCCAACTTCGTAGCGTATCGTTGGCAAACACTTTTAAATTATATATTTGCCACTCAGAAAGCAACTACGCTAGCTGCGTTGTCAGTGGTAGCCATCAGATCTTCTTCCTACGTGCAAGTTGTCGGGTACAGGTCGGTTCATGAAAGATGACCACTGCGCAGAAATCATTTTTTAGGTCCCCGTGGAGGTGCGGGGTGAGGCGCGGGCGTAATGCGTCAAGAACGGAGCGACGCCATTGGTGCGCGCGCGTCGCGTGAGTGTACATATGCGCGACGGCCGCCATTTGTGGTTAACTTTCGTGAACCGACCTGTACGCAGGGCACGATGTAAGGTGGTATATCTTCTGTCTAGCACCGCACGCGCAAGCCAGATCGGTACTGTCTGAGAGGGTCCATATTCAAACAAGAATAGAATAGCGTATAGAATGATGAATTTATTATTCTCACTAATTAGTAATGTTGTTATTCTTTTGTTTTATATATTAAGATAACGGTGTTATATTATAATTTATGCATGCTGTGACACCTTAAAATGTTGTGCATTTAGTTACAATTTATGGTCCTATTTAGTTATGTAGAATTAATGTAACAACTACTGCATGTCCAAATAAAGAAATAAATATGAATAGAGATAAGCGTCTTAACAAATGCTTGGAACTAGTATAAATATTTGTACAATTATTACGATTAAGACAGGAACAATAACTTTGTAGCTGCAATACATAAAGTTTTATACACGTCCGCACACCGAATTTCCGTGCCACTTGTTTATATATGAGTCGCGTTCGCTGAATGCGCGCGCTCAAGCTCTCTACGTAATCGTAATAATATTGTGCTGTCCTGTGATTGATCGATTGTAAATATTAGCTCCTTTTGTATATAACTTCTTGTGTGACTAAAACTGTATAATATGTAAATAGGCTAATTTTATATTATTTTTATTTTCGTGCTCTACAACATATATTAGTGATGGACTTTGAAAAACAACATCGATTTTTTCCTGATGTAATGCATTGCACAGGGGCAACGATGTTATATCGATATATCAAAAAATACTTTGATGTTTTCCATACATAGAATGTTTTTTTTTTATTGGATTATTTAACAAAACCATTTTAAAAAAATGCACCTTTATAAAATTAAAAAATCTTCAGTTGCAATTTTTCAAATACTTTTTTTTTATGTATAATTTAACAAAGTAAATATTTATTAGACGTCGGCTAATTTTAGTATCATAAAAAAAGCAGGAATTATATATCAAAAAGCTTTATTACGTTTATAATTCTGAAATGGCTGACAAAAATTTTAGAGACTAAATAAGGGGCAAGGATAAAACAAACATCAATTAAAGGACTAAATATGAAGTCTTTAAATATCCCAATACTTCTTATCAACACTTTGTAAAAACAAAAGTTTGCCTGATCTTTTGCCATCCAATCGGTTTCTTTGTTGAGTCATTACCTGCGCCACTTGAGAAAATAATCTTTCAGATGGAACTGATGTTCCCGCCATCGTTAGATACTTAAAAGCGATTTTATGCAATTTCGGAAACTGTGTTTCTTATCTTTCCAAATTTCCAACGGATTTTCGTTCAGTCTTCCGACAGGACTTCTCAAATAAATTGAAACTTCATCAGACAATACATCTTCAGATGTATTACTCTTCCAATTTTGATGTACCAGTTTGTAATGGTCACTCCATATTGAAAAAGTATCCTCACTTTTATCAAATTTGTCTGGGTCAGAGAAATATCTTAAAAAAAAATCCTAGCTGGTTTGCCTCTTCGATGCATCGAATAAAAAACATCGATGTTAACTCGATGTCGACGTATTAACAAAACATCGGATTGATTCGATGTATCAATACTTTACATCGAGTGTTTTTAATACATCGATGTATATCGTTCATCCCTACAACGTATCGGAAGTTTACTCTGCATCACAAGACATCAAGCTACAGTTAATTCTGCCTTACATTGGTGACCCCTACTGAACCATCAAGAACCGCAAATCCTCGAGACGAATATCTCCAGTATCTTCAGAAACATCATGGTAATAGCAAGCAACCCAGTCCCCGACCAAGAACTAGCTGGCGTATCTACAATACTACCCATATGGCGCGACAGACTACGATTATGGTTCGCCCAGTTTGAAGCCATCGTTTCACCGCACAAGAACACACAAGGCGATGTACGACCTCGTCATTGCACAACTAGAACGGCAAGATAGCGACGAGATCGCCGACATTATACTACGGCCCCCGGAGACTAACAAATACGACGCTATCAAAAGCCGGCTATTACAAGTCTACGAAGAATCAGAGCAATAGCAAGTACAGCGACTACTCTTTGAGATGGAACTGGGAGAAACGAAACCCTCGCAACTACTTCGGCGCACGAAGAACCTTGCCGGCGAAAATATCTCGGCATCCACGTTACGTAGGTATTATCTGGTCTAACCATCCACAATCAATAAGTGCCGTTCTCACCGTAATTGATAACATTGCCAAGCATAGATCTCAACGACCTCGCATCTATCGCCCACAAGATTCTCGAACATTCTCGCCCCGAAGTCTCCGCTATCGACACTACATTGAACCCACATATCAACATCGCTAGTACTTCACATACGTTGAGTAACTCCGAACCTACCACGCACGAATTACGCTCGCTACACGAAAAGATTGATTTGCTTATGAGGGAGTTGGCAGAATGGAAAGCCCAACAACTTATTAGAGAGATAGAGGAACTGAAATCGCAACGAAACCATCATCCAAGACGTCAGTACTGGAACAACTATCCCAACAAATCAAGATCACCGAGCAGTCATCGTCCGCCACGAAGTAGTACCTACGCCGCAGCGCTCCGATACACCGTCTATCTGCTATTATCACCGCAAGTTCGGTAAACAAGCTTACTGGTGCACGCATTCGTGCAAGTTTGACGATTCGACATCCGCGTCGGAAAACTAACCACTGCGTTGGCAGAGTCGGCAACCGACGCGAACCACGTATCACACCGCCTATTCATAACGTATAGAAATTAACGCCTATCTTTTCTTATCGACACCGGCGCGAACATATCTGTCATATCGAAGCAAAGAGGGATGACGTTAGCTCCAACGTCGTTTCAACTGTACGCCGCTAACAACACCACAATTCCTACATACCGCGAGAAAGCCATGGTGTTAGATCTGAACCTACGGTGACCTTATACTTGGAAGTTTGTCATCGCCACAGTCAGCAAACCCATCATTGACGCTGCTTTTCTAAAACACCACAACTAGTCGTCCACATACGCGGATGGACGTTGTCTCATTGATAAAGTCATGAACTTATCCGTCAAGACATCAGTTTCATATTCCACCGAGCCAACCGTAAGAAGCATCGACGATCAACAACACTTTCATCAAATCCTCGCCGAGTACCCAGACATCATCCGACCATCCTCAATGAAACAAATACCTAAACATCGCATCGAACATCACATCGACACCACCGGCCCACCGCTACATTGTCGAACACGACCGTTACCGCCGCACCGCTATTGGGCCGCCAAGAAAGAGTTTGAAATCATGATGCAACAAGGCCTATGCCGTCCAAGCAAAAGCTCTTAGTCAAGCCCGCTCCACGTAGTTCCAAAGGAAAACAGCGATATACGAGTATGTGGTGACTACCGGTGTCTTAATGCAGTCACTAATGCCGACCGTTACCCTGTGCCTCGACTACAGTACTTCACATACCTACTCCACGGCAAGAAAATCTTCACCGTACTAGATTTGAACAGAGCTTACCAGCAGTTATCCTTCCACGAGACTATATTGAGAAAACCGCTATCACCACTCAGTTCAGATTATTTGAATTCACGCGAATGTGTCCCGGCCTCAAGAACGCCGGACAAACTTTCCAGCGATTCATACATCAAGTACTCAGCGGACTCGATTACATCTTCCTATTCATCGATGACATCATCATAGTCTCAGGCAGCCTTCAGACAGCCCATCAAGACCTACGTACCGTCCTAAAAAGATTAGATGAATACGGGATAACGATTAACCCATCGAAATGCGAATTCGCTCAAGAAAACGTAAAATTCCTCAATTACGACGTGTCGAGTAGTAGTGTAGAGTAGGAATCAAGCCGCCTTACGAAAAAGTCAAGGTCATCGCGGAACACCGGAAGCCGGAGACGATCGAAGAACTACGGCGCTTCTTCGGCATGGTTAACTTTTACCGTGATAACACACCGAACGCCGCTCTCATTCAAGCCCCACTCAACGCATTCCTACACAACTCGAAGAAACGCGATAAATCAAAAATCATTTGGACTACTGAATCCCTGCAAGCATTTGAAGCCTGTAAAGTCAACAGGGAAGATCTCTGTAGAGTTCTAAAAACTCCGACAATGTTGCACGCTCACTTGCCATTACACGTCCACTTCGCGCGACGCCTCGATCAAAATGAATATGCGCGGTCGGGCAACAAGCTTACACACGTTTGGTTTGTCAACACAACGCCCTCTATTCGCCCTTTGTTGCAAGCGGAGCGCTGGCAATTAAGGTCGTTTGGATGCCAACTCAATTTGGTTAACCAACCAACGACCACACGGTCAATTTTGGCGTCAACTCAACCAAGTTTGACGTGACCCTAGTTGAGTTGGGCGGCTGACCCGACCGTGTAGAAGGCGTTTTAACTATGATAGATCGCCCGACGGGCTGGCCTGAAGCTTTTCCCATACAAGAAATATCAGCTGAAACAATAGCGAAGACGGGCTACGAAGCATGGACGACACGATTTGGTTCGCCTATTACCATAACAACGGACCAAGGAAGGCAGTTTGAGAGTCAGCTGTTTCTCGAACAAACACGATTTGTTGGCACCGAGAAAACCCGCACTACTGCTTATTACCCGCAGAGTAACAGGATTATTGAACGCTGGCACCGCTCGCTGAAGGCTGCACTGATGGCAAGACTAACAACAAATAGCAAGTGGATCTACGAACTACCTGTAGTACTTATGGGACTTCGTGCCGCCACTCGCACCGACACTAACACAAGCGCAGCTCAGCTTACCTACGGACAAGCACTACAACTACCGGGAGATTTCATTACACCATCACCTACAAGTACAAAGATGGAATATACATACGTCAACAAAATACATCGCGTTATCAGTGTTATCACTCAGCTGGCGCCTACATACGTACCGCATAGCAACAACAAAAACATTCGTTCACCGAGATCTACGTACGTGTGAAACCGTATTTCTACGTGTTGAAGCCGTACGGAAACCTTTGCAAGGTCCCTACGAAGGCCCGTATCCGGTCCTGGAAAGAAGTAAAAAATACTTCAAGATAAGATTACCGACACGCACTATCAACGTATCAATCGATCGCTTGAAACCGGCATATACACTGAGCACTGAATAACAAAACTCTATGAGTAGTAGAGCCTCGCTGATTTCAGCATGTATGGGCCGGCTCAACCGGGGAAGGACTACCCTCTCACAGAATATCGACGTGAAATAGCAGTATTCCTATTGTTGTGTTTCGTTCGATGAGTGAGAGTGCCGGAGGCCCAATCTGCCTCTTTCCCCATTCCCGCTCCTTCTCCTTCCCACTACCTATCCTAAAGGGTTGGCAACGCGCAAGTGATACGTCAGGTGTTGCAGGCGTCTATAGGCTACGGTGACCACTTACCATCAGGTGGGGCCGTATGCTTGTTCGCCAACTTAGTTGTATAAAAAATAAAAAACTCTGATAACAGCAATCACACGCATGCTATGGATATCTCTGCAACACCTACGGCGACACCAATTACATCCGAAGATCAGCCACACAGGACGAGATATGGCAGAGCTGTGAAGACTCCAGGACGCTTCGCTAAAGGAGGACTACTGTCAGGGGCGTGCACAAAGATTTCTGGTAGGGTATGCCCTACCCGAAACTTCTGCGAGGGCACTACATTGCATTTATAAATGTTTTTGTGTGTATATGTATATATCTGTGTACAATAAATAAATAAAATATCTTACCAAAATCAATTCAGCGACTTTTCAACATGGCACCATTGACGATTGTTTGTGTGGCTACCATGAATATCCAAATAAGTGACTGATAGTGACTCACTAGTGAGAACAAGTCACCTAAATGATATCCATTGTGGCCTTGTAGGTATTACAAGGCCGTGAGATGTTAAGAGTGTTTTTTGCGCAAATGAACAAAAATAAATGAACGAAATTACTAACATACTTGACTGTAGGTATTTTTTACTTTTTATAAATCAAATCAACGCGCCTATCTTTTTTTTAATAATTCTGTAAAACGTCGTCATAAAAATTACAAGATCGTTTTAAAATCAAATAAACTGTGTATTCAAACTAGACTCTATTCTACCTTTTCCAAACATTTGGAACTTTAAACAAGAATCTATATGTTTTTCCGACGAATTGTGTTTAGAAGCAGCTTTGTGAAAATTATTTAAATCCGAATATCCATTATAGGTCCAAACATTATTTTTATCTTGTTTTGAAAATAATATACACGGAAAACAAAATAGTTCACTTGTGTGTACACAGCCCGCTAGCCAGCTATAAATATCATAATACTTTTTATTAAAAGAACATGTCGTGTTACCTTTCTGTTGTTTTAAACACACATCACCAACATAGATCTCACAGGTATAATTTTCCATAATTTACAGTAATTCCGGTAATTTCACTAATTATTTAGTTATCAATTACTAAGCGCTAAAAATCCCCTCGACAGCTCTGTGAAATAATTAATAATGGCGTACAATGCTATATTGCTAAAATAATAGGCCTATAATAAACAACAATTATGACGTCTTTGACAACTGTTTAAACTAGTTGGATTATCGTGGAAGCAGAGCTTATAGTCGGCGAGCACACACGTGCATTTTACACACACAAGCAAAATATTTGTCATAAAGACAGCGTAATCGATTGACGTTTAAATGTGTAGCGAATAAGCATAATTAGTTCTGCTTCCAGACACCTCAGTGGTGTGGCGCGTCGATCGATAGCAACACTCATTAATCTCTATTTGTTTAGTAGTTCGCTCAAGGACCAAAAGATGGCAGTGGCACAAGCTCTTATTGTTATTCAGCTTGTAGTATTTAATAAATAGATTTCGATTATATAGATTTACATAGGCCAGCGGACTAGGGTATGCAGTGCTTATTTGCTTGTATAAAGCGCACGCGCCTGCTGAAAGGGAGTATCACTTGCTATAGTTTAAGCACCATACCCGACTTTACACACCACGAGGTATTTTTTAAATAACGAACATTTCTTTCTTGGAAAAATTTCCTTACTCAGCTTTTAAACCTAAATTTAAAAGAAAATTACTGACGCCTTCAAATTTTGTTTTTGTTTTGATGTTTACCGTTATGTTTCTCAATAAAATTTAGAATTACTTGCAAATAACACGAACTCTCCTTTTTATTTACTGTCAAAGTAAAATTAAAATTAAACGGTAAAATTTTATTTATGGGTCAACTTTACATCGCGATATAAAACAAGTAAAAGCGATCGCGATCTTCTATTTTGTATAAAAATTCTCTAGTCTATTTACTTTCTAACGGTATGCAATATGCCATGATAAATAGTTAATTATTTTACTAAACTATTAAATTTGTATCTTATGTACACAAATTCAGTGAATCAGGCAGAATTCAAATAATGGCATAATTATTCTCGCTTAGATAACTTGCGCGATTATCTCACTTCTGCGAATGTAACTAACCTACCTTTCTTCTATTTTATACCTATCATATCAATTGGTTTTTATTGGGCGTGAAATTAAAAATGGTTCATAGAAATGATTCCAATCACACCAGCCTAAACTCGGGCTGGTGTGATCGGAAGACATGTGATTGGACCACATTTCTTACCGGAGAATCTCAACGGAGACAATTATCTAGAATATCTCCAAAAGGACTTACCGGAACTAGTAGATGGCCTGCAAATTTTAAAATTAATATATTTTTTATCAAAATGATGGCTGTCCTGCGCACTGGAGGTTATCCTTCAAGGAGTATTTAAACGATGTATTCCCTAATTTCTGGATCGGGCGGGATGGCCTTATTCCCTGGCCTGCACGTTCCACAGATCTAACTCCATTAGATGTTTACGTGTGGGGTCGTGACAAAGCACTGTGTATGCCAAGAAAGTGCAAATAAGAGAACAGTTAATCCAACGGATACAGGCAGCCTTTGTGAAAATAAAGAAGAAATGCGTCTACGTATCACCACGATCGAAATAAGGCGAAGATGTCGTGCGTGTATACGTAACAGAGGTCAGCAATTTGAGCAAACTTTGTAATAAAATGTAAATGTAAATAATAAATGATTGAGAGCAAACCATTTTTAGTTTCATAACCTTAATTGATATGGTAGGTTTACTGAATTTGTATACTTGAGACACAAATTTAATAATTTAGTAAAAGAATTTACTATTTATTATGGCATGTTGCATACCGTTAGAAAGTAAATAGACTAGAGAATTTTTATACAAAATAGAAGATCGCGATCGCTTTTACTTCTTTTTTATCGCTATGTAAAGTTGACTCATAAGTACAATTTGACAGAAAAACCTTTGACAGTAAATAAAAAGGAGAGTTCTTGTTATTTGCAAGTAATTCTAAAATTTATTGAGAAACATAACGGTATAAATAAAAACAAGAACAAAATTATAAGGCTATATCAGCAATTTTCTTTTAAATTTAGGTTTAAAAGCAGAGAATGGAAATTTTTCAAAAAAATAACTTTCATTATTTAAAAAATACCTCGTGGTGTGTAAAGTCGGGTATGGTGCTTAAACTATAGCAAGTGATACTCCCTTTCAGCTAATTCAATTTGGCAAACGATGTACCAAACACTTTATTTTCTAAGGAACACGTAAATTAATATTAACGAGAAATGAAATTACCGATTTTTATATATTTCTATTAAATCCGGTTTTTACATCTCTAGTTTCACCTTGTGAAGGACAAAGATACTTGCTGTAAGTACTTTTCGGCGTAACCCGGCGATTGGTGTGCAATTTCAGTTTAGCTGAATTTACAAAAATAATATCAAGTAAGTTTACAGATTTAGTTTACTTATTTTAAATATAGTGCTAGTTTCCAGACAACTATCGTTAAAGTTACTTACATTTATCTAAAATACATTGAAAGTAGTACCTAATCATATTTATCATATTTTGTTTTTTACCCTATTTAGCATCCGTCAATTGTTTTAGTTATTTATATCAGTAGTTTAACTGTTGATACCTTAATTTTTATGAATATAACTAATATTCTTTTAATTAGTAAGATATACATAGGTACATAAAATTTTAAACCGCGTCGTACAACCTATACTTGACCTTGCCGTGTTTATTGAACAAATTGAGGTAGGTAATGAACATGTAGGTATCATATAATTAATAAGAAAATCTTTTCTGCCTTTATTTCTAGAATGCCTATCAAGTCGATCAAAGCTCGCCAAATCTTCGACTCCCGTGGCAACCCCACGGTAGAGGTCGATCTGGTATGTAATCATTTTGAAACTTTATTTATAGGTCTTTTTTTAATAATGTTCCTATAAGAATGCCGATTTTTATGTCTAGAGTGCTTTCACAGATTCGTAATTATTTATTTGTATTATCAAACGGGCATATATTACTTAAGATTCATGTTATTTTATTTTTATAAAACCAGTGACATTGACTTTTAGCTGGAAATGGGAAGCAACAACAAAAGCATTATATCTGTTTCCGATTGTTGACCCGGAAATTAAACTATGATCATATTAAATCTTGAGAAATTTTTAATCAAGTGGTTATTTGTTACTTATTAGTGTCTTTTTAATTGCACAGGTAACTGAATTGGGCTTATTCCGCGCGGCTGTGCCTTCTGGTGCCTCCACTGGTGTTCATGAAGCCCTAGAACTTAGGGACAATGTTAAAGCTGAATACCATGGTAAGGGTGTCCTTACCGCTATCAAGAACATTAATGACATCATTGCTCCTGAGCTGGTTAAGAAGAACCTTGAGGTGACACAACAGAAGGAGGTAACTATCTTAAAATAGTACTTTTAAATTATTCACCAAGCTAAAGGTATATATAAGATATTGATTGAACAACAGATGTGATAGTTCAAGTTATCACAGACACAAGGTCTGTCTGTGGCTAATGGGTTTGATCTCTGCATATATGTATGTTGAGTGCAATTTTATTTTATATTTAGCAATTATTTGTTATTTATTATTAGCAGATTCTAACATCAGAGTGTGGTCTGAGATGGTATCCAATATCAGTAAATTAAATTAATTCTATAACATTTATACAATTATCATGGAAACCATTTTAATTTGGAATTCTTATATATACTTTTGATAACTGCCTCCATGGCACAGCGGTAGTGAATGCGACTGCTGTGCATGAGGTCACGGGTTCGAATCCCGGGTCGGGCCAACAAAAAGCTATTGGGTTTTTCTGTAAAGAAATCTCAATAGCAACCCGGAGTTAGGAAGTTGGCGGTGTTAGACACCCCCATGCCTCAGAAAACACGTAAAGCCGTTGGTCCTGCGCCCGATCTCTCTCCGGTCGTGTCGGATTGCCGTCCCATCGGATCATGAGAGTAAGGGAACAGAGAGTGCACTTGTGTTTGCGCACACACTTGTGCACTATAATATCTCCTGCGCAGATGGCCAGTCTCTGTTAAGACTGGCCGCTGTGGCCGAAATTCGGACTGGAGGACATTATACTTTTGATTAAAATTTGATGTGGTTCCTAGGACAGTTGAACTCAGTAGTTTTCAGTACTGCTGAACTTGGCTACACAGGTTCAGTGTCACAATATTCTCATTTACAGACATTTACATTATTGCATATGTTCATTAAAATTTCAGCAGTTGTCTACTTAGCTCTTGAGTAATTCCATCTTAGCAGTGCATTTTGTCCTGCAGTGTAGTGGTTAATAACAATAACTATATTATTCAATTTATTTTTTAACAGATTGACCAGTTTATGCTGGGTTTGGATGGCACTGAAAACAAGTCCAAGCTTGGTGCTAACGCCATCCTCGGTGTATCCCTGGCTGTCGCCAAGGCTGGAGCTGCCAAGAAGGGCGTGCCCCTATACAAGCACTTGGCTGATTTGGCAGGCAACAATGATATTGTGTTGCCTGTACCTGCCTTCAATGTCATCAACGGAGGCTCTCACGCTGGCAACAAGCTCGCTATGCAGGAGTTCATGATTTTGCCTACTGGTTGGTACAACTTGACTGCATTATCCTGATTATAAATCAGGCTAATGCTGTTACATCAGAATGTCAATACTGTCAATAGTAACCAGGTTAAGGCAGAAGACTGTTTGGAGCTGCTTTTGATTTGATCTATACCTATGACACTATTGAAGTAAAGTAGCTCCTAACATTTGTAATTTGGCGTATTTATTGCTTTATTTAACATTATAACAATAATAATAATATTCTATCACATTACACACAATGACATAATATAGTGATAAACAAATGTTAAATAACAAGTTTTATTGCTAGGTATCTCTACATTATATTGATTTACGCATCTTAATATTACCACTGTGTCCTAATGGTGCATTGGTAATAAACGCGAAAGCTCTGATCTTGTGTGAATCAGAATGATGGGTGTAATATTACGAATCAGCATGAAATAGGAATGTATCAAATGCTTTTATAACGCTATAACCGTTTGTTATTGCCAATCCCATCGAGGCGCTCATAGCCAGTTGCACCCACTGATCGGTAAACGATTAGCGAGGTTAAGCAACGTTGGGTGCGGTCAATCTATAGATGGGTGACTGCTTAGTGGTATTTCATCTGAGCGTCTCTGTGCTTTTGTAATTATATCCTATAGCCTTCCTCAATAAATTGGCAATCCAAATCTAAAAGAGTTTTTCAATTCGAACCAGTAGTTCCTGAGATTAGCGCATTCCACCGAACAAACAAAGTCTTCAGCTTTTATAATCTGTGCTTCGGAGGGCACGTAAAAAGTCGGTCTCGGCTGTTGCCAAATTGACAGCAGCTGTTAAGCCATGTCAGAGGCTTGAACAACTCTTGACAACAGGTTGGCCATTAACCACACAAAGATAAAAAAAAAAATGATTGCCAATTTGCCAGGAGCTTAATAACTTCTAAATTTTATTTTTTAATTACGCTTTATTTATTTTAGATTTAATATTTGTTTGTAGTTTTGTAAGGTATTATACAGCTAGATTTATATGGAAGTGAAAGCATACTTCAACATTTGATATTTCGTTGGGAAAAAGAAATACACCCGCGGACCTGACGTCAGGTTGGCGGCTCACTTTCTTTTTGTGCTATCTCTGAACCCAAAGAGGTAGAATTGCTTTCTTTGTAGGTAGATTCAACGTAGATTTGATACATCTTATTTCATGCTGATTCGTAATATTACATCCGCCATTCTGATTCACACCTGATCTTGGGTTCAATTCTGATCAGATATATTTCTTATTTTAAAATTCAGTTTTAATGTAATTCACTATTTCATTAAAAAAAAACCTAGAATTAGGGAAAACATTAACATTTTATCTTATTCCAAAAAGGTGCTACTTCATTCAGTGAGGCAATGAGAATGGGCTCAGAAGTATACCATCACTTGAAGAACATTATTAAAAAGAAGTTCGGTCTGGACTCCACTGCCGTCGGTGACGAGGGTGGCTTCGCGCCCAACATTCAGAACAACAAAGATGCTCTGTTCCTCATCCAGGATGCTATCCAACAAGCTGGATATACCGGAAAGGTCAATACATTCTATACTTTATTATTTGATAACCATGATTGTACCTAAAATAATAATAATTATCTTCCCAATTGGGATAACTATATGTATGGTGTCACAGGCTATTATGGCTAATCAAAGTAAATTCTTCACTCGCACTGCAATCGGTAAATTATCTTAAGATTGACTAAGCTGGTATAACATTCGCCATTAGACAAAGAAAGAATAACTAGTTAAAATATTAGCTATGTAACAAATGTTGGTGGTAGTTTTAACCACAATTACGATTTATGGATAAAAGGAAATATACTGTATTAACCTTTATATTGTTTAATTATACTTTTTAGTCTTGTTTAAATAATTTATTCTACTCTTTTTGCTATTAAATAGTAATCATGACATTATTATGTCTCAATTAATGTATTTGTCTGGACCAATATAAATATTTTGTTTTGACTTATTCATATATTTTATTTTTGCAGATTGAAATCGGTATGGACGTAGCTGCATCCGAATTCTTCAAGAATGGATCTTATGACCTTGATTTTAAGAACCCTAACTCAAACCCCGCCGACTACCTGTCGTCCGACAAGCTGGCTGAGGTGTACCTGGACTTCTGCAAGGACTTCCCTATGGTGTCTATTGAGGATCCCTTCGACCAGGATGATTGGGCGGCGTGGACCAGCCTGACATCCCGCACCCCTATCCAGATCGTCGGCGATGATCTTACAGTAAGTATTTATTCATTATTATTATTATTATTATTATTTATTATCAGGCAAGTAGTTATGTACAACTGATAAATGCCTATATCCCATTACTGCATTACATGCTCATCGCTTTGAGTTGAGTAGATGTTTATCTAGTCTATTTTTAAATTGCTTTGTAGTTTCGGCTGATACTACATCTCTTGGAAGCTGGTTCCACGCTCTGACTATTCGGTTATCCAAGAAGTGCTTATGTGGGTTGTTTGAGAAACTTGTACATAATTTAAGTTGGTGGCCTCTGAGTTTAGTGTTGTCATTACGAATAAACAGTTGGTGAATATTTTCAAGGTCATAATGTCCGTTTAAAAGTTTGTATGTTTCAATAAGATTTCCACAATGACGGCGGTCCTTCAATGTTGTTAAATTCAGTATCTGCAGACGTTCATTTAATGGTATTTTAGACATGGTATTTTAATGAAACTGCGTTGAATCTTTTTCAAGAGCTCAATGTCCTTTATGAAGAAGGGGTTCCAGACCTGTAAGGCGTACTCTATAGGATTGGTCTGACAAACGTTTTGTAGATCTTAAGCATCATTTCTGGTTTCATGGCACCAAAAGCTTTCTTGATAAGGTCGATTCGCCTTCTAACTTTTTTTGTGTTTGTAATTATGTGATGTTCCCACTTCAGGTCGTCTGATATTTTCACACCCAAGTCTGTTTGAACCTTAAGCTCCAACAGCAGTTCCTAATTTGTAGGGTAAGCGGGGGTTGCGACTGCCAATATGCAATACTGTACACTTTGAGCTATTCAGATTTATCTGCCATTCTTTTGAGCAGTTTGTTATTCTATCCAAGTCGTTTTGAAGACGGTTCTAGACTGAATTCGGATTTGCAAATATTTTGGTGTCATCAGCAAAGATGCTAACATTACATTGTAGGCAACTGGGAAGATCAAATGTATATATTATGTAAAGCTCATACTGCGCCGACCCCATATAAATTGGGACCAGGGCAAGAGAATGATGATGATGTAAAGCACTGGGCCCAGAACTGAACATTGTGGTACTCCACTATGTATCGTCCGGTGATCCGATATCGTTTCCCCCACTCTCACCTGCAAGGTTCTTTGTGTTAAAAAATACTCAACCCAGGTTAGCAGTTTGCCACATATTCCCACAAATTCTAATTTCTGCAGAAGTCTTCTTGTAGGTGTAATGTATTGTAAATAGCGGGTACTACGACAACGGTACGTAGCTATAAGTACGTCCTAATATTGTAACAAGCCAGTCGGCCTAACAGAATGGTTTTACCATTTTCTACAACAAACAATTCTAGTAATTAAGTTGTATTTTAAATTTTTTACTAATGTTAACAGCTTTCCTAGCGGTTTAACTAATTCGCCCGTATAATACTTAAACATTAATTCACATGGCATAAGGGTAAAATTTTTAAACAGCCTATTATAACATGCCGAACTTATACATGACACAGCACTTCCTGTATCACACTCCAATTTGAGATCTTGACCATTTACATTCAAAGTAATATAGATAGGTGTACATTTTGTTGGCGATAATAAACGTATATCTATTACCTCGTCACTGGCCACGCTATCGTCGTCGTCAACGTCGAGGCGCAGTGCAAGGTCTGCGGCGGGCGAGCGAGGCAGAGGTCTTGGCGGGCACGGCAGGCGTGAGGAATATCGGCACTGCGGCCGCGACCACACGCGCGCCACCGGAGTTGGCGCGGCAGCTAGCGGATATACCTCGCGCCTGCCGCGACCTTGCACTGCGCCTCGGGTTCGGAGTCAGCACACAATCAATTCGATCGATGACAATCGACATCGGTCGAACTAGGGCTGGCCGCCGGCTGTCTATTATTATATCGGACGTAGTATATTGCACGCGTGGGTACGAATTCCATCCTCGTCGCCACTGTGATGTATTTGAGAAATGCACTTCTTGAGGTTTAGGAATACAACATGGAACACAACTTCGCTGTACAACGTATATTGGCCGACTGGCTTGTTACAATATTAGGACATACTTATAGCTACGTACCGTTGTCGAAGTACCCTCTATTTACAATATATTACAGTAGGAACTTTATCGAAGGCTTTTTCGTGGTCTTGATAAATTACGTCGATTGGTTCTTTCTCATTGAGGTGATTTGTCCACGATGACAGGCAAAGCAACAGGTTTGATATTGTGGTCTGTGGAGCGATGGAGGCAAAAACCGTGCTGTTGTTCAGAAATAACTTGGTGACTTTTGAAGAAATGTCTTATTTGTTTAACTATCATTTTCTCCATGATTTTGCACATTACACTAGTTAAACTAATGGGTCTATAATTTGCAAGATCGAGTTTACTACCTTTTTTTAATAAAGGTGTCACTATAGCTGTCTTCCACAAATCTGGTACGATGCCAATGTCATATGAAGTCTACATTACAATCGACAGGTATTCGGTGACGTCGCTTTTTTTTAATATTTCTGCAGGAATGTCGTCTGGTCCTAGTGACGAATTGTTTTTCATTTCCTTTATTGCTTGTTGAATTTTGTCTTGGGAAAACACTATCTTCAATGGCGTCTTCGGCGTATCACTAAGTTCGGTCACGGCTTGCCCTTGTTTATTTCGTAAATAGATGGCATGCTGATCTTGGATGTTACTTGTTGCTTTAAGTAGGAATAAAACATTTTAGGTCCTGCTTGTAGTACATCCTTTTCATAAGTTATGCGAGCTTCTCTAGTTATGTTTATCAGTTTATTATTAACTTTTCTGTATTGGTTATAGTGTTCGTCCATCCAGTCCAGTTAACATAGGTATATCTATTCCACAGTGCCAATTTACAGTTGATAAGCATTATCGTGTCAGTTGACATCCATGGTTTATTAGTGGTTTGCCTACTAAATGTTACCTTAGGAACATATAAAGGGATTGCTTCTTTCAGTGAATTAAGAAAAATCTCAAATTCCCTTTTTACACGGCTAATACCTGCCTGTCATGCTTTCAGATAGTTTGCAAATATAAAAAATACTCTCTCTTGCACTAACGTCAAACCTCGGGACGCGGGGGACCCTTCAAACGTACGATTAACGTACTCAAAGTAGATCCAATGGGATTCAATCCCACAACACTCAACAAAATGGCACATAGCATTCAAGGATAGCCAAAGCGAAATTCCTTCCAGGCAAGCATCTTCATGCAATAGAAAAGTAAGGCAAAATGTCAAAGGCACTAGGCCTGCTGTTGAAAAAATTATGACAAGAGAACTTAAAGGACCATAGGCAAATTTGTATGGAACCTGGTCCAATTGTCAACAGTCTTGAAACTCATGCTAAAATGTATATTTATCATATATCATAGGGGTCGTAGGTAAGTCGAAATCGAGTGCGAACATGGTATTTTGATGCATTTTGAAAACGGAGAATGAATGAAAATTTTCTCAACATAAACAATAGTAATTGTTTTTATGATGATTTTTGTGTCTGTGCCGCTCTCACAGGTACATGCGATCAGTGAGTCATACCTCCCTCCCCCCGTGCCCCTGCGCCGCTGGCGCCCGCGCCGTTTTAGACGTTTTAGTAGTTAGTCGCTGCGCGCGCACGATATTTACGCTCCTGTTATGTGTTACTATCGGCTTGTTTCGCGACTTAATGACCCCGGCTTGTTAATTGTTACTGATATCTGCTTACGTACATGTGATTATTTGGCTCTTCTACACGGACACGATTTTAACGACTCTCTTGGTGTAAGGTGAATTGGTTGAAAATACGCATTGGCAGAAGCCCGCTGTGTTTTGTGTCTGCGTTCTCACGTGGTACGAATAAGACGACATGTTTTGAGTGCCGATATTCCTCAAAGCTGACCCGATTTTGCAGAATATGTACAGCAAAATGCTTTGATTGAGGTATGTGATGTTTTTATTACCTCTTTTCTACTATAATAAAATCGTAAAGGGCAAAAGTCGTTACATTCAAAATACTTTCTCATAAGCTGGCTAGGTCTTACTAGATATAAGTAATAGAACAGGGATTGTGATTGTTTAAAATAAATGTCTGTCTGTTTGTTTGATACCTTATCGACGAGAATAGCTACATGGATTTTAAAGATTATATTTTGTTAAATAGGGAATAGTCCAAGTTAAAAAATAACGTATGTGTTCGACCCTTTCGTTTACTATAAAATTAAATGTAATGCACACCTAACTTACGGGTTGGGTGCCCTCTGCGCTCGCCCACAGTCCGCGTAAAGTTGTAGAGGCCATCTGAGGCAAACAACTAACACCAAAACAAAAAAAAAAATAACTTCTGTGCAAATAAATTCATCTGACAGTGAAGACGTGTGTGTTTTTTCTAAGAAGCCCGGCAATCTATATTGAACCTTAACCACTTTAACATAATATGGTCCAAACGAGCTGCATAAAAATCGACATCTGGGCGACCCGGCCGGCGAGCCGAGAACAATAGGCCGCATTCCTGAGCAGTCGAGGTTTTATTAGTGTAAACATTTATAAAAAAATATTGAAGATAATATCATTACTACGTTAATAATAACTAAAAACAAGTCTACTTTACCTCAACTTATGAAAACATTTTCAAAATTATTACGAGTATATATCACGTAAACAATGAAAACCTTACTTATAAAAATACCGCTAAACATTGTTTAGCTATCTCTTACCTAAGAAGCTCTCGTACCTTTGATCAATGATTAACTTTTCTTTACCTTTAAACCAATTTTAACGGTCTCTTAGTAGAAAGGATCGCGTAAAATTAATTAAACTTAAATACATAAACCATTTAGTAGTTAATTTGATTTTTTTGTAAAAAAATTTAAGTCTTAGATTTTATGCAATCATTTTTGGTTAGTAAACAAACGAATTAAGCAAAAAATTTTTTAATAATGTGACTAATTTTTGGGAACTTTCCACCTCGCGCTGTCTTTGAAGGCCGATTATAGCCAAAGTAGCCCCTTTTAGTACCACTTTTTTTATGATTATGAAAGCTGAGAGTCTGGCGCATTTTTAAGGTCTATTTAGGAACCATTAAATCACATTTAATTTACAGTTGAAAATTGAATTCGTAATTCACCGAACCCAATTTATTACTTTAAATTTACATTTTCATAACTTTCATCATAGTTATGAAGCTGATTATTTTATGCATAAAAGAACGACTCATAATAATTGAGTTCCAAAAAAAAAAATCTCGAAATAGTCTTTTGCTATTTTTAAGAAATTTTTTATGTTGGTCATTTCGAGAAATCTCAATAATTCAGAAAAAAAAAACTGAGAAATCGCGGAACATACATGGGGGTGATTCGGATAGTCCACGATACGAGGAACCTATTTTTTTATTTGGACATCCATCTTCCGGCCAGCCTGTATATATACATATATATATACTCAATAACGAGCTAGAAGGTTTTATGTTATAAATAAAAAAACAGCGAATGTTTTCATCTTCACACATTTAAATTAAGAATTTATGTAAGGATGATGCCCAGATTTATATATATATATATATATATATATATATATATATATATAAAACTATCTGGGCATCGTCCGAACATACATACAATTTCATTAAAAACTCTAGAATGCGATCATCGCCACCTACCAAGTTCAATTGTATTTTAAAACCATCCGGGGACCCACCCAAATAAATATACACACAACATTTCATCACAATTAGTCCAGTCGTTTAGGATTTCGATGACGCACGTGCAAAAGAAAATATATTTAAAGACTTAAACGCATTAGAATACTATGTTCGCGCTCAATTTCGACTTGGCCGCCGTAATATGAAATAAACTATACCCCAGTAGCTTTCATATGGTATAGGTTTCAAAACTGTTGGTGGCTTTTGAGATTTGGACCAAAATGCCCATTGTCCTTTAAAAAGACTATTTGATATCTCTGAATTTAGGGATCTACAATAAAGATGTTTGTAAAGAATAATGTTTATGTAGTTTACATGTGTATTTTTTGTATATAGGTAACAAACCCAAAACGTATCGCCACGGCTGTAGAAAAGAAGGCTTGCAACTGCTTACTCCTGAAGGTGAACCAGATTGGCAGTGTCACCGAATCCATTGACGCTCACTTGCTGGCCAAGAAGAACGGATGGGGCACCATGGTTTCCCACAGGTTAGTATTTACAGAAACAAGTAATAGCGAAGTCGTAAATTTTCAACCTTGCAGATGTTTGTAGCAATATATTGATATAGTACTGTTACTTCAATAGCAATGACAACACTTGTGATCAATTTTGCAGTTTATGCCCGTGCATAAACTGTAAAATTGATTACAAAAGTCTCGTTAACATATGGTAACACATGGCGCGGCATTTATGAATAAATCAGAAATTTATTAGCGCCTCTGGGTACTCTTCAACTCCCACTGAGGAGACCTTTGACCGCGAACAATATAATTATTTTATACATACTACTAAATATTTTTTTATTTGAGTTTGAATTTACTCATCTTTTATTTAAGTTTGAATTTACTCGCCTTTAATAATGGAGCAGGCTCTCTCAGAAGCAGCAATCGGAGCCTACCCAAGCAGTATTGGTTCTAGTTTAGAATTATTCGCGCAGAAGTTCACAAATCTTTTGAATAGTCTTATTTACATATAATTTATGGCTAATAGGTATTTCCTTAACTCAAAACCGCAATATTATGTATTAGTTTGAACGCTTAAACAACGAAATGGACATCAATTGGTTTATTATTTGTGATTTGCCTGTTATGAAGCAATTGAACCAGTTGTTTACAGCGTCATTAGCTTTAACAGACAACTTTATTATATGAGAGAATTAGTTATAAAATAGTTACTTTTGCAACAAACACCTTCCAGATGATAGTATTATTTACTACTAGCTGTTGCCCGCGACTTCGTCCGCGTGGACTTTAATTTATTACCCAATACTTACTTTTAATTTGTTATCTAATTTTAATATATAAAACTACAACTAAAGATATTAATAAGTCTAACTACACCTATATAGGTGTAGTTAGCTGTATATTAAAAAAAAATATACGGTATTGCGAACTTTTTTGTAGATATTGATACGTTCTATAATACTGTAGAACCTTTTTTTGTTCTATCATCAATAGTTTCCGCAGCGCACGCGATGACAAATTTTTTATGACTAATATTTTGTCACCTTGGGTTATATTATTGCATTTTTATTAAGGATACCTATTTTGTTTTGATAATGTAATATAGCCTATGTCACTCAGTGAAGGTGCAGATTTCTAATGGTGAAAGAATTTTTGAAATCGGTCCAGTAGTTTTTGTGTGAAAACAATACAAACATACATACAAAAACACAAATGTTTCCTCTTTATAATATTAGTTTAGATGCATAATTTTTTTTTTATCTGTTTTGTGTTTTTAATCCATAAGGAATTTCGGAGTTTTAGTCACAATTAAGTCAGGTGGTACTTTTATCTATCAGCTTAACCATATTGAAACTTGATGATAAAGCATTGTGCCTGAACGGCTGCGCTCGGCGTTCGGACGCATTTTAAGTTATTGCCTACCTACTCGTGATAAATTCTATAATTGTTGTTAAAGATAACAAAAATGGTACAGTGCAAAAAGTGTAAGCTCTTTGTATCTATTACTAAAGACGACGTTATAAAATGTAATGTTTGTGACAGCGTGTATCACAAAAAATTTGTGAGGAACTTAAAGCAGTTTCTACAAAGAAATATGTGTGACGACTGTTTCAAAGAAGACGGTATGTCTCCTAATGGCGATAAAGCACAATCTACTCCTAAAATAACAGTGAAGCCAAGCGAAACATCGGGAGAAGTCATTTTAGGGGAGGTGAACAACAAATTGGCAGTCCTGTACAGCATGGAGAAGAAGCTGGCGGAGCTTACGGAGACGGTTGATTTCTACGCGGAAATGTACCAAAACATGGCCACATATAGAGAGGAAACAGATAAGAAAATAAAGTCTCTTGAACAAAAAAACGTTTACTTGGAGAAGTATAGCAAGGCTCTGGAAGAGAGGGTAGAGGAATTAGAACTGAAGGAAAAGGAAACATCTATAGAAATACACAACTTAGACAATAAAGCGAACGAAAACACTATCACAGTAGTCCAGGATCTCGCGAAGATGTTAAAGCTGAACCCAAATGATATAGAAGAGGCGGAGAGGGTAGGAAAGGAAAAAGGTAAAGATGAGGAATCGAAAACGAGGATTATTAAGGTTAAACTCACGTCTAAAAATGCCCGACTCAAATGGATGGCGGCTAAGAAAGAGCAGACTATCACTAATCGGAAGCTTTACACAAACGGCAGCGATAAAAAAATATACATTAATGAAGACCTCCCTAAGTACAAGCGCCAATTACTGTGGCTTACAAGGAACAAACTGAAAGAAAAAGGATTTCAATATATATGGGTGCAAAACTTCAACATACTAGTCAAGAAAAACAATGACGACAAAAAAATACACAATATTAGAACTGAGAACGATTTGGATAAACTCAACTAATAATATTATCAATTCTCGGAATTCACCGTTCGCAGCGCAGGTGTGCGGTGCGCGTACACACACCCTGATTATTTTGTTCAAAATTCGATCCAATTACAGAATACACATCGGTAACTGAAATAAGTTACAATAGATACTATAACATAGAAGAAATAAATACAGTAAACAGAAGTAGTAGTAATGAAAATAGAATACATATAATGCACTTAAATATAAGGTCTCTGAGAAAACATTTCAATGAACTACAAGTTATACTAGAAGCAAGTAAACATAAAATAGATATCATAATTCTGTCCGAAATAAATATTAAAAAAGAAGAACTTCCTTTCTATTACATAGATGGATATGAAACTCACATATTAACAAGGGAAACAAAAAGAGGAGGAGGAATATTGATGTACGTGAAAAATGTTATAACATTCTCTGCGGTGATCGCTAACACTCAAGCTATGGAAACAATACATGGTATCGTCAAAATGGGAAGACACAAATTGCACATCGTAGCGTTATACAGGCCACCAAATAAAAATAAAATCCTATTCATTGAACAAATTAAAAATATACTAGAAAACATATCGCCGTCGGATAGTGTAATTGTAATAGGCGACACAAACATTGACCTTTTGAATGGAAAAATAAACCCATTGGCGGCGAATTACAAAACGACTCTGTGTGGATTCGGCCTCCAATGCGGAATCCCTGGAAGTGAAGTAACGCGCGAAGCGGTGGTCAACGGGCGACATGAGACGGCGTGCTTGGACCACGCGTGGGTGCGAGCGAGACGGAGCGTGAGTGTATCCGCTCATGTACTTGAGTTGCATATCTCGGATCATCACGCGATTGGTTTGTTTATCGACTTCGATCAGTGTAAAATCGTAAACAAAAATAATAATAGTGATCGTGTGCGCGAAGTGATAAGTGACGACATGGTGAAACAAAGATTTAATGATTATCACTGGGAACAGCTGTTACCAATCACTTGTCCGTTAGTGTTGTATGAAACATTGGTGAGTGTATTCAACTCGATATAGTACCATTATTGTGCCAGTAAGAAATAAGCGCATTACGCAGCCATGGGTGGATAAATATTTATTTAACATATTAAAACGCAGGGATTATTTATTTAGAGTTTGGAAACAAGCACCAAAAAATATGAATAAGAGATTAGAATATACTACATTTAGGAATAAGGTAAATAAATTAATAATAGAAGCGAAACATAAATATAGACAGTCTAAAATACAAAAATGTAATGGGGATTATAAAAAAATATGGTCAAATGTAAACTCGTGGTTAGGTCGTTCTAAAGATAGCTTAGATAATGTAATAACAAGATATTTGGGGAAACAAGATAATATGTATAATATTTGTAGTAATTTTTCAAAAACATTTACAACCGAAATAAAAAATATAAAACATAATTGTAGTACAACATTTTTAGATAGAAGCATGTATGTGCGCCCCAGTACTGTGAGTTTCAGATATAAAAAGATTGACTCGGGGGACATTAAACAAATTATAAACAAATTATCAAACGATAAATCACCAGGCGTAGACAATATTAGAGCAATAGATATTAAATATTTAAATGAATACTTAAGCCCAATCTTAGCAAATCTTGTAAATATGTGTATTACTCAATCAGTTTACCCGGAACAATTAAAGGAGGCGATAATACGACCAATTTATAAGTCTGGGAGTCACTTAGACTATGCTAATTACAGACCTATTGCAATACTTTCAGTTATAGATAAAATAGTTGAAAAGGTAATTGTGGGCCAGATAAATACATTTCTAGAGGATCACGACATATTAACTGATGCGCAACATGGCTTTAGAAAGGGGCGGAGCACAGTCACAGCACTGACACGGTTTGCGGATCGGGTCAATGGGAGCCTTAACTTAGGTAAACAGGTATTAGCATTATTCATTGATTATAAAAAAGCCTTCGACACCCTGGACCATGAAGTGCTGCTAATGGCTATGGAGGAGTGCGGTATACGTGGTCCCACGAACACCTGGTTCAGAAGCTACCTCACCAATAGAAAAATGCGTACTAAAGTGAATGGCGTTATCGGAGAAGAGGCTCTCGTTGATCTCGGTGTGCCGACCGGCTCAGTGTTCGGTCCCGTGGGGTACATAATGCACGTGAATAGTGTTTCTAATGTAGTAAGCGATTGCCAAGTGTTCATGTACGCCGATGACATGTGTCTACTGTGTGCGGCCACTGATTTGTCTCGGGCTCAAGCAGGTATACAAAATGATTTTGAGCATATAACACAGTGGGCACATGACAACGGTATTATTCTAAATATAAATAAGACTAAATACATACACATATACTCACCTTATAATAACAAAGCTAGGACAGTTACTAACAATCAGCTAAAAATAGTAGGACATACTTATGACTGTTTACATAACGATAAAATAAACTGCATATGCTTAGAAATAGAATCAGTTAAAATGTATACTTACTTGGGTTTGAAAATAGATCAATACTTTAATTGGAAACCTCATGTAGATGGCATATGCAATAGGTTAAGATCTGTACTTGGCACTTTTTATCATCTTAAACCAGTTATTAATAAACAAACAATGTTAATAGTTTACTACGCCCTTGCTGATTCTTTACTTAGCTACGGTCTTAGTATATATGGACGTACCTTTAAATCCTACATCAACGAAATTAAATGTATTCAAACAAGATTGCTTAAGTGTTTAATAAGTAAAAAAGTAAAAATTATGTGCAATAAGGATTATGAGCAATTATATGTTATTTGTAAAATATTACCTGTGGATTTAAAAGTTAACTTCTTAATATCTATAATATTGTCTTCTATTTACGCGAATATTATTCATTGAAATTAAACTGCTATATACGGATTTTATCGCGTTGTTTATTTGACACTTTATTACAAAATTTTTGACCATGGCTGCTGAAAAGCAACCGAAACGTCGGGGAAAGTGTAAAAATAAATTAAATCTAAATAGTTTAATAATAATTTAATTAGCTTAAAAATTAGTAAAGTTTAATAGTAGTACTTAGTAGTGTAAAAATTTCCAAAATTTTGTAATAAAGTGTCAAATAAACAACGCGATAAAATCCGTATATAGCAGTTTAATTTCAATTCTTAATATCTGTTGAAAACTATTATTGTCATGAATATAAAAAAATAATAGAAAGTTCATATAATACTAGAAGTGTAAGAGCAGGCAAATTTGTAATACCAAAGCCTAATAACTACTATGGAGAAAGATTGACTGAGTATCTAGTACCGAAAATATATAATAATATAGATATCTTAAGAGTGGAACCTAAGTTTAGTAAACCTGTATTAAAAGCGAAGCTTAGGGACTTATTGCTCGGTGAGGGTGAGGCCGCTCTCGTTGAGGCGCACCGACTTTGCCGGGCGATCAGTTCCTAAGCTTGGTTTTCGGTTTAGAATTTTATTTTAGAATTTTATTTTTGTTTTGTTTTTACGTTGTTGTTGTGTTTACAATGCTGTTAGGTTAAGTAATTTCAAGGGTGGTGGGTATAAATAAGTTTAGAATAAGAGCGTTGTCTCGCCAACAAGCGAATTAGCTTGGCGAGGAAAATAAATTTGTTGAAACTTGTACTTACCATAAATAAATAAATAAAAAAAAAAAAAAAAAAAAAAAAAAAAAAGAACGCCGATGCAGAATTAATTTCAGAATTTACATTAATGTTTTGTTTTATCAGGTCTGGTGAGACTGAAGACACATTCATCGCTGACCTCGTAGTGGGTCTGTCGACTGGTCAGATCAAGACTGGTGCGCCCTGCCGCTCGGAGCGCCTCGCCAAGTACAACCAGATCCTGCGCATCGAGGAGGAGCTGGGCGCCGGGGCTAAATACGCCGGCAAGAACTTCCGCAAGCCCGTCTAAATATTACTACACAAGGGGCATATTCCACTAACATAAGTAATATAGTTGTTCTCTAATGTGACTGAGGCGAATATGCTCTAGTTCATAAGCATTTTAATCCTCAGTTATATACCGTACAATAATATGTAAGCCTATTTCAGCACATGGTTTAGTCAAAAGTATACTTATGTAAGATTAACAAGGCTGTAGCAGTGTATGTATTCATGTTGAATGTATGAATCTATTTATTTAAATTTTAAGCTATACATATTTTTTAATTTTTAATTTATCGAGATCAACATGTCTAGAGATTCAATAAATATTGTTATTGTATTTGTGTGTTTTATTTGTGTGCCACAAATTATGTCAACTATGTAGTTTAAAACAGTTGATTTACCACACAAGGTCGTTTACTCATTGAGTCGCTTGGCAGTCGGGCAAGGCGCCACAACTGGTATTTAACTGTGTTATTTAAATATACGCGAAGAGTAGTTACAGGAAGGTACGTATTAATTTTATAAAATAGAAAATATCTAGTCATAATTATTATCACTTAACATTGCAAGTGTATGTAGTTACTCATTTCTGAATTATGTAGGTACTTAAACATTATTAGAATAATTGTTCCATCTGGAGCCATTACACCACGCAGTGCATCATAGCTCCAGCTATGAGATCATGTTTTGTTTTATTTAACGCGATGACAAGTCGTCACAACTTCGCGACGTTTGATGTTTTTGTATAGTCCATAGTGATGGGCAGAGGGTTTAAACGGGTTGTTCACCAACTCGACACAAGAGACTGGGCACACGTGTCCAATTGGTGAAACTCAAAATTAGTATCACCTATTATTTCGTCAACTGGACACGCGAATATTTTTGCGCGTGTCCGCATAGTGAAATTTAAATTATATCACTTTTACGTTGTCGCCAACTGGACACACCTAGATTTTTTCCAGAAAAGAGTACAGTCAGGTGAATAATTGCCTCAAATTATTGTTAATAGACTGATATTAGTAGTTATTAATTTATTAATAACTTCTGAATAACGCGGAATTAGCTTGTGAATTTAATACTAGTGATAAGAACATATTTAAGCTATCATTTAGTATATATATCTCCTGCTAATACTACGTTATTGTGGCATAAAAAAATAAAAACGAAAAATCATAATCATAAATATATTTATATCTCTTAAACTAATCATAGTAAATTGATAAAAAATGGTAGAAAGGTGTGTTATTAAATTTAGAATTATTGAGCATAATCAAATACAAGTTAACTAATCTATTTATTATATGATTTAAAAAAATCTCTATTGCAGGCATCCGAATATACGGAACTTTGATATTTAAAAAAAAATAAACTAGAAGCCGCACCGGTGCGAGAGTTTTACTCTGATGTTTGTAACAGTACAAACAAAAACATTTTTGAAAAAAAATTACTTGTCACAATATTGAGGTATATAATACTGTGGGCTGTCAACAGCTGATGAATTCTAATTAATTCGAGGTTGTCGCTCCCGTTTGAGATGGAACGAATACTTCGTCCTCGATTTGATTGGTTTCAGTCGGCGAACATCCATGTGGCGTTTCCCTCACTAATCTGGTCGTCATTTAGTGTTTTTCGATGTAAATTGTTCGTTAATGGCGGCTCGTTCCGCAGTAAGGCGATTACGCATTATACTATTAATTTTTACTTGAGCACTATATGTGCGTTCCGTTGCTGCAGACATACATGGTGCCGTAAGCATTTTAAAAGCCAGTTTGCTCAATTATGTCGAACTGCATATACCTTTCCATCATACAATGGGTTCGATGTCTGCCAGAGACCGCCATACAAATTGTTTGCCCCAGAAACATTATTTAGCCTAGTAATTAGCCAGATCGGGTGTTACATATAAATTAAACCTTTGTCCTTCTTTTAAATAAACTCCATGTCTTGCAATTCTTGTTCTAGGTTATAAGCATATATGCTGCCATATCGCACTCTTAATAAAACAGACTTATCTCAGTATTTTGAATTAAACAAATTTGAACTCTATTGCAATGATTTAACACAAACATAATATTAGAATTTAGCATATACAATTAGAGTCCAAATTGCCTTACTTTCAAATTTCGAGTTAAGTCGCTGTTTTATTAAGACTGCAATTATTATGTATAGGTTTTACACACATACTTGCCCTTAAATCCACGGATATTAAGATATCACACTTCTTTTCCTCATTTAACATTGTTATAGGTGGAAGTACAAATTCGAGCATTGATTTAATATTTTTTTAAATAATACGCACTATTTGTACAAAACTGAACAATACTGTCGAAAAGGAACTGTAATATGAATCATAAATATGTATTTATACCATGTTTACAGTTTTAAATAGATATATTTTACCAAATACATACACACCCGAATAAAAACCCTGTGGGAGGAAATAAATGGGTTTTTACTAGGTTCAAACCCTAAATTGGGTTTAAACCGGGTTGATTGCCCTTCTCTCACCTGTAGACATATAAGACATATGAAAATCTCTCCTGACAACTACAATATGTCCCTCACTGGTTTGATTCGATTTAAATACACACTATTGTATTCCTATAAAAATAATCGATTTTATGCTCAAATTACATAATATGTACATACACATAACGGTGTCAATAACCATGTGTGTGTGAAAAATCGCTCATTCGTTTAGATAGTAGTAATTAGCGATTTATTTCACCTTTTAAAATATCCTTACCTCTCGAAGAACATAGTTATTGATATGAGTTCAATAATGTAGGCATAACGAGCGATCAGCGAATAACAAGCGTTTATCCGTAATTCCTAAAATAACACGAACATGATTACAAATTATCATTATTAGTCTGAAGTTTTCTCAATAAACATTATCTAATACGTATAAAGAGTAACATATCTGTTTGAAAAAATATCAATTGCATATAAAAACAGGTTAAGTTAAAGAGAAAAGTGATTCCATCTATCCACTCACGAGCATTACGGTGTTTAACCTGCAAACACGCGGTAGCTACGTGCATTTTACGAGATTTGACGTCATTCTGCGGCAGGTTAAATAGTGAAACTAGACAGTACATGATCGAGGCGTGCAACAGTTATCGCGTGTGTTTACGATTATGAAGAACGACTCATTAATTGAAAGTTCACCATAAACAAACGAGCTCATTATAATAAAAGTAACGTCTGTTTGGGATTAATTCTGTGTACTTAGTCCAGTTATTACGTTGATATCGAACGGTACAGTACACGATTTAACAATGGCACAAAACAAGCAAGATCTTCGTATAGTGACTTATATGTGTCCAACACATCCGGTGCAACTATACGAATTAATAATGGAACTATTGGAAGAAGCCTTGGATTGCTATACTACTTTGCAATATGAAAGCCGAAGCCCAGGGCCGTTGGCGGATCGACCTGATCCAATTTCTACAGATAAAGCCGATTTGGGTAAGAGATTTTATAGAATACCCTCAAAATGCAATAAAAGGAATGCCATTTCTACATGGAAGTAGAAATATCAATCTATTTACTAAAACATTTCTTTCTCTTTTGTAAATTCTCTATCAATGGTCGATAGAATTATATTACTTTCTGGCTGAACAATGACTTAAGTAGGTATGCTTATTTATAAATAAAATGGCATCTACTAAAGTTAGTGGTGTTTTGTTTATTTCGAGAAAGTACCTTTTCACAAATAAACATGTACCTACTCACCCGTAGTCTTCTTCTTCTCCCATAGCCTTTATTATTCCCAAGTCACTTGGGTCGGATTTTTCTAGTCTAACCGGATTTGACTGGATATCAGTACTACTCACCCGTAGTATAATAATTATTATTCATCTTTGAATAGTAGATATACAACAAGTAAAAAGCATCGTTTGTTAATTGTGCGATTGTGCTCGCTGTATTTTGTTAGGCGCTCTTTATGATCATGATCACAATACGTCACTACCATTATTATTCATTGGCAGGGCAGCAGACGCTGATAATGATAAAACATTTATTGTCTTATCGTCGATATTATTTAGTACTTGATAGATATATTGATTTATACATATATTGTGTAAATACTATGAACCTATGTATATAATTTATGTAGGTTACGTTACTAGGAACTGAAAGCAGGTATCTATGAAGAACACTTTATATACATACGATATCAACAATTTGCTTTGGTTTTTAGTGTTCATGACGGCCTCTGCATATATGAAACTTCGCGCTAAGAAAAATGCAGGCATTGAACTACTACCTGTAACTCCAGTATTCGCTCATCAGATGAACGTGGAAAACAAACCTGGATATTTTTCAGATATCATCGTTCATAGCGACAAGAAGTAAGCCATTTAGCTATTTACACATTTAAAAAGAGATAACTTAATTCATGTCATGTTGAATTTACTTTTATTAATATATTTCCTGTATACGAACTTTGTATTCACACAAATAAATACAACAGAGATAAAAACGTTATCAACATGTCATTGACTTTTGATAAGAATAAGTCTAATATGATTTTACAATTAACTACCACAGCGCTAATATTGTTTTATCGGAACATATATGTAACACAGTTGTTTTATTGCAGAGCACATAACGTGAATACATTGTTAGATCTCCGAGGGTGCACATTCGCTTATAGTGACGAAGAATCTCTAAGTGGGAGTAAAATAGTACTGAAAACGCTAAAGGAAAAGGGCGAAAATGCTTCTTTCTTTGGATCCACATTAAGTAAATACAAAACTGAGTATGTTGTTACATATTATAAGTGTGACGAGTTAAACGTATAACTACTTAGTGCGTAATTTCAGAATCTGGATCACATTTATCGTCGGCTCAGATGGTACAATCTAAACAAGCAGAATGGGCCGCTGTTGATTCAACCACTCTACTTTATTCAAAGAAGTATATGCACGACGGCGGTAAAGACATTATAACATTGGAAACATTAGGTCGATTACCACCTTACCCGATTGTAGCGAATACGAAACTGGCAGGTAGGTCGTGTTAAACAATTTTATACACTCCTAATATGTTATATTTTTTTATCTAGTCACAGAAGTTGATATCTGGCTTAGGCAAATGTTTTATTATTATATCAAAACATTTATTTATTTGAATTCTAACATAAAATATACAAGTGAAAATATAATCGATCGAAAACTTTAATCGAACAGTTACACGTCCACATAATATCGCGCTTTTATCATATAGGTTTATTTGATTCTATTTATTTTATTTTTTATTTTAGACCCTACGTAATAGGGACACGCATAGTGGCGTCCACCAGACTCCGGGCAAAGTTCCAGACCCGTGCTGCTATTGAGAATATATTGACACAAAAAGCCCGACTGCTATGCATGAGACATTCACAATCACTGCGCCATCGAGGCAGTAAAATGGATTATGATTATATTTGTAAAGTTTACTTTACAAATATATTCATAAGTAAAGAACACTCCCGCTAATCCAACGGCACAGATAGCGCAGTGGTTTAGCAGTCGCCTCGCACCTCCAGTTGTGCCGCGTGTTGTGGGACGTTGTATTCCATTTTTGAAATGTTTATAATGCCCTTGCCATAATTAAATTATTACTGGTATGGTATGAGGGCTGTCTCTTTAATAGAAAACAAATGAACTATATTGGTTTTTTTAACGTGTCTGAGAATATGTCGTTTAAAATGCCGTATGAATTACGAGATGGTATAATGGTGTTTTAATCGGATTTTAGCCGGCACGAAGAAGGCCATAACAGATGCGTTACTCAATCTACCACAAACTCCCAAGTGGAAAAATAAATTTGCTAAGTTCGGTGTGATCAAGTTCGAGGTGAACAGCAATGTCGCTTACGATGGGCCGGCTGCACAGGTGTGGGCCATCCAGAACGAAAAACTCAATGTACGGTATTATTAGGTGCTTTCTCATATGTTCTTTATTGTATATAATTTATATTTTATACGTTGATTATACTCCCAAGTAACAAACAGTTGATAAAATAAAACATTACAAAATTGATTGAGTTTCATTTCTATTACAATGTTTATCACTTTATACAAACTCGGGTGTCCCTCCAGTGGCGTAGCGTGGGTGTCAGCCGCCCGGGGCGGAAGATAATTTTGCAGCCCTCTTTTTAGATACCTACTTCAATTTAAAACTTTAATTATCGACTTATTTAAAGTGCAAAGTATTTATTACGATATCAAAGTCTATAGCATCACACACCTCTTGCTTAATAGACAAGATAGCCAGATTGATTTGCTTTAAAGTACCTACTTATTGTTGACCTTAAATAATTCTAAATCAATTTCTATTTTGAAAATCTACTCACAGCTGGTAAGGTTTATGGCAATTGTGAATAATTTTCGGCGCAATATTATAATATTGGAGCTTGGATTTTACAATAAATTTTAATAATTCAAGTGAAATGTCTGCATTAATTAATTTACTTCCGTTGGCTGTGGCAGCAATGAAAGTCCGCAGACGAAGTCGTTCCAGTGCAATTTCGGCAGATGCGTACCTAGTCTAGCTTACATTTAGTGTCGTCTGAATCTATACTCCATTTGATTAGGTACTTAACTAAAGGTAAACAATCTTGATGTGTCTTTTTATCTAAAAACTCCGTTTAAAAATAAAATGCTGCTGAAGATCAATGTAAATATAACAATAACGATTACTACATTATTGAAGCATTACTTTAAGCAGTAGTTTATTTGTTTAATATGTGTTAGTGTAAAAAGTCACATCAAGATTGTTTACCTTTAGTTAAGTAGGTACCTAACCAAATGGAGTATAGTAATATAGCCACCGTTAAATAAGCAAACTAATACGCTAAATTCTGTAACTGCTGAAAATGCTCACGAATTTCTACAATGATTATATCCAACGAAGAAAATAGCTTGCGTCTCAACCCATTTTCACAAGACAAGCGTACCTTACAGCGCCAGCTGCCCATTCCTCTCGGTCCCCTATCAGTACCATCTGCAAAGCAGCTTTCTGAGCCTTTACTTTCATGTCAATTCCCTTTGTTGGTAAATACTTTCCTGCATGAAGTAAATCTTCATGTAGCACCAGGTTGTCAGAGACCCAAGAAACAGAAAAAGAAAAATGACTGCACTTGTGTTTAAGCTTTCACCTCTCTCTGTCAGTTTTCCAAAACATTCTCGTCACGAAAATGTCTTTGTAATGATACCATGTCATTTTTACGACGTCGCCTCTTATACCCAATGCGTATCTTACTCCCTTTTTAAAATTTGACTAACTTACTTGTACTATAACCTAATTTGTAGGTGTTATATATTGAACAGTATCCTAAATATTATTATAAATGTGAATGTGAGTTTGTTTGTTACGCCTTAACTTCTCGACCGCTCATCATGAAATTTCGCATACACGTTGCCAGGTGTACAGAAATCGACATAAGGTATCTTTAATCTAGAAAAGGCACTGAATATTAGTCAAAAACAACCGAGCCGCCCCCACTACGCTATGCCACTGAGTCCCTTGCTGTTAATTTTACCAGGTATCCTATAACTTTTTAACTTTCATAATGACGTTTACACATACTATTTTTTTCTTTTTCTTGTCACAGCCAACTAATACTCCATGCGGTTCTTGTTCTTTCATGACTCTCGCCGTACTTCCTGATGTTTCGAACGACACCTGCAATGTTTATTCAATGCGTCTCTATTTATGATAATTTTATTTATATTTATTAGTTATGGCAATTCAATAACAACGGTACCGCCTCAATTATTTTGTACTAAGAAACTATTTACTACTAAGATATACAACGTGTAAGAGAGAGGTGTCTTATATGAGTAAGAGCAGGATAATGTAGATGTAAAATAATAAAGAAACATAATTATGGTAATCTAAGAGAAATATAGTCGCCACTTTAACTATAAGCTTATTTATCCTTAGTGTATGTATGGTTAAATACACTCATATCGTCCGTCACCTCCTTCTGTGAGGAAGTGATTTCCATCAAGGAGGCGGCGGAGCGGTAGAGGGAGCTCTTAAACTCTCTCCCCTACCGCAGAGCTGGGCGCCGGAAGGCGCGAGACGACCTCCAGCCAACCTGAGGTTTAACCTGGGGGTGGTGGGCTTCGTGGGCCTGCCCACCAGCCGATCAGCACCAGGTCCGAGTTCCCACGCGTGCCTGTGTCGTGTCTGTCTCCCCTCTAGGGAGGGACAGTAGGGATTTTAAAAGTAGTGGTGACCATAGGGTAGGTCTTGTCGTGTAGTGGCCTGCCGTTTCATACGGCGAACCGAAACCATGGCGGGGTCGCGACCGCATGTGCAAGTGATTCGCGCGGCCCTGTGATAGGTTTAGTCGGTATTCCGGGATAGGTATGTACCTTCATTGGTACGTGTGCCTCCACTGGCACTAGGGACACGCTAAGAATAAATACACGATCCTGATACACGTAATGTATTAAAAAACTACAGAAGAAAAACAATATAATAAATAAATAACATTACATATATTTGATCAAATGACATGCTAACAATGAACATTAGGTACTAATCTACTAAATATATCAATCGAATCGTACCTAATATTCTTAAATGCCAAGCAACATCTCCAACTAAAAACAAATTAAGAGCCATTTAGTTTTCTTGCCTTCATTTTAATTTATATATTATTTATTACTTACTACACTACATTCAAATGACATACAATGTAGACAGGAATGTCTTGCGGTAAACTTGATTCTTTAATGCATCATGTTATATTTATTTTATAAAGTTTCTTACTATTTGCTTTAAGTCTTTAATACCATCGAATCGATTGAAGTCAATTTAGACGTTACTAGTTTCTCAAGGTCTATACTACATGAACAGTTAATTTAATACGTATTCTTGTGATAAAAAGTAGCCAGGTCTATGACAAAAACTACTTCGATCTGTTGCTGACAACAAACACATTTTCGCTTTGATAATATTATAATTATATATTATTAATATTATATTCTAAATACTTTTGAAAAGGTTCTGAATGAAAGTGATTTGAAAAATTCAAGGTATACCCACGGGTAACAATACAGAACACCTACTATTAAAACAATGAAATATATAATGAGCAATGCAGCCAGACCAAAAATTGGAGCGAACACAACACTTGGCATAAGTAGAAATTGCAATGCAGCAAAGGCTAAGATGGTTAATACATCCAGAATTACAGATCGAAGTCCTTGAAAGGTGTATTTTTATATCGATAATAAGTTAATAACATTATTATGTAATTGGATGAGTTACTTTTTAATCTATAATTGACGTCATTACATTTACACGGTGTCATAGGCGTGTGCAGGGTTGTCATGAGATGAAGATCACTTATAATTTTATATCGATAATAACACTTATGATTGCATGAGTTATTTTATAATCTATAATCGACGTCATTACGTTTACACGCTGTCATAGGCGTGTGCAGGGTGATATTTTTTAGTAGCAATTAGCACTTGTTAACAAATATAACAAGATGAGCGCTTTTATAAACACGTATTCAAAGGTCGTCTCAACGCTTTTGTGATTCCAATACCTAACATTATTGAATATCTAGATGTTCAATAATGCTAGGTATTGGAATCACTCAATTGGAAACAGATATAATTTGAAAATACATTTGATTAAATATATGCATTGTTAGCTTCTGAGAATAAGTGCCTAAGGGTTAAAGGTCGAACATTATTTGTTATTTTTTCAAATCAGTTAAGTATTTAAATCATTCTTCAGCAAAAATAGTAAACAGCCCTTACTTTATTTTAAATAGTCTCCCAAAATATCATGAATGAGAAGGCAACTCTAGATGTATTATTTAAATACTGGTGTATTATGTTATTGGGCCAAGATCTACTTTCTTTCTCTACTTATTTTAAGTTGAAGGACTAAACAATTCCACCGCCGTTGACTTTGTCAATTTCTTCCTGACTTAATGGCACCCTTCTGTAGCGTGCTGGTAAGTCTATATCAGGTATGGCGCATGTGCTTGCTGCAGCTGATTGCATTTGGGACACCTGAAAACAATAACAATAATAGCTATTCAGCAATTGGTACCAAATGAAAACATCTTTTATACAAAATAATATGCAATTACAAGAGACAACAAAAAAAATAATAAAAAGATCACTAGAATTATACACATAAAAAAAATGTATATAAGTGTTATCGGTTTTAGTATTATGAACAAATTTTTTACATGTTTAGTCTTAAAAGCTTCTTGTGACAGCACAAGAAGCTTTTAAGTCATCAGCTTGGCCTTATATCTTGACCAAGTGAAATATTGCTATGCTATGTACAGACAGCAATATTTCACTAGATCATGGCCTCCTCGTAGCAAGCCTAAATGCTGATCTCACAAGTATTACTCCTATCCACTTGGGTTAGAAACACATAAATAGTAATTTGTCTTTTAATTTAAGTAAATAGACAAATACTACTACTTGTTAGTTTGTCAATGATTCTAAGGTTTATAAATCATTTATAATCCAAACTGGTTATTGACTTCAGGTTAGCGTTTCCCTCGCTATCCATGTTACACCTCTTGTTTATGTGATGTGTTATAACAAATTGTTTAAGATACTATTTATGGCATGTCAAGAGATTCTGATATCTTAGATCCAAAGTAATTTTGTATAATTATAACCCTTTTGAAGTATTATTGTTTTCTTTTTTCTCTTTATGTTAATCTTATTGTAAATTTTTTTTGTATATGGGTATGTAATTGTTTATTGGAAATTAAATATACCATAAGAGATTATGTATTTCAGATAAACCTGCTGCTGTGTTAATTAATGAGGAATGCTACCAAGGAATTCTTTATATACTTAAAGCAAATTTGTGGGGAGAGCAACAGACTGCAATGCAGAGGGTCTCGGGTTCGAACCCACATTGCGCACCTCTGACTTTCGGAAGTTATATGACTTTTCGAAATTATGTGTGTATTGATTGACAATTATCGCCTGCTCCGTGCCTCAGAGAGCACGTTAAGTAGTCGGTCCCGGCTGCCATGAACATCTATGGCTCTTGTTATTGGGAGAGTGTCGACACAATAGATCCCACTGGGTCGAAGTGTCGCCGGTCTGCACTGACTGGCCCCCACATAAGATAAAACAAACAAAATTTGCTTTATCTTAATAAAGCAAATTTAACCTCTCAACCAATCCAGTTATCGAAATACGAAAAAGCTATTGAAACAAAAGAAGACTATCATAACAAAATTTATGCTTTTTTATTCTGGTTAAGATTAGATGCCGGCATCCTAGCGTTGGATGAGAGGTTCATGGATCATGTTTTTATGTAGTTATATATTAGTTTCACAATATTGTATCTGAAATTACTAAGGCATCATAGAATGACCAACTCAACAATTAAATATCTTTATGTAATATTAAAATACCAAAAACTGAGTGTGAATTGGTGTGGCCATAAAGCAGATACTTTATGAATATTATAAAATTAGGTACCTACCAATATATTTATATTGACAATATATGCTAATAACCTTTATATTGGAGTAATTTCTATTTATATGGTATAGTTTACATTCGTTAAAAAATCTTGTCAAACACAATTACAAATCTTCAGATTTATTGGCATAATATGCCATAATATACACCACAGAAAATGTTATGTAAACATTTTTCCCCTAAATAAACATGTACATCTGCCTGACTGTGATTGATACTGAAATATAAACGTACGGGGCTGCCGCCAGGTGCAGCAGGAGGCGCAGCGCCGGAGGGAGCCTGAGCAGCAACTGGAGCAGATTGACGTCCTAGTCCGCCCTTTCGAAATTTGATTACAGGACTGCGAGCCAGCATCATAGTAAATCGCACCATGTTTTTTATTTATCAGTGGTATCGGGACACGAGGTAACCAAAATTATGGAATGTTTGTATGTTAGGCCTGTACTGCTATTTTTATTTCGGCGACCATGAGCAAAGGGTCTAAAGTTGGTCGAAAGGGTTAAGATTTGACAAATAGATAAATGACAATCATAGATAAGACACTATATAGTGAGTTAATGACACATCAGTTGCCAATATGAAGAAATATTTATTTTTAAATTGTAGGTAAGTACATGTCTTTGCCTATGGGAACTCAGTTAAAATCTTACATTAATAACTGAATAATCTATATACATATACTCTGTCCCAATAGATTTAATATTTTATGTAAACAATCGTTTCATACCTAATTAAATATAAAGTCATTTAGAAAATTCAAACTCTCTTTGAAAAGTAATTAATGAATAAATAAATATCTATAAATTTATTTTACAGAAAAATATTTTATGTTAAAAGTCACTTAAAGTTTTTACCTTTTTTTTCAAATTCTATTGGGATAGACTTAAAGTGAGAGAGAGTCATATAGTATAAGAGCAAAGATTGGACTGGAACGGTGTCTAACGGCTCTAACTGTTCCAGTCCAGCCTATAATTACATCAACTTGCGTCAACTTCAAATTTTTATATAATATTGTTAAAACCGATGAAAACCAGTCAAAACTTAGAATGAACCATAGAAAGTAGATTTAAGAAATAATATATCTGTGATTTTTAATAATTTATTATTTTTTATCTGTAGTGTTATTTGTTTATGGAAAGTTAGACATCTGAATTAATTTGCTAAAATAGGGTCTATGCATAAATCTTGAAAAGCAGCTAATAAAAATAAAAAATACAAATATTTGTATAGTCTGCGTATTTTCAAATGCGATTGTACCATTCAATTTGTTGATATTAGTGGAGATTCAAAGAGCATTTTTGTGGAGATTCTTGTGCCATTCACTTAGCGCATTTGTTGTATGCATTTCTTGATCAAGTTCACACTTTGTATTGACTGAATTTATGCTAATAGCATTCGGATATCTCGTGACATATCAGCATGGGCAAAGAAGATGTTGTATCTGCAAAAAAGCGACGTAAAATCAACACTAGTACATCAAGTGAAACAACTAAACAAGCACCTGTAGATGTATATAAGGTTAGAATTTTTGTATAGATAAGTACAGATTTATAGATAGATAGATATTGTAAAGATTATACCAAAATAAACAATCTGTATTATTATGAATCGTACTAGACAAAAATTCTGGCAGACAATCACTGACCAAATTCTGTATTCAATGTACCATAATAATTACATTATAAAAATAATATAATAATAATCTTTACTACCAGTTTTACAATTTTTTACATACAATGTGTTAAAACAAACGTTATTCTTACAAATAGTAGGTTATTACAGTGTTGTAAGCATCTGACACCCAAGCTAAGATTGAACTTGTGTTATGGGTGTCAGGAAATTATCTTATGATATATCTATATTGTAGCGTGTTGTGGAGTTTGAGGAGTCTGAAGCACAGTTACGGCCACCTGAGAAAGATGCTACGCTCTTCAAAAAGATATGTCAAGATGTGAGAAATTTATTTGCTGAAATAGCAGACTTAAAAACAAAGGACACAGATGAGGTGAACAATTTTTTTTTGTTATAGTTATTACAGTATTATATATAATTGTTGTATTAGGTACATAATAAAACAGTTATGTATAAAAATATGCATGACCTGTTATATCTTAATTACAGGCTAGAGAAAAAATTTATGCTAAACGCATTGAAGCTTCTTTGAATCTGGTTGCTCTAAAAAAACTCAACCGTTTAGAAAAAGTGCGCACGAGGGCTGGACGTGATGCTTTACATAAAGAAAAGCAGCGGGTAGACTCAACCCATTTACTGCTGCAAAATTTACTGTATGAAGCTGACCATTTAAATAAAGAAGTTACGAAGTGCTTACAGTTTAAATCTAAAGATGAAGAAATTGAACTTGTTCCACTTGAAGACTTCTATAAGGATGCACCATCTGAAATATCAAGACCGGTAAGATATTATTAATTAGTAAGTCTTAGAATACCAGACATACTAAAAAATCTTATTTTCTTAAAATCTTAATTGGCCATGGGTGTGCCAAACTGGTGGCCAGATACTATAGACACTTATCTACATTAACCTCTTCAATGGCAGCAGCTCCCTGATGGCCATACATGTTTTTACAGTTAAGTACACACAAATTTTGTTTGGCATACCAGCAATTGTCATAAAAAACATTTTCAAATTGAAAATTATATTTATTATTTAACATCCAACTAGCTTTTGCCTGCTCGGAAATGTACTTTTTGTGGATGCAAGACACCATATTATGTCCTTTTCTGTAACCTTCTAGTTGAAAACATGCATTGGAATTTTCATGGTGAACGGTTATGAAAGAATAATAAACAAATTCATATTCATATTCATAATATTAGTTAGGATTTTACTGAAATACTTTGCGTGTCAGTGTATTTGGTGTTCACTAAATACACTGGACCGCAAAGAAATAGGGTTGGCTAGAGTATTAGTTATATTTAATGTCACATAAAATAATATATAAAACCTTTTTATTTATTTTTGATAGAATTATTTTAGTGCAGCGATAGCTCAGTGGGGAGACCAACAGACTACAATGCATAGGGTCTCGGGCTCGTACCCACGTCGCGCACCTTTGACTTTCAGAAGTTATATGACTTTTCGAAATGATGTGCGTATTGATTGACAATTACCGCCTGCTCCGCGCCTCGAAGAGCACGTTAAGTAGTCGGTCCCGGCTGCCATGAACATCTATGGCAGTCGTTATTGGGAGAGTGTCGGCACAAAAGATCCCACTGGGTCGATGTGTCGCCGGTCTGCACTGACTGGCCCCCACATAAGATAAGATAGGATTTAACTGAAATATAATATATAATACCAGTGTATTTGGTGTTCACCAAATACACTGGACCGCAAAGGAAAAGGGTTGGTTAGAATAGTAGTTAGGTTATATTTAATGTCACATAAAATAATATATAAAACCTTTTTATTTATTTTTGATAATTGTATAAAAACGGAAAATGTAACAAAAATGGAGTTTTTGAAATTAGTTTTTTAATAAGTTATAAATATGGTGTCTCTGCCATATAAACTTTATTATTCCGAAGTCATCATGTCGTTAACCACTGAAGAATGTACCACGATCCTGACAATGCTTGAAGATAGGCACAGTCAGCGAAATACAGCGAGAACTGTTGGTGTGACTCTTTCTACAGTTCAGTAAGCACTCCAGCGTTTCCATAAAACTGGATCCAATCTTGGAAGACCAGAAACAGGCCGAACAAGGTGCACGCCGGCGCGGGAGGATCGCTATATAGTGTCAACAATTTTGAGAAATCGCTTTTGTACTGCTGTTGGAAGTAAAGAATCATCATTTACGAGCTGGAGGAAACAATCTCAGTACGGATACAGTAAGGCGGGCTGAAGCAATTTGAAAGCCATTAAGACCTGCAAATGGCTCAAAACTAGAAAGACACCACAGAAACTCAAGGTTGAGTTATGGTAGAGAACACGAGAATTGGACTCTAAATGACTGATCAAGAGTTATGTTTTCAGACGAGTCTTGATTTTGTTTATACAAGCACGATGGGAGGAAAAGAGTGTACAGAAGACCTGGAGAGCGCTATAACCAAGCCTGTATAGAAAAAAGTACCATACGGCGAAGGCTCTGTTCACGTGTGGGCTGGGCTTTCTTCCGAAAGCCTCACTGAGCTAGTGGTGATAGAAATTGGAACTTTAACTGCAGAAAGATATGTCACTGAAATTCTGAATGACTACATTGGTCTATTTGTAGTGGACATGGCCGAGAATGCGGTTTTGATGCAAGACAATGCCCGCCCGCATAGAGCCCAGATAGTGTTTGCCTATTTTCAAGAAGTCAGTATCACACACATGCAGTGGCCAACACGCAGCCCCGACTTAAACCCCATTGATCATGTATGGGACGAACTGGGACTACGTGTACGTCAGCGGAATCCACCACCAATCACGCTACGTGAAATGAAAGAAGCTCTAATAAAGGAATGGCAGAATATTCCGCAGCATCGCCTCAAAAACCTAGTAGAAAGTATGCCAAATCGCATAACAGCAGTATTGCGAGCTCGCGAAGGCGACACAAAGTTCTAAAATGCGTGAAAACGGCACATCTGTAGCCAATCTACATTTACCAAAATACTGGGAAAACAAAGCATTTTCATTTATTTTACATTTATTAAAAATAAAAAGCTTGAGATCACTTTTTTTTGTTTTCATTTAAGCGCACTTTGAAGATATTGAAGATTTTCTAACCGACCCTTTTTCTTTGGGGTCCAGTGTATTAAGCCAAACATACCTCAATACATTAACAGCAAACCACATCCAAATAGATTCAGCCATTGCTTTGCTTTAGCATGTAACAATGTATAGACAAAAAGTTCTGGTTATGATTTTATATGAGATTTATATGAATGTCAAAGTAATTGGCAGCAATATCAATATGAGGTCACAAAAATTTGCTATTTTCTCTATAATCAGTGCCATCTCCCGGCATTGTGAGGAAGACTCGGCAGTTCCGTATAATAATTTATTACAGCGCCATCTATTGACGTCTTACGGAACTACGTAGTTCGTTGGTACGAGAAGAGTAGAAACAGCGCCGGAACTTTCTCGAATCTTCGTACTGTTATATACCGGGTATGGCTTTTCTAGAAATCTTTAGAAACGCTTTAATCGCGTTTAAAAGGCCAGGCCAGCGCTCGCCGAGTCAGTTTACAATCGTAAGCGGTCAAGTTTACATCGGAGTGAACGGAAGCGAAAATACTACAGAGTTTAAAGCTAGTTATAGTGGAAAAGTGTGGTATGGTGTGTGTTGTATTTTAAGTCTAATTGTGTGTTAGAATAAAAGGTGTTTTAGTCGGTAATATTGTTTACATTCTTATCCCTCGAACCCTGCACGTAAATATACATTATTTTAAATTTCAGGAGCTGACCAAGTCCGATGAACATCAACTTCAGTTAGCACGTCTAGAATGGGAACTACGTCAGCGTCGTGAACTATCATCAGCTTGCAATGAGCTGGTTGCTTCTAAAGAACGCGTTTCTGCCGCTATTGCAGCAGCTCGTTCTAGGCTCGACGCCTTGGTACCTCATCTTCGCGACGTGCTGAAATCGACAAAACCTTTACAAGAATGTTTGGCTCTCAAACTAGATGATAAGAGAGATGAAGCGAGAGCCGCATCGTTGCTGCCACCACCCTTATTCCTCCTCTTTGCAAATGTCAGTGCATATTCTGATGCATTAGGCGCTAAGACTGTCACAGTCGGTAAGTTTCAGTATTTCATCATATTATTATATTCTGTATATTTATAATTACTTGGCATTACTTTTATAATAACTACTTGTTCTAATAATATTTTAGTATGGCAACTACACAAGTAATTTCGACACAGTACTTTTGGTAAATCAATCTAGAATTTTCAAAACAAAATAATGTTTAAAAGCTCCTGTTTATTCTCATCTCATCTTATATATGTATGCTTTATTAGTAGACAGATGAGATCCTATAACCACATAAAATTGGGATACAACTTTAGTAAATTCAATTAATCAGTAATACATTTATTTAATAGTATAGCTGAATAGCTATGTGTTATTAATTACATTGTTTGTCTAGATCGTTTTCAACGCATGTTGTATTTTATATTTATGAACTCATTATTGTCACAGGTATATCTGGCGACGAGGATGAAGCCCGAAGGTTAGAACAACTCAACAACGTCGATAACGACCTAGTGGTATCTAATGATTCAGATTCTGACCAAGAAAACAATGATGACGACCAAAGGGAGAAAAAGAAGCGTCACCACAGGACCGCTAAAGTATCCAAAGAGGAGAAAGCAGAAGCTAAAAAGAAAGAAGCATTAAAGAAACATCCACTTAACGTTCAAGTATCTGTAAAAGTACCAGATGGTACTGCCTTAAACTTGATCTTTTCGTATCTTCTACATCTCAAAATCGTTGTTGTTAAATTTACCGTGTCTTTACCAAAGCCCGTTGCTGGGGTATCGGCTGCCGATGTTTTGAACGGTCACTGTATTCTCAATGAGTTATACCCTGGAGATTCAGGAACTGATTCTCCACATCCAGCCACTTCTTACCTATTAAAAGCTGCAGGTATCAAAGAAGATTTTCAACATTTCATCTCTGAAGTTGGAAAGCCATATATTTGGGCACAAAGAATGTGTGGCTTAGATTTCATGGCAACCATTACAGAAGATCAAAAGTTTAATAAGAACATTCAACTGTGTCCCAGCTTGAGTGTCAGTACAGTCGAAAACTTCATTTTGACTTTAAAGAAACGGTTAAAATCGAGAGTGGAATTAATGAAAGAGCTGCAAGATTTAGAATCTGGCAAAATCTTGCCAGCTAAAGGTGAAGTGCCATGCCCAGTAAGATTGTCAGGCTCTTTGACACAATGGCAATCTATTGGGTGGCCAGAATATAGCCAATCACCTTCAACAGCTTTTTTAATCTCCGAGGGCTTAGTTAGTCCTAATGACATGTTATACAGAGCCATTATAACGAGACAGTCGGCAAAGCTTGTTGCTTTAGTCGCACTTCGAAGTGATTACCCTAAAAAGGCGCCTATGTTTTCACTTACTCTTCACTGGAATGGTACTCATCATGCGGGTATTAGCGATGATATTAGGGATATTGAAAGAGTAATTAATACTGACTGGAGTTCAGAAGAGTTTAAACAACATACTCTTTCTGCCAAAATAACAAAATTGTTAACATGTCTTGATGTGTTGTTGGAGACAACTGGCTCATCGGAGTTCCCGCCAGACAAAGTAATGTTCTGTCCTGTGCGCGGTCGTAATAGAGGTAAGCCGTATAAGTTTTTGAAACAAGGTACTGGCGTTTTTGTACAGTATTGAATATAAACTAAATAAAGATTAAAGATACAGTCATACTTTATTTTATTCTTGATCCTCACATACCCATATCTTTTAGTTCATTGAATTATCTTGCCTATTAACACAGCTGAAGTAAAATTTATAATACTGCGAAACTATTGAAATAGTGCTACCAGTGTTTATGGAATTACAAACCAGGTTTACTAGATAATAAAGACCAAAAATATTTAATTGTATTAAATATATTTAAGTTTAACATATGACATCAAAAATGTAGAAATGCTATATATGTTTAACGCTGCTGAGAAGAGCTATCCATCGATGCCGATTATTCGGAAAGGATGTAAGGGAAAATTAGGTATAATAAATTATTCAGTTAAAAAGCACAAGACGTTTCTTTGTGTCCTAAGTAATATATTTGTAAAGTACCCTGCCGATACAAGAATTAATTAATAGAGAAATAGATTCCCGGCGTAGTCTTTTTAAGGTAAAAGAAGAACTAACTATGTACAGTTAGCGGATGGAACCATCTTAAAAATATATACAGTTATAATGATATAACAGATATAATGTTGCTCTAAGTTTGCAATGTCTTCAAGCAGCTTCACATATTCTTAGCGGTACTGCACGACCAGTACGACTGTATGTTATTGTGAAACATTAGAGTAATTCTAAAGTGAAATCAAAACCACCCAGGAAGAGATTCGTGAGACAGGGTTGCCTACAGCTTCTCGTGCTTATTCTAACGTCTTATCACGTACATACCGTCGCATTGCAGAAAATTTACTACGTGTAGACTTATACATACTTGTCTAATGAAAAGATTTACTTTAAAAAGAACTTATGTAACTTATTCGTATGGCACAGCCACCATCGCAAACTGGAAGTCTATTTACGTTGTGAATTAGTCGAATTTGGTCGTAAAATAGCGGATTGGTCGGTCCACCGTTTAAAAGATACAAGGAGGTATTGGTGGTTGTGCCAAAGTGAGCGCTTATCTTGGCACAGACACCTTGTATTTCCAAAATCACAGCATCAAACGAATATCTCACTATACCAATAATTAGTCGACATTTATCACAAATTATCAGCTTTCTACGAACCACCGTTCAAAACATAAAGGGGTATCGGTGGCTGTGCCAAGATGAGCGTTCATCTTGGTACATCCACCTCAATATCTCGGGATCCACAATGCGTAGCGATAATGTGATTGCACTAATAATTAGTCGTTAATTGGTCGACATTAGTCACAAACTGCTAGAATTAGACGGTGCTGCCAGAAAGAGAAAATTAAGCTTATTTTTTTGTACGAGACCTACAATCGCGTACATATTGACTTATTGAAATAACGAGTGCATGAAGGTGATGAATGTGTTTATGTTTTAATGACAAGGATTTGTAGTCAAGCTATTAATAATATTGGTAGTTAAGAATATCAAATAAAATAGCCGTTGAATAAAAATCAATTAATTTTTTACTTCTGGTATTATTCTAGAATTAACACACAAAAACTTAGCGCTTTACCTAACGTTATTTTTTGATTTTCGTATTTTGTTTAGTAGGTATATAAATCGTATTTAAATTGTTATGTATAAGTAATGTAGTACAGTAGGTAAGTATGTATAATTTAAGCAATTAGTATTTAATTTTATCGTTGTCATTTAATAACCAAGTTCGTAAAAGTTATGGAAAATTATAAAATCATTTAAACATTAACTTTATTAGTAATCTAGATATATAATTTACAGGTATTGATTTTCATAAATTAACTAATATGCTTTAAGTGCAATCTGAATTTAATGTAAGTACTCAATAGTATTGTTATGTTACATTTTGATAACCAATGTCATTTTAGGCACTCCGTGGGGTATGGTGAATGAAAGAAGTTCAGATGTAAAAACTGGGTATTGTTTATTCACTATTGTTTACATTGATTACGACGCGATAGCGTACGAGAGAGTGCGGGCTTATAAATAAAGTTGCATTCAGTTATATAGGTTATACAATATACAATATAATTGTGTGCGTAGCTTGCGTGACTACGCAATGATGTAGGGCATTTTAATATGATGTAGGGGTGCTACATAATATTAAAATGCCCTACATCATTAGTTCCCAAAGTGGTCCAGGTGGACCCCCTGGAGTCCACGGAAGACTTGACGGGGGTCTACGTTGGCGTGACAAAAAGATGGGGTCCACAAGTACCACAGGGGTATAAAAAAAGGTCAGCCCGTAGACATTTGATCAAATAAAAATACGAATGCCAAGGAATATGGTAGAAATGTAGCTGCAGAGGATCCACCGAAACCTGCTAAATTTTGAAAGTGATCTATGAGAAGAAATGTCTGGGAACCTCTGCCCTACATTAATATATATCTCTTCTACTGCCATCAGTGGGTAGCTTCACGATGTGCACAAGTATATCTTATTACATAATTTAAATATAATAATTACATTATATTTAGTTATAAATACAAATAGAAATTTATGAAAAAGAAAATCTTATCTCGTCACAAGTAACTGGGATTGGGTTCGGTAAATGGCAATAGCTGTTGGTAGCTGGTGCTACAATGCTACCTAAGAATAATTTATGTTTGTTGTGGATTATAACAGAATTTACATGATTAGCTACTTGCTGTTGTTAACATGAGAAAACAATAGCTTCTATCTATGCATTTTCTCAATTTATACATCAAAGTAAAGCTAAAACTGACCTGCAACGCAACATTGGCATTTTTAAAATTACACTTTGTTAATTATTTTCTATTCATTGCATCAATAAGTATGTAAATATAGAACGATGCAAAATGCGCGATGATTTTTTTAGATCTGCACCTCTGCATCATCCATTTGTTCATTCAATAAGTCAATATGTACGTGACTGTCCATCGACCGAATCTATGTGAAAAAATAAGTCTGGATTTCTCTTTTCAGATGCACAGACTAATTCTGGCGGTTTGTGACTAATGTCAACCAATTAACGACTAATTATTGGTGCAATCAGATTCTCGCTAGGTATTGTGGTTCCTAAGATATTGAGGTCTCTCGGAATCTTGGCACAGCTACCAATACCCTCTTATATCTTTTAAACGAGGGCTCGTAGAAAGTTGATATTTTGTGATCAATGTCGACTAATTATTGGTACAGTTAGATCTTCGTTCGGTGCTGTAGTTTTGGAAATACAAGGTGTCAGTGCCAATATGAGCGCTCACTTTGGCACAGCCACCAATATCCTCATCTATCTTTTAAACGGCGGACCGACCAATTTTAGTATATCACAACCAAATTCGACTAATTAACGACTTATTCACTACATACGTAAATAGATTTCCAGTTTGCGATAGTGGCTGTGCTAAGATAAGCCATACTGCTTATTCAGCAGTATGGGCCGTTGAATTCTTAGGTAGGCAATATTTTATCCCGATTTATCCCTTCCCGTACCCCTTGCCAGCAAAAGTAAGCATTAATATATCATCCAAAATAAGCATAGCAAAGACCTTCCATCGGTGCTCACGTAATATTTGAACAACCCTTTATTATGCTGTAGATAGAACTGAACAAAGTAAAATTTATAAGAATATAATATATTTATGTCTGGCATTCCAAGACGTGACAGGATAAATTTGTAGCGGGTCCCAAGACAGTTTATGTTCCCTGGGACTACAAATGTCAACTGTATTTTCTATGACCATGTCACTGCTAAACCTGGCTACGCAGGAGCTACAGTGACGAGGATAGGATAAAGGTAGGCTTAGACAAAAAAAAATACTTATTTATAATCTGAACCTTTTTTTTTACGTGGGCGAATGCTTTGACTCATATCCCACCGCGGGGGCGGGCGGAGGGGTTATGTCGGACTCGCCGGGGTAAAAGTGAAAGATTGAATAAGAATAATGTACCTCATGGATTACCGACTAAACCTACTACGGTGGCCACTACACGAAAAGGCCTACTAAAAGGTAGGCCTCTTCCTTCCTTTTAGGCAAAACTTCCTCCCCAAACCCTACTGTTTCCCCCCTAGAAGGGAGGCAAACTCGACACAGAGCGCGCGTGGGGACACGCACGCCGCCTCTCGGACCTGGTGCTGAACGGGTGGTGGGCAGGTCTACGAAGCCCACCACCCCCAGGTCAAACCCGAGTGGCTGGAGGCCGTCTCGCGCCCTCCGGCGCCCGGCACTGGGGTGCACAAGTCGCTCCTTCCAATTCACCACTAGGAGCTGGCGGAGCTCGGACCTTGCCGCCTCGACAGCGGGAAGAGCTGTTGCTTCGCCCCGAGCTAGCGCCTCTCGGCGCCAACGATAAAGCGTCACCAGGAGCGCCGCTTCCAGGTCCCATGGCATCGATCACGCGAGCCGGCCGTCAGGTTGTCCGCCCAAACTGGGGCCCCGTATAGGGCCATGGACCGCACGATTTATAAACTGAACCTAGTATTACCTTCACATGGCCTTCTTAATGACACTAACTAATCAAGTGTGTGTTGTTTTCTCATTTTCTCTCTCATTCCTATGTTCTTTGCTACTATTAATTTAGCAAATAACTAAAGGATTTGCAGAAATAATAATAGTTAGTGATGTTAAAAATAAGTATTTATTAAAAACAAAACAAAATAATTTTATAATACAACAGTCTTTATTCTTATTTCAGTAAAGCAGTAGATATTGCCAGGGAAAAATACATGTTGAGGATCACAATGTAAAGGGCAAAATAAGTATGATTAGACAATAATAAACTAGAATTCATTCAATCATACATACAATCTTCTTATTATCGGGACAATACTTTTAAATCATATTTCACAGCTTAGCCTAAAAATGCCATAATATTGTTATTGGTCGTCAATGAGATCTCCATAGCATTATATTCATACCGAGACACGATTAGTCCATAATTTTCATGTTATATGATCAACTACGAGTTGGTAGTAATAAAACGTTAATAAGACTTAATTTGAAACAATACTACGTTATCTACCCTATGTTTTAGTATTTATGCCTATTTAATTCACTAAAATATTGATGACTGGAAAAAATAACTCGTTACATTATTATTTATTTCACATTATTCATTATATGTATAGAACAGTTTGCTACTTCAAGTGAAAATGTGCATAATACTAAAATTTCAACTTCACTAAATGATACAACCATTTTTTTATATTTTTAAAGGAATTCACGACACACATCTAACAAACTATATAATTATGTTCATTTAGAAGCGGATACTAAAATTCTTTTAGCTTTAAAATATACTAGAGGATTCTATGAATATCTAAACATCATTTTGTAATGTACTGAATATAAAAAAATATAATTTACTATTGCAATCTCTGGTAATCTTTCCATCCGTCGCTGAACGCTTGTATACAATGATTTAATTGATATCATTCACTTTATATTTTTATACATTTTTAGATTATACGTTATTTTGTATCTCACCGAGTCATTTTTGAGAACAAAATAAAATCACTTTTCATGTTGCATCACGTCATGTCACGGTGCACTTACTCCTACATGGCAGGTCGCGTATTGCATTATGAGATCCCGGCCTCGAGTTTTACGTCCATTATTTTGCGCGGCCCTTTCAGACAGTTGAGCCTCCTTTGCACTGCGTCTCGGTCTGTGGATTTAAACAAATTATAAAATTACATTATTATTACGGTGTAAAAGAGAACTGATCTGATCTGAGGACCGATCTCCTCCCATTTAATAAGAAAGGTAGGGCGCAGCTGTATCTCTGTTTATACTTAGGGTAACTTGTGTGGGTTCAGGGTTGTATCACAGATGAGTCGTAAGAAATGCGTGAGTACAATGGGCTTTTAGCTTATTCTCAACTGTATTGGTGTCGGGTTTTTTGTATAACCAATTCTAAAAATTAGTCTTCTACGGAGAGACTACCTCCGTAACCCAAAGGGACAACGATATTCTAATCTTAAACATGACATGTAGCGGCGCTCGCACTCCTCATGTCCTACACATAAGGAGGTAAGGTGGAGTACGTACACTTGGAGAGCGTGGTGCGGTGCTGCGGGTGGAGCGGGTGGCGCTGGACGAGCGAGTGCAGCAGCACCTGCGCCGACATGTAGCGGCGCTCGCACTCCTTCATGTCACCGAACAGCTCCTCGATGGCTGCCATCTGACACTGCAGACACAAATATTATATAAAGAATCATAAGCGTATCGTAATCTTGGTCCTATTTTGTCCAAAGAAAATAAAGAAACGGACCTAATATGTACACTTGTGGTACACCCATTTCAGAATATTTATGTCCTCGATCATAAATGTTTTCATTATTAGTGTAGACCAGAGGTTCCCAGACTGGTTCCGGTGGACCCCCTGCAGCTACATTTCTACTATAATCCTTGGCTAAATTAATTTTTTTTATCAAATCTATACGGGTTGACGTATTTCTTTTAAAATTGTGTCCTTTTTGTTGTTTCATACACCGTGATGAGTGTAAAAATTGTTTGTATTGTCATTCAGTTTGCTCAATATTAAAATTTCATGGCTGTCAATTCTCGGGACTAAACCTACCACCGTAGGCGGGCTGAACTTCGAAATTCTCGGGACTAAATCTACCACGGTTAGTTTTTTTTAGTATTCGGGGTCTTTACCGAGTGGTATTCCTTCAAAATATCCGTCGATCGACGTTTATAGGTGAATTCAAGCTAAAGTTTTAGTTCTTCACTATCGAAAGCAAATAAATTTTGTGGATCCCCGCTTACGAATTGTGAACCCCCATTTTATTGTCACGCCAACGTAGACCCCCGTCGAATCTCCCGTGTACCCCTATACCTGGACCACTTTGGGAACTCCTAGTGTAGACGGTCGTAGATTGAGTGAAGTATTTACTTTATACTATATTTATGGCCTTATTTTGATGTGGTAAATGCGTTTAACACAATGTGTGATGCCCATGTATTCGAATAAGTCAAAGTCAAAATTCATTTATTCATTTAGGTCACAAAGTAACATTTATGAACGTCAAAATATATAGGTTAGTGAGTTTACTAAGTTACTGAAGCTACATTTGGGATAGTTGCTAAGTGCAGGCAAAGGGTAGAGCCTATGAGAAGAAAATGCAACAAACTCACGGCCACTCTTTAAAATCGCCAATTAAATATAATTTCAGTATTTTACAACTCATATCAACAAGGTGTTGCAACCATTACACCATATGCTACGGACTTTAAAAAACTAAAGATAATAACAAATAAGTTAATAATGTTACGCCCAGTGACATCTCTCGGCATTGTGGGAAAGACTTGGCAGTTCCGTCTAATAATTTACACCGCCATCTATTGACATCTTACGGAACTACGTAATAGGTATGCGTACGAGAATCGTAAAGATGACGCTGGTACTTTCTCGAAACATCGTACTGTTTACATACCGGGTATGGCGTTGCTAGAAAGCTCTAGAAACGCTTTACCCGCGTATAAATAGGGCGCACGCGCACCGCCGAGTCAGTTTACAATCGTAAGCGGTCAAGTGTTCATCGAAGCGAACGGAAGCGGAAATACTACGGAGTTTGAAGCAGTACAGTGAAAAAGTGTGGTATAGTGTTTGTTGTGATTTAAATTTAATTGCGTGTTTCAATAAAACGTGTTTTAGTCGGTAATATTGTTTGCAGTCTTATCTGTCGAATCCAGCACGTAACAATAATATTATAAGGATTAAATCATTTGGGTCCAGTTATATTTTTCAATATAAATCTAAAATAGGCAGTAGGATGGCATGATGGCGCATACACTTACACTTTGTGACAATGCAAAGGCAGTCCGTGACTAAATGCGGTTGTGTATAAATTGTATTTTTTAATAATAATTAAAATGAGAAGCAGGAGACTTGATAAAATCACATATAATCACGAGGTACCTTTATATTACTAAATTGACTTATAGGTAATACAGATCTTTGAATCCTGAATGCAACAAGCAACTAATGCCATAACTTTTGTCAGTTAAGTAGTCATTGACTGAGTAATCGAAAAAAATCCGAATGAGCTGTAATCGATGATATGGGCCGACTAACTTATGCTTTTTTCTAGTGTTTACGTTATGAATATCACTATTCTTATTATATAAGTGAATATTATGTTTAATGAACATAATGTTAGCAAATATATATTGCGACGCAACAGTAAGTATGCTTTTTTCCTTAAATCGATCTTTCAGGGAAACTCGTGGACCTTAATTATAAATACTACGTACTGCACGCTTTTGGAGAATAAAAATTGTCTCAATATGTTCTCTGAGCTAAGTTTCCCTGCAAGACACGATATATGAGCGCCCCACTGAACTTTGTGATCTAAAGTCAAACCTAGAAAAACTGTCGATTGTACGAAAGTAATAATTTCATTATTTTAATTTATATTTATGTTAGGATTCTTTATATTTGGCAATGGAAACTTGATACATTTTGTTTTTTTTAGAGTTTTGTAGTAAATAATTCGACGTAAACCAGTGTGTACGTAATTGTGCACAACGCGATTCCAACTTTGCACGATTAAGGATGCACGTGTTTATTACGTGGTTTCGTCGCCATTATTCAAATATATAGTGTAATGTAGTAAATGCAACTAAGATCATCGTTAAATTAATCAATTTAAAAACATATTTATATTATTTATTTAATTCTATGACATACCAGTTCGATAGCATGCTCGTAGAGGATTTTGTCGCAGACGGCAGGTGTGACTCCGGCCTCATGGAGCCTCCTCGACTCGTTCACGATCCACTTATATTTGCCGTTCATCAGCGAAACAACTGGATAAAAGAATATAACAATTAATTAATAACAAATTACAAAATCCAAGTCACAAATTGAAGATACGAGGGTTGATTGAATAGTTCGCGGGCTCAACAAGAAAACAAAATAAATTACATACAAAAGTATTTTTATTTCTCAACGTAATCTCCATCTAACTCAATGCATTTCTTCCATCTGTATTGCAAATCATATTATGGACATATTGGACTCTAGCGTATAGTGATGAACCCAGGTTTCGTGCATAGTAACAAAACTGTTCAAAAAGTCCTGTGGGTCAACTTCAAACATCTCCAAACAGTCGCGAGAAATTGTTAGACAAATCCGTTTTTGCTCGACTGAAAGCAGTCTAGAGACCCACCTAACGGATACCTTAGAAAATCAGAGTTCTTTGATAATAATGTTTTGTGATCGCTCATATGTAATGCCTACAGTGTCTGCAATCTCCCTTATAGTCAATCTGCGGTTTCCAGTATGAGATCACACACTTTGTGGATATTTTCTTCGGTCGCAGACGTGGTAGGCCGGCCGGGAGTGAGGGTCATCTTGAATGCTCTCTAGTCCACGTTTAAATTCTGCTACCCATTTTTTTACAGTAGTATACGATGGACCAGATTCCTCTAATGTTTTCGTCATATCATAATGGATCTGTTTCGGTGTTAATCCCTTTTTAAACAAATGTTTGATCACACACGTTGTTCAATATTGTCCATTTTTTAAAAAGCTACACTTTTAGTCTCGTTTAGCACGTTATAACTTAAAAACCAAAAATACTTCGGCAACAAAATTGTATACTATGACAGCCAAGGAATGTATAGACCCAATGTGGGTGACATTGTAAAAATAAAATACACGTTTGTATGCCAGGCCACGAACTTTTCGATCCACCCTCGTATTTTTCAAACATGTTTTGTAACAAGATGCGATGCATCGCTTGGACCAGCAGGTCCAGGTGCAGGCTATCTTGACACCGCCGTGTGCCATGAGCTACAACCAGGAGAACCTCACCGTTGCGCACTTGCGGCGTGGGCTGCAGCGTGCGGCTGCGGTAGTGCGCGGCCGCCAGGCGCAGCCCCGCCGCCAGCGCTTGCATCGCTTGAACCAGCAGGCCCAGGCGCACGCTGTCATTGCACCGCTCTGGAGACAAACAACATCATAAAATATTATTTAATTCACCTTTCACAGGAATATAAAGTCTTAAACACAATTTTTGGTCACAATATTTCTTAGTTAAACCAATCATTTCTAAGGTATTGCTAAAACATATTTCTTCTATTTAATTTACACTGACTTAACAAAGGCGTTCGATGAAGTTGACTACGTCATCCTCATTAGACAGCTAGACCCGTACAGGAATATTGCCTATTATTAAGTATAATATGGTGAGATTCATACTTTCGTGACATCTCCTAAACTTGGCAACAAGAGTATGATCCATGGTTCGAGTCCGTTCCATCGGGTACTCCTCAAGGAACCAATCTCGGTCCAGTTAGTTTCTGTTATTAAAATTTTCACTGGGTAACTTCTAGGTTTAAAGTGTTTGCGGACTATTTATAGCTCAATAGTATTATGAATACAAATGTAGATACGAAACACATAAACAACTTCAGAATAGTTTAAAATATGATCATCAAAAGTTAAATAAGTGCTATCACGCGGAGACCTTTCATAAGTTGGTGATTTTTAGGTTACTAATGTGTGATATATTTACCATCGGAGGCATCCATTAGCGCCGCGATGGGCGCTCCGCAAGACACGGCGAGGTCGGACAGGAGCTCTGCCAGCATCAGCACAAAGTTCAGTTGAGAAAATACTTTGCTATGCTCCTCCTGGAATAGAAGTCATAGAATTATTGATTAGGTTCGAGTAAAGTATCTATGGAATACATTGTTATTATTCTTGACTAGCTTTTGCTCGCGGTTTCGTACGTGTAAAAGTAAATTAGTTTAGGTTGCGTTAGTAACAGTACTTTTTAAATCAAATATATATTATGTTACTCGGTTATAATATAGCTTTCTAATGGAGAAAGAATTATTAAAATCGTTTAGAGTAGTTTTTGGGATACATCCTTACAATCAAAAAATCAAATCTTTCCTCTTTATAATATTAGTATAGACTAGACTAGGCAGTGCTATTGTCATCACTTATGGAACCGGTTACAATCGCTGTAGTAGTTAGAGGGCAGGAGCGAGCAGTTAGCATGCAGGTTGTACTCACGGCCAGGATGGTCTCCTCCTGCAGGTTGGGGATGTAGACGGGCGGGTCGGGCGCGTGCAGCTTGATGCCGCGCAGCAACGCGTCGGGCAGCGCGCCGCGCTTGGGCGAGCCGCCCGCCGCGCCCACGCCCACGCCCACGCCCACGCCCAGCTCGCCGCTCGCCTTCAGCGCCAGCGACACTGGAGGAGACGTACCTGCCCATATCAGATCTGTCACTATTGTCAAATACAACGATACTGGTTAAACTGAGCCTTTTTTTTCTATCCTAACATATGTTTGTATTCAAAAATATTGTGTGACATATTATGTCAGTATAAAAATTAATGCCCTTAATAGATTATGCTTTCAATTGAAAATAAGTTAGTATACAAGATTCGAATAAATTTATAATTGTCCCATACGCCGAATGCATTTTTGCTAAATAACAATCAAATAAAATCAATTGTTATTAGAATCGCCGTATTAATCTAATTATTCTACTACTGTTTCAGCCTTTAAGGTGTAATTGCGCATTGTTGGTGTGCAGAAGGACATTTATACCTAAAAATATTAATATATGCCTACCTGATCTGCGTAGTGGACTGGCGTTAGTCGGTGAGACCTGCCACAGCGACGGCGGCGGAGAACTGCCAGAGTTACTGCTGCGTCGCCGCGTCGACGGCGGCGTCATTGTGAATGGCACCTAAACGAATAATGCAACACTTAAATATATTTTATATTATTTACTATTAGTTACTTGATGTAAAGAGCTGATAAATAGCCTTTGCACTTAATTTTATATAATCCATACAAGGTAATGAAACTTTCTATGTTCTTAATTCAAATATGTAACTTTAATAAATTTCATAATTAAGCTTTACTGAAAGAAATAAAGTTTAAATGACAGTATTTATTTATTTATAATATCATACGAACAGGTAAATCTTCTCATAGTAACTACGTCCGTTAAATTGCAATAATGATTAATTAACTTCCATGAGTTAAACACACACATCGTAATGATTCTTTGTTATAAAACAACTGTGTGGATATAATTTTGAATATTTACAACATAGTATATAGACAGAGCATGAGTTGCGAAAAGTCATGTCTCGAAACAGACCAAACAACGAACGTCATCCGACTTACGTATTTCGTCTAACTTCTACGTCATTCAATTTGTTACACGGATCCAAGACGATAGTCGATGTGCACAATTAGTATTCAAACGTATCTATAACGCTATAAATATAAGCATGTGCGTAGAGTCTTTGACCATGCAAAGTAAGTGTTCATAATTGTATTCGAATGCAATTATTCGCACCACTAAATATAGTAATTATATATATAATTATATATATATTATAATTATAGGTGAAACGTATATATGTATGTACATTTATACGAATATTCTAATATTTTAAAGTTGAAGGGTTTTGTATGTTTAAACGAGCTTATAACGGGAACAAAGTAGGCAGAGATGTATTGCCTACACATTTCGCTAGGTATGATTTCAGATCCCACGGGGGAAGCCTATAAATTGTCGTCTACCAGATACAGTCACAAACTCTAAACTAAACGCTACTGAGAATTTCATGTCTAAAAACCCAAAGACACTGCTTGACCCAGGGATCGATCTCGAGAGTTCATGCAGAGCAATCGGTCAATGCAGTCTCTTAAGGACAGTCCAAAAAAAGAAACGTTACATAACATGCTATTAAATGTTGAGGAAGGTTATGTAACATGACGCTACATAAGAAACGGATCAGTAATTTATACATATACATCTCCTGACGTGGCTCGAATCACGAGGTGCAATCAGCATAATTATGTATTAAAGGAATTAATTACTTTATGTAGTATATTTTTCTTGCTTAAACTGGTTGACTGGATGTTGCAAGTTTTAAACACAGTACCAAATAAACATATGACAAAAGGGCTTATTGAAATGGTTTATTTTAATTTTTGTCAGGCGAATGAATTGTAATTAAAATACTATTCTCACCTTAAAAGCAAACACTGTGGACGCTATACAACATGAACGCATGATATCGAAAAAGTTTTTACATATACATATATAACATTGAAACAACAGCAATCTGTCCATTTGGGTGATAATGATAATATAATTACATTTTCTCGCCTGTATAGCATAGATGATCAGTAAAGTTCAGGGCTGTAAGGGTTCACAAGATATCTCACCGAAACGAAGCAAAGACCAGCCATATAAACTCATTGGCAGATGGTCAAATAATTTTGACAAGCATGTGACAAGTTGGCTAATGAATACTTACAGTGGGAGGCGACAGGGATCCGATGTTGGTCGCGTTACGACTGTAGTTCGATCGGAGCACGTCGATGGGTTGTGATCGTGGTACGTTATTGTTAGATGTTACGGCGAGTGGGTTCTGCAATGTACACATTAGTATTAGTCACAATAGCCGCGGTGCGCGCTGACAAACGCCTAATATCGTTACATTAGCTGCAGTATCATATGAGTTTTAAATAAATGATGAATTGCTAAATGTTTAGCTGCGAAATGTGAATTATTAGTGATATAAGAAATCGGCTTGGTGGTCACGCTTATTAGATGTCTACCTATAAGTTAATTGTCAGTTATCACTGGCGGTAATAATCAACAGAATTTTAAGCTGACAAAAGACCTGCCTGTCGTAAAATATTGATTTATTAAGGTAGAATACACATTAAGATTTTATAATAAGTTGATAATACAATGGAATGTAGAGATGATCGAGTGACCTTGTGAAGCTTGATGGTAAATAAGAAGTGCAATGTTACCCGCACTACGGGCGCGGCGGTGGCGGCGGCGGCGGCGGCGGCGGGCGCGGGCGGCGCTGCGCCGGCGCCGAGCGCGAGCGAGCGCGGCCGCGGCGCCGCCTCTGAGCTGGACGAGGCGCCCGAGTACTCCGCAGACCCGCTCTCCGTAGCCTCGACCAGCACGAAGTCGTCCTCGCCCGCCCATGTCGTGTCTGACGACTCGGCTGTGAATAGTACAAATTTAGTGAGCACCGGCAGATACTTAAATCACGATATACCTGCATCTATTGCTTGTATCTAGAGATAGGCAACCGTTTGATGTCCTCTCATAGTAATACTAGCTTTTGCCCGTGGCTTCGCTCACTCAGGAACTATGTCCTTTTCAGTACCCCTGATAACGTAAATGCGAAATTTCATGATGATCAGTCGAGATCAAGATTGAAATCGTTACAAACAAACAAACTCACATTCGCATTTATAATATTAAGTAAGGATTGTAAATACGAAAGTAATTAGTTTAGTAAGTTTTCACGTCTTAAGGCGTTAAGACGTGAAAGCAGTCGTGTTTTTGTAGAAAAATATAAACTCTGAGGAAGGACATAGGCTACTATTATAACAAAAAGCGTACGACGTCGAGGGTCGTTAGTTATTGCACAAAAAGTAAGTATAGCAGCATATTATTGTAACAGTATCTGCTCAGCTCGAACTAAAATAATTTTATACTCTCAAACTTCTGTCTATTCCATTTGTGAAGGTACCTGCCTGCCCATGCCTTAGAGTAATAAGGAAGATAATAATTAAAACACATGTAGTCTTCAACCTTGGTAAACGAACGCAACGCAGGCTCAGTCTAGCTTAGCTCTAATTAAAATGTAGTCTAGCCCAGTGAACTAGTGACCCGGCATTATTTACACGATCTATTGACACAGTGAGCAGTGTTACTAATCTATCGAGCAGATAAGCTCTGTACCACAAGAAAACCACAGCGATACTAATTTAGGTGGCAAAGCATTAGAGCAACATATGATGTAGATAATCCTAGCTAATAATGCGAATATGACTTTGTTTGTTTGTTTATTACGCTTTCACACCTTAATTACTTGATCGATCATCAAGAAATTTCGCATACACGTTGTCATGGGAACAGAAAAGGAGATAAGGTACCTTTCATCCAGAAAAATTACTGTCACTAACACAACCTAGCATACATTTACTCGAGCAAAGCCGCGAGCAACATTTTGTGTACTATGATTATACATCGAATACAGAAAATATTATTTTAAGTATCTATAAAGTATTATTTCTTAAACAAATAGTATTATAAGGCAATTTAACAAAGAACTGAAGTTAATTGCCTGTTCGCGTACTAATATCCGTAATTAGTAATCAAGTCAAGTATCATAATGAGCACTAGAAATATGATTAATGTTCTAGAATCAAAATATTCAGTTTCATAGAAACAGATAATAGGCCGGAGCACATTAACACATAAAAAAGGCGGAACTGGTGATAAATTACCGGCGCACAATAACAGAGCAGATACCGGCGCAGGCACTAGGATCCCAAGGGCAGGTTAGTTAGGGTTATCGAATTTGTTTACTTGGCATAAGGCAATAATTCATTAATATAGCCCATTTGTGCTATATACTCAACTACAGCATTAGCTCGCGTCTTTGTTCGCCTCTTGTTATTCAACTAAAGAGACATTACATTTTTCACCGTTAATAGCTAGGCCAATTCCAGAAATAAATGATGTAATTTTTTTTCTGGTTTCCGGTTAATTTACTCATTTAATCAGTAATTCAATCTTAAGTATAAAAGTGAAAAGGTGAGTGCTTCGTTGACATAGTAAGATAAGTCAAAGCTGATAGTAACACTATAAGAAAGTGAGATATCTATAGAGCTTCTCTATATAAATATAACTACCTACATATGTGTATAGCATCATCTTAAAAAATATGTGAAAGTGTTCCGGAATAATGTTATTTTTAAAATACACTGTTCAAGCAGAGTAGTTGTACCGTAGACTAGATACTGCAGCAGGAAATTATTAATAATAATAATATTCTATCACATACACACAACACCATCTAGCCCAAACTAAGCAGAGCTTGTACTATGGGTACTAGACAATGGACAAACATATACATAAATTTGATTTTCAAATTTTAAAGATTTAAAATACAATATAAAATAAAATTGATGTTCTCACTGTTTGACCAAGTGCGACCACTACATATGTTATTGCACTTATTGCTAAAAGTATAAGCTGACATGTGACTTTCCAGCATTGCGCATGTTATATAAATGTCATATGTATTATGTGAATCGTCATCTACAAACGGCATTTAATATGACGTAGAAACATTATCTGCCTTCGTTCAGGAGCGAATTAATGGTGATAAACGTAATCGGTTTCAGTAGGCATAGGTACGAGCAATCGTCTGCTGCGCCCCGATAACGATAACGCTTAATGATGTTCTTGGTTTCTTATTTCTTTAATACGTAGGTATTCTAATCTTGTCAGTGTCATTTTTACTAATATCAGCTAGTGCATTGTTTCACTAATGTGATTTTTATTTTCAAATTGTAGAGACAACAGCCTAAGACTTTGTTCAGCAGTTCTAGTTGGCACCTTCTTTTCTTTATTTAGGAAGACTGTCGACGGCGAAAAGACAGCTATCGCTCTTAGCTCAGAGTGATTATTATGTAATTATTATAATTATCATCATTTGTAGTCATTTATTATTGTAACTACTTAGTTGCTGCATAAAAAGTTACGTAATTATTTATTTTAATTTATGTTTTTGTCAATATAATGTACTCTTCATTATCTATAAATAAATCCCAGTCCAATTCTCAATTAATTTAAAAAATCGCTATCAGTTTATGAACAATATACTACAACATAAGTACCTATTAGTGTATACCTATATTATTAATTTGTTTGAAGTTTATGTTCGTGCCAATGCATTATAAGCATATGAATAATAAATATTAATGCATATAAGCTGATTTAATGTTAAGAAAATCTTTACAATTTATGAATAAGTTTGACGGATACGCGATTTGCATAATAATCTTTGATAACTATTGTTCAATATTGTAATATATTATGTGGTACAAAAAAATTGTGTATGTTTAACAAAAAGTAGTTGTGTGGTGATTGACCTCATAAGGTCTTTATATTATCACATCGTGGATAATTTTAAACGAGCCTTTTAATAATTTTATTATTCACAGACATATATGGAAAACTATTGTGCCTGGTCTCCGCGCCGGTGTGCCGCTGCGACTTAATAGGTTAGTTAAAAAAATATGGGTAATCTACTTATATTATATATAATATAATATCGACACCGACGATGGCACAAGAAATTCAATACATTTGTTCTTTGTTGTTGCACTACTCATTTGCAACACTCAATTTTGATAACAAAAGATATATTAACGATGCGTTTTTCTTAGTATTTGGCTGCGGATTAGTGTATATATACTAGCGATAAAGGTACATAGATCGGGTATAAATTCCTATTGCAGAAGTATTTATAAGCAGCGTAATTGTATTTTAGCGTTATTTTGTGCACTATTTAACAATTCTCCGTTATCTTAATATCCTACATAATCTAACAGATTTTACTATCTGTTGATTGTAATACAGATTACCATGTGAATGTATTTTCAAACTATACTGCTATTAAAATGGTGTTTGTTTTTAGTTGTGTAACACTGTCCACGACAGACATATGAACATGAGTTGAAATGCCTAACGACAAATTATCGTGATGCGATCACAGTACCTACATAATAGTTCGACGTTGAATGTACTGTCTCAATCATAATATACTAAGTTACAGTGTTATCGGAGCGTATTTATAGAGTATGGCTTATATGGCTGATACGCTACGTCATACATGCTGTGAAACGGAAATAATTTTATTTATAGGTCACGGATCAGTTGACTAACAATGTCATTTGTTTTAAGTTTTTAACGGTTTTTTCGTAGACTGACATTAATTATTAACGTTAAAATTTGGAACATAATTGAGGTTTGGGTCATTTGGTCGTTTTATAAGCTGTGAGTAGTACTACTTGTACCTATTTAGTTATACTAGCTTAATAAATACATTATTTTATAATAATTAGTATATTTATAAAACACATTTAGCGGTCGCCTCAAGATCTTAAAATCTCGCCATAAAACATCTAACCTCTATGTAATTAATTAAGAGGTTGAAGCCACCTCCGTCAAATACACAAAACATAGACATTTTTTAAAATTATAATTTGTTTTCCTGTTAGATATTATTAGTAGCGCGGAGTTAGAAAGTTTGCTATGCAGGCGGGAATAAGCTCTTCCCAGGGGTGAGGTATCAGTTTAAGCAAATGGGATTTAAAACTACCGAAAAGATACGAGTGCATTATACACCTCTGTTAATAATGAATTCTATCAATATTCTACTTAATTAACCCTATCAGCTAAATCAAGGCTTGTGTTAGGAGTGACTTCACGTCAGTAACGCATGAACCTCAATCGCAAAAAGAAAGTCCTCAAAGACTTAACCATTGAGATGCTGCCATCTAAAACCTTCCTTTTCTTTAAACTGCAGAGGTGATCAAGTACATAATCTTTGTATTACTTACCGGAGGACGTTGGCTGTGACTTCTTATGTGTCTGAAGCGTGGGCAGCGGCTGCGAAGCGGGGCTGGAGACGCGCGCCGCCGCCAGCGCCGTCCGTGACGCGCTGGCGCCGCTACCTGTGGCGAACGAGCCCCCCGACCCACTCGCCGGCACCGCGGTCGGGTTTAGACTAGGCCCTGCCATATAACATACAATTTTACTATGGCCACCATCGTTAGTACCCGCAGACAATGTAAATAGACCTGACAATAAATGAGGGCATAGCAAAAGTTCAGTTACTATGATGCAAAGGGATGTTGCAGATGTTTAAGTACATCCTTATTCGCGGCGCTCAACTGTCTTTGTGTGGAGCTTCGAGGATGCGGATGTGACATAAGCTTCATTATTAGACGTGCTGCCTCACTAGTATGTTGGCTAATTCTATTTTAGATTGATAGATGATTGATTAGAACTATAAATTTGACTAAATTTTATAATTCGCCGCGCAAATATTGTTCGTTAAAAAAAACATATTCATATAAATAAAATAGTTTCTAATGTAAGTATTGCGGTTGTAGTCATCCCTGACATCCCTATTGCACAACACTAACGTTGCCCTTTAAATATAGAACAGGTGATATATTTACAATGACTGCAAGTTCAACCGACGCTTGTCACACCTGAGCTCACACCCAAGGCGCAACTCATGCATTACTGCTGTTATTATTGCAATCGATAATACAGAAGGCAAGCGACAAATGAGTAGCAAGCAGAATGAGGGCAGCAAGCGATCTCGTAGTCCTTGAAATATTTGAACTGCACAAGACAACGGACGAACGTCACTAGTTGTGAATCGTGTAAAAACAAAAAATGTAGATATAAGACCAGTAGGTACTCAATAATATACTTTCTAAACACAACTCAAGTTGTGAATTCGAAACTAAACAATTCTGCCCCATGTGATACGTGTAAAAGTTTGTATACTGGCCTGTACGTGCACAACACATTCTGTTATCATATCATGCGTTAAACGTGACGTTTGATTTATAGTTGATTACATTATTGTACGACACGACTGAAACCAACACTTTCGATACATAGAGTGATTACATAAATATGCGTTCATCCCACCCCATGCACAATCAAAGCGAACTGTAAATGAGGATGTACCCTGACTGTCCCAGGACTCTTCTAGGTAACAGTTAGTATCGGCTCGACCCTCGAGATCGCTCTCCAATATGTCGGGCAGATCCGAGTCCAAACCTGAACAATATCACACACTGTGACTTTATACATTGGGCAGTGTACCTTACATTTTACATAAATGTACCTATCAGATAGTTCAAAATTTCATGGACTAGCAGCTAAATAACGATTTAATGAGATAAACATTATATAACTTCTACTATGAACACAAGTCAATTAAAATTTATCGCTAATATATTCTCAGAAATATTTGTCTGTGAACAAAGATCGATGTTTGATTAATTTATTAATTAATGTACAGTATGTAGGTATTTGTCTAGCAATTATCATATTCCTACGAAGATTACGTTTTTGCTTATGATATTATTGAGTGACGTGTGAAATACAATTGTTTGAAATTCTACTTTAAATTTAATGTCAAAAGACTGAAATTGCCAGTAAATAAGTAATAATTATGTACATGTTAAAAGCAACAGGTATATGATTTCGAAAAGGTTACCGACAAAGTAACGAACAATGGAGTGGGTCACCAACTCACCAATGATTAGTCACTCGGGATAAGTATTTCATGTATTCAGCTGTAAAGTCGACTCAATGTTACATTGTGTTCTTTTATTCACTCGAGTGTGATTTAGTAAGAAAAGCGGCTATACTACCAAAATATAATATAATTTGTTTAAATACATTGAGTGCTATTTAGTGTGTGGAGATTGCTGTGAATGATGCTGTTAGTGTGTGTCGCGTGGTGTACAGCGCTGTAACTCACTGTTGAGGGAAGTCGTCCGCGGTCGCTGGAGGAACGGATGGTTGAAGAAAGCTTCGAACGGCATGCGCTCGCGCGGGTTTCGTCGTAGCAGACCGATAAGTAAGCTGCACAGTTCAGGACTCGTGCCCGCTGGCATCCTGTAACACACACGCATAAATATTTACATTATTTTAAACTGTGAATTGATGGAATACCAGACATCATTGAAACGATTCAATAGGTTACTGATATTGTATAGGTATAAAGAAAATAACTAAGCGCACATTAATTTATTACTTTTGTTTTAAATTAAATCTGTATACCTATAAGAATAGAAATTCATGCAAATCTTGGCCAAGTAGGTATGTACAATACATATACGGTTAAATGAGTTCTAGTAACAAGTAGGTTAAGCCACCGTCCTTAACCACACATATTGAAATTCTCTGAACATAAATAAAATATTGAACATCGAGGAGAGAACAGACGTCGCCGTCGTTGCTTTTGAATAATGTTCATATATTATTAGAATACAATAGGTCGTGTATGTCACAGACACTTCGTCTGTCAATATCAACCTTGAACGTTTTGTGAGCTGGGTGTTTGGAAAAGAAAGGTGCAAAAAATGTACAAGATAAGGCATGTATTCACTCTACAGATTTATCAATAACACAATATATTGTTAATTACTTTCTATTTTAGACAGTCAAAGTTAGGTTTCGTCAACCTTTAACATAAAAATTTCACTGCGCAATTAATAGTTGAGCAACAGTAATCAGATATGTATGAAGGTTGTCGCAGTATTAGTAAATGACCTAGCAATGATCCAGTCGTCATTTGTGAACACAGTGTTACAATGAAAGAACGTATTACAGCGGTATGACATACCTTATTATGACTAATAGATGCCTTTCCCTCGATATCAGTATAAATAGATTCCTTTGAATTTTTGGATTACTTAGATACGATCAATTGGTGACAATATACCTATTCAATGTTAAGAAGGCGGATACTCACTTGGGCTGCAAGTCCACACTATTCTCGTAGAAGGCTTTTAGTTCATGGGGTGTGGTAGCTTGGAAGGGCGCTTTACCCGTCAGACATTGATATACTATCGTACCTAAGCTCCATAGATCTGCTTTAGCGTCATACTTGAGTGACATTATAACTTCTGGCGCCTGAAACAATTATTATCTTTTTCCTTATTTTATTCTTTTTAGTGCTCCGAACTAAATCTAAGAAAACGAATCCCTTCTCGTGTGATTTCGGAAACCTGTCAAAGCCCGGGTCGCACATGACCAATTTTAATTTAGATTAGGCGCAAATACTCTTTGCTATTCTCTATTTTGGAACTACTTGAGCTTCGTATTAACAAAAAGAAATAACTGACAAGCCGGAACTGAGTTCCAGTATCAAATAGTTATATAGATAGCAAAGTGCGTGCTGAAAATTATACATAAGTATCTGCAGGTATTGGAACAATAGTGTTAATAGTAGAATAGTACGAGCGATATTACAGTAGTTTACAGTAGTAGTGTTAATATGGAAGTAAACATTACCATATACATCGGAGAGCCGCAGAGCGTGACGGCCATATTTCCTTCTTCGAGGAACCTTGCGAAACCGAAGTCAGCTGCACAGAATAAAAAAATATTATAATACTGTGATGATGTGACAATGTGAGAGGTGTGGGTGATATATCAGTGCATCCAAATACTCTAGAAATCCTGAATAATGGTTGAATAATTCATAATTCGGGTTAAACATTAAATGATTCAGACACGATAACGTTTACGATAATACAACACACGGATATATGCGGTATTATTCTAGAATTTATTATAGTATAGAGGCAATATGTTTGTATACGAACCAATTTTGAGAGTTATCTCGGACGCGTGCGGCGTACGGGGTGGCGCAACATTATGCGTGAGCAGAATGTTCTGCGGTTTCAGGTCGCGGTGCACGATGCCCTTGGCGTGGATGGCTCGCATCGCCTCCGCCAGCTGCTTCAGGAACAACCGGATAGTGCTCTCACTCAGCAGCCGATTCGCTTGCAAATAATCTGCTAGGTCCCCGCCGTTGCAGTACTGAACAATGAAAGAATACAGAAATTAGCGATACCGACTCTTTGGCCAATACAATATTTGGACTCAATCCAGCCGATTCTTGTGCGTCAATAAACGTCAAACGGAACGTCAAAAATGTAGTGTAGTTTATAGCATATCACATTTTTACGATCACAAATACGCAAGGAACTATGTAATTGCCAAACTGCATTAAAAGACCTACAGCAAATTTCGCTAATTCATACAATTATGATTTTCAGAACATTGTGTACGGGCTGAAAAGGCAGAAGGGCACGCTATAAATGGATGTGTGACCTCGAACAAGCCCGTAAAATATGTGGTTAACAGTGTAACATAATAGCGTGACGCAATCGATGCATTAACGATATAAATGATAGAGCGATTAGTGTTAAACAAACGTAAGTTATTTTGTCATATTTGCGGTTCTCGCTGCGTGTAAGTAATCAACAGCTGTGTTCTGTTGAACGTGCGAGAGCAGAACTCCACCAGACACAAACAAAATTATAAATGTAGCATTCGTAAAGTACTAGTAACAGTGAAGGAGCGATAACGCAGTGTCCGTGCGCGTTTCGTCTCAATTCTGATAAATATTGTGTGAATAACTTTAAGTATCCGATATTGTGGTGAATCATTACACGTCCAAGTCATTATTTTTTTTGTACAGCGTGCTTGTCGCTGGTGTGTGTGTACACAGTTTAAGAGGACTTCAAATAAGTACAAACCGACGCGATTTACATAGACGGTTTTGTGTATTTGAGAATTAGCAACTGGCAGTTAATAAAGGCCGTCGTTGCGTATCGAGCGCGATCATTTACACATATATCTGTGTACCTACGTACGAACTCGTGAACCGTATACATTGCGCGCTATTTTCCACTCAGGTTGATATTGAAAATCGGCCACCCAATATTTTCTAGTTTATGCAGAGCGACGTTATCGTACTTGATTCGCGATAAGCTGCCATGCCGTTAGTAATCTTATCATTGAGTGATAATAGTTATAAGTGTCAGTGAGTTATGCGCTGTAGGCTACGCTGGTACTTGTGCCACGACAGGTAACAGCTCCTAGAGTCACTTGACACATACATACATCTCTGTGCGGTGTGTGTGCATTCTACAGTGACCATGAAGCCGAATCACCTTTTCATACTATTTGTGGCGCTATTTGCGTAAGTAAACCTTATTCTTATGGATATTATTGTATTTCAGTTACTATATTACTATATCAGATACAAATATATTAATGTTACTGTTATTTTTAATTGACTCTTACTTTATTTTACAACGTACGATGTTTAGTAACGAATAGATAATTTATATCGGTTTTAAATACACGTTTGTATTTATTGAATTAAGGTACACGATACTGTGAATGTCCAATGGTATTTTTTCCTATTGCCGTTAATTATTCGTAGAACTCTCCTCCTCCTCCGCCAACTAAGCATGGCTTACATAGTACATACACTTATCGCAATTTTTATCATTTACTTACTTATAACAATTTTGCGTCACCTTATGATAAATTCGATAAAGTCACATGTTATGATTGCATTTAAATTGATTTACAGAACTTCAGTAGCCCAAAATGAAGATGATCTATACATTCCTGTCGAAAATGATAATCAATTTCCACCTGACAATCACCCTGGGTTGGACTTAATACCAACAGAGGGTAGCGGAGCAGGCGTCATAGAGGAACCACTTGAGACAATTACTAAAACTTCTGAATCACTGGCTCCAGTACTTGAGGATGTGCAATTAACCTCTACTCTTACAGATAACGAAGCTGTGATATCTACTAACACTTCTGATTCCCCGGCATCGATACTTGATGATGTGAAGTTGACGTCCACTCTTATAAATAGTGAACCGGAGACAGCTTCTAACACTTCTGAGCCTCCGGCGCTAATAGCTGGGGATGTGCAATCATCGTCTACTCTCGAAAATAAGGAACCTGTGACAGCTTCCGAAACTTCTGAATCCCCAGCGCCAGTACTTGAGGATGTGCAATTAACGTCTTCTCTTATAAATAACATACCTGTGACAACTGGTTCAGAGCATGCTTGCCCTACATCTTGCGTTTGTAATATAGAAGGAAATTCAAACAATTATATTGTCGACTGTTCTAATGCCGATTTGACAGACTTGCCTCAACCTTTGGATTCCAAAACTACAGAACTTAATTTACAAAATAATAAGTTGACTATAATCCCTAAGGACATATCGGCACTAAAGGATTTAAAAATATTGAATATCAATAACAATGACATCATGGACATTGTAGCAGGGGTAAGTGAATTATTTTACATCTCTTGTACTATGAAAAATACGCAAGGTATATGAAAATTAAAATCATATACATAATGTACAATCAAACCTTGTACATTATATGTGGACCCACACATTCATGATTGCTTGTTGGCGAAACGACCAATTTCCTAATGGATAATGACCCAGCGATCCAATGATTTTGTAAAAGCTTTTATACGTATTCAAATGGATAAAGCCTATGATTTTATGACGGTTGCAAATGCTCATGTTTATGTGACGAATTGTTTAAGTGTCAGCATTGTATAATTCTGTACTCGTTTCCGTATAGCTGAGCAAATAGTTCGACACAATCTAATCAGACATAGGTAAATGTTAGCTGTACGAAACGAGCAAATACATAATTATTACAACTATATATTTAAATCGATGGTTGGTTACGTCATATACTTTAGAAGAGCCCAAATACAAAATCTCTCAATATACTTACTTTAATATTTTTTGTGAGATCATTTGTACTTTATTTTTCAGTCTATAAGTGAGCTACCTGAGTTGACGTCATTGAAGCTGGGAAACAATCGGCTGATTGAGTATCCGACAGATTTGAAAAATAGTTTTGGCCTTACAAAGTTGGAGGAACTAGACTTGGGCGGCAACGATATGAGAACGGTTACACCATTTCTAAATACTTAGTCTTACTTTGCTAACACTAATCTTCTAGTTAAGTTCAAGTGAAAAACATAATGACCAAGATTAGCTTTATGATTAAATGTTAAAATACATTATACAATCAATTACGTTACGTTTTCAGCTTTGTGTGTAGCTACAATGTTACAGGATAAGAATAATGCTAACGTTCTATGGAAAGTTTATACACAGCATTTTAACGATTGACTTAATTATAAAATATCACTTAATATTATAAAATATTAAATCGAAAAAACAGAAATGTTAAAATTACTACTTAATTTTAGATCCGTTCTTGAAATATTGAAATAAAAATTGTATTTCTTTTCAGGATCTGAAGACTGAAACCTTCTCAAACTTCAAAGCTCTTCGAAAACTAGTTTTGCCTACAGCTGCAGCCGATTTAATAGACGACGTATGCGCAGCATTAAAAGAATCTTTAGAAACAGTATGTATAGGATCGTGCGACACCAAATCCTTTGACTGCCTAGAAGCACAACCATCTATGGACGACGATCTCTTAGATTTCGCTTTGCCAGGATTAATTGCTTTGGGAACAGCACCTGACGATAATGGCGATCCCAGCGTGAGTACAGCACCCGAGGTCAAGTCAGAGAATGCAAATCAAGAAAATGTTGAAACACCGGCAGTCGAGGCACCGACAAGTGTAGACAATACTGCTACTGCGACGCCCAACGACACGAGTGTATCTTTTCGTGCTACCGTTATGCAGGCAGCTGATGAAGAACCAAAACCTACAGAGGCAGAAACAAAGCCAGAAGCAGATACAGTAGCTCCCACCAGTGATATAACCAATAAAACCGAAGGAGACGTTGTTGGAGCTACAACTATCGCCACTAAAACTGGAGGCGTCGATAAAAGTGTGATTGGTATAATCGTAGCTGGTATGGTGGTCGTGGTAGCGGGCATCACGATTAAGAAAAATTGGAGTTCCATTAAAAAACGTTTCAGCTCGTCTCCGAGAAGTGCCAATGACCGAACAGGCGTCAATGCTAACGGAACTACGCCCGAAGAAGTTCCTCTTCAGGATAAAAATCCTGCGTAAAAGTACAATGTTAGTTTTGTTTGTATTATAATATGTTGAGATATGATTGGTTTCGATCTGAATGTTATAATTTATTTATGCAAGAAATATGTATTCGTCAACTTTTATCTGGCCTAAAATGTGTGAAAGTACGTGCGTTGTAGTAATATTATACGGACATAGATTAAGTTTTATAAGTGTCACGAGAGATGTTTTGTAAATAAAGTTTATCATACCAATATACGAAAGCAGCATAATTTGTTTTGTACTTTGAAATAATTAAGTTTAGTTTCGCAATAAACACGGTGTTTATTTGAATCTTGTACATTATTCATCGATACCCGGAACTGATCTTCTATATTAATTATTTATTAGAGAAGTTATAATTAAGTATAAGTAGTGTCGTTGGCAGTGTGACTTATAGGTAAAATAATATGAGATCTCGAGCAAATTAAGCTAAATGGAACAACAGAGAAGTTACAAGTAAAAAGCAGTATATCAGTTAGGGTAATTATAATTATGTTCATTTAATCATTTTATACAATAAACAGGTGCTGCATGATTGGCATAAAGCGTAGGTTAATGACACTGGGCCCAAAACTGTGTTATCACTAATACACCAACTTCTCACTACGTGTGACGATAAAAGTATTACGCACTATTTATTTACTACGTTGTGTTATATTTATTCGGCAAAGGTTATACCTCTATGCTTCACAAAACATAAGCTTACTGCACGCTATAAAGTTACAGATTGCTCGTGACTTTTAACAGGCGAAAAAATTAAATCGAGGCTTTGTTTATATTTGATATAAACAAAATAAATAAAAGTAAATATTTATTTATACACTAAATACAAAAACAAACGGTTCTAGATACAACCAGGGATTTGTAGAGGTTACGTTTGAAAATAGCAATAACAGCAATATTTATTTTGTGAACTAAAAATTTGCTATGATAATTGCATCGACAAAATAAACTAGACACCGGGTTTATTTTGCGTCCACAACAGTGGTTAGGTAATGACCTAACAACCTTTAACCCTAATAGCTTTAAGTATTAGGTATCCGTGTATTTGTTTACTTCATACGAGATACAGCACAGTGAATGCCTCTGTTTCTGTATCTTCGGTCAGTACCTACTTCTTTTAGCATGCTTGGGTTTTCTAGGCGAAAAAGCGATACGAGACGGTTGTGACGTTTTCCACAAGATACAATAGATAAATAGATAGGGTGTTGCCTTGGGCGCGTCCTACCCAACACGGCTATTGACTTTTCAGACAAAGATTAAATTATTTAGTTTGGAGGGGAATGTTTCTGATTATTTAAGTATTAGTAATAGTAAATGATTCACATAATATGTTATGTGTATTAGTGTCGAATGTGTAGTTTCACAATGTTGTTGTTAGGTATTGGCTCTCATGAAACATGTTTTCTTCGTAACAACCATAAACATATTACGTATTGTAGTTAATGGATTTGTATAAATAAGTGAAATTTCAGTTGCGCGTCGACAATAATCACTTTGTAAATAGATAAATATAAGCGTACAGAACGCGCAAGGCCATGTCCGAAAGAAGTCATATAATTATATTAGTATAACTTACACAATTTTATCGCTATATTAAACATTTCATGTCTCTGTAAACGTGTTTTCATAGAGATATCGTTAATATTGTGGTGTTCGGCATTCAATGAGGAATACGCCACTGTAAAATTATTAATTTGATATTTTATGTCTTCGGTCAGCAGGTAAACACCTGCTGACAATGTATACTGTATCTACGTACAGCATTTATGTAACTAAGTATTAAAAAGTATAGCTATGTGCTAAATCTAAGAAACATCGCTTCATTAGCTGTAGCTGCGTACAAGAAAAAGTATTATCTAATTGCAGGTAAACATATTTAAGTATTACAACAATACCATGAGAACTTGGTGATGCTTTTTATGCTGCACAAATGTTTTTGATGCAATTGTAATTTACAACATCTAGTGATTTTGTTATGTTTTAGAAACAAAACCTATAATTTCAGTCCGCGGTGAAGTGAAATCACAATATAGAAATGCTGGTCTAGTACCCACGTCGCAGCCGGGTCGCGTCGGGTCACAGATTAAACAAACAACAATGGAAGTGTGGATGAAAGCTGATGTGAAAAGAAATACCATACTATATTTTAAAGAACCGTGCCGACACCGCAAGCAAGACGCAACACAGGCGGATGTGCGGCTGACTGCTTGCCTACCTGACCGACAACCAGTGCTGTAATGTCCCGTTACTTCGCTTCACAACGAGTTAGGGCTCTAGCGCGTGCTTTATTACTTCGGTATTCGTCAGCGTGTGTTAAAGTCAAAGACGTGTGGAGGTGAATTACGAGGGTTGATGACATCAATAGGCGCGTCGCGGTGCAGGCGACGCATCGCATAAGGTGAGCTTTATGTGCGCGGCGCAAAAGTAAATATACCGTGAGTAGTTTTCGACGATGAGCCTCCGAGCAGACACATCATGCAGCAAACACTTTGTGTCTACTAATGTACGCCTTTTGACCAACGACTCGTGACATATAGGTACGTCTGTATGCCAGCAAGTGCACTGTCCACGTTTTATGTGTTCAAGAATACTGGTAAATCATTGACCCCGTTCTTATATCTTTACAAAAAAAAGTATGTCGTCTAACAAGTTCACTTATAAAATGAAATGAACTGATTTTAAAAGACGCTACAGACATAAGTAGTTGTTATTATTGTAGTTAATTGTTAGTTATTAAATACCGGAAACTATATTTACGAATTAATATCATCTGAAAATATTTTAGAATCGCCCAAACTTTTAATTATTGTACTGTGTGGCATAATGTTACCAGTTCAAAAAAATATAGTTAGATATCAATTATTTAAAATAATTACGAATTAATACTGCATGCTTTACGTACTATAGCTGCGCTCAAATTTAATTGTCTGTTTTTTGTATTTATTTCTTTTGTGGTGAGAGTAACAATAGATAGATTGAGAACAATAACCATCTTCTATAAATATAGGTATATGAATCATGTTACTTTTGTGTTGTGCTAGTACCTAATCAAACCACAACTCTCAGCCTGTTGACAGTGATGAAGGTAACATTTAACTTACTGCATGTATCCAGTTTATTATATATCTGTAAAGTGTACTAATTAGCAAACAAATCGTTACAATAATAGCCAATTCTCTCAACGATTAACATAGCATATTTGAATGTGATGAAGCAAGTACAACCTGGGGCGTAGTTCGCTAGCACAGTTTCTCAACAAAGAAATTACATACTAATAAGTTCAGAAACCGTAATACGACGGGAACTACATGAGATCGCAAGACCTTGCTTTGTAGCTTTGTATGTTGGCGTATCATACATTTACAATATGGCTACAGGTACGTAAACCAGTTTTTGCGTATGAATTATTTCATCATCTACATTTTTTAATGTTCACCTGCATTTCATTGTATCGATTGTCCAATATGTTCTAGAACTTACATGTCTAATATAATATAAAAGACAAACCGATTATTAATTATTATTTTTTTAGATAATCATAGTGAATGTATAATGTTCTTTACTTGTTTTTAATGAATTAAATCGATAACGAAGATAATCTCACGTAAATGATCATTTGGTTCATATTTATCTAACAACTTACGATCCTTTTCTAAAACGATCACAATTTAGAGCTTATTTCTTAATTGCTATAATAGCATGGCTTAGCATACGCAAAAGAAAGTAAAAACTTAGCTCAGGAACTAGGGCAGCCGTCATGCTCGGAGCTGAAACTATTATTTCATAGCGATCGAAAGTGTAAAGATTTAAACTGACAAGAGCATTAAAAGCGTATAGATAGAAAGCTAAGGTTTCCGGCGCGACACTTTCCAGCTGTAAACGGTGCGGACACAGCGGTACAGCGCGCACCGCGGAGAAATCAGTCTGATGCAATCGACCATGCCGATGTGTCCAGACTACTACCGCTGATCGAGTTAGCCACATGCAATAAGCACATAAATCATATAGCCAACTCACATGTTACAACTCTATCAAACTGACATTCGACTAGAAAATAAATACACGCAGCGAAACTATACTTGGAATTAATCGATCGAATAGAAAATCGAAACCTATGCAATTAAGTACTACTGATTTTAGATAACTGGATGATAAATCTATGCTAGAATACATATAGGTACAGTTAGCCAAAATGTACACGCTTGAATGTCTAAAAGAGATCGCCCCGTCTTGGAATGATATTAGCTTCTTATACTTAAGAATTATACGAATACATTAACATTCTCAAAACGCATTTATATATTAGAACACACCACCAGATACGTATTTATTATTTTTATAGTATAATGTTACAATATACTTCTCGTTTACTCGGTATTAGATACGCTTATGTACATAATAAATGTAGTACCTATTAAAACACAATTCGCTCTAAGGCTATTAAACACTTAAAATGTCAGCACGGATGATGCAATGATATTAAGTGATCACTTCACCGCTAGAACAAACGTGCCGCTTATAGATTCCTCCACCCATACAATAAAAATATGTGGTCCACAAATATTTGTGTTGAGTCTATAAGACCGTGATTTCAATGTTTGTCAATCGCAATTAGCGGATGAATCTCTTTTGCTAAATTATGCTAGACCGTACGAAGGAAACATTGATTTATAGGCATTGAAATAATTACATTAGTCATGAGACATATAACGATACGGAAATCAAACAACAATGAAGGTAGCGTGAACAGTCGTGTATCGTGAAGCCCTGCGGACAGAAGGCCCCAGGCGCAGCGCCACGTGCGAGGCCTAGGGACGAGAGCGGCGCGCGTACATTTAATGCGAGCACGAGGTCAGCACCTGACTCTAACTATTGATACATCTCTAGTAGTGTTATCACTACCCGTGTATCATCATTATTCAAACAGATGTATAATGCTCCTTTCCAGTGTAACGAGACACGTGTGCGCTGCGAATTACAACCGTTGTTAAGATCTTGACGTGATCTGGTTTTTACGCAATCGTATCCGTTGTATAACTAAAGGGGTCATGCGGGTCTTGTCATATAAAAAACGTATTTTCTGTGGTACTTAGTAATTATAGCAGGAAATGCGATTTGGTTGACTCGTTAGTTTGATAAAGTGCGAGCGTAAGCGCAAATGTTGGTGAGATTCCGGATATGATTCATGACTTAGTTCAAGAGTAATTAGGCTCTTTCTGACAAATAATTCCTAGTTGCTACAGTAAATTACTGTAACCTACCTTACGCTTTATAGTAAGTAGGCGTGACGCCGGCTTATGTAAATTTTACTTATAGATTAAGGATTTCAAGATATCGGCTTCCTTAATTTGTAATCTATTAAGCATATAACTTATAATTAAGTAATTAAAAATGTAAAGATACTATCGGTTTATATCAAGTATCAATAAACTTGTTTCATGTAAAGCTTGTTTGAAATAAAACAAGTATTTAAGCTACGATAGCGAATGAAACGAGACGAGCTTATCTTTAGTGGAAGTGTTCTTTGTTCAATACAGTTCATCGAACGACTTGCGCTTGTTGTGAAATCGCATTCACGCCGACCGACTGTTATTTCGTATAGGTTATTTTAATCTTAACGGACGCAGTGCTATCGTGAAATGGTATTGGAAGATACGAATTTGATAAACAATGCTTTAAAGTCGCAATCTGATAATAATCAGTGAAAGTCGCGAATACCATCTTTTAAAGAATGTTGTGGTATACGACTTTGGTAAAAATGTGGAATAATGAATATCATTATAATTATGACAGCCAGGATAGTGAAAGTCGCAAATACTATCTGTTAAAGAATGTTGTGGTATACGACATTGGTAAAATTGTGAAATAATGAATAGGTATCATTATAATTATGACAGTCAGGTGGCATGTCGACCTAAGATGCTTAGAATAGACTGGACCCGAGCCGGAAGGCGGCAGAACGGGTTTACTCGCAAATTGATTGTAAATTAGCTAAGCTAGTTAATTTGATAAATAATAAGTAATTTTTATTTGGTTTGTAACCCACTCATTTTGGTTTCACATAGTGGAGGGTTGTGTGGTTACTATTGGTATACTAACAGTTGCTCTTTACATACACTCCTAGAACCGCACGTTTGCCAACGGAATAATAAACAGAGACGACGGATGAGGAGCTACGAACTAAATATACCAAGTTCACCCTTCTGTATCACATTTTATTATTAAGTATATTAGCCTGGATTGTCCCGAGCAAGGTCCTCGCTATCGCATTTCCACATCTCTCTGTTATGCGCTAGTTTGGACCTCTCTCTTATAGCTGCCTAATTCGTCCACGTAGGACCATCTGGATTGCAGGTGGTTTAGGCCCAAAGCACCTTCGGCATGCGACATGCGTGTCCAGCCCAATCCTATCTAAGTTTGGCAGATTTCTGAGTGAGTGAATTCTGCGATATGTGTTTAGTATGGTATTTCTAACTATACCCCTAGATTGCCCCCTGGTGTGTTGAAACAACTAACGCGGACATATGCTGACCAGACAATGACTGTTCACCATTCGTAAGAACGGCAAGCTTACCATATTACCTTATATAATATATTTGAATATAAGTAGGTACTGTGTGTTATTAATGAAAGTTGCAGACAACTGTAATAGGTAACGAGTACATAGTGACGAAGAGATATGGAGCTCTGTATCTGAGCAGCTCGCTCGAAGCGCGTTTCCTTAAATCCGTTATTACGTGACTGGTCTTACGCAATAATCACTTTGTCAAAGTTTGAATGTAAAACAGCAAAAAACTATTTATAGTTTAAGATTATATCGTCCATAATATTGTGATTTATTTTAAACGACTGTGCAATATAAGTATTTCTGGTTAAATATAACTTCGTGATATCAGACTTTATATTTCCTTTGTTTTGATGACTATACAGCATGCCTATAGGTGTCTCATAACGGGTATGGCAGAAGTGCATCACAACGACAACCACATGCTACGTTATAAGAATAGATCACGAGAGCCTATCTCCTGTGGTACACTGGGCACGTTTCAAGAATTTATTAAGAAAAGCTCACCCTTACCCTACCCTATTAAACCAATAAAATCGAAATTCAGCCCAATCAATAGGTATAATAATATGACAAAATAATCATGCCATTTTTATGTTTATTAATAATTTAGCTCTCAAACTGTGTTACTATATATCTACACTGTATGTAATTATTAGTCTAATTATGTAGGTACCTAATTTGGACTATTTACTGTTAGATTACACCAACCCATTATATCATTTTGTGAGAAGTGTGGAATTGTAAGTTTGGAGATAAATGTTATCATAAACAAACGTAAAGTATGTCAAATCTATATACGTCGTCGCGGCAAAATAATAATGCATACATAATGTCTGATATTTTCTTTACTTTCAAATCTGTTTTTTTATTTTACACTTTTTGTGTAAGTTTGATACCGATTTTTATTTAATAGTAATAAATTCATACTTATACTACAAATATGAACATGACTTAGGCTGTTTGCTACCTTGTCACGGCTAAACTACCAAATCGATTTTGATGTAATTTGGTTGTTACATAGCTCGAATCGCAGAGTATACGACACTCGAACTCTATACTTTGTTACTATATAAAGCTACAAAGTATATAGTTTGAACTAACCATTTCTTTATTGGTACAGATAAGTCTAGCTTTAGCTTTCTATAATAGCAATATCACGTCTATGTATTGCATCACGGTAAGGGAACAATATACTACAACTGGATATTACAAGCTAATAGTTGTTCTGAGTCAGGGTATTATTTGTGTCCGTTGTTTGAATGTTTGTAAAGTCACCCGGAACTCAGGGTTATTCCTATTTCGAGAGTTACTATAAAATAAATAAAAAACAGAATAATGTACTTGAGTTTAAAGCTGCTTATACTAAAATCTTTTTACAAAACGCAATAACTTTGTATGATTCGAGAATCTCTGATTCAAAACAGTTGCGTACTGAAACTTACTCAAGTGGATCAACCAAGTAATCTATGTATTTCTTAGATACCGACAATATAAACGTTATTTAATCCGTACATCATATTAGTAAACAAGCACAAAATTGAAAGTTAATGTGTAATCATTCAGGGTTTATAATTATTATCTGTAATGTACACATGTGCGATGTGATTTACCCGCATCCGGCATGGAATCAGACGCGCATGCAATGTAGACACCACACCAAATGACCTTAAGCACCGATACTTCGCTTATGTTATTAATTATTCTTTTCAGTATGCAGTTGGGCTGAATCTTAGTTAACGCCTTGTGTGCTGAGCCTTAGTAATATATTTCATACCTGCTTCCCGTTAGGGAAGGCAGTTGAGGTAGGTTACGGATTTCCACTTCCTAAGATCCTTACTTATATATTTGTTATTGTATTTTCATTATTTTATTTGCACATAGCCGTCAGTTTAAAGTATTTCTTAACGGAGATGATTACTTACGTGACCTTTTAAAGAATTACCATGTAAATGTAGAGATTTACAATATGAAGTAAAATAAGTACTTACCTATTCATTAAACGTCTCTGACAGCGGCAGTATGATTTTGTCAGAGAACGTTTGCTGGTATCGCTATCCAATCCAAATGATCCTACTTCGTTTCTTTACTTTTTTAAAGTCTTGCCACCTGTCCAAATCAGCTTAGCTAATCTTGTTGTATTTCAATCTAGGTATAACTCAGACATCACGCGGTCGCCATGCTGAATAACATAAACATTCAGCGGCTACTTCATTTTAATATCGGTATTATAATTTTAATACTACTCATAATATTTTAGATGACTGGGTTCGTTAAAGCCGATTGTCACCCTCAAAAAGCAAGGTCATCAAAAAAAAAAGACGAACTCAAAAAGGACGGTCTGTGTTTTTTAAAATATCTCTATTCAGGTTGCAACAATCTTTATAAAATCTAAAACTTATTGGTATAAGAAAGACAGGTACGCAAAAGCCAAACGAAGTTTCGGTTACGATTCTTCGATCGGGCGGTGTTATCAGAGTTTATTGGCGCATAGCTATCAACATAGAGTCTAATGCCACTACTCGGTAGATGGAGATATTGACAATGGACTTGTTCCCTACTACGTGAAAACTAAACAATGAAACAAGTGGGTGTTTACTTTAACTTAAAGTTAATTTACAAGCGCGATTATTCTTATCACCTATACTTTAATACGCCGGTAATCCATTAAACCACGAAAAATCAACGATTACAGCAAAAATTTGATTGCCAGCACATTTATATCCATACGTGAACGTGTTCGGCACAAAACCAAATTGATTAAATGCCAAATCATATTCTTTAATACAACTCTTGTTTGCAATTATATGCAGTATTAGCATTGTGTTGGCAGTAGCGAGTTCGCGGCGGGTATAAGGAAGGATAGAATAATTGAACGCTAGTGGAGAGCTACAGATATGGTGTGGCGGGCAGGCACACGTGCGAAGCGCGGCCGAACAGCACGTGACCTGCTTAAATTGGGCAGCAAGCAACGTCGGCAGACCGTGTCTATTACGAAGGTGGCTAAACTCTAAACTCACATCTGCAGATCGACACTACTACTCATATGTTGCTAGCCTAACTAGCCTAACTAGTCTCTATCTACAACATAAACAAAGCGTCCACCGGAAATAAAAAGCAATAATCTGGTCCTTTTACAGTTACACTTATTCTCCTATTTCCTTCCTTCCTACTTCCGTATAGTATAGAGTACATAGATAACCACGCCACTGTTGTGGTTGCAATCCTCACACTGAACAAAATTTGTCTGTTACACAAATCCTTGTAACGAGTTTATGTAGGTACTGTGTGTGTACTTTTAATTTGTGTAAAGTCCTTCGCCATACAAGTTTAACATGCGAGTTGTGCTAATGCGAGTTGACCAATAAAAAAAATTAAAGGTTTGCTATTAAAACGGCAACACAGAACGACGCAATAGCAATCGTCACTTCCGCGATGTTTTTTGTTACAAGTGTCGCAACTGGCGAGCGACTAGTTTGATCTGTGATCATTCCACACATGAGCAAGATACTAGATAAATTATTGAAGTTTTATTTCTTTAGTAAAATAAAAGACAAAAGAATAAAGCAACATGTAGAAGTACCGCGCTAGCCGGCTGTAGAAATAGACCTTTATGTCTACAGAAATGAGTCACAGAGAATATTCATATACATATAAGTATAATTATACATATATTTCTATGCTGAGATTATTAATAATATTGAATGATAAAATCTCTTTCTTCTCTTATCTATCTTAAAGAAAACCTAAGGCCTGAATGTAGTTATAAATAAAGAGCAAAAACGTTAACGATGCCAATCACTGTAGTCATGGTCCATGGCAGCCATGGCGACTATCCACGTAGCTCAACTAAAACGAGATCGTGCCAATGAACTTGAGTTTGTCTTTGTATCGCGATGAGGGCGTTAGTTTTTACGCAACAAAAACAAGTGTACGTAATATTGCTCACCTACAGTTACTGTAGCTTGTACCTACTTGGCTAAACGCGTCAGTTTGTGACTATGACCTGCCGCGTCCACTTGACTCGTGTGCCCTTGAAGTATATTTATATTACATATTCATTTGGAAAGAATCAAAAATAATTCTAACTAAATACCGAGCCAAGTCGATTACAACAACAAAGGCAAAAACACAATTCGAAATAATATATTACTTACAAGTATAATGATAGAAAACTGTAAGCGAATGGACGACAACTGCACTATAATGTGTAGAGTAGCTGTGTAATCATACAAATTACCCACTATAATTACGGAAAAACACTATAAATAGTTCATTATCATTATTTGTATGATCTAACTCGTCGGGTACTAAAGACATGTTACGCAAACACCAGCTTATCACCGGTTTCAGGTAAACCGTATTCAGTTTATTTTTTGTAGACAATGGTAGTGACAACAAAGCGTCACGCCCTGTTGACACCGAAGTCACCGTAGAAATAGAGACAGGAGTATCAATGTCAGGCTCCTGTGTCAACGGTAGAGCTGCTATAATACATTCGAGTTTTCTCCTAACAAACTCAAACATATTACAGTTTTGGCAAACGTCGCGCCTCGGTACTACGGAGCGGATGAGACCAAGATGATGCAATACACCCACCTGCTGTTTTAAATTTGGAGTATTCATTTATTTAGATTAACAATAAAAACGAGGGATACTTGATTGAGTTCAGCGTATTAACTAATAAAAACGATATGTACCTACGCATAACTACATGTTTAATATCGCACAGAACGGGCTGAGTCATTTCAATTTAGTTGAAATTCTGGCATAAGAACAACATTCTGTAGTCTTGAAATGGATTTTCATTGATGTACCCAAAACACAAAATTTTTTTTTATTCCGTTTTTGCTGTAATATGTCACCTACTTCGCGTAGGTGACACAACGACGCTATTGGCGATGACGAATGTCATTTATGCGCAATAATCTATTTATCAGTAAGGTATAGTAGAAAATAATATACTATTATTTATATTTGTATCGCTCCACGAGGCATAAGACGCACTGTAACGACACGTGTGTTCCCACACGGCCATCCTGACAGACACAATGACGCCTTATCGAACACGGTTATAAAACTATTGCATTACGTAAGCACATACGTTTGTTAATCGTCTTATTTAAAAATGGAGCAGAGTTAGCGCAAATAAATATAATAATTAATGTAGGTATGTACCTACGCTGTCAATTGTATTTTACAATGACACAACGAGAGCTTCACGTGTACACAGTCGATGCAATGTTTATTATATTTAATTACCTTTGTTGTATTTAAACTGGATTATTAACGTTAAGATATTGGTAATAAATACAATTTCAAGTTTGAATCGCATCCTGTTTCAATAGGATATTAATTATGTTACAACAATACAGCATGCAGTATTATTATTACACTTCAGATCTGTAGTTTTATGTACCTATCCGCAATCAAGCATGAAAATACAAGAGAATTAATAAAGAGGTTAGTAGGGCATCGCAGTGCCATCGGACCCGGCACGTTGCTACAGTAGCCGCATCAAAGGTCTCTTGTAGATAAGAATTCGAACATTGTCTAAAGTGTTATCTGTTAAACACTAATCTTTTTTATTGATAATCCCTTGACCTATTACGGTATGAACTGCGCAAAACTGTGTCCGTAGAATCCGTAGCCGTGGAAGGAGATCGGTAATATTTGGGGCATCAAATCATATGAATTCGGGTAATCTCCGACGGCAGCGAGGCGGCACACGCCCTGCCGGCGTGCTGTAACCGAGTACTATTTATCTAATGCGTAGTGACCTTGATATGAATCCACATGCGCACACTGGCTATACGGAAGCCTACTGCCCGACGACAAACCCATAAAAAATGGCAGGGTGTTAACGACATTTTAAAGTAGGTATTCGTAACCGGTGTAGCGTATGGAATGGGGCCTATTACCTATACCTCTGCATCGTCATGAAGTTTGCGCCAGTCGCTTTGTAATGTAATAAATTAATAATTGATAACATTAGTATCGATTCTGCCGCAAACTTTATTCAGTTTATTTTCAGCTCACTGTACCACCTGTCCTGAACTGATGGTATAAAATCTTTAAGAATAAAAAATCTTTATGAAACAATTCTATCTACTTATACTTTAACATAATACAATTTAAAGAAGAGAGAGAGCCTTTGGCAAAAACAGGCAATTACAAATTTAATAGAACTAATCCTATAGTGGTCAGCTACTACACTAGAGAACAACAGTAGGCAAATACTTTAGTACTTACCTATTCCATATACGAGTTAATCGTTCCGTTTCTAACGACTAGACACAAAAACTAATTAAATAATTCGCGATGCTGTGTGAGTCGTATACTTCTAGTCTTATTCGATGATCAACCAAAAACCGCAAACAAATTAATTTTAATTTATAGTTTATTCACATTGAACAAAATACCTAATGCATACGGCTTTTCCTAAATCGTTTAACCATTGCCTACATCCAACTGAGGGTAGTGAGTCATTATGGAAATTTACAAACTTTCGTACCTAAGTACTTAATATCAATAGTTTATTAGCTTATCTTTGATTTAAGTACGGGCAGACAGACTGTCTATTATTATAAATTGGTATTAAAAATTTATAAAATAGCATTCCACATGTTTACAGACACGTCTTTAACCTCTTAAACGCTAACATTTTAAACGTGAGAGACCTGTAAGCCGCGAACTGTAGGTACTTTATTTTAAAGCGATAAACTTTATGTAAACGCGGAATCACTCGTCATAATTACCATACAATGTGAGACGTTTTGTCACACTTAATGTAATGCGCTTCGCTTCAGTGCTTAATTATCAGGATATATTACTAAGTAAAATACCTTTTTGTCCGTAACCTAGTGGCCTTGGCCTTAATCCATACACGATAAAAGCGTCAAGCTATCCGCATTTGATTACATTGTATATTAAACTGAATCACCACCTAAACCAACACTTTGAAATGTAAATTAATCGGGGTCCAGTAATTCATTTATACAGGCCTGCAATTAATGATGTGCCGTTACCAGTAATTTACTCCAGTCGAGTATTTTCCCAGTATCGTTCCCAGTAACATTCTAAAAAAATAGTAATTTAGGGTAACATGTGAAGAAATATTTACTTTCTTAAATTTTATTTGTGATTATAAGTGATCCGATAGGACTTCTACCACTTCTAGTCTAAATGCAATCAACATTTTAATTTTAAATATTATTTTCCCAATACTCCTAATAACTTACTGAGTAACTTCCCCTACAGTAACTTTCTGGGTATTTTCTCATTGTTCCAATTAAGTTACTTAGTAAATTTCTTAACAAGATTCTGTTTGGGAATATAAATAGTAATCCGCATCCACAATTGCGGAGCTTCCGCATCGATTTGGACATCTGCATCCGCATCCGTAATAATCAACGCGGATCTTAATGCGAATCCAGATATAGCGTATATTACTCTAGGAAACAAATCAGTTGTTCAGTAGTACGTGTTTAATTAATAAACCTTTGCACAACAGGCTTGAACCTGCGAAGGCGGTGATATTAGATACTTTTAATTAAATAAGACGAACAACTTCAACATCCGCATCCCCAACTGCGGAGCTTTCGCATCGATTTCGACATCCGCATCCGTATACGCATCTGCGGATGTGAGATTTCAAATATCCGTATCTGCATCCGCATCCGCAGATGTCAGAAAATCTGCATCCGCAACATCCCTGGTATGTCCATTTGGTCAAGTGCGAAAAACGAGCTAGTAACAGCTGCGCGTGCCCGTTTTAAACAAATATTACATATAAAAATCAACATGACTATATTTTACAATATTACCAGCGTTAGAGAATATTACCAGTAATAATAGAAACTTACTGGGCATATTTCCGTATCGTAAAATACTGGTAATTGAAAAATGGTAACAGCACATCACTACACGCAATACATAGTATGGATACTCTGAGCAGTCTGAGCTCATTGTGCGTAAGTAGACCAATGACAATGTAAACTATTTTGAAACAATATATTATTATTAGACAGTTTTCACTTTACATCTGTCTCTTGACCTGTGTGCCTGTTACTAAGTATGACGCCAAAATGTCGGGATTAAGGTTGACAAATGTAATAAACAAAGTAAACCACGATTATATCCAAAAAGGTAGTTTAATTTCAATGTGTAACATTTACGCAATCATAAGACAATTGGTTATTATGCTCATATCGGACTCGCTTATGCAATGCTTCCTATAATTAATCAACGTTGTCAGCACCTTCGTTTCCGTAAGTTAAAGTGTAAATTGATTAACAGATAATATCCAGACTTAGCAGACGTCACATTACAGTAGATGTGTGTATTAACGAAAAGTCAATCATTTGACTAACGTATAGGCTGACTTTTACTAAAGCAGGGTACAACATTTTAAGTTTTTCCGAGATATTAAGTCTTTCTATTCTCTGTTAAGACCTTTAACATATTATTTCTGTTACCCCTTATCTAATATTAGTGATGAGGAGGATATCATGTAAACTAAATTCACATAATGTATAAGTTGTCTTTGTTATTAAGCGGCACCCGACCTATTAAGCAATGCAGTAAATTACTTAAAATCTAGGCTATAGGTAATTACTCTGAATGCTTGCAAGACAATGAAAGGATAACAAAATACTGCAGTTTCGCATTTAATAAAAAAATATAGAATAGCCTGACGTCAGCGTATTTTCAGATATTGTTATTTATTGGCAAATATGTTGTTATTGAATTAAATGAAAACGCAACAGAACTACGCACCTCAGATTAACAAAAACATGTTATTATACATAATAGCATAATCCCATGTTTGAAGTTTCACTGAAAGTAATAACAACTGCTTACAATCCCAATAATAATTTTAAAGTCGATAACCACAGTACATTCACATGTTTAATTAAAAACTGGGTTACACATGTTATATGGGCTGCGACTGAAGAACGTAAAATTGTAATCGATTTATACTGAAGTCGCAGCTCGTTCATAGACACTTACTTTTTATTCAGTCATCATCATAAAAGCTCTATCGTATCGTAAACGAAAAATAATGTTTTTTGTAAATTACAATTTGAATAGAATTTGCAGCTGCTTAGTTTTGATAATACTTTGAAAGTATAACGCACTTATTTGAGTAACTTTTATATCATCCTTTACATCTCTATCAATCTGCGATAGAGAGTATGCTATTAATAAACGAGATACTCGTAAGAGTTCGACACATGTGGAGTAAGTGTTTTCTCATTTCCAATTTGGACAAGTGACCCTTTTAAGAAATATTGTTTTGTTCTGAAGAATATGTCAGATACTTAATCTTAGACAATACATTTAATTTTACACAACACACATTAATAAAGCGTAGGTACAATAAGGATTACATTGGCCCTAGCACATAATTTTGAAAAGGATGTAAGGTATGTCACTGTTATTCTTACGTAAGAAATCGTTAATGTACGTGACTAGCGTTCAGTTAACGTGTATACATGAGTATATTTACATTAATCTAAAAGTGGTAATAATCGAAAAGAGAACAATATCCGAGTGGCGCGCCCGGTTGCAATAGCGAACTTGATTTATGGTTAGATGTGTGTGTTTATTTATTCTCAGTGCGACGACTCAACCGACTATCTACGCTTGTTGCCCACTTTAAATGTCATCCCATTATTATTTTTACACTAAATAATCAGATTAAAATAAAGATTATAACGAGAAGCTATTTTAATTAAATGAGTATTAAAGCCCGGACTATGAACAGTGTTCATAAAATATCGAAGTGAACTAGAACATAGTTAGCGCTACAATTAGCCAAAAATGAACATTCCAAAGAGTTTCTTATAATAAGCATAATCGAAATACGTAAAGCAACAATGTTTTCATAGCGTTTGCGTGTTGAATAGCTGCTGCAAACGGTACTGTTCTTTAACGGGAGTTATTTTGGCCGCTGTTTGAGAAATATCACGTCGAGATTCCTGTTTACAAAACGGCGAATGGCGATATTTGATAAATACCTTTTGCGCTCACGCGGACGTCTTGGCCAAACTATAAAGTTGATTTAAGCAAGCGCATGTGATGTGTGTGTTCATAACACAGCTCGGTTGGGCCGCGGCGGCGGCGTGCGAACAACCGTCACGGACTTGTGTCACTTATATGTTGTGACAACAAGGCAATAAACTCTAAATGGATGACTCATATTGACTAATATACGTAGCAACGATACAGTCCTACCTAAATCTATACTCTATACTAATATTATAAAGCTGAAGAGTTTATTTGTTTGTTTGAACGCGCTAAACTCAACTACTTATCCGAAATTAAAAATTATTTTAGTGTTGGATAGCTCATTTATCGAGGAAGGCTATGGGCTATATGACATCACGCTACGCCTCACGGGGGCGGCGCAGTAATCATAAACGCGGGTGAAATCGCGGGCACACCTAGTATATTATATAGATCAGTGGAGCCCGAGACTACGCTTGGGTCAAGGTGGTAAGGTTTACGATTTACTATTACCGGTCGATGCTCAAATTCATTATAATAATATAATTATTAGTTTCTTGATTTAAACAAGAAACTCATGAAAGAACCTCTCTGCAAATATTTTATCCACCTTGCCGGGGAACCGCTCGAGTTCTTAGGTATAAAAATGATCATTATTTAAAATATTATCACCAATTTTTAACAACCGACTTCAAAAAAAGGACGAGGTTTTCAATTCGACTGTATTTTTTTTACCTCAGAACTTTTTCTAGGTAAACAGATTTAGATGATTATTTTTTATAAGAAAGCTGCTGTTTCCCATGTGTTCCATTTAAAAATCAAGATCTGACCAGTAGTTTTTGAATTATCCTTTATAATGTGTATTTGGTTGACTTCGACTACAATTAATCTCATTTTATTACTTGTCCAGCTTCAGAAGGTACAGTTCAGGTTTTCTTTCTTGTTAAAATTTTGTGGCCTTCAAACTCATAGTTACTGATTGTTAGATAAATAGACACCAATGCTAAAGCTATTAAAAAGTATTTGACGAATTTTGACCCTGTATGTACAAGTTCAGATTTATATCCTTATGTTTTCGAGCTTATTATTATATCATTGAGTACATCTTTAATTTGGATATTAGAAACCAATACAGATTTCTTTGCGTAAAGAATCTGAGTACGAGACGCTTTGACCGATAAAGTAAAACTATTAGTGCGCAGAATAGCAATATAGCTAAATCAAGTGCTTAATATGCGCACTGATACCTTGTTTCTATATTCCAAACAGTTAAGAGCCTGAGGCCATTTCTATAATATTGCACCTGAAAAACAAATCACCAATCTCAAATACTATCGGATGAAGGAATTACCAATAACGTTCTTTAAGGACTTTGTATATCAATAACAGTTTATATTAATATTTATCAGTGTACATTATTCATAGATGTTGAGTAGAATCTACATTAACGTTTGGCTGTAACAGTTCTTAAGAATAACGGAATATAGAAACGAGCATGAGTAAAATAGTACTGTGATGTGTGGTTATGTTAACTTACCTCCATGACGACATATACGTAAGCGGGACTGTCCATGCAGTCGTGCATGGCGACGAGGTTTGTGTGATGGAGGGCCGTTAACTCGCGAAGAATTTTTATTTCTTTTACAAGAATCTCTGAAGCTTTCTGTATGCCCTTCTTCGTCACCACTTTGACGGCCACTGACTGACATGGATTCTGTAAATAAAAGCATAAATGAGTCACCTTTATCCTTAGAGTTTTGTTTAGGCTATGTAGGTCGATTCTTTATGCAGGTTTTATAGAATTATATGAATATGATTCGTTTGTACGGATGGCGCAGATTTTAACTAGCCAATGTTTTTTTAGGACCTGGAAGTGTTTCAGAGAGCCATAGGGTTAATGAGAAATTAAATCAGTTGTTGCTGCCAATACAGTTCAATGTAATCCGTTGCTCTAAGTATATTCGATAGATACAGATTAGAAATCAGGAAAGCTTAAACCTAACCAGAAACAAAAAAAAAAACGCCCATTATTGACAACCTTTTTTGAAACCAATCCAATCAATATATCTTTATCACCTACTTGGCAAATTGCACGTAATGAACTAATGTCATTATTGTAGTTATCAGCTGTCGCATATAAATAAATGATTACCTATTAATGTATATTATTAGTTATATACATGTCCTAAATACTTCAAATTAGGTTATAAGTGCATGTCATTGAGATCGTAAACGACAAATATTTATAACAGAATCGTACCATACTGTAGTTAAATCTTTAACTACAATATGGTACGAGTGGGAATAAAAATATGTGCCTATGAAGAGATAGGAATTGAACATGAATGAATACAATATTAATATTACTTAATAGATAGTCACGAATTAAAATTTTAGGTAGGTTAGGTTGTTTTATAAGAAGCCTTCATAAACATATAGCATTACACATAACTCCGCGCACATAATAATGTATGATGCTATATACATATGTTAACAAACTTCTGACAATCCTCTAAGAGGTATAGAGTTTTCGAATAGGTTATCAAATTAAACAAGATTGTGCTTTATGACTGCCAAGTAAAACCACATCACCCTGTGAAACGTTGTGTAATAGATATTCATGTGTTATTATGAATACAATGAATATTAATGTTAGTCTGTATGTTTCAATACTGTATGAATATTACGTAAGTATAATTATATTAATAACAATAGAGTTTTAACAAGCTTTTATTTGTATACAAAGTTGTGTTTCTTTTCATATTTTAATGTACAATAAACTGTTTATGTAATTTTACGACATCTATTATTCTAATCTTGTGAAACACAGAATGCCTTTTTTTGTTAAATACTTTAGACAGCATGTTGCAAGTACATACCCATTCTGAACTTGGGTTTATTTTTATGAGAACTGTTTTTGTTGGCTTTTTGTTTTAACTTTAATTGCAATAATATGGGTATTAATTAACACTCATTAGCACAGTTACAAAACGATACAAACACACTGAGTTTCAAATACCTAATGTGCGTTTAATATAGGTCATATTAAAATGATATCTGTGAACAGAAATTCGTAGATCATATTCATATTTTAATAAAATACGTTGTTAATAAATTGGATACTATTTGACATCTGACTTATTTCTTAGCATTAAAACGACTGATTCAAATGATATAATATACACTCAAAATGTAAAATCCGTGACCTCATTTGAGTGCCCATTTTAGCATGATACTCTCGAAAGGTGTAGTCGCTTTTAGGCGTCCGCTCCGAGACGTCGAAGTATCGACGAAAGACGTGCAATTAAGCTGGACGTTAGGCAAACATAATAGCACGTCTTACGTTAAAAGGCGTGGTGTCATTCTAATTAGGAATTGCCTTTGTAAAATGATAACGCAAGTGCAGTGAGCGTTGCATAAGGACGGCGCGTTGCAGGTGGGCGCATCCATCGCATGCGTGCACCAAGGTCTCTCTACATAATATATACTATAGTCTCTATGGCAATTAGATTACATTGCTGTACGCTCCACCGCATGCATATTTCCTGACAAAGTGACAGCAACTGTAATTCTTACGGAAGCATTTAAAACCTCAACAGAAAAGACATTTAATACAGTTTATTTCTGTTATTTTTTCGGCAACCACTGCAATGTTATTTTATTCCTGCCGTGATATCTCATAATTTATAGTACATATTATTCCAAGTCTTTTGAATTTCACATTAAACTTTTCGTTCTGCCGCATTCGATGTTTACGCTATTATCCATTGCGGAATTGAGTTTGATTTATATCACAAGTTTAGTTTAGTATCGACCGTAGGTACCTGCGAGTATCTCGCATACAGAGCTATGACACTGCGACTGAATATTTTAAATGCATGTTACATCTACGCCATATTTTCCTACGCATATTGAATATAAATAACTTGCATGATATTGATTTTTGTAAGTCGCGTTTGCAATGAACGTAGCTTTAACAATTTGGCATCGTCGGAATCGATAAAGCACTTCGGTGAAAGTAAACATTTAGCAGGATCTTACGTCTTCGCATGTGGTTTTAAACACTTGTTTATTTCGCAATCCAGGAGAGTTTATAAGCAAGGATTTATTTTAATTCGTCTGCGATTCGGTTTAATTTGCTTTTATCCAGAGGGTGGTGCGCCGGCGCAGTTCTAACATTAGCCCGCCCTACATTCCGTAGGCTCGTGCAGCGATTACTGTTTGACCTGATTTCAACACGAGCCCTGTGCGAGATTATTACTACTCCAATTCCAACATAACTGCATTTATGTAGAGTTTAATAATTGTAAAATGACTAATGATTGAATGTGTAATAAATGTAATAATGTACAGCGATGGAAATTGGAAATGGAGTAAATTACAATAATCCATCTACACCTTATAATTTTAATGTGCTTTGATATTGCAGCGTTTGTAGCGCGGTCACGGTCACCAGTCGCATGCTGGTGGACTTCTCGCTGGCCACCGTCGCACGTACGGTGTGCCAATGTAATTATGTAGCTGCGATATTATTACATAATTTATTTGTAAATGTCATGTGTCAAGTGTTTTATACTCAATTTATTTGGGTCAATCGAAAGCTCAGGGTATGAAAACAATGGATAACATCTTTTTTTTTTTATTTATCCTATATTTGATGAACAATATAGAACGTTACAAGACCTTCTAAAATCTGCATAACTTAGGCGATGACGCACGTACATTTTAAAATGCCAGTTAATAAGAATCAGTTTATAGGGCGACTGCTATAAAGATTACGTAACCAAAGGGCCAAACCACCACTGTTTTACATACCGCATTAACATGTATCTAAACATATGTCTGAAACGATAACGAATTAATCGATGCCACGTGCCAAAACTACCGCACCAAAAGAAAACCTCATTGTTTTAAACTGAAGCCTTTATAGGTACGTAAGCTCTGTCAAACTACTATCGGAGAGCACAAGTTGACCACAGCATATAGCTACTCTTTGCAATAGATTCTTTTGTAGTGTTTTATAACAAAGGTGCCGGCCCGGATGGCATTCCACCCTCATTCATCAAAACTTGCGGCAGAGAACTGTGTGCACCCTTAGCCATTTTATTTACGAATTCCATACGCTCTGGGGTCTTTCCTGCCGCCTGGAAAGTTGCACACCTAGTTCCTATTCACAAGGCGGGTGATAAGTCCTCTTGTGAGAATTACAGACCAATAAGTATTTTGTCATGTATCGCTAAACTCTTTGAGTCCGTTGTATACGACCATCTTTATCATAGCCTTATTCCAAATATCTCGACATCTCAACATGGATTCATTAAGAATAGGTCCACAGTTTCTAACTTGCTAGTATACAAGAATTACTTATGTCGCGCTTTTGGCAAAAGGCAACAAGTAGATTCCATCTACACTGACTTTTCAAAAGCCTTTGATAAAGTTAACCATGGTCTGTTATGCGCGAAGTTAGCAGCTTACGGCATACATGGCAGCTTGCTTCGATGGGTTGAGTCATACCTAGCTAGAAGGAGCCAACTTGTTACTATAAAAGGGAACCTATCCTCGGCTGCTATAGCCTCTTCCGGGGTCCCACAAGGATCGCACCTAGGACCTCTATTTTTCATAATTTTCATCAACGACTTGGTTGAACGACTTAGAAATCCTTGTCTCTTATACGCCGATGATTTAAAGGTGTACTCTATTGTAAACAGCATTAACGATGCCGAGACACTCCAAAAGGATCTTGAGTACATCCAAACTTGGTGTTCTGAGAACTATATGAATCTCAACGCAGAAAAATGTTGTGTCATTTCTTTTACAAACAAGGCTCACAAGATACTGTACAACTACCACCTAAATGACTATTTAATAGAGCGAAAAGCTGATTTGATTTGATTTGATTTGATTGATTTGATGAAAAGCTGACATTTCATTCCCATTTTGACCATATCATAGCTAAAGGTACAAAGTTGTTGGGATTTACACTGAGGATCACAAAGGAATTTAAGAGACCACGTAGCATCCTCTATCTTTTTTGCACTTTAATCCGCAGTATTCTAGAGTATGGCTCTTCTGTATGGTCACCTTTCTATGCCGTATATGTGGACAGGATAGAGAGAATTCAAAGAAAAATGACGAGAATATTGTGTTACAAACACCGGCTCAATCATACTCTGCACTCTTATGAAGAACGATTAAAATATTTCAATCTACTCTCTCTTGAATCACGCCGCAATTACATGGATCTTACGTATCTTCACAAGATTGTGCACTCGACTATAGATTGTCCGGAATTATTATCTCAAATAAACATTAACACTAGATTCAGATCGCGCCATCCACACTTGAAAACTTTCATTCTGGACGTTCACATCAACAACACGTCTTTTTATAATCCACTAGTCAGAATGTGTCGTCTGTATAATGACCTTTTACCGAGACATCATGTTTCACTAGATGTCTTCAATTGTAATATTACAAAATTTAAAAATAAAGTTAGGCATATTATGTCATCGTCCTCAGAGCCTTGAACATCACAAAATAACGTGTCAATAATGCTTCTGCTTGACATTATTCTTTATTTATTAAGATTGAGTTTGTCGTCATTTTCTACCCATCTATTAGCGTATTTATGTAACAATTAATTTTGTATCACACAACGTCATCTTGTACTGATATGCATGTGTCATCTTGTATCGTGTATCTTGTAACCACGATGAGTACACATAGTTAGAAACATAGTTTAAGACGAAACTGTAAAATAGCTTGTAAGAATTTATTCCCGCACTATGTTTTGTTTTGTGTGCCAAATAAATAAATAAATAAATAAATAAATGACTTTACAAAGTCTGTTAGCAGGTTTGACGTCTAAACAAAGATCAATTAAATTTGATACGTTTAGATGTCCTAAGCACGTGCCGATTCTAGCGCCCTTGGGCCGCAGTGCGCACGGTGCGTAACATATTGTGCGGCGATCTTTTGTCCGCTAAAGCTTTAAACAAAGCAAAGAAACCTAATGCTTGGATCGACTCGGCATAAAACTCAACCGGCTTGTCTATGACGTAAGTTCGTACCTCGTTTCTCATAGAACTCGTACACAAATAATATTCCTGCCTGATAAACATTTTAATTTTCAATTTATCACCAGTAAACCACCGTAGCACAATAAAGCAGCCGGACTAAAAAATCATCCAGCATAAGATCAATTCATAACAAAGTAGGGGCCTTTGAAAAGTTAAATTATGAGCAAGGTCGCTCCAAGCAGCAGTTAAGGCCTCCACAATCGCCACAGCGATTTTATTGAAATAACGATGTCGAATGTTTGAATAAATTAAGCTTTTTGAACATTGAGGTATAACATAAGACAATGATATAATTGAAAGAGGAAAGCCGGTAGCATAATTATAATGAACAGTAATTTACGTTCAATTCGTTATACTTATAGTTCAGTTTCTCATATCGTAAATTATATTATATTATGACTTTATACATACATACATAGCGTTACATGGGACCTAACAACATTAATTCACAAAGAAAAACGGCAGTGCAGCGCTTAAAATATGAAGCGGAACACTACAAGTGACTAATCAAACTTATTTAATTACTTACTACGTATTTTATTTCAGATTCAAGTCAAATCAACTCAGACAGCTATATATTAGAAATTGATAGACTTTCAAACAGATGAAAGTAAATTTAGAAGACTTCGTAATAATCTATACATATAGTAAAATACATCTGAAGTTGATGCAGAAATATAGTGTTTTATCATAGGAAATATATGGACGGAGCACATTGCTATTAGGTTGTTTTAAATGTCCAATGTAACCTAGTTAAAGCCAGCTGCAAACGCAAACCGGAATAGCTGAACAGCTGCCTAGTTAAGCACACGTTTCGACGTCACGTTTGAACTTATACACATCCATGTGGTAAGAAAGCAGACTTGTAAGTCGAGAATATTATAATTTACAATTCGCAACATCTCACTTCAAGCCAGTTTAGGCAACGTGTAAAATCCGTGTCAAATTTAAATCTGTTTTGTATTGTTATTTCCGTATGTTGACTCTGCACACGTGTACAGTAAGTTGATGTTATCGACTAGAAAATTAGGAACGAAATTCTAGTATAGCAAAATGTATTAACAAGAAATAACAAATGCGTGTTAATAAGATAGTTATTATATAGAGAATGCTGTCTTAAGTAACGTCGATAGTTTTATAACGAGACTTGAAGATAAACCTGGGTTTATGTTTCTACTAAATGGGAACAAATTTAATATGAATATGTTAGGTTGTACATTTATAATAATAATTTGTTAGGATGTGCATACAGCTCGCTTTCGTATAACTGCAAAACTATCGGGTCAAAAGCACCTTTTAAATAGAGCAGTGCGATGTGGCTGTGCAGTTGTCCGTCGTCGACTTGCTTTCGCCAGTAGGTCGCTGGGTCATATCATAAGTTATTATCACCGTAACTATAGAAGTTACGGTGATAGATAGGCATCGATTGGGCAATTTTGTCAGCCTCACAGTTCCGAGTGCTTTATCTTATCTATGATTACCAGTTTTGTAATAATTATAGGTAATTATAATGGCACTAGCCATTATGATTACTAAATCATAGTATGAGATTAAAGGAAGTTGTCTGAGTATTTGCCCCAGTTTTCGTTATAGGTAAATATTGATCTAACAGTAGTAACAGTGAGTAATAGAGCCTCGCTGATATCAGCATGAATGGGCCGGCTCGACCGGGGAAGGACTACCCTTTAACAGAATATCGACGTGAAATAGCAGTATGTATTCCTACTGTTGTGTTTCGTTTGGTGAGTGAGAGTACCGGAGGCCCAAACACCCTCTTTCTCTCTTCCCGCTCCTTCTCCTTCCCACTTCCTTTCCTAAAGGGTTGGCAACGCGTAAGTGATGCCTCTGGTGTTGCATGCGTCTATAGGCTACGGTGACCACTTTCAATCAGGTGGGCCGTATGCTTGTTTGCCATCCTAGAAGTATGAAAGAAAAAAAATACTACTACTGTTAAGAGCTACTTGAGACTCTTTTCAAACAGTATTTTATAGTTGACAGGTTTGGAAAGTAGTAGTAATGTCACAACCCGTAGTTATATTTTTGTAGGTAGGTAATCTTGAAGAAAATCTTGTGACAAATGATTAACTACAATTATTATATAGATATCACATGACATAGTCCCACTCCTATGCGAAGATCTCCGAAGGGGTAGGCAGTAGTTTATTACAAATTATCGCCAACCACAAAAACACGCAAACCCACATTATCGCCAACATTTACAACGATTTAGAGTATTGCTGTTTCGAGGGCAGTTGCAGAGTACGTAGCCATTAAGAATGTCTCGACAAAAAATCCCAGTAATACTGTTAATAGTCGAATTCACGAGTACTACGCCACCGAGGCAGTCTATCAACGTTTATGCGATTGTTTTTAAATACATTAAGAATATAATGACTATATTTTGAGATAACATGTGCATATTGATTTTCTAGCTCAGAAGTCTTCTTCTCTATTAGCCTTTATTATTCCCAAGTCACTTGGGGTCGGCTTTTCTGGTCTAACCGGATTTGACTGGATATCAGTTTTTACACGGAGCGGCTGCCACCTGACCTCCGCAACCCGAAGGCTAACGATACCCTAAGGCTAGACCAGTGTCAGAATATTAGAGGGTACTGACTTTCCCAATAACGACTGCCATAGATGTTCATGGCAGCCGGGACCGACGGCTTAACGTGCTCTCCGAGGCACGGAGCAGGCGATAATTGTCAATCAATTTTCTAGCTCAGAAGTGCAGACGAAAATTATGTAATTAATTATCACCTGGTAAATACCAAAAGTTGTAGTTATAGTTGTTATTTTTCATTTTAGCATATTGATGCTATGAAATGAATTTATAAGATATATATATATATTGGATATATCTATTGTACATTTCTGATTATTTTATACCAGCAGAAAACCATGTCTAATGGATTTGACAGATTGAAGAAAATGGATGTGGAATGAGTTGACTATTGAGAAGATATCAGATCTCCATAGTCAATTTAACTAAAATCTACTCAGTGGTATAACTATTCAAATATAACAAACAGCATTACTTTTAGGTAGTATGGATTTGTGTTGATAGTTACTTTGATATACAGTCTTATGTTGTAGCATCTACAAATGAGCTTGATGGCTTATGTATACAGATTGTGAGACACAATAAAATAGAAAGTGCTGCGAAATATAATTGTCTAGTTTGGATAACCTCAATATTCTGATTTAATGCTGTTGTAATCTGCACAGTATAGATGGTTGGTAAGCTTTCACAATAAGTAACATTCATAAACATTCACATAGATTTTTTAATCTAGTAGACAGACATCACCAAACCTTCATTCTATTTAAAAATAATAACATTCTGTAATTTCTTACTTCATTACCTTTTCAATATCAACATTGATTTCTAAGCTTATAAAGACAATTGCCTATATAATGGTCATTTAAGAAACAAAAAGGAAATTGTATGTTATTGATGATAGTTATGATTAGTGCAATTCCATAGATTTAAATTGATAAAAATATCTCAATAACATCAGGTCAACGCTGAATATTATCTAGATAAGATACATTTAAACACATTTCCTGAAAAGTATGAGTTAGCTACCAATTGCAATTCCATATTTATTGGCCGAAATTTATAGCATAAATCACTTACACTAATAGATAGAAATTTTACATGGTTGATAAAAGTTGTGTCAGGTTGGGACCTGACACACAAATTTTATCAACCAGTACAAATAGTATAACTCTCGCTTAGTACAAATTACCATGTATCCCATTATGTTATAGTTTTTATAATGTGACACAGCAACAGCAGAGCTAGCTCTATTATTAAACAGCAATAACTTTAAATTAGAGAAGATTAAATAAGTAATAGTCTGACAATGAATAAGCTGACCAGGAAATTGCACAAAGAGGAAAATTATGTCATGCAATAAAACCACAACAGTGGAGTCATGTGTAATGTTAAGTTTCTTTTGTCTATATTTTCTATGATGATGACTTACACTTATTTATGTATTCGTTTAGTGCTAACCAGTGACCTAAACTGCTATTGGCTAGATACATAAAAGAACATGTAACCCAAGGATGAGGATTCAATGTGCAAGAACTACAAATGCTATATTAGTTGGATTATTTTAATTTTTGTGATATGTGGCTTCGGTTATATTATTTTTTATTTTAAAGAGCTAACTTTCACTCTGGTTACAAACAATATGTCAGACTCAACAGCAAAATTAGTCAAATATTATACCTATCCAAAAAAATATACTCTGTTATTACATGTAATGCATGACATTCTATGATTCAATAATTAAAAAACCAAAAATTATTCTTTGGCACTAAATATATTGCAAGTGTATTGTTGACAAGCAATAATACTCTGATTAAAAATGATTATCTGTAAATCATAAATTTGAGTTATGGTTTGAGGATCAAATCTGCAACAATTCAGTGATGGTATCATGATAACTACTTTGCTTAGTGCAATCAACTTTTGATTTATCTTGAATCACATAATTCAGTATTTGTGGTTATTAAGGGAAAGGAGTATGAGCTTTACATTAATTTAAATTAATGTAAAGCTTATCAAGCAAGCAAGCTTATCGCTTGAATTTAGAATAGCATATCAACCTAAGATGATGACATCCTAAGTAAATACAATATCAATGAAATCTCATTTCTTTAGTTTTAATATAATTAAAATCTCTATTATTTTCTAAGAGGCATACCCCAAAGAAACCTGACTTTTGAACTCATGGTCTTTTTTGTTTACCTATATAAATACATTGTTACACATGTCGTATTTTTAGAAACCAAAATATGAAGAAAGCATCATACCTATCAGTTGAGTATGATATTTCTATTGCCTTGTTTAATCATTATTGTTACACCTTTCCATTATTATCTATAATGTAGAAAATAATAAAATTTTAGATAAAATTATTGCTTTTTATTTATATTTAAAACAAAAGTTATTTTAGTTGTTGATATGAGTTGTTTTCAATATATCATAAACAATACAAAAAAGCCAAATATGTCTTCAGTTATATGACAAATATTAAGTGCTAAGGAAAACAAACAAATTAGCTATGTGTAATGATAATATTGTTTACAAGTTTTATAGGTTATTTATCAGCTGATTACTATACAAACATTAAAAATCAAGTTCACTAAAATTGCATATTTTGATTAGGATCATTATTATGCTTTTTCTTATTTTTGTTTAAAGGTAGTGTTGTTTATTCCATCGTTGGAACAAATTTAAAAAGAACGGGTTGCCACCACCCACAATCGAAACAAATCAATAGCTAATTTCTCATAAATAACACTGCGTGGTATTTAACAACGAAAACGGTATAACAATAATCAAACACATTGTAAATTATGGGAAGTCAGAACAATAGATAGAACCTGAGATCATACACACCTTTCTCTTCCTTCCTTTGTATACCATAGCGAAGGCTCCATGTCCTATTATGTCTTGTTTGGTGAATTCGTATTCACCCACTTGGATGACTTCCATTTTCACAAGTTTTCCTTTGACTACAGACATTTTTGTTAGAGTTTATATTTATTTACAGTCTCATACAATAAAAGATCGATAACTTAGTTGAGGATAATGGATTTCGGAACTTGACTTAGCACTACATTATGATCACAGCGAGCTACTAATCACTTCCAAGTTTCCATTAATATAAATATTTTCACTTTTTATAACACTTAGCGTATCATCATTTTTGTTATACCAAAACACAACACACAACGAATGCAAAATGAGTAAAGTGATTTTATTTTGTGTTGTTTTGCGAAGTAGTCGTCAATGTTGCTACTAAGATATATAAAAACTACTACAATCAATAAAATGGATTGGCAAGGTTTTCTAGATGGAACGCAAGCATATTTGAGCGGGTGACTTGAGCCCAGTTGTATTATCCAATCTATATTGATATGTTTTCATTTACACAGTCATCATTTCTATGTATAATATATATGTATTTACAAAAATAAAAGTATATGTGTGTTTATTCATTGTCTAAAACCTGTTTGGGCTAGATGGTGTTGTGTGTATGTGGTAGAATATTATTGTTATTATTTATATATATTTGGTTTTTACCACAAAAACCTTCTAACCTAGTAATTTGAAATTTGAATGTGATATTATATAATTGGTTGCAGTTTTTTGTTAGCAGGTGTAGCTTCCTTTCCTTTTTTCCAAGCTAAGATTGCATTGCGCATTTCATTATGAATTATATGATTTATGCATTAGTCTTTACGTTGCGATAGAATGATAGGTAATGAATGATTTATTAAATTTTACCTTAGCCCATTCACATAGAAATCTGTTACAAAGATATTATTTATGCTAGCTGCAATGGTTTTTTTATATTTTTACCCCTAATAAAATAATTGATCGAGCATTTAAGTTACCTACTTACTGTCATACTATATATTATTTTATGACTATTTTCATAAGGTCAGGAGTAACGTTACTTATTTCTGCATACTCAATACTTGGGAATCAAATGTTTGAACCCACACATAGAAATAACTAACGTAATTGAGTTCTGTGCCAAGTAATTTATAGAAGCAGCACGAAGTGTGCCCGGTAAACGGCATCAGGATCGCCGCCTATTAGGTTAACCCTAACTTAGTAGCTGGCGAATGTGAATGATGAAATCATACGAGTGAAATACACTTTTGTCTAGCCTTTTGGCGATATAGACGTGAGACTATATGCACGTAAAACTGATATGAAATGTATGCATGTAAAAGGCAGCGCAGGTACCTTCGTTGGATATCTTATCAAATATCTAATTTTCTCATGTTTTGACAATAATCTAATATTATTAAGATTTTTTTTTATATGTTCATATCAATATTATATAGGTACTACACACAGCAACACATCCACCTAGACTGTTTGGACTTTGAACTATTAGAAGTTGAACGCTGCTAATCGTGCGAGAGAGTGCGTTATATTTTTGTTACGCTCTATCCTTACCATTATATCGACACCACTATGCCCTCCCCTCCCTATTCCCTCGCCGAAAATTTTCTATTTTGTATTGTAGTATAATTACCGCCTTCTTTTGATACCTCTATAGACGCCTCATTCTCATTTACCATAAATCTGCAACATGTTGTCATCTCATTGTGTCATTGCTAATTGTCACCTATAATATGCACGCTTTTTATGTTGAATAAAACCAATTATTCATTGGTTTTGGCTATCATTCTATCAATTTATTCAAGCTAAATGATTAATAAAAATGTCAACTAATAATCCAAGTTCTTCATCTTCTGAAAAAGATCCTGTGTCATCGATGTCACGATTTTTACGACCGGAGCGCTTCAACATCGAACCCGGTACATCGGCAGCCAATATAAAATGGACTCACTGGCGGTACACTTTTACAAACTTTCTATGTGAAGAAAATTCTGAGCAGATTCTGGATTTGATAAATTAAAACTTTTGGCGAATCATTTGACCCCCACAATTTTCTCGATGATACGAGATTGTACGACATATAAGACTGCCATGAATTTGCTGGATAGTATCAACATTAAAGCAAAGAATGTTATTCATGCGAGATATACATTATCCACTAGGAAACAAAAGCCTGAAGAGTCAATTTCCGACTATATCCGTGCTCTAAAGCAATTAGCCTTTAATTGCGATTTTAAAAACGTGATAGCTGAACAAATAAATGAATACATTCGTGAAGCATTTATATCAGGCATTTCGAATCAAAAGATACAGCAAAGACTATTAGAGCTTAAATTGAACACTGGACCAAGCTCAAAATCAAGGCATATCTCTAGAAACTGCAGAAATTAACTCTTCTGCCTATATGCATAACAATAATTCTGAAATGCAGTTATACGCAGTAACAGATACTATAAAAAATTGCGTTAACGAAACTGAAGAAGGCTGATGAAGGCTGCAGCGAATCAAAGCAAGGGTCGGCGTTGTTTCTTCTGTGGGAATAAGAGCTTGCATCAACGAATTAAAAGCCCAGCGTTTAATACAATTTGTCAATTGTGTTCTAAGAAAGGCCACTTTGCTTCTGTCTGCAAAAGTCGTGGACAGACTTTAAATGCTATTAAAACTGAAGACAGTACTGCTCATGCGAATGAAACAAAACACGTTACGGCTGCATCTGCGTCGAGCTTAAGTAAAGCAACTATATCTATCAGTATCAATGAATTTCAAGCTGAAGCTCTGATCGAAACAGGAAATTTAGTCAGTTTCATAAACAAGAAATTGGTCCAAGATATGAGACTCAAGATAAGACCTTACAAGCAAGCTATATCTTTGGCTTCTCTAAGTCACATTTCTTTCGTAGAAGGTATTTGTAATGCCACTATTAGACTGAACAAGCATATGTATTTCCAACAACCTCTATTAATTGTCAATAATTTATGTGCTGATATTATCATAGGACATGACTTACTGAAATATCATAAGAGCCTAGAAATCAACTTTGGTGGTTCAAGGGATACTTTTAAAATATGTGTCATGGAGGCATCAGTTCCTCCAGCGTCGCTGTTTACTAATCTTTCTTCTAACATAAAACCTATTGCAATTAAATCAAGGCGATATACTGAAGTTGATGAGCAATTTATTAGAGAAGAAATGAAGAAATAACGAATCTGTTAAAGGATGGCGTGATTGAACCAAGTACTTCTCCATGGCGAGCGCAAGTACTTGTAACTGTAGGCACGACGCACCGAAAACGACCTGTCATTGACTATTCCTTAACTATAAATAAGTTTACTGAACTTGATGCTTATCCATTACCTAATATTAAATCAATGGTGTCTAACGTTGCAAAATACAACTATTTCAGTCAAATTGATTTAAAAAGCGCTTATCATAAAGTACCAATTTTAAAAACAGAGCACAAATATACAGCTTTCGAAGCATGTGGCTCCTTTTACCAATTTACTAGAATTCCGTTTGGAGTTTCTAATGGAGTAGCTGCATTTCAAATAACACTACAACTTATCATTCAAACTGAAAATTTAAGAGGCACGTTCTGTTATCTCGATGATGTGACCGTATGCGGATTAAATAAGGAAAAGATTATGACAAAAATTGCAATATTTCATGAACGCTGTAAAAAAATATAAACTTACGTTAAACGAATCAAAATGCATTTTTGGATCTGAAAGTATTAATCTTCTAGGATATTCAATTAAAAATAATGTCATCAAGCCTGACAAAGAAAGATTGAAACCTCTTCTAGATCTACGTATTCCAATTGATTCAGCATCCCTAAAACGTGCACTGGGTATGTTAGCCCACTATTCAAAGTAGATTTACAATTTTTCAGAACAAATTAAACCATTGATTGGCAATACGCGGTTTCCACTGAGTCAAAACGCTATAAATTGTTTTGAAGGTTTAAAATCAGGAATTGCTAAAGCTTGCCTATCTGCTATTGACCACGATGAAATGTTTACAGTGGAAACTGATGTGTTCGAACATGCAATAGCCGCTACTCTTTCCCAAAATGGACAACCTGTGGCTTTCTTTTCAAGAACTTTATCCAATACGGAACGTAATCATTCATCTATCGAAAAAGAAGCAGGTGCAATTGTGGAAGCACTTCGTAAATGGCGACATTACTTAATCGGAAGACATTTTATCCTCATAACCGATCAGCAATCGGTAGCTTTCATGTTCGATCAGAAGCATTCAAGCAAGATAAAAATGAAAAAGTCGAACGATGGCGCTTAGAACTATCTTGTTACAAGTATGACATAATTTATCGCCCAGGACGGGGAAATACTGTAGGTGATGCATTATCACGAATTTGTGCTCATATGACTCCCCATAAACTCTACGAATTGCATGACCAGTTGTGTCATCCCGGTGTTCTAGAATGTTGCATTGGGTGAGATCACAGAATCTTCCATATTCTGTTGAAGCAATACGATCTATGACAGCATCTTTAAGTTATGCGCTGAAATTGAACCACGGTTTTTCAAGACTGAGGGACGTTTAATTAATGCCTTAGTTCCCTTTGAAAGACTGAATATCGATTTTAAAGGACCACTTCTCACAAATACGTCAAATCGATTGTGGAGGAACAGGGTGTGATGTCCCTCAACGCAAAGACTCCATCCTCCGACCAGGCTGGTTGATCGTACCTGGCGGGCCGCGGACCAACGGTTGATGTCAGGAGCTTGTATATATAGTTAGTCGCTGTGTTAACTCCACTTGTGCGATGGACGATTGTGACATCATTTGAGCGTATTTAGCGCCATCTGTTTGATGTAGGTGGAACTTCTTCGTCTGTGCGGGGTCGCCACAGTATTCCCTGCCAAGACCGAAGATCGATCGGGTTGATGAGACAGCTGTCGATGCTGCTGAAAAGCGTTGTCAGTGCTAGTAAATGATGCCGCTAGTCCCAGTGAGTCGAAACTGTATGCCGCTAGACCTCAGTGAGTCGGGACGAAGTGCGGTGAGCGGTGCGTGTGCCCCAGTGAGTCGGGGTTGATGCTGCGTAGTTGCTGCGTCGTGTGACTAGCTGCTGCGTTGACGGTCCTTGACGCTAGTGAGGCCGTAGGGAAGACCAGGCTGCGCGTTCGCTGCAGGCGTGTGGTGGTCCCTGTTGAGACCGAAGGTGCTGGCTGGTGGGCTGCGAGTTGGTTGCTGCTCATCTGGAGAATTGCTGTGTGAGAAAAGTGAAGATGGTTGCGATGGTTGCTTCTGCTGACCTACTCCGTGAACTTTGCTTCCAATGACGTCGGGTGCTGGATGACGGCAGGTGTTGGATGATCACGTCGGGGTCACCAATTTGGAGGAACAGGGTGTGATGTCCCTCCAACATAAAGGGAGGATCCTCCGACCAGGCTGGTTGATCGTGCCTGGCGGGCCGCGGCCGAGCGGTTGATGTCGGGAGCTTGTATATATAGTTAGTCGCTGTGTAAACTCCACTTGTGCGATTCAAGATTGTGACGTCATTTGAGCGTATTTAGCGCCATCTATTACATGTAGGCGGAACTTCTTCGTCTGTGCGGAGTCGCCACACGATATATATATACTAACTATAATCGACGAATTCTCAAGATTTCCATTCACTTATGCCTGTACCGATCTATCAGCTTCAACTGTGATAAAATATCTGAAGGATCAATTTCACACTTTTGGATTCCCACTATACGTCCACTCTGATCGAGGATCTTCCTTCTTGTCGGAAGAATTAAGAAATATCCTTACGCCACTGGGAATAGCTACTAGTAGGACTACTCCTTATAACCCCCACGGAAATGGCCAAGTCGAAAGACTGAACGGCACATTATGGAAAACAATACAGCTAAGTCTTCTTATATATGTATACATATAGTATATGTATGCTTTATACTCTATTCGATCTCTTCTATGCACATGCATTAACGCTTCTCCTCACGAAAGATTGTTTATTCATCCTCGTCGTTCACCGAATGGATCATCTTTACCAACATGGCTTATTAATTCCGAAACAGTTCTAATAAAGAAAATGTGAGAACTTCAAAATATGTCCCAATAGTGGTAGAAGTCCAGGTTCTACAAGCGAACCCTACGTATTCGCATGTCTGACACTCGGATGGACGAGAATGTACTGTAGGTATCCAATAGACAATTGGCACCTTTACCTAAAGCTAATATTGAAAACGAAGAAGACCAAGATAATGAAATCAATTTCCACCCTGAGCTTGACACGAGTAATGAGCCATAGGTGCCAGCAGTCTGTAGAAACTGAAGATGTGCAAGATGAAAATGGTACAGAAATAAAGGCAGCACATGAACTTCGCCGCTCTTACTCATAAAAGTCGCTCTCCATCATATGTTCGTGATTATATTGGAACTTCAAGGGCGGGCGATTGTAGTATAATTGCTTCCTTCTTTAGTTACCTCTATAGACACCTCATTCTCATGTACCATAAATATGAAACTTGTTGTCATCTCATTCTGTCATTGCTTATTGTCATATGTTGAATAATAGCAAGTATTCTTTGGTTTTGGCTATTATTCTATCATGTATGTAGCGTAGTTATGCGTATATAGGGTGTCTAACTTGATGTTGTGTAGCCGTGTGTACAAACAGGAAGATCATTGGTAGATATGGTAAGTGTAGATTCTACCAAAGAAAATATTTTCTTAGCTGGTTACATTTACGTTGGTCAGGGTTACTATGTTAGAAATTAAGTGCTATGTGGTAAAAATATTTGTTAAATTTTGAATGAATTGTACTACAGTCCGTAACCTAAACAACAATTTTTAAAAAGTATATAATAAATGCAATTTGTGTATTCCATTCCATTTATTTTAATGGCAGACTTATTAACTAATCTGTATAGTTGCAAGGCACTATAGAAAGTAAAACATATTTGTATATTCATCAAATTTTAAATATAGAAAATGAAGAATTAACATATTATATAGGATTTAGAGCTTATGCAATATCACAAAATTCGGCTACAATTGGTTTTAGAACAATCAATAACACTTTATCTTTTTCACAACTTTATTCATATTATGAAGCTCATAAAATAAATATGAAAGGTTTGATAATGCTTTATTTCTATGTCCTGTAACTAAACCGAAATTATCTATTTTTGATTCGGTAAATGTTTCATTAGTTATCAATAAAAAATAAAAGTGATATCATAAGACATGCAAGCATTGTGTTGTTTAAAATACCAGTTTAAAAATATAATGGAATAGTTAGGAACATAACATAGAAATAAAGCAATAACAATTTGGTATAATTTCACTAAAACTGTGACTATCTTTTTTGATCTCCCAAATCTTCGATACTGTCCTCATCTATCTGAAAGCAAAATAAACACATTATTATGTTTTCTGCAATGTAACAATACAAAATTAACGACTATATGTTAAAATAGGTACCTCTGGCCATTTTTCAGGAATAATATCAAACAAGTCATCTTTTACATCTCCTTGAATAACAATCTCATCATCACCAGTGACTGAAGAACCACAAGCAAACTTTGTGCCAAAGAACTTTGCTGCAACTTTTAAATCAATATCTGTAAATAATATGAAACCAAATAAGTTTTCAATAAGACATAGACTCTTAACAACTTCAAGTAGAAAAGATTGAAATTGCCAAAGACAAGAGCAGTTGGTTACCTAGCTTGATTTAATTTATTTTCTTTGATACTTTTCACTGCTATTGTTTCTGGCTCATCATTCAAGTCTAAGGCTAAATATCTTCACGCAAGTAGATCCATAAAGGCATTTGTAAACCAACCAAAAGTGCTAAGTCCAGATACTACAGTAACAGATTTCTTCTTGCCACGAGGGGCACGTGAGACTTGCACTAGCTTGGGAACATCTTCCTTCTTCTTAGACTTGAGCATTCCCTTGCCGCCGCGCTTCTGACGCTTCTTCTCCTCTTCACCACCTGCATTCTCTTCTTCATCTGCAAAGATTGGCACAGTTTAACACAAACTATTATTGTAATGTAATCCTAACTGTGAAATCATGTGGGATAAAAATAGAATCCTAAACGTAACAATATTATGAAAAGAAAATTGTGGTGTACATTGTTTAAAATTGTTTCATGATAACCTAACCTTCGTACACTTACCGATTTTGACCTTCTCAAATTCTGTTGGAAGGTTCTTTTCAAGCCACTGCTTGCATTTGTCATATTCGGGATAGTATTCACAGTATTCTATGGGCATAGAACAATTTCCACAATACTGAACTTTTATCGGATAGGTTACACCTTCACGGGGACCCATACTCAGGTCTCTATCACCCATTTTGATTTAAATTAATTTATAAAAATACTATCGCATGCTCTAGTTTAAAGACTTAAATTAAGAATTGGCAGATTTTTAGTAAATTCTAATTGATTAGTTTTCCACCCACTGCAACAATTTCCAAAATTGCAATTCCAGTCTTTCTTTTGACAATTTTGACACATTCAAATATAATGACACTTTTATTCTTTGTACATTTTGTGATTGAAACACAGCTTTTTGAGTAAAGCTACAATATTATTAAGTTCTTGTAACAAGCGCAGTGATTGATAAAACATAGTCACATTCGTTGACCATAGACTTTCGTTGACTTTGGCTCATGAGGGTGAGTATAGATTGTAATAAGTAATTTGTAAATTGTATAGAACAGTATAAAAGTTGGTGCTACTGGGCTCGTGTCAAAATGTGTCTGGTTCTAAATCATAAACGCAGAAATTATTGAACTTGTTGTTGAAACTTGCTGCGCTAATAATATCGAGGAAAGTTATATTGACTAATACGCTGTATTAGTCAATATAACTATAACAAGCTCCCGCCCCGCTACTTTAAAGAATGAAATTGTTTTTCTTTTTAAAACTATTTATTATGTATAATAACTTCGTATTTATAATTTAAATATCTACTACTACTGCTACTTAATTTCAATGGAATGTAGTTCCTATTACACTTACCACTGCTGTTAGCTGTGACCATAGCCAGTTCAGCAGTTTAGTACTATACTGTTTCCACAGAGCATTGAACTTACGCGCCGTTACACGTGCGTGATTTCGTGCCATGCTATCTGATTTAGGGCCGGCGCTGACTGACGTCGTGGCACGGCACGGCATGCGGCACGGCTGGGCATGTTTCGGTAGCCGGAAGGACGCTTTGGTATGATGTTGGAGTATGCCGTAAAGTAATAAGAATTCTAAACTCATTGAAATAAGAATAAAGATAAGTAACTTGATCAGTAATAAAATGCCTTGCCGTGCCGCGACGTCAATCAGCGCTGGCTCTTACTTCAAACAATGCGCTCGCCGTCTGTGCTGCGCATAATAATAATTATATTTATCGAATGCTCATTCTAGCGAAAAGTCACTGTAAAGGATTCTAATTCTACACATTTAATACATTATGGCTAAAGGTTCCTACACACAACGCGAGCGGCACGGGCCGCCGGCTTTTGCCGAACGGCGGCGTCGCCGGCATGTGCCGCAGAAACTTGCACAAAGCCGCCGAGCGGCGAGCATCATTCCAGTTGTGACAGTCGTGTAGAACGCTAGTGAGGTACACACTTTGTGATTGGTTATCGATTACGATGAATAAAGAAGTCTTCAACATTGCCATAGCAGCTGTAGCTTTTATTTAATTATGTAAAAAAATTAAAAGTGAAGGAAGGTTTTGGGTGCGCCCAAGTTTACAATATAGAAAATGGCAAAACGGTACAGTAATGACAGAAAATTTTAAAAAAGTCAATTGTTTTTAAATAGTAAAAAATTGAAATTGTCTACTTTGGTTAACATATGACTACCAGAAACCATTTCACGAAAAAAAAAACGGTACATGTATTATTGCAAAAAAAAGGGTTCTAATAAAAAAATATATGGTCAGGATTATTCTATACCGCCAGTAGAATGCGTGGTTAAAATGAATTACACGATTTCAAAATCATTCTTTATGTAGATAAGCCATTAGGTTCAGTATCCAAAGACTACAATATAATACACGGATATCAGTATCCACGGTAGTCTTAATCGTGCAAAACTGTTAAAAAAGGTGCGCCTCCCACGACGTCCTGATGAGATAATTATTATAAGTTTGTTCGTGAGGCGTACGAATTGGCGCACATTAATTTACGTATACATATGTTTTAGCATCGAATTCTAAAGGTTGGCATGAGATTAAGCTTGGTTTCGTAGCTGAAATGTTTTTGCCGATAAAATAAAACTGATTAAGTGAGCATGCAGTTAGGCGTACCCAAATAAACCATAAAGCATAAGGTTATGCTATCGAGTAGGTAGGTACCTGTACCTAAAAGAGGTTTCATCATTATTTACATAAAGTACCAAGTAGGAATGCTTAACGCTTGGTAAGGGATAAATAAAACTCACATTATTTAGGTAAAGTATCAATTTACTATTTAAATTCAATAATATCGATACAAAATTCATATTACATTAAACACTTTGGTATACCTAGGCAGGTAGTATCAGGTCATTGTTTTGCTGGTTGATTTATTTCAGTAATCTATGTTTATAGAAAAATAATGGTAGAAACAGATAAATCTACATATTACGAATATATTGCTTGTGTAATGTGTTGCCACACTGGACTTAACAACGAGTAACTTATAAGAGATTTTCTGACAATACACATTTAGACATTAGTTTATTATTGGACCGATCATAGAGCATTGCAATAACTACACGGTGGTTATCCATATCCATATCTACTTTTGCTTTCATAGTCTCTAGATGTAACCATAACTATAGAGTAGACAAAATAATTATGTATAAAGCCCATGCTTCTTACATAATTATTAAGTATAAACTCACTAATTAGCTCTTTGCAAAAACAAACCGTGCGATTTATAAGTACCTATAGGATTCGACTTTTTATACAGCATTTTCGATACAGCTTAACTTTAAATACTTCATCGACAATCTATCTAACAGATGGTTAGGTACATTATTCATAGACGAAATTTATTAGCTTACAAATCTCATAAAATGGTGTAACAACTATCTATACATAGGTAACATAAAAATATTTCATTAACTTGTAAACTCAATATCATAATTTCATTTCAAATTATATACAAGAAGGTTAAAACCAAAACCTATTATATATTTAAGTCAATAGGTTTTTAGAATAAAACAAAGGTGAGTGAGTAAGTGAGAAAGTCATTCATTTGATAACTATAGATAAATGCTCCAAAATACCAATGATTTGATTATTATATTGAAATTAGTATAATATTGTGATAAAATATGGATGATTTGATGCATAACTCGGCAAACATAGTTTGCCATTTTTCTTCCACCATAAAAGGCTGCGGCGCGGCGCGGAAGTCGTGTCTATCGCGCGCGTTCCAATTTTGTACACATCAATATAGACATGGCACACCGATGACCGAACGTAACCGTCGCTTAACCGTCGCTTCCTCATCGCTCGTCTCGTGCTTGGTGCGAGGTACTCCTAATCTTCGCAGCATAATTTATGAGGACTTATCTACTTCGATTTAACATCCACAAATATAGTACCTAGATACTTTTTTTTAGATCTATCGCCATGCAAAAACAAAATAACATTTCTAATTATCTAGTAAAACATTTAGGTATGATGCATTCTCAGATATTACTGTAAAATTATTTATTTCACCACAACTATTGTATAAAAAATCTAAATTCATCCCATTTTTCTAAAGAGGTTTTTTCATAATTTATTATATCTAAGTGAGTAGGTAATTTTAATGCTACGCTAATACCTACTTTGCAGTCTATTTTCTATACATCTATAATACTGTCATGTTTTTTATCGGAAGCTTTGAGTTTTTCTTGCATTTGTGTTAACATGTCTTGCATGCGTCGGATCTGTAATGAAATAATTCGTGTGTGATTAAAGTTACTACGTCGTCTACGAGTATGAAACTTCTTTCTTATGGTTATTGTAAATTAATAAGAAAGACGTTAAGATGATCTAGGGATAGAGGAATTCAGATTAATGGAAACATATTGTAGGGGATCTATTCGTTAACTGAAGTATAATTACCATATTGCCTTGTGGCTCTGCACTTGCCGTTAATAGCCTTACCTTCGGCTTTATACTGTTTAAAAACACGAGGTATATTTGTATACAAATAACCGTTACAGGAACAAATACAACACCTAAGTAATGTCTATGACACATACCTAATAAGTACCTACATATTTAGTAACGGCTAAAGCTAAACCCGCATATCCTGCCTCAAATAAAGTATATATCCTGTTATGTATATACAACTGTTTTCGCCTCGTTTATGTCTCCTGCTTAGCTATATTTAGAGACCAAGCCTATTATTTTAGACTCTATGAAGCTACTAGAAATTTGCTGAATGGAAACCCTATTATCACCTAATCCGCTTCGGGAATCGAAGTCGACTCTTCGAAATCATGATCGTGTTTCATGTATACTCTCCGTTCGCTACGGGCCACAGATACAATAGAACATAACATAAATTGTTGATAAAGTAAAGTTTGTCAGATAGTTAGAATTTACCTCTTCGTCTTTTTGCAGCAACAGGCGATCGGTGTCTGTAATAACTACGTCGTTGTTGTTGCCCATCGAATCTCTCTTCAGCTTTCTGACAAATGTACAAATATTTATAAATGAACGTCATAAAATAACCGATTTAATTATTTAAGTATTTTGTGTTAGCCAAAGGCGATGACTCTACCTTCAGTTACTAAATAAAAAATGTAACTACGAAGTTTAAGTCATCAAATAAAAATGTCCGTCCAAAAAAACAGTAACTAGATACTGCTGTGTTGGTTTCATTTGAGCCATTTGTGATGATTATAGAAAGTATTCAAGTAAAGTATTAACGGTGCTGCTCGCCAGTTCTATTAGCTTGAACTTGGCTTGACACGCGGTGGCGTAAGTGTATCTAACCTACCAATAAAGAATATTTTTTTTTTTTTTTATAATTACACTGCCGCATTTACATTCTTACAACTAAGAAGATAAGGTTAAGGCACTCAAGACAAATAACGTAATGCTCCCACCCCACACATAGCAATGTATATTTCGTTTAACAATAATAGCTTCAGCTCATAGAATTTGACGATTAAGAGATCGTGACTTTAGAACAACTCCGTGAGCTATTGAGGTGAACCCCTTTGAGCAATTTAGCTTTGTTAGCGGGGTCAACAATGAGTACTGAGAATTGTAGGTAGGCCAACGTAATATTTTCATCTATAAAGAAATTGAAATGTGGAGCTATAGATTGTACGTTGTCACTATTCAATCAACATTATCTTATAGTGGAGCAATATAATTCAAGATCTAATAAAAAATGTAAATATTATACTTTTTTCGGATTGAGTTACGATCTAGTTCAGTATTAGTTCAAAATCAGCAGTGCATCAGCAACCGAAACTGCACAGATGGCGTAGTGGCTTAAGTGATCGCCTCGCCACGGCCACGGCTCCAATTGTTGTGGGCTCGAATCCCACACGGGACAACACTTTGAGTGATCCACAAATGGTTGTTTCGAGTCTAGGTGTTTTTTGTGTCTGTTGTTTGAATGTTTGTTAAGTCCCCCGTGAGAAAGGATTCATGCCTAGTGCAGGTGTTATAAAAAAAAGTAGGTAATTTAGAACTGGATAATCTTTGAAGAAACAAGAGATACCATTGTCATGTTCACATTTTTATGATTTTACGAATCTAATAATTCAAACGATTTTACATTATACGAGAAAGAAAACGCTTAGCAAACGGCTTTTTATCGATTTTGAATACTTGCTTGTTTTTATACGAAAGTTAAAAAACTAATTCATAATAGCATAGGTAAGAGTATAAACGAAAGCGGAAATGCTGACAGCGGATAAACTTTATGATTAAATATTTTATGATTATTTTATTTCATACTTAGGTTGTATACTACAAACAATAAAATTGATGTTTTCTACATATTTGCTTAAACTCATGTGCTAATTTAAGAAATATAGGTTATAGTCAGATTTAGATTTACCCTCTTTCCCGCATCGCATGTTGAGATATCTGCGAGATGCACTGCGCTCGGAAGTTCTCGTAGTGGACATCTTGAGTCACGTCCTTAAGATCTTGCATATGCGTCGAAATTAGCATCGTCCGAAGCTTCGTGAAGTCCGAGTGACGAGGATTTTCCACTGTTCGCAAAATTATTAAAGTTGTAATTAATAAATATGGAAACCAAGCTGTCCTATACAAGCTGGCTCTATGAATATACGTATATATTGACGTACAAAATAAAATACCATAGTATTTTGTAGGAATTAGCTTTTTTTATAAATATTAATTAATTATATTAATTTATAATTATCGGGCCTCAGCAAAAGAACAGAGACCGTTCGAGCCGTGCAAAAGGTCTCTGTTATTTTGCACGACTCGAACGGATCAATTACAGGAATAGATTTCAAAATATTTCGTTCAGATTAACCAACCTCATTTTATATTAATATGAAGTTAGAGCTGAGGGGGCGTCTATAGATACTCTGTACTGGCGTAATAAAATTTTATCTGGGTATATCTCTAAGAATATGTATGTGCTAAAGAGATAAGATAAGTGCGAGAGAGTAAGCAATTGAAGGAATTATAAGGTCGACCATTTTTTATGGCGTTACATACACCTACATATATTATGTTCCTTGTTTTATTTTTTCATGTGCTGCACGGAATTTGAAAATAGTTAGGTTCCAAATTTAATTCTACCCCGATAAATTTTTGTGTCATGTAGATTTAAAAGGAACCCGAACTTCGTACGTCTCTATATATACAAAAGTATAATACAGGACGGGCATAGGATTATTTAAAACAAATAGTGCTTGGTTAATTTGTTTTATATGAATACCTACCTACAGCAGATAAATATTTCGTGAACATTTAGCTCAATGTCCTCATAAAGTAGATATAAATCTAGGGATGTACTTAAACAGTTGCACAATAACGTGAATCCGCCTTATCAAACAATCTGTTATGCGAGCTACCGTCGCGTCGCCGCGTCGCGTCGGATGTGGAAGCAATTTACTATTCGGTTGTGTGTTGTGTTGTGGCATACAATTGGTAAACAATGGCATGTGATGTCGGCGGATTAGTTTGGGCTCGCAGGCTATTTTAGTTGGATATAAATAAAAAAGCGTTTTGGTAGCGATCGTCTCGTTTATGTATCTGCCTCTTTTAGTATGGGATTGGTTGTATTCGATAAAGCAAATAGATACAACATTAACTTAGTTATACATAACAAAAATAAGAAAGTAATTTTAAAAAGTAAATTTTAAAAGTACCTACCAAAATAATTCATTTTTCATATGTAAGAAAGAAACACATCTGTAAATTATTAGCGGTACAGTGATTTATGAGTGAAATATGAGACATAAGTTAAACTCACCATCGACTATGCCCCAGGGATACTGGCGACCGCGCACCCTCTTCCCGCCCACTTCTAGTACCACGTCTGAGGCCACCACTGCGAACGGAGCCGCCGCTTTCAACTCACGGTCTTGTTGCTTAAACTCCTCGTCTTCATCGCTATCGCATTCAGGGAACTGATAAACCTGACAAATAAATATCAGGAATAAGTGGAATTTTTAGATATAGATTACGCATCGAAAGACTACGTAGGTATATTATTAAGTTATGATTATTATAATGCTACATTTTTATTTAATTGTGTTTTATTTTTATAATTCACTATTAATATGTAAGTCAATTGAAGTGTCCAAGAAGTGTTTCCACCTTTTTATTAACTTTGAATAGACTTTGACTTTAAAACACATCGATAATCGCCTAGAGCGTTACTTTCATGGCCCACTGGTGATGTGGTGCTACTTACTTGTATTTGATGTTCGTCTAAGTCGTTGAGTATACGTGTTTTGAGCCGCTTCACCTCCGCCGCCGTCAGTGTATCCGCTTTCGCTATCACCACAACGATGTTTACTTTGCGGTGAAGTCGTTTCATCATTTCCAAGTCCACATGACGTAGGCTGCAATTGTTTAACCAAAATGCACATTATATTACATAGAATAGGTATGGCCTAACATGACAGTCTTTTCTTGCAGTTTCCTATTATGTATTTCAGTTTCGCAACATAATTTGTAGTTTTAACCTAGCGTGCGTGTTTGACAAGCATTCCTGTCACATAGATAAGAGCTGATATAAAAGTGATGATCCATGATCCATAGTAAAATCTGTGCCGCATACGTAATTATAAAATATCAAACCGTTACCTACTTAGGTAGGTTTCTGTTTAATTTTTCTGATACGTTACGGAAAACTGCACATGAAGTCCTTAAAACGTGCAAGGCAAACCTCACATCAACACTCTTAGTTGTACAAACTTAACCATTTTTATTTTGACACCCAGCTTTTAAGTATATTTTCTAACGGATAAATGATAGTGTACTTAGTTTATTTTATGTAATCTTTGTACGAAATGCATCGTTGCCTACGTTAAAAAAATTATAATGCTATTCATGTCTGAAAACTTGTAATTGGTCTTTTGCTACTATGTTTTAACTTATAAGAATTATCAGCTGTAAGTTTTCCTGAAATAATAAAATAAAATTTAAAATAATGTAGTCCACTAGAAAACTCAACATTGTTTCTTAGCCTGGTTCTAAAATATATTGTAGCTTAGCAAGAGAACGTCTATAATTACACACGTACATATACCTATCTAACTATTAATTAACACATTTTAAATGAGTTTAGCTAACATTTTCACGGTCATAGATTTTTATACTACTTGGCTGGCGAACGCTCTCTAACGCTAAGACTACTGCTAAGCGGTTAGCGATGCCATAGGTTCCTGAATTGTAACTCTAGGAGTACTATTACGGGGGTTTCTAGTCTCAAGGATCGTTGTGCTGTCCGAGCGTACTCTGACAGCACAACGATTATTATCTTTGCTCCGTAGGGCAAAGATAATACTAGCTTTCTGTTTGCTAGCACATCTTCTTAAGGAGTCTGGAAACCTTGTTCACCACAGGAACACAACGCAAGATATTTTAGGTGAGACAGTGTATTGCTGCATGCGGACAGTGAAAGTTAAAATCAACTGTTAAGGGTCTAACGAATGTTACCTGTCGATGTCGTCATCGATATATCGATAGGTTGCCATCGCCTCCTATCATCAGATATAACACTACATATAAACTATCCCGAAACGTGAAATTATCAACAATCGTAGGCGTAAGAGTAACTGCTCCTATCATATTACAGCCACGGGGCTCGTCTTTTAATGTATCGCTGTCAGTTCAATGTTTACAGTCAGCATTTGCTTCGTAACAGTTAATTTCACGAAATAAATTCTACTAGAAAGTTTGAATAAATCAATAACATCTCGATGACTGTTATTATGACCCGCTATAGGATGAGAAACAACGCGGAGGGGAAACGGTCATCGAAGTCATCATAAGAGCATTAGTAGACATTGTATCGTGCAACAATATTGATTTGTTTATTGCTAGCCATCATATAAAGTGAAGTTATTGACGGTACCAAACGCTAAATCAATCTATGCGCGTCGCGCAATTTAGCGCCTGTTCACTATAATAGTGTGCTATATTTTGCAGTTTGTATTTAGCGCGTTTTACTATTTTTGGTTATAAAGAACTATAAGTCAAGTTTTTGAAGTAAACGCGAATAAAAAAGGGGATGTTTATTTTCATAATAATAATACTTTGACACTGACGACGGCTTAAGTTATTCTTTCAAATAATATCTAAATAGTCCAATTCCTTCGGCTACGCTAAGTATGGTGTTTATATAGATGTTTTGGTTATTGAGCTCTAAACATTCTTAATAGAACTATTATGACAATACAATACGAGTATATTACTTAGGATAAGAAATATATTGTTGTTCCGTTGCATATCAAAGAAACATTTTATCTAAGTATATGCCTTGATCAAAAATTAAGAAAACATTATACGCATGGTTATTTAGAGCCGGCATTTCAATTATTCTTTTGTCGCTTTTCGTTTAACTAATAAAGTCGGATACATCATATGCCCGCATTCATAAATATTAACGTAAATTAAATTGATAATGTATATGAATTGAGTATTCTAGTCTGATCTTTCTATTAAGCCGTGCAATCAAAGGCACGGTAGTATGTCTCCTAAATAAACAGTTTTATACACCAGCAAAAGGGAATTGTGATGCAAATTAATATCTGTTTGTGAATATTTTATAAAGAAAACATTACCTAAGCTACATATAACCATTCAAAGGCAAATCTTCTTTATGTCTGAGTGTATCTTATTCTTTTGAAGTTTTATCTTTGTTCTAGTTTCGTTTACGACACGTGTGCTTCCGCAACGGTGCTCTATCACTGCGGCCCTGACCATAATTGACCTAATAAAAATAACACTCCTCCAGACACGTACACCGACGCATGGGAAATAGCGCTACTACAACTTGGTCTCTAGTGAGTGAATTAGGTCGCTTTGTGTGTGTCGTGACAGCAGAAAGTATCGGCAGAAGACCCAAGGCAAATTGCTCAATTTCAAATTATTCGCCTCATTACACATGATACGATGTTCGTCTTCGATAATTTTCTAAGTATCTGTTTGACAACACAATGACTCCTAAAACAACGCAAGAACAAAAGAGAAAGTTGAGAGTGGATTGAGATGGTTGTATATTGTGAAATAAAAAGTTTTACCTATGCGCCCATGGCGGAACGAAGTAAAGGCAACAGTGCACTCGATTGTCTTGCATGTGACGCCGATTTAATCCACTTTCGTCGGTGAAGTATTGTCTGAATTGTTCATCGATGTAAGCGGAACAAACCCTCCACGAGTCTTCGCAGTTGATGGCGTCTCCGAACCCGGGCGTATCCACTATAGTTAAACGTAACTTAACGCCACGCTCCTCTATTTCCATTGTTTTCTTTTCAACAGTCGTAGTCTTTTCTATTCTGTCTGTAATCAAATCATGAACTTTTACCGCATTATAAGAAATGCATTTTTATTTAAAGTTTTAAGTTAGCTCGATAGTTTCTTACCTTGGACGTCTGGTATTTTTCTGTTTTTATAAAGGTCTCCTAAAAATAAGCTGTTGATAAGTGTGGATTTGCCGAGACCTGATTCTCCGACAACCATCAGTGTGAAATCGAACCCTCTTTTGACTGATTTGCGGTGCACTTGTTCCGGCAGGGTCGCGAAACCGATGTAGTCGCGCTCACCGCGGTCACGTTCTATCAACAAAGGACATAGCACATTAGTCCTAAAGAGACAAACCACTAACTTCATGGTGCCCAAAGTCATACTTGATTAGGTAATTGATTACGTATTAAATAATAAATTCTTAAATTATGCTATCGAAAATGTTGGTAAATGCCTACAGTCCGTCGATACTAAATTAGGTTCTACTGTCATTTATTAGTTATGCAGCTAACGATTTCAACCGACATGGCTCAGGTAAACTTACGAAAAATGTTTGTTACACCCAATAGAAATGGTAAACAAAGTTTTCAGTAGTAAGTTATTGCCAGCAAACATCATAATTTTATGACTGATAGATTCATTGACGGTCATAAATCATTTAGCTTACAGCGATATTCTAGGAAACATCGTAGAATGTAAATAATACTTGTAAAACTTGTCATCCATGAAAATTTATAAATCATACGATTATAAATTATAGATGCTTGTTGACTTTAATTAGTGTCCGTAGAATTGGTACCTATCAATGTAATACAAGTTGGCGAAGATTGACGGCAGCTATGCGATGAAAATTAATAATTAAGTAGTTAACAAGGAGGCGGTTTATTATTCTCTTTAAGTAGTAACGTTTAAGCTATGAGTGTTTAACTTATAGGAAGCAGGGCATTGCAAGTCGCGCACCGGAGTGGAACACGACTGGTTCCCTTGGTGCTCGCTGTCCAGGGACGGCGAGCGGCGGCGCGTGCGCACCTGATATTGAGGACGACTAGCGGAAGCGACAAACGTGCTCCTCGCTTAGCCACAATGAATACACACAATTTGATGTTGTTATCTATTAAGCGGTGAAATTCGACCCAATTACGAAAATAACAATTTAGCAAATATGACATGTAGTCATGTATCTTATAAAACAAGCGACGCAGTGCCATATTACTTAATACTTATTTATATGAGAGTGCTTTGGTTTTTGCTCTTTAATAATAGTAGAAAGAAAAGGCAAGCTAATGGTAAGTAGCGTGTGTGATCTAGGTGCCTCCCACGATCTTACATGGAGACAATAGGAAACGTTCATTACATCAATGATTTTTCTTGCAAGCTTGTATAAAGTGGTATGCGAGCAGTACAAGAACATCAAATGAAACACTATTGTTATTGTTGTGATAAAAAGAATACTAATCATTGTTGATTGTATTATATTTCTAAACAAATACTTCGTCAGTTGTTGATAAAGGAAAATTGTATCTCTTGTTTTGTCTATAATATCACAACTTCACAAGATAAACCAAGTTTATGATTTATATTAATAAAACATTAAAATGGTCAAAAAGGAAGATTATGGTGTTAATACAACGAAATGTATTATTAGATATTAAAATTTGAAATTGGACTAGACTGCAATTAGTTTCAGTGTGGAACTTACTAATTCTTATAACATTTGTAAAGGATGATTTTTCTCGTGGATCATCAGTATTTTTTTCTTTTTCTAAAGACACTTCCTTCTTACCCTTCTGGCCAATGTTGATGTCGAAGATTGCAAACGAATCACTTTTTTCCATCTTCCTAGTTATCATGAGTAGAGGTTTTTATGAGATTATTGTTATCTTTTGGTTGTGTGCAAAACGCGGGAATTATTGTCATGCACGTCGGAGTTCGATTGTAATATCGTCACGGTGGGTGGTGTTGGTCAGAGTAAGGTGAGAATATCGGATCGCGAGATGGTTGAGGAGATTCAAGGTACTGCGGGCGCGGGCGTGACTCGTGCGCGCGGCTGCGTCGCGGTGTGCACGTTCGCACTGCACGCGCGGCTCTACTAACTGAAGTAACTGACTTCGGACACATTCAGTTTAGCAGATTAGATGTTAGCGTAAAATTGCGTCACTCATTAACAAATAAATTAGCTCATTATTAAAGGTACCTAGTTTATATTGTGCCAACATTTGTCAAAACCTTTCAAAATACTACTTCTACTACTATTCAAGACCCTAAACTTATAGATATAATGATGAAAGATATTGATAACAAGTCATCCGTAACACTTTATACTAATAGCTTGTGAAATAATATAGTTCATCTGATATACCTTTTGTTGTAGAGCTAGATGAACCTAAAGGCTAAATAAGCAACTGCTTTTAGAGCTTGCGTCGCTGCGCACGCCCTCAGCTTGTGAAAATATTTCTTCGTAGGATGTGTGTATGTATTTTCACGATGCTATATAATTTGATTTAATTTGCTTATGAAAGCTTAGGTTCTTATATATGCTGTTTAATTAAACGCAATGATAATTGAAAAAAGAGAAAAATAAGTAAGGCTTCCTTAGATCTGTTTGGAACATGTACACTTGGTATGATGTCATGTAGCGTTGCCCTTAGGCCTTACTAGATATGTAGGGTGTGGCATGTAGATAGGTACGTACATTATTTTTTTTACAGATATTCATTCTCAAAATTGGTAACTAGTATGTAAATGTCTAATCATAATAAATTACTTTTACTTCGAAACGTTTAATAATTCAATAATAATAATAATGTTCTATAACACACACAACACCATCTAGCCCAAACTAAGCAGAGCTTGTATCTATTATGGGTACTAGACAATGGATAAACATACGTATATACTTATTTTTAAATACATTCGTATTATATATATAGAAACACCAATGATTGATACGCGTAAGACTAATTGTTATCAATGGTTTAATACTTTGCACAGTACATATTGCTTGGGTTTAACCTGTAAATTCTTGGAACGCCAGGCATAATTGAAAACCTATTATATCTTTCCGCCTGTGTGACGCGTGACGTCAATAATTTAAAGAGGTTTTACTAATTTAACCAATCAATATACTAAACCCTATATAACCTCTTTTTATCGTACGGTAATCGAACCTAGTGTTTTTTGGAGTAGCTGAATATTATACTACAACGCTCTCCGTGCAGTCTAAATATTAAAAGGTACTTCTTTTTAAAGCAGAAGATTAAACACAACCTAGTGAAATTAATCTTAGTATGTGGGATGTTGCGACTCAGTAGCAAACTGGTGATCATCCGGTGACGTAATCAAGTAGGTACTGCGTATCTCAGCATATTGTTGTGTCTACATAGAGATGGTGTAATGCAGAGTTATAAACATAAACATATAAACAGACATGAATGCCATCTAAAATGTCACTGGTAGCACTGGCTAAAGTATTATGCGCAGGTGGAACAGGTGCCGATAGGTGCGTGCTGACGAGACATTAGCATCTCATTCTAGCTTTGTAGGGGAAGAACGATCCCTCTTTTGTTTTACCTATTTCGAGAATTTTCTTGTCAGGTGAGAATAGGGCTCGGCCCTTATATTTAAAAAGAAATCATTCCACGTATCACGAAATTAGTAAAATTAGGCACATCGTAAGTCGATACGGTTTCTATTAAAAGCCACACGTAAGGCTAATTGTTATGAATGATCGGCTGCCGTACGAGACGTATGAGAATTACTATTTCATAAGCATTTAGTTTGGGGATTAAATATAATGACCATCAAAAATACTAATTGCACAGCAAAATATGCTTACTTAAATATATCATAACGAGCACCTACACGCGTCAAATCACTGCATTCCGTCTCGGAAGGATTAGATTATGTTAGGTTCCTTCTTAAACCCACCCAAAAATAGGAGTACCCCGTCGACTTAGTTTGATCTCTTTAAATATATTTTGCTGTGCAATTAGTTTTTTTTTTGTTGTGCAGTTAAATACTACGTTTTAGTTTGTAGATGATACTTTAAGATTACATTTATAAGAGTGCATGTGGAATAAAAATGGCACTGAGTAACGTGATTTATTTAAGTGGCTACACGACTTCTTTTACTAGAGGTATCGGGCATAAATAAAGACTATTTACACATTTTAAGCCTGCTTGTATCTACATATTATAATCAACCTAAAACTTAATCAGAAAGCATTTAACTCTGAAATTAAAATGTACCTAATCTTCATGGTTTTAACTTAGGCGCGTTTGTAATCAATAACAACGTAGACATGCACTTCATGAAAAATACACATATTTTAAATCTGTATGAAAAGGCGAAACAAACTGATACAAAATACTCACCCATAGTCATTTTTGCAAGTTACTCGTATAATTTTGGTTTGAATTTTAATCCATATCTCAAAGATAAATATTTTTAGTATTATAACTTGTAGTACAATACTATTTATTTTTAGAATGTGTGTTCATTATCCTTAATAATTAATTAAGTATGTCTAAATTTACTACCTATACTTATTTCTAAGCCGATCGATCGATTATTGTTTTGGTTAAGTCACTGTCCAATATACACACTTTCAGTTCACAATGGATATTCCTCTTTTTCTCTTCGATGTTTTGTCCAAAAACCATGTAGACACTATTGCGCAAAAGACTTTCTGTAAAATTTATTTCGCGTTAAATATCACTGCAGCCTTCGATTGATACTCTACGCTAACACCTAAAATTATAGTGAAATAAAAGTCGCGCGACACTTAACATAATATCACGATACTAATCCTAAAAATTGTATAATCAAAAAACAGTAGAAAAATCGAAGAAAAATAAAATCACATTGTTTGTGCGCCGTCCTGTGCGTTTAATGTTACGTAATGAGAGGGTCCCGGGCCGAGCTCGTGCCCTCGGAGGCCACCCCTCTCTTCGCCCCTTTGTTTGGCCTTGCGCGTGGCTCTGCGCCGAACGAATGCGCGGGACGACTGCAGGCCCTCCTTGACCGGGTAGGGTACATTTGTTTCCGGCGCGCGCATAACGGGCTATTCGCGGTTCACGATCGATAGCGCCTTGAACATAGCGCGCGTGCGCTGCCCTCACCAACAAAGCTTGCTACTCTAAGCTCTTCACTGCCCCAGATGCATAAGTATTAGCACAGTTCGTGGCCTACTCACATTCAAGGTCATATTTTCAATATATTTTAATAAGTATATTTACATTGTTTTTCGGCATTCACACACATTATGTATACCTAGAGGATTATAATACATATATAGGGATCAACATAATGGCTACTATCAAGCGCACCGTTCGTTATTAGTTTATTACTAGTACGTTGATGATAAAACAAATATTTGTATTTATTTTAGTTTATAATTATTATAATATTAATTAATCTTGATCTTATTTCTTTAGTGTAAATGTTGTAGCGTATTTAAATATACCTAATAAAATCTCTCACTTGTGGAAAGCAATAAACTAAAAATACAGTTAATTTATTATTACTATGTTAGGGCATGCATACTCACAGGTTTTAACGTTTGAAATTCCTGGTAGGTACATAGACTCCAGCACCTACACGGCGATACTATGCCTACCAAAATCTTTTTAAGTAAGTAGAAATTCTTCTTTATTGCAAGAGTAAACGCTGTCATCACAAGAAAATTACTAAATAGTTATAGTTGTAAATATAAGACTATTAGCAATTATAAACTAGCAATATTTTCAATTTATTCGTGTCTAAAGAAGCTAGATATGATATCTCTCGATAAGCGATATCACAATCAGTTCATCTTTTTCACGGTATTTTCCTCATTTCACGACGATTCTATCCATGCTATTACCAAACTTTTAACTCACAGCACTATGCAACTATTACCTCGGTGGACTCAGCCGCCAAAAAATAATTAAATCTTCACAGAGGTTACACACACATAACATCGAGATAAGTTTGAAATTAAAAAGAATATCAAGAACGTTTAGAAAATTAAGTAGAACAATACATTGGCTTAGATGAATTTGTACCTTATATACATATACGTAACCCAGTAAAATGAAATAGTGAAGCTATTTTATTCCTCATACAAACATAAAACGATTAAGTACATACATAAAATATACAAATGAAATCATGAATCACACACACATCTTTGAGATAATGGTAGTGTGTAGTACAAACACTTTTGGCAAAGCTTTCTCTGGGTCATTTTCCATTCAGGAATTGAAGTGGGCTAGTAGTTATTTGGCAAATATCCAATAAAAACAATGGTTAGAAGAGGAATCCATTGTTTTTACTCCGATTTTGATTTATATGCAGCTTTTTTAGCAAACATACGTCCCGCCTGATAGTTACTAACCCTTAGTCTTGGAACACAATGCTATAAATGTTGTCGTTAATATTGCTTAAAGCTATTAAAAATGGGTAATTCTGCTGCAAGCGCAGTGCCAAAGCTGATCCTTCTATTTTGAACGTTTGAACTCTACGGATCACTAGCGACGACGCTTAGAGTTAACTTAGCATTCGAATGACAATATTGACACTCGAATAATATCGAAATACAATAATAATTTTGCGGATGCTGTCATTACATTAATAGCCAGTAATATATAAGTCAATGGTTAATAGTATTTATAGTAGGAATATGTGTATATAATGTAAGGTTATTTGACCGATTGAATGATCTTATACGATATATATGACAAATATGTCCTTTATACGACGATTCGTATAAAGGCCATATTTGTCCAATCGGGCTGTTTCATTTTTATGAAAAATTCTAGGATCAAGGTGACTAGCTGTCCTGAATTTCAGTATGTGTGGTTGAGATTTTCTGATTTGGATTGGACGATGCATCGTAGTAGTCGCACTCCTGTTTTAAGGCATCTCTACTGAACATTATATTTTAAAATATAGGCTTGTCGATTGTAATGTATACAGTTATATATGGGTGAAATAGCCCGTCGTTGCCATATATTTTGTGTCAGTAAGGAGAAGCTGACTCGCTTGAAGCAGTACCACCTACGTTCCTCTCTGTAAGTAGTAGTTAGAAATATTTCCGAAGACTCTCCATACACTGTTTATTTTTACGTGGTGGAATGCATTGACGCGCTTCTATCCGCGGGGCGACGGAGATGTTATGTCGGACTCACCGGGGGAAAGATGATCCCGGTAATACCTACCACGGTGTTCCTCGATATAACTAGAGTCGGCGGGGCCGCGCGGATCACTTTCACATACAATCGTGACCAACTCTCTATATACCTAGCTCACCCAATCTGTCTTCTATATAAAATGTCCTCTGCTATTTGACAAGATTGTGATGAACTTCCATCACATTACCCTGTTCTCTATGATCTCACTTATCTTTTGTTTCGTTTTAAGACAAGTAACTTTTTATTTCAAGTCTGAAACGTTAACCGCGCTAACTGTATCAAATTACAATACGTGAGTACCTACAATGTTTTTTTATTTTTTTAGAACAAGTTAGTGTTCGCATCAACATGCGAGTGAACTAGCGCACAATCACCTCGATCATGCGTTTTTCTACGATTTCTTTATTTATTAACATTCCTTTTATTTTACCAGTACCGCACCACGAGGCAAAAATGATCCACATTTAATGGTTGTTCCGAGGCTACCTATATGTTCTTTATGTCCGTTGTTTGAATGTTTGTAAAGTCCCCCGCGATACAGAAATTATTACGAGTGTGAATTGTCTTTAAAAAAAACCGGTATCGTAGTCAGTACGAATCCAAAGTGTCCACCTTTCCCTCCAGGTAACAGGCGTATGTGTAAGTATATTTTTATATATCAATGATAAGTATGCTTAAATGTATTACTAATTTAAAGCAAAGCAAAATTATTTTCTCAAGTAAACCATGGTAATTAAAGCATTACGGACTAGTATAAGAAATAAATTACTTTTGCTGCATCATGAAAAATCTAAACGTTATAAACGCTAATTGGTAAGAATTCTATCCTACTAATATTATAAATGTGAAAGTTTGTGAACATGTTTGTTTGTTTTTTACTGAATCACGCGCTAACTGTCGTTCGAATTTAAATGAATCTTGGCATACAGATATACTAGGTGCTACTGCATGGATGGCGTAGTGGTTTAAGTGGTCGCCTCGCCAATACCACTGCGCCGAGTGTTGTAGGTTCGAAACCCACACGAGACAAAACTTTGTGTGATCCACAAATGGTGCTTCAGATTCTGGATGTTTTTTTGTGTCTGTTGTTTAAACGTTTGTAAAGTTCCCGCGACAAAGGATTTAATCCTAGTGCAGGAGATGTCTCTTTTAAATAAACGTATGTCCTGCATTTAAGCATACATATATCACTTTCCACCCTGGTACTTCTTCCCACGGGAATTTGCTTGACAGCTTAATATTAATACTAAAATTAATAGGTACATATAGTATTTAATTTCATGATTCTCAGAAGCAAGAAATGAAATATATCTATTTTCATTTACAAGCAGCGTTAGCCTAGTAGAAGACCATCCAGATGTCTTTGGACTGCCATTCAGAGGTCTCGATTTCGATCTCTAGGCACCGTACCTCTGACATTTCGGAGTTATGTGCATTTAATAATTAATTATCGCCCGTTTTAAGGGTGAAGGAAAACATCGTAAGGAAACTTACATATTTTAGAATGCTGCAAAATGTTCTCGATGTTGAGTAAAATCTGCCAATCCGCACTTGACCAGCGCGAGCGTGGTAGACTATGACCTAACCGTTCTCAAACAGAAAGGATCGTGCTCAGCCACTGCTGGGCACACTATCAAAAGCTCCGCCGTATATAATAATAATAATAATAATGTCATCCAGACCGATTTCGGTCACGGCGGCCAATCTTAACGGAGACTGGCCATGTGCGCAGGAGATATTATAGTGCACTCTCTGTTACCTAATTCTCATGATCCGATAGGACGGTAGTCCGACACGACTGGCGAGAGATCAGGCGCAAGACCAACGGCTTTACGCGCTTTCCGAGGCACGGGGGTGTTTAACACCGCCAACTTTCTAACTCCAGGCTGTTATTGAGATTTCTTAACAGAAAACCCAATAACTTTTTGTTGGCCCGACCCGGGATTCGAACCCGAGACGTCATGCACAGCAGTCGCATTTACTACCGCTGCGCCCTGCCCTATATATGTATATACTGTCCCATTGACCGCTTTATTATAGGGCCTGGCTTTTGAAGGCAGTATAGATTTTGTTAAAAAGTTATAGCATAATGATGTCACTGACGCTATTTACTTATTAACGTAACTCTTACTCGTAATTTTTATTAAAATGTAATTAACCTAGCTACATTATTATCATTAATCTTTATCGTGGTATAAACCATAATTTTTTAAATTTTTATTTCTTGGTATGCTGTAGTCAGAATTACGTTATCGGTCATTGTCCAGTAACGAAATTGCTTTAAGCTATTTGATATTAATCTCGTACCTATAAAAAACAACTAAACCTGCTTTGTCATTTCGGTATGTTGTTTGTTCTCTATTATTTCTGATTCTTATTGTCTATACTTACCGATCTTTCTTATTAAAAAGATTTTGATAAAATAATTATGACTGTAACAAAGGAAGAAAGGTCAAAGTTATTGTAGGTAATTTATAATGTAGGTGACCCTTTTTTGCGAATTCAAATCACAGATTGGTAAAATGTAACGGTTTTACGTAATTTTGTTGCGTTTTTAATCGGTTATCTGTTTCTCGTGGTTCCAACTATCCCGCTCCGAATTATCCTCAATAAATTGCCTACAAAATGAAAAATGTGCAAAAATTTAGCGTGCTTAAACAAACTCTTTGGCTTTATAATTTTAGTAGAGATTATACATACATATTTAAGAAATATTTGGTTTGTTTGCACGGATTTCGAAGTGGACAAGTGATGGTCACCTCTCCGCTGCGTCGCGCTCAGTATTGTGGGTTCGAATCTTACATCCGCATCTGATCCACAAATTATTGTTCTGATTTTGGATGAACTTTGTGTCCGCTAATTGTAATGTTGTAATTATGTTTGTATAGTTTCACGTGACACAGAGCTTGGTCTCTAGTTTCTCGGAGAGTTTACTTCTAACAAAAATAAAAAGACATATTATCATCCAGCTGTATTATCTTCAAAACATAGTTGTAGTAATCTATAAACCGGTTTCTGCATAGGTAGTGCTTTCTGTGCAATTGAATAAAGTATAACTTTGTTGCAGACATTCAAACAGCACGAATGGTGCAGTGGTTTTGCTAGTCACCTCTTCAGGGTCAACAAGTGACCCATCCAAAGCTAGTTTCTTCTGCTCGAAAAGATCATTATTTCTGTTGTTTTTGTGGTTGTATTATCTCTTGATCCTACATATCCAAAATGTGGCAGTTCTCTTTTGTTTAAAAATCAACATCACTTTTTTATAATAAAACCTACTAATCGGCGAAAAAAGTAAATCTTATTATTAATTATATAATTAATTCATATACGTGCCACACAAGACGAGCACGATGAATTGACCGAAATTCTACGTTTCTACATAAGTACGCAATTTACCAGATGCAAATGACAGGACCACGGTTATCACATTTATAATATTGAGAAAAGAACTCAGACATATTATTATGTCTTATTATGTCTATTTTTTATTATTAATCTATGATTAATAATAAAAAAATATACATAAACGTTATACTATCTAACTGTAAGCGATTACAAATAAATACAGTCTTAGGCGATAAATTCCCAAACTCTATTGAGTTTGATACCTTTTGAGATAAATACGCACTTGTTTTGCGATTGCGTCCAAATGTGGAACAGAGGCGGACGTCCTGACCTGGCACACTGCCAGATAAATAAGCGGAACAATCAGGGCGATACATCATCTTCAAGTGTTCGCTTAATGAATATACTGATGGCCATGCTTCCTTACATATCGCACAGTGCCAAGTTTATAAGGGTCATTGTGTGTATCTGCGTAGAACATGTATTTTATAAACACAAACAAGTGTATTTTAAGGATTGCTAATCCTTTAAGAAAGGAGTCGCCTACTGTCAACAAGGGACGCAGAACAGCTTCTTGCTATAAGTGCAATACCTCTATGACAGATTACTGGCCATAAAAACCACTTATGAATTAAAGAATATTCCTGTAAGTTATAGAGTAGATTACAGATTCTAGTTTTCCGTAGTCGAACTGCTCCAAATTTGAGTGAGTTTGGATTATAAACAAAGCTGCACGCTATGTCCCATGCTTTTGAGATTGAGAGAAATTGGCATGCGAGATAGATATAAAACCATCTTCTGCCAATTATATTCTATGGTACATCTCATAATTAAAGTATTTAAAAAAGATTATATATACTACTGAGTGATTATAGTATTGATATTATCTGAGCGAATGAAATTCGTCCCTATATGATGAGTTCGTCGTGAATCTGAAGTAGACTGAGATCCTTGAGCCACTTAGACCTACGTCATCAGCACGGTTGACTGGCTTCTTACAGTATGTGTACACTGACACCACAAGCGCAGGCACGAGAAAATTTAGTTAATTGTCTCTCGCCTATATTCCCGAAGCAGGTAAGCAGAGGTGTTTAACACCCACATTTCGCCGGTAGGTAATCGTTTTAGGTCCCACGTAAAAAAGCGCGAGCACACATTTCTAAACACTGTGTTACTAAGAATTTCTCGGCAGAGAACCCCAGTTTTTCCGATCCGGGAATCGAACGCAAGGCTTAATGCGTAGCAGTCGACTACCGCTGCGGCATTAAGATAGTCGATATGTAAACACCGAGTACGTTAATACCGTGCAATTATATACTCACGCCTGTTGCCTAGAGAGGTAAGCAGTATGTCCACGTTGCTGCGATCTTGGTATACCTATCTTGCTTCATTCACTCTTATTATAATTATTATACATGCACGCTCAACAGTTTAGGGTACATTACTCTTAACCTAGTCTCCAGTATGCTTTCGTTATGGTCATAGAACGCTTGCGTTGCTCTTCATCTTTCAGCTGTCCTATGAACATTTACACTATAGAAGATGTCCCTAAAACAGTATCAAACGCACGTGCAGAGATACAGCACCCTAGGGTTAGGTAATTTAATTGATGATTGTTAATATCCAAAATATAATTAAATCTGATCATATTTTTATTAATATATTTTATTTCGTAGATATTTTATTCGGTCTTTGAATTGAGTACAAGAAATGTGGTTGCCTTGACAGCAATGTATAAAGAAACGTATATTAAAAAGTAGCTGTTTAAAAATATAGAGATTTATAATAATCAGTATTTATATAAAACAAAAGCAGAATAAAAGCAAACAAAATGTCAAGTGTTCTACGTCTTACTTATCTTTATTTGTGTTAATTCAGAATCATTCAATCATTCATTTACATACACATACATAAAATTAAAATTTGTTGAAAATACTTATAATCATATATCAAGCATTTAACCGGCTACCTTGGCAGAAACCTGCTATCTTTTACCAAATATGGACGGATGGCGTTGTGGTTGCGTCACTCCTGCCAGTGCGCCGACTGTTATACGTTCGATATCCGCACGGGACAAAATTTCATGTCGTTTCGAGACTGTTTTTTTGTCCGTTATTTGATTGTTTTTATTGTTAGCATGTATAGACTGCATAGCAGCATATCATGCATAGCAGCATAGTATACATAGCAGCATAGTATACATAGCAGCATAGTAGCGTAGCAGTAAAGCAGCATAGCGGCTTAGCGGCATAGCAGCATAGTAGCGTAGCAGTATAGCAGCATAGCGGCTTAGCGGCATAGTAGCATAGTAGCGTAGCAGTATAGCAGCATAGCGGCTTAACGGCATAGCAGTATAGTAGCGTAGCAGTATAGTAGCATAGCGGCTTAGCGGCTTAGCAGCATAGTAGCACAGTATGCATAAAAGAAACGATAATTCAGACTTAATATTCGATGCTGACATCTCATACATATCACTAGTGCTGTGTCACCATGGTAGCTGTACTCTGAACCATAGTAGGTAAGTATTAGTATTTATCAAGTATTTATATTTTTTTTTTCTTCTCATCTGTCAGAGACATAGCCTACTGTTTACGAAAGTGAGGCAGTTATCCCATCAAAGGGGCAGCTGTTCCTTCTAATCTTTATTTTATTCATACATGTGCCCTGAAAGGGCTATTATTATATTACTAAAACCTATTCACGCTCTCATTCCAGTCCTCTAGTACCATTCTAGTTCTCGCATTTATGCCAAGTATTTATATTATAATATAGATGATTACTATGGTTACTGTCAAACATACATTTGAGCTTCAGATGAAATCTTTTTCGTAATAGCATAGCTGGCGTTGAATAGCCGCGTACTTGTCGATTCCGTAGAATAAAAAGCACTTATCAAATACGGCGCATAAATAATTAAAACGTATATCCAATTATACGTGTCGTTTATGTAATATAACTCAAAAACCTTTAATAATAACAATAAAATCCTCCAGATCAATTTTTGGTCACCGTGGCCACTCTTACCGAAGACTGCCGTCTGCGCAGGAGATATTATAGTGCACAAGTGTGCGCGAAAACACTAGTACACTCTTTGCTTCCTTACTCTTATGATCCGATTGGGCAATAATCCGACACAACCGAAAAGAAATCAGGCGCAGGACCAACGTCTTTACGTGTTTTCCAGACACGGGGGTGACTAACACCACCAACTTCCTAACTCCAGGCTGTTATTCAGATTTCTTAACAGAAAACTCAATATCTTTTTACTGGCCCGACCTGGGATTTGGACCCGAGACCTCATGCACAGCAATCGCATTCTGTAACGCTGTGTCACGGAGGCAGTTAAACTTTAAAACACAGCCAAAAATGCGAACACCGAGAACTTCGTTAGAATCCATCCGGTAATTCTCATTGACCTCATTTAAATATACTGCTATGTGAATAGCGTCATAAAAACTGCTCATTCACATAAAAAGCTGCTAATTCTGTAACGAAATTAAATGTTTCTAACTTGAATTTACTATGTATGTCCTAACGATGCTTCAACTGCACGGATGTCGTCGTCGCTGCTGCCACTGCGCCAAGTGTTGTGGGTTCAAATGGTTGTCCCGGGTCTGAATATTCTTTGTGTCCGTTGTTTGAATGTTTGTAGAGTCCCCCGCGGCACAGAAATTATTCCTAATGTGGGAGCTGTCTCTAACTAAACAAAACGATGCTTAGTTATCTCGAATTAACCAAGAATTCTAGTCTTCTTTAAAACATTAGACGAGAGCCGGTATTATGTTAATCGAGGTCTCAATGGACTGGTTTAAGTAGCAAATTACCGTCTGTCATTGCTTTGCTTTTCTGTTCGATTATTTCTAAAAGCTAGAAATCTAGAATTGGTTGTGCCAAGACTGGCTGTGGTAATCCCACAGAGAACAAAATCAATCGACATAACCCAAATGATTAGTAAGTTAAAGAAACTGTTGGCTAGTTATATACTGAACAACAGATAACTGTTAGGATAACCAGTGGATATTCTATATAGAGTACCTACTAGTGGAAGCTAGTACTCTGCGGTCAGAAGACCTCGCTTTGCCTGCAGGAATCTGTCTGGAAGGTTTACCGGGATAAAAGTAGCATAGGTATCTGTTAATCTGAGATCTACCGCAAGCCACTGTACGTTATTCCATCATCGATATCTTATTAATATTTATAAAATGTGAAAGTTTTTGAAGATGTCTGGCAGTTTTGATTTTTGTTACTCAATCACACATATACGGCAGAACAGATTTGGATGAAATTTGACACTTCTATGTTTATTATGATATTTTAAATCCCGGTTATATTTTCTCGCGGTCGGTGCTTAATGTGTTTTGTTAGATCCCATTAATTTGTGAAGTCTTAGAATACCAGGGATAACTAAAAATGTATTGAGTCTGACCGCCATTGAACCGCTGCGACTGAAAAGGTGAATATTAACAGGTCCATGTAACATGTATAGAAAAACGCATTGCGTATAAACATTTTACTCGCGGCTGAGTCGTAGGCAGAAGCTAGAACAAAATATTTCGGAGAGTTTCCACTTTACAATCGCTGAATATAGAATCGTTACAACACAGCTAATGATTTAGCAGCACAAGCTTTTATGAATGATTGTTTATAGCCGTAAACACGGAATACAGGCTAAAATGCGTATACAAGGATCAACCGAAACAGAACAAATACCGATATAATTTTAGCTGCAGTGAGGTTGACTTACAAATGTTACATAAAATGTGTGTCAAGGCTATTCAAGTTCGGGGCGGACTCCCGCCCTGTAGACTATCATAGCCTTCTAAATGGAACACTTGTTTGGAAGCCTAACCGAAAATATGTATAAGGTTAAAATTTAGGTAGGTACTTCTATATTTAAATGGTTAGGGTTATTGCAGATCTAGAGTTCGTTTTATGTTATAATGCTATATTAGGATAAGACCTTCGCCCTTTACTTGTCATCTGACAAAATAGTCTAAAAGACTATTAATTAGAAAAAATAACTTTACTTTTTTGTTCTTTATAGCTTAGTTTTTTTTTTTTTTTACGTGGGGGTATGCATGCCGCATACCCCTCCGCGGGGGCGGGCGGAGGGGCTATGTCGGACTCGCCGGGGTAAAAGAAAGATGCTAAAGATGATAAAGTACGTCCCGGAATACCGACTAAACCTACCACGGTGTTCCTCGACAAAACCACTATCGACGGGGCCGCGCGAAACACTTGCGCATGCGGTCGCGACCCCGCCGAGGTTTCGGCCCGTCGTATGAAACGGCAGGCCACTACACGAAAGATCTACCCTAAAGGCACTTCTACCACTCCCTACTGTCCCCCCTAGAGGGGAGACGGACTCGACATAGAGGCGCGCGTGGGAACACACACGCCGCCTCACGGACCTGGTGCTGAACGGATGGCGGGCAGGCCCACAAAGCCCGCCACCCCCAGGTCAAACCTCAGGGTGGCTGGAGGTCGTCCCGCGCCCTCCGGCGCCCGGCTCTGCGGTTGGGAAGAGGGTTTAAACGCTCCCTCTCCCGCTCCGCCGCCTCCTTGATGGATATGACTTCCTCACAGAAGGAGGCGATGGCGTTCCACGACCTCTCACTCCGGACCATAGACTGAATTACGGCCGGGAGCGAGAGGGCAACCAATCCAACTGCCGCGATCAACTTACGGCGCTGCGATGCCCAGGCGGGGCAAACCGCCAAAGTGTGCAGCGCCGTGTCCTCAACTACGTCGCGGCAGTCGCCGCAGTGGTGACAACCGGGCATCTCTTGCCGGCGTATACGACACAGGAACTTGCCAAAACAACCGTGGCCAGTCATTACCTGTGTCAGCCGGAAGGTGAGGGCGCCATGCCGCCTCTCCAGCCACTCCTCAAACACGAGACTTACCGCCACGATCGTGGCGTGCCCGTTATAGCTTAGTTTAGCTTAACTACAATCAACACATGCTTTAATATAGTTGCGGTGGCGGCAGCCCTATATCGGAGAAGACTTCAGGCATTTAGTTTTTATTACGAACGAAACAACTTCGGTTCGAACCTTGTCTATTGTCCCTAATATAAACTCAATTACGCGAACTTGCCACCAATTCTTTAAGTCATGCGCAAAAACAAGACAGAGCTATACATATACTCTGCTACGCGATGTCTGATTCTCTCGCATGCATGTTGTTATGCCCCAGAACGCTCCGTGGCGACAAGTTCACATAATGTAAAGGTAAACTATATAAATATAAAATAAAATCCTATATCATTATAACTTTTTAACGCCATCTGCAACTATATACAAATAAACTAAAATGAAAAATATTCAGCAATTATATATATGTATATATAACACTTGCATACTTATATATACATTAATAAATAAACACTTTAATTCACAGATTACTTTCACAACAAAAGGAGAACCACAAAAATATTCATCTCGACGCGCGAACCACTTAGTTTTACCAAACATTAGAACGAACTACAGTAAAAACAGTTTAACGTTTGCAGGAGCACAACTATATAATGCACTTCCAAATGACATGAAAGTGGCGACTTCGCTTAACATCTTTAAAAAGAAGCTATGCGATCATATATTAAATAAAATTAAAAATGACTGCTCGATTTGCAATCTTACTTTTAGTGTTTGCAGCGAACTTGCAACCACACACCCGGACTATTTATTTCTAAGTACCTACATCAGGTATTAGAGCTCTAAAAAACTCTTATACAACAGCTTTGTCCGTCCGTCCGTCCGTCTGTTATACAACTTTCAACTCAAGAACCGTAAGAGCTAGAGACTCGCGGTCAACGCCATTCGACTCAGCATAGTCGATATACCTCCGAAATGATTATGAATTTTTACCTTTGACCTCAAGGTCACGTGATACTATCTTTCAACTCAAGAACCGTAAGAACTAGAAACTCGCGGTCAACGCCATTCGACTCAGCATAGTCGATATACCCCAAAATGACTATGACCTTTGATCTCTGACCACATGGTATCACGTGACCTTTGCATATTACTTGAACCATTTTTTCGAACTCTAAGATTTATGGCAATTCATTGCTGATTCTCACTTGTTTTAATAATGTAAATTAACTTTAAAGTCTATTATGTTCTCATGTAAGTGACATGTAGGTATGTGTTTTATTGAGAAATAAAGATTTTTAAGCCGAAGTATAGTTCGGTTCTGTTTGCTTCCCAGGAATATAAATTCTAAAAGTTATATATAGATTCTTAATGTGTAACCTACTTGGTAAGGATCTATAAATAAATATGAGCAGACATGTCAGTACCACGTTACACGAAGAAAATTAAGATCATCCGGTTATTTAATTACTTAAAACTATTTAATTAAAAACTATGCGGCAAATTGTTTCAAATGGTCATTCACTTCTTTTCTTAATAAAGAATGTCAAGGTTTTAAATGCATCAAGGTTGCCAACGTGGATTTTGTTTAATTATATTATTGATGGTGACAGCCCACCTGATGGTAACCAATAACTGCCACTCATGGACATGGCTTTCTTTTCTTAACATCACAAATGTAATTATATGGAGACACAATCAAGCCACTGCATATCGTAAATCATGTTCAGTCAGTAACATAACCCGATACACACTTGTGAGATTTTGAATACGTTTTTATTTTTTTACTTGGGGATATGCCTGTGATGCATACCCCTCGCCACAAGAGGAGGCGAGACGAATATGTCGGGCTCTACCGATACTTCGGACCTACCGACTAAAACCACCTCGCTGCTTTATATAGTGAGTTGGCCGTTGGAACTGAAACTACATCAGTGACACTGCTGGGTGGCCAGCAGTGCCGACGACTCCTAGGCGACACGCCCCGGCACAACAGAGGGCGTCGATCGCTCCGACTCAATGGCTTCCGGGCGGGAGATCCTCGTTCTGCCACCTATGGCCTTCACTATGCTACGAAGGCATAATATGTGCGCCTGCGCTGCCCAGTTCGCCAGTTCCTACTCGGTACTCGGATCCGCAAGGATATTTTGGTCACAGATCCGCTTCGCCGCCTTCTTCTGCAAGATGACATCCTCGCAGAAGGATGCGACCGCTACCCATTTCTTCTCGTTGTCAACCATGGCTAAGATTTTGATTGCCTAACCTGACCGATCAAAATTATAACAAATTATGTTTTCTTTTATAGCAGTAATACTGTTTTTAACAAACAGTTGATTTAAATATACTTAAAATAATAAAATAATCATTATGATTTTAATTCATAGAATACTTATACAACATTATTAAATGTTCAGCTACTTATGTCGCTGAGCAGTAGATGGCAAGACAGCACGCGGACAGCTGATTTTTTTAACACGATAATGCCTGCTCTTTGAGTAATTCCTGTGTCGCAGTGGACTTTAAAAACACTTAAAAAGCAACAGATACAAATAGCACCCAAATTGTCTCATATGTGGGTCGAACACGCCACTACTACTAAACCCCTAGGCCATTCTTGCAGTTGATGGTAAGTAGTTACCGAAGAATCCGGTGGAAATGCGTAGAAACAGGCAGAGGCCGAGGGCTGTTGGCTACGAGCTCTTACTCATCAAACGTACGTTAACAGTAGCAGCAAAATCAGGTCAGTAGTTTCAGTGAATATAACTCATACAAACAAATGTTACCACTCTGTAATATTAGTATATTGTATAGATACACCTGTTCAGACTGTACATCTATCATACATAGTTATTATATAAATAATTAATGTCGTATATCATTAGGATAATAGTCGACTAGAAAAATGCCCCTAGCAAATCTAGCAACATCAGAGATATATCAGTTGCAGGTTAATGAGACTGCGTACGTTTGACTAACTATTCTGAACAACAAAACTTAGCGTAAACTCTTTCATATAATTGTCTCATTATGAATATTTTAGAGACTGACATTCTAAAATTTACAGATTAACGGAGAACTCAATTAGATTGTATGTAGAAATATAAGTAACAAAAGAAATACAAATCACAAATCACGCTTTAAGTTCCCATGGAGTGATTTTCTTGTACTATCGGAACAACACGCAATTGGATAATATTTCTTACTCTTGTCAAATGCATAACTACGCATTACGTCGCGTCGCGTCGGCGCCATATTTTCGCCAGTGAAAGGAGAATGCCCATTTTTGTATGGGGATCCGTACCAAGTTGAGTCAAACTAAATTTAGTCTCAAGACCTAGTTTACATTTAACTTTTCACTACCAACAAGAGTTTGTCAATATTTAACCACACTTTCAAGATATTGAAAAAAAAAATTAAACGCCTTATTTAATAATAATAAATAATAATATATGCTTTAGTCATTTTTAATCGTCGTAATTATTATAATTTATTTATTATTTATATATAAAGATGCGTTTTAGGCCGCGATGCGGCGAAATGCATTGCATATTATAGATATACTGCACTTGTGCAATAAGTTGGGACCCGATCTCGTTCGTTTGATCCTCCGCACGCGTGCCATTCTTGCCTATATTGTGACGTTTTGCGCTCAGATTTCAACTTATCACACACGGGAATTGTTTTCACACTCTCTCTATCTAGGCCTACGATAATGACTAACAATAAACACACACATTATAAAATAAAGTCATTAGCAAGCCGCAGAATGAAACTAGTTTTTTTTTTGCATAGAGTAATGAGCGGTATAACGGACTGTAGTGAGCTATTAATTAAGCGCCTTACGCATAAAAATACCAAACCGAATACCAAGGAAAAGTAATTATAATCTATTTGATATTCCGTTCTCAAAAACCAATCTGGGTCATCACGCTGCTGTACCAAGGCTTTGTAGGCAATACAATACTTTATCAAAGACTCATGATGTTAACATAAGTGAATCTTTACCTAAATATAAAAGACGCTTTGAACTGTTTATTTAAGTTTTCATTAAGTTTTTTATTGTTCATTTCTCTTCTTAAAAACATGCTCAATGTGTAGCTCATTTTAATTAGGTTATTTAATTATTTTTATGATGTTTTCAATTTAAGTTTTGTTTTTGTATGTATATGCATGCTGTGGTCTCCTGTAACTGAAGGAGTACACTATACAAAGCTATGTTTATATGTTTGTGCAATTTTGTGTATATTCTTTGTCGGAGATCCTTATTCAATAAATAAATAAACACTCAATTCGGAACAAATATTTATTCGTAAATAAACTTTAGTTTTACAAATATGCCAATTTTTGCGGCAGTGGGTAATTGTTATTATTTATCTACCTTTTTAATGTGGTTAAAAATCACGGTCAAAATTCAGTATATTACACACATAAATAAAACATTATTTTCAGCGTTAATGTTCTTGTGACGCAACATGGTACGGGGTATGGGCATTCTCCTTTATAGAATTAATATATTTCTATAGGCAAATGTGAAATTTTCGACGTGGGATGTACAACACGAAATTAAAACAAATAACTTAAATTACTAATGAAATCACGCACAATGAGATATTATTGCATAAAACATTTTTGTGTAATAATATGCTTAAAAGTATATCATAGTTTATAGTTTTATCCTATCTGTAAAGTGAAAATGAATATGGAACATGTTTATCAATTTAAAACTTCAGTTTTTGCTACTTGGCGATGGAAAAGAGAGTGCTGAATTAAATTTATTTAGCCATAGTTTCAATTTACTTCAAGTGTACCTATGTATATGTTTGCAGTACACGTATAAATGTATTTTATAAACCCTTACTTTAGTAACAGTAAAATAAAATCTAATATTAGAAACAGCCTGAAACGCAAGTCTCTAGCCTAGTTCAGGCAATATAATGTTAAGAAAAAATATCCTAAATATTATTTTGTGCGCAATATTTAAATTGTAATTTATGTTTTCCTTTAAACATAGTTTTAATGTGAATTTAATACAATAAGTAGCCTGTAGAGCTTTTTGTTGAATAACTTTTCATTTTGCTATTTTAAAATTTATACGTAATAATATATGCGCGGATAGTAAGAAGAATTGTTACCTAGTTATTACTCACGCATATGCGTCCAAGTTCTTTAAAGATGACGATAAGAACGCTATTATATTATCCGGAGCCAATTTAAATATTGTACATATAATAAAATCAAATATGCTTGTTCCCTAGTATCAGTACAGAATTGCAGTACTTGGATTAATACCTTTCTTTTTATAAAAGACAACGCCCGCACTTAGACTATTCCTACATCGCGGCGGACTTAACAAACATTCAAACCATGGACACAAAGAACATCCAGACTTGGATCAACCACAACACTCGTCGCAGTGACAGAAGTGAGGCGACCACTTAAACCACTACGCCACGTGAGCCGTTCCATAAACATTAAAAATACGGACACAAACAATGCTAAAAAGACATATCGGACAAAAGCCTCTAAGAAATAATATTTAATTTTGTAGAACATTTTTGTTCAGTGGAGAACCGAGGAGAATATTCTAGGGGAAAATACGAATATACTGAATGATATATGTAATTAATTAAATGAATGTAATATAAGTAGTATAGGTATATAGTAGATACATATGTAATATATATAGTAGTCTAAGTATGATTTATATACAGTACATACTTATATTACTTGCTTACTATCTGTTGCAAATTATTTTACGTGATAGAATGGATAGATTGAGAATAACTTTACAATACGTTTACACTTTTATATTTTCTCACGATGACAGATGGACATCTCAACGTTCAAGTCAATTGTTGATTGTACAACAACAACAATTGTCAATTGTTTTCTTGTGTAGTCAACATGGCGCGCGCAGTCGCGATGCTGATTAGTACGATGCGATGACAAATCACTAAATTCGTAGTTTAGCTTTAATAGCTGGGTAATTTAGTAGTAGTAGTTTCGTAGTTCGTAAGCTTGGCCAGTAATTTGAGAGCTATTGAGAATATTTGAGTATTTACTCTTACATACGTGTACCTACTATCATTGAGAGTAGATATAATAGACCTGTAATTGATAATTATGACTACACAAGAAACAACGCTGATATTTTAAGTGACCAGAGTTTACTTCTGCTCCTTTTAGTAAACATATGAAATAACAAGGGATAGATAGATATTTTATCTTGGGGCCAGTCAGTGCTGACCGGCGACACTTCGACCCAGTGGGATCTTTTGTGTCGACACTCTCCCAATAACGACTGCCACAGATGTTCATGGCAACCGGGACCGACGGCTTAACGTGCTCTCCGAGGCACGGAGCAGGCGATAATTGTCAATCAATACGCACACAATTTCGAAAAGTCATATAACTTTCGAAAGTCAGAGGTGCGCGACGTGGGTTAGTCAAGAACAAGAGATAGTCTTATTTCACACACAATTAAATTTAAAACACACAAACTGTGTGTCACACAAAAGTGAAAAAGTGTGGTATAGCCACACTTTTTCACTGTACTGCTTCAAACTCGGCAGTATTTTCGCTTCCGTTCGCTTCGATGAACACTTGACCGTTTACGATTGTAAACTGACTTGGCGGTGCGCGTGCGCCCTATTTATACGCGGGTAAAGCGTTTCTAGAGCTTTCTAGTAACGCTATACTCGGTATGTAAACAGTACGATGATTCGAGAAAGTACCAGCGTCTTCTCTACGGTTCTCGTAAGCATACCTACTACGTAGTTCCGTAAGATGTCAATATATGGCGGTGTAAATTATTAGACGGAACTGCCGAGTCTTTCCCACAATGCCGAGAGATGTCACTGGGCGTTACAATACATTTACAACGCTACGGGTCCTGTCAGTGGCGTAGCGTAGTGGGGGCGGCAGGGGCGGCTCGCCCCGGGCGGCACTTATGGGGGTCGGCAAAATTTCACAATATATAATAATAACATCCTAAAATATTTAAATTGTACAATGCACAATAATGATGACTGTTCTTTCCGAAAAGTTCTAGTATAGTTCTATATTATTATCTGTGGAATTACTAAAAATCATAGTCTTTTAAATTGAAACACCTATTTAGGTGTTTCAATTTAAAAGACTATGATTTTTAGTCTTATTACCTCTTATTTAAGAGGGCGGCAAAAAAAACAATCCACCCCGGGCGGCTGACACCAACGCTACGCCACTGGGACCTATGAGTCTGCCTACAACACAACATACCTTTTACAAGCTCTAGTGTGTTTATTATTTCATACATAGTAAGTCTCACGCCTACTTACTAAAAGGGGTAAGAAGAGTTGTTTACACCCACAATTATTATTTGCCAGGTATGGTTTCTTAGCTTCCAGGAGCCTAATATATGTTACACTGATCACTTACTTATCATGTGCGCGCGTTTAGGAATTTAGTTTAAAACAAAATTTCGTAAATCTTTCTTAATATTTATTTAGTATTAGTTGACCCGACAGTCGTTGTCCTGTCATTCTATACAAAACTACAATTCACTTAATTAAATTCAATATCAAAACGTCAATCAATTTCTCTTTTCGAAATTTCCTGCGTCTTTTTCGCATATTTTCTTTCATAGAAACCGTGTCCTGACAATTAATTACAAATACAACAAAAAAGAAACAGCCAAATCGGTCCAGCAAGTGATGCTCCATCATACACGTGGCAATTGATTTTTGTAATAAATAAAGATTTTACTGTAATATGTTCTGTTTTGTGTACCTTAAATAAATAAATAAATATTGTCGTCCACTAGACATGCCCAGCTACGTGCTGGTACTGGGAATTTCTTGACACAAAATTCTCCATAACACTTTGTTTGAACCGGAATGGAACCCGAGACCTTATGTACAGTAGTCGCATTTGCTGCAGAAGCGCCATCGAGACAGTATAATCTTCTATATATTATATTTCTTGAATTTTTATCGTTATTCCTTATTTCATACATTTCTAAGTATCGGAAGAATAGTATGAAATGTGAATTAACAACCGTACCGGTGACGCAGGAACAGGAACGAAACTCTTTTATAATGCATAATTATGTCGAATGTAGTGCTGCGTCTTTCACAAGTCACGTAGCACGTCTATATGATTCTTTGGCAATCATAGAGTGTAGTTCAAAAGATTAATTGATTCAGACTCATTAATGATCAATCTTCAAAACCAGGCTCCTTCTTGGAGAACTCATATTTTGGTCCCTAGTCCGTAAAAAGTTAGGGGATCGTGAACCTTCTGGCGTTGGCAAAGAGTGCAATTACTCAAAACAATGACCTAGAGGTAGAATGCAATAGCGATGACAGGCATTGATTGATTTGGTCTACGCTATCTCCCTTTTTTGAATAGGATTCCAAGAAGATGATCCATAACATTCTTAATAAAAAATTTTTTTATAGCCGCGGGCCCCCTAATGTTCACAGGATCTGCTAGCAGCTGCTTATTTTGCCCTGAGGTTAAACCATCTCTTCTGACCATATTTGTGATTTAATGAAATTATTTTATAATTATTATAATAACCTAGCTTAGGTTAGTATAGTTCTAGCTTAGGTTAGTATAGTTTACCTTGCCGAATGTTGCTTGTCATTTAGTTAGTCTGTGTGACAGACTGACGGAACCACGACTCATGAGCATAACGCACCTAGCTGTGCCGAGTGGGAATCGAATACGGGGATCGAGATTTTTACGAGGAGCCACACATTTGTATTTGTAGGAGATTTTTCTTTATACTTAAGAGCTTTGCTTATATCGCTGGAGTTTACACCATCTTTGTCAATCTTTGGACAAGACCTTGACCTTCTTATAAAGCATGACCTTTTCCTTTCCTTTATTTGGACAGTTAATGCTCTGGCTCCTCTCTTTCCTTCCACTTTTCCTTCTTTGATGTTTTTTATGAAGTTATCGTGTTTTGCAAAAGCCTAATGGGTGCTAAATATAGCGTGTGTGGTTGCCGTCACGAGAGACATAGACCACCGACTGGACCTTATTATGCTAATAACCCTTGGTCTCTTGCGCCTTCTCAAAGAGTTCTGGAAGTCCTTTATCACTATAGGGTGAAGATACTTCTCAATAAGGCTGCTTTAAGATTAAAAGGAAGGTCCGCTGTGTATTACTTATCTTATCACATGTGTGGTTTCAATATTTATGTAGTTCACTACAAAAATATAAACATGTTTGGCTATTAAGTAAATGTTAATAATGGGATTTCTTGACGTTATCATACTACATTTACTAGTAAATAGTATAGGTACCTACCTACGTTCTTAAAATACAACATGACAGTAATTATGATAAAATTTATATTCATATGGTACTCAATCAGTAGAAAAGAAACAACTATACTATAATAATATTCTATCACATACACACAACACCATCTAGCCCAAACTAAGCAGAGCTTGTACTATGGGTACTAGACAATGGATAAACATACATATATACTATTTTTTTTTTTTTGTAAGTACATACATATTATACATAGAAACACCCAGACCAAGACAAACATCCATGTTCATGCACACAAATGTTTGTCTTGTGCGGGAATCGAACCCACGACCTCAGGCGTGGCAGTCGGTTACACTAACCACTACGCCATCGATCTCTATTATTCTCTATTATAATCTATTATTTGAATACTAGTTCTTTTCATAATACTTTTGTTATCATTCCTGTATCACGGGGGACATTACAAACTTTAGAAATGTTGTACTACAACCAGGCTCAGAAAACTGTTTATAAAACATATTAATTTGTCCCTATAGGGATCGATCCACCAACACTCAGCGTACTCGCAGGAGCATCGTAACCGCTTAAACCATTGCGCCGACAGTGCAATCTATTACTAATTTAATATTAAACACATGATATGGGCAATCGTTTTCTCTTTGTTATTGCCATTTGACCCTTCGCAACTAGAAGTTAAGTGACAATGACTCATTGGTAAACTGATATTCATTTAAATGTAGAGAGAATGTCCAATTTCTTTTTTTTTTGTTTCATCCCACGTTTTCAAACGGCAAGCTACTACACGAGAGACCTACCCTAGGCACTTCTCAATTTAAACCCTACTGTCTCCCCCCTAGAGGGAAGACGGACTCGACACAGAGGCGCGCGTGGGAACACGCACGCCGCCTCTCGGACCTGGTACTAAACGGATGGCGGGCAGGCCCACAAAGCCCACCACCCCCAGGTCAAACCTCAGGGTGGCTGGAGGTCATCTCGCGCCCTCCGGCGCCCGGTTCTGCAGTTGGGGAGAGGGTTTAAACGCTCCCTCTCCCGCTCCGCCGCCTCCTTGATGGAAATGACTTTCTCACAAAAGGAGGCGACGGCGTTCCACGACCTCTCACTCCAGACCATAGACTGAACTACGGCCGGGAGCGAGAGGGCAACCAATCTGACTGCCGCGATCAACTCACGGCGCTGCGATGCCCAGGCGGGGCAATCCGCCAAAGTGTGCAGCGCCGTGTCCACAACAACGTCGCGGCAGTCGCCGCAGTGGTGACAACCGGGCGTCTCTTGCCGGCGTATACGACACAGGAACTGGCCAAAACAACCGTGGCCAGTCATTACCTGTGTCAGTCGGAAGGTGAGGGCGCCATGACGCCTCTCCAGCCACTCCTCAAACACGGGACTTATCGCCACGATCGTGGCGTGCCCGAGAGAGAATGTCCACTGTTCTAACAGTGGACATGGATATATAAGTAGTAGAACCCAATACGGTAAAAATGAGGCCTAAAATATATATTAAAGTATTTTTCGAAGATAGCTGATAGAGCGTTGAGAGCACTGTTTACAATGGTGGCCTACGGCATGTTAGCAGTATTCAGTTATAACATATTGAAAAAGGGTTAAATTTTCGGTATTAAAAATTATTTAAATATTCGGTAAATAATTTGTTTATAATATGTGTATCAGTAGATCCTATCTATAATATTATAAATGCGAATACGAGTTTAATATCTTTGTTACGCTTTCATGCCTTTACGACCCATGATAAAATTTTACATTTACGTTATCCGTACCGAAAAGAACACGGTAACTTTCATCCGGAAAAAGCACTCTTTCCGGCTGCGGGAAAAGTCTAGCAGGTGAAAATATAACGTTAGCCTTGTTTATCAATTGTCGCACTCGCTGCGGACCATTTCTTTGTTTAAGAAGTGTTAGACCATGAACCGCCTCGCTAGCCCAGGGTGGGTAAGCAGATTTAAATCTACATTTACATAACCATAGTGTGTTCCGATAATTAACTACCATTATAACACATAGCTCCGAGATGTCTGCACTCTGAAGTGTCATAAGATTGAACTTGAGAACTATGCATCGATCCACAACAAGCTATCGCTGCTCTTAGTAGAGATAATAAAGTAGTGGCTCTAGTGTCACACTTACACACAGGTGTCTAGTAATTGTTTACCCAAATTGTTATTAATCAACTAAACGACAAAAAAAGGAAGCAAGTAAATCGTCAAGCTTCGTGCACAACAATCGCGGTCACTACCGCGGCGCATCCGACGCAGTCATAGTCACACAAACTCCTCTATGATTCGTTGATTATATAAACACTAGTTGCGCCTCGCTATTTCACCCACGTTAGGTATTGCTTTGCTTTATTAGGTACAAGTAATTCGGAATAGGTACACTAAAAAAAAGTATATATGTATGTTTATCCATTGTCTAGTACTCATAGTACAAGATCTGCTTAGTTTGGGCTAGATGGTGTTGTGGTAGAATATTATTATATTATTAAACCTAACTAATATGCGATTGCAAATTTGAGTTTGTTTGTTTGTTACGCTTTCACGCCTTAACTTGATACAGGGGTTCAGAATAGGGCATAGGGACATACCCTTCCATTCAGTAAAAAGTACTGCCCCGAGGGATTGGATTAACGCGAGTGAAGCCGCAGGCACAATCTGGTACCTACACAAATAAAAGCAAAACAAAATGCTAAAGTATATTAAGAGCAATGGTCTGATTAAAACTTACACCTTGTTAGTTTTAGAGAAATGTAACCAAGTATAAAGTAAGAATATAGCAACGTACTATCAGCTTTCGAGACCTAAGCCAGTGCCACTTCATCATAAATCATTTAGAATCGTCTTGAATTAAGGAGCAAGTTCCAAATTTGATTCAGATGCTTTTTTATGTATGTTATCTCACATCTCATGTGTTACTCAACCAATTTAGATGATTTTTATTTTTTACATGCAGTGTGGTTCCGTATAATGACAGATCTAATCATTGTTTTCGGACATAATTAATGGAGTTCTCCTTGAAGATAAATAAGAAATTAACAACGAACAGTGTTTTACGTATGACAAAGGTTCTAGTTGTCACACCTGCCTGTTAAGAATAAGCAGGTGTGACAGGAGTTCTGCATGATGAATGCGCGAGCGATCCCTGCGCCCCGGCCATAGACCGTGTGAAGGAACACCGTGGTAGATTTAGTCAGTAGGACTCGGGACTTTCTATCTTTCCCCGGGTGAGCCCGACATAACCCCTCCGCCCGCCCCCGCGGAGGGGTATTCGACAAGCATTCACCCAAGTAAAACAAAAGTTTTGACAGGCGTGTCACAGAGGCTTTTAATTTTTAAAATTCTGTTACTAAATCTCTGGTACTAGTATATTTTAACAATTAAACTACCTGACTAAAATTGTGACACGCACTAGAATTGGGTTTCCTTTGGTGATGGGGACCACTAGACTGAACGGATGGCGTAGTGGTTTAAGTGGTGGCCTCGCCACTGCCCTGTATGTCGTGGGTTCGAATCCTACACGGGACGAAACTTTGTGTGATCCAGAAATGGTTGTTCCGAGTCTGGGCGTTCTTTGTGTCCGTTGTTTGAATGTTTGTAAAGTCCACCGCGACGCAGGATGTGACGTTAGTGCGAGATTCGTATTTCAAAAAAAAATTGTCTAGTACTAACATGATGAGTTATTCGTACGATGTCTAAGATTCGCATTTGAAACGACCTGAAGGCGTTTTTATTTGCTTTCGGTAAGTTGAACTATCTTTAAAAGCACCTTACTAGGTTACTCATCCAGCTGGCGACCTTGGTAAACATTACAGACAACAGTATCTTTGCATGCGTATTATTATTGCATTCACGAGAAAGTTAAATGTTATTATTTAACTTTCTCGGGCATGCAATAACAATAATTTTAAGAACGGTGATACGGGCTCTGACGCTAGAAAATAATGTGCACACGTAAAGAAAGTGGAAGAAGACTAATGGTTACTCAACATCAGTAGGAGAGCACGTCAGGTTCTTAATCTATACTAATATTATAAAGCTAAAGAGTTTGTTTGTTTGTTTGGTTGAACGCGCTAATCTCAGGAACTACTGCTTCGAATTGAAAAATTCTTTTAGTGTTGGATAGCCTATGTATCGAGGAAGGTTATAGGCTATATCGTGATATAACATCACGCTACGACCCACGGGGGCGGCGCAGTAACTATAAACGCGGGTGAAACCGCGGGCGCATCTAGTACAAGATAAAACTTAACTTAACTATACTATAATATAAAAAAGCTGGAGATTTTGTTTGTCTTTCTTGTTTAAACTCTAGTCTAACTTTGGAATGATAGTCGATTTTAACAAATTCTTGAGGAAAATTATACGCTATATAATCCCGCTACGAGCCACGAGAGTGAAGCAGTAACAATGAATGTGGGTGGTACCGCGGATGCAGTAGTACATGAACTAGAAATGAAAATGGAGACAAACTTATGATTTATATGGAAAGTGATACATTTTACTTGATATAAGAGCATCAAAGCGAGCCGTCATCCTATTAAAGCGAGAAGAAAGCAGTAAAAGAAATAAGACAGCTAGGTATATAGGAATCATTAATAAAAGAGAACCTCCGAAATGTTATGATGATGTGCAGATAATCGTTGGAGTAGTCTACCATTTTTGAATGACAATTTATATGTTTTCTTCTTCGCCCCAGTATGTACATGTTCACATTACAAAAGTTCATATTATTCACACTTATGACATTAATAACCGAACAATCTATCTCTTCTTGTTTGTAGATATTGGTCACATGACTGCCTCTTAAAAATGATTATGTAATCATTACCCATTGTTGGACACAGGTGTCCGCCATAAACGAGGTAACCCTATCGGATTTATTTTTGTATACTTTATTTGTTAATATAAAGCCTTACGTTTATGCGAAGGCTGCACATAAACTGCACTTATCGATTAAATCCTATTATATCTACTGCTACTACATACAAAATAATGATCTAATCACATATATTTATATATTGTAACGCTTGTCTCTTGCTCTCTCGCCTTCGAAATATCAATTTATCACCCGAAAGGTCATGGTCGGGAGATCAAATCTCTAACACCCGTATTAATTTCCCAAAAGGGTTCGAGGTTGACTCTCCAGAATATCCTTAGGTACCTATAAGTATAGACATCATGACGTCAGAGACTAAACTTAATATCGTTAGAACTTTATTTATAGGCCTCTCGATCATGGGCCAAACTTAGAACGAATCTAGGCCGTTTTAATTAAAGTTAAAATATATAGCCTTTGAAAATGAAATTATATACCTAATTGGAACAGCGGGGATGGTAAATGTTACGATTTATATAAAGAGCAATTAATACTTTATTTAGGTACCAGAACGGGTACATTTTTTGACAATATGGCAAGTAGATATTTTCTATTGTATCTCTCTGGATAGGTAAATAACAGGGGAAATTTATTATAATGATATTTGATACACATGGAAACACTTTCATTAACGGAATTATCTGATAAAATGTAGTTTAAATTGAGTGTGTAACATTTACGTAAGCGTGTGGACAACATACATAGTATTTAAATCAATAAATAAAAGGTACCCAGTTACTATTTTAGTCGCAAAGTAACATGAACCTTTGTTATACGGTAAGCTACATTATATGATGTTCCTGACTGCCAGCCACTGTGTTTGTATAGCTTTTGTAAAAGTTTTGCACGTTTTATGCAAATTCTGACATAATTCAATAATATTGATTGAACCGTAGCCAATTCTTTATTTATGCAAACCTAAATGCATTTAAAACATATTTAAGTTCGGTACTCCGATACAATCGTTGTTTTCTGTATTACCTGTGTCTGTTCTGTTATGTACTTGTTACGTAGTAGGTATTTGTATTTACTCGTAGTAGTAGTAGAGTAAATAAACGTAGTGCACATGCAAGTGCATGGGCGACCTCGAGTTATTGAACCCAACTATGTAAGCAATGTTACATTGTTATTACTTATATTATTAAGTTTCATTAACAATTTTCCCGCTGTAGATATGTACTGAGTATTGAATATCGGGTAGTCGAGAAACTCTATCCGCGGGAAAAGTGCCAGATGAGACGAGAGGTGGGAATACTTCGTGTACGTCACTGCACGACACGTAAGTATTTTATAAACTCGCTTCTATACTGTGACCACTAGAGTGGAAAGTACAACTTCTACTTAATTTTCTGAACATCGTCCGCGCGTGGGAACTTGATTTGAACTTTACTGCGAGGAATTACGAGCAGTTTTACGTATATTGTTGTTAGAGAAAGCACTTTCCGGTTGTGTGTCGTGTTGGATGACGCAGATGACGGCGTGACACGGCGAACACCGAACCAGCAGCGGTCGCCAGTCGAGCGGAGTCCGCTCGCCTGCAAGCACTGCGTGTGACTCGCGACGTTCACACACAACCGTACAGTTTTCCGCGATCTCTAAGTTGTCGAGTGCCAACTGAAACTAAATAAATGATATCCAATACTTGTTCACTTTACAAACAACGTTAGAAGAACAAAGATAAGGTAAGTGGATCTTTTACACCATATTTGTAGAGTTAAGTGTATGAAAAGGTTAATGCTTAAATGTGTTGTTTTGTCATAAAGTTTATAAGGAAAATATACTGCGGCATATTAATTTGTTCTTGTTTGAGATAAATTGTAAACTCTGAGAATTGAACTACTCATCATTGAAGGGCTAGTGACCATTTAGCACTAACGTGTGATACACCGCTTTATGTATGTATGTGCTCTTGAATTGGAATGCGGATCAAGCATATTTTTGCTTAAGCCGCAAATTTAAAGCAAATTTTGTTGCGTCGATACCTCCCTCCATCAACGTTTAATATTGCTGTTATTTTCTTATATGTAGGTATTTAGTTTAGTGCTGCCAAGTAAGCGTATATTTTTGATATTATTATTCTTATCATCACGTCTGAATCGGCATGCCTATTCAAATGGCACTAGATTCAAACTTTCACATAACAAAAAAGTGTGCTGCATTGTTTGTTGATTAACGATGCACGATGCATCAATGAAGTTTCACATTTTGATAATGCTGCCGATAAATCGAGCACTGGAATATTAAATATCGTGCAGGTCACTTTATGTTTATTCAATTATATTCATTATTTGTGTTAAATTGTTTGCACGGATGATGCAGTGCTCGACTTGCCGTCAAGGGTTGTGGACTCGAATCCTGCTTGGAATAAAATTATAATGTGTTTAGCAAAATATAAATCTGAACCTGAGACTATCGTTGCTTCAATATTTGTAAAGATATTCAAATACATAATGGTCAGGTTAGCGTGTTACGTTATTGGCAGAAAATGTTGGTATATGATATTTTACGCCGACACACACACACACACACACACACACACACACACACACACACACACATAATATACCTATGTATATAAGATAGATCTGAACAACAAATATAGTTAATGTAGATAGGCTTTATTAGCCCCTTATATTTGGTACTACTTACTACACTCATGATAATTCAGAATTATTTTGACAAAGTATCTCAAGAATTAGGTACTATCTAAGCCCTAAGGATAATAATCACAGGATGCGGGAATAGCCCTATCAATTAAAAAAGCTACCTATAGTCATAAACTGTTTTGTGTTATACTAGTGACTTGCCGTTACAATATGCGACAAGTTATGCTTCCTTAGCATTTTTTCTAAATAAATCGGTCCGGTTCACAATGTGGCACACAGTACCGTAACTAATAAACTTATTGCAAAGAATTTATTCTTAATATAAAGGTCACTAGCATGAGCCATAAACTTAGTGTAAACTGTTTAGCAAGACTTATCTAAGTCACAGTTTAATTAGGTCAAGGTTAATCCTAACTAAAATTATAAATGCGAATGTGAGTTTGTTTGTTTGTTACACTTTCACGCCTTAAATACCCGACCGATCATCGTGAAATTTCGTATACACTTTGTCAGGGGAACAGAAAAGGACATAGAGTACCATTTAATCTAACTTATATTTAGGCAAACGAAGCAGCAGGCAAAATCTAGTAAATTATAAAAAACACAAACTGAAAAATGCATGTTCTTTATATTGGTATACAATACTTAAACATTTAGTTTATTGTATAAGTGAATTTCATTGTTTACCAAGTGACATTTGAAATGGAAAGTTTGTTTATTTAGCGGCACAGCGACAACAGGGTTAAGATGCCATAGCAAAGGAAAGCTGTAAAAAACCGTTGTTATGACACACACTCCGTCCTACCACCTGTTTACAATGCACAATACCTCGAGGACTTCGAATTATTATTCGTACTCGTATTCGTAATTCGTACTTTAACCGTGCCCAAAATTATATTCGTTTTTTATTGAGTTAATAATGTACAGTCAGCGACATTAGTAGCTGAACATTTAACAAATTTGTAGAAGTATTTTATGAATTAAAACATCCTAATTACCTGTATGTTTTTAAGCGATAGGAGCAATCAAAATTTTGCAAGTAGGTATATATCGATTTATGGCGATTACTTAAGATGGCTTCTTTAGTACTACCTATTATATAAAGAAGCAATTTCAAGTAATTAATTAACACGATTTAGAGTACATGGTCTCTATTCACTTCGGCGATTAATGCAATGACACGTTTGAGTGCAAAATTTCAATATTTAAAACATGCCATCATGTTTTTTACTTCTCTTGTCGATATTGACCAACAATTAGGTACTTAAGATGTCTCATCATACGTACGTAGTACCTAGTATAGTATTATATTATCTGTGGTAGTACTTAATAACTTAATCAAGTTATTTTTATGGAATACTAAAACGAAATAGGTCCAAATATCAAAGGATAAAAAGTAACCACAAACAACAGTAACTCAATATCGTTGCGATGTTGACTTATCTACTAAACTGACTAAAATACCTGTTCTATAAGTTAAATCACTATTTTCAAATGAACTTAATAAAATTGGCGACCGAATTTGTATTTTTATTTTATTTGCATTATACCTATTAATATTATTGATTGCCTGTGCGCAGGAGAATATCGACAAAAATATTATTCTCAGTGACAGTCAAGCTGCTCTTAAGGCTCTGAACTCCTGTAGGGTGGACTCCAGACTGGCCCTTAACTGTGTTAAAGCTTGGCAAACTTGGCAGGAAAAACACAGTCAGGCTTCCGGGGCATGCAGGTGTGCAGGGTAATGAGGAGGCTGATGAATTAGCCAGGAGGGGCTCGGAGCAACTATTTGTTGGCCCCGAGCCATTCGTAGGACTCTCAGAGAGTACCGTCAAGGCAGCTATGAATGCACATGGCAATGATAAACATAGGCTGGAGTGGATGGTCCTTAGGGGTCTGGAACACTTCAAGAAATTCATTGCAAACAGAGCCACGGGCTTCACCCGGAAGTTCTGCGGGTACAACAAGGGCGAAATACGCCTGCTCACAGGAGCTTTCACTGGCCATTTTGGCACCAACTACTTCCTGTGCAGATTAGGTTTGGCAAACAATTTGATCTGCAGAGCCTGTGGTGAACAGGACGAGTCCATATCACATCTGAATGTGACGCGTTGGCTGGACTAAGGATGGGTCTGATGGGATTGGCATATCCGAACCCTGAAGACTTCAGGCTTCTTCCTCTGAAGTGTACGCTGCGACTGATGCAGTACACTCATAGGGAGATAGCTCAGGGATAGATCTCGGGGCCGACACAAAAGATCCCACTGGGTCGAAGTGTCGCCGGTCTACACTGATTGGCCCCCGAAATAAGATAAGATACCTATTGATAAAAAATAAAAGAAAACATATACTTAGGTACAACATTTAATAACCAAAACATTAGAAATTACTGTCGCGAAAGAAGTCAAATCACAAATTATCACAATAAGACTATTTGACACCGTTTAGGCAATGTAATAAAATAATAGTTTTTAATTTAATTCATTAATTCATATAAGTTATTAATTTAATTTTGCGCTATTAATCGTAATTTTTATTTTTTGCTTTACTTAATATGTACTCGACAACAGCCATGAATAATTAAAAACTTATCGAAACAGTATAAAAGAAAAGATGATCTATCTTTTACTTTATACTGTTTCGATAAGTTTAGAGATACTGCCATAAATTACAATTTTTAATAAAAGATCAATATTTCTTTTTTAATCCACAGACACCACTGCCCGTCTTTTAAATAGTGATGTGCCTAATTCTTGCCTTAAAAACCATAAGGGCGTTTAAATCGGTAGATAGGTATTTAATCTATGGCAAAAAGTTAATTTGAGCCGCGGTTTACGCCGATGATACAAAATAATAACGTAATAGGTACAATCTCTGATGTCATTACATTACGTATAAACACACCATTTGTATAATTAATAAATGTTCCTTTTTGTCCTTAGGATAAAATAATAACAATATAATATCGAAATAATGTAATCATAACAATATAAAATGACGTACTTCGGTTATTCCATATTGTTTAACATGACAGGAAACAAAAATAAACTTTTATGGTACATTGGTTTTTATAAAGATCTCAACATTGACTTCATTGACATCTGGTTACCTATATGATAATAATAAGGAAAATCATAACAAGCTCTAAATCCAAAATAAACTGATAACTTTTAAACAGCTGGGCAGCCTTTGATCAAACACAGCTTAGAACCGTGCCGATTAATCTTACTTTCAATACAAACGACATTGGTCCATCCGTTTGTGAGCTAAAGAACCACAGACACACTGACATAAGCGTTAAACTTACATATTTTTACATTAGATCCTTCCTTTTTCAACTATACTTCTATGCTGTACAAATTTCATGATCTTAAGGCAAGCGTTTCAATTGTCAGACTGTGAATGATAATAATGATGACACTAATTACGTACATCTACGTATGTATATTAAGAAAAAGTTTTATCTAAACTTAATGCTTATTCAGGTTAATTAAACATTAAAGTTATTTTTATTTGTAAAAGTCTATACTCTATAGGCAGCTGCATAAAGATATTTTTATTCTATAGACATAGGTGCAATATATAGACATAGGTGCAATATATAGATATAGAGAGAGGTTTTAGGATGAATATAATATCGATCACAGTTTTTTTTTATTTATTTTTTACAAAGTCGTCTTTTGGCTTCCTCACTGGCTTTATTAAGTAAAGCGAATTGCTTCTCTTCAGAGCCCACTTATTGTGATATATGTATACTACATACTCGTACATATGTATACTCCCTATACAAATCCATTTATATCAATTGGAATGAATATATTTTGACTATTACTCTAAAAGCATTTTTGTCAATACCGAAAATTACTTATCGTAGACTCGAGGTCGGTAAATTCGGTTATAATATTTTAACAAGGATACATTCGATACATTCGACTAAATACTCTAAAATATCATGATTATAGGTAGCCAGGTAAGTCCGAGTCAGCACGTAGACAAATTGTTTGCCTGGTAGTGGTAGAGTATAATAAGCTCACCCCTAATTACAGGATAACTAATTTAGATCGTAACAGAAAACATATATGATACTTCTCTGCCTATCCATGAGTACCTAATATACAATCGTGATGATATGTGCAATTAAGACACACGCCATACTGAAGTTAAAAACATTAAAAACAATTGTATTAAAATTATAATTGAATGAAATGAGAGATTCTTTCATCACAGCAATATCAAAGTCTACCACCTACTAAATGATTTATTGTATGTTTACTTCCCGTTTGCTAAAATAGCTATGCATCATTATTTGATTTTGCCATCCAAGTACCTCTATCCTCCGTACTTGAGGTTCGATCTCGACCGAGTCTCCTTGACATTTTGCACTACAGTATCTATTTCGGATCTAGGTTATCACACATTAGATTGCTCTGGATATCGGACCTTCGCCTACTCTGCTGATAACTTTGTCTTGTAGCTTTTCAAGTAAGTTTCTGTCACCTGTGACGTGTATTAATTAGTGACCACTCTAACACACCGCACTCCTAATAAACTGATTATTTTGTATTAAGCAAATTTAGACTCTGTTGCAATTACTTAACATAAATATAATTTATAATATAAAGTCATGCAATTACAGTTGAAATTGCCTATCTACCAAATTTCGAGCTGAGTCGCTGTTTCTTGCGACATATTTTTATTATAACCTCTAACTGCATCATTTGGATTGTCAACATTAAATTAAAGAAGGCAGGTTATCGACTTAAAATTATTTGTTGATGATAATGTATTTAAAGTATTGATGGCACGGATGGCGTGGTGGTTTAAGTGGTTGCCTCGCCATTCCCGAATTCGATCCCTACACGGGACAAAAGTTTGTGTGTTCCACAAATAGTTGTTCCGAGTCTGGGTGTGCTGTGTGTCCGTTGTTTGAATGTTTGTAAAGTCCCCCGCGATACAGGAATTATTCCTGGTGCGGGAGTTGTCTATTTTAACAATAAATAGTGTACCCCTCACATCAATTCTCTTCTTTTCAATAAATTGCAACTATTAACAAAACCTTACCTCGCAACTAATTAAATTAAGGAAAATACAGCGAATGAACCAAAACAGGTCAGTCAACACATTTCACATTTTTGTCGATACCAGCCGCATGTACAAGAATGGCACCTACGAGTATGACTAATACGTGCTTCATAGAAATTATCCAGTCATAATGTCACGCATGCTTTGAGTAAATAAATAAAAGAAAGTGCTGAACTATCGATTGAATATTCGTTAACCATATTGTAAAGGCACAAACGATCCAATCTCTAATTTAAAGATATAGTTAATAGCCGTAAAGCTGCGAGTCTAATCTCGTTACATTATATACCGTGCATTATGTTTGTTTATTTTCTCATATATCTTACAATGTTTACGGATAAATATAAAACTGTGGGGGCTGACATAGCAAAACGGCGGGACGCTCGTGAACGCGTCCACACAAGGCAGTCCCTCACGAACACACTTACTAACACGACGTGTATCTTTTGTGAATTATCGTAATATACGTGTATGGACAAAGTCATCTATTATTTCGCTCCCGACGCATCACCCTGTTACATACAAAAATACCAATATATATATAGGGACTCAACATTGGTGACCCCGACGTGATTGGTGATGTGATCGCGGACAGACGCGAATTAAGTGAGATAGTGCGTGTTACAATAAACTATTCCGTTCGTAGTGATGGCTCAACCGTCACCGGCTACCAGTATGCAGCACGTCCAGGCAAGTGAGTTAGCAGCCATAAGTGTTTCGTCGCGCATACCACAGTTTTGGACGGATATGCCCAAAATGTGGTTCGTCCAATTTGAGGCCGTGATGGGTCCCCAACACCAAAGTGACCAAGTCAAATACGATATGGTGTTGAGCAAGCTAGGCAAAGAGGAGCTGAGCCAAATAGGTGACCTTATCAATAATCCACCAGAACAGCAGCGCTACGCCACGCTTAAGAATAAGCTAATGAAAGTTTTCCAAGCTAGCGCCGAAGCTCGGTTCCACAAACTGGTATTGGAAATGGAATTGGGGCAACAGCGCCCATCTCAACTGCTCGCCAAGATGGGCGAGCTCGCAAAGAACTCAGGCGCAGCGGGAGATACTTTGAGGAATCTTTGGTTGTCTAGATTACCGGCATGGGTTCGCGCTATACTAGCCACCAATAAAGGAGATACCAAGCTGGACGATCTCGCCGAGATGGCCGACAAGATTATGGATAACTTGCGCAGCGGGGAGCTCTCTGCAGTGGAGACCCCCGTCACCACAAACGCTACAATGGCATCAGCCGCGGCAGAGGTCAACAGCGAGCTACTGATCCAGTTGAGAAACATGGCCCTCGAGCTCAAGTCACTCCGCGAGGAAGTGAGTAGCATTCGTAGTCGTCCTAGACGACGTAATGGACAGATTCGGAGATGGAATCGTTCGCGTTCTCATTCCAGGCCCCGTACGCCGCAGCGGACACCGCACAGCCCAGACTGGTTGTGTCGGTACCACTTCCGGTTCCGAGAAGCTGCAAGGCGATGTGAGACACCGTGTAACTGGGGGAAACGTGCCACGCCGGAAAACTAAAAAGGGTGCAGCCTGACGCGGTGGTAGCATGCATCGACCCCATCGAAAGCCACCGCCTGAGCGTGATGGATAACAAAACCGGTATGAATTTCCTCATTGACACAGGTGCCAATGTATCGGTGGTACCCGTTACTAAAATTAAGCTAAAAGGTTATCGTAAAAAAACTAATTATAAATTATTCGCCGCAAACGGCACAGAAATTGATACTTACGGCATTATAACATTAGAGCTTAGTTTAGGATTAAGACGTTGTTTTAAATGGCCATTTATAATATGTAATGTAAGTAAACCAATAATTGGGGCAGATTTTTTAAAGACAAACCGATTATTGGTAGACTTGCATAATAGAAAGTTAATAGATTGTGTTACGAATGTATGCTCTATAGGTACCATCGTAAGCCATAATTATCCCGTGATTAAAAGTATACAGGAAACGCATCCATTTCGTGATTTGTTGGAAGAGTTCTCGGATATTACTAAGCCAGTATCATTTAACGAATCGCCGCCCACGCATACAGTTAAACATTATATCGAGACAACAGGTTCACCTATTTTTTCTAGGCCTAGACCACTACCACCGGGTAAGTTACAAGTAGTCAGGGATGAATTTCGCTATATGCAAGAATTAGGAATATGTAGGCCTTCTAGGAGCCAGTGGGCTAGTCCGTTACATGTAGTTCAGAAAAAGGATGGTCAGATACGGCCCTGCGGTGATTACCGCCGACTCAATGCTGTTACTAAACCGGACCGATACCCGATACCGAGACTTCATGACTTTACTTACGGTTTGTCAGGTAAAACAGTGTACACTAAACTAGATATTAATAGAGCTTACCATTTTATCGAAGTTGCACCTGAGGACATCGAGAAGACGGCCATCATCACGCCGTTTGGTCTATATGAATTTCCGCGAATGACTTTTGGACTTAGGAACGCTGCACAGACCTTCCAGAGATTTATGGACAACACGGTATTAAAAGGAATCGAAAACTTCGGCAAAAGTGTAAACAACGAGTATGAGTCGTCATTATTCTGCTACATCGATGACGTCATTATCATGTCTAAAAATAGCGCTATTAACAAAGAACATGTTAGGAAAGTATTCGAAAGATTCCAAAATATCGGGTTGACCATAAATATCAGTAAGAGTTTATTTGGGGTTACAGAAGTTGAGTTTTTAGGTCACAAAGTTACTTCAGCAGGTATCAGTCCACTACCTGATAAGGTCCAAGCCATCAAGGACTACCCCAAACCGGAGACAGTGGAGCAACTCCGACGATTTTTAGGTATGGTTAACTTTTACAGATTACATCTTCCCAAAGCAGCAGAATATCATATGTACCTTAATAAGTTCTTTCATAACTCAAAGAAAAAAGATAAGACCAAAATAGAGTAGGACGCTGAAGCCGAAGCCGCGTACGAGAAGTGTAAGGTAAGCCTCCAAAGCGCCGTTACATTATCTCATCCTGTTTCTGAAGCACCGTTATCGCTAATGACAGATGCCTCTAATACCTGCGTCGGTGCAGTATTGCAGCAGAGGGTTAACAACGTTTGGCAACCACTCGGATATTTTTCGAAAAAGTTATCAGATACCCAACAAAGCTACAGTACATATGACAGAGAATTACTCGCTATATACGTGTCAATTATGTATTTTAAGGGAATGATAGAAGGCCGAGAATTAACTGTTTATACTGACCACAAACCTTTGACATTCGCTCTTTCAAAGGTAAGTTTAGCAAAAGAAACACCCAGACGCGTTAGACAATTGTTGTATATCAGCGAATATACAAGCGATATACAGCATGTCAACGGAAGCGAGAACCCGGTGGCCGACGCTTTATCGCGTGTTGAAACCATTGTTTGTCCAACGTGTATAGATTACGAGGATTTGGCAGTAGCGCAGCAAACGGATAGTCAAATTACGCAACTATTACAGAATCAAGGTACCTCGAACACTATACAGTTAAGATGAATACACGTTCCCAACGTCAGCAGAAGCGTGTATTGCAATATAGCTAATGGTGACGTCAGGCCGTATGTTCCAGAAGCATTCAGAAGAACCGCTTTCGAATCGGTTCATAATATAAGCCATCCAGGTATTAAAACGACACGCAAAATGGTAAGTAGAAGATTCTTTTGGCCAGGTATGAATAAACAAGTGGGAATGTGGGCAAAGGCATGCATACCCTGCCAAAAAAGCAAGGTAAGTCGCCATGTAGTCACAGCATTAGGTACATTCGAGCCAAGCCAGCGTTTTGATCACATACACGTGGATATTGTAGGCCCGCTGCCTACCACACGGCATAACAAAAGGTATTGCGTCACTATTATAGACCGTTGTACACATTGGCCGGAAGCGATACCTACTACAGACATTACCGCCGAAACTGTAGCGAAAGCCATCTATGAGAACTGGATATGCAGGTTCGGTTGTCCAAAAAGATTGACAAGTGATCAGGGTAGACAGTTCGAGAGCGAACTATTTGGTAATCTATTAAAGTTATTAGGAGTACAGCGGATTAGAACAACACCGTATAGGCCGCAGAGCAATGGGATGATCGAGAGATGGCACCGTTCTTTAAAAGCAGCTTTATCCGCTAGATTACGAGATAGCGAATCTTGGGACGAGCAGTTACCAACCGTTTTATTCGGTTTGCGAGCCGCTAGCAAGTGTGACACTGGCTTTAGTGCAGCCGAACTAGTGCTAGGTCAGTCATTGCGCTTACCGGGCGATTTTTATAACGAGGTGAGACCAAAGTACACTGGTGACGATTATACCTATGTCGAAAGATTGCGAGAAAACATAAGCAACCTTCGTCCCAAGTCACGAAATGCAAGCGATTTACGAAATCTATTCGTTTTCAAAGAATTAAGTAATTGTTCACACGTTTTCTTACGAAACGATGCAGTTAAAAAACCCTTACAACCCACTTACGATGGCCCCTATAGCGTCATAAGTAGGTGTAATAAAGTGTTTAAGATACAACTTCCAAATAGGCAAGTCGAAGTATCAATAGATAGACTAAAACCCGCGTTCATGTTAGCGGAATCGGCACATAGTACACCGATTATTTCTAAAGAAATTTCAAATGAATCAAATTGTAGAAGTAAGAATATTAGATTAGGCGATACGTTAGTTACTTATACCACACGGACTGGCAGATTGGTAAAGCCACCTGTGCGTTTTATAAACTAAATTCTAAGCAAATATTCTATAATACGAATATTACGTTATACAATAAAGTGTAAGCAGTGATTATATTATTCATTTTTCTTTAAGCTTTAACAGTTGTATACTGTTTTGATGTAATTAACTCTATTTTATGACTATTTTTGTAAATATGGGCTCCCCCCAGTCAAAAAACTCTGAAGTTATAATAGCACAGACTGGTGCAGGAAACCATGCCCAAGCTGAAGTGGAACGAAAAGTACAGTTTTATAGTGTAATAACTATCATTATAGTTATTGTAATCATAGTAACATGTGTATTTGTTTTCTGTCGTGAATATGGGAGAAAGATTAAGGGTAAAATGGTCGAACAAGTCATTTCTACCATTGCGGAAGGACGTGGAGCCCAGTTAGCTCGTGCAGCAGCTGCACCGAGCGTTCAATCTGCAGGTGTACAATACTAAAGACATTCGGTAAACATTATTTTATTTTATTTTTAGTTGCAGTTTTAATTTCAAATCTTATGTCTTTGATAATAAAGCTTATAATTTCAATTTTTGTCTGACAACGTGAAATTTCGTAGTGTAACGTATACAATACAATATAATTATTATGTTTCGTTTTGTTAATAATATGAAATATAATGTATTTTTGCCAACTGATACAATTCATTACCTGTTAAATTATCGTATAGAGCCCCACAAGAGAGGCACATGTTATTATGTTATTAAATAACCAATCTATTGTTATAAGTGTAGTACCTATAAGGAATATTGTGTTTCATAATGTGTAATGTTAACGTGTAACATGAGGTGTGTGTTACCTAGTGGCGAGCAATGCGCTGACGCTGCGTTTGCTCGTCACTTGCGTATGTAGCACGGTTTCTAGCTCTGTTATAATCATAATGAATGATGTATCGAAAATGATGAAACTTTTAGTAATAATTTTTTTTTTTTACATAAATTTTATTTCATAGTTTTTTTTTAAAAAAAAAGGGGGGGAGTATTGTGGGGGGTGACATAGCAAAACGGTGGGACGCTCGTGAACGCGTCCACACAAGGCAGTCCCTCACGAACACACTTACTAACACGACGTGTATCTTTTGTGAATTATCGTAATATACGTGTATGGACAAAGTCATCTATTATTTCGCTCCCGACGCATCACCCTGTTACATACAAAAATACCAATATATACGAGTATATAGGGACTCAACAAAACTATTTGTATTATAATATGTTACGCTGTAAAACTCCTCTTAATTTAAAATAGACAAAGTATATTAAGACAATGAAAAAATTAACCTATAAAACAGTGTTATTTAATCATTTTCTATATATAATATGTAGGTATAAACAAAAAATATCTATTGTCTAGTACTACCCATAGTACAAGCTCTGCTTAGTTTGGGCTAGATGGTGTTGTGTGTATGTGGTAGAATATTATTATTATGGTGGATTATAAAATATTTCAAATTTCAGCTTGAATGCTGGTGAGTGTGAACCTATTACGGACTTATGCCAAGTGGGTCGTTTCATTGAGTACTGTAGGTGTCTGTGTAGTGGATGTTAAGAATCGCCGGACTATAGAGCAAGTGTAGATGCTAACGGATTTCGGTAGTTTTATATATTAATTTTTAGGCAAGTTTAATTCTTTAAGTGATGTATGAAGTGATTTTGGAATGAGTCCTGTAGATTAAATTATGACTGGAATAATCTTAACTGTATGCCGATTGTCTTATTTCATCTGCTAATGGTATATATTTTTGAAATTTCTCTGTGTATTTTTCTAATGTTTTCAGAGTTTGGTATTGATACATCAATTAAGTATGTGCCTTTTTCTTGTTTAAGTGTAAGTGTCTGGTCTGTTATTTGTGGTTGTTTTGTCTGTTATAATGTCTCGATCCCAGTAAAGTTTGGCGTATTCGTTGTTTAGGACGTTTTTTGATTTATACTTATAATATGGCTCCGTTTTATCTTCTAGTTTATATTTTAAGGCTAAGAGGGAATGAATTTGTTTTGCAACATTATTATGTCTCTCAGTGTACTGTTCGTTCGCTAGAAAGCGGCATCCTCCTGTGATATGGTCTATTGTTTCTTGACTTGTGTTACATACCCTGCATCTGTTTGATACTACTGTAGGGTCTTTTATTATATATTTTGATAGTTTTTTGTTTTTATGATTTGGTCTTGGATTGCGTTATTATTATTACCTAGCTAAATACAATACTTGATTTTATAGATAGGTATACTATACTCGCCTAAATGTAGATTATTTGTAGGTTTTGTCAATGTATACCTATTCCTCGCCAACAGTACTTATTCCTGGATGTCCTTTTCTGTTACCCCTGCCAACGTGTATGCAAAATTTCTTGATGATTGGTTAAGTAGATAAGGCGTGAAAGCGTAACAAACAAACTCACATTCGCATCTATAATATTAGTTAGGACGTATGCCTATTCCTCGGCAGCAGTACTATTTCTAAATGACAGGTACCCTATGTCCTTTTCTTTTCCCCCGACAACGTGTATGTGAAACGGAACTGTCCACTTTGTATGGGCGTTGGAATGGACAGTCACTGAGAATAATGATTATATAATAATTTAGAAGCATTAACCAGTAGGAATTAGAAAAATAACAAAGTTTTGTGTCTAGATTTTCCTAATTCGTTTGTTGTGGTGGTTTATATAAAGGTATTTGAAATAAAAAATCATTGTTTTTATGTCTTTTTTTTATTATTCTGATTCATATGTTACTAAAATGTTATCTAGGAACTGGGCTGGTGGATTTAAATTGTTTTGATATCTTGCCCAACTCAAAAACCAAATAATTGTCATTATATGGGCGCAGCAACCTACTGTCCGCCGACCGTAGGATCGTCGTTAATTGTTTTTATGTATGAATTCTGTTCACGCTACGCCAATAATGGACAGTTCCCTTTCATGATGATCGATCGAGTAGTTTAGGCGTGAAAGCGTAACAAACAACTCACATTCACATTTAATATTAGTTAGGATTGTTAGGAAGTTATATATTATTTATATATTGTAGATAACAAGACCCATGGAAGTAAATGTGTTAATATATAAATACCACTAGTTTTAAACAATATGTTTAATACATAATTAGCTTGCCTCATTGCTATTTGACGTAGCAATGGTTTATGCGTGTTAATAACTCTTAGTTTATGTAAATCAGGTAAACCTGTCAAGGTATTCGAGTAACTGCAAGTTATTGTGCATCTAGGGGAAAGACTCCTATATCGTACCTACAACTTAATTTTGCAAGAGATTTAAAATAATAATAAAAAAGATATTGTAATTTTTTTTATAATTATATACTTTTGTTAATCAATTACAGCATGATATAAAAAATATTCAAAAGAGCTAGCCTATTTTGGTCAAATAAGGTTTTTTTTAATGTAGGTTTAGGTACGATTTAAAGACCGGTATGATAAATTGTACCACATGGTTCCTAAATCGTACTTAGGTATAAAATGTGTCTAAACTGAATGTTTTAAAGCACCAAGTGAAAAACAAACTTAACAGTCATTAATGTGTTGGTCTTCCACAAGGTTTTCTAATTTATCAAAAAAGTCCAGTACATTTTCTTTACTGAAACCCTTTGCTCTATTAATAGGGGTAGATTCCGGTTGTCTCACACTTAATTCTGGATAACGTTGTTTGAATTTGTAAAACCAGCTTTTTTCTGCCATTTGTTTTTCTCGGTTAAAGTTATGCTGTAAATTTTTTACATTTACGTACATCGGATATTGTCAAACCGAACATGCAGCTCTCCATGTGCAGGAGATGTTGGGTTAACTGCATTTCGATATTTTTCGGAAACACTGTAGTTCTTCCTTTATAAATGTATATCAGCATCGTTAGAAAATTTGTTTTGCCTCAACAAGTATCTATTTAATGTTGGCTTTGGAATATTATATCGTCTGGAGCATTAATTTAGGCCAAGTTCTTTAGACTTCAAACATTGTAATGCCTTTTCTAAATCTTCTTGTTTCCAAGAATAATATTTTCTTTTTTGTCTAGGTTCGTTCATCTACAAAACAAAATAACACGTTGTATTGATTTAAAACTATACAATATCTATGCGACCGGGGCTTTATGAACATATTTTTTAAAAGAACAACATGCAATAAAATAAACGCGTGCTCTGATAGCAGTTTGTTCAGAATCGACTACGGGATCAATTTAGGTAATTTATATCATATTAGATAAATAAAAATTAAAACAAACTAAAGATTACAAACCTTGAATCGGTACGATTTGCCAAACTACTAAAATTTTGAAATTAATCATTTTAATTTTATAACCTATAAAATTTTATATGTTAATTTTCTTTTAATATGAAGGACATTAACATAGATGCACTATTAAATAAAATAAAATAAAAAATATTGCGTTTAGTATGATTTTTTCATGTGGTACGATTTAACAGTCGGCACGATTTGTCATACTCTGCCCTAAATTGTTTGTTAGTACCTCTGCGTGATTCGGTATTGTTTAAGTTCTAATTTAATACTCAGTGTATGTAGTTAAAACACTTAAAATTAAACTCTCAAACGTCCATGACTCCTACGATGGAGTCATGAACGTTGAGTTCGTTGCGCGTCCGTGGATCGTCCGTGGACGATGATATGGAGGCGTCAAGAAAATCTTTGGTACTTTTTTCGCTATCAATCACAACAAGTTTTCTTGTCTTCCCCGTAGGGGTCACGGACGCGCAAGGAAGAATTTTTTTGTATATGTCCTTGACATTTCAAAGGATCGCGAGAAACAGCTACCTACATAGTTCTCTATAACTACCTATAAATACTATCTCGCGGTTACGAGATGCAATATATTAAATTTCGATAATGCAAACGTGTTTAATAATATTCTGGAGCACCTGGTCATAGTTTAAGAGCAGATTAATAATTGTGTTTAAACCAGTATTAACCACTTAAAGATTTATGGCTGAATGAGTTCACGTGTAGATATACTCTTCTCTCTCGATCACAATCACTGCCTCAGCCACAGTTAATTGGAAATGGCTCGGTATGCTTTCTTGTAGGTATACCTTTATTGGCCGTCATCATGGAATTCACTCTTTACACATCTAAGAACAATCTCTTTATGATTCTTTTCTTTAAGTAACAGTATTCATTCTATTTTTCCTTACTGATATTTTCTTGTATCCTATTACTTGAAATAAATTTCCTTTTTTTAAAATGCTTAGCGGTCTGGGAATAATTTCTGTGTTGCAAACAAACAAACAATTAAACAACCGACACAAAGTACACTGAGACTCAGCACAATTATTTGTGGATCACAAGAATCTGACCCTGTTACGTGATCGAACCCACAACGCAATGGCAGTGGCAGGGCGACGATTTAAAACACTACGCCTTCTACACAGTCATACTCTCCTTTGAGATACCTCATTCAGCATCAAACCATTTGTCAGATTCTTGCCAATAGATAATATAATAGTATTGTTGAGTGAGTTCGAAGTTAAGCACACACACAGTACGAAATATCGGTGTGTTGGTAAGGAAGGTCCACTGACCCAGTGACCTTCACGGCATAGGCAACCGGTTGTATTGACAGAACTGGTGCGCGCGCGCCCAAACATTACTGTCATATTAAAAAGAAAGCTCTATTCCATCCGCTTTGCCGATCGCTTACAACCAGTCCTACCAACTTACTATATTATATATGAAAATATATTAAATGGAATACTTACGAATGTAAATAAAACCATAAAATCAAAAAGCAAAATTATCTTAAAAGCCACTTTACATTTTGTCTATTTATAATTCAAGCGAAATTTTGTGGCTAAGAGCACGTACGCCCCTTGACTTTCGCCCCTTTCATAGAAAGACGGAGCCCCGCTTGGCGGAGCTCCTATTTTTGGGTGGATTTTAAGAAGAAACCTAACAAATACCTACTAGGTTGCGAACCAAGAGGGGCGAACGGGCTCGTAAATCATTTTGTTAATTTTTTTAACATAGCCTGTTGTAGGTATTAATTTATCTTAGTATTCAACTTACAACTAACTTTAATTCAAAGATAGTGTAGTAGATTTAGCCTAGGAACGATTATGTGGATCACATGTTTTTTGAGGCGGGGATCGAACAAGCAACTTTCGGCATATTAGTAACGCCAAGTTGACCATTTAAACCATTGCTCCATCCGCAAACAAAGACGTTTGAAATCGGGTTAAAAAGCTGATCTCGAGTAATGTATTGTATACTTAATTGTATATTTGTATACTTAATATTAAACTTTCCCTTTTACCCGACAATGTGTTGGCGTCGATAATAATGCTGTTTCGATGAATCGAGAGAATTCTTGCCTTCGACTGAAAATAATTTTATACGGAGCGATTAACATCTGACCTCCGTAGGTCAAAAGGATGAGATTATGATCCGAAGGTAAGACAGCTAATGAAATGATATTTATTTTATAAACGGATACGTTATTGCTAAATTATATAAAAAATAACCATTTAATATAAAAATATAGCATAAGACGTTAGACTAGGTATCAAAATATTGGAATGTTTACACAGACTCCCAATGAAAATGATTGATCACTAGCACCGTATTTACTCTATTTAAAACTGAAATCTCCTTTATGCCTAGGTATTATCGGCTTTGTGATAGAGCAACACCGTGAGCATAAAACGTTTTACAATGTTTCTCATATTAAGATTTCTTATATTCACATAACATGCTGAGCATGGCATTTGCAACATCGCCTTATAATTTGTGTCTAGTTACAATCGCAATAATATTAACGGCTAAAAGCCTTATTAATTCAAGCATAATTAATTAGAAAATAGCAGATGCAGCAGCGCAGCAGATTACAAATCGCCAAACTGCAGCATTCTTTCCAATTTACCTGTCGATACCGTATCTGTCTGCACTTGTGTCACAAATAATGACTAAATAATAAGTATGTGGTTCTTAATGTTTGAATGTAACTTAATATAGAAATAAGCTTAACAGGAAACTTTACAGATATTTCTACAATTAACTACATTGTTTGCAGATGGCTGGTGCTGCGAAAGCGAGTATACCTCGCATTTTCCTTTTAATATCCTTTGTGGTCTCGGCGCAGTCGCAGTCACTCTCTAACCCAAGTTTAAAAACAGGTATGCAGTTTTTATTGTAAGTACGTATTTACATTTTCGGCATACTTGCGAGGATCTCGACTGGTAATGAGGACTTCTTTATAGCAATGATTTTCAATTGCGTTCGTACCCGTATAAGATTATTTTTCTGTGATACTGCAAGGTTTCTGGTACTTATAGCACAGGTTATCCTAATTTAAGTACCAGCAGAACATTATAGTGTTAATATTTATCATGTACATTCATTTGGACTTTTTTCTATTTTATGTTCTATTTTGTGGCAATAGCGAAATACGACTATTTAAAAAAAAAGTGACTACTTAATAAGTGGACTAGTCTGATTATAATATAACTAACCAATTAAGCAACCAGGATATAACATTCTTTATAACAAAAACAAATTAGCTGTATTTTATATATATATGGCCAGACATCCGCAATAATAAAGTACATACTTAGTGGAAAAATTGCATACTTATATATATACCGACACTCATACTGACCGCACTCTGTCCAACCACCTCGTCAGTTAAATCAAGAGAAGGAAAATCCCGAAGAGATCCGATAATGAACTAATAGTAGTAAGGACAGTCTAATGATGATATATTTATATGACTACAGAGGAGCTTTCAACAAACCTCGGCGAAATTGAATCCAGAGAAAATGGACCAGAACTGGAATTCCGGTACCACGATCATGACCAAATGACCAGATACTTGCGGGCGGTGTCCGCAAGATACCCAGCCCTCACGGCTTTGTACTCCATCGGGAAATCAGTGCAAGGTAAGAAAGCAAACAAATTGATCAGCCTCGCATAAGACACATCATTGACAAAGCTTTCATAGAGTATCTATTTCTTATTAAAATATACAAATCCTACGCTACTACACTACAGAAACTATGAATAAAAACGTACAATAATTATAATGTGTCATATTTTCTAAGTAACAAATAACTTGACTCATTCGTTTAACATATTTCAATATCGTGTTGGGATTTACGTCAAAGCTAAAAGTCATCACATAATTGTTATGGTTAATTGCAAATCTGTATTATGGTGAAAATTGTTTTGTTTTACATTTACCTCTGTAGTAGTTAGAAGTAATATAGGAATCTTTAACGATGACGTAATGATATACCGAGTAAGAAAAAAATACCTAATTTCAACGATTCTTCCTTCCTCTCCTTTGGCGGTTTAGCTTTATACTACATTTCCTTGTCTAGGTCGAGATCTATGGGTGATGGTAGTATCAGCGTCTCCATACGAGCACATGATCGGCAAACCTGACGTGAAGTATGTGGCCAACATTCACGGAAACGAAGCTGTCGGTCGAGAACTACTACTGCAGCTCATACAGGTTAGTTGCAACCGGTGTTTAGCCACCAATTTCCTAATCGACATAACTGTCTGCACTGTTATTTATGCACCTGTTAGTGTGGACTAGCATCCTGTCAAGTGGTATAGAAAGTAAAGGCGGCATCTTGACACCCGTGCTTTTATCAGAATAATTAATAATTATGTTCACCGGTACTACTCTGTTGACTGTTATGTAAAACTGGGATGGACTCTGTATATTATCTATCGCATATCATACGTCAATTGGGTAATAATTACGACCTCGTCAAGAGTCTGTGATTAAAAAGAAACGAATAACGACATTTACTTGACATAACACATCGTTTTCTACTAAACGACATAATAAGTAGGTACTTTTCTTAAAAAGACACAATTGTTTCGCCTCTCTCTATCTAATTATCAATATTATAATGCATAAACTGTCGCATTCCTTCACGGAAAAGTGATCTCGCTTTCGCTCGTCATCGTAATTTTATATCAAACAGTAGTTATTATTGTTTTAAGTATCTCTCACTACAATGTAAGGAACTCCCCATTCTTCTACCATCCTTCGCAAAAAAGATGTTAAGCATCAGTCCTTAGTAAAGCAGTCTAATATATCTAAACGATACCTTCTGGGCCTGCCGTGTTATCGGTTACCGTTAAGAGTACTTTAGAGGGATTGAAACGTAAGTTTGACCTAATTGACGTATGTATGATGTGCGACAGATAATATCCAGAGTCTTTCGAATTTAAACATGTATAGGTAGTAAACACAAAATCAAATAGTTTTATTATTTCCAGCACCTAGTGACGTCGTATGACACGGATCCATACATCAAATGGCTGTTAGACAACACAAGAATCCATTTAATGCCCTCCATGAACCCGGACGGTTTCGCCATCTCAAAGGAAGGACAATGCGACACCACATATGGCAGGTATGAGGACATACAATATAGCTATTGTAACACAAATCATTATTATGATAACTATGACATTGCTGAACCATAATAACTAAACGTAATTTTGACGTGAGCGAAAAGTAATACACAATTATAACAAGCGAGTAACCCAAATAATCACTAGAATGAAAAGTTCAATGCAATAGAGATTGACGATAATATCGCATGTTTTGTGAGCTGTTACTTTTGGTCTATTGTTGATGTACATCGAATGTTTTGTAACAAAATTTATTTAGTAGTAACTGCAAAAACGTTATTCATTATCTCGTAACACCGAACTGACGATTTGACCATTACAGCACCAAATTTTGCAAGCATCAAAATAATTAAATACATACTTAGACATGTTTTCGTTAATAGATAAATGGTTGGGCTATTTCAGCTAAATAGCGTAAGCTCAATTTTTTTAAATCTACCAAATTGGAGGCCAGAATACTGACGTTTGGTAGGCATATTTCAGACTTCGTGCTGCTACGATTTCTCATCAGAAATCTGACCTCTTTTCCATGACCAGAAATCGAACTCAAGGCCTTACTATCGGCTCTGAGTGAAGCAAGATTATGTCCTAGGCAAAATTAAGCTGTACTTAAACAATCGTTTAACCTGTCCACAGGCATAATGCTCGTCGCTACGACTTGAACAGAAACTTTCCGGACTTCTTCAAGGCGAACACGAAACAGCCGCAACCGGAGACTGAAGCCGTCAAAGAATGGATCAGCAAGATTCAGTTCGTACTCTCCGGGTCACTACACGGCGGAGCGCTGGTTGCCTCATACCCGTTCGATAACACGCCCAGTGCCAGTAACTATCAACAGCATTTACTTCTATTGCTCTGTTACCACGGCAATTGTTGATTTCGTCACACGCATTCTGTTATGTATCAGGTTAAACGTGAGGGATAGACATGATGAACTGATTGCCTGAACAATGTGTTGATCACTTTGATGAAGTTTTTGTACATTATTAAGTTAATTAGGTAATTACGGTTATTTCAAATGGTTAATCCTTTAAACATTACTATACACAGCTTTTAAAAAATCAAGATAGTTGGATCGGCCTTTACGTAATTTTGGTGAACAACATAGAGAGATATTTATTTAACCACAACTGGTTAAAGTTCTATTATACTTTATTATTTCATGATGGAATACAGAAAAAAATTAGGACCTAAAATAGTTACTATTTAGTTACGGTCATGATACAACTATTACGTCGTATCTATATATTTTATACTATTCTAATTGTAGGAACACACAGTAAATTATTGACAGCGTTTAAACTTTAATGCATAATGATGTTCTTTTGTAATTTATGATACCATATGAATAGTATACTCTTTGAATGCATTATCATTAATATTGAATAGTGTTTCCTTCCCTTAGAAGTAAGGTTAAAAATTGTTATTCACCCTTATCCTTTAATTACACGCTAACCAGGAATATGCAGGTCATCGGTTTGGTGTTCTGGTGAAGTATCCAATACTTGAACAGTGCTTACGAAACTAGTAAGAGCATCCTAATACCATAATTAATAATATATTTTCCACCAACATGTCCGCTGAACGCAGTGTTCCAGAGCTACGCACACACGCCGTCCATAGCGCCAGACGATGACGTGTTCCGTCACTTGTCACTGGTGTACTCCAACAACCACGCTAAGATGTCACGCGGCGTGTCCTGCAAGTCTGGCTCGCCAAGGTTTGAGCAGGGCATCACCAACGGCGCGGCTTGGTATCCTCTCACAGGTACAGCATCCACAAAAAGTATTGATTAGTTCGTATAAACTATTTTGTACGCGCGATTGTACCTCAGTTTCCAATGTAAAAGGTGTCTTGGTTTAATAACAACATTGAGAGAGTAATAAAGCTACAGCGTACAAATAAAATACTTTTATGGTCGTAGTTTAGGTACCTATATTATTAACAATACTATTACATGTATTCTCAAAGACAATAAAATACTAATGGAAAAGATGCAAAAAGCACTTAGTGCATTCCACAGTAGCATTATCAATATAAAAATATAATAAACTTATTAGAGAACTCATCATAGATCTATGAATTCTTGAACCTCTAGCTATGAAAAATCATACCTTATACTACCTAAACTATTTAACTGAATAAGTACTACCCAAAATGCTTATCACAATATCTAAACACGTGATGTATAAGCTAAGTCTATAGGTACTTGAAATCGTATTTACCTACATTGTCATAAACAGTACTTAACTAATGCATTCAATGAATCGTTTTGAAGGACTAAATACTATTTATTTCCGGGTAATAAGTCCTTTTTTACAATTATTATTACGTCGCAAATTAGATATGCGACTTAGTAACGACCAGAAAATTACTGTTATTTGTGCAATTTAAGTAATTACGGTTAAATTACAGGTGGCATGCAAGATTACAACTACCTGTGGCACGGATGCATGGAAGTCACACTGGAGATATCTTGTTGCAAGTTCCCGCCCGCACATGAGTTAGCCAAATACTGGCAAGATAACAAACAGGTAAACACTAATTATATAGGTATTATTCATACGTAATCCGTCCATAAAATTTGATCAATTCTTTGGCCCTACCTAAATTAGTACATAAACATAATCCATCAATTTTTAATTGATAATAGCATAATTGCACTAAACGTCAGTAATAAATCGTAATTACTGATTGACATAAATCATGTCATTATGAAAACAGCGTGAGATGATTGAAATGATTGATTGTCATTTAATACAATTAATAATAATTATACTCGTAATAGAAGTTCAATGTCTTGCAATACCTATCTAGATACATTTTGACAAGCAATAAAAAATACATACAATGTTTGTTATTGTCGAATAGTAAGTACCTATAGAGATAACAATTTCAAATAATCTATATAAAAAATTACTTACCACAAATAGGAATATAACTTTTAATCTTCCGCGTTGCATTATGTAGGTAGGTACATATGTATAATATGTACGTAATGGGTAATGCATAATGTTTACCTTTTATATGAATAGCACTGTATTGCATACGAAATAAGACAAAGACAAAGACAAAGACATTTATTTTTGTAAAAACATGAGTAGGTATGACATATTATGTACATGGTGGTTTGCTAAAGGAATGTTCATGCATGTTTTGCCAAGTACGGCGTACAAAATAACACTGGTAGAATATAGATTACTATCAGAATCAAATAATAAATTGAAAAATAACCCAATAATAATATCAAAAAAGGAATAATAATTAATATCAAAAAAACATATGAATTTAAAAAATATAAGTATGTCAAAAAGCAAAATAATAACTGGAAATTATGTCAAAACAAAATAATAATTAGTACTTTATCATGTCAAATATAAAAAATAAGAAACAGTTTCTATTAATTCTATCATGTCATAATAATAAGAAGTAATATATTATTACTTAAACAATATCATTCAAAAATTCTGTTAAGCTGTAATAACACTTCAATATAAGATATTTTTTTTAATGTATTTTAAATTGGGAAACAGGGCATTGTTTGATTATTTTTGGTATTCTATTATGGTATTGGTATTCTGGTGGAGTTACGCGTTGACTAAAAAACATTATTTTTGTTTTTACCAGATTAATTTTTAAATTGTTATTATTTAGCCATTTAATTATTGATTCAAGTGTGTTATTGATATCATTTTCATATTTATCATTATTATTATTATTTGTGTGTATGACGACCGTGCTATCATCAGCAAAAAGAGACATTGGATAATTAGTTATTGTAGGCAAATCATTTATGTACATTATGAAGAGTAAAGGGCCCAATACACTCCCTTGTGGGACACCACATGTAACTATATGTTTGTCAGATTCATATGTTTCTTCAGATTTAGTCTTAAAATTTATTTTAGTAATTTTTGTGTATTGTTTACGGTCTTTTAGATAGTTTTCAATAAGCCTCAATACATTGCCTCTAATGCCGTATGCTTCCAATTTACTCAGCAAGATATCGTGTTTAACATAATCGAAGGCTTGCGTCATATCGCATAACACGGCACACACTGGATTCTTTTTATCCATATGATTCATTATTTCACCAAGGAAGTCGAATGCAGCCATATTTATAGTTTTATTTCCACGGAAACCTTTTTGGCAATCAGTGAGAATATTAAATTTTTCTACATAATCATACAATTGTGAATATATATACTTTTCGAATATTTTAGATAGTATTGAACTAAGCACTATGGGTCTATAACAGTCCATGTTTTGTTTGTTATCTTTTTTAAATAATGGCTTGACAATGGAGATTTTCAAATTGTTTGGGTATAAACCTGTATCTATACAAATATTTAAAATATAACTAAGGTGGGCACAAATGTGATACCCAACATATTTTATGATTTTTGTTGAAATTCCGTCGTGTCCAACACTTAAAGTATTATTAAGCGATCTAATGATTTTTAAGATGTCGTAAGGTGTGCTAGGGGCCATAAACATAGACCCACTCGACTTAACAATTTTAGCGGTTACCTGTTTACCAGAACCTGATATTGGTTTAATTTTTTCTATAAAATAATTGTTAAATGCATTTGCAATCTTCTGTGGACTAGTTATGGTTTTATCCTTTACCCTTATAGACTGAATCAAATCCTTTGGTATGTTTGTTTTCGATTCATTTATAATAGCCCAGGTTGCTTTTGTTTTATTTGATGAAGTTTTTATTTTATAACTATTTTGTGCACGTTGTGTTAGTTGAATTATTCTTTTGTATAAATTAGCATATTTTTTTAATTTTATTTTATTTACGTCATTACGATTTAGTCTATAATTCCACATTAGTTTTCGTTTATGTTTGCTACAACGTTGTATACCGCGTGATAACCATCGCGGTCTACTTTTGGGCCGAACAATAATTATTTTAAAAGGAAAACATAGATTGTACATGAGCATAAAAGTCTCCATGAATGTATCGTAAGCAACGTTAGCGTTATTGGTATTATACATTTCAGAGAAAGAAATGCTACGTAAACAATCTTTAAATTTTTTCATGTTTTCGTTGTTATAATCACGTCTTATTATTTTCCAGTGGTTTATCAAAAAAGTTTTATTTACTGGAACATTTAATGTTTGTGCCGTATGGTCTGATAGTCCGAAGTCAATTATATCAGATTTACATTTTCTACCAAAATTATGTGCAAAATTATCTATACATGTGCCGCTTGCACATCGCGTTGGCTGATTGAATTCTAATTTTAGGTTGAAATTTAAGAGCAAGCTTTCGAATTCAATTGAAGTGTTATCACGCCTACGAGCGTCAATGTTGTAATCACCTGCAATATCAATTTTGCTCTTTAGGTGCTTTTTATTTAATAAATGCAATAATTTCTCAAATTGTTCAAAAAATACAGTTAAATTATTATACTTTGGCACTCTATATACGCAGACAATAATTGTTTTATGCTTAGTCAATTCAATGCCACAGCATTCGAATATCCCATGTAAGGATAGGCTTGATATATCAAGTAATTCGTTATACTGGTGACCTTTCTTTACAAGAATACAAGTGCCTCCCCTTTTACTGCCCTTCCTAGAATAGCAAGCAGCCAAGGTGTAATTAGGAACAAATAATAACCGTTCCTGACCTGCCATCATGAAATATTCCGAGATACATACTATATCGGGTTCTGATCCCTTTTGTGCTACTTCATTTAGAGAAACAAGAAGCTCATTGCTCTTGTTCAACAAGCCTGCTATATTCTGATGAAATATATTGAGATGTTTACAATAGAAAAAACTGCTCATTTGTATATTGCCGTTCAATATCCTCGGCTTGGTTGTATTTAAGGGACACTGGACGACTTTCATAAACGTATCTCATTAGTTCAGCGATATCTTCTATGATTATTTGCAAGCCGTAATTATTGATGGTTCCTGTCTTTTGTCTGAACATGTTGTAATCACATCTTAGGTTCTTGTTCGAGTCAACAAAATAAGCATGCTCGTATGTCAAAATGTCATGGTAGAGTAAGTTGTTGAAATGTTCTACTCTGGAGTTATACATTGTCGCATCTGCTTTATATTTATACGTAGGCATGCAAAGTATGACATTCGTATGCTGAAGTTCCTTAAGAGATTCTCTTATGGTGAGAATAAGTTTCGAATGATCTTTAGTTGAAATAAAATCGGTTTCTCCAATAAAAAATATGCAGAAGTCATCTAGAGTAAAGTTTTCTAGTTCGGGTTTTAAATTTTTCATCACGTAGTTTATGCCTGCGTATGGTGTTAAGTAATGGCATATTTTAGAATGCGTAAAATTTTTTTCTGATATTTTATATATTCTATTATATTTATTTTCACTGATAATACATATCTTTCTAGGTGTTATTTCTTCTGTTTTTGTTTTGAAGTTAACTATAACAGCTTCTTCTATAGGGTTTTTATCTATGGTTATTTCAGTTGAGTTTATGATTGTTTGCGTGCACCTATTAATAGTTTTCCAGTTTTAGTTGTATGATCTGTCTGTGTTTGCTTGTCCTTTGCCAATTCTTTCCTTTTTGGTGATGATAGTTTGTGCTTTAATGACTTTATAGGACTGTTGGTTATTTTTTTGTAAAGTTCATTTTTCTTCAATAGCTCCTCGTTCGACTGCTTTAGTTTGCTATTTTCTAAACTAAGTAATTCTATTTCTTCTTCGGCACTACTTAGTTGGATAGTAAGCGTTTCAACTTGCGATTTTAGTTTATTGATTAAATCCTGATCATAATTGTCAGCACTCATATCAGGGAGGCTGTTAGAAGTATCGTCCATTGTTTGTTGTAATATTTCACTGTCATATTGACTGACATTACTCTGCGTGTCAGATTTTGTACGATTACGTCTAAACGTAATATTCTCTAAGAAATTCATGATTATATATTTTTTATTTTTAAATTTATATTAATTTATACTTGTATATTTCTTTATATTTTTGTAGATATAATCACAAAATTTAACCTTCAGCATAAAATAATAAAAAGCAAAAAGCATAAAAATTCCAAAAAGTTACATTCCAGTCAGATTCGAACTCGGTCCCCGCGGATGAGTGTCATGCCTTATCTAACTTGACTAAGCGTTCTGTTACAGTTTGTGTTGAAATAAAGCATAGGGTTGTAGTTGAAACATTTATAAGCGAATAATTTCTCATGCTATGACTCATTCAATAGGAATTTTTTCTTCGATTTTGCTAGTCACTTTATGGGTGTAATACTTCACTTTTTTGGTTTAAATTGTTAATTGAATAATTTCAATGTTTTTATATTTGATTGTTAATTGTTTATTCACTTTATAGTTAGTTTGTATTATTGTCACTGTTAATTCACTTTATTACTGTCTCTGATTTATTTCACTCCAATGATTTTGCACTTTGTAATATTTTCAAAAGTACGTGGATTATACTTAAGATAACATTGTCACTTATGATTTAGACGATTTACCACATATTTAATGACAGATAATGACCATTTAGCAACTTATACTATTTTTAAAACTAAAATAAATACGGAGCACTTTATATTAGAACTTTACTGGATGGTGGCGCCATCTATTCGGTAGATGTGTTTGTTGTCATTTTTTACGTTCTTATCACTACGAGATTAAAGGTATACCTGCACATAATCTATTGAGCAGATATTATAATAAATGAGGTCACTTCTTGAAAATTTACTAAATAGGTATCTACTATTTAAAATTAGACATTTATTTGTCGAAAATAAGTAACTAATGCTGCTGCGATAAAGAGCAGCAGTGACGGTGTGCTGGTGCCGGCGGAGTTCCACGGCTCAGCTGGGTACATGATTCCAATTACTGCACAAGCGACGCGCGCGCCCGCGTTGCCCGTCGTCAGCGAGTCCGCATGACCTCCCAAGCCCAGGTCATCCTCCTGCGCGTGCAAAACTAAAGTGCGTCCAACAATATTGTTCCGGCCTCGCAGAGTCAGCATGTGATCTACAATATCTATCTTAGAATCACCAGTAATATTAAACTCAATATTACCCAAGTCGCCAACGTGACGCACTTTATGATCTCTGCCGCCATGGTTAGTACTTTCAGGATTGAAGTGACCGCCCGAAGTGTCGCAAGTCAATATGTTTCCTAATTCGTGCACATGAAATCCATATTTTCCTTCAGGCAGGCCAGCTACATGCCCAGTGATATGGAGTCCATAATCTGTTTCAGTAAACACTATAGTACCGGTAATAGATTGATCTCCTTCAATGCTGTTGCGTGGAGTCAGGATAGCTGTAGCTCTTCTTGCTTCTTCGTAGGCATTAACCGATAACAAAGTGGCCAAGAAAAAACAACAATGCACGAGTATGGACATTTTTAGACGAATAACAGTACATTCACTATTAGAATCGAAGACTAAATGTAAAAGCCGCTACGTTGCTCAATTTAAAGCATGTACCACGATAACAAAGATAAGATATGGGTATTATAAATAATAAGGCAATGATTGAGTGTTGGTTTATTATTATATTATATATATTCTTGGTGAGATTTTAAGGAGTGCCTATAATAATGAAGGTCGTAGAAGGTTTTTACACGAAACAATCACAGAAATGGAGTCGCCCTGGATAAGGCAGCTAGACAGTATTCTTGCATCTCAAGATGTAGAGCTCGGCAGTAACTCCTTTTAAACTTAGAATATCCTTGCCGGAAAGAACATCATGTAGCTAAAGGCAAATAGAAACACCAATGATTTATGTTCGGGTACTTTGAAATAACTACACTGGAACATTGAGACAACTACCATCTTAGTCTCCCCGTGACCATGGCTGCTGAAAAGCAACCGAAACCTAAAATTAAATTAAATCTAAATAGTTTTAATAATAATTTAATTAGCTTAAAACTTTGTAATGTTTAATAGTAGTAGTAGTGTAACAGTTTTCAAAATTATGTAATAAAGTGTCAAATAAACAATGCGATAAAATCCGTATATATATATAGTTTAATTTCAATGAATAATATTCGCGTAAACAGAAGACGATATTATCATGTAGTTAGATACGATCGCGTCCAAATACCTTACTTTGTTTAGTATCTATTTCTGCGGGGAGTGTTATTACCAGAAATCCACAAGGAAACATTGTCCTGTCAGCAGGCTATTCAGTAGGTAGGTGAAACCCCGAGGCTAGCAACGATCAAGAAACGATATAAATATTCACTAAAGACACTAAAATAACATTTATTTTATATTTTCAATTAACAGAATTGTAGCAGGTATACTCAACAAATTTATTGTCAAGCTATTATAATTTCTGCAATTACACTACCAAAGATCTACCTGCCCGCCCGCAGATTACTGGTCTCTGAAACTTTGCAACCATTCGTTGCAAAGTTTCAAAGACCAGTAATCTTAACGGTACAAGATGGTTTAATAATCTACATAATTATGCACGCGATCGCCATATGGCACATATTAATTTATCATTATAATCATCATACATATTCCAATTAATTGAATCGATTAAATAATAAGTCATTATTTTCTTTTATTTTCTTAAATAGGCGCAGTCAAAAAATTGTATTCCATTGAGATCACATATTTTTTGTAGAATCTATCCAAACTATGTCACCCTACGATCTTGTAACGACGACTATACACAACTAATATTCTCCCTGGAAACCCCGCCGCGTTACATGCCCCTACGCTACTCGTTAGAGTAGTTAGTATTACGCAGGTACTTAAAATTGTCTAAACCTACTTTCAAACAACTTAATAAACACAATTTTATCTTATCTTCCTCTTAACATTTAAATTATGCATATCAATTGCATGCGAATGTTTTCTATCCGTCATCCCATCGACAAACACTAATCCATACCAAAAACCGCATATTTCGAACTTTATGCATGAAATATTTTATTATCCGCAGTCTCTCATAAAATACTTGGCTGAGGCTCACCGCGGCGCGCATGGTTTCGTGATGGACGAGAACGGCAACCCAGTAGAGCGAGCTGCCGTCAAAGTAAAGGGCCGTGACGTTGCTTATCACACCACTAAGTACGGAGAGTTCTGGCGCATACTGCTGCCGGGCACCTACAGGATTGATGTGAGTACTTTAGAGTCACACTGAGACTGTGTTAACAAAACTGGATTCAACAGAATATGTTTTGGCACTCAAGACAAGACGAGAGTTGGGCGATCGTCGGCAGTACGCTTGAATATTACAAGAAATGTTATGTAATAGTAGATAAAACTCATCTGATTATGTATATAGAAAACAATTTATGTATTTTTATTATTATACCGTTCACAGGTATCCGCAGAAGGATATCTCCCACAAGAAGTAGAGTTTATTGTCATAGAGAGTCATCCTACACTCTTAAACGTAACTCTACATTCAGCAAAAGTGAGTATGCTATACATGCTAATAGTGATTACAAGTAATCTTGTAGATAGATAAGCACCAATCTTGTACATATCTTATGACATAAGAAATACATAGGTGAGCATTTGAGTCATTGAAGCATTCACTTGTGACAGAACACCAAATGAATGTTATAAGCACAAATGTAGCGAAGGTAAACTTTGACCTATAAATGCCTACACTACTTTAATTCTACAGATTGCACTGCACTCTTCTAATCATGGCATTAATAAGTACCTAGGTACAAACTAAGTATCTACTTATTAGTTCCATCCTTCTAGTACCTACCTTGTTACAACTACTACTTCTAGTACCTTCTAGTAACAATACCTACACAAAATCTCGTGTAGCAATCGACATTTGAAAGGCTTGCATGCATATACTAACACGAATGAATGCTATCATTTTTGATCTTACAATATCTTGAATCTTCTCTCTTCTCTCTTAGCCTTTATTATTCCCAAGTCACTTGGGGTCGGCTTTTCTGGTCTAACCGGATTTGACTGGATATCAGTTTTTACACGGAGCGGCTGCCACCTGACCTCCGCAACCCGAAGGCTAACGATACCCTAAGGCTAGACCAGTGTCAGAATATTAGAGGGTTCTGACTTTCCCAATAACGACTGCCATAGATGTTCATGGCAGCCGGGACCGACGGCTTAACGTGCTCTCCGAGGCACGGAGCAGGCGATAATTGTCAATCAATACGCACATTATTTCGAAAAGTCATATAACTCCCGAAAGTCAGAGGTGTGCGACGTGGGTTCGAACCCGAGACCCTCTGCATTGCAGTCTGTTGGTCTCCCCACTGAGCTATCGCTGCTCTCAATATCGCTTACAATATCTTGAATACGTACCTAAATGATAATATCGATCATGTAAATAACGATGGTCGCGAATTAAATAAGGATTGCAATTCAAGTGTCGACATTTCGACGATCTGTAAATAGCTACCTATGCACTAAATACTATTTTAGATGTAAATATTATGTTGGTGGTGTGGTTACAATAAGTGTTTGTGGATCCCTAGGGTTACGAACCGAAGAGGGCAGGTGGGAAGACGTCAAGCACTGTGAAGCTTCCTACGACGACAACGACCACTGCCGCCACGATTCGTGAAGGAAGCATTATGTTCCCTGAAGACTGATCCCGACCTACTCGACTCTAACATATACATACATGAAAACTCCGCTTAGTATAAGTAGTATTTTTCTTAGATATACGTGCTCAATGCTCATAGTACCTAACGAACTAAAGACAAAGCGGAGCTTTTCATTCGAATATCCGAAGTACCTGTAGACAAGTAGTGATATTTTGTATAGTGGTGTGTTCGTTGTGTATTATAAACTTGCCTGCTTACTAGTATGTTCTAATATTCCAATTTAGTATATTCCTAAGAACAAATAGTTGTATTATATTCTGTGGAAAAAGTCGATACCTACCTACTTATTAACACTGGTTATGTCCGTATATCCTCGCCCGTATTCCCTTCTGCCGTATCATATTGTGTCCAAAACTGATTTATTTTTATGGTGAAGGTGAGTAAGATGTATATAATTAATTTTTAAATAACTTTACGTTCCTAATCTAATGATTAGGGTTAATTCAATAATAAAACTAGATAAGTGCAATCCAATAACCTAACTGTAAACAAATATACCTAATAATCGCTTGATAAATCTGTTTAAGGCCGTTTAAGGTAATATAGATTCAATGACGCTTGAATTAATTGGTTTTATTCAAAGATCTGGGAACTTACTACTGTCTCTTAAAGTACTTATTGTAATTGCATTTGCCAAAACGAGACTGGGCGTGACAGAGTCTGTAGTTGTGTACCGTTCTTACACATGCAGTAACAATGTTTTAAGAGATAGGAGTACGGCTCCTGATAAACGAAGTTATTCAAAAATGACACAAGTGTTGAATGTTTCAGCGTATTGACGGTGGTCCGTACTACCGGCCGGTAGCGTTGCCCCCGCGCCCGCCCGCCTCGCCTCCCTCCTCGCCCGGCATCTTCGCCTCGCTGACCAGCTCCTTCAACAGCATCGTCTCAAATATCTTCGGATAAACGTACATACATAACACTTAGTACCTGTACTGCCGCTATATAACTCACTACAAAACGATTCGGGCAGCTGACTAGAGGGGTAGATACACAAAAGAAGATCAGTATTCCCTCATCAGCTGACAAATCAGATCGTGTGTAGCAAGTTCAGAACTATTTATAGGCAACTTATTTAAATATGTACATATTGATACCAAAACTTAGCAAATCACATAGGCGATCCAAATAGACAGGGTTTTAAAGATTCTTACATTATTATAGGATTTAACCACTGCCGAGATTAGTGTATAGTGTATAGACTTGCATTTATAATTATAAAATAATAATAAAATTGTGCGCATGAATACTCATGATATACGTAAAGATTATTTAAATTAAATTTGTTTCTGTAATGTTTGAAGCTCTCGTAATGTAGACTTTTAAAAAAGGGATATTAATAGTTTCTAAGTTTGTAAATATACTTAGATTATTGTTAAGGTTAGTTCTAGGTATTTAATTTAAAATAAAAAGTAGATAATTTATTATACCTACCTAGTTTTATTTTTGATAAATAATACGTAGGTATCTATTTATTAGCAGGAAATTAAAAAAAGGTGATCATCTGTTTTGGACTGTGTACCTTCTCCGTCGTTAACATGCCAAATTACTTTTACGTAAACATACGTCAAGTTTCGAAGAAAACTAATATGCAGCTAATGATTTAATAGGAGATTCGAGCCGCCGACTTCATTGTAGGGTCTATAATACAGTCGACTGCTGACTCCCCTTTACTGTCCATTCTCAGTAACAGCAAGGAGAGTGTGCTTTAAGGGTATCCTGGCACACCACAAAGCTATGGTCCCCGTAAGCATTGCCGAAACCAGAATACACAGAATTTTCTTGCATTGCCGCTCACATGTAATGCATTATCTTTATCATTGACAATGAGGAAGTGATTGCCATTTCACTTCATCTCAAAAACCTTCGAGTAAGACTGGTACAATAACGTTACTGGCAGGTTAGGTCCATCGTCGCGGTGGTCGTTATAAATCTCATGATTCACCCACCTTAAAGGCTGAGAGAATAGTGAAGTGAAACTCTCATAAAATATAGAGATTATTTTCAAATTTTGATCTAGGTTTTTACTCCGTATATAATAATATCAGCCCTGTATTAAACTGTCCCACTGTTGGGCACGGGCCTCTTCTCACTGTGAGAAGGGTAAGGCCATAGTCCACCACGCTGGCCCAGTGCGGGTTGGCAGACTTCACATATCTTCGAGAACATTATGGAGAACTCTCAGACATGCAGGTTTCCTCACGATGTTTTCCTTCACCGTTAAAGCAAGCGATAATTAACTATTTAATACGCATATAACTTTGAAAGGTCAGAGATGCGCGCCTTGGGTTCGAACTCGAGACCTCTGCGAGGCAGTCCAACGGTTTCCTACTAGGTATAAATATACACATAATATTTTAAGTATTTAAAATAAAAATAAGATTATTTATTATATTTGTTTTATTAACATCATGGTTTACAAAATCTTAATAAAAAATTTATACACAACATCATCACACATCAGGTTAAACTTAAAACCAGCTTTAACATATTTGTAATATAATCCTTTTTCTTGGCGTTTGGCGTTAAAATAAACGTTAAAGTTTCTATTGCTATAACTCCTATATATCAAAATGTATTCAGCCTACAGGCAAAATCGTATGCATTTTTTATGTCTCTAGATACTTACAAAAGTTACAAACATCATACATGTACTTATTTTTTTAAATACAACTTTTCTGTCCAGAGTAGAGACAATCCTAACTTTAGCAATAGTAATTCTTGATTGCCGCCATATTAAATAGAACAGAAAACAAATATATTTTCAAAAATGGAATAATCTGGGTTTATTTTTATGACAATGGCTTTGAATGTTCGTGACTTATTTTGGATAAAAAACAACGTTATATCAGTCGTTTACTGTGATGAGGTATTAGTAGAATCGGCGAGGTCCATTTTGACGTTATCCCTGGCTACTTGGAAGGCGGCGATGAGCGCGGCCAGTTCGATGCGTTCACTGCACCCGGTAGACAGTCGCGCCTCTGCATCCGCCATCTTGATCAACAACGACACCAACACGTCTGGCGGGAGTTTCACTGTAAACGAGACAACACATATATACAAAATGGTTGTTACTAATACTGTGATGTTTGTCTAATTGAAAATGACATTTCAAATGAACAATTTATGTAAGCAGTTTGGTAAATGTTCAATGTGAAGTAATATATTTAAAATTATTTACTTGAAATTATTAAGCTATCTATCTATATTTTTCTTTTTATGTTTCTCGTCAAAATGACCACACTCCGCCTGATGGTAAGCAATCATGTGGTCTAAGAGCAGTGGCCTCCACACCGTCCTCATAGCACCTGAGGCGATGTTGAAGTCTCTACTTTGACGGCCTGAGAAGGTGCTTTTCCACGCCCCGTTTAAAGGACCCAGGATTGAAGGAAGAAGAAAATACGCGCCTTGACAGAGAATTTCATGCCTTGATCGTTCGGCAGAGGTATGAGGATCCAAACCTGTTGGTGCGCGCTCTAATCGACTTTGCACGCGTTGTTCTGGGTAGGAAAGGGGAGGGCGGGTTAAGGTGGAATAACTCTTCAGAGCACTCCCCGTGGTATATTCTGTAGAAACATGCCAATGAGGCAATGTCCCTACGGAGCTGCAGAGGTTCTAGTGAACACGTGACCTCTGGATCTCCAATGATACGGAGAGTTCGTTGCTGTAACCTGTTGAGAGCGTCCAACAAGCACTGCGCGGAACCATTCCAAAGATGAGACCAGTACTACACGCAAGGGTGCACTTGCGCCTTATACAATAGGCACAGCTGGCCAGGCGTGAAGAACTGCTTACACTGTTCAAAACTCCCGAGTTTTCGCGTAGCTTGCCTAATGACTCTCGATGTAGGTTTTGGGATTACGGGAGCGGCAAAGATCCATACCTAAGATAGAGAAGCTGTCACGTATCACCAGTGGAGTGATCTGCAAAGAAGGGAGAGAAAGGAAGAAAGATTTTTTTGTTGAGAACGCGCATGCCTGGGTCTTCTTGGCTTTGAAATGGACCAAGTTCTTAGTACCCCATTTAGAGAAGCAGGTCCAGGGTCCGGTCAGTTCAACGACAAGATCCTGCCTTTTCCCCTTAACCTCAGCCTGTTTGGCCCTAGGATGTTCGAGATATCGCCCACGCACGGTACTGTCGTCCGCATAACAATGTATGTTGCCAAGATTCAACATATCATTGATATGCAGACGAAAGAGCGCAGGGGATAAGACGGACCCTTGAGGCACGGTAGTAGTAGTAGGCAGTCTGGTAGAAGTTGGACTGCACGGCTTTAGCAAGGCGCCAATAGCTACGGCTGCTCGTGCCTCGTAGGATGCGCCATGAGTTCCTGACCGAACCGTGCGACGCGCTAGGTATTCGGTCTTAAGTATGCCGTCTTGCAGACCTTTGTGGCTTGGTTGAACGCTGCCTTCAGGTTATCCACGTTAGGGTCGTGGAGAGCGCGCGCCCTGGTCCAAGCGCGGTACGCTGCCTGTTTGTGTTCAACAACATCAGCGCATTCATGACCGAACCAGGGCCTTTTCCTGCCGCCGCTCGTGATATCATATTGGAATATAATATTGGAATATAATATTCCATACCCAGGATGATTTCAACAGTGACAGCAGTAGCGCTCTCTGATGGATCACTGTTCTCAAAGCAGCGTTGAGCCTAAGAGATGGATGCGAAGTACTTCCGCATTCCATCCTAGTCTGCCGACGAGTAGTGCCACAGTCGTCGTCTTATCTCCTCGTGTCGTTGGGGCGTGACAACAACAGAACACAAACGGCACAAACCAGACAGTGGTCCGAGGTATCCAGAGAGAGGAGCACGAATCAACACACTGTACCGGTTCGGGTTACTCGCCAGCAGCAGATCGAGCAGAGAGAGCGCCTGACCTGCAATGTCCGGTATCCGGGTGGGCTGCAGTACTAGTTGAGACAGGTCATGCGTGACGAACAAACGCATACACATGAGAGCGAACGCATGGGCAGTTCGTCCCGCGTGGTCTGTTTTGCAAGAACCCAACCAGGTCTCATGGTGGGCATTTAAATCCCCCCAAGAACACCAATTCAGCGTTCGGAAACCGCTCCTGCGCGTCGTCTGCCGCTTGACTCAGGTAGTCGAAGAGTCGAGTTGCCTCAGCGTCTCCTGAATGTAGAGGCACATGTAGATTTGGCTGAAAGAGCCATGATCCGCTACATATACCCAAAGGACAGAGAAGGAAGGGTCCTCTAGGCACTGTAGACGGCGACAGCAAATATCCGCCCCAACAAACAAGCATACCCCGGCTTTCGCGAGGAAACACTCCTCTAGCACGTAGCCGGGGTATTGTGTTGCAGGTAGTTCGTGTCTGTAGGACGGCGTATTTGTGTCTCCGTCAGGAAAAACATTGCCGGCTGAGCCGTCTCCAGGTGGTGATGGACGGCATTAAGGTTAGCGTGGAGACCTCTGAAGTTAATAAACTTCACGACACAGGAAGAGGAAGCAGCGGTGAGGTTACGCTTTGTTCGTATCGCCATAAAGTGAAAGGAAGGGGAAGCGTGAAAAAAAAGAGGCAGCTATTCTCGCAGCAAAGTGGGACAAGACGTAGAGCAGGTTTCGTCTTATTACTGTGAGCCGATCCGACGATCCGACGGACGGAAGGACCCTCGACGGATACTCTGCAGGCCCCTCAAAAGCTGCGAGAATCGTCATCTCATGGATAGGCCTAAACACAGCAGTGAAACACTGCTGTTTCACGTCGATTTTCTGTGAGAGGGTAGTACTTCCCCGGTCGAGCTGGCCCATTCATGCTGTAACCAGCTTGGCTCTACAACCAAAAAGATGTATTCGATTTTTTTTTTACGTATAAAAGGTAACGCCCGCACTAGGAATACATCCTGTGTTACGGGAGACATTACAAACATTTAAACAATGGACACAAAGAACACCCAGTAATGGACAAAAAGAAAACCCAAGAAATCGTTATCCCGTATGGGATTTGTATCCACAACACACGGCGTGGTGGCTGCGGCGAGGCAACCACTTAAACCACTACGCTATCCGTGCAGTTAAAATAGTTATAATTATTACGACCACATTAACTGATGATATCGCTTATATGTTATAATACTATCAGCACATATTAGCGCGATGACAAAAATCGGTTGTTCCTAAATAAGTTGGTCGCGTCGTATGATGCCGCTAACATAAGGAGGATGGCGCATATTTAGATTTTGTACATTATTTTACACACAAGAGCTATAGTAATCAAAATAAATCTTTTTATGCAAACATTAATAATTTAATTTAGCATATAAGAAGAAGTGGGGGTGTAGTGGGGATATCTCATTATCTCCGTCTATATCGTGCATCCTTATTCTGTAATTTGACAAATATCTCTACGACCTGATTTAAAACGCTTGTATCTTATTTATTTAACAGTAGATTTGGAAAATTCTTTGTATTTAAGACCTCAAGTAATACTAAACTATTAGCCTTGAATAATAAAAATTTTAGAGTCAACTGCCCAATTATCGCGCGAACGTTTCTATAGAATAGATTAGACACCTGTATTATGTTTGATCGTGATGTATGAACCAAATACACGTGAACTTATAGTTAAAATTTACGATTACATCGTATGCATATCAGTTAAGACTCATGATAGTGGTACGTATGTTTGATAAATAAATTTACAAATTTCATGCGAATCTGCGATGGTCGTCTAATCGCAAACTCTTAGAACAACGGCTCATACAAAAGCTCTATGTTAGCCAATGTGCTAGAAGAGGAATAATGGAGTCGTATAAGGAGTAAGATTTACCTAAAAATTTTTTTTTTTACTTTTTAGTCGCGTCAATAACTAAACATATATAAGTAATAATTGCAATATGTAAGTAATAATTGTATACGCACCTCTTTGTATGATTGTGTGGATTTCCGTGAGAATATCGCCAAGAGCCAAACCTTTAGATATTTTAAGATCTTGGATATCTGCATTAAATGATGTAAAGAAACCTTTTTTGAAGTATAATAATAATATATAACAATTGCAGTATCATGTCATGTCAATATAATAATTAAGTTGTAACGTTTGCAAAGCGATAGAATTTACGGCAGTTTTAAATTCAATTAACACTTTAGTAGTCAAACATACATGATCTTATCCTCACAAGATCTTTTAAAATCATTTCATATGTTTTAGTAAGTTATTTGGACGTGTGTTACTCTTAACCTCACAATTGGACTATTGTGCGTAAGAGATTGACGCGTAAAGTTGTTCGATTACTCATACCACCTCAGTTCCGCCCAGAAAGATAGTAGAGTACCTGACTAGGTAGCATCTAAAGATATAATAAAGGATACGCTTAAAGCACATGGCGAAGTCGTTCTCATTGAGGAGCCAGTTGAGTATGTTGTTGACGTCTGAGCGCAGCGGGTGTCCCACACACGTGTACACGTTGTCCTCGGTGACGTCACGGTACGCGAGCCACGTGCTCTGCAGCGTGTTCAGCACCTTGCGCATGTCGCCGCCGGACAGCGCCAGCAGCGCTTTCACACCGTCCTCCGACATCTTCACGCTATATATATAATATAAGCCCTGTATATAAACTGTGCCAATTTTAGGCACGGGCCTTCTCTCAGTGTGTGAAGGGTTACGCAGACTTCATGTATCTTTGAGAACATTATAGAGAACTCTCAGACATGCAGGTTTCTTCACGATGTTTTCCTTCACCGTTAAAGCGAACGATAATTAATAGTTAATGATCGTTGCTTTAACGTCTTAACCAACACTAGGAGGACGTCATCCGAGCTTAACCAGACTGTTTAAAACCTATATAATTAGTGTTGGCTATTTGGGCCCGATCCCATTGACGTTTGACGGATGATGGCTGTTCCTCTAAGTTGTTTCTTTCGTTCCTTCAGTAGGGAAACGCTTACACCCAAAAATAGCCATCGCATCCATACATTATCTCGTTGGAGTACATTGTATAAAAATGAGCTCATATGCATAACTAGCAATCAATGCTATTAGTTTACGTCTGGGTTCAGTAGGTAATTCTCTGCAGCAATACGACAAACAATAGAAAACAATATGCAGTAGGTAAATGGCAATATGCTCGGTCGGCTATTACATGCAATGTATTTGGTAAGCCGTGCAAGTCTATATAAAGATATATAAAGATCCTATGCATCCACAGACATCATTTTATTGTGACTAAAACATTTGACTATTTCGTGCTTGAGTATTGCCACACATACACCCAATCCAATCATTTAATACCTATTATTTATTTTTATCTTATGAGAAGACACCCGCGCTAGGAACAATGCCTGTGTCGCGTGGCCTTTACAAACATTCAAACAACGGGCACAAAGAACATTCAGACTCGGGACTAACATTTATGAATCACACAAATTTTTGTCCCGTGTGGGATTCGAACCCACAACATACGGTGTGGTGGCAGGGCGATAACTTAAACCACTACGCCATACGTGCAGTTATACATAAAAACATGTAACATTTTAAAGTGGCTATTATTATATTTAATTAATTAATATTATGTGTAAATAGAAAATAACATACCCTTCAACGGCTGCGACCTCTTTGAGTCGTGGAACTATTTGTGTCTGCTGCAGCGGCGCGAAGCGGAACCGCGTGCATCGCGACTGCAGCGCAGGAATTATCTTCCCCAAATAATTGCATATTATACAGAACCTTACATTTTCTGTGTATTTTTCTATTACTGTAATTAATAAAAATAAACATTTAAGCATAGATATACAGTATGAGCTACTTGAAAAGATATTTTATATTCACATTACTTTCTGTTAACCGCGACTTGGCCCGGGTGAAATTTAACAAAAAAAAGCATTTTATTTCTCATCGCGGAATCCTATTCTTTCTAAAATAAAAGTAGCCAAGTTACTCCTTATAACATCATCTGCCAGTGAAAGACCCGTCAAAATGGGTCCAGCCGTTTTAGAGATTAGCCGGAACAAACAGACAGACAAAGACAATATTTTATTTTATATGTATATTGTTAAGTAAAAAGCTATTATTTTCACATTACAAACAGACACCTTATTTTATTTATTTGTATAGAATATAATCACATTGTGATTTTTTTGTTCGTTAATTATGTTTGGCAAACAACTTCGTGGTATGTCTCTAACAAAAGAATGTTTTCTTCTTTTGTCTGTTTTGCTGAAATTATACCCTGAAACATTTTTAAGCGTTGGAGCCTCAGAACCAGGCACAAGTGACAAGGGCAGTCACAGAAGCGAATAGCCCGGGGAAATCCAATAACATTCTAATATTGTTTTTTTTTTGCTTTTGGTAAACAATTAGGTATATCGCTTAACGTGATCATGTACTTCTCTCTCTCTCTTTCATTTTATTCTATATGATGTAACATTTACAAGAAACTGTACACTTTTTAAATAAACAATTAAGTTATAATAATTGTATGAACGTAATTACTTTAGCAAATATAAAAGAGGTTTGTTTCTATCATGGTATGTTGCTACAACACTGCTAACATTTCAAGGTGAAATACATTACATAGCAGAATTCTCAAAGGGAATGTCGATATGATATGGGTATGTATAGTTTAAATATACCTCGAACGAATTCATCATTGGAGCCAAATTAAGATTTATTAAATAATCATAAAAAAATTAGTTACATTCTTATTTAATAGGGACCATCCCGTTCCAATGTATTTAGAATAACAGACCTAGAGTTAATTCGAGTTTTTAAAAAGCAGCTCATATTTTGCCCAAGCTAACTTAGAAAACCCAATTTCACCAAAATATAATTTAGCTATTTAGCATATCAAGCAAATTTAGTTTTGAATCAATCCTGTGCAGAACTGCAGACTATGCTTGCCAGTTATGTGTCGCTCGCAATGTAATCGAAATAGCTATTTATATTTAAAAATATTAAGCGAATATATAATTATAGGGGCACATAATTCCCTTTGGTCCAAGCTGCCATCCAAACTACAATTAAGTAAAATCAGTATTGGAAACTTAATAAACAGTTAAGACTGCGCCGAGCGCAATGTGCCAAAACAGGCGGCAGTTAAGTGAATAAAATCAACACTTTTTGTTTAATACAAATATAAAATATACATTTATCATAACAATGAATGTGTTTACAATTACTCCGTGTAAAAAACTTAAAATAATTAATATTTTCGCCTACAAAATTACGTAAAGTAAAGCAGCGATAGCTAAGTGGGGAGACCAACAGACTGCAATGCAGAGGGTCTCGGGTTCGAACCCACGTCGCTCACCTCCGACTTTCGGAAGTTATATGAGTTTTCGAAATTATGTGCGTATTGATTGACAATTATCGCCTGCTCCGTGCCTCGGAGAGCACGTTAAGCCGTCGGTCCCGGCTGCCATGAACATCTATGGCAGTCGTTATTGGGAAAAGTCAGTACCCTCTAATATCCTGACACTGGTCTAGCCTTAGGGTATCGTTAGCCTTCGGGTTGCGGAGGTCAGGTGGCAGCCGCTCTGTGTAAAAACTGATATCCAGTCAAATCCGGTTAGACCAGAAAAGCCGACCCCAAGTGACTTGGGAATAATAAAGGCTAAGAGAGAAGATCCTCTTAAAATATATAATGTTTGTCAGAATATATAGTTGAAATGAATCGTCTAAAATAAACCATTTGTAGCAGAATTGACAAGCTTTTAATTACAATATATAGTTACTAGCGACTGGCCAGGATTCGCACGGGTAGTACAAAATCTTAACAAATTATACACCTAAACCTCCCTCATGAATCCCTCTGTCTATTAGTGAAAACCGCATGAAAATCCGTTCAGTAGTGTTTGATTATCGCGAACAGACAGACAGACGCGGCGCGGGGGACTTTATTTTATAATATGTAGTGATGTAACGATGATGGGTTTAATATCCTTTTTCAGTTACATAAATCATGCAACATGAAAGTATAAAAGCGATTATTGCACAATTGAATATGGTGCTTTTTAGAGATTGCTTTTTTTGTCTATTAAATACGTATATTATAGAAAGCAGTCCTTGTTTGCACTCCGGGTATTGACTATGGTTGATCATAAAAATCATCAAAGGCGGGTACAATGTACGGTATTAAAATTTCAGGTAAGTATTATACGGTATAGTGTGGGGGAGTATTTCCTTTTTTTTTTAATTAAAGTTCTTCTGATTCAGCTTTTGTTTTCATAAAAAAGACCTAATGCTACAACGCTTGTCTGTAGAATTTCACAGAACATAAAAGAAGAATATTATAACTGTAGTGTCAATAAAAAGCCAAATATGTATAAACAAAATTTATTATTGTACACAGCACACAGTCGACGACGCTTTCCTCTGAACTTTCCTCAGAGCTTTTCTGTTCATAATAAGAGGTTGTGAAGATTGTCCCTGCATTGACAGCGCAGTGTGACCATTTAATTCCGGAGTACCAACTTTTGTGCGTGGCGACTTCCCGTTCATAACTATTGGAGGGAGCCGACGCACCTTCATACCCAATACGCAGGCAACTAAATTAGTGAATGCGTTATTCACCTGAAAGACAAAAATACACATTCATTGAAAAATACACATTTATACAAATTAATTAATTGTAAAGAGTTTTGCAAGCACAATCGCGGCCGGCCTAGACGAAGATAGCATATCTATGATTTAAATGATTTAAACTCTTTAATAAAATACTAGCTTTTGCCCGCGGCTTCGCTCGCGTAAAAGTAGGATAAGTTATGTTGGTAACAGTACCTTTTCAAAAAGTAAATTAAAGCCTATGTTACTCGATGATAATTGATAATATAGCTTTCCAATGGTGAAAGATTAATCGGTAGAGAGTAGATAAATCGGTTGAGTTGTTTTTGAGTGAAATCCTTACAAACAAACAAACAAACAAACAAGACATCAAAATATAATTTGTTAAGATTTTGTATTACCCGTCTGAAGCCGGGGCGGGTCGCTAGTCTTACATACACCTAAATAGAAGGCTATTATGTTTTATGTAAAATATATAAAAGTTGTAATTACCATTTCGCCTGTCCTTGCAGAACCTTTGAACGACTCTAACAAATGTTCGGAAGCAAACTTCTGCACACAGGACAGCCTGACGGCTCTCTGGTGCTCCAAATCGGATTTGTTGCCAAACAATGCCAACAACGGCTTCTGCATTTCATCCTCAAATATTTGTTTTACTTTCGTGATCCATATGTTTAACTTATCAAAACTTTGTAGATTTGTAAGGTCGTAAACCAACAATATAATCTGGAAAAGAACTTTCATTTATTGTAATTGAATCAAGAACACTTAAAAAACGCACTTGAATAACAAATACGCATGAAGTAGGTACAGATCGATATACATTTAAACTAGTTCAAGTGACTTGTGATCGGGATTATTGTTAATTACATTGTTGCCTTTGTTATAGAAAGGTAGTGAATGCGACTGCTGTGCATAAGGTCTCGGGTTCGAATCCGGGTCAGGCCAACAAAGTCATTTTTCTGTTAAGAAACTCAATAGCAGCTCGGAGTAAAGAAAGCACAGAAAGCACGATAAGCTGTTGGTCCTGCGCCTGATCTCCCTCCAGCCGTGTCGAATTACCGCCCACCGGAACATGAGAGTTAGGGAACAGATAGTGCAATTGTTTGCGCACACACTTGTGCATTATAATATCTCCTGCATAGATGGCCAGTCGCCGTTAAGATTGGCCGCCATGACCGAAATTCGGTCAGGCGGAATTTATTATTATAATTATGTCTTACATTCAAAATAAATAATATACTAATATTTTATGTATGTTTATCCATTGTCTAGTACCCATAGTACAAGTTCTGCTTAGTTTGGGCTAGATGGTGTTGTGTGTATGTGGTAGAATATTATTATTATTATTATTATTTATTTTATTGGGACACAAAACAGTTACACATTAAATGTACTTAATGCAAACGTTTTGTATATGTAAAGAAAAGAGTTAATGTGTAACCCACACCAATGTCCGCGAAATAATATTAAAAAAAGGAATAAGATAAAATAAAGACGCTCGATAATTGAGAAAAGGCAAATCTCGCAATAATTATTTTAACAATTCAACAGCTTGTTTACGGAATTTTGAATACGGGAGTGCAAATATATCTAAGTCTATAAGGTGCGTGTTATACGTCTCAACAAGGCGACGAAGAGGCGCCCGTGTGCCGGCGTTGGTTCTACACTTTGCAGTGTAGAACAGCTGAGGCACGCGCGCCTCTCGCCGTAATACGGTTCTAGCTACAATGTAACTTAATTGATTAGTGATTTCGGGGCAGTCAAACCTATTGTTAGATAAACTGTACAACATTGTGGATGCAAGTAATTTTCGTCTAGATTCCAGGTTCAAAAGTTGGTATTTGCACAGTAGTTGCGTATATAACAATTTAGGAAGTCGGCATTTAAATTGTGTTGTTCGTGAAAACTTTTTCTGAATAATTTTTAGTCTTTTTACATATTTATCGTAAAGAGGATTCTAGATTCCAGAATTATATTTGGAGGAATGTGATGAAAGTGAATGAAGCCAGAGAAGTGTGTCAGGATCGTAGTAAATAGAAATCCGTAGTCTCTGCCTACCACACTGGGAAACAGGCGTGAATCAATAGTACATATGTATGTATGTATTATATTTAACTTACATCAGAAGCGTATAAATAATTAGCGAGCATGCGAGTGGCGAGTGCGTTACCGGCGACGTCGCACAGCTGCAGCGGCACCGAGGGGCGCAGCCCGAGGCACTGCGCCGCCATCACCTCGGCGCCCTGTGTGCCGCCGCTACTTCCCATGCTGCTCCCGCCCAGGTAACGGTAACACAAACTAGTCTAAAACGTACAACATCACATTACTTATACTTCCATATTAAGTATAGGTGCTCTTCATAGTTTTCTTTATTCATAGCAAAATTGAATTCATACTTTAAGCCTTATGTTAAGTTTTTAGGTCTCGGCGATACAAGTCTTAAGCTTAGTGTCGATACCATTGTAAACAAATTTATTGTAAAATTTTTATGACAACATAAATTATTCTTATTCTTAAAGTGAGTGGAATATAGTCGTAGCTTAGTGGGCATATAGTTGAACTGGCAAAGCAGAGGTCTCGAATACGAACCCAAACAACATGCAAGTTTGATTTTCTAAAATTATATGCTTATTATACAAATAACCACTTGTGTTAAACAAAAAGGAAAACATTATGAGGCAACCTGCATAACTGAAAGTTCTACAGTAAGTATATGAAGTTAACCAAACTTCACTTTTTTTTTTTTACTTGGTGAATGCATGACGCATACTCCTCTGCGGGGGCAGGCGGAGGGGTTATGACGGACTCGCCGGGGTAAAAGAAAGATGGTAAAGATGATAATGTACCTCCCGGAATACCGACTAAACCTACCACGGTGTTCCTCGACAAAACCACTACCGCGCGAATCACTTGCACGTGCGGTCGCGACCCCGCCGAGGTTTCGGCCCGCCGTATGAAACGGCAGACCACTACACGAACAGACCTACCCAAAGGCACTGACTCACTTTAAACCCTACTGTCCTCCCCCTAGACGGGAGACGGACTTGAAACAGAGGCGCGCGTGGGAACACGCACGCCGCCTCTCGGACCTGGTGCTGAACGGATGGCGGGTAGGCCCACAAAGTCCACCACCCCCAGGGCAACCAAACGTCACATAATCAACATGTCCTAACCTTTTCTTTGAGAAGTCATATGCCTAACTATGAGATAATTTAAAAATAAGACTAATATAATATATTAAGTTTAATTAAGTGAATATATACTTACTTTACCAGTAGATGGTTCACCAACAATCGTGATTTTAATAGTTCTACACTGCACTTCTTCATCTTCACTGTCAGACATTTTAAATTAACTGTATTTGTTGAACTCATTTAACAAAAACTGAGGCTTTATCAGACTTAAGAGATCACAGCATATTCAATACAAGTACTGTATTAAACTAAATATATAACAGGTACAATGTAACATAATATGACACACATTTGTGTTCATATTGATATCCATGGCAACTAATTAGGTATGGAATCTATAACACTGATTGTAGGAATAGCTGAACTGCTGTCACTTATTAATAGCATTAATATAGACTAATGTTCACTTTAGGTAATCAATAATGTTGAGTAATTAGTGCTGACTGAAATGCACCAAGCTGGAACCAATATTGAATAACATAATCATTCTAATATGTGCTGATGTCATAGTTTGTGAAGATGTTTGATAGTTTGGATGTTTATTACTTAATCACGTGTACTCTGTTGAATGCAATTTAGCACACAAATAGACTAATCTTTTTATTCTGTTATGGAATGCATACACGCGAAGTTACCGCATTGTGAGATATTTAGTTCCATTAATTTAATGGTATCTATACAAATAAATAAAATTGAAGTGTGTTTATAATGTCAAAATAGCAGCTCTATACTAAATGCATATATATAAACATAGATATATGGTATGTATATCTTATATCAAAAATTATTAAATCAATTTTTAAAATGTTTGTCTGTCTGTTTGTTTGTTCAGGCTAATCTCTGAAAAGGCTGAACCAATTTTGACAGGACTCACATGCAGATAGCTAATGTTATAAGGAGTAACTTAGACTAATTTTATATCAAAACTTTTTCTTTTTTATTACATTTGATTGAAGTCAGGCAGGTAACAGCTAATGATGTATAAAAAAAGTAAACTAACAAAATCGTTATATGGATGGCTGTTCTCTCTTTCTCTCTCTCCAGCTGCATAATTCATGCTCACTATTTCAGGGTTGTAATAATACTTATTAAAATAAGTTATACTGTTTCGAACAGTTTGTAAAACGTAATGCCTTTTTTACTGACAACTGTCACTGCTACTACTAGATAATTTTCATAGGTAGTACACCCAGACGCAGAACAACTATTATGCAGATCACATATTTTGAATTCAGATTTGAGAACCATTGGTAGTGCATGCAGTAGTATAAATACACCATAAAATATGTATGTATAAGTTACTGCATCATACACATGCAGTTGAATAGTATGTGAATATTATTCAGGCCATTATTTTGAGTACAAAATCGTTGGTATTTTCGTTAGGAAAAATCTCAACTTTTCATTTAACTGATTGTGAATTTATAACATAATGCATAACCCATCCAATTATTTACATAAAAACAAAGAATACCACATTTTACTAAAATACAGCAATGTAATTAAAACGTCGCGATTTAAACAGATCAGCTGTGTCTCGCGGCGGAGCACAGAGGTCATTCGCCAAGGTCAGGCGCACAGTACGTTGTATTGGTTGAAATCCAGTGCGTACCATGTAATAATGATAATCAGTATAAAATCTTAATCTTACGTTTTTATGATTAATAGAAGTATGCATCGCGATTAGTATACATCTATACAAAGATGTCTTGCTAAAGTTTTCGGTACACCGTCCCTTGCAGCCAGTATAACACAGAGAGACACAAATAAATTTACAAGCAAAACATAGTTCTCGTGACCCACAAATACTAGAGGACAACAAATATAAATGGAAGGAACTTACTTCTACGAAGTGCATTTTGAGCATCATTAGTCATAGCATCAGCCTCATCTAAGATGATTAGTTTAGGCCCTGCCTTAAATATAGTTCTTGTAGAAGCAAAACTTAGAATCTGTCCTCTTACAATGCCAATGCCTCTGTCATCTGATGCATTTAACTCTAACACCTGAAAGAAATACATGATTCTTAGTATTTTTACCACAAAAGTGGCAAATAATAGTAGAGTCCGACAGATGGTACAACTGCAATTCCAGAGCAATGCCTTGCACTTTGCTGATAGCAATTAACAACAAAGAACTATGTAAATATGAAGATAAAATATAGCTATTGTCTCTCAATAAATTCCAATGAGATGATTTAAAAAAAATATGAAGTAATTGTAAGATTACACATTTTGCATACCATTGAATTAAATTGTTGTGGAGTGTACATTTGTTTGGCACAAGCCAATATTGTTGATGTTTTGCCTGTTCCTGGTGGGCCATAAAATAGCAGATGCGGTAATTGGTTTTCCTTCATAAAATGATTAACTGGAAAATAAAGTTATTATTTAATTTCTTAGATCCCAGAATCCAAGTGTAGGGCTCCCTGGGCCCCAGACAACCTGGGTTTTCAGCAAAATTGTTTATTTGACCAAGAAACCAGCTTGTCAGTTTAACCTCTGTATAAACATTACAATGAATATTTGACTACTTACTTGTCTTAATAATATCATCATGCGATATCAGATCATCCAACTTTGATGGACGATATTTTTCTACCCTAAAATATGAAAATTATAGAGTAATATTAGAAAATATAGGTAACATCGAATAATATGTTAAGTTATTATGGATAAAGATCATAACTCACCATGGTAAATTTTTGCTGGCTTCGCCTACCGTCATTATTCACTATTTCAGATTCGTGGAACTAATAAACAAGCAAATATTATAAATGGAAATGGATCAAGTAAAGCAATAAACAATACAGCCGGTTGACAGTCAAATATTTTTAACCGCGAAAATATGGTTTGACTATTAGATGACAATAAACTGACACTTGACAGTTACACATGTATTTGGCTACGGATCTTTTAAGATTTTAAACCTATTCTACACGGTCGGGTCAACCGCTAAACCACCGTGACCTTACTTGAGTCAACCAAACTGTACGGCGTTTCTACACGATCGCGTGGTTGGGAAGAACTTTAGTTTTAACGTAAGCGGCGAGCAATACGCACGTCCATACCCCTTTCAAATACGCAAAACAGTACCCGTACTGTCTATCTACCTAATAAAAAGATTGTATATAAAACCTTCATTTAATAAATACCTACTTGCATAATCTATTATGTCATCATCATCTCAGCCGAAAGACGTCCACTGCTGGACATAGGCTTCCACCAAGGTTTTCCACACAGACTGGTCTTGGGCCACCCGCATCCAACCGCTTCCCGCAACCCTTACCAGGTCGTCGGTCCACCTTGTGGGGGGCCTACCCCTGCTGCGTGTTCCGGTGCGTGGCCGCCACTGTAGAACCTTTCCGCCCCAACGGCCATCGGTTCTGCGTGCTATGTGCCCTGCCCACTGCCACTTCATCTTGGCTATCCGGAGAGCTATGTCGGCAACTTTAGTTTTCCTGCGGATCTCCTCATTTCTGATTCGATCCCGCAGGGAAACCCCGAGCATAGCTCTCTCCATCGCCCTTTGCGTGACCTTAAGCCTTCTGATAAGGCCCATAGTGAGCGACCACGTTTCTGAGCCGTAAGTCATCACTGGCAACACACACTGGTCAAAGACTTTCGTCTTGAGACACTGCGGTATATTGGACGAGAAGATATGTCGTAGCTTCCCGAACGCTGCCCAGCCGAGTTAGATTCGACGATTGACCTCTTTCTCGAAGTTGGACCTACCTAACTGGATCGTTTGTCCATTATATTATGTAGGTACTATATAATAATATTAATTATTTTACTTACCTTCTAGCATTCCTTTTGTAAGCGGTACGCATTTATGTTTTAAACGTTTTTTTGTGTGCATCAGAATGGCGGGTGTAATGTTACGAATCAGCATGAAATAAGAATGTACCAAATCTACCTTGAATCTACCTATAAACAAAAGCAATTCTACCTCTTTGAGTTAGTTCAAAGATAGCTCAAAAAGAAAGTGAGGCGCCAACCTGACGTCAGGTCCGCGGGTGTATTTCTGTTTCTGAACGAAATACCAATTGTTGAGGTATGGATTCACTTCCATATAAATCTACCTGTATACTACCTTACAATACTACACTAAATTGATGATAGCAATTAGTGAAGAGACAAGCAGGAATCTAACGTTTACTATTGCCAATTTGCCAGGCGCTTAATAATTTCTAACCGTTATTTTCAAATTCCGCTTTATTAATTCCTTAGATTGAATATTTGTTTGTAGTATTGTAAGGTAGTATACATGTAGATTTATTTATAGCCTAGTGGTAAACTGTTGGACTGCCAAGCAGAGGTCTCGAGTTCGAACCCAAGGCGCACATCTCTGACTTTTCGAAGTTATATTATTATGTGTATTTAATAGTTAATTATCGCTTGCTCTAACGGTGAAGGAAAACATCGTGGAAGAACCTGCATGTCTAAGAGTTCTCCATAATGTTCTCAAAGATATGTGAAGTCTGCCAACCCGCACTGTGCCAGCGTGTTGGACTATGGCTTAGCTCTTCTTACAGTGAGAAGAGGCAGGAGGCAGGCAGGACAGTTAAATACAGGGCTGATATTATTTATAATCATGAGAACTTAAGTCCCACAAACAGGGAAGATCTCTGTAGAGTTGTAAAAACTCCGACAATGTTGCACGCTCGCTCGCCATTACGCGTCCACTTTGCGCGACGCCTCGATCAAAATGAATACGCGCGGTCGGGCAACAAGCTTCCACACGTTTGGCTTGTATGTCAACTCAATTTGGTTGACGTGACACGATCAATTTTCGCGTCAACTCATCCAAGATTGACGTGACTGTGGTTGAGTTGGGCGGCTGACCCAACCGTGTCGAAGGCGTTTAAGAGCGCGCGGTCCCCGAGAGGTAAATAATGAAGTGAACATAATGAAAAATTATTATTTAAAAGTTAGTCTTACACAAATTATATTATTACCTTACCTAATTATTTAAATCTTAAGGATAAAATCACAGATAAGTTAAGTAAAGTAAAGTAAAGTAAAGTAAACATTTATTTTTCTAAATATATGTAGGTACACGATACACAAATATTAGAACACAGAAAACAAAACAAAAAAAAAGTACATATATTATGAAAAATGAGGTTACCACTCAGGTTTATTGTTGGTTTGCGGTTGATACCTCAAACCAACCCTGATATTATTTGGTAACCCCAAGTGACGCCCGGACGTACATCGGGTACTCTTGTAATAATTTACAAACACAAAACACAAAACTACGTAAGATATATATTACTTATATAAATTATAACTGATAAGTATATAACATATATATATAAATTAATATATAAAAATATAAATTAAAATAGATGTAACATGAAGAATAAATAAATTGGCGCCATAGTATAATGTTTATAAATATAATATTCTATAAAAACCCACTAACGGTTGCCATACATGATTTAGCGATCAGGTATTTAAATGTCTTGTCTAGCCCATGTTGCTTCTCGCTTGCACCTAACGGTGTCTCACTCGTCTGGCAACGCGATTGCAACGGTGGCGAGGAGCTCGCGTGATTCAATTTGGCCGTCGCGCCGCATCAACGCGGTGGTCGCGTGACCAAAACATTGTGCAATAATAAAGGACCGCGTCCTTTGATACGGATGGAAGTTATTGTACAAAGCCAACAAATCGAGGGAACGACCACTGCAATGACAACCCAGAACTTAATTATTACAGGTATGCATAATAATAATAATAATATTTGATATAAACTATAACTATGGAACACAATAGTGAATTGGATTAATGCTAACTTACTATCTACTGCATATGTTTTTGCTTCAGGTTCTACGTTAAAAACCCTCACAATGTTCAGAATGTTCAGCTCACCCCTGAAACCCCATGCAACCCCATGATATGCAATGATAACATCTCAGCCATGCCACCCTATGTACCGTAGCCTGGAGTATATACCTATCCCAATTATCGATATATAGTTGGTATATAGCCTTCTGGTCATAAACATAACGTAAGTATTACAAATTACATTTATAAATATCATTAAATTTATTTGTAATGTTTATCCTGACTGAATTTCTGTTGCTGTAAAAAATAGTTTTTTAAATGTATTTTAAAGGTACCCTTTGTTCTCAGGGATCTTATCGGCGGAGGCAGGTCATTCCATATGTGAGTAGCAGCATATTTGTAACATCCCCTGAAGGCTGTGGTTTTGTATCGAGGTATTGACAGCGGCTTGGCGGTGGAGCGAGTGGAGTAGCTGTAGTGATCTTGCCTCCAACTTACTTTATTATAAAGGTATTTAGGCTCACCCGTGCTCATCACTCCGAATAATAATGTTGCCAAATGAAGTTTACGCCGCGCTAGCATTTTAAGTATATCATTATTATTTAAGTGAGGCGTTATATGATTTCTGCGCGGTATATCAAAGCAATACCGGGCACACGCATTCTGCACACGCTGTATTAGATGTTGTGTCCTGGTTAAGAGGCAGGGACCATACACAGCGTCACAATAATTCATTTTGGATAACACCAAGCTGTCTACGAGTCTTTTTCTCAAAGTGACACTAAGATAATTTCGTACTCTGTAGAGAATTTTGAGCCTGTAGAAACAATTTTTTGCAACGCTACTGATGTGATCCTCAAAACGCAGTTCCGGATCAATCATTAAACCAAGGTCTCGTGCTGTTTGCACTTGTTCTACACTGTCACCCATTATTATTTTAATATTTGGATTATGAGATGATATTAATTTAACTTGGTTTTTGCTTCCCATAATCAAGAATTTAGATTTTTGTGGATTGATTACCAGTGAGTTACGCCTAGACCATGCTGCTGTTCTGTCGAGCTCCGCATTCATAGTACGCACCGCAGACGCAGTGTTATTAGGATTAAAGGATAGATATATTTGCGTGTCATCGGCGTACATGTGGTACATGCATTCCCTGTAGCTACTAGTTACGTCAGCTGTGTATAAAACGAACAGGAGCGGACCGAGAAGGGATCCCTGGGGAACACCCCGAGGCATGAACCGCGGTGACGATAACAGCACAGAGCCATCCCTCTTATCTATTTCAACCTGCTGCATTCTACCCGTTAGATAACTTTCAAACCATTTTATTGTTTTTGACTCAAAACCGTAATACGAAAGTTTAGAAAGCAGCAGTGAAACATTAATACATTCGAAAGCACGCGATTAATCAAGCAGGGTCAGTATCGTACCCTCCCCGCGATCACGAGCCTCGAGGATATTACCCACGACATCCGCTAAAGCCGTTGTTGTACTACGTCCTCTTCTAAATCCTGACTGAAGGTCGGGCAGGATACCGTTATCTTCCAAGTAATTCATGACTTGTACATACACCACCCTCTCCAATACCTTTGACAAACATGACAAAATACTTATAGGGCGAAGGTCTTTGTAATTTTGTGGGTTACTATATTTTTAAATCGGCCCCACTATAGCACTCCGCCATAGCTTGGGAAATGTAAAAGAGGTGATAGACTTATTTATAATGTCTGTTATGGCAGTAAGTGACTGCGGCAAGGTAAGGGATAGCATCTCCTTGGATATATCGTCTATTCCCCGTGCATTGGTGTTAATATTGTTAATTATATTACGAATTGTATGAGTATTTGTAGGCCGCAGTGAAAAAGTTGCTGTGCCATACCTGTTAAACTCGAAAAAAGTGAGTTGCGAAATAGAAACGTTAGGTTCCCCTGGTACATCAAGGAATGCCGAATTCAAACCCTCAGGATCGTCAAATTGGCCTATAAGCATACCATCGTCCGTACCTGCCGGTAGTACATGTTTTTTTAAGTTGTACCATAACAATTTGGAGTTGTTTTGGTTGTCATTTATGTACTTGTTAAAAAAGGTTTTTTTTTTCGCTGTATAGCGCTGTCGCGGCCTGGTGTTTAAGATCTAAATAATATTGTTTATGTACTTCGAGCTGGGATTGACGATATCTAATACGAGCTTCATTACGTAATTTAAACATTAATTTAATATTATCCGTTATCCAAGGCGTTGGTGGACCCTTAAATGCTTTAGTTTTATATGGTGCATGTTTGTCAAAAAGTGTGTTAATGTGATAGTTAAAAAATCAACCATTTCATTCACATCATTGAATTGGCATATTAATCCCCACTGTATCTCGTTCAAGTCCATCTCAAAATACTCCGGTATTATGTTTTTAAAAGGTCGGAAAGTAACATATCTACGGACAGGTTTATCTTTTTTAAATAATAGTTCGCAAGTAACAAACGAATGGTGACCGAGTTCTGGTATGTGATCTACAACGACCCTCCGGCACAGTGCGTCCGTACAGATCACATCAATTAGCGTTGCACTGTCACCAATAAAGTGTGTAGCCGAAGTAACTAATTGACTCAGATTACTATAACTCAAAAATGCGGTGAGTTGTTTAGTTTTATAATTATGAGTATCTAACAAGTTGACATTAAAATCGCCTAACAAGATTACGTTGTCGAACGGGGATAATGCATAAATACTGTCTGTGATAACGTCTAGAAAGATGTTTACGTCCAGCCATGGCGGCCGGTACGCAGTGCCGATTAATAATTTTTTTGAGGCAGTGTTTAAGGTCATCCACATTTGCTCGACTAGAGGATGGTGAGGGTGAGACCTTATTCGGGTAGTGATGCCAGTTTTAATATAGAATGTGACACCCCCACCCCGTCCATCGCGAATCGTTTCCGAACGTGCGATATGTCGCAGTCGAAAACCTGGAACCACAGGTGCTTTCCCTTCCTCCCCCCTACGCAGCCATGTCTCGTTGATCGCCATAACGTCTACCGAGTGAACACTCATTGCTATAATAAATTCATCATGGTTCGTCGCTAATGATCCCGCATTGAGTAGGCCAAACTTCATTATTTTATTTCGCGGCATTGGTAAACTGTAACTGACACGTCTCTTTGAACCTGTGACAAAGGCAACCTTTCACATTTCGGGTGTAGGCCATTAGGTAAACAATTGAATACATAATGTAATAATATAAATAATATTACATAAAATAAATATTTTATAGTAACAACAATACTTCTATAATCTAAATGAATATTTATGTAATATTTACTGAAAGACGGCTCATATTTATGAAGGCAGTTCACAACAGTGCCTTTGCAATATGACATAATACTAGAAAGAAATTGCAATATATTATTTGATATAATATATGATAAAATAGTATGAAAAATAAATAAATACCGGGTATATAATTTGGAATTAATCCTAATATAAATGTTATTGGATACGTGACAGGTCCACTTCAGTACGAATGATGCTTGTTGGTTCGCCAGGTTTGCGACGGGCAAGGATTCGACCATTCTTAGTCCATATGTATTGCCATCCGTGTTGATGGGCAGTATCCCGCGCTCGCCGAAATAACTGCCGATTTATCTTCGTCAGCCTTTCATTAATATAAAATCTTGTTGTTGGCACAGGAATACCGAGCTCAGAGGTATCCGCTCCCCGCCGAACCCGCGCGCATTTAATAAACTCGTTTCGTACGTCCCGCCTCGCGAACCGTACGACGACTGTACGCGCGCGAGTCTCCACTGGTCCCGCGGCGCTCGTCGCGTTGAGATGTCTAGCGCCGACACGATTCACGCCGATTAAGTCGTAATCCTCCAAAACAACATTAAGCTTCGTGGCTATTAGCTTGACAATATGCGATAGATTTTCGTTGTTCGTTTCTGGGAGATTGGCGATTTCTATGTCGTTGCATAAAAGCTGTTGGTCTCGCTCGTTGATCTCATTTTTCAATTGAGCTACGTCGTCCGCCATCTGTGAAGACATATTTAATTGGGTTTCAAGTACGCCAACTCTTTCTATAAGCTTATCTTTGTCGGCTTGTAGCTTAGCTATTTCTATGCGCAAGCCCTGAAACTCGGCCTGATAATCATCACGCATTTTCTGGAACTCAGTGCGAACTTCCTCTTTCAATATTCTGCGCATCTCCTCGCCTATCCATCTGGACATATTCGGACTCATATCCCTAGTACTATCAAAGCTATCATCCCTCCCTGTAACCTCCTCACACCTCTGCTGTCCACCTTCCTTCTTTTTACACTCTGGACATGACCAATTAGGCGATATATTACCGGTAAGCGATAAGGTTACACAAGCTCGGTGAAACATTCCTTTGCACGAACGACATCTTGCGGCCTCCTGCGGCGACAAGAACTTCGCGCAAGCTCGACATTTTGTTGGCGGCATATCGCACGATGTGTTTACGAGCTTGATCGATCTAGCTAGAAGTACCTCGGAGAATCAAGAGGTGGCGCGATGCTAAAACTTAGATGTTTATGGTTTTACGGGTATGTAATGGGCGTAACTGCACTATCAATCGGCACACAATAGACTAGGGTAACTGTACATACGCTTAGGCCACGTTTTCCTACTTATCCTGTACATATGTAAATATTCCATTCACTTTTTTATAGATTAAGGTAGTTTTAGTCCACTTTAGTCTTAAGTTTTTATTTACACTTTATTTGTCTTTTTACGCCACTTTAGCACTGTATAACGCTCTACGCATAGCAAAACACTAAGTGTTAACTTTTGGTCAATAAATAGTTTACATATATAACTTCTTTTATTTTTAAAATCACAATAACATCCGAGGTTAATGTACTGGTTTGACATCCGTGACGTCACTCAGTAATTTTTTATGTCTAGCTAGATACATGATACAGCTTTTTATTTGATTGTAAGTGTATTGATTTACTTGCAAATCAGTTTCTTTCTGAATTACGGCCTCATTTAATTACATTCGTGTTCATCAAACAAATTAAAATCTAATGTTTGTACAAATTTGAATTAATTAATTAATTTTTTTCAAACTTCTACGTTGAACCGTTTTTGAGATCAAAACGTTACCGCAGCAAAATATTAAATAACTTTAGAACCACAACACACACAAATTTTGCTGTTCACAAACATTTAATACGCAACAAAAGCTATCTATTCTAGCATTTATTTCCGGGATGAAACGATTTTATAAAAAATTATTTGCCAGTGTAATGTTTCAAACATTACTGCAGCAAAATCTGAACAAATTACTCTTCATGATGAACAAATTATTTGTTATACTCTCAACTCTCTAAAGCACAACATTTTATTACATTTTGCTGCGGTAACGCACACTATATTAAAATACAATTATAATTTTCCATAATATTCTAAAATATATACAGGTAATAATTATATAGTCCGCCAATGCTAGCGCAGAGGTGCAGTTCTATTAGAAAAGCTAAAAGCCACTACAGACTACTTACAGGCTTAAGATACTGTACTATACTGGTCAGTTAGCGGTACGCGCAGACAAGTTCTACGCCAAACTTCCGATTATTAAGGCGTTTACAATAAAATTGTTGAAACGAGTCGACATATGTATAAATTACTAGAACTAAGTCAGTCTATAAATAAGTTACATTTTTAGTAGAGTACTGATGTGCATCTTATCTTATTTCGGGGGCCAGTCAGTGTAGACCGGCGACACTTCGACCCAGTGGGATCTTTTGTGTCGGCCTCGAGATCTATCCCTGAGCTATCTCCCTATGAATGTAATGCATCAGTCACAGCGTACACTTCAGAGGGAGAAGCCTAAAGTCTTCAGGGTTCGGATATGCCAATCCCATCAGATCCATCCTTAGTCCAGCCAACGCGTCACGTTCACACAGTAGGTGTGATATGGACTCGTCCTGTTCACCACAGACTCTGCAAATCAAATTGTTACTGATGTGCATACTTTCACTTATATTTATGTATGCTTCGTGCAAAAGGATACCAAAAGGATACCAAAGGTAACAAAGGAATTTATTGAAACAACTATTATGTATAGAAATAAAATGTTTTATAATACAACATCATCAATAAATATTGATTTATTATTTGATGAAACTTATATCTATAAGAAGTAAATATAAATATGTTTTGTAAAGAAATTACTTCATTCGTTGGTACATTCCGCCACAAACATTTCCTTGTCTATATTTAGCATTTCAAACTTAAAACATATTTCTCCACTTCTGCCCTTGATACTCCTTCTTGTGGATGGCCATCAAAGATGGCGCTGGCTGAAGGTTCCCAGGGCCACTGCACGCGCCGTGTGAAAGAACAGAGCATGTCCATTCCGGCTTCGGGTGGAATATGATATAAGCTATGCCTTTGTCCATCTCTTCCGATGCTGAAGTAATATTTGTGCCCACTATTTTTTGAAATTTGTGCAATCCATGGTTCTGAAATATAATTAAAAACATTAGACATTACGACACTCATAATAGTATGGCTGGGACATTATGGGCCTGTCCCACCACTTTAAATAGCATTTATCTATAAAATAAAACATCGCCATCTCTTTTCTTTAACCTAAAAAGAGTGAGACATCATGCGATTTATGTTTCTGATAACTTTTACTTGATAGTGATGAAACTGGCAAGGGTTGGTTCTGGCTCATGAACTGAACATAAGAGTTCGTTTACGTGCTTGCAGTCACGTGACCTAAAAAAAAGGACGTCGCTCTTCCCCGGAATGACTTGTATAGTTATTAGCAGTAGCAAGTATGTGGTCTAGTCAAGCGATTTGACTGCGCGTGTAAAGTACACGCCCTGATACGACACAATAAAACAATACCTTTGAAAAGCAAAAATTGTAAGGTATCTAAATATTTACCTTTTATCTGCTTCAAGAATAGAACTGATCCAACGACATAAAACATTCCATTCCTGCCTCTGTCTGGTGCATCAACTGTGACAGCTCTCTTCACTCGTTTCATAGCTCTGTATTCTAAGTTGCTCACAGCTGAATCAAACTCTTCCATGTTATATAGCCTCTTACATCTTATTGGAAGTGCTTGACTATCAAACGGCTTATTTAATGCAGTGCAGAATAAATTACATTGATTAATCCTGTGAATAAAATCACTCATATAATTTTCACCCATAATCCTGCATGTACTTAAATTAATTATGAGGATGTTGTTCAGGTAACAATACAAAATGGTCATTATCACATTATTCTTCAGTTAAAAGTATACCTAGACGGAAAAATCGTAGTTATACGATTTTTCTAGAATATATAGTTAATATTAATAATTACAAACCTGTCGCTTAAAGAGTAGTCAGATATATCAACACCGCCCAGCATTAAAGCGTCTATAATGTGCAAAGATTTGCTGTAGATCTGCGTGTTACCTTGACCCCGGTATTCTTTCACAACCTATAATAAAAAGAATAACATAAGTAATTATTATGTGTCTGAGACAGTACTTAAACATGTATACTGGTACCGACTCCCTGCAACGAGTAAGATGAACGGTAACGTAAGAAACGTAAAGTCAGATGGCAAATTAAGCGCCGATAACCTTGCGATTGACAGGTCGCGTGTTTTAATTCTACCCAATATACCCAAGTTTACAATCGTAAACCCACACCTAATACAAAAATTCTGGATTAGCTGGAGGAGTTAATAAGTGTACTAGTAATTTGGAACTAAATTGGTAACTAGCTTTGCTGGTTACCTTTGAAAATCTGTACCACGGTCTAACTAATACCATATCTGACTTAACTAGAACAATTACTACTGTGATATAAAATACATTTGGTATGAAATAAGATAAGTTTTCCAAAAGATAACTAGCGACCTTTTCATCATATCTATAGAATTATTATGTCAATACATACATACCTCTCCATATATTAATGTTTTAGCAGGTAATGTAACATGTAAATCTACAACTGTTCTCCATCCATTTGGCTCCAATTGAAATACTTGTTTGCCTCCACAACCTAAAAAAGAAATAAGATATTCATATACTTAAAAAAGAGTGCCATGTGGTATTGGGTTTTTACATAATAGGAGCACGGAGTCTGGAGCTTTACCTAGGCGATGCGTCTCCCGTTATTACGTGAAACTTAAAAATATGGTTTAACCTTTTGAACGCCACGCCATAACGGCACCTCCATGTCCTGTACGCCAAGCCCGAAAATCGATATATTATATATTGTTTTTTATGATCAAATATTTCAATAACTAATAATAATTTTGTTTGCTGTATACAATTAAGTAATAATTGGGGATTCAATTTTTAAGTTGTATCACTAAAACACAGAAAACTAATGATTTAATATGTTTATTTTGTATTTTTCTGTGAACCGACAAAAAACAGTTTTGTCGAGTATAGACGACGTTGGCGCACAGGGCACGCTTGCGCATGTCGAGTATAGACGACGTTGGCGTTCAAAAGGTTAAATACATATCTGTATATCCTTCACGGGTTATATACATATTTAAAAGATTTACAAAAAAAAAATTAAAAAAAGCTAATATTTTACCTATAAATATTTTCAAATCCGGACTATTTTTGCCACTACTCAGGAACATAAGGTGCCAGTCGTAAACGTTTTTGAAATAGCTTTTCAGTTCTGAACTTCGACTCAGGTAGTCAGGTGGTTTGTTCAGTACATTTGATTTGAAACTGTACAAATTGTGCGAGTCTGTGGGAGGTTTCTTCATACGCCTGATTATAGCCGACAAGGCGTCATCAGGACTCAGTCGCTCAGGTTGAGTCCTCACCGCGTCAGGTAACTAAAACAAGTAAGAATCGGCAATGAATTGGCGTAAATCTTAGAGTTCGAAAAAATGGCACAAATATTATGCAAAGGTCACGTGATACCACGTGACCTTTGGGCCAGAGGTCAAAGGTCATAGTCATTACGGGGTATATCGACTATGCTGAGTCGAACGGCGTTGACCGCGAGTCTCTATCTCTTACGGTTCTCGAGTTGAAAGTTGTATAACAGACAGACGGACAGACGGAAAAAGCTGTTTTATAAGTTTTTTCGAACTCTAAAATACAAAACCCTCTATTAGACCCAACATTTGCATCAAAACACAAAAATTTCAAAATTGTTTCAGAATTCAAATAAAACTACTTTATACGGATTTCAATTATAAAACTATTACACTATTGTAAACTTTTGCTACTTTAATTTCAATGTATAATGTTCGGTAAACGTAAGACAATATTATTGTTTTTATAATTTTCACGTACTTTCCACAATGCTAAGCACTGCTCCTTCATTTCTGCTTGAGTCATCTCCTTTAAATTCCTGTCTTTACTGTATCTAGCAATTTTCAGTAAGTTTTGAATTTGTCTCTCACCAAGCCTAGAACAAAAAAAAACCTACTTTACAGTTAAATATTACACAGAAGTAGGGTTGCAGACAACAAGGCATTATTGGTAAACTATGTATAGACAATGTGGAAAAGAAAGTCATGTTAAAAGCATTGAACACTTGAGATTTTATCTTTATATTATTGTGCATTTTTTCGTGTGTCGAGTGTTGTAAGTTCAATCCCCATATATGACAGATTTGTGCGATCGACAAATAGCTGTGTCGAGCCTAAGTTTTCTTTACGTTCGTTGTTTGTCTAGTACTTCGTAACACAGGGATTACCAATTGAGTAGTGACGTCTTTATTAATATAAATGATGCAATTTAGAGTTGTTTGCTTGTGATTCTGATATCCTTCCTCTCTTATCTCTATAATAATATCAGCCCTGTATCTAAACTGTCTCACTGCAGGGCACGGGCTTCTCTTCACAGTGTGAGAAGGAGTAGGCCATAGTCTCTAGTAGGTCTAAGTCATTTTCGTAATAATAAATACGCGAGTGTTATGTATATAACAATTAAAATATTTAACAGATAATGAATACTTAAATACTGGCTACATACACACAATTGCTCTTGTAGATATATTCGAAAAAGCTTTTATCCTCTTGAATAACTTGTAAAGGAACAAGTTGTGTGACGTCACCGCCTCGCTCCGCACCTTTCCACAACATGCGGTTGACTGCGGCGAGGTGTTGCTCTGACGGCTCAGTGCCCAGTCTCTTCCACAAGCAAATGAGATATCGCTCTGAATTAGCAGGTCTTGAAGTTACCGGTTTATGAATGCAAACTAAAAAGAAAATGTTATATTTGTTAATTTAAGGAATAATAAGACCGACAGGGCGAAATCAGTCAAGAAGGACATCTTTATTAGAACTTGCAACAAGCAGTACAGGAATCCTAACTAATATTATAAATGTGAATGTCAGTTTGTTTGTTACGCTTTCACGCCCTAACGATTTAACCGATCATCATGAAATTTTATATATACGTTGTTAGGGGTACAGAAAAATACATAGGATTCCTTTCAACCAGAATAAAGTACTGAGCGATATAAGTTTACTGATAAAAAATATATTAACGCGAACGAAGCCGCGGGGCGTAATCAAAATCTACTCATCGATAAAATAATGTTTGCATTCTCACCTTTATCAAAACACCTGTACATGATGTATATGAGGCCAACACTGAAGAGTGTAAACACATCGAACAGCTTCACCACGAAGTGTCCGCCCGTCCGCACGAGCATCAGCGCCGCAAGGCACTGGCACAGGTACAACTGCTTCGAAAGTATTTCTTGAATGTTTTCTTGACCTTCCACTGAGAAACCCTGAATAATGTGAGACAAATTAGTATTATATGAGATGTTTTACCCAATCTATGACACAAATTGAAATTAATAAACTGTTGTACCAGTGTAAAATTAAATATTAAGGAAATAAATATTCTTTAATTTTTAATATTTGCTTAAAATTACACTATTTTGCGACAGACACTTTTGTAACTAATCACAAGCCGCGATATAACTACCAAAAAGTAAGTTTAAACCTTTCTTCTTTAACAACAACAAAAGTAATATTTTACTCTACTAAGGCAAGGTACTTACGCCATCAGCCATTAGAAAATGTACACCTTTATCATCTGTTTGTTTTAATACATGTTCTTTTAGCGACGTTAAATTAGCCGGATCGAATATATTGCCGTCCTCATTGACGCCGTAATATGGGTTGAATGTTTCAGGTGAGCCAGCATGGAAATCGCACAGTTTAAAATCGTTCGAACTCTTTAGTGTAAATCCAAAACCTAAAACGAATACGATAAAAATAATAATAATAGACTCGATCGATATATCCCCAAAAAAGGAAAGAATATTCAGAGTTGTATTACATTTCGCCATCTATGATTTTATGTATCATGCGATTTAAGTGGGCTTATTGACGATTACGTTTTTTAACTCAGCACGTCTACTGCATATTGGCTAACAGAAAAACTCACTACCACTTTCGTAGAGCATGAGATTGAACTCGGCCCCTATTCATCATCTACAATAATTACTGCAGCAATTTTTGGCACAGGAACAACAGTCTTGTTGTTCAAGTGGCAAACATTTTAAGAAAACTATTTTAATAAAAACAAGCAACAACAACAATCCAATATCGTTAAAACCCGTGTCGCAAAAAGCAAAACCTAAAACCATATTTTTAGATCACAAAAATATTTTCCCCATGTAAGGATCCCACATCACTTTATTTATTTATTTATTAACTTGGACATCCAGTAGTTATTACATTAATGCTTATTCTAACAAAAGAAATACTAATACTAACACCTAATGTTTAACTTTTTAAGGTGTCACATCATGCACCATTTAAGTATATTGACAGTAGCACTTAATCACTAAGACAATGCATTAATTGAAACAAAAATAAACTTAAAATGTAAAAAGCCTTACAAAGATATATAAAATCTTACATAAACAGAGATATATAAATATTATTTTAATTTACATGATCAAACCAGAGACTTAAAATTGGTTATTACTCAACAATTTCAACACTTTGACTCTAAATTTTAACAAGTTAGTGTTAAACATATCTAATTAAACTAAATCTAATAAAACTCATAGTATTAAACATTTTTGATATTCTAGAAATGGCAGAAAATTGTTTGATGTTTGTTTTTGCAACGGGCTGGAGTTAAATAGCCCGGTCACTAGCATTGTACGCCTGGGCACTCGTTGTGGAACTCGAAAGGTGAAAGAAGATAAAAGGCTTGGGCTAAGGATTATATAGAAATATTAAATCAAGAAGTTGTCTGTGGGTCAGTAGGCTGTCAATTTTAAAATGTTTTAATTTATCGTGATAAGTAAGTAGTTGCTTGTGTAAAACCACTAGAAAAAGCTAGATGTCTAGTGAATCTCCTTTGGATTCGTTCTACTTGCAGTTGATGCACTTTGTAGCTAGGTGACTAGACAACACTACAGTTATTTTGGTTGTTGGGTTGCGAAAAATGTTTGTGTTGCGAATAATAAAGCCGAGCAATTTGAATGATTACTTAATTATGTAGTCAAAATGCTGGAAGAATGTCAGCTTACTACCAAACAATATACCCAGGTCTTTAACTATAGTTTGTTCTTTGAGCATCACTCTTTCAATATAGTATTGAGTCTGAATGATATTATGGTTACGTGTGAAATTCATGAAATTGCATTTTGTCCCATTTAGGGTCATGTTATTATTGGAATACCATTCAGATATTGCATCTAGGTCTTTCTGGAGATAACTGCAGTCTAGATCAGATTTTGTAGTTTTAATAAGTTTTATATCATCTGCAGATAGATAAGCTTTACTATATTTGACGCAAGCAACTATGTCATTGATAAACAAGTTAAACAACCACGGTCCTAAGTGAGACCCTTGCGGAACTCCTGATGTGGCTGAATAGGTCTTAGAGTTAAACCCTTTAACCATTACAAATTGGGTTCTGTCTAATAAATAGGTTCTGAACCATTCCAAAAGAGGTCCACATATTCCATAGGCAGCCAACTTTTGCAATAAAGTCCTGTGACATACCCGATTGAATGCTTGACACATTAGCATTCGCAAGTTCACTAACTTAAATCAGCAGACCTATGGCTAAATATGGGTGAAACAGCAGATATTTACTTAACTAGCATGCTGAAAGGCAGTCTTAGCTTTTGTTTTCTATTTTATAGTACCATGCTTCATACAAAAATATCAATATCTCCATTTATTTCACAACACAAAAATTTAAATTTTTTGTAAATTTGAAAAACTTTAAAATAATTTTTAAGCTTACCCTTCGCTCGCCACCCTTTCCGATATAAGACATATTCTGAGAAGCCACCAGGGCCCGCACAAACATCAGCAAAATAAAGTATTTCCTTCGAGTCAACTGCATCCTCGCCAGTTTGTTTCTTAGGACTAGTGAAGTTAAAGTCGAAAACCGCATCAATGTTCGCCATCTTAACAGCAGCCCTGTTAAGAAATATCACGGCTCCAATAGTCTCGTACGGATTACTTCGGAAACGAGCATTCCGTAGGTCTTCATCGTCTAAACTGTCAAATATCGTCTGAAAGGAAAACAGTATTCAATTTTAATTACTAAACCTGACAAGAAGTATATAACAAAAAAAGAGTATTTCACATTTACACATTCATAAACTTAAATGAACAGACTAAATTATCGATTAATGGTAAACTGATCTACCAACCTTGGAATCCAACACACCCTTCAATATAGCTGGGTCTACAAAGTCTGTTTCGTCATCAATACTTAACTTCTTAGGACCTCTCTTTAACCACTTTTCTAAGACATCCCCAGTTAAAGGTACCTCTGGCGCAGGATTGAGCCACATCTGTAAATGTACATGTATGTTAATTGATTATTTTATTCATATTTAAATATTAATGTAATTTAGACCCAAGGGAAGTAAAGTTTCCTTAAAATAAATGTGAGTGATATCACTAATCAGATCAAACTTACCACTTCCTCTTTTGCTTCTGGTTTGGCTTCTTCAGAAGTTGGCTTAATATCTTGGGGTAATTCACCCACAACTGAAGGCTTTGCACCTAAACCTCTACGTCCCTTTTGAGTAGATGCTTCAACTGGTTGAGTTCTACCATGTTCAAATTTACCCAGACCTTTGCCGGGTTTGAAACCCATGTTTTTCATCATACGCTTAGAACTCTCTGAATAACTTGTGTACTCTGCTTGATCAGAAGTCTTATTATAAAATGTTTCTCCATGGTCCTGGAAACTAGGACGCATTGAGCCCTCTCCATCGTCAGCCTCATCAAATAAAGGTCTGTAATCATCATACTGATCATTTGGTGAAGAACAATTCTCACTTAAACTACTTCTACTAAGTCTTATATTTTCTTCAGGACTTTGATCACCGTAACTTCGCCGCGTCTTGCCGGGGCGCTGGAAATCGCGATAGTTATCAGCAGATGGTGTTTCAAGTGTCTCTTTATCTGATTCTTGCAGTACTAAAACATAACAATATGTTATTAATATTATTTGAAAATATAATATTATATAATAAATAATAATAGCGATAGCCTGTGGGACACCGTTGGACTGCCACGCAGAGGTCTCGAGTTCGAACCCAAGGCGCGCATTTCTGACTTTTCGAAGTTATATGCGTATTAAATAGTTAATTATCACTTGCTTTAACAGTGAAGGAGAACATCGTGAGGAAACCTGCATGTCTGAGAGTTCTCCATATTGTTCTCGAAGATATGTGAAGTCTACCAACCCGCACTAGGCCAGCCTGGAGGACTATGGCCCTTCTCACACTGAGAAGAGGCCTGTGCCCAGCAGTGGGACAGTTTAATACAGGGCTGATATTATTATTATTTAATATTATTATGTATAAACACATCTAAAAATATGCTTTGAATTGACAAAGTGCTAACACAAATATGGTTACTTTGTAAATTATAATTTAAAGCTATGGAATTAGAGTTCAAATCTCTAAACAGGGCAACCATGAATTAACCTATTATAATATGAAGTGTGCCTGTTATCTTAAAGCCAGCTAAGTGCAATGTGTTGTTAAAAGGAAGTCATTATGATTAACCTGACTTAATATATACAAATATAAATATGCTTAAAACCTCTCAAGGAAATCCCCAAACCAGAATAGTATCTAAGATCTATGTGAGAATATGTAAAATGCATTATGATTAATACAATTTATTTCAATATTTAATCATGTTAATTATTACTTCAATTCACTGCACTTCCTCACTATACACTAAACATAACATTCATAAAGCTTTTTGTCTCCTTTTACTTCACCAATCCTTAATCTCTCAAGTCTTAAGAGTACCAGAAAATATTAAAAATCTATTGTGCCCGGCGACGAGTGTGCTGCTACAGTTTGAACGGTTAAAATCTACAACATTACTAACAATAATATAAAGTATTCCACAGCTGAAATTTGCTCACAGCTTATATAATGAATATCTTAATAAGAATAATTATAACCTTTACGATCATGCTTGTTAAAAGCATGATTGCTTATGTTGTTGTACAACTAAATACAGAGAAACCATAGTATTAAATACTGTTTTATGTTTACTTTAGAAATAAAAATACCATAAACTAACCACTATCTGCTATCATTTTCTTATTTGCAATATTACTTTAGTGTCAAAATAAGATAGGGCTATAGACAATGTATAACAATGACTTATACATGCACTGAATAAAATGTAACACCAACAATTCCAGAACGTACATATCCTGCCAGTAATATTTTGCTCTATTTGTGAAGCATGATTATTGAAATTGATCACTGTGATATTTATGATCATACCTAAAGCAATTTTAACAACTATTTTATCTTTATGTTGTCTCACAGGCTGAGGTACTAATTTATACTATAGAATAATTAAATTTAATTACAATGTTAGATAATAAAGATCATAACCTCTACCATTCTAAAATGTACCTACCAGAACCATGAGATGTGGTAGATGAAGCACCATAAGTGTCAGTTCTATTGCGTTTTGCTGGTCTTGCACTTTCATCACTGCTGCTATCATCATCAGATGGATCTGCGAACCATTGTTTATACTCAACACAACATTTTGATGGTTACACAAATTCCTGGCATAATATATCACAGTGAGACCTTATACATTAGAACCGCCAAATAATTTCAATAATAACTATCAGCGACTGTTTTAAACAGTTACTTTTTGAAAAAGCATTAAGAACATGCTTGGCAATCATTTTGCCTCTTTGTTTAATAAAAAGCTCTTGAGAATTATTTTGATGTTCTGGCGCATTCAGGAATTCAACCTGATGTGTATTTTGAGGTTAACATCAAGATTGTACACAATAATAAAGCCGATACAATCAAATAACTTATATGTTAAAACCACTACAATTAACAACAAATTTTCTTTATGATATGCTTACTATTATACAAATAATTCACCAACATATCAACTTACCAGAGAGATTCATGTTGTAATTACTCCTGGATCTAAATAATCTCTAATCTAAAGCAGAAACTCTGCAAATAACACGGTTAAATAAAATTATTATATTTTTACCGGATAATGTTATGTTCTATGGTCGTCTGTCGCTATCGTCAACAGTGTCAGAACTGATCGTATTACTCAGAAGAGCGATAACAATTACGAGAGTAAATATATGACTATAAAATGAAGTACCTAATTACCGCGTAAACAACTACCTATTGAAGAAATTAAACAATATCACAGAAACCGTGTAACGATAAAGTTGACAAAATTGACAGTATTGACAAACGGTCCGACCAAATGCTTTTTTTACCTTCGCTTCAACCGAAACTGTAGTGTTGCCCAGTTATAACACTGCCAAATAGTCATACTGATCGTTTTCATTGATATGAATGGTATGGTATTATAGTTGGCAACATGTGCGTAGGTAATGCACAGCGAGAAAGAAATTAAATGTATAAAAAAAGGGATGGGGACAGGAGTTGAACCTGCGACCCCTACAAACCATATCGTCGCCATGCCAACTTATGTATATTTATGGCTCTACGATAGGAACTAAAATTTGCCTGTATTTTGCATTTAAGGCGATGCTATGCAATAACACGGTTTGTCGGTGTTGCAGGTTGAAGCCTGCGCGAGTATTTCTTAATATAATCTTTTACAATTTAAATATGTATTATTATATTGTATACTGGTGGTATGGTTAATATTGCGGTTCGTAACATACATATCGTTTTTATACATATAATGCCAATGATCTATGTAGACCTTTTAATTTCAATTTACTAATGTTTGAATAAGTAACAACGCATTAATTGTTATATCTACAATGCATAAAACAGTTCTTAACTTCCTACTAGAGCTGAACGACGCAACGACATAATATAAAAATAAAATATCTGTCAACTAAGAATGATATTAAAGCTATGGAGTTGCACATTTTAAAGTGAAATACACAAAAAACATTTTAAAGGATTGTTTTATTTAACCGCACACTGGTTATTTGAGCTCTGAATTCAGTCGAATCACCACGTAGACTTATTACTGGTAACACTGCACTACCGGACATTCCATAAAATAACTTGATTAAAAAAGTAGTAACGACATCTAACGGGGATTCCCTGGATTTCCGAACAATGTGGCGAAAGATAACAGTAAAAAACCACTATAATTTTTTGTTGTCATCAGATATACCTCCATTATTTGATATAGGTAGTAATTTAATTTATATAATGCGCGGTCTACGTAAAATTTTATCATAGCTTTTTAAGTGCATTTTACCAAGTAATACAATTTAGTTTCAAATATGTTCCATCTTCGTTGCTTACCTTTTAATATATTTATTTATTTATTAATCAATTAAACAATATAAGCTTACAGCTAAACCAAAACACTTATATGGCTATACCCGTTTTCCTAAAGTTTTTTAATAAATTATACATTAAGTTAGCAACACAAAACATAAAATGAAATAACGGTAACTATTCCTATTTACATACATTTTAAATTCAAGTGCATTAACACAGTTTTAGCCATTTGGCTTATATTATCGAAGAATATGTCTGCATCCAGATTTGCGTTTAGTAAATTATTAATTAATTCGATTGCCCTTCCAGTCGGACTACTAGAGGCGAGAGACAACCGCCATGATAGAGGACAAGTTAAAAGACGATGTTGTCGTCGTCCAGTTGCACGCATGTATTGATCTGGTACATAAAAATAAATGCACTCGTGTACCGATGGGTTATCCACTTTGTTCACTAGTAACAAGTAATAATGCATTATGTGGGTAAACTTTCGCCTAAGTTCTAAACTATCTAGACCGATCATCCCAGGAACAAACACGTAAGGGTAGGTATAAAAAGGAATAGTACCCGTACATGCGCTTATACTAGTATGGAGCAAACTTGCGTTGTATTCTCTCTATCATTAAAGTGTATAACTTTTCTCTCGGATTCCATACAATCGCATTATATTCTAACTTACTGCGTACATAATATGTGTTGTAGAGAAGCTTTACTGGAAGGACACTATAAAACCTGGACAATGTTCTAATTGTAAAGTCTAAAGATTTATTTGTGGCCTTACATATGCTTTTAATATGTTCATGAAAATTTATTAGTGCCCACACTTATGTATGGAAGTGAAAGTTGGGTATGGCAAAAGAAGCATGAGAGCAGAATAAATGCTGTAGAAATGAGAGCGCTGAGAAATATATGTGGTGTGACTCTGAAAGATAGAATAAGGAATAGTGTGATTAGAGAGAGATGCGGCATAAAAGTGGATATAGTGACAAGAATAGAAAAGGGTATGTTAAGCTGGTTTGGGCATGTAGAAATAATGGACGAAGAAAGACTGACTAAGAAAGTTTATAAGGATAGTGTGAATGGAACAGTCGCAAGAGGAAGACCTAGGCGAACGTTTCTTGATCAGATCGGAGGTGTTCTGGACAAAGGCCAGGTTAAGAGCACCTTGAACCGACGGGCGTGTATGAGGAATGTGATGCAAGTGAATGAAGCCAGAGAAGTGTGTCAGGATCGTAGCCAATGGAAATCCGTAGTCTCTGCCTACCCCTCTGGGAAACAGGCGTGAATCTATGTATGTATGTATGTATGAAAATTTAACTTAGAGTCGAGTATGAACCCTAAATCACGTATTGTAACAACATGCTCAAGCGGCTTGCCTCCTAACTCGTAGGTTCGGTCTTTGTGACTGGAGAACAGGCTCTAGTGAAAGTAATAGTTTTGCATTTTGAAACATTAAAATATATTTATTTGTTAAGCTCTATTCACCTACTTTATTAATATCATACTGTAATGCTTCACAGTCTCTAGTATCTCTAACAGAGACGAATAATTTGAAATCATCAGCGAACATGAGGCATTCCGCTTTAGTGAGAACGCTTGGTAAATTATTTATCATAATGAAGAAAAGGGTAGGCCCTAAGGTACTGCCTTGACTAATGCTGGACCACGTGTAGTAATCTTGTGATTTATACTTGCCTATTTTTACGTACCTGCTGTTTACGATCTCTAAAATAATCAGCTATGTTTAAGAGCTGTGTATCGAATCCTAGAACGTCATTATCTACAAGATCAAACGCTTTAGTAAAATTAAAATATGTCACGTCAATTTGACAGCCTGCCGACACATTAGTTTTCACATAATTAATAAACCTAGTATGATTAGTTAAGGTGGAACGCGCGGGCCGAAAACCGTGTTGAGAGTTATCTAAAAACGTATTAGTTTGGGCTAAAATATACTTATTCACGATGGATTCAAAAAGTTTACCAAATACTGATAATACCGTGATAGGTCTGAAATTTGAGACATCAGTCGATGAAACAGATTAAGGTACCGGCGTCAAAGGAGGATATCAAATCAAATTAAATCGTTTTATTTGTGACAATGTTGATGTCGCATGTACGTAATTAAAACGCGTTAATTTACCTACATGTGATATATCAGTATAGCTCTAGTTGAGCTTATAGCTGCCAGATTTCGATACAAGGCTGCGGTTGAAGACCTAACGGTAATTTTCTTCGGCAACCTGTTCATAGACTCGACAGAGGTGGTCCGTAGTCTCCTTTACGTCAGGAATATAAAGTGAACCGATCTGTCGATCTTGCTTATATTTTTTGCATTACCTCTATGGGACACTGACAACTGCAAACCAAAAGTAGACGTGTCGTGTCATCGTAGAAATGACTAGGTATACCGTACTGTGCTGCTTACCGCGCATCCTTCTCGCATAGTAACAAAGCGCAGTTTCCGCGTTTATCTTACCTACTCACTCCGCCACACCACTTGGCTTTAGTGCGAACAGAGTTTCATATTTTACCCAGCCTTCGCTTACCTCTTAGCTAGCGACTTATGGTTTTAAATGGAAAAGTAGCTATTGTTAATTATTTTGAAACGTCACGAATGAGTGTCAGCGCACACCGAACTGCAAAATGCTCGCGCATGGTCGGGCAAAATTTTGACTGCTCGACCATGCAGACGGCATGCTCGCCCCTCCGTGAGCAAGCTCCGTTGAAAATGCTCTGGGTTGCCAGGCGGGCGTGCATGACCAGTTTGATGCCAAAATCACACGTTGGCAGACGTGTTCAATATGGTTGATTAGGACTTAGTAATTATTGTCCTTTTGGCAGAGGAAGAGGAACACGAAGAATATGTAAAAGATGTCATGATCCATGATTTCCAACTGAAGCCGCCCGCGCCGTAGGTAGTAAACACACGTCCAGACAGTTTTCTAGCTGTGGCAATACTGAGCGCGGGCGGCGCGTGGCGGCGGCTTAAGCGCGCTCGCATACTCGAACACGCATCTTGCAAGCTCGAGCATGGTAGAGCATCAAGTTCCAAACTTGATGCTTGTGTATTTAATTTTGCAATGTATAGAATTGTCATAAGATACTTTTTTCAGTAGTCTTAGAAAATGCTCTGCTCTGCTCTTGGTGTGCGTTGACGCTGATATCTACTAACGGCATAATTATCTGAATACTAGGTTAAGGTGTCGAACTGTCGACGGCGACGCACTCAGAACGTTGCAAACCGGAATAACTTTTCCTAAATTTCCGTGTGTGCAGAGCAAAGATATTGTATTTGGTGCAGACTTGCAGAGTGGTTGTTTTGTGCAGATTTATTGATCAATACAATTACAAGCACCTACTCGGATATTCATGCAGCTATTCGAGCATACTGGACACTATTCGAACAGTCTATCAGATCAATCCGTGCAGGTGCTTGCGATTATTTAATGTTGTGGCGTATGTAGGTATATACGCACAAACTACATAATTATAAGTTTATGAGGAACTTGGAATCGAACTGAGCATCATTCGTCTAGCCGCGACGAAACCAATCTACAGACCTATGCTACAGACTAAGCGACGTGCGAAGCTGTTTTCTGTTTTTATACGTGGCAGTCTTAGAATAATAACGCGTTATTATTCTAAGGTGGCAGTATTTATAGTCGTCGCGCCGCACGCACATACCCTCAAGAATTCCTCGTAAAATTGTATAATGTTATTTACTTGTCGCTGATTGGCGTAAACGATTATTGTACACATTAGTGCTAGTGTTCTTTGTAAGAACAATAAATGGGAAATAAAAAGGCTTACAAATTGTAAATATATTCTCAGTTGAATCAGCCTACGTGTTTCAATATAACCCCAGCTACGGACCTTATGCCTGCCGGTTGATCTATAACTCTAACGGTTACCAGCTACGGACCTGGCTTATGCCCGCCGGCTGTTAATGCGTTAAAATGTCTTGTCAGCTATAATCTACGTGTGCTCTATTGTTTTTCTAGTACTGCCACACAGTGTCTCGACAACACACAGTGGGCCTCTGTCGATCGATGCCATGCACCGCCGTCGCACGCGAGTGGTCAAGATGTTCGACCACGTTTGCGTAGTCGCGAACAGGATTTGGATGCACAGGCGAGCATCTCACCTTTCATAGATTAATTATTGCCAGCCGTTCTGTCATTTTGCAATAACCTTATTTCGAACCCTATTGTCGTCTCATCAATCACAAACTATTATAACATGTCGTTCAGTGGAATGTACCTATTTGATGTGTTAATTGGCACGGTAATGATATCTACACAGTATTGTAACTCGGCCCTGTTTACCTACAACAGCGCGGTTCGTAGACATGCGTTAGGGCTGCCCGCCTACAGTATTTTAATTTTATCTACCTACTTGAGTTTCTTTCTAGTTTAGTGATTGTAAATATTATAAAAAGTGGCCACCAGCTTGGGATCCAGTAATTCAAATAGTCAAACCCAAGAAGAAGCAAACCACAGCTAGACTGCATGATACTTTGAGCTCGATCTGTGTAAATAGAAACACCAATGATTAAATTATGTTCGGGTACTTTGAAATAACTACACTGAAACATTGACACAACTAAACCATCTTAGTCTCCCCGTGACCATGGCTGCTGAAAAGCAACCGAAACGTTGGGGAAAGTGTAAACTTAAATATAAATAGTTATAATAATTTAATTTGCTTAAAAATAAGTAAAGTTTAATAGTAGTAGTAGTGTAACAGTTTCTAAATTATGTAATAAAGTGTCAAATAAACAAGGCGATAAAATCCGTATATACTCAGTAGTTATGTAGAGGTAATTCCTTTTAGAGTAAAAAAATAAGCTTAATTTCTCTTTTCAGAAGCACCAACTAATTCTGGCAGTTAGTAACTAATGTGGTCGACATTTATCACTAACTTTAACGACAATTATTGGTGCAATCAAATCATGGCTAGGTATTTCGGTTCCTGAGAGGTACCTGTGCCAAAGTAAGCGCTCATCTTGAGGTAGCCACCAATACCTTTTATCTTTGTGTGCGTTACCACAGCAAAATGTTGTGCTTTAGAGAGATGAAAGTATAAAAAATAATTAGTTCATCGTGAGGAGTAATTTGTTCACTAATAGCAAAATTTGTTCAAGTGGTAGTTTTAAAGATATTCGGGAAAAACAGATTTTGCTGCAGTAATGTTTGAAACGTTACCCTGGCAATTATTTTTTCATGAAATCTTTTCAGCTTGGAAATAAATGCATGATTATATAGCTTTTATTACGTATTAAATGTTTGTGAACAGCAAAATTTGTGTGTGTTGTGGTTCTAAAGTTATTTAAGATTTTGCTGCGGTAACGTTTTGGGATTGCCCACTGCCCAGATCTAAGAAACGGCTCAACGTAGAAGTTTGAAAAAAATAAACCTTAATTTGTTGAAACATTAGCTTTTGATTTGATTGATAAACACCAATGTAATTAAACGGTGACAAAATTCACAAAGAAACGAATTTGCAAGCAAACCAGTACACTTAGAATCAACTAAAAAGCTGTATCATGTACCCTTGGTACACCTTTATAACGACAGTACATTTAGATTATGTGACTCTACGCAATATGAAGATACAAAGAAATTTTATTACATTTTATATGGTCTGATTTAAATGATCGAATACGCAGTTCCCATAAAACGAGGAAACATGGGATACTATGAACCAATTAAAATGTTCCATCAATAAACAATCCTGTTAATTTCAGCTTTAAATTACGACTATTATGAAAGTTATATAAGTGATTCTACCGTTTCGTCCGTTACTTTACTCTTTGCCGTGGAGTCCGTCGAACATGACGTCATGACGTGTCAAGAACAGAGTTGCTAGATGATCTCACTATTTCTACTAAATCTTATTCAGTTAAATATTTTAATCTGCATTGATATTACCTGTTCAGCTCTATTGTACTTTTATATGGCATTATTGCTGAAATTTTAGATATTATTTATACAAATTATCATCTTCATTGATTTAAGCTGTTGTAGACTAAAACAAAATACCCTACCGAATTTTTTAATTGGCAACTCTGATGTAGTACCGCAGCAAAATATTGTGATATCGCAATCTATTGAAAATTATATAGTTACACAATTAATTCATGATATGACTAATAGAGGGCGCTCTTGTCGGAAAACGTACCCGTAGGTACATTCGTTTGTAGTTACCATACCATGTTTAGTTGTCCTGGTCTGTAGTGTATTATCTATGTAGTTGTCTACCGATCAACGCAGCTGAAGGACGTTGAAATAGCCGCAGATTTTTAGTTGCAGGAGTTTACGTGAAATTTCCTAGGTAAGTTTCATTAATTCTTAATTCGAATTGATGTAATTTCAGGAAATTTCATTGATATTATATCACAATATTGGTTTTACTATTTCGAATTAAGTACTAAAAACATGAAAGTAAATGTAAATTTTGTTTTACGTTAGTCTTGTTGAATGAAAGTTTATTTTTATTAATGTTTGCTTATTTAGTTAAATACATACGTTAATTTAAAAAAATAGGTTCTTTGATATTTTGAATAGGTTTCTTTTATGTAATAGATATTCGAAAATTAGTTCGTGATATTTGTTTTTTCTAATTGTTTGACTTGTCTTGGTTTTTTAATTAACATGAACATTATTTGTTTTTAGAACAATGAAAAGCCGAGAAAACTCATGTTAGAGATGCTAAACACTGAAAAAGAGGTTCCTAACCCTCCAGCAGCATTGGAGGCTTTAAGAAACTTGTCCACGGGTATGATAAATCTCAATAGTGTAGAGGAGCCTGAGTTGCCAGCTGAGGAAAGATTAGTTTTATTACCGAACATTATAGAATCTTCATCTGCTCCGTGCCTCGGAGAGCACGTTAAGCCGTCGGTCCCGGCTGCCATGAACATCTATGGCAGTCGTTATTGGGAGAGTATCGACACAAAAGATCCCACTGGGTCGAAGTGTCGCCGGTCTGCACTGACTGGCCACCACATAAGATACAAGATAGAATCTTCATTAAATGTTGCCGAGTGGCATACACTGCAACCTGAACAGCCTACCGCTGACAGACGACGAAGTGTTCCTAAACGTCACTATGTTGTCTCATCACCAATCCGTAATGACAATGAAAGCGAGTTTGATGATTCCGATGCAGATACGCACTACACTACGTAAACCCCACCACTAAAAGAAAAATAACTTTCTCTCCTTCACGTAACTCACCTACTCCATCGCAAATGCCACGAACTCGTCACTTTCATCATCATGCGGCAGTTAGAGTTCTAGCAGCAGTAGTTCAAGCAGCAGCTCAAGTAGCAGTAGCTCAAATAATGAACGGAACGCTACTGACTCTAAGTGCAAAATTCAGGATGTAGGCGAAATTACTGTTAGCAACTTTAACCATGAGAATAATGTATCCCAAAACACTCCTCCAATTGAAAATAGTCTAGCGCATGAAGACATATTCCAGGGCAAGAAAAAGTAAGGAAACGAGAGACATGGAAATTAAATCTAGCTAAATCCTTAAAAAAATCAGGAAAGGCGTACAAGTCATGGGGTAGAGTAAGAAAAGAAATCCCAGCTCGCAAAATGCGACCACCTTGCGGAGGAAAGTGCCGATGGAAATGTACTACAAATATCAACTCAACTTGCCAAAAAATGTTTGATGCATATTGGCAGCTCGGGGATCTTCAGCGGCAAAGGGAGTACATTGTGCGTCATACCCACGAAATAAAGCCGAAGTATCGGTAGGTACTCAAGCACAGTAAACTATCGGGCTCTAAATACGGCCTTTTATTTTGAAGACAACTTGCCAATAATTCGTGTTTGTAATATTTTAAAGCCACGCTCGACTTGGGTGATCAAGTAATTAAAACAACATTGAATAAAAAGTCAGAAACTGAATTTATAGAGGGTGAGCAAAGGGGAAAACACAAAAATCATCCTAAGGTCGATCCTGTTATTAAAGATTTAAGCGAAGTTGTTTAATTTATTAATTCAATTCCGCGGTTAGGATCACACTATCTCTAAGCTCTAACTACACGGGAATATACATATTCAAAGTGAAAGGTCATTGGCAGATATTGATCGGGATTACCAAACTTTACGCCAAGCTAATAATTTGCCTTTTGCTTCTGAATCAACATTTCAACGTACTTCAACTTTCAATTCAACATTAGTTTCATTTGTCCAAAAAAAAAGACTTTTGCGAGAGTTATAAAAATGCGGAACTTGAAACCAAATTAATGAGGACTTAGCGCGAAGTGAGAAAGAAATGGACAAGAAAGAATCGGATGCCATAGTGGTAGTTTACGACCTCCAGGCAGTTATGCAAATTACCAAAGGTCAAGTGTCTTTGTTATTTTAGAAGTCTAGAATAAATTGTTTCAATATTACCATCAATGATTTACATGCAAAGATTGTGGACGGTTTTTTTGGGATAAAACTGAAGGGAAGCAAGGTGCAGTACAAATTGGAAGCTGTGATTTGGCTCTTTTTTATGTTTATTTTTAAAATAAACTTTTTATCGTCTGTCTGATATGCATTTATTATTTGAAAAATAAAAACTAATAGCTTAACTCAAAACTCCTAAACAAAACTAATCCTATTTTTGAGGTGATTACTTACTTTTATTTCAGATAAAGTAAAGTAACTCTTCTTAGTGCATAAAAAGGTTGATTTCACCCACTGCAAGAATAGAGTAACTAAACATTTTTTTATTTTTCATTTTATTAATCCAACATGCTAAGAAAATATTACCTTTGAATATGTATTGTTAGACATTTGATATCTTTTCTAAATATTCAAAAACATTTTGTCATCATTTCTGGAAAACTGTTTTTTGAGTTACCGGAGTCTTCATCTAGGGGTGCGATATGACAATTAATATGACTACATACTTGTGTATAATGCTTATAACAATTATCAGACATAACATCCAAAGTTAAATGGTCCTTTCAATGTCATTATATCCGGTTTTGACTGTACTTTTGTAATGACAGACATGTTTTTATCCTACTCACAACCTGCTGCTGCTAGGGAAAAAGGCTGAATGTATGTATCATATTATTTATATATTTGCATACTACAACACTCACTTCTGTAGAATTCAGGAAGAACAGCCTTGATGAATAAGGGATCATAACCTAAAAATTTCCAGATCTAAGCAAAAGGTAGCTTGTAAGGAAAACCATACACAAACAGGTACATTGAATTTAATGTCCTGAAAAGGTTAACACAATAGGTACCATTATTTACTAAGAATCAAGTCATTCAACTGGTAACAGGTACCTATTCTACATATAGCATTTTCTACAAAAATATTCTAGTCATTGATAATACAAACAGTCACAGTATGTTAGTTCACCCACCAGAGCATGTCTTCGTACAAAATACAAATTGTTCAGATTATAGCTGTAATATTTGCACAGCTGTCTGTGAACTATGTTTATACACAATATACATTGTTGTACAAGTGTATTTGCTGCAACATGTTGTAAACAAGGTTAAAGTGTAGCTATAACAGTGTTTAATTTCTTTGTTCTGCAAAAACTACTTAGAAAAATATCAAATCTATTTGGATCCAACTTTTTACATTGAAATATTTGGATAATAATGAAAATGTAGTCATGCACATGTTTGAATAAAGATGATAGTTGATTAGGAAATGATTAGACTTATATTAACAATTTATCAGTACCAAATTCTTACTTTATTAAATCATACATTTAACATGCGTCAAAAACCACAATTCCACAATATTGTTATTTCAACAGTGGTTATTATTTATAACCATAGTATATTTGTATTAACCTTGAGGTTATGTCAATTTGGATGTGTCCTTTCATTACAATCTACACTTATATAGATAGTGTCCATTGCACTAGAGATATTTCTTCATATTTCACTTTATTTCTTTTACATAAGCATCAAGCTCAGCATCCAATTGTTCAGCTGTAGGCACAGGGCGCTTTCCACGGCCTGCACCTCGAGCTCCACGTCTAGGGTTGTCACGTCCCCGTGTACCTCCTCCCTGGCTTCTATTTGCTCCAACTGTTTAATAAAAAATACTGCATATTATCACCAAGAAACATGGTAAACAACAAAAAATTGTAAATGCAAATAAAATTATTTAGAATTTAATTTTAAATATGTAGCTGCAGCTTGTAAAAGGAAAAATCGTAAACGGCAATACTCATGTCATCACACAATCAATTATACAACAAATAAACAATATAATATATGTATATTATACTGTGATGCACACAATTATATGAGTGTTGTGCTTACAGTATGGTTTTAACAGAAAACCTACTAAATATGACATACAATGATCCTATTATGAGGCTACAAGCAGAGAAGACAAGCCTAACCATAAATTGTATAAATGTAAGTAGCCCTTGTTTATTAATTACCAGCTTAAGATTATTTGTAATTGTATGTAAGCTGAGAAAGACATGCAAATACTTGAAGCATATCATGATATTTTTAGTAAAGAAGCAGTTAGTGATTAATAAAATAAGTTGATATTTACCTCTATTAGTATTTCTCCTAGCTGGGCCATTGCCAGCGCTGCTACCACCGCCACCACCACCAAGGCGTCCACCCCGCTCCTCACCCCTGAATGTGTTGATTTCAGATGTTGCAAGTTGTATATTCATTGCGCGGCCATCAAGTGGCACACCATTATACTGTTTCATGGCCTTCAAGGCATCAGCTCTTCTCTCAAACACCACATCAGCAGTACCTACAATTTTAATAATATATGATAAATATTTTATTTAGAGCTAAATAAAATAGTATAAGGGCTGAAAAGCTAATTGCAGGCGAAGTATGTTATTACTTAAAATCTTTTTAAACAGAAATTATAGATATTGAATTGCTGTTATTGTTGAGAAAAAAATTACTTATTTTAAATATATTGGTCTAAGAATGTAGATGACATTAAAGCTTACCTAAAGATCGACCCGATCGGTCATAGTGTACAGCTGCACTTTTCAGAACACCAAATTCTGAGAACAGCTCCTGTATGTCAGAATCTGAGACTCCAAAGTCCAGATTAGACACTAACAGTTTAGTGGGGCCCGTTGTCAGGGCACCACCACTTCTCTGAATCTTCCTTTCAGCAAAATCATTGAACATGTCATGTTTCCAAGTGCTGTTAACATCGCCCTGAAATAGGTGGTCCTTCAAAGAGCTTGCCGAGTGGCCGCTCTATGCCTTTTTGAACATGATTACACCCAAGTGTAATAGTGTGGCATACACGTTAATACTACAAACTTTGCAACAATCTTGTAACAATAATACATTGTAAACATTTACAATATTACAAACAAACTGTGAAACAGAAGTATATTAACAAAAATCTTCACGCAGAATAACAAATTGATAAGTCCCATTTAACTAAAACTGAAGAGTTCGTATTTTGACACTGACACACACTCGCTACTCTTTTTACTGGAATCTCGTAACTAGGTGAAATCGCGGTAGTACCACCACACGCAGACATTTTCTTGTCTCCGCTGCCTGCAGCTAAAGAGCCAGAGGCTCCTTTGTGAAGACAACATGGTGACATTCCCACTAGCTCGTCTGCCATTTCCATATTAATCAGCAAATAGTATGGTTTTCAAGTTGCGGGATCTCAAGAAAGATGACATCTCGAGATATTTCGCAGCATCCCAATGACTATACACCAAACAGGCTGCCCAAGTTATTTTTCAGGTACAAATAATCCGGGCTAAGCATTGCATTATCGTGACGTAAAGATAAAATCTGACAAATGCAACACACAATTGAATGCTTGCTGGTGAAGCCAAATATAGACCACAAAGACCAAGAGCGAAAAAATAATTTAAAGTTAAAATGGCTGCAACATAAGGGCGTAGGGTAACTAAGTGTAGCCGAAGACGTTAAATTAATCTCCATCATACGTATATGGATCATCTGTACAGTTGAGCATACTATTTTGTCTTATGCGTCATTTCACCACGTTTGTCCGCCATTTGCAATTTTTATAATCATCGAAGTAATAATTTACCCTTGTGTAACTTGTTGACTTAGATATGCCGCCACGATTTCGTCCACGTAATACGCCTCCAGTGCGACCATTTCTAAATCCTCCACTTCCACCACCGCCGCGGGCTCCTCCGGGTCTTCTAGTCGTATTAAATTTTCGCCCAGCACCGCCTCCTCTTGGGGTCTTCTTATTCGCTTTTATTATGTCGTCCAAAGCCATTTCAATTTGATCAACCATCATTGATAAGTATTTAATACTAATTTATGCCTGAGATGTAAAACAATAAAAATAACTGGATTAGAATTTCCTTTTCTTCAGTTTCTTCCTTTTACTGCCAAGCGCGCCAGCCGTGCCAAACGGTGCCAACCATAGAGGTAGAGTGCCAACACTACCAAGTTACCAACCACAACGATACGAGGGATGAAATGAGTTTAATTTTTAGTAGCAGTGTTTATGTTTAGTCGATTACTGCAACCAGTATAATTTAATCAAAGATATTATAGTAGTTTAATAGTCTATCACATACAATCACATGGCAGAGTTCGTAAAATGGCTTTGGTAAATTAAAGGATTTTATTTATTTTTATCATATTGCCGTAAGATTGAATAATGACAATATATCTTTTGTTTTTATTTGTTGTAAAAATAAGCTAACTGAGTACATACAATGCACAATGGGCTTAAGCCACAGACATAGTAAATAATAACCTGCTAATTAAGTAGGTGTAAGTTATCGATTATTTTTGCTGTAGATTAAATGATTTGCAAAAATATAGATATTTACTTTTATTTTAAATTGGTATTAAAATTTTAATTAGGTATCTGCTTATTTGTTTGTTTTACATCAAGAATAACGGCTCACATCCCGTGCCCCATTTGTTGTATAATCTTTTTATAGCTTTATAAGCTATAAAAAGATATTTTAATACAAGCAAATATGTAGCATTTGCTTATATTAAAATTTGGCATGTCAAAACATTGTCGTCGACGTCTTGTCAATTGCCAAATTAAAGATCATTGTTTTGTTGCGGTTATCTGTTTTATTTTTCTTGAATAAAAGCACATAATCGTTTTACTGTTATTAGTAGCAAACAAAAGTAATTAAATATATATATATATATCAAAGCTATTAAAATGGCTCTTAACAAATATATGCACCCCCGTAATATTTATAAAGTACCTCCGGACTTTGGTAGGTTAGCTAAACTAAATCCAGAGTTCTCAGCTATTTCTAAAATGGTAAGTTAATAACGTTGTATTTTAAGTTTTATGCTGCTTAACACTTGAATTTCAACCATTATATAACATGATTTTAAAATTTTAATATTTATGTGCATGCAAAGGTTGTAATTATCTACCCTAAATATAAATAAAAACCGAATTTATGCAATAGGTTCATTCATATAAAAAGTACACAGTTAAATATAATTCAATAAATAAGTGATATTCAATAAAAAGTAGGTATATAGGCTTTCCTATAATTACACTATTTATTATTTTTGAGTTACTAAGTGTCTGGTCTCTGTGGAAAACCTTGGGAGAGGCCTATGTTCAGCATTGGACGTCTTTCGGCTGAGATGATGAAGTATATTCCTAATGAAATGTGAAGTCATTAATAATAATGACTTCACATTTCATTAGGAATATACTTCATTATCTACATTCATCACATACATACTTTAATTCAATCAAAGTATTAGTATAACTATGCAGTTATAGTAATACTCTGACCTGGAATAAAAATAACTTTCTTATGAGGTTTATCATATATTTCTTCTCTATTTAGCAATAGAGAAGAAATATATATCAGATCTCATATCTATCCACCAAGCTATGTATTGCATAATACTGATTATTCTTGCTGATTGATGATCAAATATGCATTAAATAAAAACCAAACCGATTCTCATAGGCTACCAAGTGGCATGTCTAGAGTTTCTGAATTAGGCAAGCATATGTTTTCACAAAAATAATAGTAAAATCACTACATTCTTCTTTATTTTATATTTAGTATTATTTTAATTGTGCATTTAATTTGTTTCAGGAAGTTACAGGAAAAGTCACAATTGATTTTAAGGATGCAAAAGCACTCAGGATATTCACAAAATGTTTGCTGAAGACAGACTTTAATCTTGATGTGGATATTCCTGAAGATAGGCTGGTGCCGACTTTACCTTTAAGACTTAATTACATCTTGTGGTTGGAAGACTTGTTGGTTTCAATACACAGGCATCATGACATAAAAGGACTAGACATAGGTAAATTTTCTCAATAATATGTTTTGTAAGACATTTATGTTAACATTATGATCTATAACGGTACATCATTTTAACTCCTTTTGTGCTCTTGAAAGTTGTGCTAGAAAAAGAAAATAGAGAAGTAAAGTCTATGTAATATACAATTACATGCTGTCATGTAATTGTATATCACTTGTCTTTAGTTTACTTGCATTACTCCATAATTTTTGTGGATTGTGTCAATTGTTCATTGTATCTATGGCCTTGTAGCATATCTATGTGCAATTTTTGATGAGATTTACAGTCACAAAATTCTTTATAATAGTATAGTACCTGTAACAATGCCTGGTACTTGACCATAATATACCTGCCAACTATGTATGTAGAACATCATATTATTCTGCTATACAATTTGCGATAGTATGGTTTACCATGCTATGTGCTAGTTGTAGGAATCTACTTTTTGCTAGTATTTGTCTGTCTTATCTGATAATGTAAGTTAAACATACATAAGTGCTGCTTTTTCAATTGACAATTGTTACAAATGCTATAATTTGAAATGTTGTGTATGTATCCTTATAGGTACCGGGGCATGTGCTATTTATCCACTACTAGCAGCAGTCAACAACAAATGGAACATGGTGGGCACAGAAACAGACCCTCAAAGCTTTCTAAAAGCTCAAGAAAATGTACAAAGGAATAATTTACAAGATTCTATAAAATGTTGGTATTTTTATATGTAACACTTATTCACCTTAATATGTAATATTGTATATTGTATGAGTGTCACTATTTCTGCATGTTCTATTATAATCCAATAGCCATGAGCTAAAGAATAAAAAGTCCAATGTGCACTCTAGAAAGCGGATAGAAAATAAGTCCTTTACAAGTGAACTTATTATTATTTACCTCTCAGCTACAGAATAGTTATTTAAAATTAATCTCTTTATTCATCAAATGCAGTAAAATTATAATAATTTACTTTATTTCAGTAAGAAAAAATACAACTACAACCTTAATTTCACATGTCTTCATGAATGAGGACAAGCCAACATTTGATTTCTGCATGTGTAACCCTCCATTCTACAGTAATGTCCAGGAATTGTGCGAGTCTCGTAGCCCGGCAAGGTATGATTTATAAAATAGACCATAAAATATATGTAGTTGACTCAATATTTTGCTATTTCATTTAAGTTATGTTACCTAAAAATTCAAACTATAAGGGTTGGTTAAATTCAGTAATTCCAAATTAAAAATATTAAGTGCTCCATTATTTTGCAAACAATTAAGTCACTGTATTCGCAAGTTTTTTTTAAAATAATATTTACTGCTGCATATAACTTGTAAAATCAAACTTACCCTGCCAGGTAAATTTTTTTTAATGATTGTATCATTTATATTCTTTACCCATGCATCTTTGCAGACTGCCACCCAAAAACGGATTTACTGGTTCACCTCAAGAACTTATCACTGAAGGTGGAGAGCTAGAATTTAGTAGGAAACTTATTAAAGAAAGTAAGGAGTACAAGAATAATATACTGTAAGTGTTATACACTATGAATAATAATAGGACTCGCTATAATTATTGGGCACAAATGTACATGAAATTATGGCATGCCTTATTTTAGTCAAGCAACTTGTAAGCAATGTGATTAAATGTCTGAATATATTTAAATGAAATATTGTAGTATGTCTACTGCAAATAATAAATTTTTAATATGAGGTATCATTTAATGTTGTATCATTATCATTAGCCACACATTTTTACTTTATTATTGATTACAATATTTTTCCAGCATATTCACAACAATGGTTGGTCACAAATACAATTTAAATGTACTAGTACAAGACTTAAAGTCCGAAAACATAAGGTACACCCACACAGAATTCTGCCAGGGCCGTGTTACAAGGTGGGGCTTGGCCTGGACTTATCAAGATTATGATTTAATTAAATTAGGTAAGATTCTATGGTTATTATATATACTAATATTATAAAGCTGAACGTTTGTTTGGTTGAACACTCTAATCTCAGGAACTACTGGTTTGAATTAAAAAATTATTTTAGTGTTGGATAGCCCATTTATCGAGGAAGGTTATAGGCTATATAACATCACGCTACGACCAATAAGAGCGGGGCAGCAATGAAAAATGTTGTAGAAACGGGGGAAAATCTCTTTTATGAAGCAAACGAAGTTGCACGGGTCAGCTAGTCAAATAATAAAAACAAATTAAACTGATTTCTCACTATGAACAAAACCATATTTAAATACAATTTATGTTTGTTATTGTAATTATATGTATATTTTACCTTAATGGCGCAGCGGTAGTTAATGTAACTACTGTGCATGAGGTCTACGGTTCGATTCCCGGGTTGGACAAGAAAGAATATATAGAGTCTATAGAGAATATATAGAATATAAAGAGTCAGTGGCGCAGTGACGACCACATATTGACCAATGCAATTTAATCATAAACATTGGTAAGACTAGAAGTACCTGTTGAGAAAAATGAAATTCGCGATGTTTATCGCACCACTACCAAACTATCTCAAGAAAATCTCAGGAAAGCCGGTGATCCAGAATTTTACTACAGTTGATAAAAAAGAGAGATTTATAAAATCTTTCAAAGATTATAACAAGAGAAATAGCTGCAGTAAACTTTCTACTGCCCTAATAAATAAAGATATGCCTCCGAAACGTATATTTGTATCAGAGAACCTTACACTCAAAACAAGACGTTTGTTCTTTGATGCTCGAAATTACGCCAAAACAAACAATTATGCGTTCTGTTCGACTACGAACAATAGGTTTAAAGAAATTTATTTCTCATAAAACAATTTTTGTTCATTTACAATGAGATTGAGTAATAACTAGTAATAAATTATTACAATGTTATAAAAGTCATTAGTATAAGTCTCTAGCGCATTGTAGCTGTTATAGTGTTAATACATATTTTTTTAGCAAATTTTTAAAGGTATTTATGTTATCGCAATCTTTTATCTCGTTAGGTAATTTGTTGAACATCTGTGCGCCCTCAAACAATACAGTTTTTTTTCCATAGTTTGTCCTTGCGGTCGGTAATTGTAGCTTGTTTTTATTTCTTAAGTTGTGTGTGAAAGTCTTTTTACGTAATTCTAGGTTTGATCGGATTGAGTTACTTGTTATTTTTTTGACAAGAATGCATGTAGTATATATATAAAGTTGTGTGATGTTCATTAGGTTAGTTTTTTTATATAATAATTTTGTTGGAGTTAGGTAGTGATAATGGAAAAGTATTTTAATAATTTTGTTTTGTGTTCTTTGGAGTGGAATTAAATTGGTTGGTGTTGCTGAGCCCCATATTTCGATAAGGTATTCGAGGTGTGACTTAATTAGGGAGTTATATATAATATTACGTACCTTATGTGGGATACAGTTTGACGCCTTGTGTAATGCTCCGAGTAATGACATTAGTTTTGTTTTGACATAATCAATATGTGGTTTCCAGGTAAGTTTTTCATCTACCCACAGACCTAAATATTTTTCTTGACTCGAGCGTTTGATTATTTCATTGTTTATTGTTAGCGGCGGGAAGTCTGGTATTTGTTTATTTTTAGCTGCAAAGATCATGAATGAGGTTTTAGACGTGTTTATTGTAAGAAGATTATATTTTAACCATTCTTGTAATCTAATTAGGTCTTTTTGAGCGTCTGCAATTATATTGTTAATACATTTGTTAAAGTAAAAGAGACAAGTATCGTCTGCGTACAAGGTCAGGTGCCCGGTTAGGCCTATTTTATTTATGTTGTTGATGTAGATTAGGAACAATAAAGGACTGAGTATGGAGCCTTGAGGACAGCCAAAAGTTACGTCTTTTATTGAGCTAGTAAAGTCATCTATTTTTACAACTAGTCTCCTATTTTCTAAAAATGATTTGAACATAGTGTGGGCTGTTCCCGTGACACCTATGTTGTGTAATTTTTGCAAAAGTTTTTGATGACTCACTGTGTCGAATGCCTTTTTTAAATCAATAAAAATGCCCAAAGAAATATTTTTTTGATCGATGTTAGTTTTAATTTTAGTGATTAGGTCGACTGCAGCTGCCGTGGTATTAGATTTTGGGCGGAACCCGTACTGTTCGTTTATTAAGAATCTTTTTTTTGTTAAATAGTCATTGAGTTGGTTATACAAAACTCGTTCGAAGATTTTCGAGATAACCGGCAAGACTGATACTGGTCTGTAGTTGCTTGGGTCGACTCGATTTCCCGATTTGTAAATAGGACTAACCTTAGCGATCTTTAGGGAATCCGAAAAAATTCCATGAGCTAAACACAAATTTATGCAGTTAGTCAGTTTGTCAGTTATTATGTTTTTTATGCATTTAATTGCTTTAGTGCTGATACCGTCGATGCTAGTGCTGGAGTTACTATCAAGGTCGTCAATAATTTTTAGTATTTCTTGATTACTACATGGTGTTAGTTCTGTAAGTGTTATCTCGTGTACATAGCTACTGTCGTACATTAAGCTGTTTCCTGGGTTATCATGGTATGCCTTGGGTATTTCGTTAGCTAGTTGTGTTCCTACGGTTGAGAAGAAATAATTTAACAAGTTACAAATTGCGTTACCTTCTGTGATGGGACCCGTGTCCGAGTTTAATTTTGAGGGGGCACAGTTGTCCTTCACTTTATTTAATCGTAAGCTATTAATGGTTTCCCACATTTTTTTGGGTTGTTTATAACTTTTTTGAAATACATTGCACATGCACATTGATTACAATAATAGGCCTCTTTCTGTGATTTGATTATCGTCTTCACTCTGTGTTTTTCTTCATTAAACTGTTTTCTCACATTGTCATCATTCGGGTTAGCTTTGCTTTGTTGCCATAAAACATTACGTGAGTTAATGGATTGTATTATATTTTTGGTGATCCAGTCGTTCTGTGGAGCGTTAAGTATTTTTGTCTTGGTTGTTTTGCTGTTCTGTATTTGGTCCATAATAAATGTTTCTAGGTAGTGGTAGTTGTGGTTGTCATTCTCGTAGTTTGATTCCGAAGTATTTTTGTATAATTTTTCATAGTCCAGTGCTGAATACCGTCGTTTTTCTTTGATTTGTGTAGTTAATTTTCCAATTTCTACGAAGATTTGTTTATGGTCAGAAAGGCTTGATTCAATAATCGAGACGTTGAAGGAATGGTTTCTAATGTTGGTACAAATATGGTCGAGTATTGTATTCGTTGTGCTTGTTTCCCGTGTGCTGAACAATTGATGTATTTTGTTTAGTATTACGTAGCCGTTTTCTTTTATTTCATTTAGGTATTTTGTTACAGTGGTATTTGAGCTCAGTAAGTCGATATTGAAGTCCCCAAAGACCAGTGACCTTTTTCGTCGTTCCAGTTGTGAAGAGTAGGTTTCTAAGTATTTGGTTAAATTAGTTTCGCCTGGTTTATAAATAGCACCAATGTTTAGGGAGAGTTTATCTATATGTATCCATAGGTAGTGATTTTCGTCCTCAACCAGATCCTCCGTCACCTCGTATTTTATGTTGCTGTGTACGTATATGGATACCCCACCGCCTTTGGAGTTTTTCCTATAATTGTATATGTGTGAATAATTAGGTAGTTGGTATATTTTTGCGTCGTTTTCGGAGTTAATCCATGTTTCGGTAAAAATCAGTATGTGGGTAGTTGCTGGAATAGATTTTATTATGCATTTGATTTCGTCGAACTTCCCTGCTTTCCTAATACTGCGCAAATTAGCATAAAAGAACCTCAATGATGTTGAATGTACTGGAACTTCTTCGTATTTTGTGATTAATTGGTGAGTTGTCGTGTCGGTATTTTTTTTTTATTTCTTTGTAGGTATGTCATTTCGTAGGTGAGTATCTATATGTTTTTTTGGTTATTGTTCGTTGTAATGGTAGGCTTTCCTTTAATATATTTGATTACCAGGTTACTTTCTCCGTCTTGAACACGTTTATTCAACTCCTCTTTCAGCGATCGCAGGTATTGTCTTTGGGAAGGCGTTTGGTCCGAAAAGATTTGCACATTTTCTGGCAGATTGGTTCGATTACGTAGTAAGTGTTTGGGTGTATTAGTTTCGTTAAAGAAGACTTTTAGCGGTCGATTTTTATTCGGAGTGTATTTACCGAGTCTCATTGACTTCGTTGGTTTTGGACAGTTTTCGTATAGCAATGTTAGCGTTTTTGTGATCTCCTCATTGTCGTAATTCCTCCTAGCATTCGAGTTTTTGTCATTCTTTTCCGGGATACCCACAATTACAATATTTTTCTCGCGTTCGCTGCGATCCTTTATCTCAAGAATAATATTTTCGTGACACACTGCTGTTTTGGATGTCGAGCCGTCGTAGATTTGTTGGTTTTTAATTTGGTGTATTTCATGTTCTATCTGTGTTATTTTATTTTCAGTTATCGTGGTTTTCGATTTTATGCATTCGATTTCAGTGTTTACGTGTTGAAATTGTTGTGAAAAAATTTCTGCTGTGGATTTTATTGTTTTGAGTTCATTTTTGATTTCTAACATTTCTTCCCGAATGTAGTGTAGATTTTCGTTTTGGGTTTTGGCAAAGTCCTCGAAAAATTTCATTATTTCCGTTCGAAAACCTGAGAGCTCTTTCTTGAATTCCATTTCCTCAGGACGCTCTTTTCGTTTTCTGTATGTAACGTTAGTAAGGAATTCTTCTTCGATTTGTGTAGATAAGTTTGGGACAGATCCACCACTTTGTCCTGTTCCGCGTGTAAGAAGTATATTTGGCGGCGTTTTCTGTATGTTCATTGTGTCCGTGTGTCACTGCAATCGAGTTGCTGCGCTTGCGCGCGAGCGGGATGGAGAGTTATGGTTCTCTTTCGCGCCCGTACACCTTGGTGTGTTGCCGGTTGGGACGTAAGGTAGCGAGTAACAAGGCACTGATTTGTCAATTTACACTTAGAACTGTACAGATTAGAGATTACTTTGCTACACTATAGTTTTATTCCAATTTTAGTTTCGCATTTTACGGTCCGACACGCGTCCGCTTTCGTCCAGCGCTAGAGGATTATTGACATATTAACAATAATATATACCTACGTCAGAAGGAGGTGTTTCAGCTATTAGAGTTACTTCAGACAGATCTTACTAAACTGTAAACACAAGCATGACTATTTTTATTTATAGCATTAATTTTTACTTATTTTATGTTGTTTCATCAAAATTTAACCACATTTATCATTGAATTTAAAATTAACGTACTTTCATGGATTTGTAATCGATATTTAAACATGTTTGCATGCATTTTCTTTATTATACTATTAATAATATTAATTTACACAATCAATCACAAACATATTGCAATTACAATACAATAAACACTACAACTTTATCACAAAAATCTCATAAAGCTTACCATGGAGTAGAATGTCCTTAAATGGCAACTTGCCCTAAAAGTCTCTTTCATCAGTCAAGTTATAAGTTAAAAATTGTTTTATTAATCTATCAATGGCTAATTTAGCTAAGGTAACAAATGACCTTAAAACTATAAGCGTATCCAAATCGATTTTATGCCCTCCCGGTGACAGCATACAGCACGTATACAAACAAGTGAGAAACGGCCATGAATTGGCGTAAATCTTAGAGTTCGAAAAATGGTATCACGTGACCTTGAAGTCAGAGGTCTAAGGTCATAGTCATTTCGGTGATATATTGACTATGCTGAGTCGAATGGCGTTGACCGCGAGTCCCTAGCTCTTACGGTTCTTGAGTTGAAAGTTATATAATAGACAGACGGACGGACAGACAAAGCTGGTGAATAAAGGTTTTTCGAACTCTAAAAAAGAAAATCCCTTAACATATTCATTTGAACATACAGAGTCTAAATAAAAACTTTGCTGAGTTAGTTGTCCTCCTGGAATCGATAGATTATCGTGTGACTTTGTGCTACTGTCGGAGTGTTGGCTTAGCAAAGTACTAAAGTATTAAATACCAATATTGGACGGTTTCAGTAACTATTCTTCCACATATTCTAATCAAAGCGAAGGTATATGTATTTATGTATTTATGTTAGAGTCAACTTAAAGCATTCCGTATACCAACCAACATTATGGTTGCAAACTATTTGAATTGTAGAAGTGGGTATGTCGCTATAATTGCTATATACCGTTCGCCGTCGTTTAACAACTTTGATAATTTCTTGCTCAGCCTCAGTGATACCCTTCATTCAATACATACATATAAAACAATAGCAATTATTGGCGACTTAAACATCAACATTGCATCTGAGCGGCTGGACTCCCAATCTGAAGAATATCTCAATGTCTGTTCCTTTCATGGACTTCTGCCTTCTGCTCACTTGATACCAACAAGAGGCAGCGCGTGTTTGGACCATGTATTTTTAAAAACAGGATTGCGTGAGATCCTTGGTACTGAATACTTATATCACAGATCACTTGCCTACCCTGCTGAGTCTTGACTCTAGCAATGTTTCAAATAAACCTCGATGCTTTACTCGACGTACTGAACTGACCATTATGCTGTAATTTCTGAGTTAAAAGCGTACAATTTCTCATTTTTATACGATATACATGATGGCAATTTCGCTACTGAATCCCTTACATCGATTTTCTCAGATATCATCTAAAAGCACTCCACAGAGGTTAAAATACCACACAGGAAAAGATTATACGACCCTGGATAACACCTGGCCTTCTGAAATGTATAAAAAATCGAGATTCTCTACATCAAAAAGCGAAAGCAGACCCTGATAATACCGTACAACAACAATTTATAAACGCTATCCTAATTACTGTAACAACTTGTTGCACAAGTTAAAATCTTTTTACGATCGCAACTAATTCCAGACTGCTAAAGGCAATACAAAGGCTACTTTGGAGGTCATCAAGACCATTACTGATATTTGTCAGAGTAAGACGCCTCCAAATGAACTCCTAAATTTACACAATGATCCAAGAGAATCGGTGAATGTTGTTAATAAATATTTTATAAATATGGGCAACTCTCTTGCAGCATAAATTCAAACAAATACACACAATATCGTCACTCATAAATCGTTTAATTTACCAGATAAAGATAACCGATAGAATTCAATGGCTCTTCCGAATATCACTGCCGCTGAATTGGATATAATAATTCAAAGCCTCAAAGATAAATGTGCAGTGGGATGAGACGGCATTTCTTCTTCCATATTAAAATCTATACGTAATCATCTGATTCCACCATTAACGCATATTTTGGATCTCTCGCTCGCCTCTTGTACTTTCCCTAACATCTTTAAAAAGGCCCTTGTACAACCTAGAGTGAAGAGAGACATCAAGTTGTTAATTATCGCCTCATCTCAGTTTTAACAACTATGTCCAAAATTTTCGAGAAATACATTAACGTGAGACTTATAAACTATCTCGAACAATTTAATTTAATTCCAAAAAAGCAATATGGTTTTGTTAAAGCTAAATCCACAGAGGATGCCGTAATTGACTTAACAGAGACAACAGTAAAGAGTATTGAAAAAAAACTTAAGACCATGGCTATTTTCTTGGATTTATCTAAGGCGTTTGACATGGTCTCTGTTCCCATCGTCCTGGATAAAATGGAAGCTATAGACATACGAGGGACCGTTCTTGACGTTTTTAAAAGCTATCTAAGTAGCAAATATCATTGTTGAAGATTGGCAACCATGTTAGCGATGGGGAGACTATCACATATGGTGTGCCTCAGGGTAGTGTATTGGGTCCTACTCTTTTCTTGGTATATATCAATGATCTGTGTCACCTAACAATACCTTACTGCAAAATAATTACATACGCAGATGATACAGTGTTGATTGTGCAGGGAGAGAGCTGGAGTCTTGCCTGTAAACACGCTGAGGAAGCAATCTCTACGCTTACGTCTTGGTTAACAGCCAATCTTCTCATACTGAACATTGATAAATCTAGATACATGACTTTCTCTTCATCTCCTACTTCTCAACCGTCAAATGGTCTCATAATTAAAGCTCACACATGTGATCAAATTGACGAAGACTGTAGCTGCCTTAGCCTTACGCACACCACTTATATCAAATATCTAGGTGTCCATATTGACGCGGTTGACGCTTACTTACGCTGGGACAAACATATAGAGACCGTGTTATCACGCACGAGTAAGCTTTTATTTGTGGCTAAAAAGATCCGACCTTCGGCTGATAGAGATACGCTGAAATTGGTTTATTGTACTCTAGCCCAATCCATATTGTCGTATTGCGTTACAGTCTGAGGAGGAGCATGCTCCACCAATATGTTGAGGGCCGAGAGAGCGCAAAGAGCCTTGTTAAAGGTACTCACGGGCAAACCTCGTAGATATCCGACCAGACAATGATATGTGAAGAATGTTCTGTACTGTCTGTGAGACAGCTTTTTGTGCTCCAGACCACGTTACGTAAGCACGCTCAGCTTTCTTATAAAAATTATGAAAGACGTCGAAAGGACCGTGTCTGCATAATTGAACCGCATAGAACAACCATTGCTAGCCAAAGCTTCTATGTAATCAGTTGCCGCGTCTATAACCGTATTAACAAAACCATTTGCATCTATCCAGTTATCCACTCGCAATAAAATAATGTAAACGTTCCCTAGAACGCTGGCTGAAGACTCTAGACTATCATGCAACTGAAAATGTATTACAGACATTACATTGAGTCATTTCATTTCTATACACAAATCAATTTTACTGTCAACTATGCGCACACGCATTCATTACTCCTTATCCTGACACATTCTACATACACATACACATAACATCTCACTAATCCAAATTGACTAATTTAGTAAACAGATTTATTATGAATTTTTCATCTTAATTTAACTAGTCTATTTTTCTATTGTATATTTTATTCAAGACATATATAATAAAATTAATATAATAAACATTGTAATGTAATCGTATCCAATATTAACTATTACTATTATCACACCCACACAGAATTTGTCTATGCATAGTGGTAGGCGCTGGCACCTGTGATACAATGTATACATACATTAGTACAGGTGCTAACGTTTCACATTTTATTGCTTTTATATATTTTCTATGATCTTTATAATAATGTTATGATTTTTGTAAGTCCTTTGTACACAAATAAATAATAATAATAATAATTATTATTATTAATTTATCGATTCGCTAGGGATCACCGACGTGTGCTCATTGATACTTATATATGAGCACGTCCGTGGTCCCTCGCTGATCACTTGATCAATGATTACATAAAGTAAGATCGAGAGCAAATAAAGCATTTGGCCTGGCCTTTATTGTTGACTATGACATTTATTATAGGAAGTAAGTACCTTCTAATATTGACGTCTAGTTATACGTTAGAAGATTGTTACTCTTTTGGCTCATGGAGGTCGGACGGTCAGAGGTATTCTGTAAGAAAACTGGTATTCAGGCGAATCTTTTTAGACTAAATAGCTGGCCCCAATATACATAGGCATAAAAAGGATAGGATGAAGAAGATATTTATATTTCTATGTTTGTTTCAGTACCTCCAAGAGACAAGCCAAGAAAGAAACACACTCCTACAATATATTTGCTACCAGAATTGCCAAATTGTGCGTATAACGTAGAAGTAGCGTTTGACAAAATTAAAGAAATATTGAATAGACTCCGCATTAGTTATAAACTACTTGAAAAACGGTGTAATAATATAGCATTTGACATCGTAGCAAACGTGAACACGTGGTCTAATCAAAGAAGAAAAAGGAGGCAACAGAAAAGAATAGAAACTGGAACCAAAAAAAGTAAATTAGAGCCTGAAGCAAAAGAAATCGAAGGCGAAGAAAGTGATGAAAATAGAACAGAAAAAGCTCAATCTAGTGAATTAGAAATACCAACTGCTGACGAAAGCAGTATGTGTAGTCCAGAAAACCAAATTTCAAATGGTAATTATAATAAACACAAAGAACCTATGGACAATTCTAAGAACGAGCCAATAGTACACGCATTAACAAAATTGAAAATAAAAGGTAATGATATTCTTCTGGAATTGGAATTCATTGATGGCGACGCCGGTAAAGAAGGTTTACATCAAATTGTTCAATATATAAAAAACAATTGGAAATGAGTTGTGGTTTTTATTTTCCCTAGCCCGATATTGAAACTAGGGTAATGTACTTTATGTTAAACAAGAGTATATTTAGGTACCTACTCTATGAGGTTTAAAACATAAATAATTATTTACTTAACCTGCTATGTTGTTTCCAAATTTTGTTGCTATAGTTTGACCGAAACCGCTGTACCGCGCCTTAGGTATGTGCGCGGCGCGGCGCAGACTAACAGGCCGCTGTCATTCGTCAACGCTCACGGCAATCCCCCCGTGTCGCCGCGCACATACCTAAGGCACGGTACAGCGGTTTTGGTCAAACTATAGTATGTAGACGTTCCTTGGTAATACATTTTTGTTAGATGTTGCATAAAACTAACATATATTTATGGTAATAAATAAGAACGTCTTAGCCATGTGGCTAAGACGTTCTTTGGTAAGGCAACGCAATAAGGCTTTGGTAAATTTAACCCATTATTTATGTCATAATATAGACATAGATTGTATATAATATGCAATCTATTTCTATATTATGACATAAATAATGGATTAAATTTAGCGAAGCCTTATTGCGTTGTTTTTTGTTTCTCTAAGGGCGGGACAAACAGAAAAGACGTGAGACGAGGACGCGTCGCCCTTTCAATACATTTTCATACAAAATGTATAGAAGCATCGCAATACAAAATAAACAGAAAAGACAGGGTGCGGACACGACGCTTCGACGTCTGCGCCCTATTCGAAAACATACAGAAGAGGTGAGGCGCAGACAAAACACGGCAGAAAGGGGTGCAGGGGAAGGGTTACTTTGAACACGTGGCATACCATACCATGCCATACCAAATGTACCTAGTAATGTCTAACCCTTTCAATGTTAGCAAGTTGAACCAAAGCCGGCACATCCTCGTCTTCTGAAGAAGATATAATTAAGTTGTCGTCTAAAAAGCAGACGCTAAATGCAAAGCTGAATAATAATAATAATATTCTACCACATACACACAACACCATCTAGCCCAAACTAAGCAAAGCTTGTACTATGGGTAGGTACTAGACAATGGATAAACATACATTTTTTTTGTAAATATATAATTATAATACATAGAAACACCCAGACCAAGACAAACATCCATGTTCATGCACACAAATGTTTGACTTGTGCGGGAATCGAACCCGCGATCTCAGGCGTGTACAGGTGATCTCAGGCAGTCTGTTACACTAATCAATGTGAATAAACGCAGTGTCGTCTCTCTGACTTGTCTTCACTTTGAAATTAAACTGCTATATACGGATTTTATCGCGTTGTTTATTTGACACTTTATTACAAAATTTTGAAAATTGTTACACTTCTACTACTATTAAACTTTACTAATTTTTAAGCTAATTAAATTATTATTAAACTAATATAAAAATAAAAATAGATTGTGACTGCGGACTCTCATACATTGGTCAAACCAAGAGAAACATAGGCACCCGCATAAAAGAACACATAGCTGATGTAAAACACCAACGCTCGTTGAAGTCTGCTGTGTGTGAACATGTGCAACAGGGGACCAACCACTATCTGAGATTTGACAAACCACAGATTCTCGCTAAAGAACACCGATTCCTACCAAGGATGCTTCGCGAGGCTATTGAAATCAAAAAACATCCTAATTTTAATAGAGAAGCTGGTTGGAATGTACCACCAGCTTGTGATCCAGTAATAAAAAAAATAGTCAAACCCAAGAAGAAGCAAACCACAGCTAGACTTCATGATACTTTCAGCTCATTCTGCGTAAATAGAAACACCAATGATTAAATTATGTTCGGGTACTTTGAAATAACTACACTGGAACATTGAGACAACTGCCATCTTAGTCTCCCCGTGACCATGGCTGCTGAAAAGCAACCGAAACGTCGGGGAAAGTGTAAAAATAAATTAAAGCTAAATAGTTTAATAATAATTTAATTAGCTTAAAAATTAGTAAAGTTTAATAGTAGTAGAAGTGTAACAATTTTCAAAATTTTGTAATAAAGTGTCAAATAAACAACGCGATAAAATCCGTATATAGCAGTTTAATTTCAATGAATAATATTCGCGTAAATAGAAGACAATATTGTCTTCACTTCCTGTCCGCGCCCTGTCTCTTTCATACTATTACGCCCAGTGCCATGTCTCGGCATTGAAGGGAAGACTCGGCAGTTCCGTCTAATAATTTATTACACCGCCATCTATTGACGTCTTATGGAACTACAAAGTTCGGCGATACGCGAAGCGTAGAGAGAACGCTGGCACATTCTCGAATCTTTGTACTGTTTACATACCGGGTATGGCGTTACTAGAAAACTCAAGAAACGCTTTAACCGCGTATAAAAAGGGAAGGCCAGCGCTCGCCGAGTCACTTTACAATCGTAAGCGGTCAAGTATACATCAGATCGAACGGAACCGAAAATACTACGGAGTTTAAAGCAGTTACAGTGGAAAAGTGGTGGTATAGTATTTGTCGTGTTTTAAGTTTAATTGTGTGATAGAATAAAACGTGTTTTGTTCGGTAATATTGTTTACATTCTTATCCGTCGAACCCAGTACGTAACAATATGTTTTAACCGCGACACGTCTGCGACGCGTCCTCATCTTAGGTCCTTTCTGTTTGTCCTGGCCCTAAGTAAACAATCAAATAAAACCTGTAAACATCGACTCATCACTAAATCACTATCACCAGGTAGGTACATATTATAAAACAAAGTCCCCCGCGTCTGTCTGTCTATCCACGATAAACTCGGAAACTAATAAACGGATCTTCATGCGGTTTTCACCAATAGACAGAGTGAGTCATGAGGAAGGTTTAGGTGTATAATTTGTAAAGGTTTAGTATTACCCTTGCGAAGCTAGGGCGGGTCGTAGTGTACAATAAAGTATTCACATAATATGTAGGTACTTTATTGCCGCGTAAGATTATATTTTATTTAAAGCGCGCAGCTATACTTAAAACCTGGTAGGCTATAACCCTATCCTGGCGTTTTATTCTTGTTGGCCATCAAAAAACAGCTCAATTGGAAACAAAAATATAAAGAAAATGTAATAATAATAATACTATTTATTATTACATTTCTCTCTCAGTCTTGCTCTTTTTTTGCTCCCTGCCTCTTGCACGTTGAGTGCGAGCGAGAGAGCATGTGATGTTGGCGTAGGTACTTACCTGTTAAGAGACTTTTTACATTTCGTCTCGCTCAAACATTATTCTAAGAATCTAAATCGCAGCAATTTAGTAAATTTCTGTATAATATAATTAAGTTTTATAGATACTTTAAAGTCAAATAATATCTCAAAGTCGTGACTTACAACTTTGGTGTAATAATAAAAAATGTTTATTATGTTATGTTCTATTATAATCATAAGTTTTTTTTTGTTGGCTTTTGATGTAAGCCCAATGTATGGAAGCTGGGTGATCTCCTTTAGGGACTGCATGAGCGTTTGCCTTTTCTCACGGTACCGAACACACTCATCAAACTAAGTGTTCTGTGCATCTAACACATGTAGTACATCCTCTATTGTGCGGGTGCCACAGACCTCGCAGTTAGGATTATCTGTTCTTCGCATTAAATACGCGAATTTGTTTAAACGTTGTGCTACAATAATTTGATGACGTCCTATTACAACATTAGCAAACCAAGGTATACGAGGAGGCTCACATTGAATGCTTTTGTACCAAATTCCTTTAAATTTAGATCTCTCATCAAAGTAATCTTTCCAGAATGTGTATAAGAAAGCGTTCGGTATTTAGTAAAAACTTAAGAGTAAGTTGGTAGTAAATGCATTGTAGTACCCACTAATAGGTCTTCATTGGCTAATCGGTCAGCCTCCTCGTTACCTGCAAGTCCAACATGAGATGGTATCCATTGCATAGTTACAGATTTATTGGATTTGGTGATTGAATGGATTTGATCTAAAATTCTGTCAGCTACGAGTAGCCCTTTCGAACCTAAATTACATTTGCATATGTGCTGTAAGGCGCTTTGGCTGTCGGTGCATATTAATATTTTATTGACATTTAAGCTTGATGCATATTGGAGTGCTTTCAAAAGCCTCTTTCAAAAACTCAGCCGTCACGATGGAAAGATATTTGTTCATCTTAAATGTGCCGTAGGTAACACTTGTTGATTGGATCATAATAAACTGTACCGACTCCGTCGCGTGTTTTAGGTCCATCTGTACCTATATATTAAATGCCAGCCAATGTATCGTTCATTGAGCTCATCAACATACTAAATGTTGTATTTTACATATTAACATTATAATGAGATTTTGGACTGTTTACATAATTTAAATTATATCTTATAACATCGTTAACATTTATATTAGACACCCATGTATCCAGAGTGAACATATCAAAAGGGTAAGAAGAAGCTATCTCTTCACACCCTAACATGAAGCATGATGTAACTATCAGAGGAATCCTCTTTCTATTCCAATAACCATATTAAGCTATTTTACTGAGGTCTGTAAAAATATCCATGGAAACGTCATTGATCCTGTTTTGCAATTTTAAATAATATTTGTTTGCCAGGAATCGTCTTCTCAAGTGGAGAGGAGGCAAACTTAACTCACTCTCCATCATATGGATAGGAGTGCTCTTTATGAATCCACCAATAATCCTTAGAGCCTGGTTTTGTAATTTATCTAGTTTATATGTGTGAATAACTGCAGTATTATCACATAAAAAACAAGAGTTGAAGATATCTTTATGGTCTCATTGGTCTATAGTATACTTAATTGACTAATAAAAGATAAGTATAGACTCTATACTTATCTTTTATTAGTCAAGTACCTATGTAACAATAGTCGAACTGTGTCAGTATCTACATCATAGTCACACTTATTTTTAAGTACACATCAAGCCTTAGAACTTCTCTTTTGCAACAGTGAGCTTTCCTGTAGTACGTAATAATATTATCAGCCCAGAATATGAACCGTCTCACAGTTGGGCACGGGCCTCTTCTATAATTACGTCTGTGAGTTAGACTACAGTCCACCACGCTGCCCCGATGCGTGTCGGCAGACTTCATGTAAGAACGAGAACTGTCACAAACGCAGGTTTTGTCACGATATTTTCCTTTCCTGATAACTATCATATATTGTACAATATGTGAGATTTAGCCAATGATGTACAAAAATTCAAACTGCAATACATTGTTCTCATAATATCTTGGTCTTAAATAATTTTTAGCCTATGTATGTAAGATGTCAAAGTTGTCATTGAATGTCAAAAAAACATTGGTGGTTATATGCGACTATCTGCTATTATTTTGTTGTTGTGGGTTTTTTTTGAATATTTTATTGGTAATAAATAAAATCTTCAACCGACAGTTTAATTTTCTACACATTAGCTACCAAGTATAATTTTGTGGCCGTGACTTTATCTCAATTGTGTCTCTTTAAATGTCAATTAAAAGATTGATGTGGTACAAATTGTAGTGTACTACTATGGAAGCTGAAGCAATCCCAGCAGAAACACCAGCAGAGGCTCGACCAGCCTCTAAGGAAGGTTCTCCTAATAAAGACCAAAACCTGCCTATAAATATAGCACATGTAACAGCTAACGGTACCGAGTTGAATGTCACTACCACTGTAACCCTCTCAGGGCCTAAAGATTCTCCAAAACCGAATTCCAGAAAACCTAAAAAGCGAAAACAAAAACTTAGAGACGTCACAGCGCCTCGTCAGCCACTAACGGGTAAGTTAAGAACTTGTATAAATTGTAAATTTGATATTGTCAATAATACACAAAGTGTAGTTTTACAGTCCCCTGCAATTAAGCTGACGTACTGCTGACATTCTGTCTAGAAATTATCAAAATCTCTCCATAAAATACCATTATATTAAAAATGTAATTCTATAAACTTTCTATTTTGATGTAATTAATCCATTTTTATTCACATTCATTTGTCTGTAAAATTTGTAGGTTATGTGAGGTTTTCGAATGAAAGAAGAGACCAATTGCGTGCTGAGCAGCCAGATTTAGGGTTTGCTGAAGTGACTCGTCAGTTGGCTAGTGAATGGAGTAAGCTACCAGCTAAGGAGAAACAACTGTACTTAGATGCTGCAGATCAAGATAAAGAAAAGTAAATGCCTTTATTCTCATAAAATTTTCAAGTAGATTTGTTAGTATATCAGACATCAATAATATATGTTTTATTTTTTACAGGTACATCAAAGAATGGGCTGAATACAAAAAGACAGATGCCTATAGACAGTTCAAGATAGCACAGATGAAACATAAGGATGCTCCTGTGACAAAGAAATCTAAACATAATTCTCCAGACACTGCAGCTTCAGGTACTTTTAAAGACTTACCTTCTTAATATATTAGTTCCTGTGCTTTTTATTATTATTAAAACAGGCCTATTGCAACCTATCATGCAAAGATAACTTCAAGATTACATGCAACCCAAGTCAAATTGGACCAATAACATGTGTATTCTGTGCCAGCAAGCTATACTCCATTTGGTTATGTACTTAACTAAAGGTAAACAATCTTGATATATCTCTTTATTTAAAAACTCAGTTTAAAAATAAAATGCTGCTAAAGATCAATGTAAGTACAACAATAACGATTACTAAATCAATTGAACCAAATCAACCCTTAGTTTAAGCAGTAGTTTATTTGCTTAATATGTGTTTGTGTAAAAAGTCACATCAAGAATGTTTACCTTTAGTTAAGTATCTAACCAAATGGAGTATAGTTTGAGCAATGTCAATAGAATGAAATATGGCAAACATTATTGTTTGTACCTAACTATTGTCCAATGTCATGACAAAATTCATGGAGTTATACAAAAAAAAAGAAGAATATTTTTAAATAACTGTACATAGCTAGGTGTGTAATAGTGATACTTACCTTTTCATTATGTATAATATTTTTACTATAGGCAATGTGGCAACATCAACAGACCAAGCTAATATAGTAACTACAACCAGTAACTCAGTGCTATCAGTAAATGTGCCACGACAACAGACACCTCCACGACCCAGACCATGTATAACACCAGCATCTGTAAGTGTCTAAATTATAATTTTTTTATTTTAAATATTCTGTTTATTACTCAAACATTTTTTGTTTTCAATTACATCTTCCACACTAGGAATAAATCCTGAGTTGTAAGCATCTCATAGTGTGTTATGACACTTATGACTTAGAGAGTTGAGTTGCAGTTATTATCATTTTATATACTTTCTGGATAGATAATTTTCAAATAAAAGTCCTAATAAAACTTTCGTGACTATATCTACCATAGTTATCGAGATATTTACAAAATCGAGAAAATTACATAGTCGCCAAAAAAAGCGTTTTATCTAATTTACATTTATTTTTCTACTATAAAATGTTGCATGGTGTTATGGGTTTCCACGAAAAGAACCAATAAATACATAAATAATTGATTAATAAGGTTTTTACAAGGAGTTATAATTTTTACTATGATTTCGTAATCTTTTTTTTTTGACGAAGGTTAACATGGCCGCACTTTCTTTTACTGCAATTATGTTTATTACATTAATATGTATCTTCATACAAATAAACAAAAAGAAAACCTAGGTATTCAAAAATGAATATTCTAAAACAAAAAATGCACTTAAAAGTTAATATATAATTGCGTAGTCTTGTGAATAATTAAATTGTTGTTATTAATGGAGTCGGTGTCAGCCAATGTAGGTTTGTAACTACTTAAACATGAGATGTCTTACTATAATCATAGCATAACATTGGCAAGCACAAGTACACACATAGACGCAGCACGCGGCGCGGGCGGCTGACACCGACTCCAAAAATAACAATAATTATTCACAAGAATGCGCAATTATTTTTAACTTTTAGTGCATTATTTGTTTTAGAATATTCTTTTTTGAAGTAGGTTTTCTTTTTGTTAAATTTTTATTTTTATTTCTCGGTTTGTAGTGAATCTGAAGTTCGATAACTGATTTTATTTGTCTAAATATACACCTACTAAACGCGCTGCTCATAATAATATGGGACAAGCGCCGTTTAAATGAGACAAACAAAGAAAGGGAGAAACGCCTCTCTCAATAGAAACTCTGCCTCCAGGGCTATTTCAAAAGAGACTGATGATATAAGTAGGGTAAATGATAGATGATAATCTGGCCAGTCGACAGTTTCAGGGTTATCCATTATTTACGCCACACCCTGTATGTATGTGATTGTAGCAATCACGGCAGATTTTCTGTCATTTATCAAATAATTCCGTTGTATAAAACCGAAGATCTTCATCAGAACATCACCAAATTAGAATGCGGCTACCTTGAAAGTCGAAACACTACGAAGGGCTACCAAACCATCCTACACAGTTGTTTATTTTATTCTTGCCAAAAATGAGAACATCAATGTAGCCAAATAAACATTATTAAGAATAAATCAAAAACTACTAGTCAGATCTTAATCAAATTTAAATGAGACCAATCCGAAAGCACTAGATTTCAAATAAAAAAAGAATCATCGAAATCGGTTCACCTAGAAAAGCGATATAAGGTAACACACATAGAAAAAAAAACATACAGTCGAATTGAGAACTTCCTCCTTTTTTGAAGTTGGTTAAAAAACAATCTCCACAAACGCTGGGTTCCAGAGATATCAATTTTTGAAAATACAACTTAGAGTCGTCAGAAAGTAGGTAATTGCGGCATACAATAATTCACACAACGATTTTCATCGTGTCATGGTAGGCATTTAATGTTTATCTGCAAATTGAATTCTAGTTAGACATTCTAAGAAATACTACCACTTTTTTTTAACAAACGACTCCTGCACTATGGCAACCTAGGCTAATACTAGGTAGCTAAGGTTAGTACCAGCTAATTAAATTATTATTAAAACTATTTAGTGTATACTACTATATAAACTATGGTCACGGGGTCTCCCCGTGACCATGGCTGCTGAAAAGCAACCAAAACGTCGGGGAAAGTGTAAAAATAAATTAAATCTAAATAGCTTTAATAATAATTTAATTAGCTTAAAAATTAGTAAAGTTTAATAGTAGTAGTAGTGTAACAATTTTCAAAATTTTGTAATAAAGTGTCAAATAAACAACGCGATAAAATCCGTATAATAGCAGTTTAATTTCAATCAGTAACTTCAGTAAATCTTACTAATAGATTTTTTCAATATGAGAAGTTGACAACCCTATTTCCATAGAAATATTTAAAATACTTAGAAATGCTTTATCTCCTTTGCCGCACAATTGCAGTTTGTGATATTTTAGAATATAGTAAACAATATTAATGCGCCTATTTATGACAAAAAATAAAATGCTACAACGCTTACATATAATTAAAAATAAACAAAATGTGATAATCAGAAAAAAAAAAATTCTTCAACTATCCAAGCTACAATCCTCTTTTTTTTTATATAAATATATTTTGACCTGTTACATTATAGTTAATTCAAAAACAATCCAAATGTTTACTTTTTTCGGAATTATAATTAAATAAAGATGTTTAAAAGTCATTCGCCTCTCACAAAAAAAAAAAAAACTCTAAAACTAAACAAAATTATACAATCTGTATTGCTGGCACGTGTCTATCATAACTAGTTGTATCAAATAGATACTTAAACCAGGCATGTCCGCAACTCTGCTCTCATAACACACTGTGCATCTTAACAAACATTCAAACAATGAACACAAGGAACACCTGAATTTAGAATTACTGATGACACCGCGCGCGGCGCGGTCGCTAGTGAATAGTTGCGCCTGACTATATAAAACTAAAGCGTCAGCAGTGTCGCTATTCTTGTGTGGGGATCAAACCTACAACACTGGTGATATAGCCAAGGCAAACACTTAAAAACTGCTATTTGTGCATCTGTGCTTTTTTACTACAGCTATGGCGGCATATAACACGACCTTTTAGGTGTAGGATTTAATACTTTATGTCATTAATTTATTTGGCTCACATAACAATCATAGAGTACAATATTTATTACTTACATATTCTTCAAGATCTACCTTTGCCTACATCTTTACCCATAGTACTATAAAACACATAAATTTCCTTTAAGACTGCGCCGAGCGAAATGTGCAAAACTGGCGGTCACAGTTAACTGAATAAAATCAACACTTTTTGTTTAATACAAATTAAAATATACATTTACCATAACAATGAATGTGTTTACAATTACTCCGTGTAAAAAACTGAAAATAATTAATATTTTCGCCTACAAAAATACGTAAATTTGCTCAAAAACGTCAGCTCGTGTTACGTGATTTTCAGATTATAACAGTAGAAATCTATCCTATTTTACAGCTTAAATGAAACATAAATAGTTATATTACAATTTGTCCGTCCCATATATTTATGTTATTGGTTGACAATAAAGATACATATTTATCAAAAAAGAACTTCAAATCCTCCATACAATTTTACTATGGCGGCCGCGCGCCGATTTGAATATGCGCTCTGTCATTATCTGTCTTACGCTCGGCGCAGTCTTAAGTGGAAGGTACTAATAATTAGTTAATATGCACATCATTTTAAAAGTCAAAGTAGCTATGGGATTTGGGATCAATACCTCTAAAATGTCATAGCTGCTTGCCTTAGGTTAATGTTCTCAAATATTTCTGTTATCTACTAACATACACTGAGCCAGCTTACTAGAATAACTCATAGTAAAAGGAAGTCTATACTCAGTAAAGCACTTTATAAACAGGTTATAAAATAGAACTCATCTACTTTGTGTTTATATTTATGAGTTCTTTTATGTACATTGTTTCAGGGTGAGGAGCTATTAGGTGGTGATACAGATATACCAATTTTCACTGATCAATTTCTTCAGCACAATAAATTGAGAGAATCTGAACTTCGGCAGTTACGAAAAGCTAATTCAGACTATGAACAACAGGTAAAGTAGTCATTAATATAATATTAGCTGTATTGTCCTTTTAGGCTGTAATACAGCATGTAGGGGGGTATAAGTCTAATTAATAAACACCATCTGTCACAACAAGTTCCTTTTTTGTGAACAAATATAATTTTATTTTACTATTTTTATATTCATAGTTGACAGATTACGAACTGTTTTTTAGAACGCTATATTGCAACGACATGCAGAGGAAGTGAGCGGCGCGACGGCCAAGCTTCGAGCAGAAACTGCGGCCGCCGCTGAACGCACTGCGGCGCTGTTGAGCCATCGACGCGTACTCGTTGCGGCACTAGTACAAGGGCTACATGCACTAGCCATACCAGGTAAGCTCCCTGAAGATTGTATGTTGATAAGATTCGAAAAGAAATACTAATAATATCATATGTGACATATATTGATGATATCAAACTAACACATCAAGACCTTTCATCAGGTAATTTAAATTCAAATTTAAGTGTGTAGACACATATATGGCCTTTATGATGGTACTTTTATTTAATCACAACTGTAATCAGGATATTTCGCATAAGCTATAGCTAGTAGTTGGTTGGTTTATCAGAAAATTACTTGTGATTTATTTACCTGTGCAATGAAGTCCCTATTTATATGATTCTCATTAAATTCTCTTTAAAAAAGACAACGCACTAGGAATAATTCATGTGTTGCAGGGATTTCACAAACATTCAAACACAGACACAAAGAACATCCAGATTTGGAACCACCATTTGTGGATCACACAAAGTTTTGCCCCTCGTGGGATTCGAACCCACAACACTCGTCGCAATTGCACTGGCGAGGCAAACACTTAAACCACTATGCCATCCGTGCAGTCAAAATACACATGTACCATGTACCATGTGATTTAATGTAATAAATATTTTTGTTACAGGAGGACCAAATGGTGCTACTGAACAGAACATAGATGAATATATGGAAAAACTACAAGGATTTGCAACTGAAAATAAAAATATACCTGTTTTGAAGCAAGCTCGGGATATTCTCAACAAAATAGAACTACCATCACATTAACTACAGTATTAAGATCAGCAGAACTTCCTATCTGAATATAAACAATATTCATTAGCAGATGACTTCAGTTCTGTTCAAGCTTTATATCAATAAGCAGATAGATGAGTGTTCTATTGTTTCTTTTCAGATAGGTATATCTGCCAGAAGTGTAGCAATTTCTAATAAGAAATAATAAAGCACTTATTATATTTTAGCTTTTTTTATTTTACGTGACATCTTGCACCAACAGCTGAACATAATTTGCTAAAATTACAGTGTATAGTAAAATCAAAAGACATCATTAAGTAAGACTAAGTTACTCAGGGATTGATCATATTAGTGTGTAAAGATGATCAATTTCAAAGATGTTAAATTATTTATTGTGCTGTCAATTACTATACCTTATAAGGTATAATGGTTGCAATACCTTGTAGTATAGTATCTCCAGGTATATTGCTATCAGCTCCATCTAGCATTTGCCTGAATCAAACAACTAACAAATGTAGTTTTAGTAAACTTACTAACCACTAAATTGTAACATTCTTAACTGTTACCTAGGGACTCAAATTACTTTTGATATAGGTAATCTAGGAATAGAGAATATGTATTTAATATAAACACAAAATTAGGCAATTAAGTAAAACTTATATTTATTGTGAGTACAAATACGTATTAAATCAATCATGTAAATAAAAAAATATATTATCATTACATGAATACATCGCACTCTTAATAAAACAGCGACTTAACTCGAAATTTGAAAGTAAGGCAATTTGAACTCTAATTGTATATGTTAAATTCTAATATTATATTTGTGTTAAATCTTTGCAATAGAGTTCAAATTTGTTTAATCCAAAATACTGAGATAAGACTCTGTTTTATTAAGGATGCGACATGGTTGCAGAGACATTTTCTTACAATTCTTACACATGTTGGGCCAATTGAACTAATATTGCTCATAGTAGGTATACTATACTAAACATTTTGTGGACCTAGAGCTACTATTAATTTATTATAACAGTATTTACATTTTAAGGCATTTGTTGGCTTTAATTGGGACAAAATGTGTAGTATATCAATATTAAATGAGGAAATTGAAAGAGTTCAGGTATATTCCAGTGATTAAGAAAGATAGATTAGCAAGTACAAGAATTTTATATTATAAAAACTATTAGAAGTAGGTATGGAAAGGCCAAAATCTTCTTCATATATAAAATCTCTATCTGCAACCAACATATTGCTAAAAGTAATGCTTATCTTGGTTATGTTAACACTAGTCATTGGGTATTTTATAACCTCGCACAATATTTGCATCTCTACTAAAGATCTACTCTTATACTAATGTATAAGTCTTTGTCCTATCTAAGACCTGGAGTATACAGATAAAATTATTTCTAGATATACATAGTACAGATAAGATAAGCAGTAAAGAAACAGATTGCACATTGCTTGTGCATAATATATGCCATATAACTATATAAGAGGAATGCGGATGGATATGCCAAATGAGAGTGTTTGTAATCATCAGGCCAATACTAATTTACCTGTTCATTATTAAGAGATTTTTATTAACAGCCCAGAACTAGGAACTCATTCATCACCATGCATTTCTTGGAAAGCACATAAAAATCTTTAACTCTGCACCTGATTTCTCTCCAATGACATTGCATTGATGTACCATTGAAGGATGAATAGAGAGTGCAAGGGCATTCTCTATAACACAAAATGTTTGCTTTCATACATGTGCACTACCAATACCACCTGAACAAATGGCTCTTCTCCTTTAATATCGACTGCTATGACTAAAATTAGGTCTGGTCATTTTTAATATATACAGAAAATTTTTATCTGTGTCACAACAGCATTATATATTGCTTACATGTGTATAAACCAGGTCCATTAAGCATAATATCTATAGTTTAGGCATCTTGTATCAGTCTATGATTATGTTACTTTCCCTACAGCTAGTCATCATTGTCACTGTCATCATCTTCTTCAATTACTTCTATATTATCTTCCCCAGAGTCATCAGTGTCATAGTTATGTAGTTTAATTCTCCATGTCTTTATTAGGCTGTCCCATGATCTTCGACTGTATTTGGCAAACTTGTCAGGAGTTTTGGGATGATCTTTTGTACGTTGATCACTGGAAATTAAAATAGTATTATTAAAATAAGTATATCTGTGTCAAGGGTTATCATCAATGAGAAATGTGTAACATCTGCATACAGATGCATCAAATTTTAATATAGTCTTCACATAGATCATAAAATATAACATACATAGGCACTTGTGTGACATAGTTGTGATATCCAACAGTATTCTTTCCATAATCAATTTGCTTTTGACGCCTCTGTAAAATTGATGGATCAGTCTCCAATTCCACAGGTTTTTTGGGAGGGCTGAAATTAAAATGATAAATTATTTTAAGATTTAATTATGTATCAATTGCTATAAAATTGAAAAAAGTTTTAAGAATAGGCTGGTGTGCCTGGTTAAGATGCTGTGGGAACCATTGCCATTAAGTCTGTGGTGGCCTGTCATTTGATAATTCAAAAGAGCAGCTGGGTGCAACAGTACATTCAGCCAAGCATATTGTATAAATTTACATATTAGGATGGTAATATAGAGGTCATGCCTGTCCAACACAAGGCATAGGAGTTGATTGACATGAGCCATAACAGGTATGGCAATAATGTACAATCATATAAAATTTGGTTTTGTTATTTTATGTTCAATTTTCAATGTTACATGGAAAGACAAGGACATTGCTAAATATCAGTTTAAGTCACACAAACATAAATAATAATATAAAAACATTTACCATGGTTTATTATCAGAATCATTTCCTGCCTTTTTATTTGGTTTTGATTTCTTTCTGCTGTTAGAATTTTCTCTACTGCCCCCTTTCTTAGGAACTTTGTTTGCTTTGCAATCTGAAACTATTATCAATTCTTAACAAACCTATATAGCGACCACATCTTACTGTTACATGCAAGGAAATAGCATAAACAGTTATTGGAAAAGTATTAGGAGTTAGCAACCTACAGCAGCTGGACATAGTATGTTTTTAGTCTGTCCAGTCTTAGAATACCAAAACTAATTAAAAACTATTAGTAGTATAGTCAATTAACTATTGAGTCGCAAGGGCACACCGGTGTTCAGACACAAAAGATTTTTAATGATGTCTGGTATTCTAAGATTTGACAGATTAAAGTTAAATTCATAAATACCTTCTTGAGGATCATCCATTTCCTCAACCCAACTCCTTTTAGTATATACAGCACTCATTTTGCTTAAATTACTCTATAATATACCTGAAAACAACAAGTGACAAAAATATAGGTGTAAGAAAGGGTGTACAATAATTAAATCTTACTATTATCATAAATGGGAAAGTGAGTGATGATGTTTTCATGCATAAATTGTTAAATGGGTTTAGATAAAACAACACACAGATAGACCATGTCATGGAATAACACATAGAATACGTTAATAGGTTTCACATGGGCGGAACAGCGGCCAGAAAATAATGCTAATTATTTTAGCATTCATAGCCATAAAGTATTTGCACGAGTTATGTTATTATCACGGATTGCTTTTATTGGACAGACTCCAATGATATGATACTTATGTATTATATGAACCTGTTAATCTTGACTGCATGCGTGGAAACATAAAACATACCGGTACAATTTTTCAATGTGTCGTATGCCCTGCAATACTGAATCGGCATATGGGTTTATGTACCCTATACTTTCTTTAAAATACGTCACACATTAATTTGTAATGCTAAATATAACTATATTAGTTTTAATGATTCGTATAATAAACAAAGAATAATAATGTTTAAGATTAGATATCGAGCGTAGCGTGACATCAAACGCGCGCGAAACATGCGAAAACTATAAACATTACAATCATGAATCAACTGCCACTGTCAAATTAAGTAGGGATGCCTATTGTCGCAGTTTATACTTTATGTTTGAGCTGTGTGCCGCGCGCTGTAGTATTAGATAACTTTAGCTTTAGTCGATAACATAAATACAGAATTCAGCTGATTTTAGGCCTTGCATTTGGTAAATTATAACTAGAAATTTATTTATCACTTATAGGAACATGGTGTATGCTATTAGTCCGATTTTTGCCTATAAAAGTAAGTAGTTTAGAAAGATATAGAATAATTTTCAGCACGTATTGTTTTTCTTAGAAATTATAATAAAATCTGAAGTTAACGTATCAATACTAATCATTAATTTAATCAGACATAATATTTTGATCTTTTCGGCGGATCTTAGCCAGGACTAAATCCATAGAGAATAAAATAGCTAATATTTCTATGTCAAATGAAATGGTGTCAAAAGTCAAATTGTATTGGTTGCCAAAGTGTATGTGGATAAATGCTTATTCCGAATGTTTCTTTAGGTCAACAATTGCATTTTACATATAGGGACAAGAATTAAGATATAATTGTGCTCAGAACGACACATTCATTCCTATAGGTTAATGTTTGTTATGACAGTTGTGTATAAGGGTTATTTTTAAAATATTATGTAAAAATAACAAATTTTCAAAAATGATGGTGAGTGATACTTATTTATCCTAAAAACATAATGATTTGTTTAATATAAAATAATAAAAATGTCCACTGTAAGTAGTAGCTAACATAGTTAATTTTCACTAATTGGTTATTATATTTGCAGACTGATAACGAGATAGATGATGCCCTAGCCTCGTTAGACATGCTAATGTCCGAGTTCTTTGCACCAGCAACAAGTAACTACAGAAAGAGAGAGATTGAGAGCATGCTTGAAAACTTTTCTAATCGTAGTGACTCCTGGAAACATTGTTTATTATTTTTACACAAATCACAAAACCAATATGTGCTGATGTTCACATTAACTACTCTAGAGGTACACTATTTATTGTTATAAAAGAAAATTGCCAATATATATATTTGTGTTTGCTGGCATCATATTATTAACATAGAAAGAAAGACAATAGTAATTTATTTTGACGGAAAACAAAACATGTAATATTATCACTCAGAATTAAAGAATTTTAGCATATTTATACATATTATTCATAATGTTATGATCAACTATACACAGCCTAAAATTAAGTCTTCACATAAAACTTAGACTGTTTACCATTTTCTAAGAAAATTTATAATATTTGTTTTATAAATGACTGTCATTTATAAAAGAAGAGGACTATTTAGATTATCTATTGCCTGTTGCTTTTTATGAAGAATACCTTTACCAGTACTTTTAATATTAATGAGCTTTAGCCATAACTACTTGTAAGCTTAAAAATTACAATATCTAATAAAACATATATTTTCAGAATATAATCAATAGACAATGGATAAGTCTCTCTGACCATCACAGAACAGAAATTCGGTTGACATTATGGAATGAACTATTGGCTAAACATGAAGTAATGGTGTACTTCATCAGAAATAAACTTGCAGCCCTCATGGTGTCTATTGCTCGCTATGACTGGCCTCATTTGTATGATGATTTTTTCAGTAATATTGTTGAGGTAAGATCACTTGATCTTATTTATTTTTATGCTATAAGTATGATACTTAAATAAATAAATAATTAGTATGTCATACTAATTATTTTTATTTGACCATAGTTAATATTCCTAAAAAAAGGGTATACCTGTTTTGGGTATATTTCTTGGGAATATCCTTACACTATTAAAAAAACACAATGAATAATATTCGCGTAAATAGAAGACAATACTATTAAAGAGCTTTAAATCCTTTTAATAGCTGGAAATTAGCCACAATTTGTATGGCACCGTCAGGCCAAGTATTGGTAAAAATATTATTTAAAATAATATCTGTACCATGATTACTAAACACCTACCTGCTGTTGAAGTATTAGCATGAACAGATTGGTGCAGATGTAGAACTAAGAACATATAAACAAATCTAGGTGGATCGAACATTAAATTACATTTTATGGCTGATAGAATTATAATTTCAAAATATTCCCCATATCTTAGCATAGATTACTAAGTCAAAGTCACTATAAATATTATTTATTTATTTAGGTCACAGAGTGACACTTATGAATATTTATTTTAATTTTGCTTATGGTTTATTACAACTGATAGAATAGCTTTGCAATTAATTTGCAATTTGCAATTATGCTTTCAATTTAGGAGTGATATTTTACAGTTAATTTTTTACAGTTAATTAGATGTGACGGCCGTCGTTGTCTGCTGGGGTTGGTTCTGGCACAAGCTGCGAGTGAAGAGCTTGGCGCGGCGCGTGATACTGGCGTCCTACTGCCCTCAGAGCGGCGTAACCAGCTTGAACGTCTTATGCTAAAGGGAATGCCACAATTGCTCAGTGCACTTAGTGGTATGATATTATTTAAATGTATTAGAATAATAGGCTTATTCCTATACAGCTTAAATATTTTTTATGGGATAGTATCATGTCTGTATATGCAGCAGGACCCTACGTTTAATTCGATTGACAGCTAAAATTTTACGTGCGTGATATTTAGTACTTTCCAAATCGTATAAGTAAAAAAATAGTACCTTAATTACTACAGCGACATCTTAAATTATTACCCAGCAGCACCCGCCGCTGTTTGAAGGTTTTCAGATCAATAGTATATATATCACCGTTTAGCGGTGTATTAGTACCTTTAAATTCTATGGTTTTATTTTAAAATAATAATTAGTTTATGAGGAATGCGCCTGCAAAACTTTTATCATGCCAGCGGGACCCTATTTTGTTTTGACGCTTTCGGCCCAGACAGTCATATTTCTTATCACCATTTTAATAGTACTTTTCAAATTTATATATTTTAAATACTTTTAATTAAAATTGTTTTTATTTTAGGAGACAATATGTTTTAAAACTTTTGGAATTTTCAGCGAACGAACGTTTAGTTTGGCCGATGGCCGATAAGCTTTGATAGCGTAATGTAGGTAGTACATTTGAAGTGATAAGGAAATAATAATAAAATACAGAAATAAATTTAATCCTCTATTTTTTTTGACCGATATATGTGCAAGAAGGGTGTGTGTGTGTGTAAGAAGGGATCTTACCGCGCAGGCGATACGCGAGTTAAACGGTCGGCTTATAGTACCGGTCATTTCATACTTTTTAGAACGTGATTTTTCAGTAGTTGGGTTAATGTTTGTGAACGTATTTTTCTAGTTGTTAAATTATAAATATTAAATAGGTACCAACTTTATTATTTTGTTTTTTTATTATCATTAAAAGAATCATATTTTGTATGGTGTTCATAGATCACTTACTTATTTTATATATAGATCCCGCTGGCATGATAAAAGTTTGGCAGGGATATATAATGATAAGATGAATGATGAAGAGATATGAAATAGGGAGATATAAAGGCAAAAAAATAAAGAATGTACTAAAAAGATAGAGTTGTTTATAGCATCACATAGAATAGCTGTGTTGCTAATCTATAAAACATAAAATGATTCATTAAAACAATTTTATAAAATATTTAGATTTGGTAGATTAGATTTGATTAAATTTTCGAAAATATTGTAGATATCTTGGAGAAAAATGCAGACAAGGAAGGTCAGTCAAACCCCCCACCATCCCCAACGAATGGTATACCACAAACATCTGCGTTGCCTGATCTTTTAGCTAATGCGCATGATGTCACATCAACAGATAAGTAAGTTATAAGACAATAATTTGAATCTCTATCGTGGCGTCAATTTAGGGACTTCTTATTGATTTATGTAAGTTTTAACTTAATTGTCGAATATATTGATTATTGCATTTATAAAATGCGGTTGGTAATATTATTACTTTGGGTAATTTAAAACAAATCGCAAAATTTGTAATAAATTATATAATAATCAAAATAATAGTATTAATAGCGTTAATCACGCCTCCCAAATATTTCATAGTGATGACGGTAGACTTCGATAGTCATCAAAATCGAATATAATGAAAGTGGCGTTTAAATGCAAAGTAACATTACTCGTAATTGCCTTTAAATAGTCTATTTGGTTTTTAGAGCCCTGAATATGGAGATAGTGGTAAAGTGTCTCACAACCCTTCAGCATTTATTCTCGTGGCTGCCGTTATCATCACACGTGCCGCCATCGTTAGTTACTACAGTTTTCTACTGGGGCAGCATAGCAACCCAATCACAGGTAATCTATGCCTATAATTAAATCAAAAAGTATACATTCATTATTAACGCAATAAAGAATCACTACATTTAGTAACCAAAATAGCCATCTATTATTCCCCCATACGAAATCGGAGGCAAACCTAGTTAATGAAACCTACTTTTGTTGTAAAGCTGAATCATGTATTACTTTTAAATAAACTAGGATGCTGTTGATTCTATTAGAAACAATTTGTTGTGATAACGAACTTAAAGCTCGTTGATAACGTGTAATGTGTGAATTTGCTCATTTGCATTAATAGTGTAATACAGTGGAACAAAAACCAAAACAAACTTGTCGTCAGTAATTGGCAATAAATGCTGAAAGCCAGTCACACATTTGTCGCTGAAAGCTGACGTTACGTAGATCACTGAACATTATAGAACAGTGACTTATATAAAGATGATAATATAATGAAACTCTTTAATAATTATATTTGATTAGAATGTGTTATGCGAGTTTATTGCGAGAGAGTAAGTGTGTGCAGAGCCTGGAGGCGGCGCTGGGCGGGCTGGGCTCGGTGTGCGAGCTGCTGTACCGGCGGTACGCGCCGCCGTCGTCGGGCGCCACGGCGCTGCGCCTGCTGCACGGCGCGCTGCGCCTGCTGCGGCACCTCACGCACCACCAGCACCACATGCTCACCGCGCACCACGAGTTAGTGCTGCACCACACATATATCGAACTTTAGACTATACAATTTTACCTTTATTTAGGCACCATACGAAATACAAAACCGTTCGAATCCGAATCCGTTCAAATCCGAAACCAGTCGAATCCGAAGCGTTGCCAGGCTGCCCCAAATGTTCGGCAAATCTATAGACGGCTAAAATATACTACTCACAATTAATTAATTGCCTGAAATAAAACGAGTATTCTTTGTGCGTTTTTAAATTGGTTATTATAATCGATTCTAATATCAGAGTAATTTCTCTTTATTCTTTATATTTATAGTACACTTACAAAAATATTTAATATTTCTTCTTTATTAGCCTTATTTTATATGGCCAACCAATTGTTTTTTGAAGAACGATGAATATTCAATTAATGATGTTTGTTTATTTCAGTTACCTTAACAAGTTAGCAGAGTTCCTAAAATTGTTTATATCGTTGCATTTCAAGAGACTGGAGACAGAGCCCGAGTTTGATGCCATAGAGCTTTTGTCATATCTATTCCAATATACATTCCAGGTAAGCACACACACTTGAAATTGAAATTAATCTACTACAAAAATTATCAATATATATTCTAAAGTTTCTAAAATGTACTGAAATCTGTTGTTACAGGTGCCCACATGTGCTATTTTTGTAAATTGCTTAGATGTATGGATACAATTTATAGATATTTTGAAACCAGAAGATACACCAAAGTAAGTGAACATTTTATATTTTTATAACATTTCTCACACAGGGAACATCAATGGTTCGCAGAGGATTTTAAAATCAACAAGTGTACAATATTAAGGCACAATGGTGGTCAAGAAACCATTGCTTTACACATTTTAAATTTTGATGCATGTTGTTATTATATTTATACTTAGAATGAAAAAACATAGTGTTGTATTATTTCAGATATTGGGAAGCTTTGCAAGCGCTCGTGCATAGTGTACTGAACAAAATACAGTTCCAACACAATAAAGCACAATTACAGCATCTCGATAACGATGTGTGTGATGATGATGTGAGTTTATTAATAATAAATGCTATCACGTTCGTGTATTCCCGAAGGTTTATTGAAAGCAATATGCCAATCTCAAATATTGCCAACTATGATTTCATACTCCTATAGCTACGAGAATATGGACATTAAATAGTATAATTATTTAAAATTTTGTCGTATTGCTAAGAATTTCCGGGTACGAGATACCCAATAGCAATTCAACAATTTAAAAAACAAAATTGGTTGGCAGTTGCTTTATCGCTCACGCTACAGAAGTAATGAGTTATTTCTTTATTTAATGAAATGACTATGTAACAGTTATACGATCTATTAGTATGTAATATGTTGCTTGTTAACTTACCTAAAGCATTTGATACAGTTTTTGTTTTTAGTTGGTTTAAAATGGAGCACTATAAGATTAATTGTGTTTCTCTTCTTCTATATGGTTATTATAAAACTATTAAGATAAATAAAACTGACTAAGTTATGATCAACTCTTCATTAAATAATGTTAAAATTAGCAACTGCGGTGTCCCGCAAGGTAGCGTCCTGGTTCCTAGTTTTAGTCGTCAGATATGAATGATTTATACAAATCTATTGTGCTAAGTAACATAATATTTGTTTATGCATTCCATCTTCATCAAAGCTGATCAGAGCAGTAAATGATTACAATTTAGCTATAGGATTTGCTACAAGATATAAAATATGAAGGCCTCTTCTTTTTTATCATCTATTTTAAATATTTCACATTTTCAGGGCGAGACTGAATGGCAAACGTTCCTGAAACACTGTATAGAATGCATAGCTCGCGTCGCAGACTTGGCGCCTTTGGACGTTTTTACGATAGTAGTAAGTTTTCTGATCCCATTATAACTTAAATCTATTAAAAGTGTGACATGTATAAGACATTATAAACTAGAAATAACAATTTCAAATATTTTAAATTGTGATGTTTAGCTATTTCATAAATACACATATTTCTGTTATGTTTGTGGGTTTGTAAGTGTAATGAGGAGTTTGGTGTTGTCAGTTGGAGCGGTGGCAGTGCCTGGCGGGGGTGCACGCGCGCGCGGCGGGGCGCGGGGGCGAGGGCGAGCGCCTGCTGGCCGCGCTGCTCGACCTCGCCACGCTCACCAGAGTGCTCGGCCGACTGGCGCCAGCGCTACTAGCCGGTAACATACACTTGTTACTATCAGCTAGTCTTCAATCTTAACACAATTTTGAGGTTTATAAAAAGCTTTGAGTCGGAACGTCCATTGTAGAAATTTTAAACGTCTATTCACGTCTCAACTATGCGAAGATGACAACTAGAATAAATAAATCTATAGGTTAAAGATTCGATATTACCACAGAGCAAGTAATTCTGTGCGCCGTGGTTATACTAGTGACGAAAGTAATATAAATATGTGTATTTGTTTAGCTAACTAACTTAAGTTGACATTCAAAAATAAATGAATTAAATTAAAATATAATAATAAATAAGTTTGATAACTAAAATATTGAATAATGTTGTATGATTATATCGCATATCGCAGAGACGGAGAGCGGGCGGCGCTCGCGCGGCTGGTCGCTGGGCGCGACGCTGGTGGAGCGCTGCGGCGCGGCGCTGGCGGGCGCCGCGCTCACGCGCCCGCACCGCGCGCAGCCGCACGCGCACCACGCGCACGCGCACGTGCAGGTGTACGTATACCACACGATTATATCGCATATCGCAGAGACGCAGAGCGGGCGGCGCTCGCGCGGCTGGTCGCTGGGCGCGACGCTGGTGGAGCGCTGCGGCGCGGCGCTGGCGGGCGCCGCGCTCACGCGCCCGCACCGCGCGCAGCCGCACGCGCACCACGCGCACGCGCACGTGCAGGTGTACGTATACCACACGATTATATCGCATATCGCAGAGACGGAGAGGTGTAATAGGTTTCTATTCCCTTCCAAACTGCCTCCACTATCATCATATCACATTAAAATGGATCGATGTGTTCTTTATTTGAATGTTTTATTTGATGACAGTCACGCCGAGATGTTCGCGTGTATGGGTGCGTGGTGTTGCTACGCGAACGAGTGCGGCGTGCCTGTCCAAACAATGGAAGGGCTGTTCTCTTCAGCGGTACCATTCCTTCTACCACATGAAATACCGGTGAGTGCAACAATGATATACTTAAAGCACTAATTAAACGTTAAAAATAAGATTTTGGGTTGCTTGCATAAAATTAATCTTTACTTAAAATGGCCTACTAAGACCTTCTAATCAATAATATGTACAGTGAGCTGTAAATGCATACCCATTTCAAAACAAATGTAATAAGCCGGTAATTGACGACATCTAACGGAAATCGATACAAGAACTGTTAAGTAGTATATTTATATCGTAATATAGATTGCGGTGCACTACTATAAAATAAAAATAAGTAGATTTCTTAATTACTTAATTATGATAAATTTATTTAAAATAATTTTTATCTCTATTCACGATATTTATTTAAAAAAGAACACATATCATGGTAAAACAAGAAGCAAAGAATTACAAATGAATTTATAAATTTATAGTGGGTAGTTTATTTTATAGATACTTTAGATGACTCGCTATTCTGTTCGTACGCAAATATTATTCTGGCCCTGTGTTCGAGTGCCTATTCGGTTGAGATTATAACTTCTTATAAATTTCACCTTAGTATTTGCTAAAATGAGTACGCGTTGCAATATGTATAAAACAATGTCATCTAGTACGTTCATATTAATTCTAATTCGAGTGTTCACAGGATTTTGGACCTTAAGGTATCCATGTACTATTACAGGTACTTAACTGTACATGTATAGCTGACTATTAAAGGATATAGTAAAGTATGTCTTAGATCAATCTATGAAATGAAACTGGGTAGTGAGACAAACACTAGTGACGATATTAATGCACATATTTTTAGTGATACCACATTGGAACAATCAATATTTCACAATAACTTTACCAGCTGTATTTTTAAAAAAGTGCTCTCGTCTCCTGCAACTTCTCTTTAAATTATTTTTAACTCTATTTTAACTAAGAGCACTTTTCCTTCTACCTGGAAATCAGCTCATGTTGTTCCGGTGCTTAAAGGGAGTATTGCAGGCGATATATTGCATTATCGGCCAATATCTATGCTGTCAGTATTTGGAAAAATTTGAGTCTCTTATTTATCCTTTTTAAATTATCACATTAAGCCACTATTGATGCTAGAACAACACAGATTTCGAAATAGTATGTCTACCTCTTCCAATATTGTGCATTATGTAAGTAAAATATCGGATTCCTTAGATAAATCATTGCAAGTGGACGCTGTTTATACAGATATTAGCAGGGCTTTTGACAGTGTCAGTCAGAGTGAATCACAAACTTCTCGTTAAATTATCGACTGTTAATATATGGACCACTCCTTTCATGGTTTTCATGCTACTTAATTTCAAGATCTCAAAAGGTTGTGATTGGTGGCCATGCGTCTGAGAGCTATGAAGTCACATCTGGAGTCCCACAGGGCTCTCATTTAGGCCTACTGTTATTTTCCATTTTTATAAATGTAATTAGGTAGTCAAATAAAATTTTCTAAATACTCATTTTTTGCGGATGATCTCAAATTATTTAAGATTATTAAAAGTATTGAGGACAGTAAGCAATTGCAAGATTATTTAAATGCTATTACTAACTGGACAAAAGTAAATAAACTTCCCTTGAATCAAATTAAATGTAAGCACATAATATTTCATAGCAAACGAAACTTTTTACATATTAAATGTAAGCACATAAAATTTCATCGCAAACAAAACTTTTTACATACAACTTACGTCATAGAATGCTCTACGCTGGAAGAGGTTGTACAAATGAAGGATTAGGAGTGTTTTTGGACTCAAAGTTAACGTTCATTCCTCATATAGATAATGTTGCTACGAAATCGTTCCAAATGCTGGGATTTATATGGAAAATTGTAAAAATTTTAAAACCTGATCTGCGCTAGGAACTGCATATAATGCGTTAGTGCGAAGTAAATTAGAATATTGCAGCAGTGGTTGGAATCCTCACTATCAATGTCATGTTGATCGGATTGAAGAAGTTCAGAAGCGCTTTCTATTTCTTTTAACCATTCACGCTAGGGAACTACAATCTCTCCATAGTTATCGTAATAGATTAACCTTTTTCAACATAAATTCACTTGTGGATCGCCGGTGGGTTGCAGATCAAGTGTATCTGTTCAAAATTCTGTCGGGACTTCTCGATTGCCCATCATTAATGGAAAAATAAACTTAAATATACCAAGCACTGGTCACAGATTAGTTAACTTTAACTTTTGCTCTTAATAATTATAAAACAAATATTGGTTACAATAGTTGATTCCCAGAATCTGTCGTGAGCACAATACCTTTTTTAAATGTAAAAAGGTCAATATCCTCTCAGTGTCCTTAATGTCTTATAAAAAAGCCTTATATAAATTTAACTCGCAACAGTTGTGATAGTTTATTTAAGTTGTTTGCTTTTCAGATTTCTTATTTATTTTTTGCTGTTAGTTGTTTTTCTTTTTTGTTTTATATTTTAATTTTGTGTAGAGTATCTGACCTGTAATCTCAATGCATGTTAAGTTTGCCTATAATTGGATTTGCATTATGCTTAAGAATATGTATGTACTGTACCTATGTTAATTCATAAGTTTAAAATGTAAATTCTGTTGGCGAACCTTACAATTAAATAACATAAATCAATCAATCTTTTTAATCAATCATTTAGCAAATATATTCAGCTATATAGTACGGCTGATGACAGCAGTCTAGCCCTTCACTATATGCGTGATTTTAATTATTATTAGGAACCACCGCTGTTATGTCACGCGGCGGCACACTTACTTCTAAGCCTCGCGATGAACGTGAAGTTCAGCGGAGACCCGATGGCGCTCACTGGAGATCTATACGAGCACGCACAGCGATCACTACAATACCTAGAACCTAAGGTGAGTCTAACAATATATGTTGTATTCCGTCGTATCATAAAATGATATTATAAATAATATCAGGTCTGTATTAAACTGTCCCACTGCTGGGCACGTTTGGTTACGACTAGTGATGTTCCGGATATCCGTATCCGCGGATAACTGCTGGAGAAAAAAGATCCGTATCCGTATCTCTATCCGTTACTTTTGTGACGGATGTTTTACCTTATTAATTTGTAATACATAGATTCAGTTCTATATGTAGCAATAAAATGCTATTAAATTTCAATCAAAGTATTTTTTATTTCTAAATACCAAATATTTGGCATCAACATTTATCGTAGTAAGTTTACCATTTAAACCATTTATTTTCGTTACACATATATACAAAAATTACATATTTATAGAATTAAGACAGCATTTACAAGGTACACATACAAAATAAATATAAACTGGCATAGGTACATTCATAACAAAGGGCTCCAGTTCAGTATTTGCTGCGCACATGCACAGCACTGGTTTTCAGCTGAGCCCTGACTATTGAATTAATATTAATAGCACATAAATGTACACAAAGAAGACAAAAAGTTTTTTTTAAATTTTTTATTTTATCTTATGTGGGGGCCAGTCAGTGCAGACCGGCGACACTTCGACCCAGTGGGATCTTTTGTGTCGACACTCTCCCAATAACGACTGCCATAGATGTTCATGGCAGCCGGGACCGACGGCTTAACGTGCTCTCCGAGGCACGGAGCAGGCGATAATTGTCAATCAATACGCACATAATTTCGAAAAGTCATATAACTTCCGAAAGTCAGAGGTGCGCGACGTGGATTCGAACCCGAGACCCTCTGCATTGCAGTCTGTTTGTTTCCCCACTGAGCTATCGCTGCTTTTAGACAAAAGGTTACAAAACATCAAAAACATAATTTAAAAGGACCCTAACACATTTAAAAATAAAAATAGTAAAAGCAATATATACATAAACATATAGATAATATATATATATAAATATGGCTGGCACAACATATACGACGACACACAATAACAAGTATACCTAATGGTTACTATTCTGCTATCATAGAGTTAACATACGATACAATACTGTCGGGCACGCCACGATCGTGGCGGTAAGTCCCGTGTTTGAGGAGTGGCTGGAGAGGCGGCATAGCGCCCTCATCTTCCGGCTGACACAGGTAATGACTGGCCACGGTTGTTTTGGGCCAGTTCCTGTGTCGTATACGCCAGCAAGAGACGCCCGGTTGTTACCACTGCGGCGACTGCCGCGACGTTGTTGAGGACACGGCGCTGCACACTTTGGTGGATTGCCCCGCCTGGGCATCGCAGCGCCGTGAGTTGATCGCGGCAGTCGGATTGGTTGCCCTCTCGCTCTCGGCCGTAGTTCAGTCTATGGTCCGGAGTGAGAGGTCGTGGAACGGCGTCGCTTCCTTTTGTTAGAAAGTGATTTCCATCAAGGAGGCGGCGGAGCGGTAGAGGAGTGCTTAAACCCTCTCCCCAACCGCAGAGGCGGGCGCCGGAGGGCGCGAGACGACCTCCAGCCACCCTGAGGTTTGACCTGGGGGTAGTGGGCTTCGTGGGCCTGCCCACCACCCGTTTAGAACCAGGTTCAAGAGGCGGCGTGCGTGTTCCCAGGCGCGCCTCTGTGTCGAGTCCGTCTCCCTTCTAGGGGGGAGACAGTAGGTTTTGGGGAGGGAGTATTGCCTAAAAGGTAGGCCTCTTCGTGTAGTGGCCTGCTGTTTAATACGGCGGGCCGAAACCTCGGCGGGGTCGCGACCACATGTGCATGTGATTCGCGCGGCCCCGTCGATAGCGGTTTTATTGAGGAACACCGTGGTAGGTTTAGTCGGTATTCCGAAAGGTACATTATTCTTATTCCATTTTTCTCTTTTACCCCGGCGAGTCCGACATAGCCCCTTCGCCCGCCCTCGCGGAGGGGTATGCGGCGAAGCATTCTAGCAAGAAAAAGAAATCGATACAATATTGTACGTAACTTAAAGGAACTAAATCAACTATCTAATATATATTTAAACACTTATACGTATAGGAAGTTATTATAAAATATTAATTAAAATATCTTCATAATTAGATCAATTGAGTTTAAATCTTTGTAACATTTATTATAGAAAGTTATAAGATCACTTTTATAACAAAACTTAAATCTTAAGGTCACGAGCACCGACACCGATTGAGTAAGAAAGTTAAGATCCGTATCCGTATCCGCGGATCTTGACGCTAATGATCCATACATTTTTAATTATCCGGCACATCACTAGTTACGACATTGTCCACCTCGCTGGCCCAGTGCGGTTGAGAGACTTGACTTGAGGGAACATTATGGAAAACTCTCAAAGATGCAAGTTTCTTCACCTGTGTTCACCCTTCACCATGTTTTCCTTCACGGTTAAAGCGAGCGATAATTTTTTATTTAATACACACATAACTTCGAAAAGTCAAAGATTCGCGCCTTGCGATTGAGACCTCTGCGTCGCAGTCCAACGGTTTAATACTATCGCTAAATAATATCATACCATGAATTATTTTGCAGACAGCCGGCGTAGTGCGCGAAGCGTTGCTGTCGTTATCACTGCGAGCGGCAGCGGGAACGGGAGCGGGCGCGGCAGCGGGTACGGGCGCGGTGGCGGGAGCGGGCGCGTCGCGAGTGCTCCTGTGCGCGTGGGGCTCGGCACTAGGCACCGCGGGGCCCGCGCTCGCACTGCCGCCGCTCACGCAACTGCTGCTCGCATTTAGATCTGCGCCCACGCCCTCCAAGAAGGTACTTGACGATATACGATAACGACTATAACAGTTCTATAATATTGTGTTGATTAAAAGAAATTCTTCACCTTGCAGGAAGCAGAACTATAGAAAAGACAACTTAAATCACTTATCAACGAGATTTTATCCGCGGCTTCACTCGCATTAATCTAGATTTTGTCAATAAATTTCTATCGCTCAGAAACAGTAGTGTTTTCCTGAATTTAAGGTACCCTATGGCCGATTATATACCTATGTTAAAGTTTATGCCAAATTTCATAATTATCGGTTGAGTAGTTAAGACGTTAGAGCTTAACAAACAAACAAACTCAAATTCGCTAGGCCATATTTAGGATTTTGTTAAAAGTACTCTTCACTAGCATTTTCAAAGTTTTTTTGTCTAGGTGATAGCTGAGGGGATACAAAATGCGGCCGAAACGGCTCTGCGTATGTTATGTGATCCATCATTTGCGACCGCTGAACCTGAAATTACTGACTTCTTCCTCGCACTGTTTACTGCCTTACTGCCACAACTTGGCAACTTCGCCTACACTGCCATCGACGTGTTCTTAGAGGTCGCCCAAAGGTTCGTATACACATACTATTATTAGCTTATTAATTAAGCCACTGCATAGAAAACTTGCATTTTGTATTTTTGATAGCGTTTGATAATGATGAAATCTTGGAAGTTAAAGGTGGAAGACATCAAATTTATTTATACAGTACAAAGTGCATACCTCTCTAACTTCATTTTTATCGCATCTTGAGTATCGCTTGCCTTAAATCTTTACCGATAGGCTATGCACTCTTGTCTGAAACACATCAACTAGCACAGATAATACGCATGTTGACATTTATTAGTAATAAGATTTATAAATAATAAAATAGTAGTGGGGCGAGAATGTCGCCTTGCGGTACTCCTGAGTTTAGGTCACACCGACTTGATAACGTCACTCATCACGAGCACTGGTTGCTGGCTGCTAAGATAATAATAGAAGAACCAATTATGTTTCTTAGAGAAAATCTTGAAATACGAAAGATTGGACGGGAAGATTTCTAAACGGTTGGTGTAAAAAGCTTTGTGGAAAATAACCAAATGACATAGTTACGTTCTGTCCAATCCTACCGCCACATAGGTTGTTGTAACAGTATTGAAAAGGAATAAAATGTTGTTGCACTGGTTAATCCTGGAGAACCATTTTGATTTTGGATAAAAATGGTAAGTGAGGAAGACACGGGAGGGTTTACTAGGAATCCTACATCAAGTAGGATATTGACCAGTGGCAAGGGAAAATATGAACTAGAAAATTACAATAGTACTGTTTTAACTTATCGAAGACACAAGTAGTAAGCATATGAAGGCTGATGTTATAGCAACTTACCGTCTTAAAAATTAGACCTTATCTTATAGCAACCTAGACCTTACCTTATATATATATATATTATATAAAGTTGTATAGATCTCTTGATTCGTGTGTATTCAGTAAGCAGTTTTAGCGTAATCTATGATGTCTAAATGTACATCTCTACCCTTTGTGTGTTCATTAAAATTAAATATGGAGCATGTTTTAGGGAATGGAAATAAACAGATTTTAATTAAAGAAACAAGCATGTTATTCTGTTGATTTTGACATATATTATATAAAGTTAATCCGCATTCAGCTAGGCTTCTAAGGTCGGCTTACGCGCTAATACGATGCAAGGACTGGCAGTTTATATTTATGGCAGTAACAAAGTTATTTAACTTAATCAGCAAAGCGGGCGCGTTTATATTAACAGACTTGCTACTTTGAGCAAATCGTGATGTGCCTAATATTGTGCACAGGGGTGCCGGTTCAAGCGGGTTGGAGCGTTTGGTCGAATGTGTGCGGCTGGGCGTACAGGCAGGAGTGCAGGCGGGCGGCGGCGGAGTACTACCGCGAGCCGTGCTGCAGCTGTTACAGCGACACGTGCTTCCGCGCGCGCACCTGAACGAGCCCGACCTGGCGCGCGCCGCACATCGACTACTCGCTAGGTTAGTACTATACGTGCAGGCGGGCGGCGGCGGAGTACTACCGCGAGCCGTGCTGCAGCTGTTACAGCGACACGTGCTTCCGCGCGCGCACCTGAACGAGCCCGACCTGGCGCGCGCCGCACATCGACTACTCGCTAGGTTAGTACTATACGTGCAGGCGGGCGGCGGCGGAGTACTACCGCGAGCCGTGCTGCAGCTGTTACAGCGACACGTGCTTCCGCGCGCGCACCTGAACGAGCCCGACCTGGCGCGCGCCGCACATCGACTACTCGCTAGGTTAGTACTATACGTGCAGGCGGGCGGCGGCGGAGTACTACCGCGAGCCGTGCTGCAGCTGTTACAGCGACACGTGCTTCCGCGCGCGCACCTGAACGAGCCCGACCTGGCGCGCGCCGCACATCGACTACTCGCTAGGTTAGTACTATACGTGCAGGCGGGCGGCGGCGGAGTACTACCGCGAGCCGTGCTGCAGCTGTTACAGCGACACGTGCTTCCGCGCGCGCACCTGAACGAGCCCGACCTGGCGCGCGCCGCACATCGACTACTCGCTAGGTTAGTACTATACGTGCAGGCGGGCGGCGGCGGAGTACTACCGCGAGCCGTGCTGCAGCTGTTACAGCGACACGTGCTTCCGCGCGCGCACCTGAACGAGCCCGACCTGGCGCGCGCCGCACATCGACTACTCGCTAGGTTAGTACTATACGTGCAGGCGGGCGGCGGCGGAGTACTACCGCGAGCCGTGCTGCAGCTGTTACAGCGACACGTGCTTCCGCGCGCGCACCTGAACGAGCCCGACCTGGCGCGCGCCGCACATCGACTACTCGCTAGGTTAGTACTATACGTGCAGGCGGGCGGCGGCGGAGTACTACCGCGAGCCGTGCTGCAGCTGTTACAGCGACACGTGCTTCCGCGCGCGCACCTGAACGAGCCCGACCTGGCGCGCGCCGCACATCGACTACTCGCTAGGTTAGTACTATACGTGCAGGCGGGCGGCGGCGGAGTACTACCGCGAGCCGTGCTGCAGCTGTTACAGCGACACGTGCTTCCGCGCGCGCACCTGAACGAGCCCGACCTGGCGCGCGCCGCACATCGACTACTCGCTAGGTTAGTACTATACGTGCAGGCGGGCGGCGGCGGAGTACTACCGCGAGCCGTGCTGCAGCTGTTACAGCGACACGTGCTTCCGCGCGCGCACCTGAACGAGCCCGACCTGGCGCGCGCCGCACATCGACTACTCGCTAGGTTAGTACTATACGTGCAGGCGGGCGGCGGCGGAGTACTACCGCGAGCCGTGCTGCAGCTGTTACAGCGACACGTGCTTCCGCGCGCGCACCTGAACGAGCCCGACCTGGCGCGCGCCGCACATCGACTACTCGCTAGGTTAGTACTATACGTGCAGGCGGGCGGCGGCGGAGTACTACCGCGAGCCGTGCTGCAGCTGTTACAGCGACACGTGCTTCCGCGCGCGCACCTGAACGAGCCCGACCTGGCGCGCGCCGCACATCGACTACTCGCTAGGTTAGTACTATACGTGCAGGCGGGCGGCGGCGGAGTACTACCGCGAGCCGTGCTGCAGCTGTTACAGCGACACGTGCTTCCGCGCGCGCACCTGAACGAGCCCGACCTGGCGCGCGCCGCACATCGACTACTCGCTAGGTTAGTACTATACGTGCAGGCGGGCGGCGGCGGAGTACTACCGCGAGCCGTGCTGCAGCTGTTACAGCGACACGTGCTTCCGCGCGCGCACCTGAACGAGCCCGACCTGGCGCGCGCCGCACATCGACTACTCGCTAGGTTAGTACTATACGTGCAGGCGGGCGGCGGCGGAGTACTACCGCGAGCCGTGCTGCAGCTGTTACAGCGACACGTGCTTCCGCGCGCGCACCTGAACGAGCCCGACCTGGCGCGCGCCGCACATCATCGACTACTCGCTAGGTTAGTACTATACGTGCAGGCGGGTGGCGGCGGAGTACTACCGCGAGCCGTGCTGCAGCTGTTACAGCGACACGTGCTTCCGCGCGCGCACCTGAACGAGCCCGACCTGGCGCGCGCCGCACATCGACTACTCGCTAGGTTAGTACTATACGTGCAGGCGGGCGGCGGCGGAGTACTACCGCGAGCCGTGCTGCAGCTGTTACAGCGACACGTGCTTCCGCGCGCGCACCTGAACGAGCCCGACCTGGCGCGCGCCGCACATCGACTACTCGCTAGGTTAGTACTATACGTGCAGGCGGGCGGCGGCGGAGTACTACCGCGAGCCGTGCTGCAGCTGTTACAGCGACACGTGCTTCCGCGCGCGCACCTGAACGAGCCCGACCTGGCGCGCGCCGCACATCGACTACTCGCTAGGTTAGTACTATACGTGCAGGCGGGCGGCGGCGGAGTACTACCGCGAGCCGTGCTGCAGCTGTTACAGCGACACGTGCTTCCGCGCGCGCACCTGAACGAGCCCGACCTGGCGCGCGCCGCACATCGACTACTCGCTAGGTTAGTACTATACGTGCAGGCGGGCGGCGGCGGAGTACTACCGCGAGCCGTGCTGCAGCTGTTACAGCGACACGTGCTTCCGCGCGCGCACCTGAACGAGCCCGACCTGGCGCGCGCCGCACATCGACTACTCGCTAGGTTAGTACTATACGTGCAGGCGGGCGGCGGCGGAGTACTACCGCGAGCCGTGCTGCAGCTGTTACAGCGACACGTGCTTCCGCGCGCGCACCTGAACGAGCCCGACCTGGCGCGCGCCGCACATCGACTACTCGCTAGGTTAGTACTATACGTGCAGGCGGGCGGCGGCGGAGTACTACCGCGAGCCGTGCTGCAGCTGTTACAGCGACACGTGCTTCCGCGCGCGCACCTGAACGAGCCCGACCTGGCGCGCGCCGCACATCGACTACTCGCTAGGTTAGTACTATACGTGCAGGCGGGCGGCGGCGGAGTACTACCGCGAGCCGTGCTGCAGCTGTTACAGCGACACGTGCTTCCGCGCGCGCACCTGAACGAGCCCGACCTGGCGCGCGCCGCACATCGACTACTCGCTAGGTTAGTACTATACGTGCAGGCGGGCGGCGGCGGAGTACTACCGCGAGCCGTGCTGCAGCTGTTACAGCGACACGTGCTTCCGCGCGCGCACCTGAACGAGCCCGACCTGGCGCGCGCCGCACATCGACTACTCGCTAGGTTAGTACTATACGTGCAGGCGGGCGGCGGCGGAGTACTACCGCGAGCCGTGCTGCAGCTGTTACAGCGACACGTGCTTCCGCGCGCGCACCTGAACGAGCCCGACCTGGCGCGCGCCGCACATCGACTACTCGCTAGGTTAGTACTATACGTGCAGGCGGGCGGCGGCGGAGTACTACCGCGAGCCGTGCTGCAGCTGTTACAGCGACACGTGCTTCCGCGCGCGCACCTGAACGAGCCCGACCTGGCGCGCGCCGCACATCGACTACTCGCTAGGTTAGTACTATACGTGCAGGCGGGCGGCGGCGGAGTACTACCGCGAGCCGTGCTGCAGCTGTTACAGCGACACGTGCTTCCGCGCGCGCACCTGAACGAGCCCGACCTGGCGCGCGCCGCACATCGACTACTCGCTAGGTTAGTACTATACGTGCAGGCGGGCGGCGGCGGAGTACTACCGCGAGCCGTGCTGCAGCTGTTACAGCGACACGTGCTTCCGCGCGCGCACCTGAACGAGCCCGACCTGGCGCGCGCCGCACATCGACTACTCGCTAGGTTAGTACTATACGTGCAGGCGGGCGGCGGCGGAGTACTACCGCGAGCCGTGCTGCAGCTGTTACAGCGACACGTGCTTCCGCGCGCGCACCTGAACGAGCCCGACCTGGCGCGCGCCGCACATCGACTACTCGCTAGGTTAGTACTATACGTGCAGGCGGGCGGCGGCGGAGTACTACCGCGAGCCGTGCTGCAGCTGTTACAGCGACACGTGCTTCCGCGCGCGCACCTGAACGAGCCCGACCTGGCGCGCGCCGCACATCGACTACTCGCTAGGTTAGTACTATACGTGCAGGCGGGCGGCGGCGGAGTACTACCGCGAGCCGTGCTGCAGCTGTTACAGCGACACGTGCTTCCGCGCGCGCACCTGAACGAGCCCGACCTGGCGCGCGCCGCACATCGACTACTCGCTAGGTTAGTACTATACGTGCAGGCGGGCGGCGGCGGAGTACTACCGCGAGCCGTGCTGCAGCTGTTACAGCGACACGTGCTTCCGCGCGCGCACCTGAACGAGCCCGACCTGGCGCGCGCCGCACATCGACTACTCGCTAGGTTAGTACTATACGTGCAGGCGGGCGGCGGCGGAGTACTACCGCGAGCCGTGCTGCAGCTGTTACAGCGACACGTGCTTCCGCGCGCGCACCTGAACGAGCCCGACCTGGCGCGCGCCGCACATCGACTACTCGCTAGGTTAGTACTATACGTGCAGGCGGGCGGCGGCGGAGTACTACCGCGAGCCGTGCTGCAGCTGTTACAGCGACACGTGCTTCCGCGCGCGCACCTGAACGAGCCCGACCTGGCGCGCGCCGCACATCGACTACTCGCTAGGTTAGTACTATACGTGCAGGCGGGCGGCGGCGGAGTACTACCGCGAGCCGTGCTGCAGCTGTTACAGCGACACGTGCTTCCGCGCGCGCACCTGAACGAGCCCGACCTGGCGCGCGCCGCACATCGACTACTCGCTAGGTTAGTACTATACGTGCAGGCGGGCGGCGGCGGAGTACTACCGCGAGCCGTGCTGCAGCTGTTACAGCGACACGTGCTTCCGCGCGCGCACCTGAACGAGCCCGACCTGGCGCGCGCCGCACATCGACTACTCGCTAGGTTAGTACTATACGTGCAGGCGGGCGGCGGCGGAGTACTACCGCGAGCCGTGCTGCAGCTGTTACAGCGACACGTGCTTCCGCGCGCGCACCTGAACGAGCCCGACCTGGCGCGCGCCGCACATCGACTACTCGCTAGGTTAGTACTATACGTGCAGGCGGGCGGCGGCGGAGTACTACCGCGAGCCGTGCTGCAGCTGTTACAGCGACACGTGCTTCCGCGCGCGCACCTGAACGAGCCCGACCTGGCGCGCGCCGCACATCGACTACTCGCTAGGTTAGTACTATACGTGCAGGCGGGCGGCGGCGGAGTACTACCGCGAGCCGTGCTGCAGCTGTTACAGCGACACGTGCTTCCGCGCGCGCACCTGAACGAGCCCGACCTGGCGCGCGCCGCACATCGACTACTCGCTAGGTTAGTACTATACGTGCAGGCGGGCGGCGGCGGAGTACTACCGCGAGCCGTGCTGCAGCTGTTACAGCGACACGTGCTTCCGCGCGCGCACCTGAACGAGCCCGACCTGGCGCGCGCCGCACATCGACTACTCGCTAGGTTAGTACTATACGTGCAGGCGGGCGGCGGCGGAGTACTACCGCGAGCCGTGCTGCAGCTGTTACAGCGACACGTGCTTCCGCGCGCGCACCTGAACGAGCCCGACCTGGCGCGCGCCGCACATCGACTACTCGCTAGGTTAGTACTATACGTGCAGGCGGGCGGCGGCGGAGTACTACCGCGAGCCGTGCTGCAGCTGTTACAGCGACACGTGCTTCCGCGCGCGCACCTGAACGAGCCCGACCTGGCGCGCGCCGCACATCGACTACTCGCTAGGTTAGTACTATACGTGCAGGCGGGCGGCGGCGGAGTACTACCGCGAGCCGTGCTGCAGCTGTTACAGCGACACGTGCTTCCGCGCGCGCACCTGAACGAGCCCGACCTGGCGCGCGCCGCACATCGACTACTCGCTAGGTTAGTACTATACGTGCAGGCGGGCGGCGGCGGAGTACTACCGCGAGCCGTGCTGCAGCTGTTACAGCGACACGTGCTTCCGCGCGCGCACCTGAACGAGCCCGACCTGGCGCGCGCCGCACATCGACTACTCGCTAGGTTAGTACTATACGTGCAGGCGGGCGGCGGCGGAGTACTACCGCGAGCCGTGCTGCAGCTGTTACAGCGACACGTGCTTCCGCGCGCGCACCTGAACGAGCCCGACCTGGCGCGCGCCGCACATCGACTACTCGCTAGGTTAGTACTATACGTGCAGGCGGGCGGCGGCGGAGTACTACCGCGAGCCGTGCTGCAGCTGTTACAGCGACACGTGCTTCCGCGCGCGCACCTGAACGAGCCCGACCTGGCGCGCGCCGCACATCGACTACTCGCTAGGTTAGTACTATACGTGCAGGCGGGCGGCGGCGGAGTACTACCGCGAGCCGTGCTGCAGCTGTTACAGCGACACGTGCTTCCGCGCGCGCACCTGAACGAGCCCGACCTGGCGCGCGCCGCACATCGACTACTCGCTAGGTTAGTACTATACGTGCAGGCGGGCGGCGGCGGAGTACTACCGCGAGCCGTGCTGCAGCTGTTACAGCGACACGTGCTTCCGCGCGCGCACCTGAACGAGCCCGACCTGGCGCGCGCCGCACATCGACTACTCGCTAGGTTAGTACTATACGTGCAGGCGGGCGGCGGCGGAGTACTACCGCGAGCCGTGCTGCAGCTGTTACAGCGACACGTGCTGCTGCGCGCGCATTGTACGTGCAAGTTACGAAATACCTCTATTTTGAAAAGAGAAATTCGACTGTGAACTTAAACATAAACTTAGACATAAATGCAATTCTTTGTTCTGATACAGTGTTCTGATCGATCGTTGGCGTTACTTCTTTCCGAACAAGTGTGAAGAGGCGGAGGGTGAACTTCGTACGGGAGAGTTGCGGGACGCACTGGCCGCGCTGGGCCGAGCGCTGCTACAGCCCGACATTGAACTACTCAGACTCACAATAGACACGCTCGATGTACTTAATACTAAGTGGAAGCTATACCATAAGGTAAATTGTTATTTTCTTCTCTCGGTTCAAATAATTGACTGTACTTTTACACTAGCGTAATGGAGACGTAAAGTTGTGTTGGATTAAAGTCACCTTCGCTGTTTGCATATCCTAATCTTAGCTAATATTATAAATGCAAATAGTGTCTTTACTTTCACGTCTTAACCTGTCGACCGATCATCTAGAAAGGACGAAGGAATCACTCCATATATATCTGGGCCCAGTTGTTATCATAATCAAAGTAGCCATAATTGAAAGAGAATATAATAACAAGTCGTCACCAAAAATTTTGTGATATTTCGCTTCCCAGGAATTAAGTTATATAAAATGCAATGGTACAGTTCACACAGCGATCTATGTCGTCAATATCCAATTCAGAAGCGTAATCAGTTATCCAATATGAAGTGCCAGGTAATTCTAAGTCACAAGATCCGTCGAACAGTCCTTTAGGAAGCCAAAGTCGTGGGGTAAAGCAAACAAAATAACAAAACAAGAAAAATACGTGCGCACTCATAAGGAACAAACCGAACGAGTGTTGAACTTGATTTTGACATTAGCCGTTAAACTTGTCAGTCGGTGACCAACAACAAGGTACAACAAGGTAACCAAATAACAATTTTCAATCGATTGAGTTTTTATTATTATCATTCGATTATAGAACACATATTTTTGAGATTATACCGATTTAATAATACTCGATAGTAAATAATTAGAGTTGCATATTATTCGTTTTTTTTTATTTATTTTTTTTACGTGGGGGAATGCATTACGCTTACCCCTCCGCGGGGGCGGGCGGAGGGGTTATGTCGGACTCGCCGGGGTAAAATAAGATGTTAAGATGATAAAGTACCTCCCGGAATACCGACTAAACCTACCACGGTGTTCCTCGACAAAACCACTATCGACGGGGCCGCGCGAATCACTTTCGCATGCGGTCGCGACCCCGCCGAGGTTTCGGCCCGCCGTATGAAACGGCAGGCCACTACACGAAAGACCTACCCTAAAGGCACTTCTACCACTCCCTACTGTCCCCCCTAGAGGGGAGACGGACTCAACACAGAGGCGCGCGTGGGAACACGCACGCCGCCTCTCGGACCTGGTGCTGAACGGATGGCGGGCAGGCCCACAAAGCCCGCCACCCCCAGGTCAAACCTCAGGGTGGCTGGAGGTCGTCCCGCGCCCTCCGGCGCCCGGCTCTGCGGTTGGGGAGAGGGTTCAAACGCTCCCTCTCCCGCTCCGCCGCCTCCTTGATGGAAATGATTTCCTCACAAAAGGAGGCGACGGCGTTCCACGACCTCTCACTCCGGACCATAGACTGAACTACGGCCGGGAGCGAGAGGGCAACCAATCCGACTGCCGCGATCAATTCACGGCGCCGCGATGCCCAGGCGGGGCAAACCGCCAAAGTGTGCAGCGCCGTGTCCTCATCTACGTCGCGGCAGTCGCCGCAGTGGTGACAACCGGGCGTCTCTTGCCGGCGTATACGACACAGGAACTGGCCAAAACAACCATGGCCAGTCATTACCTGTGTCAGCCGGAAGGTGAGGGCGCCATGGCGCCTCTCCAGCCACTCCTCAAACACGGGACTTACCGCCACGATCGTGGCATGCCCGGATATTATTCGATTATTGGTTAACTTAATTTAATGTAAGTTTCTCGCTTTCTATGAAGAAATATTCTAACATATTTTGGTGGTAAGTACCTAAAAATATAACGATTTTTTTGGTATCAATTACAATGTGATAACTGGTGGGCCCAGGGGTTTTCACCCTCCTTTTGCATATAATGAATCAGTCAGATGTACAGAAAAGGACATAGTGTACCTCTCTTCCAGATAAAATGTACTGTTTCCAAGGAATAGAAATTTATTTACAAAACCTACATTTACGCGAACAAAGGCGCGAGCAATATCTAGTATTAAAATAAAGCGACTAGGTCATAAGTCATCAAATAATGTCGTATTGACACGATTTGATTATACGATTGCTGCACCGAGGGAAAGCGTTTGCAAATGAGTATAAGCATACGAGGGGAGTTCAATGTATTCTCGGTATAGGCATGAAAGAATAAGTAGAAAATTCTGAAAAAAAAATATTTTTTAATGTAGTCTACCATCACCTCAATGCACTTATTAGAGCAGGAAAATAACTTTTCAATACAACCTAAAAATATATTTCTTCCTTGTTTGAAAAATGTTCATTAATTGCCGCCTTTAACTCTTCATCGTCGGAAAAGCGTTTACCTCGAACATCTTTCTTAAGGTTTGGGAACAGAAAGTAATCACTAGGGACCAGGTGTGGGCTGTAGGGTGGATGATTGATTTCTTCAAATCCGCATTCCTGCACAGCAGCCTTAGCAACGCGCCCTGTGTGAACCGGCGCGTTGCCGTGAAGAAGCAAGACACGTGCGGTCAGTTTTCCACGTCTTTTTTCTTTTACTGCCTCCTTTAAATTACGTAGGGTGTTGGCGTAAGATGCGGCGGTAATACTTTGACCCTTTCTTGTGTACTCAGTCAGTAAAAATCACTTAGAATCCCAAAACACTGTGGGTCGTCTTCAATACTCTCTCTACCCCTTCTAAATTCTCTAGATTACTTTTGAATAGTAGATAATGAAGGAGCAGAATCTTGGTAAACAGTCACCATTTCTTCGTGAATAACTTTTTTAGTCTTTCCTTGTTTTGTAAGGAATTTTATCACAGCGCGATGCTGGATTTTTTTCAACATTGTCGCATCGGTCATCGTAGTTGCCTTTTCGTAATGATATCTTGAATACTAATGGTGAAAATTAAATAAAAAAAATTATTTATACTCTCAAAGAGTGTCTTTAACTAATGAGATAATTTAATTACTCTCATCATTAGTATATCATCCCGATACCGAGAATACATTGAACACCCCTCGTATAACTTACCGTTACTATCAACTACGCACTACATCCTTAATGTTACGTATCTATCTCTCTTTAGGTTATAAAACAAGCTATGCTAGTAGGGTGCTTGTGCTTCGCTTACTACTTTATTGGCTCACAGACTGTGCGACGTGTGTCTTGGCCGCTTATACGAGAGAACACCATTTTCTTCGATCTTTGATTGTTTCCCGCGAGGCGTTGGTTTGAAGCTCTCGCAGATCCGCTTCGACAGTATCACTCCAGCGACATCTGGGACGACTGACAGGATGTTGCCCTGACGATTGATACAAATAGACTCTCTTAACTCCGCGATTCTTTATCATTCTTTCAACGTGACCCAGCCAGCTAAGGCTTTAATTGCCCCGATTACGTTTTGGTCCGTTACAAATTAAAATATTCCGTAAGATTTTCTCTTGGTTATCAAGAGTAGATTCTGCTCTTATTGTGTCAGGGTCCAAGTTTTGTGCTTCTCTTGCAAATGATACTTGTACGATCTCAACATCGCACATATTCGCGCTCACGTTGTGCGCACTCAGCAATCATATATTTCACGTTTAAGTTAACCTTTGTATCATTATCATATATTATCATTTATTAGCCTCACATCCTTCATTAAATATTATCAGGTTTTCAGTGCCATAAATCAGTTATCTATACCAGTAGTTCCCAAACTTGATTGGGCTCTAACCCACCTAACAAAAACTGCCAAATTCGAGACCCACCTCTTGGCCGTTTTAAGAAAGGGACTTAAAATATTGGTAACGCTCAGATTCCCTAGTCTCTGTGGTCAGAGAACCTCTAGTCATAGAACGCGAGCGCTGGCGCGTGCTGCACAGTGGCGGTCCGGCTGTTAGGCCGATCGTCGGGTTATCTTATGTTTCAGGGCCCACTCAATATTTGCTTGCGACCGGTGGGTCGCGACCCATACTTAGGGAACGCCTGATCTATACTAATATTATAAATCTGAAGACTTTGTTTGTTTGTTTGTTTGAATGCGGTAATCTTAGGAACTACTGGTTCGAATTGGAAAGTATTTATAATATAATTTTATTGTTGGATAGCCTATTTATCGAGGAAGGTTATAGGCTACATAACATCACGCTACGACCCACGGGGGCGCCGCAGTAATCATAAACGCGGGTAAAACCGCGGGCACATCTAGTATCAGCTAATCAGTTTTCTCTTTTTATACTAAAATTACCTAAAAAACAAAGTGTACAATATTGAAATGTTCCACAATATTGTGGTAGGTAATGTTCCGCAACGAGTTCCTGGCGGAGTTCCTGTCGGTGCTGCTGGCGGGGCTGGCAGAGGGCGGCTGGCGCGCGCTCGTGCGCGACGAGGTGACGGCCGCCGTGCACGCCATGGCGCTGGTCGACTTCGCCACCTTCCGCAGCTCCTTCCTGCCGCACTTCCTCGGCACGCTGCCGGGACTCACGCCCGAACATCAACATCACCTGGCGCAGTTTCCACCTGACACAGTCAGTATATAATAATCCTATATTATGAAATATATGTAGGATACGTGAGCAGTATACAAATATATTTTTAAAGGACTGCACGGATGTCGCAGTGGTTACCCTAGCCGCCTAGCCACTGTCTACGCCGTGTGTTGTGGGTTCAAATCCCACACGGAACAAAAATTATGTGATCCACAAATGGTTGTGCCGCGTCTGGGTATACGTTGTGTCCGTTGTCTGAATACTTGTAAAGCCCCCCGCGACACAGGCATAATTCCTAAAACGGGTTTCGACTTTTAGAAAAGGAAGGAATGCATAGCCAGCAATAATAAAATAATATAGCTCTGTTTATAAACTGTCCCACTGCTGAAGTCGGGTCTCTTCTCAGTATGAGGTTCAGGCGATAGACCAGGCTAGCAATCTATCGCAGTAATTGCATTGCTGACAATTTAAAATGTAGATTAGTGATGTAACCATCAGCTTCAAATTAAATATATTATATCGATATCGCAGTCACATGAAACACCGTATATTTTTTGACTATCCAATAACGATTTCACGATTTTCTTAGTGATTAAAAAGTGCCATATTAATTATCTACCATTTGACATTTTTGCCCATCGGAGATTTAATTTGAGATCACTACTTTGTATATCTGTTCGGAGGATCCAATCGAATACATTGATGGATCGTAACATACATAAAAGCGAGCAGTTTATAGCGTATTTTAAGTACGGTAGATGCGATGGTACGCTGACATAATTAGCACGCTTAATAAAAGAGAGACTTATCTGAGTAATTACGAGTAAACAAATTTAAACTCTATTACAATGACTTAACGCAAATATAATATTAGAATTGATAGTCACACAATAAGAGTTCAAATTAACTAACTTCATTCAAATTTGGAATAGATGCCTAATTTCCAAAAGTCGCTGTTTTATTAAGAGTGCAATATGTCTAATAAAAAGCCTCAAACCCTTTACAAAGACTGCAGGATAGAATCTCTTTATAAATTATTGGGCTAACTGCGTCACCAGAGTATGAGCTTAATATTATATGAACCAGCTCTTAGCCGTTTATTTATATTGCAGGACTTACCAACGTTCACGCAGAACATCCAGCGGCTAATGAACGACGTGAACTGTTACCGCGCCTACAGCTCGCTCGCGCCCGTACAGATGGCCACCTAGCGACACACACACACTCACCACTCGCTGTGATACTGACACACACTTTGTGATACTATATACGTTCGTGCGTACGACAAATGTACTGTATTTGATATTGTGGATACCATGGAGCAGTTTCATATCAAATAAAGATGGCCAGGCGAGGGCGTCTGTCTGTTTAATTCGCTTAGTCAACGTTATTGCGGATTTTCGTACTAGGAGCGTTGGTTTTAATTATTAGATATTAAATTGTACACCAAGTCATTTTATTATTATAGGGTAGTAGACGTATGTTTTTCAAAAATAATAGAGAAGGAATTTATGTTGTATAAGTACTCAAGTTTATGGACATTAGTTTGTTATTTCCATTTGCCCGTTAATTCAAACTGTTTACAGAATTGGTGTTGACAACTACGGCACAAATGAAATGAATACAGAGCGCCAGCTAAACGTCCGATATGTCGAATGAAGTCGACTAAATATAGTGATTGCCATTCGATCAACTCGATGACTCGATTGACGTTACATCACAGCTGCTGTCTTCATTTTTAATTACGAATTATTACAAGTTGTAATATCGATTATTTGCCAAAATGGTCAATAGTATAACAATATAACAGTCTACTACTCTAATCTGAAAATGTATTGGAAACTATTCTGGAATTATCGACATGTTTAGTAGTATTGAGTTCCTAACAAACGCGCCACAGATCAGAAAGTCCCATACTATTGTGAAGTAAAAACTTGTGGGTAATGTGTTCTAATATAAACTGTTCAACTGTTGGCAGACCAAACGTAAACGTAACGTGTGCCGGTATGAAGCCCGCGCGCCAGTAAAATAATTTTAAGTGATGAATTAAGTGTAAACAATAATCTCATTGTTAATAAATTTGTATGTGGAGAATTTAAATTAGCTTAGTCATAGTGATATGGGAGAAATTATTTTAAAAGATTGTAGGTTAATATTTTTTGTAAACGCTAGGCTTGTTATTGCTTGTATTTTATTGATATTTTGTAATTTAACATATTGTTAAATGTTAAATCCTACCGCCTTTTGAAACATATTTAAGTGAATCGAAAAACATCGTAGCTAAAGGGTTTATCAAAAAGCAAAACCAAGCTATAGGTGTTGGTACAAAATAGGTATTTGGAATATATTTAGAATTAAGAGTGTTCACGCCTTGCTGCCTCTGAGTGGTAACGTCGCAAATAAGTCTCATATTGTAAGGTTTTAAAATGTGAATAAATAATTTAGGCTGTATTTTGAAAATGTTTTAAGGCTTAAGGTAAAATTGTATAATTAGTTAAAACATAATAGATGGAATATACTTATATTGCATCTATAATAAACTTGGGACAGGATACATCGCGTAAACGGTCTTATCTGTTTTGTAAATTGTTCTCGTTGCGATGTTTTTCTATTCACATATCTGTTAGCAATGGTGGAGCGTAAGGCGATAATAGCTAATACACTACATTAATATTGTGGTGTAAAAAATACGTTAGCGGTAGCGCGCATGTGTGACTTTTCTTACGGTGTACTAAACTTACCCTATTTGAAACGTAATACTCAATAAATGGTTATAGTTTGTTCGATCAGAATGATAAAATAGGCACCGCGACAAAAGTGGCAAGTACCCGCTATCCCTTATAGTGTAAAATGACGTCACATACTTTACTTGTTAACGTTACTTATGTAATTTAGTATATCTAAGACAAATCAAGTCCGTGACTGAATTTGGCATATAAGACTGTACATGTCCGAAGATTAATGTTATTTTTATAACATCCTTTTATAATTAACGAGTCGTAATAAGATTTTTAAAGCATTTAGCTTACCTTGACTAGCCGTGCTACAAACGACTATAGACCGGTTCCTATATTGAAGAAACGAGTCGTTTTACCAACGAACGGTTAATTTTTGACACATATTCTGTAAAAATATATCATAATTTAACTGTCCATAGCTAAATATACTTGTTTCTTGATATAAAAGCTATATATGAGGACACCGATTATCTTTTATACTTATTTTATTAATACAAGCTTTGCTAGCCGTGATACAGCATTGTGTATATTGTGCGCACTGCCAAACGTGTATCGAGGTTGTATATATTCTGGAAATGTATGAAAGATTACGGCTTTCAAAACGCTTATAAAAGATAAGTAAAGTATATCAACACCTAAACAAGTTATGCAATACCTTACAGGCCGAAGGCGACGGTACTGTTCGCCACTGTCTAATTTATGACTTGATTGAAAACTTTTGCTTTTTTTATGAAATCGTGTATGCATGCTATTTGGTTCTAAATAAAGAAAACATTTATTTGCATTTATAAAAGATGATGTATGTAATATGGAATGGTTTTGAATAGTATGAACTAGTCATTGGAAGAATTTTATCCTATATGTATAAGTAAATAATGCATGTCGAGCATCAGTGCGGTGAACATGGGTGAGTGTATAAATAATTATACTGTTTTTATACATTTAATGTGATACTGAGAAAGAAGTATATTTTATATGATTGTGACAAAATATATATGTATCAAAAACCATTGCTCCTAGCAACCAAATCAGTTCAACTAAAATAATAACATTATTTTTCTTCAACTTTACAGCGTGTAACAGAAATTCGTGGTCATATTTCTGGGTAGTATGAGTACAATATAAACTATATAAACTAGTTAGCCTCTAAAATCCATTTTATTTAGTATCCAATGCACATTGTTAACCGAATATTTACTTTTAACTATGTGCATCGGCAGCAATGTAATATGCAACAATTACACAAGTTAATTTTTAATCTGTTCTGCTACTAGATCACTTATAAAAAATAGACCACAAATTTATATTACGCGTTGCATTATAAGAAAACCTTTAGATTGGTCCTCATTTCTGTAGGACATACACACCTACACAAAACAACAAAGATAAGTATCCAATTTATATGTATTAAGTTTTAGAAACGTATTTTTACAAATACGTTCTGTGTATGCGTATCTAGTGTTATGTCCAATATTCAAAGCCATTAGCTAATTTAGACAGCAGCGGATTAACACATACATACATTTAAATCATACTTTTTATTTACTGTATGTAAATTACTGCTTTTATAAAAATCTGCGCAAATTTTATATCTACGCTTAAATAGAATGTGGGTAGTTGTTTAGCTAAATTTTATTCGTATGTCTGTACCCAACATTACTCTTGACGTTTTCCAGTATATAATTACTTGTATCATTTTTATTTATTGTTGACTGTTTCGCACTTACGTTAAGTAACATTCTCGTCTTGTCGCGCAACAAAACAGTATAAGAATACCAACAAGTAGTACTTAGCCGATACTGCAGAGGCCGCAACAATCTCTATTTATAATTCTGTTATGTCTCGACTTATATGTAAAAACATCGATTTTAATCAAATAATAATAAGTAAAAAGAATAAGTAATTTTCATAAATATTTATTGCATTTAAGTTGTTAGTTTGGGGTACAATAGGTCGTGTGATAGAGTTCAAATTATGTTACTTCAATGAGTTGTGCGAGGTCTTTAGTTTAATATTTCTCTGTATGCTTACGGTAAAAGATAATAAATAAAATCTAGTTGTTTTACGTTTTGTTTTATTTATTGTTATAGTATCACATGGTGGACAAAATTTGTCCAGCCTTGTTGGCCTAGTTGTATAGTAGATATATAACACTACGCCAACAAGACAGGACTGATTTTAGCTTGTTTGCTTGTGATTCTCCATTTACACTACACTTAGCCAGGCTACAGAGGTGTGACAGCGGTAAGAGTGTGAGTGGGATACATCCCATAAAAAAATAATGGCTCTTTTGATGTCGGCCTCGATGGCGTAGTGGTTAGTGTAACCGACTGCCACGCCTGAGGTCGCGGGTTCGATTCCCGCACAAGTCAAACATTTGTGTGCATGAACATGGATGTTTGTCTTGGTCTGGGTGTTTCTATGTATAATATGTACATATTTACAAAAAAAAAGTATATATGTATGTTTATGCATTGTCTAGAACCCATAGTACAAGCTCTGCTTAGTTTGAGCTAGATGGTGCTATGTGTATGTGGTAGAATATTATATTATTATTATTATTTGATGTTTCTCCTATCACAGGATTTTCAAACATAATAATATTACATTAGAAAAATGTAGCCTCCAGTTCAAGTCCAAGTTGTAAGCCTCCCAAAGAGCCTGGTCTCTTTGGGAGGCTTACACGAATACATGATCCAACATGAAGAGCTTTTGTGAGTTGGATGGAACACTTACGGCGGAATTAGCAGCAGTCGTAGGGCTATTGCTACGTATGGACTCTGAATGATGCATTCCTTGTTAGTGTTACCCGATACAGCTTTGCATAAGTACTGTGAATACCGTGATACGGATTTTTATATTGTTAAAGCATTATTATGTATACATAATCAAAGAATACTTCGCCAAACATCGTTACTCATTATTGTACCCTTTGAATGCCAGGTTAAAAAAGTAAAAGGAAGGCCTTGTAATAACATACAAGGCCGCCATTTGCACCGCATATATATGTATAACGAGTTAAGGAACATACATATTAATGATGTTAATACTACTAGTCAGAATAAAACTGATTCAATTTTATATCCTGTTTATTAGCTTGCATGTGAATATTTAGATAACAATTTTTTATATACTTCCATTACTATTTCTTTATGACTTGCGTACAGCTTCAAATCTGGAGTGATGTCCACCCATCGTACTCCTACAGCATCACTGCCCGCATGGAGCTTTATCCCACCGACTATAGAGCCACTGTCGTCGTGGAAATTATATGCAACACTTTCCATCCAAGCATTGTCAGTGTTGCGGTGGTCGTCGATATACCCTTGATACACCACATCTCCACCACTAAAGAAATTGTCGAATTTCTCCAGCCAGGCCCTTTTATCATCTGAAATAAATTATAAAATGAGAGTTATTTTAATCTATTAAGTCACAGTGGCACTACACCTGCGGCCAGAGAATATATTTAGAAATTACGTCTGATATGACAGATTAATACTTAGTATATATTCGGATTTATTGTTAATATATTACTAGACATAGGACTCATGCCTGAAGGCAGACAACAGCCAGATGTTATACCCCCAGATATTGCAATAGGCCTACTATTATATAATTGCACTATTTGAGATTATGCTACAACTAATAATAATAATATAATAATAATAATAATAGTTTATCACATACACACAACACCATCTAGCTCAAACTAAGCAGAGCTTGTACTATGGATACTAGACAATGGATAAACATACAAATATATATTTTTTTGTAAATACATACATATTATACATAAGAATTACCTTAAAGATAAGACCAAGTAACACTGTTGAAACCAAGCATCGAAGTTAAAACCTCATTCTTAGATGCAGGCATGTGTTAATCATTTAGTGAGTTTACCCATTTACAGCAGCTATAGCTTTCTTACACTATCAATTAACAAGAACTAAATGTGTAGCTTTTACACACCTAGGTGTACTTCACACTCCCAGCTAAGTGTCCTGATGTACAAGGACCACGAAGCAAGTCTTTAGCGAACCACGCCCTGACTATATTTGTATAAGTAAAGATTAAGTCTTTTATTTGTATCTTAATACATTAAAAGTGTATTTGTTATACCTTCTCTCATTGTACTTCCTAAATATATCTACATTTCTCCTAAAGTAAACCCTAAAGGTTACAATGGCATACATATTTCAGTCATGGTATTAACTGACATATTATGCCACAAGCATGCATATATCTAGTGATGTAGCTACTTGGGTATAAGGAACACCCATAAATGATCAGCTTGATAAAGTAATAACTATTATATTGCTTCTCAAGTTTTTACCAACCTGCAGTCATGGTTTCAGAGTTTGTAGCTTCTTCTCTAAACTCTCTCACAGCTGCAGTAGTGACTTTTTCACCAGGGTCCACCATTCCTCCTGGTAGTGCCCATTCTCCTGTGTCAGATCTTTTCACTGCTACAAACTGTAGAGTGGGCCTAGAACATTATATTAATAAAACCAAATCTGTCTACATTTTCCATATTTTTTTTAAAGGCATTAATATTTTTTTTAGCATAGGTTTGGTGCTCAAAAGGTTAAATAAGTTGTAATATTTGTAATTGTATAATACAGTCACATTAAGTTAGCAATCATAATTTTGAATTCTTTAATCAATTCACTTCAGCTACATGAGATAAGTATATTATTATTATTATAATTATATAAAATTTGGAAGTCAGTGATAATATAGACATTCAGCAGTCAATATATTTTTATGATTCAAGCATTTCAAATTAGCTTATAAAATTGGTTGTTCTTAGATATATTTGATTAAATAGTTCCAGAACTGATGTTTCCTTTTATTAATAAGCTTTTTGTGCAGCAGTAAGATAGTTAGCACATATGTAACAATATGTAAACTTACTTATTATTAGTTTTATCATATGCTATTTCACCACCCTCCAGCTTCTTCCAGGATGTGACAATGGGATCAGCAGCATGATTCGGGCCCCACCTGCCGAGAACACCTCGACCTGTTATTCCTGTTCTGCCAATAGGGTTCAGAGGATATCCATTTTCAATCTTATAAGCGCCCATATAACTGATTCTACTTATTTTGCCATCAATACTGTTAAAATTTGGTTTGAAATCTGAATATCCTGTAAATTAAATATGATTTATTAGGTATATTTTAAGTAAGTTACTTCTTGATACCGGTTTCTTTGTAATCTTACCTATTTCCGGATCTGCCCATGGTTTGCCGTGTATATGATGTGCTGTGTAATTCACTGGTTTGTATTCACTAAACTCTGTTGACCAGCTCACTTTCTCGTCAGGCACAGGGAATCTTGCAACATTGCTACGAGGGTAATGCCCACCGCGACATTTGAAATGCGTTGAGATTAGCATTGCTAGGCTAGATCGAATCATTAAAACACAACAAAATAGTACAAGTGTTCTTATTTGCTGTAAATATAAGAGCAACAACATAATAACAAACAAATGTCATCTCAAATGACAGCCGCTGTCAATCAGCTGTTTATTGTGTAATGACGAAAATTAACCAATGAGATCATAGAATATTTTCGTTATGCTCAGGGTGCGTTCCACTAAGCACTCGCGACAATCCCGCTCACGACCACGATTTTTGCCATTCCATTTGTTTCCGAGCGTTACAATTGTAAATTCAAGTGGAACGAATTATGGAGTGTTTTGAGAGTATGTAATGTGTAATTAATAAAGGGTATGTTAAGCAGGTTTGGGCATGTAGAATGAATGGACGAGAAAAGACTGACTAAGAAAGTTTATAAGGCTATTGTGATTGGAACAGTTGCAAGAGTAAGACCTAGACGAACGTTTCTCGATCAGATCGGAGGCGTTCTGGATAAAGGCCAGGTTAAGAGCACCTTAAACCGACGACCGTGTATGAAGAATGTTATGAAAGTGAATGAAGCCAGAGTAGTGTGACAGGATCGTAGCAAATGGAAATCTGTAGTCTCTGCCTACCCCTCTGGGAAACAGGCGTGAATCTATGTATGTATGTAATTAATACAAATAGCAAGTTAGAAAAAAAGCGAAATTTTAAAGAGATTACAATTTGTTAGTCTGTCCAATAAACTCAAATATAAATTGGTTAACTTGATAAAAATATTATATTTCATATTTTTGTGGAGTATGTATTTAATTAATTTACCTTTACGTAATATAATCAAAATGTATTTTATGGCGACAGTTAGATATTAAGTGCTGCGTCGCAATAATGCTCCAGAAAGTACTGTTCATCCAGTTGAGATGAAGAGTGCAATGCCAATTTTTCAAAATCATGATTGTAAATAACAGAAACTTAGATCACGTATTATTGATTATGGTAATGTCATTAACCGGTCGTATACCGCCGGCTCGCATACCAGCCGGCAGATTTGTACCCGTCGTAGGCCGGTGGCTCGCATGCGAGACACCAAATTGGTTTTACGTTAGCTTAAGCTAAAGCGAAGGCGGCGCGCGGCGTTTTGGCGCCAATTTGGTGGCTCGCATGCGAGCCACCGGCCTACGACGGGTACAAATCTGCCGGCTGGTATGCGAGCCGGCGGTATACGACCGGTTAATTTGACTACACAGATGGCGTAGTAGTTTAAGTGGTCGCCTCGCCACTGTCACCGCGCCGAATGTTATGGGTTTGATCCCCGCACGGGACAAGTGTGATCCACAAATGGTTGTACAAAGGACACCAAGACTCGGAATGAGTCTGAGTGTCCTTTGTATCCGTTGATTGAATGTTTGTAAAGTTCCCCGTGACCCAGGAATTATTTATAGAAATAATACCGAGCTCCTTAAAAAAACCGGTCACTTATTACACTGTAGATTATAAAAGAGAATACTTATATAAGTCTTAATCGTTTCAACAAAATATTGATTACTTTAATAATTTTTAAAAATTGGCCCTATTTTCCTCGACCTTGACTACAATCCACCTCTTAGGATGGGTCGTCATGAGCTTTGCTTGAGCGTGAGTAACGACGTCATTAGTGACATTTTCACCGGGATCACAATGATCGTAGTTGTCATGCGGAACGGGTAAAGGAGCGCCTTAGGCGTTGTGAACGCTTAGTGGAACGAACCCTCAATTACAAAGTAACATGCAGAGTATAAATATCTGCTGCTACATCTATACTAATAACACAGATAATATAATATTATACTAGTACCAATAATACAAAAAAGAAAGATTTGTATTTTTATATGTAGTAAATAAAATCAAAAACTACAGGTGGATTTTCTAAAATTGTTTGCCATTAGAAAGCTACTATATTTAGAAGTAATATAGGCTAGCATTTCGGTACGAGTACCACGAGCGGCGCAGTAACCATAAGCAGGGGTAAATGTGCGGAAAACAGCTAGCGCAATTTATAAATATGGTGACGAATCTGATATATTTAATACTTTGTATCTAAATGACATGCAGCGTCCTATATTCTAGTTTATTTCTAATATCTTTTACTTAAAACATTTACAGGGCGCAACGGGAAACCACAAGACCCTTTCAACCGCCACAAACAGACACTAAAATATTTATAACAATGGATTTATTATATTAGAAAGAACGTTTCCAGTGTGCACTCTCTGAGTATGTGTTCTGTGAGTGTGTGTTGCAAACCCTTACCTATTTCTAATGTAACAAAATTGCAGATAGCTCAGCTTAAAATAACGATGTCTCTATAAAAATATCTTTAATATCTTCAGTCAGAATATTCTGATAACAATTTATTATACGTTTCCATGACTAATGCTTTATGGCTTGAATTTAATTTACAATTAGGTGTGAAGTCCATCCAGCATACTCCTGCAGCATCACTGCCCGCGTTAAGCTTCATTCCACCAACAACAGAGCCACAGTTATCATGAAAGTTGTATGCAACAGTTTCCATCCAAGCATTATCAGTATTACGCCGGTCGTCGATATACCCCTGATACACAACATGACCGCAATTGAAGAATTTGATGAATTTTTCTAGCCATATATTTTTTTCGTCTGAAGTAGATAAACATTTTTTATCAGTGTAAGTTATTTTAATTAAGGGATTTACATGGTTGGGTATTAATTAGTGTTTCAGCGAGATGAGCAACGGCTCTTCTCGCTAAAACATACCTTGAACATTACTCAAATTAATAAAGCCAACGTTAGCGTCTTCTAGTCGTAGTTTATTCTAGTATTAGTAACTAAATGTATACAGCAACATAGCTCAATCGTCAATGTGACAAGGCCCTAAAAACGAGTGACACTTATATATTTAATAATATTAGGTACTTGTTACTAAAACATAAACAACCTTCAGTCATAGTGTCAGAGTTTATAGCTTCCTCCATAAACTCTCTGACAGCTGTTGTAGCTATCTTTTCACCAGGCTCTATCATTCCACCAGGGAGCACCCATTCGCCAGTCCCATGTCGTTTGACTGCTACATACCTAAGTATGGGTCTATAACACTCAAACATTACAAAATGTATATTATAAAACGCAACTACACTCTTATGATTGCAACCATTGGGTGATGCAAGAACAGTACAACCAACAACCAATAATGTTAATAAGATAAAATTGTATAAGTCATCGTCTCAGCCGAAAGACGTCCACTGCTGGACATAGGCCTCCTTAGGTTTTGTCGGCCTCGATGGCGATTAGTGTAACCGACTGCCACGCCTGAGGTCGCGGGTTCGATTCCCGCACAAGTCAAACATTTGTGTGCATGAACACGGATGTTTGTCTTGGTCTGGGTGTTTCTATGTATAATATGTATATATTTACAAAAGAAAATGTTTATATGTATGTTTATCCGTTGTCTAGTACCATAGTACAAGCTCTGCTTAGTTTGGGCTAGATGGTGTTGTGTGTATGTGGTAGAATATTATTATTAATATTATAAGTAAATAACAATATTCGAGAGCTAGGGCAAGAGGAAAACGTGTGTGGCAGGGCACAACAGAATCCCCGCTTATGCATTTTCGTCCAAATCGGCCTAGCCTGACTGGAGAATTATATTCACCTATAGAAGATTTAGCCGACCAATCTAATGTTGTGTTCCGACAATGACTAGGGGTTTCGAGCTCCCTAAGAAGCTATCAGCATTTAACAAGTAACCTTTGCAAAGGCAAAGATTATTTGTTAAATGCTGATAGCTTAGCGCTTCTAAAAACAAGATGACTATATTTTTTGACGATTATACATACGACCAACGATACCTGCTTACTTTCACGTAAACAGGTATCGTCGCCAAATTGCAGATCCTACAAAAAAGGAGTACTAGCACAAGAGTGTGCTGCCACTCCTTTTTTTGTTTTTCCGCTGCTTAGTTTTTTGTATCGCCATAATCGCAACATAGACAAAGCGCTCTATGATACAATTATTGATTGCTTAATAAGCATTCTTATTAAGCAATCAATAATTATTAGTGCAACTCAATAAGCACATAAGCATTGCCTTACTTCTTATTAGTTTTGTCGAATGCAACTTCACCATTTTCCAGCCTCTTCCAGCATGTAACGATAGCATCAGCAGCATGATTAGGACCCCACCTGCCGAGAATACCACGACCTGATATTCCTGTTCTGCCGATAGGATTCCGAGGATATCCATTTTCAATCTTATACGTGCCCATGTAACTGACTCTGTTTATTTTGCCATCAATGCTGTTGAAACTTGGTTTGAAACCAGGATTTCCTATATTAAATATAAGTACGTGTAAATTATTTTCTAAGTAATGCCATTTTTATTTAATTTATTGGTGGTCAGGTACAATAATTTCGATTTCATGCGAGCCTTTTCTTCAGGTAATGTCAGTTGCTCGCCTAATTTTATTCCAAACTTACCAATATCAGGATCTGCCCAAGGCTTCTCGAGTATGTGAGGATCAGTATAATTAATTGGTTTGTACTCTTTGAATTCTATCGACCAGTTCACTTTTTCGTCAGTTACAGGGTATCTTTGAACATTAGAGCGAGGATAATGTCTCTCGCGGCATATGAAATGTGTTGAGATCAACGCTATGCTGTTCCGAAACATTAAACTAAATACCTAGGTACTACTAAATCTAAATGTTCTTCTAGCGACTTCATTGTTTATATTGACGATTCTGATGACGTTACACTTACGTTCAGCGCTGCCTGTCATTTAAGTTGCCTTTTCGTGTCACATAAATAAGTGTCATAGATATCCGCAACTTTTGGTTGTTAACCTCTGAGTCTTCTTCAAAGAGGATAATGAAAACACTATGTGGGTCTGTGTGTTAGTGACAGATTGGTGTTAGTGACAGGCACAACTCTGGAACCAATGGACCAATTGACTTGTAACTTGGTGTGTATACACCTTGGAGTCATACCTCGGTCGAGTTTGAATATGGGCCCTGTGGGTCAAAAGACCCCCGAGATAAAGGGGTAATTTCTTTTCAATCATTTTACATTTAAGGCGCAAGGGGTTGAATCCTGTGTTTTTACACCCATCTCGGTAAACTTTTGTATGTTTGGTTGTTGTTCAAATTCGGTGATTTATATAGACACCATTTGTCAAAAGCTAAATAAATACAGAAATAGACATTCTCAATCACTGGTAAAATTTAATCACTAAACATTTATGTTAAATCTTAATAATCAATAATGACCAGACCGAATTTCGGCCATGGCGGTCAAGTTTAACGAAGACTGGCCATCTGCGCAGGAGATATTATAGTGCACAAGTGCGTGCGCAGTTACAAGTGCAATTTCTGTTCCCTAACTCGTGATCCGACGGGACGGAGAGAGATCAGGCGCAGGGCCAACCACTTCATGCTTTTCGAGGCATGGGGGTATCTATCACCACCAACTTCCTAACTACGGGCTGCTAATTGAGGTTTCTTATAATAAAAACTACTACTACTTCTACTTTATTGGCTCAGGTTCATTGTCTTAGCCGCCGACACGAGAGAACGCCAATTAATTCAGTTTTTGATCGTTTTCCGCCAGTCGTTGGTTTGAAGCTCTCGCGGATTCGCTATTATTATATCATTCCAGCGATATCTGGGACAGCCGACACGACGTAGGTACGTACATTATTGGGTTTTTCTTGTTAGAAAAACCCAATAACTTTTAGTTGATCCAACCCGGGATTCGAAATTCAATTTACCAAAGTATCAAATAAATGTCCCTACCTTACTTAAATTTTTATGTAGTATTAAAATGTAATTAAACCATTTTTTGTATTTTATATCGTGTTACTAGAGCTTGTTACGGAACTAAAAGACAAAAAAATACACAAGCATATTTTTTTTTTATATAAAATCATTCGTGACTTGTATTGAGATTTCCACCGTTTTATATCTTCTATCATTGGACAGAACTAAAATGGCCCCAGTAAACGGCAGTACGGCTGTGATGCACTCACAATCATAAACAGGCTAAAATAAATGTGCGATAGAAATAAAACAATATTGGTATTTCTAAAAATGTATTTTAGAATAAGCCTATTTAAGTTACATCTACTTTACTAATGTAATTCAAGTTTTCATTTTCTTCTTCGCGTTGTTTTCTTGGCGGTTGTGGGTTTCTTGAACACTTCTTCATCTTTCTGCTGAAACTCTTCATCTGAAAAGGAAGTGTTAGTTTAACCTTTTGAACGCCAATCACTTGTATACAAGTTCGAGATTTTCGTGCCCTCAGCGCCACTACTTGATTAGAAGTAATAATAGTATAAAATAAATTTACGACTTTTACAAGATCTTTTATTTTGTTTTTATGGAAAATTGCCCTGTTATAAGCCATATTTTAACTTTGTCACAAATAATAAGTTCTTGTTTGTTTTATATTCAATAGAAACAAAAACGCCAGAAAATATTTTAATGCCCCCAACGCCAAGTACTTGATATAAAGTAAGCCAGTGATGGGACACGATGAAGACCTCGCTATATTTCATCTCGTCGAAACGATCATAAATACTATTATTGCAAGAAAATGACGTGAATAAATAATATTTTAATAATATTGTTAACTATAAACTACGTTTTATTCACCTTAATCAAGAATAAATAGGTTTTCTAATCATTATCGATAGTGAAACACCGTTTGAATGAATCGGAAGAATTTGATTCTGAGGTAAGTTTAAATAAATTATATTATTATCTTGTACTCGATGTATCGATCTCTAAAGAAAAGTGTTAGGTATAGATATATTATGTCATTTAGTATTATATACTATTAGATAGGTTCTTCAGTACCTAATACCTGGGTATCGTTTATCGATTTAATGTGTTTACATGTGATTCCAGTTTACAAAATGTTAACTGAATATTCAACGCGAAATCGTATAAAATACGATTTCGCGTTGAATATTCAGTTACGTACCTATCTGTAGATCTTCAGACTAGTAGGTACCTAGATTTGTCAGCAAAATTTTATTTCTACATATTTTATTCCTAAATATTAAGAAGTCACGCTTCGAACTGGAATGACACGTAAACACATTCAATCGACAAACTTTAAGTGAAAATTGTGTCAATTTCGAGTGAGCAAAGAACGCGTCCTATTTTTCAAATTATTAGTTTATTGAAAAGACACAGCGCAAAAAAGTTGTTGACAATAAATAACAATAACTCAGTTATTGTTATTTATCGCCGGTGCCGCGTAAGTAGGTATTAATAAATATTAATTTCAACTTACAATATTATTTGTCAATAGGACATTAATCCCATCCCTACGTTTTACTATAGATACGTTATACATTTGTAGCGTGGCGCTGGAGGACACATCGCGTATTATATAGATGGGCGTCGAAAAGGTTAAATAAAGTTACATATATAGCAATCACATAGTCAGGCTAGACAGTATAGGTAGTAGTATAATTAGAAAGTGCCGGCTGATGCAACTGGGAGTTGTCTTGCCAGTTGATTGGTTTAATGCAACAGTTGGCAGACTGTATGCATTGGCTTTAGTTAGTACAGAACCAAATAATTACTGGTAATATACATATGTATAATATATATAGTGAAACAATAGATTTTTGCGATAATACTAGGGAGATTGCAAAGAATCGGCTTTTTGGAATCAATGACGAAATTGGAGCTTTTAAGCAATGATTCGGTTTATCCAATTACCCTCCGATATTTAGATAAATCAATGCATCGAAAACATTTGAAGTTATAAATTTTAGCATACTGTAAAGCATACTTTGGGATTTTCTTTGTCATGCTTGTAGATTTATTATGACGATATAATAATTATATTTAGGAATCGTTTAGATAAATAATTAATTACACAGAATTAATTGTTATTCTGGCAAAGTATTTGTAGTATTTATATGCATAAGATATCGATCATAAGTGTTAATTTATCTATACTAATATTATAAAGCTGAAGAGTTTGTTTGTTTGAATGTGCTGATATCAGGAACTACTGGTTCGAATTAAAAAATTCTTTCACTGTTGGATAGCCTATTTATCGAGGAAGGCTCTAGGCTATATAACATTACGCTACGACCCACGGGAGGCGCGCAGTAACTATAAACACGGGTGAAACCGCGGGCACATCTAGTATTTATATATAGATTAACACCAATGATCGATATCTTATGCATCGACTTTCAGATCGATGGGTAATATTGATAAGATATTTGAAATAAACACATGTATTATTTATTTACCATACCTGAGTCATCTGAGTAACTAACTGCCGCTCTATTCCTTGCCGGCGCTTTGCGAGACGATTTTCTTACACTTGGGGTAGATTCCGCGTTGCTAGGTGGTTCATTCTATTAAAAACACGTCAATACATATTATTTTTGTAAATATGAACAACTAAAGATTATAAAACAATTAGCTCTGCTTAGTTTGGGCTAGATGGTGTTGTGTGTATGTGATAGAATATTATTATTATTAATTGCTTATTATATATAAAAAAGGCAGATTGCGTCATTACATTTACTGATCTCTAATGAAGACTTATTTATATTAATATTATAAAGAGAGAAGATTTGTTATTAAGACACTAAAGCCACTGTTCTGATTTTTAAATTTATTATTAAGTTGAAAGCTGCTTTATCCAGGAATGGACATATAACACCACACTACGGGTCACGGGAGCGAATTAGTGATCATAAACGTAAGTGACAGGTAATATATCATAAATTATATGAAATTATAGTCTGTTTAAATAAAGAATTCCCTTTTGACTATAAATTGCTAAAATAATCAATGATTACTTGTGGTACTAAAGACTATTTCAAAATAATTAAAATCTATATTAAACCTGATATAATTGTTTCACAAACATAATCAAGTAATAATTTCTATTGATAGTTGTCTTAAATATTTGTATGTCTGTAAATAAATAATTTAAACATCAAAATAAAATAACATTTTACTACAAAACTATGGTTACACACTAGGGTGGCCAGTTCCTGTGTCGTATACGCCGGCAAGAGACGCCCGGTTGTCACCACTGCGGCGACTGTCGCGACGTAGTTGAGGACACGGCGCTGCACACTTTGGCGGTTTGCCCCGCCTGGGCATCGCAGCGCCGTGAGTTGATCGCGGCAGTCGGATTGGTTGCCCTCTCGCTCCCGGCCGTAGTTCAGTCTATGGTCCGGAGTGAGAGGTCGTGGAACGCCGTAGCCTCCTTTTGTGAGGAAGTGATTTCCATCAAGGAGGCGGCGGAGCGGAAGAGGGAGCGTTTAAACCCTCTCCCCAACCGCAGAACTGGGCGCCGGAGGGCGCGAGATGACCTCCAGCCACCCTGAGGATTGACTTGGGGGTGGTGGGCTTTGTGGGCCTGCCCGCCATCCGTTCAGCACCAGGTCCGAGACGCGGAGTGTGTGTTTCCACGCGCGTCTCTGTTTCGAGTCGGTCTCCCCTCTAGGGGGGGGACAGTAGGGTTTGGGAGGGGTTTTACCTAAAAGGTAGGCCTCTTCGTGTAGGGGCCTGCCGTTTCATACGGCGGGCCGAAACCTCGGCGGGGTCGCGACCGTATGTGCAAGTGATTCGCGCGGCCACGTCGATAGTGGTTTTGTCGAGGAACACCGTGGTAGGTTTAGTCGGTATTCCGGAATTCTTATTCCATCTTTCTTTTACCGCGGCGAGTCCGACATAGCCCCTCCGCCTGCCCCGCGGAGGGGTATGCGTCATGCATTCCCCCACGATTAAAAAAAAAACACACTAGGGTAATTTTTTTAGTTTCAGTCATAGTGACGCGATAGTATGAATCGGATAAAATCGAACTAATTCGAAGTAAAAACAATTTTCCGAGAAATACTTTGGTAAATTTGTATTTAGTAACTGTTAATTATTATTGGGTTGCAACGTACCTTAAACCCCATTCTGCAAACCCATAATATATTTCTTTATCAAAAAATCGATTTGCAATACGACATTGGACGTATGGTTTAAATAACCCATAGTTCTTATAGAGTAGCCGTCTTGCCAATCAAAATCTGTTATACCACATTTATTGCACCCTTATACTAAGTATGGAGTAAGTAACTAAGTATATCATACTAGAAATTAATCAAGGATAAGCCCTGTTTTTTTTTTACCAGTAAACACGTTATAATTAATGTTGTTTCGATATGTCAAACTCGTTTTGACTTTTCTGTTCCTGTCATTTCTGTTTCGATTCTAAACCCACGATTACACTCTCTTTGGAAAGTTAATCGGTAATCGATTTCGTGATGTCTCGATTGAAACGGTCTCTTCACTTTTGCTGTTCAACGATAATTTGTCAAATGGGACTTCGTATTTGAACGGACTATAGTGTTGATACTGTTGATATGTACCTCGTCGGGACTAGAGGAAGAGCGACGTCGGTTCCGCCTTGGCGCGGGCTTCCTGCGGGGCGTGGCGGGGGGCGCAGGCCTGGCGTCCCCCGCGCCGGGCTCCTCGGCGGTGTGCGGCTCGTCCGGGTCGCGCACCGCGAAACATTCCTCGATTTTGTCTCCCAGCTCTGTTACGAGCGCCTGAAATTATTACAGAATGACGTCATGCAATTTAATATACTGATAGTCAAATGTATCGACGAGCATTGACGGTTATGACAGCTCAGATACGATCATTTGATTTTATGTTAGTCTTTGCGATGGATATTATCTAATTTGAACTTACAAAGACCGTACAAAAAGCGACTCTGTATAGATAATCGCATACTAAACCTGGCAACCGATGTAAGGCATTATTCTTAAATAATAACCCAGTAAAAAACCGGAACTGCCACGCAGGAGTCTAGAATACGAATCCAAGACACGCAACTCTGACTTTTAAATAATTAATTATCGCTCACTTTAGTAATAAAGGAAAACATCGTAAATGAACCTTGCCTCTAAGAGAGTTCTACATAATGTTCTCAAAAAAGTGTGAAGTTTACCAACCACACTGGACCAGCGTGGTGGACTCATACTGGACAAAGGCGCGTACCCAGTAGTGAGACAGTTTATAAACAAAACTGATATCCTTACTAATATTATACATTTTAAAGTACCTAACTCTGTCTATCTGTTACCTTTTCACTGCTAAACCACTCAACGGATTTAGATGAAATTTGGTACAGATATAATTTAAAACCTGGGGAAGGACATAGATTACTTTTTATTGATGTAGGTACCACGCAGGCAGAGCCGCACGTAAAAGCTAGTTTTTGTATAAATATAAGTACCTTGATATCAGCTTTCGCCATTTTCGAAGTATTATTCATTAAGATAGTAAACGATTCCATGACTCCAGGACAATGTAACTTATCCTTGTAGCAGTCCATGTTCTCTATGAGTTTACGTAGAGATCTCTCGTTGTAATTGAATAAGGTCAAACAGAAGGCAAGGTCCCGCCATTGGCGCTCCTCATTCGACAGTTTGAATCTTTGGCACAACTTCTCTATGAGCGCTTCCATTTGACGGTCTTTTTGAATGAGTGAAGTTATGTACCTGTAAAACGAAGATATTAGTATTTTTTTTAATACAGACGTTATAGTGATTTCTTTAGTTAATTACTAAGTCAGAGATACAGTCGAATCTCGATAATATGAAACTCAAGGGACCGGAAATTTCAAATTGCCAAGAGCTCAAAATAACAAGCGTCTAAATAACCACGAGGGGGAGGGGGGACTCAAGTAAATAAGAGTGATCAAAATTCATGATTATTTTATTTCTATATTATTATTATGTATTAACAATTAAATACAATAATACAATTATTCACAAATTTTTATTTCGAAAAGAAGTCCGTAATCTTTTTTTGAGTAAGCGACTTCAGTCTATCATTCTCCAAAGAATTTTCCATAGTGGTGAAAGCTGGGAAGTAATCATCATTATGTAAACCATCGACAGGTCTGTACATGTATGTAAATTGTAAACAAATGACAGATCTGCGCATGGTAAACGCTTCAAATTATAGAGAGTAGGGAAGCTCGGACATTAGATTATCGCATTTTGGCGAGCAAGATACTATTCCTTCAACTTCAAATTACCGAGGGGACCAATTAACATTGATTTTATTCAATTTATCGAGTATTTTTCAAGGGACTGGTAAGAAAAATTTAAATTATTGAAAGATTCAAATTAACGAATGTCACATGAACGTGTACTTTTAAAATTGATACCATAGGGCATGTGATTTGACTGTTAATTTATTGTGTTATGTTATATTAATTTATTGATTGATTGTTTGCTTCAGATCTAAAAGAAAACGACCATTGAATGTTTCAGGCATATCTCTAATGTGCCTGACATTTATGAGTAAGTTTTGACTATATTGTTTTTAAATAGAAGTAAAGTGTGCACTTTGATATCTTGAATTTTATTTTGAAAATCAGATGCCTGATATAAGTAGCGTTCTAGATCGAAAATTATTATTACAACGTTTAATCTGAGCGTTTTACATCTCCTTAGAACTGAAGATGCGAACAGAACACAATACTTGTTGTAAAATTAACAACTGTACTCACTTCATGATAATCCTGTACTGTTCCTCGGGCACGTTGAGTTCAGGGTCGCTGAGTCGGGATATAATGTCGGGCATGACGTTGTAGAGCGCGTTGCCCTTCTGCGCCAGCTGCTTGAAGAACAGTCTCGTCATGGCGGCGACCCTCGCGTCGCGGTCGGCGCAGCACAGCGCCATGTCGGTGATCTGCCCCTTGACGCGGACCATCTCGTGCAGCACCAGGAACGACAGCATCTTTACTGCGCACTGGCGGACTTCTAGCTCCGAGTCACTCAGGCTGGAGTTTGCAGATTTTGATTAGTGTACAATATGTTTCATCATAAAAATATTGTACTAACTATTTTATACGGATTCTATTTTTAATACAATACTTTTATATTATTTTTAAACTATTTAACACTACATTTTATTTACAATTTCGCTCGCGTAATTATAGGTTAGCTTAGATTAGGTTAACAAGTGTTTTTTTCTGAATGAAGGATACTATGTCCTTTTCTGCACCCGTGATAAAGTGTATACAAAATTTCGTGATGATCGGTTCAATAGTTAGGGCGTAAAAGCGTAACAAACAAACTTATATTCACATTTATAATATTAGTTAGGATTAAGATTTACACATTGGTTTTTCAGTTAAGTTGCTTTCCAGTAGCTATAGTTAAAAAAGAGTATTCTAGTATTGTTTTTGAAAATAAACCGCGAGAAAGTACCTTGTAAACTTCAATATTTTTGTTACATTCCTTATTTTTATTTTGAATTGTTCATACCTTAGTTGCATAGGTAGCTAGCAAACCACTTTTACTTGTCTTTTCTAGAGTTAAAGTGCAAATAGACGTTCGTGCGGGAATTGTAAATTGTATTTGTCGATATTCATATCGAAGGCCTGAAAATATCGATGATCGATAATATCGATAGTTTCAATGCGATATTATCGATATAAATATCGACAGTTTCAATGCGATGCCTGAAAATATAGATAGTCTGAACCTATTAATCCTACAATTTTCTGTGGAAGGAACTATTCTGAACGAAGAAACAAATACAAAGAACACCATAGACAAAAATCGATCATAAAATCTTATCCTTAATCTATCGATATTTAATTTCTTGTCGATATGATAATACCGTATCGATGATGGTTAGATATCGATGAAAATTTCGATATTTTTAGAGTCGATATTATCGAATATTCGATATATCGTTGCATCGCTAACTGTGCGTCATACGATCGAATATGGTCCTACAGTGGACCGCGTTCGGGGTTGCCGCACCAAGTTCGATCGTCTATTTGTACTTTTACTTGGCAAAATAATCACATATTGTTTAAATTTATATTCATGTCCGTTGCAGATGGTTTCAGAGTTAAACAAGGAAATACCGCGCCATTTCTAACTTCAAATTAAATTTGAAATTAGAAATGGTGAGTTTTGTCGCTCTATTTTAGCGACACGTATGCATTGCACAGTTTTTTTATGATTATTTGCTGAATGCTGTGAATGTATACTATGCTTATAGACAAATATGGTTATTATTATTATAATTATTAAAATACTGGCATAAAATGGTCAAATTATTCTTAATTTCAATAAGGACCAAATAACTAAGGTACATAAATACACTGAAGTGTATATTTTTATAGTAAAGATAAAAACTTACATGTGATAAATATGATGAGTCCAGGGCTGGGTGAGGTTAGGGAATCGCAACGTAAGGTCTGCGAACGCGATCGTCAAGTTGGTCCTAAGCGCTACGTTTTTGGATTTTTTGAGCACTGTCACCATTAGTTGCAGTCCTTCGTCACACACGGCATTTGAAACTAGCATAAACCTAAAAATAAAATTCTTATTAAATAAGTATTTTTAATAGAAATAACAAGTTAACGAAAACAACAGATTGAAATTTAAGTTTTACAAGTAATCTGTGGAATATGTAGTGGCTAGTATATTTGTTAAGTTTAGTGTTAAATACTCAATGTATAATCCTAATATACTACTGTAAGTTTTCCTATGTTCAATAAATAAATAAATAAACATAAAAATAATCTCTCACATTAGGAATAATTTTAGTATCGCCAAAATTTGTGTGATTAACAAGGTGTTTTTGTGACTGTTGTTTAAATGTTTCTAAAGCTATCTACATATCAAGTTTTACCGCAAGCGGTTCAATAGTTTTTGCGTGAAGGAGTAACAAACATCCATCCATCCGTCCATTCATGCATCCATCCTCATAAACTTTCACATTTACAATATTATAGTAGGATAAGATATTGTACTGTCCACCGCCCGTACAATCAGCAGCGTCTGCAAACTCGTACAACAGCGTCATTAATCAGTTCGCGATCTAACCGTACCTGGTAAAGTCACGGTAATTGTGTCACGTACTTGCGGAATGTAGCATATAATAATATCAGCCCTGTATTAAACTGTCCCACTGCTGGGCACGGGCCTCTTCTCAATGTCAGAGGGGTTAGGCCGTAGTCCACCACGCTGGCAAGGTGGCACCACCGGGTAGGCAGACTTCCGACTCTTAGAGAACATTATGTAGAACTCATAGAAATGCAGGTTTTCTCACGATGTTTTCCTTCACCGTGAAAGCAGGCGATAATTAATTATTTTGTACGCACATAAGTTCGAAAAGAGAGAGATTTAAGAGATGCGCGTTCTGGGATCGAACTCGAGACCTCTGCGTAGCAGTTCAACGATCTCCCACGAGGCTATCGCTGCTGTGAATATAGCATAGTTTACTCAAAATCGCGTTAAAGAGTAGATACATAAGTTGTTAGTGACCTAGTGAAGGTGAGTGCTGCGGCGGCCTGTAAGGAGCTGTTCCCTTGCGCGGGGTTGGCGAGCAGCCAGCGCAGCAGCGGCACGTAGCGCGCGAGAGCGGTTCCGCCGCACACGATGTCCCGCTCGCACACGCCGCGCACGTACTCCGCGTCCGCGTCGTCCGCCACCGCGCCCTCCAGCCCCGCCTCCTCCTCCGTCATCGTCGTGTTCACCTGCACCACACCACACCATAAATACTATTTAAGTACACTGGATCTCCCGTAATCCGGCCCCTGTCTAGACTCTAAAGGTTCATTTCCGTGCATCATCGGCACAGCTGATGCGACAATAGTTTTAAACGACGTAAAATGTTTACGACATTTCGCCCAAGTAACATAAAAAATAATACTGAAGCATGGATTGTAGATATAAATAACCATATATTATGCCATTAAAATCTCCGACACCACTCACCAAACACATTGTATATAGTACAACAATGCATCTTATGCATGCTCCTAATGCATCTAGATCGGAATTTCTGTTTATGATGTATTTTAATTTAATTTTAATTGATTCAGAGGAACACCAGTTTAGAACAGTTCTTGTTTCGTCAAATAAGTGGAAAGATGCCGTTAACAATTATAAGTTAGGACTTTTGTAATTAATTTAATTTAATTAATTTAAATTAAAATAAATTTGAATTATTTTGAAATATTCGTCAATATGATATAGGTAAATCAGTTTTTATTATTTTTCCAGTACTGTTTTAGCATGCCTGATAGACAATGACTCAGAGCTTCTAAGAAGTCTTACAATAGTTTAAATTTGTTCGTAATATTTAGCATAATACAAAGCTGCTTTTAGCCATGTACCCACCTTGTTATGATGAGTTTGGAATTTTGTCCTTTAATCATTTTACTCTATTAGGAGGCTTTAAAAATCTTTTTTTACATTTGAAATTAACGTATCAACGTCCGTATTTGTTCTGCAACGCGGTTAAGAGCGTGTGCTAAACAGGTAACATGTATCATATTTGGCAGTTCTTTAAAATTCTTCCTGCTTTTAACATATATGCTACGCTATCAGAACACAGGACTAAAACATCTACTTTGTCTTCATAGGAGTCTCCCCACATATTTTCTAAGCAACCCGTCACAAATTGAGCTATTGTCTCTCCATCGACTTTTTCTAACATTTTGCAATTTATTAAAATTGGCTTATTTGTTACTACATTTAAAGGTTATTCAAGAAAATTTATAATAATTATAACGACCTAAATAATCAGTAGTTTCATCTAGAGATAGGTATCCAAAGTTTTTGATTATGAACATGGTCATAAATCGAAACTATTTATTTTAAAACAATTTTCAAATAAATTTTCCTCAATAACGATTCATCGGAAATTTTATTAACTTTTGTACAATTACAACACATGTATTTAAGTAAAAATAATTTTAACGCTGGTTGATTTACTGGTGATCAGGGTATGTTACACAATGTAAGGAATTGTATTAAATCAAGATAAAATGCTTCATTCACTTTTCTAGCAGCACCTTGGTGTGTCGGTCCGTCAATATGCCTCCTGATATTGTTTTTCTTGCTTACAATACTATTCTCACATTTAGAACAGTATATCGTGTTGCTAGCGGGGTCGTGGTACAATTCAAGGTGATCTTTAATCCACGAATGTACAATCCTTTCGATAGGTTTGGTCGCCATTTGATTGCTATGAGGGAAAATTAGTGTAAACAATGAGAAAATTATATAATAACTTCGTCCCGAGATTTCTTCTTTTCGTAAAATATGGTTTTTATAGGATTGCGAGTAGGTAGGTACTTACAACATTTGAGCACGGACTAAAATCTAAAACAACTGTGTGAATAAAATTCCATAAATGGTTGAATAAAATTGTTTGAATTTGGAAAATTAATTGAGAATAGTTTAATCTTTAGAATGTCTTAAAAGTAATGTAAAATTCATAAACTTACCAAGCAGTTTAATTAGCATAGCAAATGTCAGTATGTCAGCTGCGGTAAAACGTAGCCCATAAAATCAAGTCAAGGTGGTCATGTAAAGCAGGTCCAATAAACGATAGGACAAGCACAGGTCGAAAAAAACAATTCACGAGTCAAATATGCGTACAGTTGCCGGCACGTATATTGGTAAGGTTTTGACGTAGTGGGTATAAGTTTGCGCAGGTACACTAAGTGCAACAAAAAAGTGCTCACCTTTGTTGCTTGACTTGCTTGTAATGTTTTTAGGATTACTAACTAATTTTTCAGTTTTGGAAGAAGATAAAGAAAGGAGAGGCATGCGAAGTTTATTAATTGTAATAAATAAAACAAAATAGAATTAAAAGTAAAGAAATGTATTATAAATTAAAATGTATTCACATCATGCTGTCGTCACTACTGCTTTCTAAAAGTGTTACCCTTGGCATGAAGCTAGCAGCAGTTGAGCTGGTGGAAGGAGTTGGCTCCTCATCCTTAACATGACTCTCGTCACTCCCATTATTCGAGGAATCGCTGTCGTCACCAGTGTAAATTATAAATTGCTCAGTAGCTTTTTCTGGCATGTCCGCGTAAAACGGTATTTGTTCGTGGCATTACAAATAACAACGAAACAAACCAACAATAACAAAAACTCGTAACAATAACTTAACAAAAAGAAAAGGTTTAATTTAAGTGCAAGCAAGTGTTTTCGGGAGCGAACGGAACTCGACACGGTGTGGGAGGCAAGGGTCGACTGAGCAACTAATCACGCGCCCGGAACGATGCTGTCTCGTTCCCCGCGTCCCTCATGATAACCAAAGAGACCCAAAATACAAGTTCTGCGCATCTAACGACTCTTGCCAAGTTACGTGCCGAAAACTGTACACAACTTGAGGAACTACAGGGGTGAGTGATGCGCGCACGACGACGCTTGGAATGCTAAAAACCCCTCTATCCTTTTGTCATTGTTTACCAGTGACAAAAAAAGATAGAAAGAGACAGCAAGGTTTGGCTATTCTGGGACACGAAAACATGATGCGGAGGGTCCGCCGCGTTCTTTACCTGAATTAATAACTATATAAAACGTATCTACTGGTTTTTTGAGAATGTTCTCCTTGTTTTTGAAGACAGTTAAAAAGAAAAATGAATTCAATTAGTTTACTGTATTAATAACATTAATTTTAAATGTACTTAAGTGATGTTCTGAAAGTCGGAACAAATATTCCGAAAAATAAAATTTTATCTTAAGGAAGTCTCCACTTTTTGTCTCTGTTCTTTGAACTTTAGGTACATAAGCTCTACCTATTCCGATCACTGATGATAAGACTGGCTGCCGTGTCCGATATTCGGTCTGGAGGACATTATTTTCACATAATATTTATTTCGGCAAATCTTTACCAATATAATGCATGATTGAACCAGGTTGTAACTGGTACGCGCCACCACTACTGTGCTCGACGTTTTGTACTTCAGATAGAAACTTATCAATGATTATTAATTTAATTTTATTCTACATGGTACTCATTTAAAAATGCGGCCTCTAGGAAGTCTATGGATGTACTTTATAATCCGACAAATTTGATAGTCCGACACAGTCTTACAAAACGATTGTCGGCTTACTGGGGGTCCACTGTAATTAAAATCTGATTAATATTATTTACTCACTGACCAAACAGCAAAATTATAGCAGCGATAGCTTAGTGGGGAGACCAACAGACTGCAATGCAGAAGGTCTCGGGTTCGAACCCACGTCGCGCACCTCTGACCTTCGGGAGTTATATGACTTTTCGAAATTATGTGCGTATTGATTGACAATTATCGCCTGCTCCGTGCCTCGGAGAGCACGTTAAGCCGTCGGTCCCGGCTGCCATGAACATCTATGGCAGTCGTTATTGGGAAGTCAGTACCCTATAATATCCTGACACTGGTCTAGCCTTAGGGTATCGTTAGCCTTCGGGTTGCGGAGGACAGGTGGCAGCCGCTCCGTGTAAAAACTGATATCCAGTCAAATCCTGTTAGACCAGAAAAGCCGACCCCAAGTGACTTGGGAATAATAAAGGCTAGGGAGAAGACTCACTGACCAAACATAAATTGGTTATATTATGAACATCACAGCACAAATCATTCAAAATAATTATGATTTACGCCATTTTTACGCCATTATTTGTTTGCACGTTTCTTGAATGTAATTAGTCATATCACTTTTCATCATTTATTTGTTTTTTTACACATGAGCATAGATTATACATATTTTATTTTTTGTTAATGTATATCGTGACAGCCTATAATTGAGGCAGCACTATATAATGGATTTCTGTGTATGTATCATTATAATGTTTTATAATAGTGTATGCTTTGTTGCTTGTCCTTATTAATAAATGATGCATTATGTTATAATCCAAACTCCTGACTATTTTAAATAATGCCATAACGGCCGCCGATCTACGCAAACGTAAGTGTATCTTTTGGCGCGTCTACAGCATTTTTAGTCCTCTACCAATTAATGACACCGAAATCATTTTAACCGGACGACTACGTTGAGCAGTTATGAGCCCTCTAAAGTACGACATACGTAGCAAAGAGGGGAGGAAGTGAAAGGGTTAGGTGTTTCGCAGTAGTACACGCTGTTCGCCCTTAGATAGACCGTTATCGAATGCTATAGCTGGGTAAGTACAAGATGTGATATATTATTAATGCGGGCGCATTAATAATATATCACATCTTGCCACAGTTAATATTCTACAGTTTATCCAACCTTCAAGACTTCAGATCGTCACAAACATGTAAAAAATCAGTAATAGTTCAAAATTTTAGTTGCTACAAAAATTTTAGCAAAAATACTTTTGATTACGAAAAATTATTTCAAATAGATAACATTTTCATATAGCATTTCGGACTTTGAAATACCACTTAGTAATTGGTAAAAAAAAACATTTTGAAAACTTAACTAACTATAATACCTAACGTTTCGTTATCACATCTCCTAGAAATATATTCGTGGAGGTAGCACGCAGTGATGTTTATGTAGACTCACCGAGGGTCCTTTATTGGAGGCGACGCTGGCAGAGCGCTGGTTCCTGGAGGAGGCGCTGGCATTGCTGGCGTTCATGAGCGTCTGGCGCCGCAGGTTGTCCAGCCGCCCGCGCCGCCCCGGGGTCGCGAACGCGCCCGCTTTCTTCTTGCGTTTCTCTTCCACTTTTCTTTCTTCACGGACCTGTGCATCGCATAAGTTAATTTAAACATATCGCTGAAGTAAATCTAGTTTCAGTCACCCACCATTCAAGCAGCGAGTTGGCACATCGAGGTAAGTTTAGTCAGTAGTACATGGATGCATGTATGTGTGTATGCATGTATTTCTATTAATTGTTGGTAATGTATTAAGGAGGTATAAATCAAAGTGAAGTAACTAACGATATACGTTTATCGTTAAAACAATCGAATTATTCGAATGATTAAGCAAATCTAATTCGAATGATTTATTCGAAGGCATTATAGTAGATAGTTGTCGATATTGGCTACACGATACCAAGACTTGTGACCACAATCGTGTCATAAATCAACTTTCGAATATTCAGAAACGATTCGAATAATCAGTGACTAGAAAGCTTAAAGCATAGCGCTTTCATTATCGAAATATTTGCTTTTCTACTTAATCCATCTGCACTGTATTTTTTCCTAATGTCAAAGTCCTAAATACCAAAAAACAAATAAAAAATACGATACATACCTGATTCCTTCTCCTCAGCTCACTATACACGCTTACATCAAGATATATCAGTTGTTGTAAAGCAACTTGTCCCAACACGAACACGAACCGAGTCAACAGTTCAGTAGGCAGGCTCACTTCCTCTTGGTTATCCGCATCTTTAACCATCGCTTCTTCCACACGCTTGTACATTTCGGTAAGAAGCTTGGCACATACTATCTCCGGAGTATCACAGATCCCGTATATAAGATCTATCGAATTCGCAGCGAAGGCGGTGAATTTATCGAATTTCGAATACGTTTCCATAAGACTTTCAAATAATGAGGCAAAGATGGAATGTTCGGCCGGGTACCGTTGAGTCTTTTTAGACAAAGGCATTAGTAGTTGTACGCTTAGGTTTCTGAAGTTGTAGTCAGCCGTGAGTCCGTGCGTTTGTATGACGTCGAGATTCGCGAGCGCTACGGAGGGTTTCGCTTTGGCGATCATGACGAGGAACGAGAACGCAGCGTAACTGTCCATGTCTGTCGTGCCGTCTATTTTCTTCAGAAACATTTCCCAGAAAACCTGTGAACGTTTTATGCCTTGCATCAAGATAAATTCTTTATTGATTAAAAAGTTCTACTTATACTTTTAATCAAACAATAGAAAAATGGATAAAACCAATAGTTAAGATTTATCCATATTTTTTCATCGTGACAAGCATTCTTTGAACGAGGCAAGCTCAAGAAACTTATAGTTGGTTACATAGGTTAGTATATTAATAATTTGAGGCTTTAGATTTTTTATCATGTAGTCTATAAAAAGAGCAAACACGGCTCGCCTGACTTAGAGGTTTTATTAGCTATATGGTGGTGCAACAACTTATCAGTAGCGTTATGGTAGCTTGAGTAATATCAGCTTTATAGCTGTAAATAGAGGCCCATGGCAACTCTATACAACATAGAAAACATTGGACATGCAGTGGTGGACATATAATTAGAAACACTTGTGACGTATTTCACATTATACAAGGCACATTGCCGTAAAACTTTTGTTTTTGGAAATAAAACAACAAAATGCATAGAATACGTTCAACAACTTATAATTCATTAAAAAACAAATAAATATCCGAGTTTACAACTACCATTTAGATATTTAGTTACGTACAAACAACTAAACGACATTTGCAGTACCATCCGTCATGGACAAGTAATTAGAAACAATAAAGAAATGAGGTAAAAATCAAAGTTATTAACGTGTTAACGTCATCAATTTCAAATTATTTATGTAATATTACGTTTGGTTTACTAAATTTTTTAAAAATTAATATTTAATTGCATAGCCGTTGTTATTAATGACGGCTCTGCAACGACGTGGCATTGATTCAAGTAATTTCATACATTTATCGAGTGGGATCGAGTTCCATGCTTCAACAAAGGCTTCGTAAAGTTCATTTCGACTGGAATTACGTTTAACGGAGATTTTTTTTAACGAGGTACCACAAATTTCCAATAGGATTTAAATCGGGACTATTTGCAGGCCAGTCTAACATGATAACACGTTGCTCACTAAGAAAGGATTTAACACTGCAGGCCGTGTGTTTTGGGTCGTTGTCGTGCTGAAAGATCCAGGTCACAGGCAAATGGTCGTCGGTGTAGGGAATCATTGTCTCTTCTAAGATGTTTTTGTATTGAAATTGATCCATTATACCTTCAATCTTACGGACGGGTCCAACTCCGCAACCAGAAAACATCCCCATACTTTAATGTTACCACCGCCGTGTTTGACTATGCTTCTTGTGTATTTATAATCAAAAGCATGGTTTACTGGACGTCTAGCGTAGCGTTTGCCGTCTGAATTCACCACATTTATTTTTGTTTCATCCGAGAATAACACTTTTTTCCATTCTCGTACGGTATATTTCTTTGCAAATAATAATCGCTTCTCTCGGTGTTGCTTGGTAAGAAGCGGTACCTTTCGAGAAACCCTCCCGAACAATTTAGCTTCCACTAATCTGCGGCGTACCAGTTTCGAGGAAATGTTCCTTAGGTCATCAGGTGAAAAAATTTCATTTCTAATCTCGTTGGAGCCTTTAAACGGGTTTTGTTTAGCTACACGTATTATTAACAAATTTTCCCGGGGAGATGTTTTCCTTGGACGAGTCTTTCTAACAACACTTTTAGTAGTTCCGTTTCTTTTATAATGAGCAATAGCGTTGAAAACTTTCTTGACAGAACATTCTAGATGATTAGCAATTCTTCTATAAGTCCACTTTAGATCTATATGTAATTTATTGTTATAAAGTTATTTGTATTTAACAATTAACTGCCTAGTTGACTCGTCACAACTCTTATTTTTACCCATTTTTAATTAAACTTGTTATTCACGTAATTCCAAATTGACGTTTAATTGCCGCCGAAACTACAGACAAAGCGCAGAAAGAGGTTTTTTAAATTTCAAAAATGGAACGAACCATGGATCATATTTCTAATTAGTTGTTCAAGCGGTCAGTTATAGAAATTCAACATAATTCTTATTTAAACTCTTTTAATAATAAAAGGTAGAACAGAATTTTTCTTTTTAAATATTTTTTGAGTGTTTCAACTCATTGGCTATATTCTGGCATAGTTAATAGTGATATAATCTATATATTTTTTACTCATAACGATAGTTCATTCTCTGTTTACCTTAGTTTTATGTACTGTTTCTAATTATATGTCCACCACTGTATGTATAAAATGATACATCAATTTATAACCGTCTTATACTCAGTATCAAAAGAATGAGTGCATACCTGTATAATAGCGGGCGTGATGTCTCCCTTGTCGAGCCACTTCTGCACGACGTGGTGGAGCGCGAGCGCGCTGGCGCGGTCCACGTGCGCCGCGAGCCCGGCGAGCTTGTTGGCGACGGCGAAGGCGCGCGCGCGCTCCGCCTTGCTGTCGCACTCCAGGTACATGTCGCGGTACGCGCGCTCTACCGCCTCGCGCTTGTCCTGGGGACCCACATATAATAATCAACATTTACATGTGTGAACATTATTCACTTATTCACATTTTTAAGAAAATGTTCATTCTTATGCATGTCTTTGTTGTCGATACAATGACTTTTACTTTATGCTCCGAAAAACTATTTTGTTAATAGAAAATAATAGTGAAGGGACACACACACACACAATTTAGGTGAATTGCATGTCTTTGGTAATGTATATATAACTCGTCAGTTATATAGTTTTCTCACGATTCAATTTAGTACTTTAGTCTACTTGAAACTACAGAAAAGTAATACGTGTTCGGACTATTATAAACATTATAGTAATAGGAATATGCAGTCCTAATTTTATGTATTGGTAACAAAAATTTGGTTAAGGAAATGTAACAATTCAGCAACATGCCGACTTTTATTTACAACATACTAGAACCTAAAATAGTAACATTATTACGAGGTGTTGTAATTCTTAATTCATAATTATCAAATATCTCACCTGATCAGGAGACCACACGAGCATTAGCATATTCGCTACGCCCGTCTTAGCCGACTCTATATTAAAGTGGTGTGCAGTCGTAAAGAAGTCGATCGCTTCGCTCACATCGCCCGCTTGCTTCGACATCAACAACGCGTTTATCAGAGGCACCGCTTCAGATACCATTCGACTAAAGCACACGGACTCTTGTAGAAACGCCACGATATTCTCTTTTTCCTCTACCCGTTTGTATAGCGCTAGTTCTTGTTCGCACTGTGTAAGCGAGATAGATTGTCCTCTGTCTGGTATTATGAATATGTTGCGGAGAAGAGCCACGAAATAATCGATCTGAAATTATTATATTAGTCTTATTTTTCAGACATATATTTGATCGCTTTATTTTATATGGTATAAACACGAATGCATCCGTAACTGCGGATTACGAGTCCCTGTATCTAATAGTGTTATGAGTTACACAAAATCTTCTTAAAAGTAACAGTCTCTGTTTAAATAGACGCCTACTAGAGAGAGAAACATAGCTAACAAAATGTGGTACAACTAAGCCTAACTTTTTTTAAATATATATCCGTAGTAGTATAACATTGCATTATTTGGCACGCTCAGTAATGATGCATAAAGATTTAGGAAAATAAGAATTTTAGGCTACAACATTAGAAGCTAAATCCCTCAATTAACGTCAAAGCGAGTTATCTATTTGAGCAAATTTATTTTACGAACGTACGTAAATAAACTAATATGATGATGAACAACATTGGCTTAATAAACATGTGATTCTTCCGTACTATAAACGCGAATGTAGTTGTGTATTTGTTACGTGTTCAAGGCTATACTTCAGAGTCCATTTTGATGATTTAGTATGAACAGTATAGACTAGTAATGTAGAATATAGTGTATAGGCCAAACTAAAAAATAAACGCGAGCAAAGCTGCGGCTAACCACTTATATCACGAGAAGAATTAAATATCATAAGTAGCAATTTGATAACAAAATCAAATACCTGATCACTCTTTTCCATATCACACCTCAGCAACTTGGCATCAGGATACTGCCTCTCGGTATGTTTCACAATTAAATACGCCTTATAATAATTCTTCTCACGCAAATGTTTTCGTATCGCCGCATACAAATTATCTAACGATGCCTGAGATAGTTCAGGCTCGTCTTGCGTGAGTAAATCCATACTTTTTTTTATAGTACTGGTGACATCACTTTCTATCTGTTCCCATTTTTGTACAAGTTCAGTGTCTGGACCCGGATTGAGCTTTTTCTGCAAGTCTTCCAATATTCGCTGTTCGTTCTTCAGTTGTTCTTCAAGTAATTCCAATTTGAGTTGTGCAGAGAATGGGTTGCATTCCAAAAATATCTGTAAAGTGGAATAAGTATACAATATTCATCAAACTAAAGGATAGTGATAAGTAATTTGCTTGAAGCTGCGATTTGTTACATCTTTTTTTAATGATTTCCAATAAATAACAAATTTTATTTTGATTGACTTGTTGCCTATGTGGACCTACATTCTTGGACCATTGGCATAGGTTAGCTCTTATGTTTACTGACAATCAGATCATCCCAGGTCTCTTCTTGTGGCGTGGTGTTGACATGCCGTAAAGAAATTAGGAGCGGCAGAGTTTGTAAATGTGCCCGGTAGACGACAATATATTCGCTGTCTGACACTCTAGATCGGATGTTCTCGATCTCTGCCCAACTCTTCAGGGACGGCTGCATGCCGTAATCCTTACCTTGAGTAGTTGTATTGCAGCTTTCCGTACAAGCGCGGCTTTGTCTTTAAGTCGTCCAATGGCTCGTTCTAGCACAGTGCGCTGTCGACTCACTGGTACGCAGTTCTCTCTCTGAAGACGACACCAGAATTGAAGCACCTGTGAACCAGAAATAAAATATGATTCAAGTGATGAGAATGATTTCAAATTAAATATCTAGGTACTAAATTGGCAAGCTTATGGCTAGGTGACAAGTGGGTATTATATTTTTACAATAGTAATAGTTGAAGGATAGTTAATTTAATGATAGTTTTTGAACACGTTGTAATACACAGTATGTATAGAAAACTCTGGCCGATCCATTAAGGGCTTATTTCTCTCTTAACAAGCATGCTAAGAAAAATAAAAAAAAAAACTATATAATCGAAAAACGGTTACTTAATATTTTTAATTACAGTATTGATAAGCATTTTTACACTTAAATTACCGAAATTTCGCACAGACTAGCAACACTCCACTAAACCGCAGCTTCTTTAATGTATTTATTTTTCTATTATAAATTTATTGAAATTAAACTACTATATACGGATTTTATCGCGTTATTTGTATTTATATTTAGCACGGGGAGACTACTGACCAATTGACCATGGCTGCTGAAAAGCAACCGAAACGTCGGGGAAAGTGTAAAATTAAATTAAATCTAAATAGTTTCAATAGTTTAATAATAATTCAATTAGCTTAAAAATTAGTAAAGTTTTATAATAGTAGTAGTGTAACAATTTTCAAAATTATGTAATAAAGTGTCAAATAAATAACGCGATAAAATCCGTATATAGTAGTTTAATTTCAATGAATAATATTCGCGTAAACAGAAGACAATATTATATTATAAATTTATTTGTAAAATACAATAAAGACTCTTTCTACTAACCTCAAACTTTATGTACTTAATTATAAGTTTTTCTTTAGATTAAATAAATAAAAAGAATACATACATACTCAAGACTGTATCCGCGCAGGGTTGGGCATAGGTGTATTATTACTCCACGTTTTTCAACTAAGTTTTTACATGCGTTTACCGTACATAAACACACACACAACTCCGACACCATATTATTGCTGAGAAATACGTAACAAACAAAAACAAATAACATTTTGCACGACCCCTTTAATCCAACCTGAAACCTCTCGATCGTACTCGCCAATTTATTAAATTTAATTCTATTTTATCACTGACTGGCGATATTAATCGAGAACTTATCGATAAAATTGAAGTCCTTGCTAGCATCCCTACCTACTTATTATTGTATCCTTTAACGCGTGCCACAATTTCTTACTCAGTCTTGCGCTAATATTACTTTCGTTCGGACTTCCGCCATTAAGTGTTTTCCCTTCTTCTTTCTTTTCGTGTGGTTAGTGGGCAACCTGTTGTCAAGAGTTGTTCAAGCCGCCCGTAAGCTTCTGACATGACTTAACGACTGCAGTCAATTTGACAACAACCGGGACCGACTTTTTACGTGCTTTCCGAAGCACGGAGACGCTCGGATGAAATACCACTTTGCGGTCACCCATCTATAGACTGACCGCACCCAACGTTGCTTAATCTCGCTAATCGTTTACCGATCAGTGAGTGCAACTAGTAATGAGCGCCTAAGTGTTTTCCCTATTAGCTATGTCGTATTCAAACGCTGAATAGTTTACCATGTTCATGTGTTTAGGTAGGAGTGAATGGAATTATGCAACTACGCGTAGGGAGTACGAGGAAGTGTTCTCTAGACCACAAGGTTTAGCAGTCCCGTCGGATCACACCTTCGCACACGCGTGTGCAAATACGGGCATAGTGTTCGGGGTTATTTATGAAAATGGTGCCGAATGTATGTTTACGTTGGAGATGGATATGTAGAGTACGACCAACGTAGCTTACGACAAGTTAATATTTTTATTAATTAGAAACTTAGATATGATAAGTTAAATTAGAATACTCTGTGACGTCTTAAAAAGTTACATCAATGCAATATCAGCTGATGCGGTCAGTAGTCGTAGTAGTGCTATGACGTTGGCACTTGCAAAGCGGCGAGAGGATTATATCAAAGCATAAGGTAAAACTATCGTCTTCGATTGGCATTTTTGACCGACGCCGACCTTCCGGCAAACTTTTGTGTCGGCATATATCAAAACAGGCGGCGTGGTGCGCGGCGGCGTCGGTGAACCTCAATGAACTTTAGTGATACCTAGTTATTATGATTTATGAGTTGTCGGTGTTGCCATGGGTAATCAATAAAGATATTATTTCAAAGAAATAATATTTACCAGAGTAATTTTATAAAAGGATGACACCTACGCACTCATAATAAGCTACTGTATAACACAGTAACACAATGATCGGACAGGGTTTATTATACACACTGTATACAAAGTTTTAATTCATAAACTAATGTAACAAATTAATTAAATACTAAGCTACTTATGTCCTTGACTGTACCAATCACTTATTGAAAGCTTCGCAAAACAGGACTTATAATAAGAACAACGAAGTTATTTGGACATGATAATTTTTATGTTCCCGTCAGGCTCTAAAGTAGAACAGAAATACTGCTGTGCTCTCAAAAGTACCGCAGACAACAAAGTCGACAATACTATACATAAGCGCGTTTGCTGCTCCTTGACCATACAAATTGAACGGTATTGTGTACAACTGTATTCGAATATCATTCGAATGTAAATATGCATCACTACACTAGTCTGTATCTTAATGTTTGTTTACATCAATGACAAGGTATGAGATAATGCATGCCTTCCACGTGCTAAGTTATTTGTAACTATTGTCCATATTTAGTGTATTACTGCTGTCCCGCTGCTCGTCACTGAGTATGAGTGGCGACGCGTACCTTGTGCCGTACATAGGCGGACAGGTCGTGTATGTGCTCGTACAGGTCGTCGAGGAAGTCGTCCCGCTGCGCGCGTTGCTCGTCGGTGAGCCCCTCGCCGCTGAGCTCCACGCTCAACACCTCGCACATCATGCCCAGCACGCTGATACGCAGCGTGTACGACTAAACAAAAGAACAAAATACTTATAAAAGGATTTAAGGGGTTCTGTATTTATTTGCTACTAGCTTTAGCGCGCGGCTACACCCGCTTGGTACCTACCTACATCAATAAAAAGTAGCGTTTGTCCTTTCTCAGGCTTTAAACTACCTCTATATTAAATTTCGTCTAAATCGGTTACGTGGTTTAGCCGTGAATAGGTAACAGACAGACAGAAAGACAAAAGGACAGAGTTACTTTAGAATTTATAATATTATAGTAAGGTTTACAACGACTTAGAATTGTGCTTTATTCCTAAAACATAAAAAGCTTATTTATGATATGGTGAAGCAATTGTCTACACATCATAGACCATAACCACTAGGTATACTCAATCCATTTTTCGCCAGTTACATTAAGTAGACTCGTCTCGTGTCTGTGTCAAGTCTGAATAGAGAACAGCCATGACTCTTGTAGGTACACGACAAGGGTAATACGCGTAACTAGAGGCATCTGCGCAGGTTGTATTGTATGCGCCATGTAAACCATCAACACTAGCTGCCTAAAGTAACCCGTAAGATTAACATGCGCTTACGCGTCTATAAATCATATTAAGCGTTTAAAGAGCAGTGAAATTTATATGGATAACAGCGTTTCTTTACAGTTTATCCTTGAATTATTAAATACTTTTAGCACCACATTAACAGGTTCTCTGTCTGATGAATCACATATAATACATAACAATAGATTTTCTATTGTATCTATCTCGGTACAGCGAATAGGTTAATATTAATCTAAAGATCAGAAAATTGTTTTAAAAGTAAACATACCTCGTCACTTTCAAGGTATGGCTGTATAGTAGCAATAGCATTGGTCATCTCTTTAGGCAGTTCCTTAGTGAGCTCCAGTAGGAAAGCGCCGCAGTTCCGCGCCGCGCTCTGCTCCGTGCCTCCGCCGCCTTCCTCCTCCGTTGATGCTAGTGCTTCTGCTATCTCACGGACCTGCGCGATACGATGCGATGACTTAACATAGCCTATAACTACAGAAATGTACAATGCGAGATATGATGCAAATATACAACAAGGCTTATAACTACAGAAATGTACAATAGAACTTTCTTCCTTTTGATTTGTAGTAATAATATCTTAGTAACAAATTGTAGATTAACTAAGAAATTTTAATTTTCAAGCTGGTGCACAGTCTTATAACAGAACAGTTCGTCAATATAATAATAATAATATTGTTAAACACAAGCCTCCTAATAGGGATTATATTCAGTTTATCAGTTTTTAACTATGTTGAACACACCTGCAATTGTAGAAGTTCTCTACGGGCCTAAAAGATATTTGCTTTCCACTATTATGTAGAAGAAATTCAATGGAAACACAAAGTATATGATTAACTGAAAATAAAAGTTCATCTTACCATTTGAGGTCCAAATGTTCCGACCCCAAAATCTTTGGTCAATTGTACTACTCCTCCAACTATTGGGGAGACTGCATGTTCTACCATTTGGAGAACCTACAATCAAATAAGTATTACATTTAAATAAATCCAGGAAAAAAATTGTCTAACAATTGCCCGAATTAATTTATAAATACATTGAAATTAAACTACTTTTTCACACTACATGGCTACTGAGAAGCAACCAAGATGTCAGGGAATGGAAACTTTTTATGTGTTAAAATCTGCTTATAGTAGTTTTATTTTAAAATCCAAATAATGTTTAGGTAAAAATAAACTTAGTTCTGGCTAAGTTTTATGGGTTAAGTACAATAAAAGCAGGATAGGATAGTTATGTTATATTGTTCGGGCACGCCACGATCGTGGCGGTAAGTCCCGTGTTTGAGGAGTGGCTGGAGAGGCGGCATGGCGCCCTCACCTTCCGGCTGACACAGGTAATGACTGGCCACGGTTGTTTTGGCCAGTTCCTGTGTCGTATACGCCGGCAAGAGACGCCCGGTTGTCACCACTGCGGCGACTGCCGCGACGTAGTTGAGGACACGGCGCTGCACACTTTGGCGGTTTGCCCCGCCTGGGCATCGCAGCGCCGTGAGTTGATCGCGGCAGTCGGATTGGTTGCCCTCTCACTCCCGGCCGTAGTTCAGTCTATGGTCCGGAGTGAGAGGTCGTGGAACGCCGTCGCCTCCTTTTGTGAGGAAGTCATTTCCATCAAGAAGGCGGCGGAGCGGGAGAGGGAGCGTTTGAATCCTCTCCCCAACCGCAAAGCCGGGCGCCGGAGGGCGCGAGACGACCTCCAGCCACCCTGAGGTTTGACCTGGGGGTGGCGGGCTTTGTGGGCCTGCCCGCCATCTGTTGTTTCGAGTCCGTCTCCCCTCTAGGGGGGACAGTAGGGATAATATGTGAGGAGTGCCTTTGGGTAGGTCTTTCGTGTAGTGGCCTGCCGTTTCATACGGCGGGCCGAAACCTCGGCGGGGTCGCGACCGCATGCGAAAGTGATTCGCGCGGCCCCGTCGATAGTGGTTTTGTCGAGGAACACCGTGGTAGGTTTAGTCGGTATTCCGGCAGGTACTTTAACATCTTTACCGTCTTTCTTTTACCCCGGCGAGTCCGACATAACCCCTCCGCCCGTCCCCGCGGAGGGGTTAGCGTCATCAATTCCCAAACGTTAAAAAAAAAAAAAAAGTTATGTTATATTGTTGTGACAGTAATTTATTGTGTCAAGATTCTCATAAATGAAGAATATATTAAATATATTGTGTTGTATAGTTAACTTACCTGTACAAGTTTAATAAGACATGAGGTACCATGGTTATATTTCTTAATGAGAACACCAAGAACTTGGAACACAGTTTCTCTGACCAACTTGGTCTTTATTATTTGTTCTTCAAGAGCTTTGTAGCAGGGTTCTGCTACCATTCTGTAAATGATCAAGAACTTATCTTATAATTAACTGATTAATACTATTTACTTAGTACAATGCATGCATGTTAAATGGACATTGTTAGTGTTTTACTGCTTTTTTCAAAATAGGGTTAGCATCTTTTTAAACATAGCTGAAAGTAGTTATTAATTAACTACTGAGATAAATCAGCATCATAGCAATTGTAAATCTATAGTCCCTACTCACTAAATACTTCTCCAAGAGATATGTATTACTTTGTGACCAAATTTTTGTTCATGCGATTTGGGTATCTTGTTGACTGATACTTACGAAACAAAATTATCTTCAGCTAAAGGTGGATCCCAGAGCTTAGATAAAGGGTGCTGCAGTATTAAGTGCAGTGTGATCAGAGCAGCTTGCTTATCAGACTCTGTCCAACCACAGAACTCATCATCATCTGTTGATACCTTTTTTCCTTTCTTACCCAGAGTCAGCTTTGTGGAATTCTATGGAAAAATTCAAACTTTATAATATAAGGAATCAGTATAAGAGGTTTAATAAATTAATATTAAAATAATTATTATTTACTGTAGCATAATGTATTATTTTTACCATGTTAGACATGTTTCTACTTTAACCTATCTTATGTTTATATTTTCGTAATATTTTACAATATGTCCTTTATCCAAAAAACCCATTCATAGTTGATAAACAATCAGTTTTAAACGTTAAGGTTAGTAAAATAAGGTTTAAAGTGGAGTGGCACTTGGTGCCTTGTATCCAAGCCGCTGGTAAATAGAGGTACACATGTATGCGAGCCGCTGGCAAAATACAGGTTATAAGGATAATCTAGCAATTTGGGTTTACAATTTACTAGTATTTTAATTAGACCCTCTAGATAAGTTAAATGTTTGTATTTGGAGTGGGTTCTTATAAGTACTCTAATGAGTAGGGTATGAATGCTTCTTTTATGATGATTAAAAGTGATAACCCATATTTAAAGTATCATAGTTAACACTGCCATTAAGATGCATGTCTATTTTATCAATATTGCAACTACATACTTCAATCACTGATGAAGTGATGATAGAATATACTAAAATGATATCCCATAATTATTTCAGTCAACTCACATCAGCAGCCAATTTAGAGTCCTTAGTTTTCATTATCTGTGTGAATAGATACATTATCATTTTTAAGATGTTCAGATTTTTGGTTCGCACATCAGTATCTATTTCATTGTCTTGTAACAGCAGCTCGAAATGGTTGCATAGATTTTTAGCAGCCCGCACGATATGGTCAAAGCCTGAAAACATTAAATTTGTAAAATATAACCACATAGAAATGTAAAATTTTAGTTTATTTATAATAGGGACTATATTTACCTTTATTTATAACATTCCATTCTAGTTTGTTACCATGTACTATGATAGAAAAATATGTATCAAAGTGTTCTAGTATAAAATCAACACCATCGGTGTTGAACGCGCGAGCAGCGTCTGGGAATAATCAAAATACTTGTTATGTACACAAGTCATGAGCACAATATTATAATTTTATGTTGTGAGTATTATAAGAAACAAATATGACCGATTACCTTGTAGTTTAGATAATAAAACGCGCGGTTGAACCACATCTTCTACATGATACTGCCCTGCGTGAGATTCTAGAAGTTCGTCTTTCTTCAATGGTATAGTAAACTCAAAATGACTCATTGTGAAACTTAGGATGTATATGATGCACTTCAACTCATTTATTGATAATACTAACTAATAAACAACAAAGTTTGCTGGCGGCACAAACAAACGTTTATTTTCAAATTTGATAGATTAGACTTTTGAAATCTGACAAAGTCTGTCAAGTATTACGATTCTGCAAGATTTTTGTTTCATATTTATAATTCGACTAAAATGGATAAGATAATGTTTTTAGAATGAAATATTCCCAAATAGAAATACCAAATACATTTAATTTTGCCAAGACTTAGAAAACATAGATTATACTTGCATGGTGACGAATAGAAAGTTATTTAGATATGATCTAAACGATGTTCGTAATAAAGATACCTTTGATAAAAACCTTTGATGTAAACGATTGTATAAAGCTATTTAAAAAAAAAGCATACTTTGCATTTTTAGCCTAATTGGTGCGAAACGTGGGTGAAACCCACAGGCATAAGAAGTAGTAGTAGTCTTCTACTTCTTACATGTCTGTGAGTGAAACAGCAACTACTTAGGTTATATTTTTACTTTTGTATAATATAACCAGTCCTTATTTGTTTGACTTCTCTAAATCAATTTCTGTAGAAAATATCTTAATAATTTTGATTTAAATGAAATACTTTAAAATTCAATAAAACGATTACGTCGGGAGTCTCGGAACCGGTTCTGAACGATTTTTTTGTTACAGTATTAAAATCAACAACACTTTTTTCATAATGGTAATATTTTTGACACGTTGCTTACATGTCATTTGACGTTTAGCTTTCGCTCGCCAGCGCACAGGCCAGCTGAAGCGGTGGCATAACTCGGACTATCTATTTCCCATTTGAGATTATTTTTACACGTACTCCGTGTTAACTATTTGTGTATAACTGATCGGTTTAATAAATATATAAACATGTCGAGTAAAGGAAACAAAGCTTTCACGAAAGAGGAAGAATTATTACTCCAAGATTTTAGTAGAAACGTTTCAACCAAATCTTCAGCCCTATTTTACGGGAATGCCTTCATTGTATCAGCTATTCCCATATGTAAGTAACTTTTACGACTTCTAATAGTACAGGTGTATAATTATTACTTCTTGTTTTATACATAAAACGTTAATGAAAGATTGATGAAAGTTGTAATTCATCCTAATAATTGGTGACATATTTCTAGGGTTGTTCTGGAGGGTGCACGCTCTGGAGGTGAGCCCGTCGCTGGCATGGTTCGCGATGGTGACGGCAGCGAGCACCTGGCTGCTAGCGCTAGCCTATCGCAACACCAAATTCCAACTGAAGCACAGAGTAGCAGTCCGCAGACAGGATGCTGTAGCGCGCGAAATGGCCCGTGAACTCGCCGACGACAGGAAGATGAGCAGAAAGGAGAAGGATGAGAGGTAAATTACCATTTTACAAAATATTCATTGTTCCAATTATATAGGTAAGATGTTGTTAACGATTAAAAGTGTTCATCCAATATGTTTTAGTTTTTAAATGGATTCTTCTTGGAGCTTGCACGCAACATCAGCTCCTATCAATGTAGTATTCATAATTTAAATGCCTTAGCATATCAGCCACATTTAAAATATTTGGAAAGTTACAATATGTTTTCAAATGTCATAAACCTTTCACTTATTGTGCCATGCTATTAGCAGTTTATAGGACTCTTATACAGTGCACTGGCAGCGCAGTGGTTCTTTTATTGAATGGTCGGCTATGTGTAATAGGTATAGGTTTGATGTTGCATATGCTCTGCTTATCATTGGATAAGCTTTACGCTTGTTTACAGTGTTGGTTTATAAATAAAATGTATTAATAATCCAAAGTTTGCTATGCACTTGTCGGGGTAGTAATTTTGATCTTTCTCTATACATTGCCAAATCATTCAATTCTGTATATTATGTCTTTATAATAAACCTAATAATAATTTATATTAATTATAAACATTACAGATTGAAATATTCTTAACTTCAATGTTTCCATCCAATGCAACTTATACATAGTGGTGTAAAACTCAGTAGCATTTTGGTGCTTCTTTTACTATCAGGGCTTTTTTATAAAATGTTGCAAGAAAACCCTGATAATAACCCCATAAAGGAAGATATATATTATTCTAATGTAATATAATTCATTAGGTTATTGCCCATTATCAACTAATGGGATAACAGCATTTAGCCAATTTTACCTTTGAACTAAAAATATTGCTTTTAAATATTTTTAATGACCTAATGAGGTGATTATAAACTGGTAAACTTACTAACAAATCTGTATTAATATTCCAGAATCCTGTGGAAGAAAAATGAGGTAGCTGACTATGAGGCGACCACATACTCCATCTTCTACAACAATGCATTGTTCCTGACCATCGTCATCCTCAGCAGCTTCTATCTTCTGCGTTCTTTCACACCCACCGTGTATCCTTTTTAAAGTTATTTACAGAGATCAAAGCTTTGATACTTATCAACACCTACAAACATCATGATTAGATCTTGGGAAGGGCATATCAGCCTTGCTCTTATTAACCTATTAAATAGCAGTGGCACACCGCCAGCCAGACACAACAGGGTTTTAATTATATCTGGCATTACAAGACTTGACAGGATAATAACAAACATTCAAGTTTAGTAACATAGTATTTAAATGTGTTACAAAGATCACTGTTTAGAAAACATCTGTTTGAGAGCATAAAGTTTTTATTACATGGATAGTGCTTTGCCTTGTGTATTGTAAGTGAAAAAAGAAAGTCCCCACTTATTATAATATATAATATATTTTTGCACATAGTTGTTCTCTCAGTGTTCTTTTGTCTTTTAGTTAAGAGTAAAATCAGTCATGATATAGTTTATAGATAATGTGTGTTATTACTGTAATAGTAAGATTTATAGCATCATTTTTTTATATAAATGTTTTTTAAATAAATTCTTCAATAATTCAATTAAAAAATATTTAAATTCTTCTTTATGGCTTATATAAAGGACATTGTTCAGCTGCCATACATTATTAGCCTAAGAACCAACAGCCACAAAAAAAATATAAATATGTGGTTAACGATGACCACATTCAATTAAAAGTGAATATAAGTCACGGACACTTCTGAATAATCCGGGAGGTCCATTATTATCATACTTATTCCATCTTTCTCTTTTACCCCGGTGAGTCAGACATAAACCCTCCGCCCGCCCCCGCGAGAAAAAGTGTTGCCATGCTTGCACTATAGAAAATCGTATAATACCGAGAAAGTAGTACATATTTATAATGATCTTTTATATTAAATCTTATGACTTTTTAAGAAATTGGTCATATCTATGATGAAGTTCAATAATGGTATTTATAGAATAGCATTCGTATTAACTACGTAAGAAAAATTACAGACAAGCTAAATAGGAAATAATTTCTCTGATAAAACCGTACACATATTGTAAAAACTGTAGGCATGGCAATACTGCGTGTCTCAGATGTAAACAATGGATGCCGATGTATTTGAAATCGCGAAAATACTTTTTAACACGAAAATAAGATTCGAAAGTGTTCGTGAGATTGTAATGAATTATTATTAAGTCATTGTTTAGGTACAAATTATTGTTTAGGTGGAATGTGTGTTGATTCATAGGCCAAATTGTTCATTGTCCTTTTGTACTTTCTGTAGTTAGGTTAGGGCTGAAGATAAATATTACTGTAATCATGCTTTAGAATACTAGTTGCAGCGATAGCTCAGTGGGGAGACCAACAGACTGCAATGCAGAGGGTTTCGAACCCACGTCGCGCATCTCTGACTTTCGGAAGTTATATGACTTCTCGAAATTATGTGCGTATTGATTGACAATTATCGCCTGCTCCGTGCCTCGGAGAGCACGTTAAGCCGTTGGTCCCGGCTGCCATGAACATCTATGGCAGTCGTTATTGGGAAAGTCAGTACCCTCTAATATCCTGACACTGGTCTAGCCTCACGGCATCGTTAGCCTTCGGGTTGCGGAGGTCAGGTGGCAGCCGCTCCGTGTAAAAACTGATATCCAGTCAAATCCTGTTAGATCAGAAAAGCCGACCCCAAGTGACTTGGGAATAATAAAGGCTAAGAGAGAAGAAGGTGCTGTAGAATACTAGATATCCCAGTTTTGAGATCTAAAATCCTTGTATTGTGAGGATGTTGCAAACAGTCAAACACAGACACATAGACCCTTCTCTTTTAACCTTTTAATATGCCAAAAAATAGTTAACTTGTAGTAGGGGATCTTGCCTGTCCAATATGCATCAATTACTTATAATATGTTTCTATCAATATATTCCTTGACTCCAGCACAGTAACTACATTGTCTCCCTCACGGCTGCCTCAGGACTCCTCGCCCTGCTCTCCACCGGGACCAAGTGAACATAGCCTTATGTGAAGACGATTGCCACACCCACGAACATCCAACGACTTCTAAAGAATTGACAGTGGCAATAAAGTGAATGTGTGAGGATGATTGTTACTAAAGTTGAGCACAAATGCCTTTATGTTTTCTAGAGACATGTGTACTGAACTTCACATTTATTTATATGTGTTTCCATTGAATAAATATAGAATAATTTTATAATTTAATTTTAATAAAATAACCGATAAACAGTCTTTAGTTTTATTTACAAATTTGCAAAGGAAAACTTATAATTAAAAATGGTTTTTCCTTAATGTTACTTAATCTTAAAGTTATTTAGTCTATCTAATCTAACAGCTGTTTTTCATATTATTTAGGGTGGGTTAAGTACAGTTTAAAATCACAAACAGCTTTTGTTTTCACTAAATTCATACAATTGTTATACTTAAGTAGTTCTTATGTTCACATCATTACTGCTGCTTACAGCACAAACAATATTAATGAAGATAAATGAAGTAAACTTTTTCGTTTTGTTCGTTTAAAGTTTGACTAGACAATAATATAATTTGTTTTGTTTAGTATATTTCGATTTGTTAATTTTTATTAGGACCTGCTATAGATTCGGACGACTATTTTCTTCGAAACCATAGATTAATATGCTGAATTTTTTAATAATTTAATTGTTTAAATTATTGAATTCTATACAATATGTGACAGACAGGCGTGGTTATCTAAATAGGGATAAGTGTCATATACTTTAACTTCTAAATACAAATTTGTAATTTGTTCTAACACATGAAATAGTATTTATTGTCTGATAATGTCAAAGTATGTAACTCTGCCGATATTATGACTGATTTCCGATATGAAGAGACAAGAAATATATACATCTATGTAATAAATCACCAAGATTTTAATGAAACTACTAATTTTAGAAACATTAGTCCTGGAAAAACTAACAAGTAAAACATAATTTAAAATGTGTCTAATTCGAAAATACGCTTTCTGCGTGACTTTACGAGCTTTAAATACGACCAGGCCATTCTGTGACATGTCGTAGAACGATGTGCGCAGTACTGTATGCAGCAGTAGTAAAAGTCCGTCACGAATCGTGAAGACGTCACTCGCAGGGCTGTGGTGTGACGTTGTTAGTGAAGTGGGTTTTGCGCTGCAAAAGCCAGTGTTCTTGTTCGGAACTGTGGTTTGTCAGGGGCTCAGTACATCATGCCGACGTGCAACGGTTCCGTTCGCTGGAAGTACACGTTGGGGTTGCTACTGAAGGTGGGCTCCACGCTCGTGTACACGTTGCCCTCCTCCGGACGCACCATCACGCCTGCATAATGACATGACAATCAGTATTGCTGAGGTACCTACATTAACTTACTACGTAACAATCAAAAAGACGTTGAGGATAAACCGAATATTAAAAAAACATATTGTTAAGAAATTAAAGTGCAACATTGAGCTTTAAGCGTTACAAATGTGCGGTCAGCGTAAGTAGTTCTCCAATAGTGGCCCGACTTTAATTATGTATGATTATTTGATTAATCATAAGAATAGTTGTTAAATAGTACCTAATAGAATTGACTTATATATTTAACTGTTTTTAAGACGATACCTTCTTGGAAATCAGAAATTTTAAAATAGACTTGCTCGATATTAGACAACTACCGAATTATCTCTGGTCGTTGCATACTTAAAAAATACACCAAGTATAGAGGACGTGTGTATTTTTAACACACATAATTACAAATGTATGAGTTAATTTCAGCGAGTTGACTGATAATTACAATAGGTACGTCACATATAGGTACAGAAATTAACTCACACATTTGTAATTCTGCGAGTAAAATTGTAAGGTCTTACTCGCAGAATCGCGAAATTTAATCGCAATTTAACTGTATGGTTTTTATTAATAAATAGTAGGTACTAGTACTTGTTGGTTTTCTCTGAGATGCACGGTATCGTAAAGTAACCTATTCAAATAATTGTACCTGGTAGACCAATTGTGAAGTAACTAGATGAATAGAAGTCATGATGCGCGTTAAGCTTAATCGGATACGGAATTATATGCCTTTATGTGCCACATAGAGTGCGTTTTAAATAAGCGAGTGTGAATGTAGAATAATTACCTGGCGGCAATAGATAAGGATAGGGCGGGTAATTGTAGTGATAGTTTAGCATTAGGGGGTGCATTGTGTAGTGCGGCGGAGAGTACAGGACGCGTGAGTGCGGGTGCGGCGAGTTCGCGAACAGGGCTCCGTAATCTGCGAAAAGAACGTGGCGATCTGCGGTCAATCTCTGTGCGGAAGCGCTAGTTCTTACTATTAGCGCATGTTAGATACTTAACTAACCGGCTGGCTGAGCGGGCGGCTCCTTACGGTCGAGCACGGGGGGCGGGGCTGGCGCGGGCGCAGCCGCCGACACCATGCCGTACTTCACCGGCTTGAAGTGGAAGAACGATGGCGAGTAGCCGGAGCCGCCGGCGCCGAGAGAGCTGAGGCCCTCGTCGCGGTCCGCATCCCAGCGGCCTTCGCGGCCCAGAGCTGCTAGGCGCCGGCCTTTTGGCGCGAACATGAGCGCGAACACGACCGCGCACGTGGCGAGCAGACCGGCGGCCACGCACGCGTCGCGGTGGCGCTCGGGCGCGCCCAACGCCGCCGCCACCCAACACACCCACACCGCCGCCGTCGCGCCGCCCGCGCCCGCGATGTGCGTAGCTTCGCGGTAGTTATCGCGGATGCCGCGCGATCGCAGCGCCACCCCACATACCACCGCGATCAGGAAGGCTGCGTAACACAGCGACAGCAGAAAGTCTGACATGTGCACGTCGCACCGGCCCCCGCCGCTCGCCACCCGCGGGGGCGAGCCGCCGAGCCACTGAGCACCTATCGCCACTTGTATCATCACGGCGAAAAACAGTAACAATCCCTGATAAGCTGCCGGTAAATATACTCCACCGTTCAAACTTAGTAAGAAAACACACTTGACGAGGAGTGAAGCGAACACAATAACATACGCGACGCCCGTCCCGAAGCGCACAGCTCCACACGTGAACGCGGTCGGCGTCGTCGCGAACAACGCCGCCGTCGCCGCACACGAGAACAGTCCGAACAGTAACGCCTGGCCCAGCAACAGGTGGCGATGGCTCGGCGCTTTCCTACTCGCCCCCCATATCACAAACGCCTCAAATCCGCCTAGCGTCACCATACTCACACAGGCGAATGCCAAAATGGGAACCGCCCAGGACTCTGACCTGAGAGCACCAACCGTTGCAGGGATCGGTGCAGTCACGAGGGTCAAGTTTGGCCTCGGCGCTGGCGTAGCGGTCGTTGGGGTCGAGGGTGGTGAGGGTGACGAACGGCGTGCTGGAATAACAAAGTACTCGGTGCTCATCTCGAGCCTGTGAGCTTCCGTGCGGACGGGGCGGCGTGGCACCGGCTCCGTGTTGGGCAGATCGTCGTCTTCGTCGTCGATTGACAGGTTCTGCTCCTCGTACTCTTGGTCGTACACCTCGTCGTCGTACTCATGGTCGGCGAAGTGTCGCGCAGACGGCGCGTTGCGCGGCGAGTAGGCGGCGGGCACGCGCGGCGCCAGGCGGTCGCCGAAGCGCGCGGCGCGGGCGGCGGCGAGCGCGGCGAGCGCCGCCGCGAGCAGCAGCGCGCGCACGGCCGGCCGCGCCATCAGGCCGCCGGGGCCGTCAGCTGCCCGACTCGCGCTGCACACTCATCCGCGGTCGTCGTCGTGTCTCTGCAACAGATATCGCGGCGTCACTCAAGCGCCGATGTGTCCGTCTCGACTGCGGTCGCGATGTTTCGATTCTGCGATAACCAAATAAAGAATCTCCCCGCCAAACCGGTTCGACAGTCGCCTTGCACCTCCTAGGAGCCCTAACTTAACCGATTTGGTATTCTTTGTCGTTTTATTTTAGGTCGTTAAGATTGAAAAAGGCGAGTTAACGCTTACATTTTGTACGGCCGCTTCACCGCTTGCATATGGAGAGATCGTGATCTTGAATGTCTTATCTCATCCTATATCATACCTGCAGATTGTACGTGTCACTGTAAAAATATTGTTATTGTTTAATATACGAATATTATATTATTGTTGAAATCCTAACCAATATTATGAATTCGTATGTGAGTTTGTTTATTTGCTTGTTTGTTATACTTTCACTCTTCAACTACTCGAACGATCATTTTGAATTTTCGCATATCTACTTACACATTGCCAGGGGTATGAAAAGGAGATAGGATACGATTAATCTAAAATCGAATTATTTCCGAGCCAGCGACGCCGCGGGCAAAAGCTGGTCATGACATTATTGTCATGACTACCTTGCCTGTATTTATTTATCGCCTTGTATTTATATACAAGGCGTTTACTTATACAATCCGTACCCACGTATTTTTCCGCTTGTACATTTATCTATATTTCAAAGCAATCAAAAACATGCATTTCCTGTAATATTATGACAGCCGAGTTAGGTTTAACATCAGTGGCGAACGAGCGAGTAATCTGTTATTATTATGTGACGTGCGTATCTTTTTGTAGTGAGTTGTGCTCGCTTTGTAAGAGAAAGCGTAAATGATTCATATATATTTGAATTTAATGGTAGAAGTGCAGACACATGTTAACAAACGTGTGCACGATCAGCCGACAAGTTTAGTGTATTCTTAGTCTGAAGATGTGGCCCGCCGTAATCCACACTGCCTGTAGATAATATTTGGTATGTTTTAATAAAAGTAATATTGACTTTAGATCGATTGGATAACAACTACATAAGTACCGGTCAACTGAGGCAACTTTACGTTCAATGAGCAACTTGACCAAGTGTACCTCAACCACAGTTAATATAATAAATACTATACTAGCCTCAACTTACATTTCACCATTTTTTTTACTTTAATACTTTCAATGCATTTTTTCCATTTTAATTTTCATTTCATTTATACCTAGTAAATAAATAAAAATAAATACCTTTACCTGTGTCATATTTTTGAATACTGTAACGTGTTTATTTAACTTTTTGTAGATATAAAACGTTGAGCATGTAGACACATGTCTTTGCTACAGACTGGATATATATGTATATTTTAAAGTATCATAGTTAATGAAAACTGATGAAACGTCAAAAAATACGGTAATGTTGCCACAGTTGACGGTATATATAATAATTATACAACAGCCAAGGGATCACTACTATGTAGGTATATCTAGCATTATACCCTGAACATTCTGCATATTCCTACTTGAATGAAAAGATCTATAACTTTAACTTTAATTAGACCCACGGAATAGAGGTTCGCCTCTATTAAGGCCTAAAGTCTAATTATATATATTATTGGGTTGTAGGTATGCATCAACTTGCATAAAATCCAATAACAATCCGACCTGAAAATCAGATTCCTTAATCGATAGTAGGTATATCTTCTATATCTTTGGATAATCATAATCTCATGGCGCCTATTTTACAGAAAGCAATAAATACCGTGTGTATTATTGGACGGTACCCACAATGTATATGCATAATACATAAGTTCACAAGATTCTTCCAAGGGGCGGGTAGTAAAGTAAAAACTTGAGAATGCCACCTGCGCATAAATGAATGGATGCCATAGGAATGCCAAGTACAATTGAGCCGGCTTGCCCGGGGCGGTACTCTGGGTGAGCAGGGTTATTTGTCCGGTCAGGCTCTTTCATGCAACTGTCGTAACAGTCTATTCGATTACTACATTTCGACCCGCAAGTAACCGGAGGCACAAAACCTACCTACCTTATTCCTTTATGTCTATTCTATTCTATCTTTAATATTCCCTCGGGTCAGCAACGCGAGAGTCATGTCACCTAGTATTATTTGGAAACACAGACAATTTCTAAACACTTATGCTATATTTACGCTGTATGCTTGGTTTCCTCTGTTGTACTTATAAAAAAAGCTACGTTCTGTTGATGATAACAGGCCAACTCGTCTCAACCAAAACACAGCATCACGGTAATGTTATCTGACAGTATTGTAACGCGGCTGTGTTCTTGAAATAATTACCTACAGCCATGCGGTACGCAAACACGCGAGAGCTGCCCACCTACACTATTTTAATGTCATCTACCTATTAGAATTTTGTAAATTAGTATGATATTATTTACTTCAAAAAATGAAATTTGTTGTGAATGAAATTGGAAATGTTCAATAAATATCATATTGTGTTTCTTAATTAGTAGATTTAATAAATAAAACCTTATGTATTTGACTGAAAAATATTTGCTTCTCGACTGAGACGTGCGAAAAGCTTTATTGTTAAATTTATTTGTATAAAAATCGTATTCGGACAAAAAGTTAAATAAAAATATTTTTGTTTGCAAATGTTATAATTATTATGTAAGTACTTGTACTTATTTCAAGCAAATATTTACAAATCGCACGCTTACTGCTGACAAAACCGTCACACCGTCCGTTCGTCACTGCGGCGCATTCGCGACTGGTTGTGTACCGAGTGTATACCGATTACCGACCTCAAGGCGTGTAGGTATGACTCGCGTTCCAACCGTTTGTATAAAGATAGAATACTGTTAGATAACATTACCGTGACAGCATGCAATACATGTGTTACCGATGTTCATAAATTTTAAAATAGATATAGTATGTACCTTTATGCAGAAAGTTAGTGAAAAGTACGTCTGAATCGAACAATAGTAAATTAGCTGAGTCAGGTACCTATACTATCTTGTTTTGTCAAGCGTCCAACGTAAGTATGAGTCCTTGCGTGTATTCAAGGATATTATACAGTACTAGATTTTGCCTGCGACTCGTGTTAGTCTAGATTTTATCAACAAATAGCTATATATATAGGGGGCACTACTTTTTTTGGTTGATAAGTACCGTATGTTCGACAACGTGTATGCGGAATATCATGATAGTCGGTCGAGTAGTTAAGGCGTGAAAGTGTAACAAACAAACTCACGTTCACATTGATAATTTATATTAGTTAGGATATACTGAGGATTATCTAAAATTTAATTTCAAGATTAGGCAAAGTAGTTACAGCTATCTCTTTTTAACATGGAAATAATAAGTAGGTACAATCAAATACTTCGATATTCTTTCCATGGCTGTTCATGCATAAAGTCGTAATTTGATAAGACGGTTAACCACGCTACCTAATTATCTAGGTTCAAACACAGTTTGAATCACCCTGTTATCTTCAAGGCTCGGCAAGGCTTATTCAGGGCTCGACTCTATAGATTTATAATTATCTATACTAATATTATAAAGCTAAAGAGTTTGTTTGTTTGGATGAACGCGCTAATCTCAGGAACTACTGGTTCGAATTGAAAAATTCTTTTAGTGTTGAATAGCCAATTTGTCAAGGAAGGCTATAGGCTATATAACATCACGCTACGACCCACGGGGGCGGCGCAGTAACCATAAACGCGGGTGAAATCGCAGGCACAGCTAATTATATTATATCAAAGCAATTAGGTACTTAATAGTTGCTGTATTGCCTTTATTGCAAAGATGAATTTGACATGGGATGTGTCAAACTGTGTCTTTAGTACGAATATAATTACTTAGCTTTCGATTACGTTAAAGATCAGCATATCTTTATACCTATACATTTTGGTTAACACGTATTGGTATAGGTATGCCAGCTTCTGATAGGCTACTATCGCTCGTGGTGACCATTTTCGAAAAATATTTTGGGGAACAATGGGATGGATAGATGAGACTGTACAGTACTAAAAAGGTGTCTTATTAAATTAGGTACACCCGTAATATAACTTATACCTATTAATATTACATTAGTATTATTTAGTGGGATTAAATATAATGACCACCAAAAATACTAATTGCACAGCAAAATATGCTTACTAAAATATATCATAACGAGCACCTGTGCGCCTCAAATCACTGCATTCCGTCTCGGAAGGGTTAGGTTATGTTAGGTTCCTTCTTAAACCCACCCAAAACTAGGAGCCCGCTTCGCGGGGCTCCGTCGACTTGGTTTGATCTCTTTAAAATATTTTAGTAAGCATATTTTGTTGTGCTATTAGTATTTTTGGTGGAACAAAGGCAAAAAATTTAGGAACAGTCAAATACTACCCGTATTTAGCTTTGGGCATAGAATAAGCACATAATTCCACACTACAGATGTGGTCCGATCACATAATTCTTCGCGATAATCAGCCGCCAATCATTTACATAAGATATATGGTATAGTGCTGTTCTTAACTAACAAGTAACCTGTTCCTTCATTACCTACACGGTAAATCACTACACAATATGTTTTTTATAATTATTACAACGCTAGGTAATAAAGTGTATCATCTTCCTAGTTTTATAACAATAACGGCATTATCTTCTAACAAATATACCAAGAAAATAAATCAACAGTAATCGCATTCGTCTTCGAGATAGCTACAATGTAAAATATGCATCATTCCCTAGAAGGTAACCTCTAATTCAGCCGAGAGATTACGTAGACAGCTTCACGGAACCGAATCGTGACTTTAAACTTATTATCCGAATCAAAGTACACAGAACATAACGTATTGTAGGCAGATTTGGTGCGCAAGTAACGGTGTGTAGAGGTGAGGCGGGCGCAGTTGCCCATTCGACAATCGTACAAGCAAACGATCTCCGCAGCCGGCAACGGGACCTTGTAGTGTTATCTTAAATCACCTCCAAATCTCCCCGCGAACCGTGTCCAATCATTGCTTCATACTTTGTTTTATTCACGCTCTTTACCTTCTTACGTCCACGTAAGACTACGGACTCCAGTCCGTGCATTCCTAATCAATCTATCTCATCAATAATAAATATGTATCAGTGCATTCTAAAAGCAATGAATCACATCTCATAGAAATTATATGATGACAAGATAACGCTTGACGCTCTAGACTGAATTTGGCATACCTACCTATTGTTCTAAACAATTAATGAACAAACGGCTTTGTTCATTCACTGCCTTTTTAATCAAGTAATAAGTATTTTGTTCATATTTTTTTATTATGCAACTTCTTTCTTGATTATTTATACAATAATTTTTGCATATAACACTGTATGTTAAGATAAATCAGAAGGCGTTCAATCCCCTAAGATGTTCTGATTACTCTTTACGTTGACACCGAAAGGAAAGTCAAAATTTCCTTTGACAGTACGCGAAGTAGAAACAATGAGACTTAGGGAAACAGAGCGTTCGTGTGCGGTAGCGCGTTGTAAAAGTAACAGCACGAATACTCGGAGTGAAACTCGGCTGAACTGATTGTGCAGCGCAACCGCGCCGGAGGAGACACAGCGAGCTGCGCGAGCGCCGCCGGCCGGCCTCGGCGCGGGTGCGCGCCGGCTGCCACGTGCGACGTCACATTTCTCCGTTACAGACAATTATTTAACTGATCTTCACTTGCTCATTCACTGCGATGATACAATGTAAATATTCACTTAAGCCGCTCTGTACAACCCAGATTCAATGATAACATCAACTCGATAATAACTAACTCAAAACTTGATTGCAGAATGAGACCACAGATAAAGTAATTGGAATTATTAGGCAGACGGCATGCAGTATTTGAGTAATTGAATCTAAAGTATCTAGCGAGAAAATCAATACGTGATCAAAGTTGTTTGTGGAATTAAAAAACTCTACGTCTAACACACATCGATTTTCGATTTAATCGAATGACTGCACCTTACTGCGGTTTTTATGTTTAATCCGTCTCAGTTTATGATTACATTGTTTCTTTTGTATCGTGACAATCGATACACTTTCTGTTGGTTGGTTATTACACCTGATCAATTATGAGAATGTTAATTCTACTTGTAACCTTAAATTATCTAATAGGCATTTGGTTAATGTGTGATTTATGACACTTGGCTATTTCAATAAATCATGGCCGTCACACAGTTATAATGCCGACGTGCATGCAATTTTTGAACAACTTTCATACTCGACTATTATGTATTACAGTAAAAAAGGATAGAGGTGCACATTTTAGTCATTCATCATCTCATCAGTCATCACTCATCATTACCAGCTATTGACTGTAAGTAGGAATATAAACAAGCGACAACGAGTCTCGAGATTTCCCCACTCATAAAAAAGATATTACTTTTGAGTAGACTGTCAAGTAAACTTATAGATTATTTAGAATTTAGCCACGACGTTGCTTAATTTATTTATTGACTTATTGTGAAAGTTACATAAACGGTAACTAAATAAAGCGGGTTCTGCTATTATTAATCCTTTCCTAATACGATCGCTTAGCTTAGTTACTGGGTAACTAGATTCTAGATTCTATTCTGCTTCCACTGTGCATTCAAGGGCCGTATCACTACAGACATAACATTTACAATAATATTCTGCGCGTATCACCATCTAGCATTGTTACCTATTCCATACGCGAGAACGAGACAGCGGGTTCCGAGTGTATAGCGCTGTATTGTGCTTCCATATTAATAATGTAATAACAGTGCTTCAAGAGAGATAAGGCCATAGGCCATAATCCTAACAATACCTTTGATTAAATACGAGACAGATAGACAATGTTTATAATTGACTCATTAGTAGCATAAGTGTAAGCGCTTGCGCATCATGCATCGCTTAATCGTATTATCTCGGATTCGGTTACCAGATCGTTTGAAGTTTTTTTGGATTTTGGGCTACAGTGTCGATGTACATGTAAACTTGTTGCATTCGTGAACTGTTAGAGACCCCGCAAACTGCAGACTTTCGATCGGTCGATAGTTTGGTTGGTTTCTTATTCAGTATGAAGATGTATGCGCACATTATAACGATTCGGTATTGGCCGATAACATAGTTTGATGGGCTACACGATTGTCTTCAAACTAAACCGTCGGCAAACTATCGGCCGATTGCTAAATCAGTAGGTACAGCGCCCTTCCACGCGCGCATGCCACCGATTGTTTAGTCGGCCAGACTCGCCCTATAGTTCAGTTTGCTCCGAGCTTTGGTCATGTCTATTTTTCATGACGGCGCTGTTTTTTTTTTCGGATAATCTAGTAATTTGGAATGCATCGTGTAAAATTTTCCTTGCAATAATTTGTCACTGTAGATGTGCCAGTGTCACATTTTTAGTACGTGGTCGACCAGGGAAGTCTAAGTTACGGAGATTTAAATACTAGAGAATTAAATACTGTAATTCGCAATTACACGATCTTTAATTCGTAAAGCCGGCAGTTAATACAATATCTAGGTTAGAGGCAAAACATCAAGAAGAGAAATCGAGAGTATTGGGTGCATCCTACACAATACTCTTGATTTTTCTTCTTGATCCTCCTCCTCCGTTGTATAAAAGCAATAATAACACTTCTGGAGAATTGTGTAACTTTCGTTATGCGACCACTCTCGTCAAACGCCGATTTCAAACTAAATAGCAAATTGTCCGAGATCTGCCGGCCGGTTGTTGTCTAGTATCATCACAGATCCAACTGTTTAGTCGGGCCAGTGTGCGCCCTTAACAGCCAAACTCAACCAAAGTATCGGCCGATCCAAAGTCTGCAGTTTGCGGGGTCTCTTCTATTTAAAGGGATTTGAACCAAAACGATGGGTCTCAGAATTTAGTATGCCTGTTAGTTGTTCCGATATCAATAAAAATCATTAAACGTAATCATTCATTTTGCACAGTTTAGCTTGAAGTTCAACTTAAAATCTAAGCCACGTTTCACCTGATGCCGTTCAGTAGAACCGAAGATATGGTGCTAATGTCTACTCTTGCCAAGTTCAGTGAGAGACCAATTGGGCAGATTGAAATTCTCTGACACTAGAATACCATGTGTTACAGAAACAATAAAGGTATAAAAGCTATTGAAAAACAATTTACAAGCAAATCAGCTGCAACATAGTTGAGAGCTAATAAGAATCCTACTAATAATATAAACGTGAAAGTTAGTGATGATGTTTGGACGTTTGTTACTTAATCAAGCGTAAACCGATGAATGTATTTGCGTGAAACTTGGCACACAGACAGGACATATCCTGGATTTTAGAGATATGATTGTTTTATCCTGACATACACACCTGTAAGATTCATGCAGGCGAAGATGTTAGCAGATTGTATTAATTATTTATAAGGAATATTTTTATTTTAAACATAAAAAATTACATCCGTGCCATAATCGAAAGGTACTAATTTTATAAGGGTGAAGTGATTGTTTCTTTGTTTGAACGCGCGAATCTCTGGAACTACTGTTCCGATTTGAATTCTACCTTTAAATAGTCCATAGATATTATGAAAGAACTATGCTATATCATCACGCTACGATCTTCGATAGCGGGGTAGTAATTATAAATGGATCGTGGATCTACAGGGGACACCCACTATTAAATATCCAAGTTAATAATAAATCAAGTATCTCTATTTACATCTATCAAGATGCAGCTGTATAAAAACGAGAGCAGTTTAAAGACACCGTTGCATTTCCCATAACTCAAAACAGCCCTTCGTTTATATATTATTAAACTTATACTGCAAATTACGAGTCAGCGCCGTGAGTATTTGCGTTAGCGATCATTCACAAGTTATAGGTAATAAGTGCGGCTTAAATTATGATGATTTATGACTGTATGAGGGCATTATTTTTCCCGCATAGAGTATCCAATAGGCCTGGCCTTGTCCCGGAGAAGAGCAAGCCGAAGTGTCGCGACGTCGTAAACACTCTGATTTATGATCGAGGCCATTTTGTGGCCTGACATCTATTTTGAGTTTCATTGCCTGGAGCCTTCGTGAGGTGGTATTACGATATCATTTTAAACAAGGAAGTCTGGGGCGAATATGTTTTTATCGTCGTAACCGAGATCATGAGCTCTACGACCCCGCATAGTTTCCCATTTACTTTATGTTAGACACGAGTGTCTTGAGGGGATTTCATCTCAATTTGCAATTAAAATTTTATAGTTCCCGTGTAGTTACCGCAGACTACACAGCTAAGTATTGTATCAGATAAAAATTGATGAGATTCTACATTGTTTATGTTTAAATCGTTATTTTTAGTATATCATAAAGCTATATATAATAATATCTAGTAGTAAAGACTGCCTCGTCGGCGCCTTAGCTTAAATGCAGGGTCAGACAACAAATTACTCGGTTTTCTGTTAGATGATTCTCTGAAGGAGTACAGGTCTGGAAATGTGACCGGTAGAAGCAATTACACATTGAATTGATTGTGTATCTACGTATGAGTACTATATCTAACTATTTTTTTTTAAACTGCAGTAAAGTTCTATTTGACATTTGAATAATGTGCGAATACAATTGTATACTACGCAGCACCTATTTTTATGCTTAAAACTGAACAAAATAAAGCGCACCCAAGTATTGTATAGTGTTATCGTGCAATTCGCTATTTTTAGAGTTCGAAATCTCTCATACAACAGCTTTGTCCGTCCGTCTGTTATACAACTTTCAACTCAAGGACCGTAAGAGCTAGAGACTCGCGGTCAACGCCATTCAACTCAGCACAGTCGATATAACCCCGAAATGACTATGACCTTTGACCTCTGACCTCAAGGTCACGTGGTATCACATGACCTTTGCATATTACATGAACCATTTTTTCGATTTAGGGCAATTCATTGCCGTTTCTCACTTGTTGATAAAGTATTTCAGATCAACTTATATAGCTGATCTCAAAGAAGTAGCCTGACCTCAATACAATCGTTCTAGGATTTATTATATATTTATATATATTTTATTATCCTGATTGTTTAATTAATCAGTCTGTTCGTTAAGATATTACTCCACTAAACAAACAGATTAGTAGCTTCAGTGTTAATTTTAAATTTCATCTTATTATGTTCAGCAAATGATATAGATTATATAATAGTATATTATTTTTAATACGGCCATAGCACGCCTTTAGTGCACTCGGGTTAGATTACCCAAGACATGCAAGATAATTTTCACTTTATTTATTGTAACAACCAAACATATGTCGGGCTTGCCTTGTTTTAAAATCATAGACATGCTACTTATATAAGCTAAAGCTATAATGTTTAATTCGGTGAAACGTGCAACGAACTATATCGCATAAATACTGCATTGTTAGATACATCTAGAAAAATAGCTGATTAATTAGCCAGGAGGGGCTCGGAGCAACTATTTGTTGGCCCCGAGCCATTCGTAGGATTCTCAGAGAGTACCGTCAAGGCAGCTATGAATGCATATGGCAATGATAAATATAGGCTGGAGTGGATGACCCTTAGGGATCTGAAACACTCCAAGAAATTCATTGCAAACAGAGCCACGGGCTTCACCCGGAAGTTCTGCGGGTACAACAAGGGCCAAATACGCCTGCTCACAGGAGCGTTCACTGGCCATTTTGGCACCAACGACTTCCTGTGGAGATTAGGTTTGGCAAACAATTTGATCTGCAGAGCCTGTGGTGAACAGGACGAGTCCATATCACATCTACTGTGTGAATGTGACGCGTTGGCTGGACTAAGGATGGGTCTGATGGGATTGGCATATCCGAACCGAGAAGACTTCAGGCTTCTCCCTCTGAAGTGTACGCTGCGACTGATGCAGTACATTCATAGGGCGATAGCTCAGGGATAGATCTCGGGGCCGACACAAAAGATCCCACTGGGTCGAAGTGTCGCCGATCTACACTGATTGGCCCCCGAAATAAGATAAGATAAGATAAGATACATCTAGAATTAACATATAACTACATATAACTAATAGGAATATACGTAAATAATCAAACACTTGAGAGGTGTCCTAAAATATTGATAATGAATGATATAACTATTATCGTTGATTTTCTGTTGTATGGTGAACTGATAAGCCTACGAGAAGACTGAATGAAGACGCGCATGAATGAAGCAAGATTGATAAACCAGTCAGTGATATTTCTTTAGCAAGTAATCCGTTGTCTGTACCTGCTCCTCCAGCAAACAAGCGTGAACCTATGACTGTATGTATTTCGCCTAACCGATATGCAAATGAAGACCGATCTAGTTAACTAGAGTATTATGGTAGAGCTTCCTGCACTTCAGTCAATTTAAACCTGGCATGTTTAAGGTGTCTGCTTACATTAGCCCGTACCATACCCTGCGTGCGTTTCGGACGCATCAAGCGAGATAAAATATTTGTATGAGTGTTAAGTTGAGGATAAAACGGTTTCAGCCGGTACACCACGTACTATTATAACTAAAATAAAACCTTTTACTACTTATGCAACTATCCATATACAATAGAAAATATTTAATATAATTCAATCTCAAATAAACACGATAATTTGCACGAAACTTCATTATCTCGTGTGTCTAACGCACCTGCGACGATCACACGTAATGACGTGTCGAGCAATTATTCTAATCAATTGTAAAGAATCACCCATAAAGTAGTATGAATCACCCATTAGACTGTTCCATCACTGTGCAACACCGTAGTGCGCTATGACTGGACCAAGAACAAATTCTTGTAATAGTAATACCAGTATGCTAAATGCTTAAGTTGTATGTTTTCGTACGTTTACTGTGCGTAGTATCTTCAGCATTTCCTTTACGAACCTGAATCATTACGTGCACGGTACTATTATGGTACGGGGTAAAGGACAAAGACCTTTAGTGATAAACAATTAAATAATTACTCTGTAATGTGGTTATAAAAGCTGCAAGTTTAATAACATGTAATACATTTTAAATTGTTGTATTTGTATTGTCTATGTCTTGTCCTAACTATTATTATAGATGCGAATGTGTGTTAGTTTGTTATGTTGACCTTCATGAAATTTCGCATACACTTTGTCAGAGGAACAGAAAAGAATAAAGAGTACCTTTAATTCAAGAAAAAGGACTGTTACTGATCTACCTTACCCACATTTTCGTCAGCGAAGCCGCGGGCAAAATCTAGTCTATACGAATTTTATTAAGCTGACGAATTTGTTTGTTTGTTTGGTTGAGCGCGCTAACCTCAGGAACATTTAGGAATATTTTAGTGTTAGATAGAACATTTATCGAGGAAGGCTATAGGCTATATAACATCACGCTACGACCAATAGAAGCGGAGCATCAATGAAATATGTTGCAAAATCGGGCAAATAATCTTATGTGAAGCAGATAAAGTTGCGCGGGTCAGCTAGTATATTATAAAATAACTAGATGTGCCAGTAATACCGCGGCGGTGTCGTGTGTTGCAAAAACTGTACGATTCGCTCCGCTTAAAATACCTCGTAACGTAACGAATAACATACCGTAGTGCATCAATACTGAATGGTCAACATTTTATCTCTGGGTTCGACTCCAGGCAAAAAATCGCCGAGTTAGTCGACCTTGAGTGTTAATGAAGCTCTACCTACGTAGGCAGACCTAACCTGTCTGGCACTGGTTTGCCAATTTAAACGTCAGCAGGTATAGGTATAAAATAAAATGTGAATTTGATTGACAGACAGACATAGTTAATTTTTATATTACATTAGTATATCGCGTCTCTGATTAATTATAATTCTTCGTTTATCTTTTCTTTTTTTAAAAGGACAACTATTGCTGTAGAAATAAATCCTGGGTCGGAAGGACTTTACAAACGTTCAAATAACGGACACAAAGACCACCTTAACTTGGAACAGTTATTTGTGATACACACAAGTTTTTGTTGTGTGTGTGGATTGAATCCATAACGCAATGGCAACGAGGGGAATAGATACAGATTAACAACTATGTAACAAATAATAGAACATATTGCATCAGTCGTCGAATATATTTTTTATTTTTAAAGTTGTTTACCGCTTTTCCTGTAGCATATACTTTATAATTTAATGTGCATTGAAATAATATACACACATACATATACATAGAACCTTACAAAACAACTTACTTCACAGACATAAACATATGTATGTATGTATCTTATGTGGGGGCCAGTCAGTGCAGACCGGCGACACTTCGATCCAGTGGGATCTTTTGTGTCGACACTCTCCCAATAACGACTGCCATAGATGTTCATGGCAGCCGGGACCGACGGCTTAACGTGCTCTCCGAGGCACGGAACAGGCGATAATTGGCAATCAATACGCACATAATTTCGAAAAGTCAGAGGTGCGCGACGTGGGTTCGAACCCGAGACCCTCGGCATTGCCTCTAACATAAACATATACTCATCAATATATAATGTAATTCAATGGAAATGTTAAAATATAGGTATATTATATTTATATTATTTGTCAGTCGTCAATTCATTATCTATGTAACCCGCCGAGTCAGCACTTCTCTTGAACAGTAGAACTCTATACCTACTATTGTTAAGCGCTAAATAGATTTTGACCTTGTTATTATTTAATTCGGCCAAACCTAACGCCAGGGTTAAGAAGGTACAGAATCAAATAGTTATAGAAATTTCAAGACCTTTTATAAATGCCGAAGTGTCCGTTTAATATAAATCCGAGTAAAATAAGATCGTAATAATTTATGTTTAGAAAAATATAATTTAATTGTTTTAAATTATAGTTACTGTGTTGTTTGTGTTGTCTGTGTTGATATAAAGGCCGGCTTAGACACTATCCTTCCGAAACAGTTTTTCACGATTGATTCTATTACTTAACTGCTTTTATACATTCTGGCAAGACTTAGGACTGACCGGATCAAAGGCTTTTTAGAGACAAACTGAGAAACGAATTTTCTCAACCGACGAACGGACATGACGAACGTGATAACTGGTAAGAGAAGGTCTAGAGACATGCTAGGATTATAGTTATCTAAAATTTGTTGCTTTTGGCTATACTTGCAGGAAACAGGCTCTTTAAATGAACAAAGTTAACTAAGAAGAAGTACTTAATTTTGTGACATCGACATTCGTTCACATTTGATTTCTTTACAATTCTTAATTAACATCTTTGGCTAGCGTACTTAAATACTTAAAAAGATTTTCTTACTAATAACCTATTAATATGATGTGTGACTGAAACACGGATGGCACAGCGGTATAAGTAGTGGGCTCGCCACTGCCAATGTGCTCAGTAATGTGGATTCGATACGCATATGAGATAAAAAATTGCGTGATCCACTTATAGTCGTCCCAGTCTGGGTGTTCTTTATGGCCGTTGTTTGGCTGTTAGTAAAGTCCAATAAAAAAGAAAACAAGTATTTAGTCTATAAATTATAGTTACTGAATCTCGCATCGGTTTATATGTAGCTCGTTCTTTGACAAACAATATTACTGTGACATCAGTAATTGTGTAATATTTTGTGTGTTTATCATAATTTAGAGTTTAGACAATGCATTGTGTATTGTGTATAACAATACGAACGTTTTACCATTGTACAGGCAAATAGATGCAAATTCTCAATAAACATATGAATTTCTTTGAATTTGCTAACAGACAATCTAATAGAAAGGAACTACCTTTGAATGAAAAGATTTCTTTATCGCTACCAAATTAAAAAATTGAGACTCTTTAAAAATAAAGAAGCTCTCTGGGTTGCTGACATTACAATGTCTTCTTGAAAATCATAGTCTGTTTTTGGCTGTGTGTTAATACAGAATGTAGCTACTTTTTACTTTAAAAGCTTTCGCTAGGCTATTTGTCATTTGTTTTTCTACTAAGGCAATAAACAAACGAATGTTTGAACACTACTTCTTACCGGTACTACAAACTGGGACCTATTACAAACTATGTTCAATCTTGCTGATAAACTCCTATTAACCTAAGGACATGATACAATGTGTATTTCTTTGAAATAAGACGTTTCTTGGAATCAGTACGATATATTTCAGAGGAAAGTAGTAACCACTATGTAATTTAAGCTAAGCAATTCTTATGTCATGCTCTGTAAACGACAATTTATATAAACGTGTATTGTCGGAATCGACTCACGGGTAGGTCAAAGGTACACTAAAAATGTATAAAGTTTTGTTCTCGGTTTGAATTCCCGGATAGAGCTAAGGTACACTAAAAATCTAAATTTGTGTTCCCGGATTGAATTTCCGGGTACAACAAAGAGTTATTAGCAATTTAGTTCATAAATGTCTTCTACTAGAAATACTAAGTATGGACCTTTAGTTTATCGTTCGATAGGCCATAATAAACTTGCCACCTATTACGTAGGACCTAAAACCATGCCTTGCGATATATGAGTGTTATGGACTCTAGCCTACCATATCGGGGATATAAGTTTGAAACTATATATCAGGGATGTTGCGAATATTCGCAACTGCATCTGCATCCTCAATAATCAACGCGAATGTTAATTCGGATCCAGATATAGCGTAGGTTACTATAAGGAAGAAATCAGTTGTTCAGTAGTACATGTTTAATTTATTAACCTTTGCAAAACAGGCTTGAACCTGCGAAGACGGTGATATTAGAAACTTTTTATTAAATATGATGAACAATTTTCATGAATCGCAATTGCGGAGCTTCCGCATCGATTCGGACATCCGCATCCGTATCCGCATCCGCGGATGTGAGTCTTTAAATATCCGTATCCGCATCCGCGGATGTCAAAAAATCTGCATCCGCATCAAGGCTGCTATGTACATATGTAGATTTGTGCAGTCGAGTTCTATTTATGGCCCGTGGTCAGGACAAGAGCAATTTATTGCTAACGGTGATATCGATTACGTTTTCCCTTGGTAAAGATATTTCCTATTTATTGCCGGAAGTGATGAGACCAGTTGAGGTTTCCTAGGACATTACATTCCTGTGATACAATGTGAAGATGCAGACAATAGATTATTTGATTTTATAGTTCGTATCACGCATATTGAATGAACTGGTCATCGCGAAATTGCAATGTTTGTTACGATCCGAGTACATTCAATTTACTGCAAGAGTTAATTTATTATATTTAAATTCATTATGATACCTAATTGTTATCGACGCATAAGATAATATAATGAAGGGTTATTATTTTCGTTCGCATCAGAAGGCTATAGCTACATTATGCGATGGTGCATATTATGTAAATGAGAGTAAAGTTGTCCAGCTAGCAACTATGGCGTTTATGGGCAACGGATGGCCACCGCCCGCTGTCGCCGGCGCAGCGCCGCCGCGCGCCGGGATAATGTCGAATGCATACATAATTTAAAGCATATAATGATTCTCCTTTCGTCGCCAAGTTTTTTACCTTACAATATTTTTCTTTTTTGCCTGTTTAATTGACGATGTTTAATTCAGAATGCACCTAATTGTACGCCTATAAAAATTGATGAGTCCATTCGCCGAGGCATGCTGACTATTACCTACTTGAATATAAACAAAACATGAAATCGTCTGAAAATGAATTTTAAAAGAAGTTATGTACTCTATAAACGAAGTGCTTTTCTCATTCCAAGACAGTTTTTTTATAGTTTCATTTGAAATCCAGACATATTAATCATTCAGATATTGTTTATTAATTTGACAAAATAATAGTTGCTACACACGCGTTGAAGTCTTTTGTTTGGAATTTATGGATAGACTTTAATTTTGTTGTTACGTGACTAAATGAAATACGGACAAGTATTTCAATTTATCATTATCACCGTAAATAATAATATAATAGACCTTCTCTCTCGTATATGTATGATATGATACAAAATAAACATAGCGTAACTATAAAACTGTTCTTGCGTATTAAAAATAAATTATTATTACTATTGCCTCTATCTTGCAATACCTATTTTATATAACACAAAATAACAACATATGTATTAAATAGGTTAGTGTTTCAAATTAAGAATACTTGCAAAATAATAATTAAGATAAATATATATGTAAGTATATACAAAATGATGAAAACTAGTTAGATAACAGCGGCGCACGTAACAACAGCTCTCAGTTTAACACAACACGTACGTTAACGGACGAACGTTTTTGAACTGCAAATCGTTCTAGCAAAAGAAGTTCGTCGATCTTAACAAGGTGAACAACAGGTTCAGTATAGATCGACTCAACTCTTTTAGCCCCGAGGAGCCGGTGCGCCGGCGACGGTCAAAGCCCTAACCGGCCCTTAAGAGGATACTCACGAAAATATTTGTTCAGTGTTGCTACTTCTGTGTAGATCTGCTATCGAGAACACAACTGCCAAGCCCACGTCATTAATATCAGGTTGCTTTTTCATAGTCACTTGCGCGGGAAAGGCACCGGGCCTCCATGCGTGCGAATGGCATGGAGTCTCAGGACAAACTAAGCGAATTTCTGGGTGTTCGTGATGCGTGACGGGTGCACGTGCTCGATGCGCAGACGCATCTTTACTGGCCGCTACACACGATGTAGCGTGGCGTCGAGCTGTTGATGCCATCACGTCAGATTTGTGTTCATTTGCACTCTTATAGCAATGTATAAAATACTTGACTTTTAGTATTGAAGCTGGTATGTTTGACAGTAAAGTAGTGGATTATTTTGTTGTGATAACGGTATCAGAGTGCAGTGCACTTGCAGCCGCGTGTGTCGCGCGGTTGTCTTGCTCATTGGGAAGTTGTGGAGGCGCCCTAAGCCCCGGGGAGGCCGCGCGTGTCGCCAACTCTTTCGAGTTTCGACGTTTCGCCGTCGCAAGACAATGATGAGGCTTTAAATTGCATCATAACCACTCGACAAGACCGAATAGATAATACGTTTAATTTAAGTGAATACGTAATTTTATGCAAAAATGAGTGCTTCTGTGAGTACTATAGTGCCAATCAGCGAGTAGTTATGTATTATTCATGGCGACTGCTATATTTCATGAAAGTCTTAACATTATTCCGAGTTTCGCTCCGTATTTTCCGGATGAGATACTCGTGTAATATTTTTAATTATACCTTGTGTGCGTATAATAATGATTTAACGAACTTTAGTATAGGGATATTCATTCATTCATGAGCCGACCGCTATAATGGAAATGGTGGAAAATGTATGTCGTATGTTGCGTACGAATAGAGACATCTACATACAAGTAATGTGACTTTCTTTAGCGTGTTACGAGGTTGTTTGAAAGTAAATTGTAATGGCAGACAATATATGTTATTATTTAATACGAAGAAAATATTTTTCTCTTACTTATTTAGTAAATATGTGTGTGTAAACATAATGCGTTGAGATTATATTCAATCTTTTATAGTTATTAGGTTTTCTGGAAGTATTTTATTTGCCTAGTATATTGAAGATTGAAGATCTTTGAGGCATTGGTTCAAAATAATATAACGGTCACTTGACTATCTCTTTAAAATATAATAACAGCCCTATATAAAGAGTGTTCCGCTACTGGGCATGGCATTCTTTTTATATTGTATGTATATAAGGGGTTAAACCAGTCTTCTACACTGTCCTAGTGACGTTAAGTATTCTTTACTTATCTTTAATAGTATATTAAATACGAACAAAATATAGTTTCAAATAAATAATTACAGGTGTGTATAGTGTGATCAATGCGACACATATCTGGGTAGCAATCTAACGATTCCTATTATGCTATTGTGCTCTATCGTTAAAGATAAATCATAATTTTCTTATTTATTTAATCTATTGCAACGCCAAGCATGATTGCGGCAACATACATGGCGCAGTGGTGGTGGCCTCCCCGACACTACGATGAGGAAAGTTTCAGTGATTCACAGTTAGTTCTTTTCAGAAGTCTGTAGTTTCTTTGTGGTCTTTACAATGTTTAAAGAAATATATATGATAGCAAAGTTATTTTAAGAGAATATCATCCGTAGATGTTATTTAAGAAAACCCATACAGTAGGGTACATTTATAGAAAAGGTGAGGTATTATAAAACAAGTGAGAAACGGCAATGAATTGCCGTAAATCTTAGAGTTCGAAAAACAATATATGCAAAAGTCACGTGATACCACGTGACGTTGAGGTCAGAGGTCAAAGGTCATAGTCATTTCGGGGGTATATCGACTATGCTGAGTCGAATAGCGTTAACCGCGAGTCTCTAGCTCTTACGGTTCTTGATTTGAAAGTTGTATATCAGACAGACAGACAGACAAAGCTGTTGTATAAGAGTTTTTCCGAACTCTAAAAACACAATAAAACACTACCTCTATTGATTTCCTAGATCCGTGATCTACGTTTATATTAACGTTTGGGATACTAGCACAGTCTTTGGTTCTGTTTCCTAGTCGCGCAGAGTTATTAAGTTTTCTGTTAGCCATTTTCCACTAACAGCATTGGATACGTGCCTGGCAGAGGCACACCGGCGCGGCTGCCAGACATAATAGATTTTAATTATGACAAACATTTCAATAATTGACAGGAAACAAAGGTATAGGCAGGTTCTATGGATTGGTACGTGCCCAATGAAGTGCTACAGAATTGAATGAGTAGCCGTCGTGCCCTGTAGACGATATAACTTGATAAATTATGAGTGAAATTTAAAATTAGTAGGTGTTTCCAACGTGTGTCTGTTGTCGCATGCGCGTCGTTCAGACGTCTCGATGCATTAAGACTTTCGCGTTCCGCTCTGTCGGACAGTTTGATGAGACTGATACCTCCGTCCGTATGTACACCTATCACTTTATGTGTAGGTATATGATTACATTACACCGAAGTATGTTTGTTTGTAATCACATACAATATTTGACCTACTTTAATAGTAATAAGTCTTCCAACCCGCACTGGGTGAGCGTGGTAGGCTGTGGTGTAACCTTAGGACTAACCACACTGGGAAGACGCTCGTCGTCACTGGGAAAGTTTATATAGAGGATAGAGGGCTGATATTATTAATTATAGTCATTGTACTTTTCAATAGGTTCGTTCTCATTTATTTACAACGTGGATTAGTGTTTTTGTGCTATTTCTTCAACCATTTTGATTGAATTTTGATAAGTATATTTTATGTATTCATCGTGTTAGAGAAAAATAACATAAGTCGTATCTCTAATAAAAACGAAATAAAATATCGTTGTATTTTCACTCTCATTATTATCAAAAATGGTATTCTCCTCAATTATAATTAAAATCTTTTATGTACATTTCACTGTTTACATTTATCGTTTGTCAGACTAGATTAAACCTCAGTTTTTATTATAAGAATTAGCTTTTAGATTTTAGATATTTTTTTCTTTTCAAGGTTTCTTTACTATCTTTAAATTAAAAGTACACGATAAGAAAATTATGGCTATCGGAATGAAGTCAAGGGTCAACAATTTGACTGCCACATTGGTCCCAAATCGGGAAAGGTGTTATTAGATTTTTCATTTAGGAAATTTTCCTTTTGAAATTTTCAGTAGCAGTACGGCACTGTCTGGAAATGTGTAGTACGCAGCAATATGCTGACATACCATTAATAAAGTTCCTACATTTACATTTTATTAGATAGCTGTTTATAAAAATGATCCTAAGTGTTGTGTTTTTAAAAGATTACTAGCAATGTGGGTCGTAAATTACTAGTATTTTTAATAATCCCTTCAGCTTAGCTAGAATTCTTGTATTAGGAATAAATTCACGTATGTAGTGTGATGGGCGGGATTCGAACCCATTACCTCTCTTCCTCGCAAGCCAATGCTTAGGTTATCGCTTACTTTCATTGAAGAATAATTAGTTCCATGCACAAAACCTAATGTACCAATACAGCTTATATACCATCGGTACTATAACATTACGTTCGCATAGAAATTGTGAGCTAATTATGGATAAGAGGGAGGAAGTAGTACGGTAAGTACTTAGCATATGTGTAACCAGTTTCCATACACATACGAACGGGGTTTGAACAACCATCTCGGTCATACACATCTCGGCTCACATGTAACAGTTGCGTATAAATTTTAATTTATGTTTTTTTTTCCTTTTGTGCAGAAGTGGTTCGAGGTTGGCTACTTATGTATTATTTCTTTGTAGGTGAAATCATTGACGACATAGAGAATAGTTGTTATATGCGTGAAATTTAAATGTTATGATACATGTTTGAAATAATTATATGTGTATGCTATTAATAGGTGTTTTTGAGGTAAAAGTGTAGTGGAATCTACTCCCAAACTCAGGGCAACATATACCAAGATATAGCAACAACAACTAACGACTAGAGAAATACTATTACAATTTTAATAGGTATATGTATATAAACCTTATGCATGATTAACACCTACTTTTCGTTAGCAATAATTTTTGTTCAATGGAATATAGCCTATTGTTCTATACCGAGCACAATTCCAGCCTCCGAATCGCTACTTAGTTTTTTTACAAACTCTCGTAATACTTCGCACGGCCCATGAATCGAACCCAGGACCTCGCACAGCAGTCACATACACTACTATAATATAGAATTTAAAATTACTTCAAATTATTTTATTTTATTCTACTTTATTATTTTTTGGAAAACTTACAGCTAAAACAGTATAATCGATAACTTATAACATAAATACGGCCAATTACTTTCTATTCTCTCTATTCTTTCTTTCTTTCTTTCAATAACAAGTTCTCACTTATAACCTAATTAAATAACTTAAAAACTAACCAGCATGCATCACAAATAATTTATATTAAGTAATTACACGTGTTATTCAAACGCACAATTAAATTTAAAACACAACAAACTCTATACCACACTTTTTCACTGTACTGCTTCAAACTCCGTAGTATTTCCGCTTCCGTTCGCTTTGATGAACACTTGACCGCTTACGATTGTAAACTGACTTGGCGGTACGCGTGCGCCCTATTTATACGCGGCTAAAGCGTTTCTAGAGCTTTCTAGCAACGCCGCTCACGGTATGCAAACAGTACGATGATTCCAGAAAGTACCAGCATTCTCTCTAAGATTCTCGTACCGTACTACGTAGTTCCGTAAGATGTCAATAGATGGCGGTGTAAATTATTAGACGGAACTGCCGAGTATTTCCCCCAATGCCGAGAGATGTCACTGGGCGTAACACTGCCCCCCTCTTAGACATGTTCGTCCCGAACATTGTTGGATCCGTAGTAGCGTGCCAATCGATCCACATGAACGATCTTTGGTGTACCTCGTGGTCCTTTCTGGATCCGGTAGGTGACGTCATTCATCTTAGTGACTATGCGATAGGGTCCATCCCATTATGCCTGCAACTTAGGAGATTTTCCTTTGCTGCGTGCCGGATTATGTAACCACACCAGCGATCCTTCCTCGAAGCCTTTATTGTTCGCCTTCCGGTCGTAACGGGTCTTCATCCTCTCAGACATCTGCTGACCGGTCTGTCTGATGTGCTCGTATACGTCATTCATCCTGTTGCGCAAATCATTCGCATAATCTGTTATGCTGCGTGGAGATTCAGGTGGGATGCCGGTGATCAAGTCTGCAGGTAATCGTAGTTCCCTTCCGAAGTTAGCGAAAGCAGGTGTTACTGATGTGCTTTCGTGAACGGCACTACGGTATGACAGGAGAAACGGTTGAATGTGTTTGTCCCAATCCCTTTGTTTGCTTTCTACAACTTTTGCCAGATATCTTTCCAGAGACTGGTTAAATCGTTCCACCATGCCGTCTGATTGCGGATGATAAGCGGTCGTTCTCGTTTTGTGGGTACCCATCACCCGGCATGTCTCCTTAAATACTTCAGACTCGAAGTTCCGACCTTGGTCACTGTGTATCTCTAAGGGCACCCCGAAACGACAAAAGACTTCGTGGACTTGCTTGTCGGCGACCGTAGATGCCTCTTGATTGGGAATCGCAAACACTTCCGGCCACTTTGTGAAGTAATCCATGACCACCAAGAAGTACTTGTTCCCACTTTGGCTTTCAAGAAACGGTCCGGCAACATCTAAAGCTATACGTTCCCACGGGGCTCCAACATTGTACACCTTCAATGCACCCCTGCTGCGAGTGTGTGGCCCCTTCACGGCAGCACAACTCGTGCATTTACGGCACCATTCCTCAACGTCTTCTCGACAATGGATCCAATAAAATCGTTCTCGGATCTTAACCAGAGTTCTCTTAACTCCCATGTGACCTCCCGAACTCCCATTATGATAGAGTTGTAAAACTTCCGGTACCTTGAGCTTTGGCACGACCATTTGCAGGTGACACTTGTCACCTCGAGCATTCTCCCATTTCCGGCACAGAACTCCATCCTGGATAACCAAGCTTTCCCACTGTGCCCAATAACTCTTGGTGGTAGGGCTCATTGCCGCAACTTCACTCCAGTGAGGTCTCGATACACCTGTTTTCTTCCATTCGAGGATGGGTCTTATGTCTTTGTCTTCTTGTTGCGTTCTCTGCAAAGTTTCCTTCCAGTCTTCGCTAAGATCCGTCCTCAACATCCTCACTAGTCCTTCCTGCTTAGCCTCTTGCCTGGCGCAGTGCTTACACTGGTCGGGACACGGTCTACGTGACAGGGCATCCGCATTACCATGTGACTTGCCACTACGATGCTGTATTACGAAGTCGAATTCCTGTAGTTGTTCAATCCATCTTGCTACCTGTCCTTCTGGGTCTTTAAACTGTAGTAGCCATTTTAATGCAGCGTGGTCAGTTCGCAGGTGAAATTTCCGTCCCAACAAGTATTTACTGAAGTGCTGCAATGTCTTTACGACAGCTAGAAGTTCCCTTCGCGTAACACAGTAGTTCCTTTCAGGTTTGGATAGGGCCTTGCTGAAGTACGCTTATAACAACTTCATGCTCTCCTTTACGTTGAGATAACACGCCACCAATGCCGGTGTTACTGGCATCTGTATCTACTATAAATTCATGTTCATTGTCGGGATAGCCTAGAATTGGTGAATTACACAGATGTTCCTTCAGCTTCTGAAATGCGACGTCACAGCTCTCATTCCAGCAGAACTTTATCTTATCCTCGGTGAGCTTATGCAGAGGCCGGGCGATGTCAGCAAAGTTCCTTACAAACCGTCGATAGTAGGAGCACAAACCAAGAAATGCCCTGACTTGTGTCTTGTTCTCCGGAACTGGCCAGTCCTTGACAGCAATGATCTTATCCGGGTCCGTTTGGATGCCTTCTTCGGAGACCACATGTCCTAGGAAGTTCACTTGCCGCCTGAACAACGCGCATTTCTTTGGACTTAACTTCAGGTTGGCTTCTCGAATCTTCGAGAGAACGCGTTCCAGGTTGCGAAGGTGATCCTCGAAGGTGCGTCCTACTATGATAATATCATCCAAGTAGACCAGGCAGGCGTCTCCAATCAATCCAGTAAGTACCCGTTCCATCAATCTCTCAAAAGTGGCAGGGGCATTACAAAATCCAAAGGGCATGACGTTAAATTGCCACAATCCTTTGCCTGTGGAGAATGCTGTCTTCTCCTTATCTCGAGGATGTATCTCGACCTGCCAGTAGCCACTTTTTAGGTCTAGTGTAGAAAACCACTTCATCCCCGTTAGCGTATCCAGAGTGTCGTCAATCCTTGGCAACGGGTAACTGTCTTTCTTTGTGATGTCATTTAGCCGACGATAGTCCACACAGAAGCGCATGCTGCCATCCTTCTTCTTAACCAAAACCACTGGTGAACACCATGGACTGGACGAAGGCTCAATCACACCTTCTTTCACCATACCCTCGATCATAGTGTCAACTTCATGTTCCCGTGCCACTGGTACACGTCTTGGTCGCTGGCGGATCGGTACCTCATTTCCTGTGTTTATTTTGTGTTGAACTAGGGCAGTCTTGCCTATGTCAGCATCACTTGTCGAGAAGATGTCGGCAAACCGGTTTAACATCGTCTCAGCCTTGTTCTTTTCTTCTCTCGACAGGTTATTCTGGCAGTCCTTCAAGAGAGAAGATACGTCGTACCTTGCCCCTTGAACTTTGGCGTTGGTAGGCTGTTCATGGCATCTACGCATCCAAACTGCTCCTTCACAGGTGCCCAATATCGTGCCCTTCTTGAGTACCAGTTCTTTGTCGCTTGGGTTCAGTGCACGTACCGATGTAACATTGGTATTTCTAGCCAGAGTGCGTGCAATCTTCCATGAAGCATCGTTGTCCAAGCCTTCTATAATTACACATCGATTTTCCTGATCAGAATTCCTTGGTAGACAAACCGGTATGATTGTTTCCGACCTCGGACGAAGTACTACTTTCTTCAGGCAGTACACTTTGCCTGATGATGCGCCCTCCATGAATACTTCTTCTGAGCCACACTTCAATACTCCTTGACTAACGTCGATCTCACAGTGATGCTTCCGTAAGAAGTCTAAACCCAGGATGCAGTCGTCCACTATGTCAGCCACGATGACGTTGTGGCGGTAAATTTTATTACCTAGTTTCATGTCCACCCCCTTCTCACCTCGGACGGTTATGTGCTGACCGGTAGCTGTTCTTAGATGTATAAATTCATGGTTCCCGTAGTAGTACCCAAGAAACCGTCTTGCTAGTCGGAAACTGACGACTGTCCGAGAAGCTCCGGTGTCCAATGTCATCTTGCACGGCATTCTGTTAATTTCGCCTTCGATAATCAGGCTGTTTCCGTCACACGATTGTGAGATCGAGATCCTTGGGGCTCTCCTATCACCAGCCAGCACCCGCCCCGTAGTCCTGGCGTCTACTCGTTTCCCTGCTGTTGTTGCCCGGCAGGCACATCAGGTGTTCCTTCTACCGGCGACTGGTTACCGCTGCGTGGACTCCTTCGCTTCGGGCAGCTCAACCTGATGTGGCCTCTCTCACCGCAGCTATAGCACCGGGGCGAAGTCGACACTTCCCTGATACGGTGAGCTCGATCATCCCGTCGTACTGCTTCCACTTCCAGAGAGTGGGCTAGGGCGTCCTTCAGGTTTTTAAAATGTCCGAGTCTTACTGCGGCCCTAACCTCTCGGATCCCGTCGGTGAAAGCTTGAACGAGGTTTCCGTCGATAAGCGCAGGTGAGGACTGGTACGCCTTTCGAACCAGCTTCTCCACCTCCAGGGCCCACTGCTGCAAGGTTTCACTAACACGTTGCGATCGGTCTTTCAGCTGGGCGCGAAACACGTGTTCCAGGTGTGCGTCGTCATATCTCGCCTCTAATGCCTCCAACAGCTTCTCGTACGTGATGTCTTGACCAAGCGCCTCTAACACAGTCAAGGCCTGGTCACGAAGCCCCAAGGTGAGAGCAGTCAGAGCCTGTTCTTGCGTCCACCCGTTCGATTTCATGACGGCCTCGAACTGTATCTTATAGGCTGACCATGACGATGATCCGTCGAATGGTGGGACTTTAAAGCCTCGTGGTGAAGACGCCACAACCGCAGGTGCCACGATCCCATCGCCAGCCTTGAGCCCACGTATCGTTTTCTCCACCTCGGCGATGCGACTTTCGTGGCGTTGGACTTGCTCTTTCACCTCCTTCATCTCCTTGCCAACCGTTGCGCTGAGGTCTTTTAACATCATCAGCTGCTCCTCCTGGCGGCGTGCCTGCTCCTCCTGGCGGCGCATGCCCTCTTCCTTATCGCGTTGCAGCTGTTCCTCGAGGCGGCGTGCCTGCTCCTCCTGGCGGCGTGCCTGCTCCTGCATAAATGCCATCAGAGTCGCGAGGTCGGGGTTCACCGGCGAGTGAGCTGCACTAGATGGTTCCGCTGCAGCCGCGGAGTCACGTGATTCACCTGACGTCGGCGAGGGGGCGTCTCCAAAGCGCCTCTGGTCCACATCTTGCTGGCGCTGGTTCCTGGTACGCACCCCTTCCACTTCCTCCTTCGGTAGTACTGGCATATTCTTACCTTACTTCTGACACCAATTGTTACGTGCTGGGTTCGACGGATAAGAATGTAAACAATATTACCGACTAAAACACGTGTTATTCAAACGCACAATTAAATTTAAAACACAACATACTCTATACCACACTTTTTCACTGTACTGCTTCAAACTCCGTAGTATTTCCGCTTCCGTTCGCTTTGATGAACACTTGACCGCTTACGATTGTAAACTGACTTGGCGGTACGCGTGCGCCCTATTTATACGCGGCTAAAGCGTTTCTAGAGCTTTCTAGCAACGCCGCTCACGGTATGCAAACAGTACGATGATTCCAGAAAGTACCAGCATTCTCTCTAAGATTCTCGTACCGTACTACGTAGTTCCGTAAGATGTCAATAGATGGCGGTGTAAATTATTAGACGGAACTGCCGAGTATTTCCCCCAATGCCGAGAGATGTCACTGGGCGTAACAATATTTAACAAAAATGATAAATCAGCTATTCTACGCCGCTCATAAAGAGGTAGCAAGTGACATTTTCTACAGCGACTTAAATAATTAGGTAGGCAGCAGTTTGAGCTATATTGTATATATCTTGCGAATTTTCTTTGAACGCTCTCAAGTCGATTTACGTATACATCGTAATGCTAAGAAGGATTCCACACTTGGGAAGCGTACTCGAGATGACTACGAACCAAGGAGCAGTATAGAATTTTTATTGAATTTTGATAGTCTTAATGCTCTTAAATTCGGATGAGATTCTGTATATGAATCCAAGCGCTTTTGTAGCTCTTGTAGCTATGTTTTCTACGTGAACATCAAATACCAGTTTCGAATCAAATGTAACGCCTAGATCTTTGATGTCGCTTACTCTGGTAACCGGTGAATTTTTAAATATATAGTTGTGTGTATAGGTTTGGGCTTGCGAGTAAAAGAGCATACGTAGCACTTTGAGATATTTAAGTTGAAGTTATTAAAATCGCAGTACATTTGAAAACGTTCTAAATCCTCTTGTAATAGACGAGTGTCCTCTGCCCCTCTGATTCGCCTCATGATTTTCATATCATCGGCGTACAAAATAATTTTTGAGTGAGTAGAACAAGAGCCGATATAATTAATAAAGATGTTAAATAACAGAGGACCTATCAGAGATCCCTGAGGTACACCAGAAGAAGTATGAAATGACCTTGATGTGTATCCACTCAACACCACAGTCTGACATCTATTTTCAACATACGATATAAACCATCTGTAGAGGTTTCCTCTTATTCCCACATTTAATAGTTTGCGCAGCAGCGTTGTGTATTTTATGCGATCGAAGCACTTGCTGTAGTCTGTATATAGTACATCTACTTATGTACGTTGCGCCATGGACTCTGCCATAAAATCACTACAGGGGACTAGATTTGTTGTAGTAGATCGTCCTGTGAGGAATCCATGTTGGTATTCACTAAAATCAAGCTTAAGCGCAGAGTAAACTTGTTTGTGTACTATTTTCTATAAAATTTTCGCGAATATACACAACTTAGAAATGGGTCCGTAGTTTTCCACGCGGACCGTTGGTCCCTTTTTGTGTACTGGTGTTATGTACGCACACTTCCAGATATTAGGCACCAGACCGTTATCGACAGATCGTTTAAATAGAATCGTGAGGGGAATGGTAAGACTCTTAGCACAGTTTTTAATAAGAACCGGTGGTATATTGTCTGGGCCTGCGGACTTGTTTAGGTCGACATTCGCAAGTAACTTTTGAACTTCCGTTCACTAATCTCAATGTTGCATATGTGTGAGTTTGATAGTATATGTGAAGAGAAGTTGTGCACGCTATCAGGGTTCGACACAACAAGAAAATTTGAGTGGAAATAATCACCAAAAATATTACAGATGTCTTCACCATTACTAGATGATTTTTTTTACATATGTCACACTCAATTTTTGTAATATAATCATCAAATAATATGCTATTATGTTATTGTACGTATTATGTTATTTACGTTCGTGTTCTACGAGTCTTCCACGTGAAATTTTCCTTGACTCTTGAGGTGGGAGGAATGATGCTATGCTTACTGTAAACGACAAAGTTCTTTTTACCTAACAGTTATTACCAAAGCGGCGATATGAAAACGATAACTTTCCTTAATAATATATGCTCAATGAAAAATATTTTCACTATTGCAATAAATTCGTGCAGCAGAGATCATTCTTGACAGTTCCCAAAATTACTCAAATGTTTTTGAGGGTTGCTAAGGTGTTATTGTTGGGTAGGTAATAAACATACCTATGGGTAATACTAGATAGTCTTAATGCAGGTAGTTACAATTTTGCGAGGGGTAAGTCGCACCGGCGGCCATACTGGCGACCGCTGGGGTCGCACAAGTCGTTAATCGTATTCGGCGGTTGGGCCTCGAGGTGGCCCTGTCTAAGTCCGAGGCCGTTTGTTGCCACGGCCCTCGGAAACGGCCACCCCCAGGGGCCCATATCATGGTAGGAGGGGTCCGCCTCGGCGTCGAGTCAACCCTAAAGTATCTAGGTCCCTTGCTCGACAGCCGGTGGGACTTTAGAACTCATTTTAGTCGTTTGGCCCCCATTCTTCGGGGCGCTGCAGGTGCGCTTGCGCGCCTGCAGCGTGCGTTTTCCCACGCGTGCCTCTGAGTCGTGTTTTTGTTCCCCCACAATGGGGACAGTAGAGGAAGTGTCTCATGTAGTGGCCTGCAGTGGAACACCGTGGTAGGTTTAGTCGGTATTACCGGGGTATCTTGCCCCCGGTGAGCCCGACATAACCTCTCCGTCGCCCCGCGGAGAGGTATGCGTCAATGCATTCCCCCACGTAAAAAAAAGGTAAGTAGTTACAATTTAAACACAGTGTTATAAATAGGTATCTTTTATTATAATAGCATAAGAAACCAGCGTACAACATTGTCCACACACACTTATAGCGTTAGACACATATACAGGCAGCACTTTCCAATCATATAGTGCTCGTATTGTACACACCGAAGCTCAATAATGTACTTATAACTCACTATACTCGTACCCAAAGTGCATTTTGTGGTTTATATTCATTAACAACAACAGGCTGGCAATTTCTCCACTCTGTCGTACTGCAGGTTTTGTAACCACTTAAATTAGTCGCACGGAAATAACCAGAATTATTATCATAAACTGTAAAAAGCCGTGTATAGAAGAATTTTTATTTCCCTGCAATCCAAATATTTAAAACATTAATAAAGAACTTTACAGCAACGTTTCGTCAAATTCCGTCCTTGGTCGAAAATGCAAGCATATTACAAGTATTATGAATAAAAGTTTATTAATGTTCATTTTAACAATCAATGTCGATTAGACATGAAATATTTTACATATCTACTTACAATATCTACATCAAATAAAAATAATACATCTATCGTGGCATGCTATGCTATTTTAATAACAAACTACCTTTGTTTATATCTAGGTTAAGTTTTAAAAACCAGATGTATTTACCATGGTGATTAAAACATAAAATTGGTGTTTTGGAACACATACATACTGGTCTATTATTTTGTTAATTGGAAAGAATTTTAGGTTATAGATATTTAGTTAGCTGTGTTCTACTTGCTGTGGATTGTGGTCACATTACAATATTTAGGTACACGCTATATAAAATGTGGAATATATTACGACAACATGTAAATATTGGTGATTTAGCAGTGATCCGCGAGTTTTATATTAAAGTCATTTTCGTTGCAGGTTCTACTGGCAAAAATGCAATTATTAATTCACTCATGCAGTGGCAACAAAGGCAAAAATCATTATTTTTATTTAATTAATGGTAAGAAAATAAATATACTTATTTGGAACTTATTTGGATATGATATAGTAAAAACTGAGAATTTCCTACATAAAAATAAACTTACTTTTTGAATAGGTATAAAATTTCGGAAGTATCTACATTTATCGGTACCTAAATTTAAATTGCGGTTAAGTATTAGGTATATGGTATGCCAATCAGAGTGACCACCCAAATATGCAATGACTATTGCTATTGTTCTGGTATTGGCAAGACAGCATTCCCGTGGTCAATCGTGCGGACAGAGTATCGTTAGTGCATCTAAGTAACAATTTATAGATCGCGTACGAGATTAAATAAACAAAATGAGTATCTCTAACGGCACTCAAATTTGAGATCGAAACGAAGCACTCTAGTTAACTATTACAACAGCTATTTACATTACCTAGCTATGGTGTGGTTAGTTTATACTTTATTCTTTATTCAGCCTTACTTTGATAATGTACTCATGCCAAAAAATCTATAGGATTGTTCATAAAATCCTTGTTGTGATGCAGTCGGTACGCGGTTCATGATTTACGCGATTATTAATATAAGTAGGTACTTCGAAAATTGACATCCTATGTCCTAGGTATGGTTTTCGTAATGTTATTTATGAAGAATAAACATACGGATACCATCGCTAGAAGAACCCTCTCTTATCAATACATCAATTTCTTGAAACTATCATTTGGAAGATGTGTGAGAACATTTAAATTTATTTGTATAGAAAGACATAACGCCATTACCTTTTATAAAGCCCGATATCTAAAGACCAAGGTCGAACAGATCACTGTTGGGAGTGAACTTTAAGTTTTGGCGAATTTAAAAGCAACCTCGAGCTGCTGTTTTCTTATCGCCCAAACGTGTCAATCACACTTATATGGACCCTGGAAGTCCCGCTAACTAATCAGGCATTTCACATGTTTTAATATATAAAGTCCGACAGATGCAATAAAAGCCATTTTCTACTGACACTAGCATTATTGCAACACTTAACAGTATCGATAGATTATTTCATAAATGTCTACGTGACGTCACACTTATGATGTTAAATTGCCTTGATAGAAGACAGGATTCATGTTCCATGCAGCGCTGGGGGCTTGTGCACAGTCTATACTCTACTGAGTTCAACTAACGTGAATCAAAATACGCCTCGTCCAAGACAAACTGGAGTAAAACATGAATTCTATCTTAAGTGGTTATAATAAAATATCAATCGTATTCCTTTCCTAAAAATACAAAACAGACCCAGTCTTATCCGTAACCTTGTAACTTCCTTTAAGGCTATCTCCGTATTTAAAGCTCAACCGAGGGAAGGTGTGTTTATATTTTGTTGGTGTGTGGGCGGTCTTCATCGTCGCTGTGTTCTTCTTGGAGCAGTAGACTGTCGGGCGGGCCGCGAGGGGGCGCGCGGGCGTTGTTGCACGAGCGCCGCGACCCGCCGCGCACTGAGCTGAACATTCTCGATAGCTGTGCGAATTTCTTACGGGATACTGCGAAAATATATTTGTATTAGCATTATTGTGTGAGGAATTAGCAGTCTTGTCGTCATGCGTCCGACTGCAACATGAGACGCTGACGAGGCATGAAACATAAAGCGACAATGTAAGTACATCACGTTATGCAGTAGGCACCATCCGCACCATTATTAAGTTACTAGCTGTGTACAGTTTCTTGACGATTATGGTACCCTTTAAGTCGCATTAAGATGTTATATTATAATTAATAAGTTTCCTTGATAAATTATTTATGTAAAGCAAAATGTTATCAAACTGGTTCCAGTATGTTTAGTGTGTTATAAAATCTAAACTGTCTATCTTTATTACATTAGCATAAATATGTTTAAATAATAACTCTTCTAACATCTTTGGAATTACCCATAGATCTTAAATAAAGAAGACAAACATTTATGATAACGTTAAAATATGAATTCACATTTCAACGCTTAAATGATGTTAGGTATGTGATGACATAAAGAAAATCTTGGGTTTGGAACGAACATGTTTTATGCACCTGATAAATAATTTTACATTCAATAAACCTACAAGTTGCACTTGGCAATTGTATGGCATATTATTGAGTTACGTTACACTTTATGGGTCAGAGATAGCAGAATAAGGGTTGTTACGTATGGCAATGTGCCAGGATCTACTAACCCACAAAGAGCCTGGGGAAATGGGCATTGAAATGAAAAACGGGATCGAGTTTCACCGAGAAATGTGTTATCGGGCCAATTCAGTGTAGGCCAACTCCCAAAGTGCATTAGAACGACTATGACTGATTTTCTGACGCGTTACTAATAGGTACATTGTTCATTTTGCAATAGCATTTCTATTGAGGATTTATTTTGATTTTCAAAAGGGCCACAAGAAGAGTTATTTCGTGTCATTAAAGCATGAGTGATACTTATACCTAACAGCGTAAAACAGAGCGGTTAGGTATTTTGTAGAATCGTAATGTAGACGCACTACGATGTTCTTTCAGTCAGTCTTTGAGTGGAAGAGTCCATCATTGGCAATTATTTAGTGACGGTGACAACGAGGCAGCTACAGGAAACCGGCGCCGGCGGCGTAAGAATATTGTTTTATCGTGTTTCGTCCTGTTTTTTAATTAAAGATAATATATTCTTTAAATATAGCACCTTACTCGTGCATTTTAGGTAAACCAAGTGATAGTGCTCTAGGACCTTTTTTAACAGAATAATATTTTGACTTTAGTTAACAATCTTGTTCCCTCTTTACTCTTTGGCACGTCGTAGATGTGCTTATCTACAGAACACTGGAGGCGTGCTAGTGCTAGATTGAATACGATAAATTATTATACCTATATGTTGGATCGAGATTTTAGAAAGTCTCTTGAGCTAATATGAAGCTTCGCTACTGGGTACAAGCTATATATAATTGTGTATAAGGTTTTACGGTAATGTAATCACGCGCTCCGGATAGTTATTCGTCACCTTAATGGTATTAATACGTTTGTAAATATCAATCAATCAATCAGCCCAACGCAGTCCACTGCTGGACATAGGCCTCTCCTATTTTACACCACAACATCCGATCTTCCGCCTGCCGCATCCAGAATATCATGTTCTTTTGTAAATATACATATATCAGATTAATTCGTTATAAAATTAATATTTTAAAGTATTCTTTACAGAGTTTGAGCTACTTCCTAAGAATAGATTCAGCAATTTTTCTGTATAAATTTAGACAAGAATAGTAGACACTTATTACTATAATGTTTTGAAAGGTTAAACAAGATTAATGCTATTAACGTAAAATGTCTAATATGTATTTTAACATACTATTAACTTAATTTGTTTTATAACAAACATTAAATAATTTTACAGGAAACACTAAAGTTTATTATTAAGATATTTCATGGAATTAGGTAGCTATTTACCCGGTTGACTCCTCATGTCATTTGCTGCAAATCACAGGGAAATGAGTAATTGAACGTGTACCGTCCGTTATTATCGTTTATGAACCATAATCATTATCTTTATCTGTCTATACGGTGTACCTACTCAAATGAGCATAATTAAGTGTGCGAAAGGTGTTCATTAGGACAGCAATCTTGAGTGATAGCTGAAGGCAACGTAATGGACGCCATGATTCATCAATAATTAACATCTAAACAAGTTGGAGTTATCAATTTATTAGTAGCTTCTGATCTCGTAGAGCGGTCAGTCGTGGTTCACGCTGCACCGGTTTACGACGTGGCTCGTATTATGTACCGATTATGCTTGTTACGTGTTTTGATACTAATGTTGGCATATTTATGTGTAATAGTATGTTATTTAGGACACACGTGATTTTTTGATCAAGTTATATGAACTGCATCAAATAGTAACGTCACAGAGCTAAAGCTAGGAATTAGCTTTAGTTATTTTGATTACGGTAACTGGAACTATTAAACGGTACTTTTAATTATACCTGTAATCGGTGAGGTTAGCAATTTTTGTTCAATGTTATATGTCGGCCTCGATGGCGTAGTGATTAGTGTAACCACCTGAGGTTGCGGGTTCGATTCCCGCAAGTCAAACATTTGTGTGTATGAACATGGATGTTTGTCTTGGTGTGTGTGTTTCTATGTAATAAAATTAATTAATTAAAAATAATATATATGTTTATGTTTATCCATTGTCTAGTACCCATAGCACAAGCTCTGCTCGTTCTCTATGTGATAGAATATTATATTACATATATTATATTATATTATACATACCTATATGTTACCCATTTTACAATAAATGAATACTGTTTCAGCTATCTTTTTATATATATTATTATATTATATCTTTTTATGTATAACAAACAGCTAGAAATACTACTCTAGGTGTCCATTTGATGAGAGCCATATCGAAATCTGTTGTAGCCTGTGGCCATACCCACTCACCACACAAAATCACTCTGTTTATAACAATAACGTAGCTAAGTAATAGATATAAACAGAATGATTTTGCCAAGAGCGCGTATTATTATCTATCTTTACTTTATCTATTTTAGTATTTCTTACTTCCTAAAAGATTCCTATTATTAGGTATGTATTGAAATTAAACTACTATATACGGCTTTTACCGCGTTGTTTATTTGATGATTTATTACATCATTTTGAAAACTGTTACACCACTTTTACTTTTAAACTTTACTAATTTTTAAGCTAATTAAATTGTTACTGTGCCATGGTCACGAGGAGAGTCTCCCCGTTACCATGGCTGCTGAAAAGCAACCGAAACGTCGGGGAAAGTGTAAAATTAAATTAAATCTAAATAGTTTTAATAATAATTTAATTAGCTTAAAAATTAGTAAAGTTTAAAAGTAAAAGTAGTGTAACAGTTTTCAAAATTACGTAATAAAGTGTCAAATAAACAACGCGATAAAAGCCGTAAGTATATAGTAGTTAAATTTCAATGCATAATATTCGCGTTAACAGAAGACAATATTATTAGGTATGTATTTTAATAGTAGCTTACATTTGCCCATATTCTTCAGTCTCTCCTTAAATGCAGCTTCATCGTCATGGCACTTGGTCTTCTGTCCCTGTTCGCTGTCCAGTGCCGCTATAAACTCCTGGTTCCACCGCAGCTCAGCCATGAACTCTTCGTTTTGCAGGAAGGTGGCGATTCGATCATCGTCCATCTCTAAACTGAGATCGATTCGCGCGTCAGTGCCTGGAGGTATTCGCAGGAACATTGGAGGAAGAGGTCCTAACATTCGAGGTACCCATTTTCTTCTTATAGCTAAAGGAATTGATTCGTCGTCAACGTCTCTGCAACAAGGATTTGAAATTAAATATTACAGAAACATTCGATGTCTAGTGTCGATTTGGATAATTAGATATTATAATTTATATAGGTTTAGTTTATTTTAATACTATATATTTACTAGCTACTTAGTGCCGAAATCAAAAACCCAATAAAAAAAAATAAAAAAAAAAAAATTTATTAACATAAAATTGTTTACACATTTCTTATGAAGCCCTGATTCCTGTGCTAGGTACGATAACCAATATAAATCTTATTCGCAGATAAGTACACACAGCGACACATCAACCTAGACTGTTTGGACTTTGAACTATTAGAAGTTGACCGCTGCGAATGGTGCGAGAGAGTGCGTTATATTTTTTTGATTTTGTCTCATTCACGCTGAACGGGACGCAACGCTCTATCCATTACATCGACACCACACGCACCGTCCCTTTCCAACAATTATCTATTTTGTATGTAGCGTAGTTATGTGTATATAGGGTGTCTAACTTCATGTGTAGCCGTGTGTACATAATATGTGTGTTGTCTTACATTATAAAAGTGAAAGTTTGTATATACGTTTGAATGTTTGTGACTCAATTACGCGTAAACCGACGAACGATTTTGGATAACATTTTCGTACAGTTAAATCATGATCTGAATTAGAACAGTAGATACTTTTTATCATGGTGTTCGTTCCAGTGGAGTTGACCGGGGCGAAGGCGCAAGGATAAACTAGTATATCTATGAAATAAATTGAAAATTGGATATAGAAATATTATCTCTGTTCAAAATTGGTTTGTCAACATAATGTAATAGAACTATTACGTAATAACACTTTCATTCATATCCCATTCATTAGTTGATGCAATAATTATCTATTGTACCTACCCTGACATTTTGGTTTACGATGTGCTATACCATGAACTCTATTGACTCGAATATTCTTACTAGTCATGCTAACCTGTTGCCTCGATGTCAGTAAGTGTAGATCTATTGGTGTGCATGACAACATGGTTGTACGAGCGGAACATGTAATTGTATTGACGCTGACACAATAACTAGACGCTACTGTGTTTGTGTTACAACGTCGGCGGCTGACGAATGTGTTCATACATCTTTAAACATAACTACGTATGTTTAGCTAAACACTGCGTCAATCTTATACTCACACAAGGGCTGTAGTATCGTTATCATCGCCGTTGTCTGCTGCCCTGCAGCCGGAGCGACGATCTTTGCGACGGGACGGTGTACTACCTTCGACGCGCTCCATTTCGAGCCGCAATCGCTCGTTCTGGTTGTCCGTACTCATCGCTAAAAGTTGGTCGATCGTCGCATCCACCGCGCCCTGGTTAGCGCGTAGTACGGCTTCGATAACATCATCGTCCATATCCGGGAACATTGTCTTAAAATCAGTCATCGCCTGCGTGAACTCGAGCTGCATGGTGGACGCCATCGCGCCGCCGGCCCACGGCACGCGACTCGCCAGAAACGTCACGAGCGCGCGCCCCTTGCCGGCGTAACAGCTGATACGTGACGCAGAACTACCGCAGTGCTGATGAGGATCGTCGCCGTGCGGCCGACGGCCATCCTCGCCGCGCACTACACACCGCCGCGGCGTCCGCTCGCTTGCCTCAAGCTGCTAATTAGCGGTTCAGTTGTAGCTATAGTCCTGTAACTCGGCGCGGTGCACCGGCCGCTATCATGATGTGCAATTTTCACTTTCGTCGTTTTTAGATGCACATCGCGCATGCGCGAGGTGAGGTGGGGGACCAGGTTGTCGATATAAATAGAGAATGCACAAAGTGGCGCGCGTCGCGTCCCGACGGCCTGCGACGTCCGAGCGCGACCCACGTTCTCACTGAAACCAGCCCGGCGCGCCGCCCGGCACCCGGCGGCCGGCGCGCGCATGTGCAATGTATTGTTTGTAAATCATGTTTGTCCCTCAACATGACCTTTTAGTTGCGCTAGTGGTTTTGAAAGATGTTTACTTTTAGTCTTTACTAGTAGGTACATGATGAATGAAGTTCCTGAATATAAAATAAAACGAATTCAAGGAATTTGATGTCGTTAGTATTATCTCCCTATATAAACAAAGAAAAGTCTGCACAAATTTATACCTACATCTTAAACCTTTTTAAAAGTTACCTAGGTATCATAGTTTGCCTGTCTACATGCAACGAGGTAGGTTAATACTATTACGATATACTACATACTAAGTAATAAAATATTATTACTTAGTATGTAGGTATGTACTTATTTGATCTGCAACTTATCCTTACACTTGTAAATCCCTAAATATAAGACTAAGGTACATATGTCATAGCCGTATTTAGCCGGCTGTAGTTTTATGCAAAAAAGTATAATTGAAAAAATGTTATCCATTAGCCACAGTTCAAGTAAAATGCTTACTTGAACTGTGGCTTACTACAAGCAGTTCGTTTTTTCTTCAAAATTTTCTAACAGAAAATTCCTGTAACACTTGTCTATTCCTGTTATATCTCATGTTAAATAGACATGTATACCCACGCTCAGACTCAAACTATACGAAAACCTCACTCACTTCATGTTTGTATCAATCGCCTTGCAGACTTGGATCTTCACTTGAAAATTTATCGCTTTTGTTTATATGGTGAAATCAGTGCCCTGGTCGACTTGTGTTATCTATTGGGTTTTCTGTGAGAAAATTTATAGCAGCATAGAGTCAAGACTCGCTCCTTAATTAGACCTACGATCTACGCAGGACATAAAACATATCTAGTGAAATGTACCTAAGTGAGCAAATACAGGTAGTAAGTACCTATATAATATCGATAAATATAGGCGTGAGTAGAGATAGAGGCCGCATATATTTGGAATAATCCTTCTTTAAATAACCTTGTCTTGTCTTTTATTGCTTTACTCCGGTGAGTGAACAGAGATGTTCTCATTGGTAATTATTCCCACAGCGTGCAACGCACCGAGACTCGTTTTGTTAGGTTAAGTAACGCGCGATTTATACCCTAGCGCTACAGGCCGCTACCTGTCTTGTTAATCCGGGTCCTGCATGCCTACCAACCCAGGTCGGAAATATATGGCTCTTAGCCCGCAGTAGCAGCACGGAGGCTAGAGAATATGCCCAGGACACAAATAAACACAACAGTAAATAGTTAATAATCGCTTCCTTTAAATAGTGTTGTGAAGGAAAACAACGTTTGGAAACACAAGTCTGAGAGTTCTACAAAAATTTCTCTAAGATATGTGAAGTCTGCAAATCCGCACTGGGTCAGCGTGGTGGACCTGCTGCTTGGTATGGACCCAGCAGTGGAAATATGCCTGATATTGCTTGTTAGGTGTTTAAAACACAGCTGGCAAATTGGCTATGAGCCCGTACGCCCCTTGACTTTCGCCCCTTTCATAGAAAGACAGAGCCCTTCGCGGAGCTCCTATTTTTGCATGGATTTTAAGAAGAAACCTAAAAAATACCTACTAGGGGGCGAACCTTGAGCGCGAACGGGCTCGTAACTGGCAAATTATACTTTTGCGTACATCTTTGCTTTCTTTGCATACGACTTAAGTTCTTCAGTGTATGCTTGCTGCAAGTGTCTATAAAAATGGTTTAAAGAATTCTATGCTTAAAAAAGATAGTAACTTACATCAGAACAATGGATAAAAAGTAAACATCTCACGATTAAAGAAGTCGTCATGTAGGTACCTAATTGCTCAAAATAAGGCTTTGCTTGCATAATCGTTTTAAGTGGCGCCAGCCCAATGGATGAGGCATTGGACTTGTTACGAGAAAGTACGTGGGTTAGAATCTTTACCATTTACCAATTGCACTTCCGTTGTGAACACTCTTCTAACAAACCTAAATATTCTAGCTTCGCTGGAAGAGTTAACGAGAATACTAGTTATTTGTAACCTAAATTGCTAGTAAACCGTATAAAAATATTTATATACAAATATAATGAAATATATTTAGAGTAGTAGAGCCTCGCTGATTTCAGCATGAATGGGTCGGCTCGACCGGGGAAGGACTACCCTCTCCCAGAATGTATACGTGAAATAGCAGCTACTTATTACTACTACTGTTGTGTTTCCTTCGGTGACTGAGTGCCGGAGGTCCAATAACCCTCTTTCCCCTTACCACTCCCTTTTTCTCTTCTTCCTTTCCTAAAGAGGCGGCAACGCACAAGTGATGCCTCTGATGTTGCAGGCGTCCATAGGCTACGGTGACCACTTGCCATTAGGTGAGCCGAGTGCTTGTTTGCAAACTTAGTAGTATAAAAAAACAAATATTGTTTTAATTGACTTGATTCTGATGGCGGGGTAGTTTTAGTGGTCGTCTCGTCGTTGCCACAGCGCCGAATGTGATCCACAAATAGTAGTTCCGAGTCTTTGTGTCCATTATTAAAATGACCGTTAAGTCCTCAGCAACGCAGGCATTATTGCAAGTGCAGGAGATGTCTAAAAAAAGAATTACAAATTTTTATCATTTGCTTTTTAGTGTCCCTCTGCTGGGTAAAAGACTCTTCCTTGGACTTCCAAATTACTGTTGATGGATATCCCCTGCCAGTCCCTTTCAATCTTTCTGCCCCGTCGCTGGCGACTGTCTTGTGGCATCCAATTGGTGACGATTGGTGCCCACCTCTCTGGGTGCATACAGCCAACGTTTCCGGCCCAGTCCCACTTGATAAATTACTCATATAAAAAGATGAATAAGTACATTGAAATCATAAACAATAAAACAACATTTACTTTATGTATGATGATTTATTTCAAGAATATTTTACATTAAGTATAATTTAGTAATTATTAAGTTACACACGGCAATTTGTTGTTAATGCATTGCAATATTAAATTTAGCTCGATTTACACAAACATAGACAAAATAACAAATATTACTTTTATTTGACATCTACATAAAAGACAAAACCTATTAATATTTATAATATTAATATAAATATTTATAGATTGACAAAATGAGCAGACTTAGAACGATTTACGCATTTATAACATTGCTTGGTGTATTGTATATTGGTCAGATTTTTTAGTACTATGAATTGCAGGAGTAATTTGTCCAACGAAAGTTGATACCTATTTGTTAGGGAACCGAGTTACAAGTAGCTTGTGTCGCTGTAACCATGGCAACGTCCACGGCGCGGCAGATGCCGCTTCTGTGCGAATGATCACGGTACAAGGAACAAAACTCCTAACGCACAATAAGAGACAACATAGGTAGCAGACACGACTAGTATAAATTCCTAACTAATAAATAGGTTGTCTATCGGTGTAAGTCTATTTAAGCAGATCGAGTCTGCATACATATGGGCCGACACCGGTATGATGTTGAAAATGTTTTCTGAGACGTGTTTAAAAGTTTAGCAATACAGATAACCTCTGTATCACAGGTAAACCTAAGATTAATTAATTTATAAGATATAAGATTGTAGATTAATATTTAAATTATTGTAATGCTAGAAATAATTGAAAATTTGCTAAACTCTAGCACTCTAAAGGTTAATAGAGAAACACAAAATTAAGAAATATTCGTATAGTTTAACTGATAGCAGATACTGTTCAAATAGTTCAAAAATATCTTTCAAAAGTGCATTTTACAAGAAATATCAGTCTATAAGAGAATTAAAGATATAAGTAATGAAGAATTTGTGTCTGCGTCTTGTCTGCTGTGCCTTTTGTCGAAGGCGTTGTATCATATTATGAAGTCAAATACCTACCAAGTTCGGTTGTCTTATACACTTGCACTATCAACTTTCACTGAATAATTTCCATTAAGCACCAATTAATCTCAAATAAAACAATGTGTTACATACAAAAAAGCATATGAACGCAAAAACACGGACGACATTTCATTTATACAATTTAGGCCAATATGGAACTACTTACGGTGTCTTACCATGAAAAGCAATGATATCTGCGTAAGTATACCTATCACATAAACATCCATTCTATCTAGGTACTACAATTTTATTACATACTTTGTACCTAATTTATTTTTTTAAATTATCTTTAGCCTACAAGCCGATTCAGATATTTTATCGAACCGACACGATATATTATCGAGAACAATCCACTAGAGGATTCGATTGTAATTGTATAAATAGTAGGTATAATGGAATAATTCGGCTACAGATTTTTTTATAAGTATCATTCACAGGCGATACGGTTTATCTGAATTATTTGGAACAACATTGTGTATCGAATTGTACAATATTATATCGACACGATCGATAATAATTGTCGTATAGTTCTGAATCGGCTTCTCGGTGCTAAAAACGTGTTCGCCGACGATATTATAAGGCAACTTTTTATTCTTCAACTAAGTATAGGCAGTAACATTTAATAATGCTGTTATATTTAGACAATGTGAATATAATAACAATATTTTTGTTGTTATAATTATGTGGCAGGCTAGGACAATCTCAAATACTTAGTTTCAACCCTGGGTAGTTGCTAATTAAATTATTTACGTGCTCAAAAACCCTATACTCATTTACTAGTTGGATAAGTTCTGTTGAAAGATAATCTTGGTCAATCGGTATATTTATACCCACTAAGAATTTTCTGATCGCTTTCTTATTAATAACATTTATTTGACAATTAATGGTACGGTTCGCTAGCTTTATTACACAGTTATGAACACAGTGCTTATCATACATTGCTTGGTGTATTATTGTTCTCTTGCTAATTGACAAATGAGAACACACATTGTAATATAGATACGACATTTACTCCCATACATAATAGTAGAACACTTGAACAAAGATTATAAGTGCATAAGGAATGTTCAACTGATAATTCAAAGGGCCGGTTCACGATGTGTGTATATAAGGCACGGGATGCCAATACGGGAAGATTTAAAAAAATAAAAATGTCACGCCAGTGGTCAGAGATCTGTTACTATGGTACATTATTGGAGCATATCAGCTTAAAATATTAATTTCCTGACGGTGCACACTTCTAGATAAACAAATCAAATGACAATTACAAAAATAAAACAAATACAGTACACTAAGTACAGAAAGCTCTTACTCACATGGCTATATCTTCAAAGGTGCCTAGACGTGTTACGAGAATTTGATTACAAGATAGGGAATATAATCCTAATGATTTCATGAAGTACAAAAATAAAATTTATTACAATCATAACACAATGGCACTATACTCATACAAGTATGACATACATAGAGCTCTGGATCTGTGGATTGGCAAGAACCCACAAGCACTAATAAAAATACAAGAATGGAGGATATTTAGCTTTATTTAATGAAAGGAACCGTCTTGTCATAATGCAATATGTCATTAAACAAATACCTCGTTTATAGTAATGATTTATACGTATACAATAACAATATTTATTTATTCCCGAAATGATCGACTGCAATGGCCACACTTGAGGAACGAGCGGTATCGCTTGTCGTTCACAATGGCGCGAAAATTGCAATAGTAACGGTGAATTATAAATATAAAATAATACTGCGAAAATTGCACAGATCGAGATGAAATGACAGAAGAAGACTAAAAATGATTTTCTATGTTAAAAAATACACGATAGCATCGAGGATTAGAAAACTATGGCAAGTAATTGTATTGATAGATGATTTTATTTAGAACGTATTTTATTTTTTGTTTGGCGTATGGATAGCGTCTGGCCCTGTCATATCCCCCTGTTGGTAGTACACAATGCCTCGGTCATGTAGTGAAGCGGTTGTCTTGAGTGTGTGTCCAATCCTCGTTGCAGTGAGTAACAGTAGGCGTATACGGTGAGATTCAGACACGCGCCTGCGAGCCCTGCTGCGGCAGTACGACCATGGTGTTGGTCGGCTGCGGCGGCACCGTCTCGTTCTGCGCCCTCTCCTGCTGACAAATAACGAACAAATTAGTTAAATTAATATTCAATTACAAGGTATGTCAGAGCAGTCGCGGTGCGGTGCGGAGGCGTGCTACTAGCGGTTTTCAAGTTATCTTTTTTTACGAAAGTACTTAACTTTTACCACGGATTTTACTGCATACTTTTTGACTGACATTTTTAACAATGTTATGTGCTTACTACCATTGGCCTACCATCTATTTTTTCTTAGTGCTAAATTTAATAACCAAAATACTTGTTCGTTACTTCTGTCCGTAATGTTTATTAGCACACTGTTCCCTTGAAAAACCACCATTGCGGAGGTGTCTGTGTCTACACAGACAGCACCGCACCGCCACCGCGCATTTATTATGGCAGAGTGTTGGCATCCGCACCGCGAACACCATGCCTGGCACGGCTCCGCACCGCTACCGTTCCGCCACCGCAGTCTGTGTAATTCGCTTAATAATCGAAACTAAATTTAATTTAAAACATACGACGGCGGCGGGGTCTGCTTGTACCTGCTCTTAGTCGGGCAGCACGCTGTGGTACTTACTTGTGTAGGGCGCGGGGCGTCGCCGGTCGCCATAAGCGTGGCAGCGCGGTACGAGGGCGGCGGGGTCTGCTTGACTGCCTCCTCGTAGTCGGGCAGCACGCTGGAGTACTCGGGCGCTGGTACCGCGAAGGGCGCCAGTTGCGCGGGGGTGACCACGTCATCGCTCGATATCACGAACGGAGTTTGTAGTGCGTGTGCTCGCATAGTAAGATATTTGTAGCATCGCCAGACCACGCTGATGCAGTAGCCCTGAAAGCATCACCATAATGACAAAATCTCACACCAATAATGTAAATTGTAAGTAATGTATGTTGAAATTAAACTGTTATATACGGATTTTATCGCGTTGTTTATTTGACACTTTATTACAAAATTTTGAAAATTGTTACACTACTACTACTATTGAACTTTACTAATTTTTAAGCTAATTAAATTATTATTAAAACTATTTAGATTTAATTTATTTTTACACTTTCCCCGACGTTTCGGTTGCTTTTCAGCAGCCATGGTCACTAGGGGAGACTAAGATGGCAGTTGTCTCAATGTTCCAGTGTAGTTATTTCAAAGTACCCGAACATAATTTAATCATTGCTGTTTCTATTTACGCAGAAAAAGCAACCGAAACGTCGGGGAAAGTGTAAAAATAAATTAAATCTAAATAGTTTTCATAATAATTTAATTAGCTTAAAAATTAGTAAAGTTTAATAGTAGTAGTAGTGTAACAATTTTCAAAATTTTGTAATAAAGTGTCAAATAAACAACGCGGTAAAATCCGTATATAGCAGTTTAATTTCAATGAATAATACTCGCGTAAATAGAAGACAATATTAAGTAATGTATGTGTAATATTCGCTTCTGTTTACGCGAATATTATTCATTAAAATTAAACTACTATATACGGATTTTATCGCGTTGTTTATTTGACATTTTATTACATAATTTTAAAAATTGTTAGTCTCCCCGTGACCATGCCTACTGAAAAGCAACCGAAACGTCGGGGAAAGTGTAAAATTAAATTAAATCTAAATAGTTTCAATAATAATTTAATTAGCTTAAAATTAGTAAAGTTTAATAGTAGTAGTAGTATAACAATTTTCAAAATTATGTAATAAAGTGTCAAATAAACAACGCGATAAAAGCCGTATATAGCAGTTTCATTTCAATAATGTATGTGTTTTTGGAAAATCCGAATAATTTTCACGGCAAATTAAATTGGTACTTCAGAAGAGTCCATATTAATTTTACCAACCAGCCAGAATCACCAGTTTTGTCACATAACGTAACCACGTAATGTAAGCACTTGATGGGCAAGAGAAACACTTTTATAAAAGTATGTTTGATTATTTATACCTTGATTTATTTATACTTATGTCGTGCTGTAAAGAATGTACTTTGGTTTGAACTGCTAGAGAGAATTTGGTACAACTTCTCTTGGCTAAAAAGTCTAGTACATCTCTTTATTTATATTATCTTGCTTTTGAAAAGGCGTTTAACGTATAAGTCATCTTTGAGGACTAGCTATAGACAAAAGATGTTGTTAAGTGCGGTTCTTCCGAGGCTTACCTTAAGCAGTACAGCTACGAGGAAGGCGGAGAGCACGACGAAGGCGAGCGCGGGCGCCGGCAGCTGCAGCAGCTGCGCGCGCCACGGCACGCGCCGCGTCTCCGCCACCAGCCGGTGGATCGAGCGCAGGTAGCACAGGTAGCCCGTGGCCGTCAAACTGTACCACACGGACAAACATGTTTTATTTAGTAATTCATTGACGCATACCTCTCAGCGGGGACCAGCGGAGAACTATGTCGGTCTCACCCAGCAAAAGATGGCGACATTCCGGTCCTACTGACTAAACCTACGACGGTGTTCCTTGACGTTACCAGAGTCGGCGGGGCCGCGCGAATCATTTTCACATACGTATCGTGACACCAGACGGACAAACCTATGTCAATACTCTTATGTACTCTACAGCCCTAGTCCTTGATCAGGGTAGAGCATGATTGTCTTTAGCCCTTTGGTGGATGCTTTCACTTCGGTTTTATGTTGAATAAAATTTTTATTTCGCTTCTATTTTCCCTTTGCGCTGGAAATTTGCCATCCGGCGCCTAGAGCGACCGCTCCTATCGCTTTACTTAAATAGAGCGAGAGGAGCGGTTTACCAAGCGCCGACCCGGCGACCCTGGGAGCGGCGCTTGGTAAAGTTTATCGACATACTAACAAATAGTCACCTGGTTCTGGTTAGGTGAAAGTTACAAAAAAGTCCACGGTTGACATATTATTATATGTACATTAGTAGATATTACTAAAGATGTCCACAATGTAATTTAAACTCAACTTGTAGTACATAATGCTTAACATTGCTTGTGCTATAATAAGATCCACATGCGTCCGAGCAATCTCAAGTTGCGAGTGAAATATTATTTGCCGGGATTGTGAAGTTCTGATTCGATATATAGTCGCCGGAATCCCGGGGTCCTCATAATCAGGCGCAAAGTTATGCACAAGTTTATCACGGCACAAAATACGTAACATCAATAAAGATAAAACTGACAATTATATACCTAGCTACGAAATAAAAAACATAGTAACATATAAAGATATGTATGTACCTATAGGTAGTGAATATGTAATAACAAGTAAAAACGAAGATTCAATCATGCAAGAATCAATTTCATGAAGGCCATGTTTGTTATTACATAAACGCAATAAACTGATCTAGCTATAACCCTGCGCGGGAAGTGTGACCGCTGATAACATTGATTGATATTGGAATCTGGAAACCGTTATTGAACGCAGTTTACACAAACAAGGTGTAATTGTTTAAAAAAAAGAATAACTAATATTTGAAAATTGAATGATTGCATGTGCATTCGATCAATTTAATATTACTGATTATAATTCGAATCTTAATCGAATATTGGAAACACGACTTGAACTCCACGATTTTTAGTAATATATGGATTGCTCGACGATGTTTTTTATATGGACCTTGTAGTACTCGTAGTGATGACCTCTAACTTTAATTTTTCATCAGCTCGTATTCGTAATACGACGATAAAATCAATAATAAAGTTTTAGCATTCAAATAGGTCTCGAATATTTTGAACTGCATAAAGACTCAAATAGTTCGATATATGTATGTATTTCTCGCTAATCGCTCGTCCCTAGTTTACATATTATGTAATCCCCACTAATATTATAAATGCGAAAGTAACTCTGTCTGTCTGTTACGCTTTCACGCCTAAACCACTTAACCGATTTTGATGAAATTTGGTACAGAGACAGACTACACCTTGGGAAAGGACATAGGCTACCTTTTGTTGTAAAAAAGGGCATGAAGGGGTTGAAATAAGGGATGAAAGTTTGTATGCGAATTCGTCGTAATCGCACCTAAACCACTGTACCGATTTTGATGAAATTTGGTACAAAGATAGACTAGACCTTGGGAAAGTACATAGGTTACCTTTTGTTGTAATAAAAGGCATGAAGGGGTTGAAATAAGGGATGAAATTTTGCATGGCAATTCGTCATTATCGCGCCAAAAGCACAACCGATTTTGATGAATTTTAATACAAAGATAGACTAGACCTTGGGAAAGGAGATAAGATATCTTTTGGTGTAAAAAGGTTATGAAAGTTTGTATACGAATTCGTCATTATCGCGCCTAAACCACAACCGATTTTGATGAAATTTGTTACAGAGAGAGTCTAGACCTTGGGATAGGATATAGGTTACCTTTTATTGTAAAAAAGGGCATAAAGGGGTTGAAATAATGGATGAAAGTTTGTATGCGAATTCGTCGTTATCGAAGATAAAACCATAAGACTTTGTACTTAGGCACTCGAACCAGTGATTTTGAAATTTCGACCTACATGAGAATGAAATAGGAGACGAAAGTTCGTGTGGAAGCCCAAACAAATCTGTCTATTTTTATAATAGGTACGTATATTTACCGGCAACACTGTATAATTAGTAAAAGTGCCGTCTTAATATATACACATCGCGTGAGCGCGGGACACGCCAAGCGTCATCACAATGAACAATGCGCCGGCGGCGGCGCAGCGCGGCGTAGTGAGGGAATTTGTAACATTAGCAAAAGCGGTAAGCACGAAAAAATGTTACAGCAGTGTAAGCTGTTGGTTTGGGATGAATGTACGATGTCCCACAAAAGAACGATCTAAGCTCTATATCACACCATGAAAGATATAGTTGTTTTATAAATTACGGCTATATTAGTTATACCCTCAGGTTTTTTTAATAATATTCAGAATTTGTTTATAATAAGTTTAACAAAATAGAGTTATGAAGAAATCTTTTTATTTTATTTTCTAATAGTGTACCACCATATATAAACAACAACTAAACTACTCAACAATTCCTGTATCGATTTCTGTTAGATGTCGTCAACTACTAGCTTATATCATTTTAGTTTAGACATGGGTATGCATTTTTGCAGCTCACTGGACATAATATGTATATTATAGAAAGGTTAGAGGGAACAACGATACTGGATTTGAAGCTAGCTCAACATAAGCAGTCAGTGTCGTCATTTGTTAAAAGCGACTTCAAAGTTTTATTAACACACTTCCGTAGTATAGATATAAAAACCCAGTTTTATTGCAAAATATATAAAAATTGCATCCAATAATGTCGTTATATTTATACATTGAAATAGACTAGGTCATAATTCTAGTGCGTACATCAATAAGTAGTATTTGAAACACCGGGAAAAGTTGGAAAACATTAAACACAATTCTGAAACCCATATCCAGATACTTAAATAACAATGTACAACATTCGCGTAAACTTAAGAGAGTATTACAAAGGTTTTTACTTACACTGTGATAGCAAAGTCAAAGATCTGTAGACAGAAGAACGGTAACAGATGCGCCGGTTTCCCGAGCGCGGCGCCGTAGATCAGCATGAATGTGATGGCCAGGGTACACACTGTAACCAGTGCACCCACATCCACATCATCTAGATGACACGCACACAGTCAAACATATATTAATTTTATACTTAGCACATATAATTTTAAGTCTAAGAAAACAAAATTCGCTCGTATATATAATATCGACCTTGAGGATGAAATTAAGTATGAGCCAAAATACTACTTTTCAGAAGTGCCAATAAACAAAAACCTCAGTTTAACTTTTCTCTTAACTTTTTTTGTTATGACTGCTATAATAAAACAACTAGTTAAACATAGATTTTTAACTCTTTATGTATTATAATTATAATATTATATTTTTTACAGCATTTGTGGTGAGTTGAAGTATCATTTACAACATTATTTGTAAAATAATGTAATCTCTAATAACAGTTAGATTACATTATTAAACATTGTGATCACAGTACTTAAAAATGCGACCAAGGGTGTCAAATTTAATAGCACTGGCTTCAAATTTAATCGCAACTACGAATCAAAGTAATAAACATTGTTAACAAAGTAAAATAAATTAAGTTTTGACGAGTTATGCTTTACAAAATTATTGTCAGTTAACTTTGATACTCCATGTTGGAAAAAAAATGTACCAAACTACCCTTGGCAAGTTATTTCAAAAGAGGGGCTCGTGAAGACCCGGATTTTCTAAATAAAATTTTATGGACTGACGAATCGACGTTCAATAGAGATGGTTATTTAAACTTACACAACATACATGGTTGGTACATGGAAAACCCGCATGATGCGTGAGGACCGATCCCAGTACCAATTTAAAGTCAACATGTGGACAGGAATTTTAAATGGTCAAATAATAGGACCATTTGAGCTGACTGAAAATTTTAATGGCGTCACCTACTTGCATTTTCTCCAAAATGATTTGCCGACATTGTTAGAAGATGTACCACTCAACATCTACAGATAAATGTGGTATGGTATGGTATGCCCAGCTCATTTTGTCCGGCCTGTACGAGAATATTTAAACGAAGAATATCCCGACAGATGGATTGGACGCCTTGGATCAATCAACAACGACTTTAGTTTAGTGAAAATGACAGCAGAATTGGCACCAATATCAGCTTAAGAAAATTGGTAAACAGTTTCCAGTTAGTAATTTTAATTTTCTAAAATATCAATTCATAATTTAAAGTGACCTACAATATAGTAAATTTTTGTCAACCTTATTCGAATGCAATCAAGTACTTCTGTAGGAATTTCAAACTTATTCGAATTGAATTGAGTAGGTACTTCTAGCTTATATTTATAAATAATGCTGAAGGATGACGTCATATATTTAGTTGGGAGCCGCCTTGGCTTGTATTCGCCGCATTTTAGCTGAACAATATTGAAAAGATTAAGATGATAATGTAACGCATTATACTAAAATATTGTACGCTTTCAATTGCATTAGACTAAACTCTAAATCAAACATTGCATCAACGTCTACAAAGTCCATCGCTTCTTGATTGTTTATTCCACATTTTGCCAAATTGATTCTGTATTTGTTTCGTAATCGATCAAGTGATCTCCATATTTAGATGAAGTGAAAATTATGCAAATCCCGATGCCTATATAAATGACAACCAGAATCAGTATAAGGATAAAATTTCCTCTTCTTCTATAACAAGAGGATAAGCAGATCGGCTTCGTGTCGTCAAATTATTTGCCGATTAATTAATCGTAGTTGCATAAACCATAACATACCTACACATTTACTTATTGACATAAAAATATTACAATATGTTTAGAATACTCTGATTTCTGCGCTAGTTAGAGCTGTGTTGCAGTTACACCTAGAATACCATAAACGACGCTTAATAATAGGTATATAATCTATATTATATGGTATTCTATAAAGCAAAGGTTACTTTATTTCATATCTATATGAAATAAAGTAACCTTTGCTTTATTTTTAATAAACATGCAACTACCCACATGTTTATATGGGCAGAATATCTCGCAGTATCGATAACACTATATTTGCAGTATTTATGGGCCACACAAAGTTTGCTTCCACTTGGGGATCGAACTGCGTAGTCTAGTGTAGAGATGTCAAGGTTAGGACGACCCTCTTCAAATTGTTCTACTAAAGCTCTTGCCTTATATGCAAGCGCGTAGTGATATTTTTCTGCAGATACGAGTAGAAGAAAGAAAAATGTGATATAGCAGCAGTAATACATCACTTGTTTCATTAAATGACTCATTTTATTTGTTACGCCTTTAATGTTTTTATTATGATGAATCACGTCTTTGCGCCGTTATGATACATAACTATAGCGCGCATACTCAAGTAAGAACCGTATGGAGCTAACTAAGCGCAGGTGTGAACATAGCTAAACTCTAGTATATCTAACTATAGACACTAAAGCTATTTATTTGTGTCTAAGAGACGAGGGTCCAAACATGTAACAAACAATTTTAGAAGCTGAATAAAGAGAAAATACTTTTGTTTTTGGTACACAATAGTAAAAGCTGCCCTGTAGTCCGTGAGATGATGGCGCGCTCTATGTTATGTACCTATACATCTTAGGATATTATCATAACTGAAAGGCTTACCGCTTCATTAATTATTAAAATTAAGGGTTGTTTAAAAGATTCTATAAACAAGTTTAATTTTGAACATTACATAAATATTTGAAGATATCTTCTTAGGTTGAACAACAATCGTGAATTTGCCATAAGCATGAGTCTGAAATGTCGATGGAAAGTCCGTGTAATAAAATGTTGACTGAGGCTGTTTGAATAGATATGAGAACAATGATATTTAAGCATATAATATAAAATCTTCTCGTGAAACGATCACAACCCTTGTTACATTAGTGATTACGAGGTGACCACATAACTACTACTGCGTAATACAATCGACGTACATTCCGATGCGAAACTACGGATCATACAATGCTGAACAGAAATCGATGCCTAAGCGTTAGTGGTAATCATGAGATTATAAATACCAATACTACCATCCATGCAGACATTGTTAAAAGACGAAAAACCTAAAAAAGCATTTCGTTACGGAACATTGTATGTCAATTAGTATTTGGCAAACGCACTGTTAAATGTGTCAAACAACTTACGATATATGAGGCTGTGATCTCGTCCGACATGTTGGGGTGCGTACGAGCTTGGCGAGGCTTCAATTTTGGACAGAGCAGTGGGAATGGTCTCGTGACCAGCGTTGCTCCATTCTGCCACGGGGGCGGCGTCTCGTTCAAGCTCGTCCAACAGTCGCGGGTCGCGCACTATAGCCGCTAGGAAGCCTAACGCTATGAGATGTAGCATCTGAGACAAATAATATCAATGTATAAACACTATAAACTACAAAGATATATTTTACTATTACGATTAAGAAAGTTTGACAATTTGAATAGGTAAGGCACATCGCGTTCCTCAATTACCTGCCAGCTAAATCTAGGGCAGCGTGGTTGGAGAATAATATCCAGACTACACAACTTTTTATTGTCCCTTTTTTTTTGTTTCCAAATTTATATAGCAAGCGTTCTGCTGTCACTATGAGACTATAATCTTTACGTCTTGCGCAGGCAAGACATCAACTTTTTTTTGACGAGTAAAGCACGCGTGCTATATCTGGTGTCGAAATTCTCCACAGGGTATGGTACCATCATCGGCGTACACCAGATATCCACCTTGGTTGTTTACAAACGAAGTTATCAACGACAACTTCTTATAACAACGAATATACCTATTGCACAATACGATATACATTTCTTAGGAAACCTATTGCAATATACTTAATATTTTATAAATAAACGGCAGTTTTTTTTTTATTAGATGTGTTCTTAATCCGCTTGTAACTACTACTTTTTATTGCTTTTTGCTAAATAATGAATAAATTATTACAGTTATGTATAAATATCAATTGTGTCAATGTAATTACTCCGAATGATGGATAATATGTGTTATTTATTAGATAATTAAAATAATATCATAAATTATAAAAGTAATTATCATATTTTAACCTTGCTTCTATTGAGCTAAAAACGGTATGAGAAAACGCTATTTCTGAAAAACTATTGAATAACCTAACAAGTTTTCTTATAACAAACCGGTTAAAATAAATATACTGAATGTAAAATAATGTGTTGTCTGCATTCTGTCGCTCGGTATTTTAGAATATCAAAGTGTTATGTATAATGAAAGTGGTTTTACTTACGAGGTGCCATGTCCCCAATAGGATGGTGCCAGTGCGCACATGAAGGCAGAAGCAACAGCGCCACTCGCTGTTGCGCTCACTCCCCAATTTGGGACGCAAACTTAACATCGTTACCTGTTGAAGAAATAATTAATTTTAACTAATTAAAACGAGCAAAGCTATTACCCTAGGTGTTGATTCGCCAAGCTGAAGTGAGACTGGGCCAGACACGTCTGACGCAAACACCCAGATAGGTAGGCACAAAATATCGGCGACTGGGCAGACCTAAACGGAGTTGGTGGGATGACTTGGACGTTTTCGAAAGGGTCTGCCAAGGGATAACTTCCAACAAAGTGATATGGTAGTCGAAGGGAAAAGTTTTTGCTCAGCAGTAGGGCGTAACAAAAGCTGATGAAAAAAAAACTATTATTAGACTTAAGTTAAGTAAGGATACAGAAATGATATATCTGAAAAAAAAAAAATGATACAAGACTTTTGAGTCGTACTGAGGCGATAAGAAAATTTTTCTGTAAAGAATGCTTACTCCTATTATAATGTTAATGTTTTTAGAGAATCTGACAAGTCTGTAAGTTTGTCTAGGCTAAACTAGAATATACCAGCAAATGACAACCGTGTACTAGTCTCGATTAATAGTTGACTTTATTAATATATAAGTTTTATATGGCGGCTTTTGTTTTTTTTTTTACCTTCGATAATGCTTTGACGCATATCTCTCCGCGGAGCGACGGAGATATTATGTCGGGCTCACCGGGTAAAAGATACCCCGGTAATACCGACTAAACCTACCACGGTGTTCCTCGACATAACCATAGACGGCGAGGCCGCGCGAATCGCTTTCACATGCAATCGCGACCCTGCCGTGGTTTCAGCCCGCCGTGTAAAACGGCAGACACAAAAAATATTTCCTCCACCGTCCCCCTGGGGGGGACAAAGACACGACACAGAGGTGCACGTGGGAACACGCACGTCGCGTCTCGGACCTGGTGCTGAGCGGGTAGCGAGCAGGCCCGCGCAGCCCACCACCCCCAGGTCAAACCTCAGGATGGCTGGAGGTCATCTCGCGCCCTCCGGCGCCCGGTTCTGCGGTTGGGGAGAGGGTTTAAGCGCTACCTTTCCCGCTCCGCCGCCTCCTTGATGGAAATCACTTCCTCACAGAAGGAGGCGACGGCGTTCCACGATCTTTCACTCCGGACCACGGCCGGGAGTGAGAGGGCAACCAGTCCGACTGCCGCGATCAACTCACGGCGCTGCGATGCCCAGGCGGAGCAATCCGCCAAAATGTGCAGCGCCGTGTCCACAACAACATAGCGATAGTCGCCGCAGTGATGACATCCGGGCGTCGCCTGCCGACCAATACGACACAGGAACTGGCCAAAACAACCGTGGCCAGTCATTACCTGTGTCAGCCGGAAGGTGAGGGCGCCATGCCGCCTCTCCAGCCACTCCTCAAAACTTACATCATATACACTCATGGACTTACCGCCACGATCGTGGCGTGCCCGATGCCGGCTATGCCAACATCGTTATATGAAAATAAATAAATTGGTTAATATATGGAATAATTGGATTGGTTGGTTCGTGACATGGCGCGCCAATTGCTGCTCGTTAAATCAAGGCACGGCATCTGGGATGCTCAGGATTAATACCAGGCACGGACAGCATTATGAAGTTTTCCAATAGCTAGTTTTAAGAGAAGACCACACAGGGAGTTAAACTACTAACGTAACTATAATTCAATATAAGTAATATAATTCAATTCAACGTGGGATTTAAATATCGCCAAGAATACTATTATTATTTTTATACACCAGTCTTCAGCGTGACGCTTTGTTACATTTAATAAATAATGACTAATAAATTGGCAAATAATTATTATTTTGATCATGTTTTAATAACATTATAATAATGTATTAGCGTTTACCTTCGGTGTCAAACGCGAACATTACTTTTTCTGAATGTAAGGTACCTACCTACTCTTTATGTCCTCTCTATCTTAATACATAGGTATTATTTTGCGGATCTTTCTCGATCTGATACGAATATTAATAGAAAAATTTGCTTGCCGTTATTTTCACCGCAAATAAGTGTTCGTCAGTTATTTAGAAGTATTTATAAATAGTAGGTACACGTTATACATTGGCACAACTAATTATGCCTAGTTCCAGATAATGTAAGCCACTTCATTGGAAATTAACTATCTATGAACGTTGAGGAAAGGATCATAACTAATAAATCATTTCTGATTCATCAATCCGTTATTCTATACTTGCCAATCATATAATCGAATGGTATAAAGAAAAGTTTCATAAGACTGTATGACTGTATGTTTATTATGACATCAATAGGTAAGTATTTGTCGGACGCCGATGAAGTTCCTATATTGCTTAGAGGAAATCTTTTTAAAATACATAATCTCTTACAAGATTGCCTTATTGATCCATAACGTAAGTTTGAGTGAACGCTTATTGTCGCTAGCGTGGTCATGGTTTAATAACAGGGTCAGGCAATGCGTCATAAGATTTAAGACTCATTACAATACTTCTAAATTGTTGAATGAGAGCTTTTGTCGACGTTTGTTAATGTCACAATATAATATTACAATTTGTTAATTTCAGAATTGTCAAAAGAAGGAAATCTTACTCATAATAATAATAATAATAATAATATTCTATCACATACACATAACACCATCTAGCCCAAACTAAGCAGAGCTTAACACTATGGGTACTAGACAATGGATAAACATACATATACCCTTTTTTTTTGTATACTCCCAGACCAAGTCAAACATCCATGTTCATGCACACAAATGTTTGACTTGTGCGGGAATCGATCCCGCGACCTCAGGCGTGGCAGTCGGTTCCACTAACCAGTAGTGTTCAGAGCCGACATTAATGAATATAGAGATTTTGACGACTAATTGATACTATGATTTGGTGCCAGCGTCACCCAAATTAGACTTTATATCTAATAGATATTAAGGTAAATACCGACCTATTATTATATTTTAAGTTATATTGCTCAAGCTACATATTTATATTCATTACATCGGCTGTCAGTGAACATACCTATTAACGTGATACATGTAGCAATGATGTGTACACAGGTGATATTAGTGCTGATTATACCATTATATTATTTGTCATATAACTTCAAGTTACTAACAAATTACGTTGTATATTTTGCTCTCCTGCTTTTGTTCTATATCCTGATGTTTCAGTCACAATTACCTACTTACAAATTTTCTGTGAATATTATTTGTGAGTATAAATAAACAGTAAATATATATTTATATAGATATTGTGAATATTATTAAAAATCTTATGATAAAACGTATCCTGTATAATATTCACACAGAAGACCTTGAAGGAGTTGTGTGTGGTATAAGAAACAGTTTTGGTCCTAATGGTATTTTGGCCAAAAAATAACTCTATATTCTCTTATGAATTTAGATCTAGCATTTTATGTACTAAGTATAATATTTGCAATAAAATATCTTGCAGCCAATTGACGTCAGTTAGGGCCATGCTAACATCATTTCGGACACCGAAACAATACTAAAATTTTGTAAAATAAAAACCGAAGACTATCTGTGCATTGTAGATAGTTTCGAAAAGTAATTGCGATGTAATTTTAGAAGCTCTGGAGTCAAAATCACATATATTTTTAATTTTTGTCCATAATTACTGAAATGACTTTAGTGGCCTTTGGTAGCTCTTGGAATTACATTTAAAAACAGAGCCATGTTTATTCGAATTTCGTTCATTTCCACCGGCGATAATGTACATGTTTTACGTAGATGACATCGTAGATGAAAGCATTGGCGTTACAGAAGGTGGGCCACCGTGTCCACTCTATAATTGCCTGATACCCAACCAAGGATGTTAGTTTTCAACTTAAATCGTGTTAAATTTAGAGTCGTGCCTACATACATGTAGGCGCCCATTTTAGGCGCCGGGAAATAACACCGTGCCAATGATTCACCCATATAGTCTACTCGAACGAAAACATAAATATAGCCAAACAGCTTGTTGTTTTATCTAATAAGTTTTAACAGGCAAGTATAACGATGATTGACAATATGTAATAACATCAATTAATATGACCACCAAGAATATATACCTACATATAATTATAAATAGATATTAATTGAAAGATAAATATGCAAACTGTCCAACAATGATATCAAGAATAGAGCGAAATGAAGGGTTAAAATAAAGTAGGCTGACCCACTACTATGTAAGATACCTAGCGAAGAAGAGAGAGGGAGTGACTGCAATATTTTTAAATATCTATGTAGGGAAAATAATTAATCATATGTGGAATGAAAGGAGGAGAAACATGCTCACTAGGGGAAACGTAGTAACTGTGCACAGCAGTGAGAATAATTTTACTCTGGTTTCTTGTGAAACAATGGGCTGTTACAATATATTTGGCAATGGTGGGCCACCAATGCGTTTGAGTACCTGAGAAAAAATATTATTATATTAAGTACTTATTGTTTATCCACACTTTTTCATTTTGTTATTTATTATTGCTAATATGTAACTCTGTATGTTTGTTAGATTTTCATCTTTTGCAGTTTGTTCAAAAAGTTTTAACTAAAACTAAACCTAGCTATGAGGAACAATTAATTTAATGTAGAAACTTTCAGTTAGTGGTATTTATAAAGTAAATGGTCTGTCTCTTTATTTAGTTTAAGTTTGTCCAAATAGTTTTGATCCCAACTGGTAAACTAAGTCATAGGTTGAGTACAATGGGAACAGAAGCCAATCTCAATCTATGATGTCTATGGTCTCTTACAGAAATAGTTTGTGTAAGATTATTTTCAACTGTATGCTATATTATAATATCAACCATTATAATTTTTCATATATAATGCAATTTATAAACTTATTAATGTTAATTAGACTTTAATAGTACTTATACAAATTTACATTAGTAAACAGCTCTGCACACTAGTTTGACATCAGAACTCTTTTGTTGAAATGCATAAATATTGAAATTAACATATATTACATGAAGTCTCATATAAGGCATATTACTTTTAATTAATCTCTACCATTGTAGTTGCAAGTTTACATATAGTATTTTTTCATTTTAACCTATTGAGTCACAGGGGCATAGTGGCAGCTGTACCATAGCATAGCTGTCTAGCATTCTAACAACTCATAGATTAAATAAGTCAAAGTCATGTATTAAGTATGAATGAGTTCATGCCAATAGTCTCATAGCAGTTCTAACTGTCCACACCAGAGGTTTTTTTTAATTTGTCTACTCTAAAACAAAGTAACATTCATTAAAAAACACAAAACATCAGTTGAACAAGTAAAACTAATGTTCATGGTCATATCAAATTGCTAGCACTTATACCATTATTTTGTTAAAATTACATAATAACATGCCATGTTTTAAATTATATTTTATATTCTGTTTATCATAGAGCCTAGGGTATTCTTTTAAAGCTTTATCAAACTTCTAGATTGGCTGAGAAAACTTAATTCAAACTAAAATTGCAAACAGATGGCGTAAGTTGTTTAGATTGTAGTATTTTTAAAAGTACTTGATGCATTGTAAACAAGGGATTTACTTTTCTCTTTAGATTATATCAAAACCATTTAGGTGCTATACTTTACTCCTAATTAAACATTTTCTGGAAATAAAAACTGGAATAAATACATCAACCATTTTTACCCATCAATTTATGGTTGATGTAGAGACAATGTGATTAGTACAACCAAGTTATTACTGACATACACTTCTCTAATAACTGGGTTAAGTATCTACTTCTCCACTACTGGCTTAAATGTACGCATATAAACCTGGCAACCAAAGCTAAAACAGGAGTTTATTTACTTTTAAGTTAGAACTATATTATACTCTGAATATCTTACTGTGATTTACTAAAAGAATCAATTTTGTTTTGCTTATAGTTATTATTATTCAAAATAAACATTAAATTAGAATACAGCATATTCTACTGAGAAAGCTGTAATATGTAGATCTATTCTTGGGATTGCAACATGTAAAATGTTAAGATCAACTATCATACATAATAATTTATGTGTGCTGTGTATGTATTTGCTGTGATATTTTGCATGAAAATACTAATATTCAAGATAATCGCTGTTTCTATCATGGCAAAGAACTGATAAATCTAAATCAATTTATTATATTTACGGGTTCTGTTCTAAATCATTCAAATAATGTATGAGCCACTGAATAATTTACAGCATAAACCCGACAGAATAATTTCCAAACTTTAAGCGTCAAAAATTGTACTTTTGTATTACGTTGTCCAAATATGTTACGTATCTTATCGCTGGATAAAACAGGAAAATAAGATTTAGTCATGGTTGATGAAGGTAATTAATTCTACATCACGGTAAACATATTGCAGCGAACGCAAAATAACACAACATAGCGCATATGTTTACGTACGTACGTAATAATTTATAGCTAGCGTAATTAAATTAGGCTTATACAACGTAGCCTTTCAAAAATATTATTCTACTTACCTGTACTTATCTTGACGCAATATTTTTCATATGATTTTCAAGATTTATTCCGAAAAAAATGCTTATCACAGAATTCAATAAATTATTTTTCTTGACAATGTAGTTGAACGTAGTTTTTTAATCAAACAGACAAATACTAGTGATGTACAATATTGCTTAGCCAAGTAAAGATTTTCATGCAATATAACTATAGTATTACGGTTACCTACGGTTGACTTTAGCCCAAAGAATAAAAGAAAAGAAATCAATTACAATTTTTGACCTGACCACTTTTGGAACATCAAACACTTGGTTGCGATGAGAGTAATTTACACAAAATTTGCGACTAATACCATAATTTATGACAATTATGACCGAGTCGGCCGATGAAAATCAAATTATAACCTAAACTTTGGTTGGTCACTAAATACAGATTTGTAATTAACTAATTATCCAAGATTATAAAGAACAATATCTGTATTATTAAACTTATTAGACGTTGTTAGATTCATTTACTTTATGTAAGACTAGCTTTTGCACTCGACTTCACTTGCGTAAAAGGACTTGTAATTAAAAATAAAATATAGTCTATGTTATTCGGTGATAATATAGCTTTATAAGGGTGAAAGAATTTTAAAAAAATGTGTCAGTTTGAGTAACATATTTACAAACGAACTAACTAAAATCAAATATTTCCTCTTTATAATATTATTATCCATATTTATGTAAAAACATTACGGGACAAGCTAAAGAAAGCGTACCTAGCTGTTGTTACTTATCTTAGTTTTATATTTGATAGCAATGCGTTTCTGCATGCCTAAAAAGCCCTTAATTTAGTCAACTGTTTGGATCCAAGGGCTACTATATAAAGTAATCAAGATGGCGACTAGGAAAATATAACTTTATTTGATTTGATTTTGATGAAACAATGAATACTTTATAAGTAAAATTTTAATGATCTATACTAATGTATAGTGTAACATGTGGCAGGAAATCATTTACCTGAAATTACTTTTAAATTCGTCATCAGAGTAACGATTAATTACATTATCTAAATCGTAAATACGTGGTCTAAGTTTACGTTTTTCACGATCATGATTTTGTAGAATGGTATCCGCTGTTCATGTGAACTGGATGAACTAGTACTTTTAAAAGCAATATTTCGTCGCACTACCAAATATCCTACTGTCACCGTAAAATATATTTTGATTATATTTGAATGTAAATTAATTAATAATTCAATACTCCACAAAATTATGAAATACTAGATTTTGCTCGTGGCTTCGCTAGGGTTTATGTAGATTTATGTTAAAATAGATTTTTAGTAGCCTATATGTTATTTCAATGAATAAGCAACAATACTGTAAAGTTACATACAAACCCGTTCAGTCATTTTGTCGTGAAAGAGTAACAAACATCCATCCATCGGTCCATCCTCACAAACTTTCACATTTATAATATTAGTAGGATATTATACATATTGTTTTAATTATTATAAATCCAGTTAACCAATAACTATAAGTGTTTATTGGTCAGACTTACCAATTGTGACCTCTATAAAGCTTCGCTTTTTTTTCTAATTCACTATTTGTATTATTGTACATCAACGCTCAAAACACTCCAATATCCGTTCCACTTGAGTTTACAATTGTAACGCTCGGAAACAAGTGGAACGGGCAAAACCGTTGGTCGTGAGTGTGTCGTGAGCGCTTAGTGGAACGCACCCTATGTCAATCGAATTTGACAGTTATTGAGAGTTCATCAAGTCAGAAGTGTCAAATTGCTCTCGTACGTTTGTACGTGTGAGGTAAATTAATTTTATTTTCGAGTCACCTTGCTGTAATATTTTGTGTTATCAAATTGTTTTAAAATTACAGTTATAATGGAAAAAATTCCTGACCAAATTGGTTACTTGGTTCTAACAGAGGACGGAGCTGTCCTTGAATCTGGTGGTGAGCTAGAAAACGACGAACGTGTCGCAACAATTATAACCGATCTGATTACTTTATCGAACAAGTGAGTCCATTTTTAATTATTGAGATTTATCCCCTTTGAGTCATATATGCGCGACTGACGTCATATGAGTTTTACCATGTCGCAATTAAACATCTGTTGTAATAAACCTTTTGTTTTTTTTTAGGGTTGATCCTTTAGCTTTTGATGAAAATGAACAATTCAAGAAAATATCAGTAACATACGATGACCATTGGTTTGTTATATGCCTCTCCAATAAGAAGATATATGTTGTGAAACGTATGATACAACCCAGTTATTCAAGTGAAGACAACACTGTTAATGTGTGAAACAGCAAAGTAATACATCATGGGACGCAATTTGTTAATGAGTAGTCTGGAGAATGCATCATTTAACATTGTATTTCAAATTCTATTTAGATGTGTTACATTTGTGATAAATGCGTGGGTTATTAGGAATGTTGGACATGAAGTTCTCGGTATTATGAATGTAAGACTGTTGCTATTAGAGAGTACAATATTATTCCTCAGTCGAGAACCGTTCAACAGAGCATGCTTAGGCCAAAAAGATGAAAATACTTGGAGGCAATTGATTAACCAAATCTGGCTGTCAGTACCTGTTAGTTGTGTCTTATCAATAGTTTTTGTTTACATTTGGTTAAATTTACTGCCGTTAGGAAGTCCAGAATATGCGTTTCAGTATGCATTTGGTTGCTGGAGTGTTGCCATATCATGTGTGTTAGAATTATGTTCAGCTAACATGTGCCTAGTGGCCCAACTATTTTGCTTTGTCAAACTTAAAGTGGCACTTGACACTCTACATATCTTTATAAGAACTATATTATTCTTATCTATTGTAATTTATGATAGATCTCTAGCACTCATTGCATTTTCAGTGGCACAGGTAGGCAGTATAGGAACTATAGCTATTAGCTATTATATATTTTTCTACTGGTATATTAAAAATAAACCTCTCTATGCTAAAGGAGCACTTAAGAGTAGAATAGTTCCAGAATCTATACTAAACAAACTATATGATAATATGGATGATTTTCACTTTGTATCACTCAAGGATTTCATGCCACAATATTTAGGATCCATGAGCTCTACATTTAACAAGAAATTAAGTACCCTCACAGTTAGCTTTGCAAAGCAGGGTGTGGTCAAACAACTCCTTACTGAAGGAGAGAAATATGTTATGTCTGTGAGTCCTGTTATGACATTTACTGAACAAGCCACTTATGATGTTGTCAATAACCTTGGTAGTTTGGCCGCCAGGTTTATTTTCAGACCTATTGAAGACAGCAGTTATTTTTACTTCACACAAATGGTTAGCAGAGAGTTACCTCTTTGTAAACAAGACCAAAATAAGATCCAAGAATCATGTACAGTGCTGTCGCAAGTTTGTAAAACGGTCACTTCAATTGGATTGATAGTGTTAGTATTTGGACAAAGTTATGCGAGAACATTATTGTTGTTGTATGGAGGGGAGTCATTTGTTGCTAGTGGGCTGCCAGTGCAGTTATTAAGAAGCCATTGCCTAGCCATAGTTTTGTTAGCAATCAATGGTGTTACTGAATGTTACGCATTTGCAACAATGACTAGCGCTCAGTTGAACAGTTACAATTATTTAATGGTAGTATTTTCCATAAGCTTTCTATTATTATCATATATTTTAACATATGTATTTGGGCCAGTAGGCTTTATTATATCCAATTGTGTTAATATGTTTTCAAGGATATTACATAGCATTCATTTTATAAGTAATAAATACAAAGGAACTGATTACAAACCCTTGGACGGATTGTATGTTGGTAAAATATTTTTGTTGACATTATTTGTTGCTGGATGTCTTTGTAAATTGTCAGAAAATAAATTGTCTCGTGATTCAGTGCTGCTCCACATCACTGTAGGAGCATTGTTGTTATTCTGTGTCCTGCTCGCATGGGGATACGAGAATAGGGACCTTGTAATTAAAATGTATAGAAGAGTGTGGAATAAAGATGACAAGGTGTCCCTCGATTAGCATTCAATTATTGTTAAGCTTATGTAAGCATTCATTACCAATGTTAAAAATAAAAAGTATTTAGATAAATAATTATAGACATGTTATATGACATAATATTTGTTTTTATTTTTATCATAATTGTAACAAGATTATATTATATGTATATTGATATTCAGTCAATATACAACATGTAATGGATAGTTGTGGTGTGTATATACAATAATAGTGTCTAATATTAATAAAGAAATTATCGAAAATCCAATTGTAATAATTTGTTTTTATTATCGGCAGATACTTTTGTTTTTTTTAATTTTTGGCATGGCTGGCTTAATATAAGAGCGTAAATCTCGGGATATATTCGGCTTAATGTATTGCGTGTATGTGGGCGTACGCCCGTTGTATTGAGCCGACTGTCAATCCGTTATTATTGAATTTGTGTCTTAGGATCGCTATATACGTTTCAGGTTGGCATAGCGGCAGAATCAAAATTGTGTACTTACATGAACGATCGCCAAATATATATATCATAGAGAATGCGTATGCGTATTCGGATTAGCAGCTGAATACTGCCCTTTGAACAAGCACGAAGATGCTAAATCGCTCGAAGACGGCATCGCAATCCTACATAAAATTAATTTTCTCAATCCCTGTACATAATTTTGTAAGGTCACACCTATCTATTACATGTTGTTTCTCTATTAGAACTTGGACTAAGACACGCTGAAATGTGCTTTCAAACACGCTATATTTTTAATGTTAAATATGGCTATGATGGCTTAGTCATCACATTCGAGAATATTTTCAAGATAATATTGTATCAGTAATTTTTACTGACTAAAGCTTACGCCCATGTTCTAAATTGGCAACACTGCTTGCTGACGTAACTTTTCGTATTGCTGAGAGATTCCATACAGTACAAATTTACACAATGAAACACTAGTATTTGAGATGTAACAGCATTCGTCATTAAATGGACTACTTGGTCAAATTAGCGTTGCGGATTCGAATACAATTGTGTGTATTTCGCGTGGTCGATGGCGTAGCTCGCGCACTTGTAGCGTTGTTAATGTATTCAAATATCATTTGAGTAGTCAAGCTTTTGCGGTATTAGTCGTAAGTTAGCGATCAGCCGTCCGTCGACCCTGCTGGTGCTAAAGTCTTTGAAGGAGAGTTATGTTTAGCAGTGGTCAGTAGATATTTAATACCTGATAGGTGGATGAGTTGCCATATAGATTGCAGTAAAAATATGGCCTGTTTAAATGCACCATTATATAAAGATTTATATTATTGACAACAATAAATATTACTACATTGGATAGAAAAATATACCCTTCATTTGGGCTTCACATATTCGTTTTACTTCATCTGTAATAAAAAAGAAATCATATTAGTATCTACTACACGTAGATTTAACTCAATCGACAGTCTTTATAGTTTTATGCGTACCTGCGATTTCTTTGAGATTCGCACTCTTTTCTTGGATAATTACATAAAATTCTCTTTCATTGGAAGACTTGCCCGTAATCCAGTATTCATCGGGCGTTTTTATTATTATTTCTCCATAATTGCCTAGGCTGCAAAATAAATACCAACTTCATGAAGTCTAATAGATATTTTTACTACGAGTTTAGGTACTGGGAATTTATCTCAAGCGTATTTTCAACTAAGCAACCTTCAGATTATTTATTTCGAGATGTGTGGTTTGTAGAGACGACACGCATTTTCCGTGCGTTGAAACAACAAATAGTTTTCTAATAATAACGTAGAATGGATGAATTATTGTTGTTGGTTATATTAAGAAGTCATTTATGTAGGCAAAAATTATGCGAATTTATTACCTTCTTTTATCAGAATGAATGCCAGCTATTATACTTAAAACTTCAGGTTTTATCGATGTAGAAGGGTGTAGTTTATTTACAGGTGGCTGAAACAATACAATATCTATTAAAACAAACCTGTAATATAATTAGAAAGCAATCTATACTTCGGTAATCTTTCACAAAATACGCGTCAGGTCCGATGTTAATGATTTACATACAGGAAGATTTTACAAACAGAAGAAAATCACTGTGCCGCTAGATTAGACCACGGCGTGGATAGCGTCTTGGTTCACCAGTGTCGGTGCGCCGAGTGTTGAGGGTTAGAACTCCACAGGGGACGAAAATTTGTATGATTCACAAATATCTGTTTCGAGGTAGTGAGTTCCCTGTATTTGTTGTTTGTAAAATCTACCGACACAGGAATAATTCCGAGAGAAGGAGAGGCCTTTTTAAAAATAAATTTAATGTCTATTAAATGTCTCGACGAACCACTAAAACATCGCGACATACATATGTGCAGTGCGATGGTGTTACATTAGGTATGGATAGATACGAAAAAGAATTAACATAGATACTTACAGAAGTTTTAAAAGCTAAGTTCAATCTATTGAAGTATACGAATTTGTGTTCAGAGACTGCAAGTTGCGCCATTTGTAGAGCATGTAGGGTACATTGCTCACTGATGGTGGACGCTATGGCCGACAACTGAGGGCCAATGAACGCGTCTAGCGATCTGAACATTTCTATTTCAAGCTCGACGTCCACTGCAATGTAGAAAATGTCTTTAAAATCGCTAAATATGGTACCTATAGGGGCGAATAAGCAAGTTACAAGTGAAATTGATATTGGATAGTTTAAGGTCTTGGACTCATTTTGTTTCTTGGGCCAAATATCGTGCTATTCTGGCATTCCTTGGTAAAAAATAGGGATTGAATAACACATCCTTCTAAAAACATGCATAGTATAAATGAGCCTTTGGATGCATCTAAAGTTGGTTGTTTGTAGTGCCTATAGTGCCATCTATCTTGCATTCAATAAATATGCAACCAAGCAAACTTTGAAACTGTTTGACTATGTATGCTTTATAAAATCTATTCGAATATTACAACAGTACACGTACATGTATAGCTTAGTTGGTAACGCTACAGCATTGTGTTGCGGGATGCCAGATCTAGCCACGCGTTTGAGATTATTCAGTTTATATTGCAAACAAATTATGATGAGCAGATGTGAGGGCTATGTCTCAAGGTAATATTGTAATGTTTCTCTTACCGTCTACAGTAAAACACACAGTCGCACTCATAGTTCTGTAAATAACTAGATAATACTGTTTAGTTTCTGTGTCATCTTCACGCATGAGGTGGACTTTCACAAGTTTTTCTAAGTCCTCCTGGGTCCGTATGCCGTCCGGTGCGTGTATGAAGCGGCCGTGTCTTTGTGCTGCGGCCACTGCACCTCCTTGGATCTCTTTTTCGACTAGCCTCGGTAGTAAGGTTTGGACCAAATACTGGTACAATGTTAGCATGTCATTTGTAGCGAGGCCATTCCTACAATGTGAATAAGAAAGGTATACTAAATATAAAGAAAATATTGTAGTGTTATTAGCTGTTACCAACATTTTCACAGTGTATCAAGGTTAAATAAATTATTACTTTTTCTTATAATCATAGTGCATATTACTTTTATGGTTATAATGATAAAATATAATTTTCTTAAAAATCGTGGGTGGCTAACCTAACGTTATTACATTGATAATAATCGGAATGGTGGCTTTTACTAGGGCTGTTCTGATGGAATCCTTTTGACAAGCGCAAAATAAAGACGAATCTGGAAAACAGTCTATTTTATGAGTCACACACCATGATATTTTACTTGAAATTTCAATCAGCAGCACCGGTGGGCACTGGGCATAATGAGGGCTATAAAATACGCATCGAACGAATGCTTGAAAAGTATATATTTAAGCGCTGAACTCACACGGCGACAGGATTGAGCAAAAAGGGTCAGCTACAAATGAACCACACAACGCCAAGTGTGGGTGATCAGAGAACAGATTACATCATTAATTTTAGGTTTTATTATGAAAGCTTACTTACCATATAAGTTGTTCATTGTAGATAAAAGAAATACATTTAAAGTGAGGGTAGTTGACTTCCAACAGATCAATGAAACATAGAACTTTGAAGAATGAATTCTTATCCAGTGGTAAATAGCTGATGCCTTGGATCACATCTGATATGTCATTTGTGAGACTTCTCGATACAATAAACTGGAGTAAAAGAAATTACAATTTTAAGAAGCTAGTTCTGTTCTGTTCGTTTATATATCTAAGTTATACTGCCATTGTCGGTGTTCAGTCCCAGTTCGATGTTCATTGCATGGCTGAGAATACTTCATAATGTTCTCAAACATATGTAAGGTCTCACAATCTGCACAGTGCCCAAATGGTAGACTATTGGCCAACCCTTCTCACACTGAGAATAGGTCAATGCCCAATGGTGGGACAGTTTATAATCAATTCATACAGCAAACAAAGGCAAATAGCAACATAATAATGTCCTTTCACAAAAATGTTTGTATGTCAAAGGACTTGATTGCTCATTCTGGTAGCTCTCTTTTAAGTCATTGTACACAAACAAGTGAGATGAAAAATGTCATAAATGAAGTACATATTTGTAGAAGTTTTTATTTGAACCCAATATTAAGTTGTATAGTAGAATTTATTAATTAAATGTTTAAATAATACTCACTGGACTAAAGAACTGGTCACACACAGTATATATTTGGTCAGTAGTGAAGTTCTTGAAGTGCCCTCTGAACATTTTGAACATTTTATATGCAGACACTAGTAAGTCATACATTACCGATGGGTCCACCTGAAAACAACATTATGCGGGTGAGAAAATGTAATCTGGTAAATTAGAAGATATTTTTAGGTACATATAGAAGTGTCAGGCCTTGTGCCTTAGTTTAGCTGTTGATAATTAGTTCTGGAAGCTCACATACATAGTCTTAAGGCTGTATAATATGTATAATCCTTCGAGTAGTAAGGCAAAGATGTATAAACTTTTCTACAGGTATGTTAATCTCCTCGTAATAGGTGTTCATTGTCCCATATCTATCACACCCATTCTTTTTCTTTCCTTTGAATCTGATCTAATATAACAGATGTAATAGCCTTGATAATGACCATAATGACCATCACACAAGGCATATGCTTATTAATGCACTATGGTGTAAAAATAGTCACGCCAAATAGCACTACAACTTAAAAATCAATTAGGTGATGAATAAATATTTTCTTATTTTTTGTTAGCCTGTTGTCATGTCCCATTGTTTAATATATTTATGTTTACATTATAATATCACACAAAATGTGTGTTGTATTCAGAAGACTAGCTATGGATGTTGAAAACAAATGCATTCATAGTATCTACAGTAACCTTTTAGTGAAATAACAGAAATAAATAGAGATTGTAAGAAGTAAAAGTGATAAAGAGTATAGACAGTAGAAAAGAATATTAATAAATATTACTTACAACATCTCCTTTAGTCTCACCAATAGCTGACAATGCTTTAGTTGTGTATGGTATTCTGACAACCTGCACAATACAAAAATATTGTAAGGGTAAAAAAACAACTATTTGGTTCATGATCATGTTATAGATGGCCGAAGGGCAAATAAAAATTAATATAAAAATGATAAACCTACCAACACCATCCAGTATCCTTTTTCTGGTTGATAAAATATGTATCTTTTTGTTTGGGTTTGTAGAGCTTCACAAGGCTCTGATGAGAATGTCCTGAAAATTTATTATATGGTTTCTTAATTATATCACTTGCTGCTACTATAAGATAGGTTAGGACCAGGTTATAACCATGTTTTAAATCATTTGGGATTTTCTAGAAAAATGTTTTAACTAATACTATAAAAATGTAAGAAATACATCTTCACACTGTAAATGAATGATTAGTGAGCATTTTCTGACGATCACAATCTAAAGTAATAATGATAAAGTAATTGTAAGGCCTAAGTTAGCCCATAGATCTATACACCACAGTAATATAAACAAGATACTTACGACATAAACTTAACTACAGCTTCACATAATCCAACTTGCATTTTCTGTGCATCTGTACTAGTTTGACTTGGATGATAAAATAGTATCCTTTTGGTCTCCTGAAGTCATAATTTTGGTAGACAGTTTTTAATTTGTATAATATACACTTATTACAATTATTTGTATATTATAATTTATTTGTTATTATTATTATAGTTAACATTATTGGCAATGTAGTGGTATTCTATTAATTAATTGCTTAAAACACAAAATTTATAAAATAATATGGTGTTTTAAAACACGTACTGTTTGGCTACTTACCTCACCCTCCTTAGGACCAAAACTAGAGTTAAATATAAAAAATGAATTGATTTTAGTTTTAACGTCAATCATTGTTAATTCGTGGAGATCTTAAACTTTGAAATAAAATATTTACTTGAATTATTTAGAGTAATGATAGCAGAGCTGTTTCTCAAAACAATACAAGTATTCATTTGTCAATGTCAAAACCATACGTCAAAATTTGACAACTGCCATTACACGTTTTGTTTCTACTTACAATATATGAGTGTTCTCAGGCCAACATTTTTGGTAGAAGCAAAGTAAATCATCTATCAGCGGCATTTTTTGGGTGTGAATAGTATTGCATCGGTATTGCCTACACATTCACTATTACATATTATAGTTTTTGTTTCAACACGATTAATCACCTGGTTCAAAAGTTACAAGGTTTTTTTTGTACAAGATCTATAACTACTAAAAAAAATGTAAATAGGTATAAATCGAAGAATATTTTAGATTTTTTTATTATTTTTCCAACCGATAAAATCGTGTCTAGTTTCACTCATTTTCATATCATCATCATCGAGCAAGAATTATGGACGTTTGAATCTTGTTCGAATCGAACATTTTGGTTGGCTTCGAGCATTTGTCTTGAGAGTTGCATGGTACACACGTTCATACTTGCTCGAGATCGAGCAAGTTTATCGAGCATGTACTTACGTGTGTACCCACCATTAGACATAGGAAGATAAGGTGAGGCATTAGTGGTCACGCTAAATATGCACTAAATCTGGAGTGACTGCTAATGCCTATCCTTGTCTTGAATGTGTATTTTGTCGTGGTTTTGTTATAAGTGCGTTTACAAGTCAGGTAAGGATTTCATATTGATTAGATTGTTTAAAAGTAGCTGTACAGTAAAAAATATTTTAGTACGTTCCTAAGATGTATTTTAACTTATGCCGTAAGTAAGACATAGTATTTTGAGGTGTAAGTACCAAATGATGGAAAGTTTGAGCAAATAAATGGAGTCGTGTACAAAGTGCTTCAGTCACGTCGTTGCTATAGCGATAACAATTTATTTGTGCGATAACATGATTATTTTATTTTGAGTTTAGGGTGCTTGTACATGGGTTTTATATATTAATTCCATTTCGATTTCATTTGCAAATACATATTCAACATGTCGATCCGAAACCCTAGATTGCCGCTTTTGCCGGGATATGGCACTAACCCTATGGTAAGATTAGATTTACTTTAAATCTAACCAAATAAGAATACGGCCGGCGTTTGCGATTTATGGCGACCGGCGACACATTTACTTATTAATAATGTTGGATTCAGTTGAACCCTACTAAGCTGTTCTGATATAACCAATGGCGTAGTGATTCGAATATTCACCTAGCCATTTTTAATGCGATGAGTGTTGAAGGTTCGATTACAACTAACGGACAAAAATATGTGATCCGAGAACGGGTGTTCTGAGTCAAGCTGCTCTTTACCTATATAGCGATATTTCTGTATTTTACTATTTTAGGTAAAATAGGTGCTTTTTAAAAATACTACAACTAGGAAATAATTCCTATGTCGCGAGGGACTTTACATACATTTAAACATCGGACACAAAGGTTGGTACAATAGGTAGGTACAAGCATTGAGCAGGTGCTTAATACATAATAGGTCTAAAAGGGCTAAGTGCAACATGGCATTTGTAGACACATTGCATATTACGTAAAAGTTTTGCTTTTCAGATAGGGAAAACAAACTTTGGAGTACGTCCCGTATTCACAACGATTGAAAATGTGAACATGTTGATTGACAAAGCCGAGGGTGTTAACAGAGTTCCCTCTCTCTACTGTCGGAAACAAGCAGCGGACCAGCCGACATGGATTATGTACGACAAGCACGTAAGATTATCTCTCGAAATATTTTTATTTTACATTTTATGAAACCTTTGGCAATATACTCCTAAAAAAAATGCATAAGTGTTTACCAAATGCAATCGCACCAGCGTTATGTACGTACAGTGGCTTCACCGCTTAATATGATTTATTTAATATTTCGTATAGGACTATCTCCAGTTCACTGAAGATCTCAGCCAAATAATTTTGGGCTGAGTGCCTGTAGTGAGTGCGTTTCTACGACGCAGGGTTTTGTCTCTTAGTAAGTACTTGCAGCGTAAAGACTGCTATTGTAGTATTGGCCACCACGTTTGTTATTCGCCTGGTACAGCAGAAGAAGTATAATATTATGCTAATCTACGGTAATCGCTAGAAGAAGTATTATATGCGACAATAATCTATGGCGATCGCATTTTGGCGCTACCTTCCTATTTATGAGTCGTTATTTAAGATTTTTGTTGTTCTATCTATGTCATCCTATACACAATCCATTAACTTTCTAGGGCACTCAGTTCTTTTTTGATTTTAATTACACTCTTAATATCAATATTTGATATAAAATATACGTGTATTCGTAGATTTTGCATTTCAAAGCGTTCTTCCAACAAACTTTGCATGAAATGCGTTCCGGAGGACACATTCTGCGTAAAGTCGATATATTCTTTTACTTAGAAGATGGTACAATAAAAGTGATGGAACCAAGGACGGATAACAGTGGACTGTTGCAAGGTATAATATGTTTTAGTTATAACAAATTCAATACTCAATTAATGTAACAGATCTTTCTGGAGCCTATTTAATAAACGTGACAAGCCGACAATTTTCACTTTTCGACATATAAGTCGAATTGTCGCGACAAGTGCCGTTTAATAAAAATGACAATTAAGTCTAAATGCGACAGGTACGAACTGACAAAATTGTCAGACTAAACTCCAGTTTAATAAAGGCTACAATTGTCAGGTTTTACCAGTCAAGTCTCTAAGAAAATTTATCCGACTCATTTGTCATGGTAATTGACATATTTGTCACACAGTCACAACCAAAGACTACAATATAATATACGGATAGTCACATCACAATATTGAGGTATGCATATGAGAGAACTCCTTGTTGTGTGCTGAAGTAAATATCCAATTTTATTTTTTGAGAATTTATCGGTAGTTTTACTTACTCGAAACCGTTCTATGAATATTCTAAGAATATTGAGAGAAAAGTTAATTCTTGGTTTAAATGTGGGACGTCGTGCAGTTATCCTCCACTTCCGCGTACGTCACTGGGCACGGTGTAGGGGTGGCGCGTGGCGGCAGGTGGAGGCCAAGTAACTCGTTTTAGTTGTCTTGTTATAGATTAAGTAGATTGTGTTTGGTTGATTGGTTTTGTATTAGGTACTAAAACACAATTTTGTCTGATAATACATTCATTTCTTACTGAGCTCTGTTTTCCGATAACTAAAGCTGGAGCCAAGCGTAAAAAGTTTCGAATCACACGTATGACACGAGCGCTGTCAAGAGGCGCCGCGTGTTCCTAGAAATACTCCAGCGCCGCGCGCTGCTCAAAAAAAAAATAGTTTATAGGACGTACCAAATAAGTCAGACTAGGAGTCATTATGGCGAACATGTAAAGGGCAATGGTTCGTATGGTACGGACTTTGTTCGTTATGTTACGAAAATTGAATTGTACAAGGAGGACAGGTTAGATATTATTTAGATTTTGGAAATATTCAACATCAATGTCATCAATCCGTGGTTGTTGCGTAGTCGGATTCAGTCACGAGTGTCACGACAGACAACAGCGCACATACTTCGTCTATCTTTTGATAGAAGGGCTTAATGATGGCTTAGCAGCAATAAAAGGCATTATTGTTCCTATATTTCTGGGAAGAGAACACTTGGTTATGGTAGCCACGTCATTCATGTCTGTACTGTGGTTCATGACGTGGGGTAGACATCAAGAAAACTTCCGTCCTACAACTCATATTCTGGATTTTATAATAAGACATGATGTGGGAAGACAGACAAGTAGTGATGATGATTCATTAAATTAATCTACACGAATGTTGTAGTATAATTATTATTGTTCTATGATCTTTGTCAAAACCTAATTATTTAATAAATCGTTTTGGTTTCGGTTTGTATGGCTGTATAAATTTTTTTAAAGAATATTCCAAATACAATTTTTTGAAAATTAATCCTCCCTGCGTCTCTACGTTGTACAAAAAATAAATGTGTAAAACAAATAAAAATGTCTACAAAACAAATGAGCGTGGCAACGAAACGAATGTCTACAAACAAATGAACGCCTACAAAACAAATTACCATCAGCAAGGGATTAGCCATCGAAAGTGCTTACTAAAAACAGATGCAAGCGATTTTCGACCTTATTGACAATTCATGACAGACGTTTATTTTGGTATTTTCTTACATTAATTCGTTAGTAAAATGATAAATTCTGAGTAATGTTAATAAGGTCGAAAATCGCATGCACTTGATTTTGTAAGCAATATCGATGGCTGATCACTTTATTATAGTCTTTTGTTTTGTAGACGTTCATTTGTTTTACACAATTTTTTCTTTCTAATTTTAGGTACCTATCCGCGTGGTACAACTAGTTGGACATAATTCCACCGTTGTACAACGGGTCATAATCATAAATAGATGTTTGCTTCTTTTGATTTTGATTTTTTATTTTATAATTTTTATTACGTAATGTAAGTAGAGCATATATCGATCGGTGGCACGAAGAGGAAATGAAATTCCTTCTCGTACCACTGGTGGCACAAGTTGGTGTTACGACGAAGAGTAAGCCCTATAGACCTACCCTATAGTAGTGGTGGACCTATCCGATCCGGTTACCAGATTATTTTACTAGTTTTAGTGATATAAACAGCCAGTGAAAAAAAAACATTGACAACCAACTTAATATATTTTATCAATGGTAACGGAAACCTTCAAAATATCACGTGACTGTATTTTCATACAAAAAATATGTAACGCCTGACAAAAATGTCATAGCAATACTTCTTACTACTTTTCTATGTATCTTCCTTCGGTTACGGTTGATAGACCTGGTTCTTTTTGATATTGATGTCTCGTATTGTCCTCTAAAATATAATCTAGATTTCATTTCTGGCGGCAGGAAAAAGTTAATCATGCCAATAGTTTGCATTGGCCTTTTGTGTGCATTGCACTGGTTGGGCTGTGACTCACAGTACCATGTTATAGCAGTAAGCAGATGCACATGGTGTAGCTAAAGGAACGATACATAACTGCATAAAAAATGTGTCTAGGTTTGTGGTCAGTAAATTATTTGGAAAAGAAGTCCGCTAGTCAATTAATGGTCTTTATATCACTAGATTGTTTATGAAATATAATATAACTAAAAAAGCAGGCACTGTAGATGGTTCGCTAACCACAATGGATGCTCGGCGCCAAAACGAATCCACATATGTAGGAGAAAAAAAGATCATTCCATCAATATTATGGTAGTACGTGGACCTCGACCTCGATTTAAGAATCTTCAACAAAACTTGCATTTTTATGATATTTGTAACTTATAATTACAAATTTGTAGATACAATATTGTCATCGAAATCTACAGGCATTTTTTGCACATGTAAACGTTTATTAAATAGCATTTGTAATGGTAATATTTGTATTGTTTTTAATTGTAAAATTCTTCAGAAATGTAAGGTTTACTAAACAGCACTTTACACACAGAACACACACACAGAACCTGGAACTATAAGTACAAGAAAGAGGCCCTTGCTTGTCAGTTTTAGACGACAATAGCTGTTCCTTTTTGGGGCTTTTACACATATTTATTCATTTTTGTAGTAATATAGCAGGATACCAGTATAATTATTTTGAAGGCATTTTATACTCACATTGCGTCAGTTATACATACATTAGACTCACGTAAAAGGAAACACCAGACACATTTCGAGACTAGACGAGGTCTCTAAATGTTTATCTTATTGGCACAAAATTCCCTAAGAGAAAACTCAGTAACACATTGCCTTGCAATTGGCCGCCAGTGTAAGCAAATGACGACAACGTATGATTAACTTGATAGATTCGCTGTTCATGTATATTTACACATTATATCAGTAGGGTTATAATTTATTATCACAATGCATATTATGATTTTTTCGTTAGGTACGATGATATGCCGTCAAAGGATTCGTCTCCCGCAAAGCTATGACTTGTACTATGATGTACTTGATCTAAATATTGGGCGGGAAGTCACTTTCTTTGGTAAAGTATTTAAGGTATGGTTTATTTTATATAATGTTAGGCTTCTCTCACCATGTGCTCAATATAGACAACCTCAACGTAGCTTTCGATAATTTCACGATACTTTTTGTTTGTTCTGTGATCTTTGTTTCACAACGTAGAGATGGAAAATCAATAAAAAACTGTAGACCTTCCTGGGTAACAAAGGGTACAAGTAAGTCTAGTAAACATAAACGGAAAATGAAATATATACCTTAATTATTTTGGTTAATTTCAGATTGTTAATTGCGACAACTTCACAAGGGTGTTCTTGAACCGTCTCGGTATCAACGTGCCTGATCCCATTCCTTGGCCAGATGCTATTGAGGTAAGTTACAGACATGTAGACTTACTAACTTATTTATTTCTTTTTATTCCTTCATATTACCTAGCTGATTACTTTGAAAGCAGTTATCATAAATGTGGAAATATACTTTACATATTGAGTATCATCGAGGTAGTTGGTGAAGGTCCCACATTTAAGCAACATCAGCATACGACGATGCGATATACTGGTATTTTCCCGAGAAATAATAAAATATTAGATGTACTTTCACTGCTAATGTTTCATTATATATTTAATAACGATGATTACGATGCAATTACCTGGTCCTTCAAAACCAATTCGTTACCAGTATTAAAATAAAATCGTCACTTTATTTAAGATTGAATGCTTATTTGTTTTAGAGATCACCGCATACTGGGAAGCCACCCAAACATCGACCGTTTAGACAGTTTTTGGATTTTGATAGACATGTTTTGAGGTAGGTTAAGTAATTTTTGATTTTGAACATATTACTTAAAGGTACCTTATTATATTTTGGTGACTACAGCGATGAGCTAACTAATTGAAATTACCGTCTCATAGCACGTACCTTTGCTTCTTTGGGTCTGTTATCGACCTTTACGGTCATTTATTTTAGAGAATCCAGTAGTTCACCTTATGGTAAGTTGGGTCATAATACAGAACTGATCATAGGAGATAGGATGGAGTTCGGCACGAACATGGCAGATGGTTGATAGAGTGAGGTATTGATGGCTTGAGAATTCGGGGCTACATACCCAAGTCCTATGTTTCAACGGCAGAAATTAAAATTATAATAACTCTCTGTCTTCTTTCTGCCTTGCATTACGGAGGTTTTTCAGTGTCAATAGGTTCTGGCAGGCTGATAAAAAACGAGGCAAATAGTTTATTTGTATACATTTTAGGTTTTACGGCTACTGGGATGACCGCGATTCAGCGTTTGGTACGTTGCACAACTTGGAGATCCATTACTTCTTAGCTGACGATACCATAGAGATCAAAAAGTGCACCTTACATAATTCTGGCACGGAATCCGGCCCCATGTTTTTGAAGAGAATGCGGTTGCCAAGAGTGAGTCTTACTTATAAACTTCTCTTTCCTTTTGTTTCCAAGATAGTGGCCTGGTCTAATTTGGGCTATTGTGTCCAATGCAAACGTATCTTGTAACAATCTTTATATTATTAATGTTGTTCCTCATGATATGGAATAAAGTTTAAAAAGGCTGCACAGATAGCGTGCTTGTTTATAGTTATTAAGTGGTCAACTCACCACTTCCAATCACCGACCTACCGACTTTTGCTGTTCGTGTAGTTTATATATCCTTGTAGTTCAACCCTCAAAATTATATTAAATCTATGTATTAAATGATTATACAAGAATAGCATCACTAGTAATGATTTGTAAAATATTTATATAGAAAATACCACTTCGGATTGAAATGACTGGTGGGCCACCGATATCGTCGTATTCACCTGCAGACCTCAGTATCGGTGCGGTGCTCAACGTATTCGGACGCAAAGTTGTTCTTACTGACTGTGATCCTTTCACTAAGGAGTATTACCGCGTCACATACGGATTCGGTAAGTCTGATATTCTTTTTTTAGTCATATAATGTAATTAGAGACTGATAGATTTGTCCTTTCTCAATTATCGCAAGTCTTGATATGACTCCTATTTTTTTAAATTAATTCCTGGGCACTGGTGTGAGTTACACATTAACTCTTTTCTTTACATATATACAATTTTTGCATTACATTTAATGTGTAACTGTTTTGTGCCCCAATAAAGTAAATAAATAGCTTATTTACAGCGACCCACAATTATTTCTGTCGGTTAGTCTGTAGTCAGCATCCTGCATTACTTATCTTAGGCGCTATGCTGTAAATTTTAGGCAATATACCTATATATGAAATTGTCTAGTACTTTGTTTATCCTTTTGACTATTGTGTGTAACACACGGGTGTTTATATAGAAACAATACATGAGAATATAAGAAACGCATAATTCTACGATAACACTCGACAGGTAAAATTAACTAGGTTATATATTACAGAAACATTCAGATCATTATCGAAACCAGAAGATGAGAGCACGGAGAAGATTGCCACCAGTATGGCTGAACGACAGTTACCACCGTGGAATGGATATGGCTCATACGATGACTCCGCTGAAAATTGTCGCACAGTCGAGCCTAAAGCACCTCATAGAGACTTTATGAAGTTTCTGAATAAAGATAGGTATGATGTTTGAAGCGATTTTTTGTACAGTCTGTTATCTTAACCTACAGATAGTCATACCTTAAAGAACGATTCCCACCAAACACTAATCAATGGACCATCAATCGGATGAGCTTAACACGCGCGCTGTTCAATGAGAATGGTCCTTAAGAATACTAAGTACTTATATTCAGTATTCAAATAGTAACCGTTCTAAAGAACAGCTTGTGGCTTATTATAAAGTTATGGCTTGTTAGAATATGAAACCACAAATATTAAACACGACCGCACCTAATAGTATAACACTATTGACTGAAGAGTTGATAATGCCGGCTGCCGTCTGCTGTATATAATGCCGGCTGCCGTCTGCTGTCTGCTGTATATAATGCCGGCTGCCGGCTGCCGTCTGCCGTCTGCTGTATATAGCGCCGACTGCCGTCTGCTGTATATAATGCCGGCTTTATATAGAATTCCGCATTCTAGGCTGTGGATATCAACTTTTTTTAACGTACTGGATGTTATGTAATGTAATGTATAGCACTTTTCCATAAAACGTTACGAATAAAATGTTTCGCGAGTTAAACACAAGTGACGTGGCTTATGTATTGCGTTTTAGAATAAATACATTATTAAGAAATGTTAACGGCCTCATGCTCTAAATTGTCTCGCGCACATGCATGTCATTATAACAAGATACTTTGGACCCAAGTTATCTAAGCATATTTAGGATAATATTAGATGTTTATTTTAATAAAATTCCCGTCAGAACTTAATGGTTTCTTCAAAGGATATAACACTAAGTTTTCATACATTTGTTTATCATCAGGGTGGGATTCGATTCCCACGTGCTACGATTCGCAGCTCGACTGATCAACGACAACCTGGAGGACGAATGGCGCTACTTTATCGTTAAATATTACCTATGTGATGATACGATTGGTGTCTTCGAACTTGGCGAACGGAATTCAGGCTTTTTGGTACGTTGACAACATTAATATTTTCGAACTTGGTAGTCTATTTGCTGCATGCAGGTGACCAGGTACTGCCACCTTTGAACACCAGTTCCAAACAAGACTTAAGTTCTTGAATAAAAATTTAAAGGAATGAATTAATGAATGAATGATTAACTCATATTTGATCAGTTAATTAAAAAAAAATTTGGATAATGTGATCAAAATTTTGTCTTTTGTTGGAGATAAAATGATTGACACTTGTAACTTGTTTACCTCGATGGTTCGTATACTAAATTGTCGAGCCCATAGAGCTGGCGTAAGAGTACGTGCAACCCCTAGGTCTTAGAGCTTGTGTATAGGACACAATTTTTATTATACCAAGTTCCTACTTTCTTGTTCTTAAAAAAGACAACTGCCGCACTGTGAATTATTCCTTTGTCGCGGGGGACTTGACAAACATTCAAACAACGTACACCAAAAAAAATACGGACTCGGGGCAATCATTTGTGAAGCACACAATTTTTTTTGTCGGCCTCGATGGCGTAGTGGTTAGTGTAACCGACTGCCACGCCTGAGGTCGCGGGTTCGATTCCCGCACAAGTCAAACATTTGTGTGCATGAACATGGATGTTTGTCTTGGTCTGGGTGTTTCTATGTATAATAAGTATGTATTTACAAAAAAAAAAGTATATATGTATGTTTATCCATTGTCTAGTACCCATAGTACAAGCTCTGCTTAGTTTGGGCTAGATGGTGTTGTGTGTATGTGGTAGAATATTATTATATTATATTATTATTATTTTTTGTACCCGTGTGGGATTCGAAGCCACAACACTGTGCAGTGGCAGCGGTTTGGCGACTTAAACCAATACGCCATATGTGCAATCAATCCGATGCAGTCGTTTGTGTTATGTAACCAAATAAATACATATCTTTGCAATCTTAACAGGGCGGCAAATTCTTTCGCCGTGATAAAATGTACCTGCCGGACGTAGATTTCTTCGTGCCTAAAGAACCTCCGGCATACACAGACAAAGACATGTGGGTCGGCAATGAGCTGGTGATCAACAAACACCGCTTTAGACTCGTCGCGGCTGATGAGTACGCTCTCAGGTATATGGAACTCAACGCTGAACAGGTGAGTTTATATTGTAGACTGGCGTGTTCCTGCGGCATCGCTCGCGTTTTTTTAAATTTGAAAAGAACCCTATATCCTTTTCTATACCTTTGATGACGTTTATGCGAAATTTCATAATAATCGGTCGCAAATAGTTAAACCGTGAAAGTGAAACATACAAACAAACTCACATTCGCATATATTATAATATTTGTTAGGATAATATTAATTTCGTTAGCAGTTTTTTGCATTGAACACAGTGGTAATCGTAGCGTGATACGGGTGTCATCTTGAGCGACGCGTAAAACGAAGTGCGTTTGTCACATGCGTCTTACGCTACGTATGACACAGAAAGAACCCAGGCATTCCAAACCCATTAATTTTACGCATTAATTATATTCATTTATATAACAATAGCATTCAAGACTAACTACAACATTACACACAAGTATGTGCGTATCGGCCTTAGCCATGCGCAATAGGTACAATTTATTCAAATAACATTCAAGTGCAAAAATGCGCATCACTAGATTTTTCTGTTTTGATACTTTCCTCACAATCATAGATGCCGTATCACAACCATGGAGTTTATTTATTTATTTATTTATTTATTTATTTAGATTCATTTACAATATTTTTACAGGAACAACTCCCAAGACAATATTGTAAGCTTATAACTAATTAAGAATAATGAATGATTGTATATAATTACTAATTACTTCATACGAATTAAAAATATATTATAAATATATATTGAATATTAATTAATTATATGCCAGAAATAATGCAAGTTTGCGCTACTTCTGTGAATTTCGGCAGTCTACAGTTATAAATATCTATATATGTAGCCATTACGTTAATAATTCGTATGGCGCGCGACAAGGGAGCAAATTTAAGTAAGTTGGTCCTCGCCACCGGGACGCTGAGTGTGACTGGGCGGCGCCGCGCGCCCACGTACCCGTCGGGGGCACACAGTTGCAGGCGCGCCAGCACGGCCGGCTGATTATGAACAGTGATCTCAGATTGACTAATCTTTTTATATATTTGCCCATCGATAAAAATGATACTCTCTTTTAGTATCCCATGGCAAATATTCCACTAATAATGGACAAGATTCGCCGTACGCTGGCTTCCCAAGAAAACGGCTACAAGAACTTTGTAGCAAAATATATGGTGGCTGTGCACCCGGAGAAAAAGGATCTTATGTCTGCAAGATGTTTCAAGTAAGTAAGCAATCAGCCCATCGTAGATACTGCTGAACATAGGCGTTTATCAATATGCGACACAACTTTCGAATCCAGTCTACGTCTTTTGTAGTACTTCGGTCTACGTGATAATATTTTTACGGGTTATATAGTGTCAATATCTGGTTCATATGAAGTCAAGTATACGGCGATTCCTTACTTCATAGCTGTAACAAAGAAGGATGCTTAGCTATCTGTGGTTACAAGTGTAGGTATAGGTAGCTATTAAAAAGTGGTGTTATTGTTTAGGCAATCGAAGTTTTTGTATGCTTTATATGTATGTAGGTATATTTACATGACTTTGTCATTTCAGGCAAGCACTGAAAGAGATTATGTGCGAGAAAATGACAGAACATGAGTTTATAACGTTGATAAGATTCTTCCGCGGAGACCTTGGAAAGGAGCAAAGTGCGCGGAAGGAGATGGTCAGGTACATAATATAACTTTATTTAATTGGTAGCTTACTACTACTACTCATACATTTAACGCTCACGTTTTAAAATATCCTGTGTAAAACGTTTTTGAATCCGGGTGCTTACTCGGTATATGGAAACTGTTTCAGCGGTTTAGCTGAGAAAACGTATCAAAGAGATAGGGTTGTTTTATAAGTTATACATAGTATCAGTATGTATTTATACACGTATATTGAATTCATTATTAACAGCGACGGAAAAGCTTTTTAACTCACTCACATACACAAGGAATGTCTGCATTCTGAAATCAGCGCTGCCACTTCTGATATTTCTGATACATATGTACATTTGAATCACGCTGCACACACTGAGCCCTCTAAGGAGCTAACGACACAGAAGCGTCGTGTTGCAAGACTTGTATACGCGGCGCCCGGCCTAATACCTTACAAAGTGTATAAATAAAAATGACGCTACGCAAAAGATGCCAGAAAGGTCAGTCCGCGAGCTTGAAGAAAATTTCGACGTCTTGCTTTGAGGCTCGTGTTTCAACCCCCTCCTATCCTATATACACACACTAATGTATTATATCTTATACAAGATATAATACATTAGTGTGTGTGGCTTTCGATAGCTAGCATAGCATAAAAATTGTTGTCAGATTAAAAGCCCTTTTTTGTTTAGTATAACGGAGGACGGAGGGTTGGTTCGTTATCGTGTCATAGCTAGGTACAGCTAAATATCGTGGGCGTATATGGGAATGTGTCAATAGAATCTGTCGAACGCCTATAGATGACGTTGGCGTTCCGATTTAAAATCAACTTGATGACGACAAGTTTATAAAAGTATAACACAATAGCATGTTGTGTTCACTGTCACAGGTTGGACAAAGGCAAGATTTAATTTCTTTGTTTTTAATTTTTTGTTCTGTGTTTTTTGTAATAATAACAAATCTTTTACTAAGCGTAGTCATTTATAGCAGTTGTAAATTTTAACTAGGTTATGAGATATGGATGCCTGGCAGTCACGACACTTTGACTGATTGTAACTTTTGAATGGCTACTTTTACGAACTAGGGGCTAAATTTACAATTGTTTGAGAACTTTTACTAAAGGCTGACGCATTCAAAAGCTCAAAATTCAAATGTGATCCCTTAATGGGAAGGCACATTTTTTTGTATATTCTTCTGTCACATCCAATTTGTGAACCGAATAAATAAATAAAAAAATACAAGACAAAAGATGGTGATTTCAGTAGGGTATGGAAATAATCTAGTAACTGTATATTTATTTTAATTTGTTATGAAAACGTTGGACGAGCATTTCTAAAGGAATTTCCTCCCATGAACACTTAGGTTGTAAAATGAGACTTCTGCCATGGTTTTCGCTAGAGTACAGCATGTGGGATATTTAAAATGGCATAAAAGGTTTCTACATGGTCGGCAATGCGTGACTGATAACCCTAGTACACGATTTTATAGGCTACGGCTACCGTTTAACAACAGGCAGGCTGTACCTGAACTTGCTACTTTGGCGTTATAAAAAAGAAAATATTATAATATTCTATATTGATTGTTTCTAAGGTCCCTGGTATTTACGTGGTTGACGCGGGGCATATGGGATGATCGTGATCGTCTACGTGAGGGTCTGATGCATGCCGACGAGGCGGGCTTGGGGGTGCTGTCCATAGAACGTGTCCGCCAGATACTGCGTGCTCACAGGCTGCCTATCAACAAAGATCTAATGGAATGCATGCTGCAAGTGTAAGTCCGATGACAAATGATCTTTCTTTCTCTTTTTCAGGACGGAATTTTATTGGCTGGGTATCACATATGGCGGTCGATAAGAAAATTTAATAATCCCAAAATCTCCTCCTAATTATGTGTCGGTCCTTTGAGGCCATTAGAACAAGTCAGAGATTAGCAAACCGAATAAAAATTCTAATTGAATAGTTGATCAGCTAACAATTATTAGCTTTTTATCTAGGCAATAGCATGCCGAAATAATACGTTTGTTGTCTGTACGTACGTTCACGCTACACACAAATACTATATGACGACAAATGACGTCGCAGTTTTGCATGCATAATTCCGGACTTAAAATTATATATGTGTAATACTTTTATGTTGTAACTAGCTGTTGCCCGCGACTTCGTCCGCGTGGACTTAAATTTATTACCCAATACCTACTTTTAATTTGTTATCTAATTTTAATATATAAAACTACAACTATAGAAATTAATAAGTCTAACTACACCTATATAGGTGTAGTTAGCTATATATATATAGCTAATACTTAAAAACTACCTACTAATATTTAGAAACTACCTACTATATCTAAAGAATTATATCTTTTGAATAAAATGTCAGATTGTAATAATTTAAAAAGTATTTTACGGGTATTGAAACGGTCTTCAATAAAATATCATTTAATGGGATAAGGATTAATACAGAGGTATGAATAATATGGTTTGATTATTGCCGGCACTTTTATCAACATTTAAAATGTAAGAAAGTAGTTATAGTAGCATAACTACAGTAGTTGGACATATGGTATTACGGACTTTTTTGTAGATATTGATACGTTCTATAATACTTTAGAACATTTTTTTGTTCTATCATCAATAGTTTCCGCAGCGCACGTGATGACAGAATTTTTATGACAAATTTTTCACACCTTGGGTTATATTATTGCATTTTTATTAAGGATCCCAATTTAAAAAAAAAATTAATGTAGCCTATATCACTCAGTGCAGATGCAGCTTTCTAACGGTGAAAGAGTTTTTGAAATCGGTCCAATAGTTTTTGTGTGAAAACATTACAAACATACATACAAAACAAAACAAATGTTTACTTTTTATAATATTAGTTTAGATGTAAGCTGTGTATAAGAAGAAGCTTTTTAAATAATAAAATCAAAATACTTTAGTAATTTCATTAATTTAAATCGTTTTTGGCTTGCAGTCTGAAAAAGGACGAGAACTGCAACATACATTATGATGAGCTGATGAACTTCCTAGACTTCCAGACGAGGCCGGTGTACAACTTGACTGAAGCCGACTATGAAAATGTTGTGCGTCACGCGCCTCCATTGAAGGATACAGAGGTTTGTTTATTTACTTATTCCTGGGTATAAGAGCTAACAAATAAATAAAATGTACGCTTAACGGTAATAATGGCGCTGTAATACTTGGCTCTTGTACACGACATGAGAAACATGCGTAAGTTGACGTACTTCCGTGACATAGAGCCCACGCAAGTACCTGTTAAGCAAAGGATAATGCGAGTCACCCATGCAAGTAATCCAGCATACAGCCTAAGCGAGTAGCCTAAACATGTAGCACCAGCTACTTATGTCATGTACAAGCAGCATCCATTAGTCATCTCGCCGCTATTAGCTTCATGCTGGTTTACAATGTACTTGATTTGTGGTCTACAAGATATTGTTCGATGTCTGGAAGTAAGTATTAAACTGTGTTGTTTTAAATGTTTGAGGAAATCGTAACAATCTATCCCAAGTCCGCTAAAAATGTTAACTGGGTATTACGCTCCCTCTTTTTTCTTCTTCTATATCTAAGAAGAAAAAATAGAGCGAGCGTAATACTCAGTTAACATTTTTAGCCCCGAATACCGGTTTCTCAGTAGTTTAAGTAATTAACTTGTCTTTACTCGCTTGTTTACTTCCTGGAAGGATAAAATGTCTGATCTATAAATAATGATGTCCTGGTTAAACTGTTCCCTGTATCCGTTGTTACTGCTGACAAATATTCGTTGACATAAGCATGTGCCCAGTGCTTGAATGATCTTCTTAAAATGATAATCAGCGTCGCAGTTTTACTTTATTTTGTATGACTATTGCAACAGTCTCGCTTTTACCTTTTTAGTGTAAGCTATGGGCTGAGGCAGAGACTGTAATAAAAGAAGGCTACGTGAATTGGAGCGCGTTCCTGTGTCAGTTGAACCTCGAGCATCTGGTCAAAGAACAAACATAGACAACCTACTAATAGAACTTCAAATACCACAGGATTGTGAAAGTCTTTGAAGAGATCGTAGACAATGTAGTTTGACGAAATATCATGTAGTTAGTCATAAGGTTTACTTATATTTTTCTCAAAGTAAAAAGTATTGCAATGTTCTAAGAATTATAACTATAGATCATTGCCTTGTTCAAATATTAGAAAAATGTAAGTACATATATACATACCTAAATATATTTTCCCGTGTTCAAATATTAGAAGGCTGATATTATCACTGATATTAACTCGTCTAGTTTTAGCTAGATAATAATTTTGTAAGCTTTTGTAACGTGTTGTGTGAAATGTATTTTCGGTGTGTGTTTTTGTGATAATATATTATTCCTATAATATTTTAGTGTATTATTTGTGTGTAACATGTCAATTGTAAAATAGAACGCCTTTTATCTAAAAATCAAACGACCAGTAATGGCTTGCTGACGTAAAATAATGTAAAAATAATAATTTGACGAATCAATATTGGACATCAAAAATGATGGCTGTAATGATGATCGAAAAGGGTTTACTATGCCAAATCGCAAGCCGAATAATCGAATATCAATTGATCGACCACTATAAGTCGAAAGCAAGAAAAACACAAAAATTTGTAATATGTATGTATGTATCTTATGTGGGGGGCCAGTCAGTGCAGGTCGGCGACACTTCGACCCAGTGGGATCTTTTGTGTCGACACTCTCCCAATAACGACTGCCATAGATGTTCATGGCAGCCGGGACCGACGGCTTAACGTGCTCTCCGAGGCACGGAGCAGGCGATAATTATTGTCAATCAAATAGAGAGTATAATGACTGTATTAAAACTAACTTTTTTCGTTTGTAAATACTTGTACATTTTACACCAGAATATAGCCGGCTTACTTTCAAAATCTGATGCTCTCTCTGTTTGCTTAAATAATCTAGAAGTTAAAAATAAATCTGTAGACGTAATATGTATTACTGAACATTTTATAATGTCAGGTTATGAGGCTCACCTCGATATACCAAACTATTATCTAGCTGCATGTTACAGCAGGAAAAATAGCAAACGAGGTGGAGCATGTATATTATTGAAAACTGGTATCTCCTGTAAGGAATTGTCAGAGATTACCAAATTTTCACAAATTAGCACTTTTGAATGCTGTGCGGTTGAATTACTAGAATATAAAATAGCAATAGTTTGTATTTACAGGACTCCAAAGACACAAAACCTCAATATATTTTTTCAAAAATTAGAACAGCTATTATTAATACTCTGTAAAAAGAAATATGGTAATATAATAATAGTGGGTGACTTTAACATTGATATGATGAAAAAAAATAATGTTACAATAGAATTTAAATCACTTCTCTCAAATTTTAACCTAAAGTTAGCAATAGAACAACCGACTAGACTCAAAAGCCAAACTTGCATCGACAACTTCGCGCACGATTTCTACAGATCATGTAAATCCGAAATTATAGAGTTTGCACTATCGGACCACACAGCACAACTATTACAATGTCCAGTCAAAAATAAATGTGTGCTAAGAAGCTGGCGGAAGAAACAACGTGATTACTCAAAAGAAAATGTAATAAAATTTAAAAATTGTTTGGAAAATTTAACATTTCGGGAAATATATGAATCTGACGACGCAAATAAAGCCTATGACTTATTTATAGAACAATTCAAAGTATATTATGACTTATGTTTCCCCACTCGCATCATCACTACTAATATAAATAAAAAACAAAAGTGGATATCACGTGGTATCAGAACATGTAGCAAAAAAAAGAGACATCTATTATGGACCTATCGCTCCAATCGTTCACAAATGAACCACCTAAACTTCACTAACTATAATAAATTATTTAAAAAAAATATAAACTTAACAAAAAAGGCTCAAAACTGCTACAAAATAAAAACCTCCACCAATAAAACCAAAACTACATGGGAAATAATTAATAATAAAAAATACAATTTACCTAAAGATGACATACAGAAACTAACAATTGATAATAAAAATATAACTGACCCTGTGACCATAGCAAATAGCTTCAATAATTATTTCATTGACAAAACTGTACCTCTAAAAAGTTATGGAACTAAAATCACGTCTCTCATAATAAACACTAAAGACTCTATATTTATGTATCCAAGTCTGCCAGTTGACATTCTTAACATAATAAAAGGCCTTAGGAATACTAAAAGTGTGGGTCCTGACGAAATATCAACAGAAATAATTAAATCCGTGGGTTACTTGATATGTCATCACTTAAGTTATATACTCAATTTATGCATTATAGACGGTGTTTTTCCGGAAAGCCTCAAAACATCTATAATTAAACCGCTCCATAAAAAGGAAAATAAGGATCAAATGCAAAATTATAGACCCATAGCACTTATATCAGTCATATCGAAAATATTTGAAAAGTATATATGTCAACAAATATACACATATTTGAAAACAAAATCCATACTGTGTCACCAACAAAAAGGTTTTAGACAAAATATGACAATAAATATGGCTGTATATGATTTTCTACTGAACATAATCACAAACATGGACAAACGAACGCCAGTATGTGCTATTTACTGCGATATGACGCAGGCGTTTGACTATGTAGATCACACTATCCTAAAAAACAAGCTGGAGTGCTATGGAATAAGAGGAAATGTCTTAAACCTTCTAGACTCGTATCTCACTAATAGAAAGCAAGTCACAATGATCTCGAGACTAGACACTAAAACTAAAACAGAAGTGCTCTACACCTCAAGTGAACGCTCTATTAAGTTCGGCGTCCCACAAGGGAGCGTGATCGGACCCCTATTATTCATTATCTATATAAATGACATGCCAAAATCCATAAATCAACCCATGACTCTCTTTGCTGACGACAGTACACTGACAATTGCTTGCAAAAATCCTGACACTTATAAAAATGACATAAATAATTCTTTGACATCGATAATTTCTTGGCTAATTAATAATAATTTAAAAATTAACTTAAATAAAACCTACATAATGCACTTCAGCCAACGCATAAATACTCCATCACAAATTGATATAAACCATAATAATAAGTTAATAAAGGAAGTCGACAGTACTAAATTTCTAGGGCTTATAATAGACAAAAAACTAAATTGGAAAAATCACATTGAGCATCTTAGTAGTAGATTAAGTAAGTCATCTTACGCTCTATATAAACTAGCACCATCAGTCAATACAGATACCTTACTTACAGCGTATCATGGATCAGTGGCATCTATCCTAAGATATGGAATAATTTTTTGGGGAAATTCGACAGATAAAACATTAATATTTAAACTCCAAAAAAGATGTATACGTGCTATGTTCGAGCTAAAAGTTACAGACAGCTGTCAACCACACTTTAAAAAGCATAAAATATTAACTCTACCTTCCTTATATATATTAGAGGTATGCGTGTTCGTAAAGACAAACCCAGAGCTATTCCCAAGACTATCTGACACAGTGAAGCGCAACCGGCGCGACAATGATCGCCTACGTTCACACGGCGCCAAAACTGCTCATTTGGGTAACAGTATATTTTGTATGGCACCTAAAATATATAATAAACTTCCAAATGAGTATAAGACATTAAATGTAAACCTTTTTAAAAGGAGACTTAAAGAAATGTTGACAGAAAAATGCTACTATAATATTAATGACTACCTAAACGATACTCAATAATTACTGCATTAATGTTATTGCTATTAACTTACATATTATTTTACTCGGACATTCTCAGTATGACATTAACCTTTTGACATTTCTTTAATATTTTAATTTTTTAATTTTTTATTACCTTTATTACTTTTATTTAAAATTTTCAAAATTAATTACTATGATTGCATGCACATAAAATTTTATTCACAAAATACATTTGTATGCCAGTAATGGCAAAACATGTTGAGACTGCTATCGTTTTTAAGATCTATTTATTGAAACACACATGTTTTATGCAAATAAAGATTATTATTATTATTATTATTATTATTACAATACGCACATAATTTCGAAAAGTCATATTACTTCTGAAAGTCAGAGGTGCGCGACGTGGGTTCGAACCCGAGACCCTCTGCATTGCAGTCTGTTGGTCTCTCCACTGAGCTATCGCTGCTTAAAATTTGTAATAAACCACATTTTAGTAGTAGTAGTAGACTAAAAAGTGATTTATTAGTAGTTTTTGTGTTTTCCTTGTATTCTATATAAAAAAAATTCAGTATGATCATATTTGGATGGAATGAATATGTCATGCGTTGAACGCTCGATCAAACAAATTCGACATTTTGAACACTCGATGTATTGAGTGTACGATTTATTAAATGTTCGATTTATTATCCATTCGATATTATGAACGTTCGAGTATTTAGACGTTCGACTTATAGTGGTCGATCAATTGATATTCGACTATTTTGACTTTCGATTTGGCATAGTACACCCGTCACGTTACGTACCAACCATTAACTGGATGTTTAGAAATTCCTTTGAGACAAATCAACGTCGGGTGACAGTAAACAAATTTACCGTCTACACTTGTACACAAGTATAGACGGTGAACTTATTTACATGTAATTTATGCGTATTTGTTGTAACAAATATACAACAAATACGTAGACATTACAGAACGTTAAGTATATTCAATGCATATCTTCGAACATACTGTGAATAGTCACAGAGAATTGGATTCCAGTTTACTGAAATTCGTCGGTGCTATAAAAAAACAACATTTACGTTTGGATTTCTGTATTTTTTCAATCACAATAAATACAATTTATGAACTTTCACTCACAAGATTCTCGCTGTATTTTAGCTACAATTAAATATAACAAAGGTACATACACATTCACTGTTGCAAATACATCTTCACAACATTGAACGTGTTCGTGATGTATGTGTAGTTAGGACTAAGTGACGTAGAATATAATTGTGATTAATTCAAAATGGCTACGCTCAACACATTCACACACACACACCTAGTTGAAAATTATAGAAATAAATAACTTATAACTAATCGTACATCTAAATGACTTCGTTCGAGTAATAGAATACCGAAAATGGTCGTTGTTGCGATGTCATTTAATTTAATATGTCTGTTAATCTTTATGTTCGTTTTGTGCGTTATATGTCAAAGTTTGCAATCGTTTTATTCATGGTCATGTCTACATGGCTTTTGTTCTAGAATTTTCTTACGTCGTCGGGCAAAATAAAGTCTTTATTTTTTGGAATGTTAAGTTTCTTATATTGATGTTAGTCAGTCAGAGAGGTTGTATTTAAGCGAAAGAACGGTGAAGCTTACCTTGACAAGTACCTAATCAAGTGTTGTATACAGTAGAACACTTAATTATTCCATTCCTCCTATTCAAAATACGTTATGAAATGATTTGGAGTCTATAATCAACTCTTTGTTACTTGGACTTTGGACTTAATTCGACTCCTTCCATTCTGACTAACTTTGGGTTTAAAGATTTGAATTCTGAATTTTTCTTTCTTCAACCTTAGCCATTTTGGCCTTTGCTCTCTATTTTTGTTATGACTATTTCCTATTACGAAGTTCGACGGTTATATATCTTTGTTCTGTTATGTCACATGGCACAAAGTGTTTACTTGTGTCGATGCACTCATTTATATTTTACAATAGTTTACAAGAGGTATACAAAACTAAATCCTAGACAGTTTAATTTATGACACTGGACGGATTCATTACACATAATTTAGACACCTACCTAACTATAATTTACATATTTACAATTTATTTAATTTGTTACTAACTTGGTGTTCTTTGATAATGTATATTTTCGGACAAATCTGCAATCAAACTTTAGAATTTTACATAATTCAAATTGTCAGAAAACAATCGAATTGTTTTATCAAAATATCATCTAGGAGCTCGAAAGTATCAATGCTTTTTTAATTATTCGCGGTTATTTTTCGCTAGGGATTAATTATCCCAAATTTATATAAAAAAATTAAGTAACGTCGTCGTCGTTTAGAAGTCGATTCACGTTGTAATAGTCCTTAGAGATCAGTTAGTTATTTGTTGAGGTGATGCCAATAACACTGTTATTATATCAGTGTAGGTTTCATATCACTGATTAATTATGCTATAATTACACTAATCACCACATGTCCTTTACTCGCTCCGCTGCCGGTATTTGTGGACGGAATCTGAAATACAAAAACAAAAAAAAAAGTATAGTACATATATACAAGGTTGATTAAACAGTGAAGCGTGAAAACAACAGATTTTTATAAAATATGGTGTTTGCGTATTAAATTGATATATTTTGTTTGAAAAAAGTGATTTTCTATTTTTATCTTTATCGAGTTTTTAACCGTTTCAAATTAACAGTGAGCCCGTATGGAACACTCTGTCCATTTTAATTCCCATGGATCATAGCAACCTTGTATATACAAACAATTTTACTGTTCAATCATATCTATACGATATCCGTTTTTATTAAACCCACGATACAACATCACCGTTATACTTAATAATATAAAGTTATTAATTAACGAACAAAGTAAAGGCAGATGCATGCTGTGCAACTATGCTACTAGCATTACATGATGAATAAGTAATTCTACTAACATGCAGAAGATTGCAGCCTTCAATAATTATATGACGTGTTCCAGCAATAAGAATAGTTCCAGCGTTTATAGAATAGTAAATAGCCAAAAACAAATAATTATTTACTATTCTATCATTAGTTGGTCGAGCAGTATATTTTGTACATTGTGGTCACAGCGTAGTGTTGCCTGTTTTTTGTTGTAAGGCTATGGATTTTTGTTTTTTATGGTATACGTGGCAACCGAGCAGGCGGATCGTCTGATGGTAAGCGATTACCGCCACCCATGGACACCTACAACACCAGAGGAGACACAAGCGTGTTGCGGGCCTTTTAAATTTCCCCCTCCTCCAGGAGGAGGGGAGGGGGATAGTTGGGCCTCCAGTACCCTCACTCACTCGACGAAACACAACGCAAGATCTATTTCAAGCCGGTTTTCTGTGAGGCCGTGGTATCACTCCGGTCGAGCCGGCTCATTCGTGCCGCGTGCTCTCCAACGGTAAAAATCTGGTGAAGGTATCTGCTCATTATCAGTCAATTGTTCTCATACGCTTGTTTACTAGATAAGTAGTAAAAGAACATGTAATCCGTACCTATGCGGAGGGATGGCGGCCAGCGGCGCGGAGACAGCACCCGTTGCTAGCGGTGACATCTTGATCCCGGAACTGTTACCGTTTATACTTGATCCTAGACTTGACGCTGAGTCCGCTCTGCAATCACGAGAATCATCACAAAATATAAACTGGTATAATAGTAATAGCATTAGTACTACTGCTAGTGGTGAATCAGTAATGCTAAATTAAATTGAAATTTCGGCTTCCTGCACTTCTTCTTTCTTCAAGTATGTATAGTAGTAACCATGCCAAATCTCAAACTCCTCTGTGCACATAGTATGATTAAGAAGGGGTTAAAAATTTTCTCTTTACGTATTTAGTAGATGTTTCAATAATAATAATATAATAATAAAATTTATTTTTTCTTAACTTGGCACAAAAATACAATAACAGCGTCACAAACACGATATTTAGTATTTATGATAAACTCTGGTACCCAGAATAAGATTCAACTTGTGTTTAGGGTACCAGCGTTCTCGCGCACACTATAAACAATTACGTGAGTAGAACTCGTAAGACGAACCTGTGTTCGTCTTACGAGTTCTACTCACGTAATTGTGTTAATTAAGAAAAATACTACTAAAAGAATAGACAATTGCTCTAACTTAAGTGTTTTGTCATTTGTTGTTATTATATTGTTCAATCGAGTTTTAAAACTGTATAAATAGCTTTGCTTAATAGTTGTGTCTGGTAAAATTTATATCAACCATGATGATGGCACATGCACTAGCGGTCTACCCCGTCAAGGGCATCGCCATGTCCTTGTGGGGTGATTACCACTTATCACCGTTTCCTTGGCTTTAAAGATAGAATGTTATAGGACATGTGACCCAGTCGTTGCTTACAGTAATGGAAGGGAGGACAGGAATGGATATTCCACCTTCCAACCACAAATTTGCTTAGCAACGTACCCACCCAGGGCCAGCATTATGTTTAGGTTTAAAGAAATTTATTTTCATAAAGACAAAGTCATTTACATGAGAACATTTGATAAATACATAAATACATTTCAAATGGTCGTCACACGATAGGTATTTTGGTGCTCACTTAACATATTATATTTATTTAGTAATTTGGTTGTTTTGAGTTATTTATTTTGTTTAGAAGTCATTTTGTTTAATATATTCTAATAATTTTCTTTTGTATATGTTTAATGAGCTCACATTTTTTATATCGGATGGTAACTTATTGTAAAGTTGTGCTCCTTTAAAACTTATGTTTTTTTTGCCATAATTGGGTATAATTAAGTGAGAAGTATCTAATTAATGTATGATCCTGCCGCTAGAAATAGGTAATCTAGAATATCTGTCAAGAGGAAAACCACTAATACCGTGGAAGGAACAGTATGTATGACTCGAGAGCCTTAAGTCGCATACCAGTTCTGTAACTGGATAGGTTACAACTCCTAAAGTACTGTTACGGGTTATTTACCTGTCGATCTGTCTTCTGAAGAGCGGGTACCTCCACGGCGAGTTAGGTTTCCTCTGCTCGTGCTGGTAGCCGGGGTTATCTCGCCCTCTCTCGCTCACCACTGCCATCGACACGTGACCTTCCGTATCGCGTGTCTTTGAGGACAGTCTTCTGCAATGATTCGCAGTATACATAATTTTGGGCAGTTTATTTATATAAGACTAAATTAAAATAGCTGTAATAACTACTTTTACGTGTATCCGACATGAGCCATCTTCGAATGTTAGCTGGGTCAATATGTGTGTATCTCGTCAGCATTTATTTTCGACTTTTTCTATTACCAAAAATGTGAGTGCAAATTTTGTGACAAAAAATTTTCTCGACTTTGAATCACGAACCTAGCTTCACGATGGATACATGTTGATCATATGAGCCATTACGCTTCTCGACCAGATAATAATAAAATAATTTAGATAGCCTGAGCTAGTTAAATAAAACCTTGAAGCCAACATCAGGGTCAATTACCCTAAAGTGGGTCTCAAAAACTATTGTTTCATTAAAAGTGTCAGTGTGTGTACTACCTTAGTATCCTCGTGGGTAACGAGGCTTGTAATTGCGGCCTTGCTCGTTGCCGACTGTCGACTATGAGCACATGCCTATCGTATGGAGTATCGTAGTCTACTTCCAGTACCGTGGAGAACCGATGCGGCCAGATCAGGTCCAGAATCGCTATCACCAAACCCACTGTTATGCATACACAGCCTGGAATCAAGCAAGAGATACTAAAGTTATTTTAGATAAGCTTATTTATAAAAGAGTTGAACAATTTGTTTTTGGGTGTTACTATAGAGAGCTTTAATGGTTCTTTGCAGATGCGAGATGCCAAATATTTAAGTTCAGTGCGGTCGGAATTTTAGCAGCGTTAATGCAGTTTTAAATAGATGCTAAAGGCTATTTTGCGCAGACGTGCACCAAAGGCGATGGCAATGACCACGGATTTAGTGATACCAAAAACAAAAACAGCCTTTAGCATCTATTGAACACCGCTAAAATCCTAGCTCACTGAACTGAAATAATATTGATTTCATCTACTTAAAAGTAGATACTGTTTATTTAATTAAGACATCTTGTAAAATTATTTATAGTTGTATCACATGGGTTAATAATGAACAGCATACCTGCTATCAAAACAAGCCAGAAACACCATCCTAGCGAGAAGAACAGCATGGCTCCGTCCAGTCTCACGACTAAAGGTGTGTGGGGTAATGATGCCCAGTAGCCGCCGGCTGCAGCGCACAACGTCACACCTAGCGTGGCCATCGCGTAGGCTCCATACCTTGGGACTACTACCAGTAGGAGGTTCATCAGCAACCATAAAGCTAGTGCCGCCCTGAAACATTACAAAAGATTACAGTAGTCCACCAGTTTGGATAAGACCACGATGTTAAGATAACTACAGAAATATGTTGGTGTTGGTAATCAAAAGGTTTGACACGCATGCTCTATGTGTATATACATCTCGTTTTATCTTAGCTAATCAATTTAGAGAATGAGAAGGTAAGAGCATGTTATCGACACCTCTCTTTTATTTTACCTATTTGATCAATATGACAGATTACTCACTCATATTGATCTGAATGGATTTCAATTTCTATGAAAATTGAAATAGGTCAGAAAGTTCTTACCATAGCAACGTGGAAGTAGCATATCCAGCAGCACGGTACTTAGCACCCCATTCGAACCCCTCATGTTGAACGGCGAAGTGTTCTGCGACTGATAGCACAGGGAACGGCAGACCCCGAGTCAAGCCCTCTCGGTACCACTCCTGGATAGCTCCTGCTTCTTCCCAGTGGAATTGTTCGTTGTAGTCCACCCCTGGGTCTCCAATACTCGTGTTTCCCCAGGACAGAGCTGTAATCAGACATTAGCAAACGCAATTTAAAAGTTCTTTCAAATCTTATCCCATATAGCTGTTAAAAAATCTCTGTGACAATTAGCTGTTGTTAGTGCAAAATGATTAGTCAGCATAGAGTAAGACCTATTTTTAACTTACATCATTACATGGACTTAAATACTAGTATGTATTAAGTAAAGACTAAGATTGTTTCTCAAATCACCTTTATTCCATTACTCTCCTACCTTTATTCTCCGTTTATTCCTTTATCAAATAAGTGTAACATATAGATATTTTAATATAACATCTATCCATTAGGATTATTTTATACAATCAAATGATTCGAATATCTATTGCGATTATTCAACTCCAATCACATTAAAATCTACATTAATTACTAAGCAGGTGCCTTGTGCCGATTATTCAACTGCAATCGCCTTACAATCGATATTATGCCAGATTAATAAATATTCGGGCAGCGTATACCTAACAAGGATCTTACCAGTAAGTGTAACGTTGACATGTCCTAGCCCGACGTGGACGGCCAGCCAGCAGTCGAGTCGCTCGGAGGAGAACGCGCGGTAGGCGGCACGAGCCACGCGTGCTCCGGCCACGTGCCACGACGACCCGTGCTTGCACACTGGAACATACAACACAAAAACTTAATAACTAATCTTGAATTCGTCTCAATGACGGAAATGTGACTAAGCTTAGTGGTCGTGGTGGTCTCGTTGTCACTGATTCCCATATGTGAACTACTATCCGCATTGCAAAAAAAGACGATTCACAAATTATCGTTTTAACTTTGAATATTCTTCGTATCCGTTTATTACCGCAATCCAGTGTTTTAAATGGGATTAAATATAATGACCATCAAAAATACTAATTGCACAGCAAAATATGCTTACTAAATATTGTAGTATATAGGTGCTCGTTATATATCATAACGAGCACCTATACGCCTCAAATTGCTGCATTCCGTCTCGGAAGGGTTAGGTTATGTTAGGTTCCTTCTTAAACCCACCCAAAAATAGGAGCCCCGCTTTGCGGGGCTCCGTCGACTTAGTTTGATCACTTTAAAATATTTTAGTTAGAATATTTTGCTGTGCAATTAGTATTTATGGTGGAACAAAGGCAAAAAATTGAGGAATAGTTAAATACTACCCTTTTCAAATTATTCCCTGAAGTTGGGGCTTTAAATTACTAGTATTCTTTTTAACATATAAAAACAGGTAGCTATTGCAATATAGGTGCGGTTTGAATCCACGAACTCTCAATCGAAAGTCCAATACCCTATGTACTGGGCGATTATCTCTCTAACAACTCCGATTATTAGTATGACTAATATCTACGAAAGTTGTTTAAAATACATAATATAACGTTACGTCTGTATGTTCACAATTAGATTGGTACAATACTACATACACAAACAGATACATTACTAACATTTAGTGGATATCACAAAAAAAATGGCTTTTTTTATACCACGTATCACTGAGCAAGTCTGATTTCAGCCCGGTAAATTTGTGGATGTCTTACCGGGTTCAATACCGAATTCTATTTTCTTACAGATCTTTATCAAATATATGTAAGTTCTACAACTCTTATCGATCTGAGGTTTCACGATCAATAAGAAACATAAACGCATACATATCCCACAAGACCAACGATGCAGTCACAAAAATAAAGGTACATAAAAGTATACCTGAAAGCCTAAGGCCGACGTGAGGAAACGGTATGAACTTCAAATTTACATTTGACCTTTCATTTGAACCCGCCATTATTGTACCGTTTATAGAGTTCGTAAAAATTCTTATACAACAGCTTTGAACATCCGTCCGTCCGTTCATCCGTCCGTCCATCCGTCTGTCTGTTATACAACTTTCAACTCGAGAACCGTAAGAGCTAGAGACTCGCGGTCAACGCCATTCGACTCAGCATAGTCGATATACTCCCGAAATGACTATGACATTTGACCTCTGACCTCAAGGTTACGTGGTATCACGTGACCTTTGCTGGAACCATTTTTCGAACTCTAAGATTTACGGCAATTCATTGCCGATTCTCACTTGTTGCATTTTATATCAATTGACTTTTGTACTAAGAGGACAAAATAAACTTGTGTATAAATTCAGCTGATACATACATGAACTGTCTGTCTTCATCCAAGGCAGAGATTTCGACTGCACGGATGGCGTCGTGGTTAAGTGGTTTGTTTGTGTTGTGGGTTCGAGTTCCACAAATGATGATCAACTATCTGTGTCAACGAATAGTTGTTCTAAATTTAGGTGTTTTGTGTGCCCGTTGTTTGAATGTTTGTAAAGTCCCTTCCGATACAGGAATTATTACTAGATACAAATATTTTGATCGAACAGTATAATATGCAAGAGCTTATTACCTACTGTGCACATTTTACATTTCACATTGCTTCTGAGATTTTCCTAAAAGAAAACCGTTTGAATAGTCTCAGGTATTGAATGGAGTCTCCGATTCAATACCTGAGTCACGACGAAAGCGTAAGCGCAATCTTATACCAAGGAACCCACGAGGAAGTCAATTTATACAGTTGAATGGCATGGTAATGACATTTTGTTATTTTGCATACACGGTTTTGCCGTTTACCGTTATTAAAATTATCGCAGTCAGAATATCTGTACTTGCATTGAATTCACAATGTATCGGGGTCGGTTTGTGCAAGGACTAGAACAGAGAGGTGTAACATTTCACGTTTTTAATATCTTAATGTGTTAGAATGTAAGCCAGGGAGGAAATGTGAGCGATTGTGCAGCTGTCTATAGTCAATCGCGTTTGATTGCTGAGATGTGTAAGTAGATTGAATTCTTGGACATGTGCCATATGTTTACGCTTAAGATACCGATCGAGAGATACCGAGTTAGATTTACGAGTCGGACAAAGCGCTATAGCGCTTTTCTTTAAAAATAAAATAAAAATGAATAATTGAATATTGAATTTTTCATCATCATCATGTCTGACGACGTTCTCGATAAACTGTTATAGGCTCACATTTTACTGCATAGGAAGTTAAATTTGGGTGTAACTCTTCTTTGCCTACCGGTTCAGAGATACGCAGGAAGGCGTGAATCAATGTATGTATACGTAGTAGCGAATGCAATTTCCGTTAACTAATTATTTAGACTACCTAGGCACGTTGCAAATTAAAATTGAACGTTAATGATTTTGTAAAGGTTTTCGTAATGAATCCGCCATTGTTTTCGGGTGACCGCCCAAATGGTGAAATCAACATCTTGCCTACTGCCATTGACCGCAATACTCGTGTGTCAAACGCAACTATGGCTACACACCTACCGCGACTTTATTAATCTTCTGATCATCTGATACTAACACATTATATAAACATGATGATCCATCACACATGTAGGTAAATCATTGAAGAGACAGGCTGAGATTTGTCACATTCACATACCAATTTTTTTTATTAATAGAGGCTTTACAAAAATATTTAATTGCGATAGCACTCAGAGTCGGAACAACTATTTATGCATCAAACGAATTTTTGGCTGGGGTCGAACCCATAAGAATCAATGCGGTATAGGGGCGAGATGCCGTGCAGTCAGTATCGTCGGTTATATTAAGCATCCCTTATAATAAACGGTTGCTTAGTATTTTATTAACATCTTAATCCTTAATCTGTTTTTTGGACAATTTTCGCCTGTTTGCTAATGTCGCATAATCATGAATAGTAATAAATATTTTCCATTTTTATTGATAAACATTGAAATTATAATTTTGCATCGTAATTCTCAAAAGGTGTTTTTGCAAAATTATAATTTCAATGTTTACCAATAATAACTAAATTGAAATGTACTTATTATTTCGACACCCCAGAAAAAATAATTTAAAATACTTTAATTAACATAAAAATATCGTCGCTTTAATTAACATTTTCATGATTCTTATGACTTTTGCTTATGGCTTGCTATTAAAAATGAAGACAACTGATACACCCAATAATTTATTGGCTTTAGCTAAAATTATATGCATAGTTTCATCAGGTTGGGTTTTATTTTTTAACTATTTGTTTTTTAATAATATGTTGTAAGAGCGGCAACCAGACTAGTGGTGTTTTAGTCGCGACTCCATGTTCCTACCGAATATATCCTGACTGAAACAACCGGTAATGGGGAACGTGGGAACCAAACGAATCTCACGATCGCCAGTCATACAAGTGTCTACCCTATAGCCGCTAATCGAATAAAGTGGCTCAATATATATGCACTTAATGAATATTACCATTTTGAATATGCACTTAAACTCGTATTAAGTAAATAATCGTTGTTTAAGTATGTAGGAGCTTTCTCCTTTCTCTGAATCAATTGTTATATCCCCTATCCTTTCCTCTTTACTCGTATATATATGCTATTATAAAACTGTAATGAGGCTGTATATTGCAGTTTTTCATTTCTTATATTTGATCTCTTTATTTTCTTTAGCTATTTCGTCCTTTCAGCGGTACCTTGCGCGACCCACCAGACGACGCTCAGTGGGTTACCCGAGATATGCTCTTTTGGCAGCTCAACAAATTGACTGAAGCTATAAAATGTTTCTAGTCTATTTGAATGCCTGCCTATCCGCATGTGTGTAACTGTCATTTTGTTTCAACATCACGTGTAAACCAATTCATTCATTTGACACGTAATAGCTACGTTTAATCTAAATTTCTTAGTAAAACCGATTTGTCTTTACGAGTAAAATTACTGAATTAGCGGCGAATACTAGTAATATTTAGCAATATTCAACGTCTCTTATTATATTCGAAAAGTCATATAACGTCTCTTATTATATTTAAAATCATCATTAACATTTTCCCAGCGGATGTCGTCCTCAGTACGAGATGACGATTTTAATTTACCTAATTCGCGGATTACGTCTTCACGACGAGGCACATTCCTGTACTGTTTATTTGAAATTCACGTCGCTAAGCCGTGATCCGCTAGCGAAATAAACATCCTACACTAATATAGTACACGCACACATAGAAATCGTCACCACTCGTGCATTGTTTTTATACGATAGGGAACAAAAGTTTTGAAGGCGCGCGAGCGGGGCGTTCAGTCGCGGATGCAGCGCAGAGATTGCGAAAAAGAGAACGGTCAAAAGGGGGCGTAAAGAAATGCGCTATTATTGTCCTGATTGCGATGTCCCCTTATGTTATCTTATCTTATGTGGGGGCCAGTCAGTGCAGACCGGCGACACTTCGACCCAGTGGGATCTTTTGTGTCGACACTCTCCCAATAACGACTGCCATAGATGTCCATGGCAGCCGGGACCGACGGCTTTACATGCTCTCCGAGGCACGGAGCAGGCGATAATTGTCAATCAATACGCACATAATTTCGAAAAGTCATATAACTTCCAAAAGTCAGAGGTGCGCGACGTGGGTTCGAACCCGAGACCCTCTGCATTGCAGTCTGTTGGTCTCCCCACTGAGCTATCGCTGCTCATTCCCCTTATTTTACTATCCGTGTTTACTAGTTACATATGAATGTAACCTGTTGTCAGGGTTTTTTTCGGTCAAAATTAGTGTACAAGTTCACTAAAAGAAATAATTAATTTATTTCTTATTTGGCAGTTTTATCATTTATTTTTAAAATATAATAGTGTATTTATAATATAAAAAAAACTCCTAATCAAAATATCAAAAAGTTTTCATGTTATGATGGTATGAAAGTGAAAAAATTCCCTAAAAAGCTCTCGCGCGGGGTGGGGCTGCGGGCTAAATAACTCTCGCTGAGAAAGTGTTAAACACTCGACTCTAAACCTAGTTAATATACTTACATATCTAACTGTAGTTAGACAAAAATTGACTACACGTATAATGCAGTTGTACGTACATACATCGATATGTTGTAGTTACATCGATAGGTGTTCCCACTCAATTCATTCGTATACGAAAATATATGTTTGTTTGTAACGTATCCAATCTTATAGCGTTTATCCGATGGCGATAACACTTTAACAAGTTGTTCTACGCACGCCCGCGAAGGTGACAACGAAATATTCAGAGAGGCAGTGCAACACATGCTGGGAATTAATTAGCTATTAATTACAATTATATTGGAAGAAAATTGTTTCAACATGCGATATTAAATGACTGTTAAATATGGTTTGTGGACAACAGGTACAGACGGCAACATAAGTCGAGAAACTTTTATAAATATTTTCAAAGTATTTATAGATAAAAGAATCTAGTTATTATGTAAAATAAGTAATCAATTATATTTATCAAAAAACAGCGATAACGGTAATGGGGGACTGTTGGACTGTCACACAGACGTCTCGAGTTCGATCCTAAGGCGCGCATCTCTGACTTTTCCAAGTTATGTGCGTATTAGTTAGACCGTGTTGTGCAGAAATGATCCAATCCACAAAAGCATAAATCAAAGTTATGCTGATTTGAAACATACGTTCATTTTTCTTGTGACTGATATCCTCCTACATCATGTTATGCATATAGTTTTATAAAGAATTGAATATAGATTTTTGCATTACTTAATGTTTATACAAAAGATCTTCATACTTATAGATAAATTAAAAAAGAACCCCTGGTTTCTTTCGGCACAACACGGTCGAGTTAATCATCAAAAATAACGGAAAAGTAAAACATCGTGAGGAAATCTACATATTATGTATCTGAGAGTTGTCCAAAAAGTTCTCGAAGATATGAGAAGTATCCTAACCCGTATTAGGCCAGCTTTCGATTATGGCCTCACCCTTCTCACATTGAGAAGAGGTCTGTGCATGTGTGGGAGTAGGAGTGGGATAGTTTATATACAAGGCTGATTTTACTATAGTGAATTATTATTAAATAGACTATCCTTTAACTACACTGTTGGTAAAACTAAGAACAGTACATATTTTGTATGATAGAGCAATAAAAAAACTCTTAAATACTTAGACTGCGGAGTGACTACCTTGTAACTTGCTGACTGTACTTTATAATTTAGTAATATTACTCCAATCATCATGTCAGAAACTAAAATACGTATTGACAATCAATGTTTTCGTCATATATGTATTTTAAACGGATCACACACGAGTTGAATGTCTTTACTGAATAAGAAGTAATCATAAATTGCGATAATATTACATACAATGTTTTTTTATTCATCAAAATGCAATGCGAGTCGTATTAAGTTATTGTGCAATAGCAATAAGTTATAATAGATTATTATTTGTGTATTAGCAAATGCAATATCAGCAAGACTAGCAGGAATCCATAGGATGCCACGCAGAGTTCTCATATTCAATGAAAGTTCAGTATAATTTATTTTTACATATATTATGCGATGCCATCCCTCACTAGACCAGAATGACGGAATATTATCTAACAAATCTTATTCAGAGTATGGCCTAGCAGTAGGAGAACATATAAATAGGGCTGATATGTAAAATATAGTCATAATACAATTATTGTTAAAATTATTCCTTTTAAACACGTTGTTCGTGGGATGTGCAATAGATTGTGGTTGATCCCGCTATCTCTAAATAATAATACTTTTGCAGGAACCATTTCATACTTATTATCAAGTTATGGCGTGATGCCTTCGTCTATGTAGTTTCTCTAGAATAAATTGAAGCACTGTTTAAAGCCATGTGAAACAGTTGTCAAGATTGTTATGTTATGTATTGTTATGTATAAGTGATCTGCGTGAGCGACAGCTTTAAAAGAAAATGAGACTCGAGTTGCGCTTTTAGAAGCCTGTATGTCAATATTTATTTACGACATGTTTGTGCAGACGCCAAAATATTTTAAGAGGTATTAGGAATACTTGTTACAAATCTGGAGCAGCATGACAGATTAAATATTTACAAGTGATTCTTTCTTTTTATCATTTAAAAAGAGAACTCCTACAATAGGCATATGCATATCTTGTGTCGCGGGGACTTTACAAACATTCTAAGCAACGGGGTTCTCGGAACATTATATGTGGATCACACAATTTATTATTTCGTATTTTATATAAAGGAGAGTAAGTAGAACTCTTAGCACAGTGGCAATGTGGCAGCGGTGAGGCAACCCTTGTACCCACGAGGCCAACGGTACAGTTAAATAATATAAAATAAACCCTGTATCATACCTGCACATGCAACATATATTTTATGTATAGAAAGCCTCGTTAGTAATTTTCAATTAAATTATTAAACACTGAGAATTACGGCTATGTAATAATAATAATAATCATTTATTCAACTTAAATATAATACAATATACAATACAATATAATACTTATGTGATAAGAAAGGAACTATGGACATTAATTAAACTATGACATAATAATATCTTTAAAAAAACAAACAACGAATCCTAATTAATGCGTTTAAAAAAGTCACGATTGACAATTGTCTATCGAAATGTTTACAATTTGTTGTCTAACAAATGGTAATAGCGTACAAAACGAGCACGACTCACTGAGAATTGTGACAGACTTTATCTAGCGTAGGCTTCTGATTTGTCACTCAGATCAAAATTGTAGATTTATGAAACGATATTTGACTAACAATTGTTACTGTAACGATTTATCCTTTTGTGAGGTAAGCTCGTAATCTGATCATGTTGAACTGGTAAGCCTTGGTCTGCCTACATTTGTATCTGAAGTCTGTATGAGTATATTCCCAAAGGGCAAGGCTGTCTTTCTTTTTGTGAAAGTGGTAAGGTATATGGGTATTTCCTATACTCACATTTCATTTGCTGTACACAAAATACTTCATATATAAAGCATAGGCCGGCTGCAATCTTGTGTAGAGTGGAGTATATCTAGTCGACCTGTCCAGTAATCCCTTAAAATACCTGTTAGCTTCATTAGACAATCTTCAAATATTTTATGGTAAAATAACAAAGCAATTCAGTTCCGGTCACGTTTGTACAACCGCTAGACAAAGAAAGTGGAAAGTTATTCAATGGCACTTACCTAGAATGACGGTGCCGACGAACAGACTCAGTGTGACTATCGTGAACGTCGAGAATCTCTGTAACAAACAATAACAAAGCTCTTAATATAACAGCTACGATCTCTATCTAGATAGACTTGCCACGATAATAACTACACTCATTACCCTGCTCATGTTTTATAAATAATGCTCTACAATATGCTTTACAATTATATATAACTCTGTCCTAATAGAATTAATATTTTATGTAAACAATCGATTTATGCCTAATTAAATATAAACACATTTAGAAAATTCAAACTCTCTTTAAAAAGTAGTTAATGAATACAATAAGCCGTAAAGTTCTTCTTTTGATAAATAACCATAAATTTATTTTACAGAAAAATATTTTATGATAAAAGTCACTAAAAGTTGTTTACCTTTTTCCCCAATTCTATTGGGATAGACTATAATAAGACGCCTGTTTGAATACATATGTTTATTTAATATTAGACCTATGAGTCCTTTGTTCGCAGGTTTCTTGCGAGGTGATATTAAATGTAATGATTTCAGTTGTACATTCTTAGCATTAATATCATAGTTTGTAATTAATACAACCTCTTACATATAGCTGTGGGTACATCGATCAAATATGATCGATGTGTGGATAAGACTAAGATAATACTGATTTATCGTAAATGCCGTGTTTTTAGTTTGTACCCATTTTCGACAATTGTCGTCAGCTGTTAAATGAAATATAATGATATTTAAAATTAATTTAATGGAAAATAAGGCTTATGTTTAACTTATCACCAGATATAGTAAAATATAACAGTCAAAAATAGTAAATGATCACCAAAATTAAAACTGCATTATATTTAAAGAGATCAAAGTAAGTCGACGGAGCCCCGCTTAGCGGGGCTCCTATTTTTGGGTGGGTTTAAGAAGGAACCTAACCTTTTTTTTTAACTTGTGGGAATGCATGACGTTTACCCCTCCGCGGAGGGCGGGCGGAGGGGTTATGTTGGACTCGCCGGGGTAAAAGAAAGATGGTAAAGATGATAATGTACCTCCCGGAATACCGTCTAAACCTACCACGGTGTTTCTCGACAAAACCGCTATCGACGGGGCCACGCGAATCACTTGCACATGCGGTCGCGACCCCGCCGAGGTTTCGGCCCGCCGTATGAAACGGCAGGCCACTACACGAGAGATCTGCCCTAGGCACTTCTCAATTTAAACCCTACTGTCTCCCCGCTAGAGGGAAGACGGACTCGACACAGAGGCGCGCGTGGGAACACGCACGCCGCCTTCCGGACCTGGTGCTGAACGGATGGCGGGCAGGCCAACCTAACATAACCTAACCCTTCCGAGACGGAATGCAGTAATTTGAGGTGTATGGTGGTGGTATGAGGTGCTCGTTATGATATATTTTAGTAAGCATATTTTACTGTGCAATTAGTATTTTTGGTGGTCATTATATTTAATCCCGAAAAATAGTATTTATCATTGGCGAAATGAACATGTAATAATATAATTTGCTGAAGCAAGGCTGAATTGTCCATGTCCCTGTAAACCCATGTGGGTGATCAATTAAGTTTAACATAATCCGAATAGAAATGGCTTCGCGTTATAAGACTAGAGTGCAAACGTATAATTATCATGTGACGTTATATATTATCATTATAATTTTTTATTATTTTAAATTAATATGGTTTGATACATATTATTTTAATATTGGAAAGTTATTACATACTTCAGTTACGTATCATTATTACTGATCTTAAGCAACCGTTCAATTGCCAAATCATAATTTTATTTGCCTTTGTTTCGAAAACGTTTCCATTTTTTATAGTTGTTTATAGTGTAAATGAAACGCTAAACATATGCTTCTCTGGATTAAAACACAACGTGGTTCATTTTTAAGAAGCTTTCTAAACTAATACATATTTTATAGCAAATCCCACAGCTGTACATTAATGAATACTGTCTTAACGTAGATAAATGATGATAACGGGACTAAAATATTAAATTTCATGATTTAGGGTTAGAACGTTATTAGTAATTAGGTACTGTATTAATATTATATCTGAACTTTGTCCAAAATTATAATCAAATATAATATGTTAGGAGATTTCGAAACACAAACTGGTTGGTACTAATTAAATAAGTAAACACCTAGATGCTAAATACTGTTTCTGTGGCGTGTTCAGTGTTACATAGTACCTAATATGATAATAAGATGCTCTAGGCATAGTGCATAATATTATACACATTCCATCTTATTTAACATTCATTATGTTACGTTCTTTACTACTCTTCACGTAAGTAGGTAAATGTGCTGCACAGTTGTACTAGAAATATATTGTCTTATAGTTCATATGTCTTTATTTAAATTAATAATAATTAAGTTACACATTGAAACATTTATATATTAGTTTGTTTGTGTAATGGATCTAGTCTTTGTTACTACTAAATAGATTTAAAAAAGGTTTCTAATTGAACGCTAAGGAACTATTTCCTTAGCTTTCACTTAGTAAACTTTTGTTAGGCTACTATTATCCTAGGAGATGCCGCGTGCGGAAGCATAGGTATGATTAGTAAATGAACAAATAATTAAACTGAAATAAGATAAAAATGTATCAAAATGTTGCCTGCGTTTCGTTTTCTTCTCTTACACGAGTAAAAAAATACGTTAGTACATGCATGTCTTTTCCGCAAATAATGCTTGATCCAATATTTGCGAAAACTACGACGTAACGTATGTTATAGATTTATTTAGGAAAAAAATTTTTTTGCTAGCCTTATGGAAAGCGATTACTGAGCCCTTTGATCGCTTGTTATAACAGAGGTAATACAGAATTACAGATACGTTGCCAACCTTAGAAAGGAATGAACGATCCGATGTAATAATTATAAGAATAGGATAGATCAACGAGGCTGCGCGGATCTCTTAACTTATGTAACTTTCGTTAAAATAATATTCTATCTTAAATATCTGCCTTGTGTTCGATACATACACTGTCCAGTACAATTGTAGATAAACATCAGCAAAAATAATTTTTATTTTATTTTGTTTATTTTATTTACTTTATCAAACTTATACTATCTTTAGTGTTCTATTGACTGCAGGGCTGCTGCAGTAGTGTAAGGGTCGTCTCGTCATTGTCAGTGCGTCAAGTCGTGGGCCTAACTCTAATCTCGACACGGAATACTGTGAACATTTGTATGATCCACAAATAATTTGATAGATTCAAAGTTAAAGACCAAAGCACATGTTGAAAACTTAGTAGCATAGCATACTCCTTGAGGCTTCACTTATGTGCGAAGTTTTATCACGGCATGTTTTATGGCAGTATAGACGGCAACCTACTATACACAACAAAAATCTGTTTACAAATTATTCTAAGCTTTATCGAAAAATTATTAAGTTAACACAAAAGGCCCAGAATAATCATAAAATAAAAACAGCAAATAATAAATCAAAAACTACCTGGCAAATAATAAACCGTAACCAATTAAATATACCAGTGAATCATATAAATAAACTTAAAATAAACGATGAAATTATAACTGACCCTAAAAGAATTGCAAATGCATTCAATAACTACTTTGTTGATAAGATTAATCCTATATTATGTTCCGGCGATAAAGTTACAAAACACATATCTAGCAGAAAGGAATCTATGTTTATGCCGCCAAGTTTGCCACAGGATATACTGAGAATTATTTTATCACTAAAAAATACACATAGCGTAGGGTATGATGGCATCTCCACGAAGGTAGTCAAAGCAGTAGCTTCTGAAATTAGCGGGCCATTAAGTCACATAATTAACTTAAATATTAATGAAGGTGTATTTCCAAATGCTCTTAAAGTCTCAATAGTGAAGCCTCTTTTTAAAAAGCTAGATCGGAACTTAATGGAATTCTATAGGCCAATTTCCTTAACACCAGTATTTTCAAAAATTTTTGAAAAATTTATATATAAAGAGCTCAATACGTATTTAGAAAAGAAAAAAATTTTATGCAATGAACAGAAAGGCTTTAGACAAAATAAGACCATTAACATGGCCATATATGAATTTTTACACAGCGTCATAACAAATATGGATAAAAATACGCCAGTCTGCGCTATTTTTTGCGACATGACACAGGCTTTTGATCATGTCCAACATGACATAATACTGCAAAAGCTGGAAAAATATGGTGTTAGAGGGAATGTCTTAAACATTTTTCGTTCATATCTCGAAAATAGGAAACAAATAACGCAAATAAATAGAATAAACCCTAAATCAAAATTAGAAGAAATATTTACATCTACTGAACGGGTAGTGAAGTTCGGTGTCCCACAAGGGAGTGTACTAGGACCTCTTCTCTTTACGATATATATAAACGACTTGCCTAGATCCAATGAACACCCTATGACACTGTTTGCAGACGACAGCACAGTTGTCATTCCTTGCAAAAATAAGGAGATATATAAAAATGATGTCACTGAGACACTTATGAAAATTATAGAATGGTTAGACAATAATAATTTAAAAATAAACTTATCTAAAACAAATATTATGCATTTTAGCCAACGGCCATTGACATTTGATATTGACATTAATTATAATAGTAATCATATTGACGCAGTTAACTCAACAAAATTTCTAGGGCTAATTATTGATAGAAATCTCAATTGGAAAACACATATACAAGCTATAAATCAAAAAATTTGTAGTAGTGCATACGCTTTGTACTCCCTGTCGCGAATACTTAGTTTAGACGCACTTCTTACAGCATATTATGGACTAGTTGAGTCCAACCTCCGATACGGAATAATCTTTTGGGGAAACTCAACTAATAAAGACATCGTATTTAAAGCTCAAAAAAGATGCTTAAGAAGTATGTTAAACTTACAAACTACCGACAGTTGCGTGCCCCATTTTAAAAAATATGGTATATTAACTTTACCTTCTCTCTACATTCTAGAAACCTTAATATTCGTCAAGACTAATACTAATCTGTTTCCTCGCATGGCAGACGTAGTACCAAGAAACAGGCGTAATAAATGTAAGCTATGCTTACACACTGCAAGAACTGCACTTATGCGCAAAAGCGTTTTTTGTATGGCCCCGGTAATTTATAATAAAATACCTGAAAGCTGGCATGAGTTACCTGTCGATACATTTAAGAAAAAAATAAAATTATTCTTGGCTGAGAAAGCGTATTATAATGTCACCGATTTTCTACAGGATTCTTTATAACTAGTCTACTTTATAAAATATGACAAGACATTTTCATTATGTATAATAATTATATGTATTTTAATTCAAATAATAAAAAAGGATAGCATTTGAGTAGTTAGTTAACATTTTTATTACTACTTAATTTAAACAACACATTTCATTTTCTTTTTTTTTTCTTTTTTAACTTTATATTATTTTGACATTGTATTGATTATTTTTTGACATATTTGTAATTCGATTAATGTCCTTATTAAGACTTTAAGACATGTATAACTATATTTACTTTATTATTATATTAATTCTGTCAATGATTAATTACTATAAAATTAAACAACATTTGTACGCCACGGTGTGGCAAACATGTAAGAACAATAAGTACCTATCTTGTAACATCCTACATGCCTGAAATTGTATGTATACACATGTTTATGCAAATAAATATTATCTTATCTTATCTTAGATTAATATACCTTAGACATGCTGAATATCGGCCAGAAAAACAGCCAAACAAACAAATATTTGTTTATGTTCTCGTAGTATGCAAAATAATCGAATAATCTCGATTAAATGCTTTCATCTCGATATTACAGACAGACATGACGTGTCATGTATTTATCTGTTGTCATGTGTATCTATAATTAGGTCCTAGTTGAATAGCGAGCCATCACTTTTTTATTTTGAAATAAGTTAGGGAAAGGACTGTCTAGCGCTTTAGTACGGGTCAACCACAAATATATGGCGCATCGTTAATCTTCGTTTGCCCAGTCACGACCAGACAATCCGTGAGAGTATTCGAAAGTGTATCGAAATGTATATTGAACTTTATTGTAACTAGCGTAAGCTGCAAGATCAATAAACGTGTCGTGTTTAACTGTCTCATTCCCGCGGTGAAGATGAAGTCAGATGGCGTCAAATTGATTTATCAACAGCCGTTCTGGATTGTAGCTGCGCAACGGTGGACTATCTAATAAACCTACGTCTTTTCCTAATTAGGAGCCACATTTCTTGCTGGCTGTAAAAACTTGATATTATTCTACTGCATATTATTTCTACCTTATTTGCAATTATGTTGAATATTGGCAATTATATAATATATGTATGTGTATCGATATAAAGGTGCATAATTGCATACGACTGATATTCGAATACAATTGTGTACACCACGATATTTACTTTGTATTGTCAAGGACTCATCGCAAGTACGTACCTATAGTGTTGTCAATGCATTCGAATGCAATAGGGTAATTGCCACAGAACATTATATTTAGATCTGTGTAATTGCCTCTCTTTGATTTTGTACTTATTTTATACACAAGGGCAAACAGCAATCAAAAGAAATTCTTGTATGCGGACAGTATCAAAATTGGTTGCAAAATAAGGGAGTAATTAATATTTTAAATATGGATATAAGAATATGAGGGTGTAGTGGGATATCTTACTATCTCCCTCGGACAGCTGCATTTAAATAGCGGTAATGTCCCAGTTTGTATCGTGCATCCTTTTTCTGTCAATTTGACAATTTATAGATATAATAATACTATATTTGAAATGTTTGTATCTTATGTATTGTTGAGAAGATTTAAAAATCATAATATGTTTTTGGAGTTTTGATTATGTAACTATTTGACTTAAACCATATAAACATATATTATGAGTCTACTCCCTTATTGTGCTGATTGCTAGTTCATCTATACATTAACATTAGTACATCTACAGGTGGTAAATAAATGGCAAAACGTTAAAGTTTAACGTAGCCTCAATTTAATACGTGGGAGTAGGAGAAGTCTTTGTACCCTTAGAACATTGCACACATAGACTAGTGTAAGATTTGGCATCGTTTACTTAGTGGGAGACCATTGGAGTGCCATGCATGCGTATCAATCAGTTAATTATCGCTTGCTTTAACGGTGAAGGAAAACATTGTGAGGAAACCTGAAGATGTGTATGTGAACTGCAACTGCACTGGGCCAGCGTGGTGGGCTATACCCTAAACCTTCTCACATTTATATGAATGTATTTACAAAATAAAAAGTATATATGTATGTTTATCCATTGTCTAGTACATAGTACAAGCTCTGCTTAGTTTGGACTAGATGGTGTTGTGTGTATGTGATAGAATATTATTATTATTTAGAAGACGCCCGTGGCCTGCAGTGGTACAGTTTATATACAGGGCTTATATTAAATATAAATTTATATAAAGAAGCTGTGCAAAATTAAATACTATAATTTTACGATCGGATTTCGAACACTGAGCTAATATAATAATAATAATGTCCTCCAGACCGAATTTCGGTCACGGCGGCCAATATTAACGGAGACTGGCCATCTGCGCAGGAGATATTATAGTGCACAAGCGTGAGCGCAAACTCAAGTGCACTCCCTGTTCCCTCACTCTCATGATCCGATGAGACGGATAATCCGACACGACCGGAGAGAGATCAGGCGTAGGACCAACGGCTTCACGTGCTTTTCGAGGCACGGGGGTGTCTAACACCGCCAACTTCCTAACTCCGGGCTGCTATTCAGATTTTTTAACAGAAAAACCCAATAACGTTTTGTTGGCCCGACCCGGGATTCGAACCCAAGACCTCATGCACAGCAGTCGCATTCACTACCGCTGCGCCACGGAGGCAGCTGAGCTACTATTTGTTTAAAAGATACTATTTTAAAGACATTAGTAAACTATCTAAGTAATTGCCAGTATCTACCTCGTTTAGAGCTAACCTTTGTAGTGTATATGGGGGTCAGCCTGTAGGGTAACCTAACGCAGCTCGTTACTAGTGCGTGCACGTATCGACCGCCCGCGGCGCTTGACTTCAACAACCCAGGTAGTGGGAACATGTCAGCACTTTACTTACTTAACACAGGCATATGACGTCATTGCAGGGAAATAAGTGAAAAATAATTGTCAGTTGAAATTTGGGATTTTATCGACTAGCTTTGCAGAGCATCTTGAGCAGGTTAACACGGGTTAGTGAGAATGTTCTGGAGGGCGCGAGATGACCTCAAGCCACCCTGAGGTTTGACCTGGGGATGGTGGGCTGCGTGGGTCTGTTCGCCACCCGATCAGCGCCAGGACCGAGAGGCGGCGTGCGTGTTTCCACGCGCGCCTCTAAGCCTTGTTTTTGTCCCCCCACAAGGGAACAGTAGAGGGTATTTTTTATATAGTGGCCTGCCGTTTCACACGGCGGGCCGAAACCTCGGCGGGGACGCGATTGCATGTGAAAGCGATTCGCGCGGCCCCGCCGTCTATGCTTATGTCGAGAAACACCGTGGTAGGTTTAGTCGGTATTACCGGGGTATCTTTCCTTCGGTGAGCCCGACATAACCTCTCCGTCGCCCCGTGGAGAGGTAGGCGTCAAAGCATTCCCACAAGTAAAAAAAAAGAGAAAGGGTTAGTGGGAATGTTGGTTCCTTGTTTGTAACGTCGGCACACAGTACATATAGATAAGTTATGTACTGTGGCAACGCGTTAGTGTCACCTTAAGTGCTGGTAGAGTTCATAGGCTTCGCTCAGTCACTGAATGTCCAGTACTCAAAAAAGTGTACAGGTCGCAGAATGTCCCTTTCGTAAAATGTCCCTTTTTTAATTTCTTAGTAAAAAACAGGCATATGCGGATAAGATTCGCGTACAGAGGGTTCCATAGTAATATATTATGCAAGTAGGTATCACGAAAAGCCATAGGCGTATGGTAAGGAAAGGCGAGCCTATTGCCGTTTACCGTGCACAGTCTTAGACTACATGCTAGCTACTGAGAATTACTTGACAATGAAGAAAGTTTGTTTGGGCATCGAACCCAAGACCATTATGCACAGCAGTCGCATTCGATACCGAGGTAGTTATATTATTTTATTCGTTATACTATTGGTCCCACTGCTGTGCAAAAGCCTTCCCCTTTTACTTTCGATTCACTTCGGTTTCATAGACGTTAAATAATGATATAGAGTTATATATTGAGTACAACCTCTTTCCTGATGCCGGGGAAGATGGCAAGGAAGGCGACGTAGAGCGTGAGTGCGGCGACGAGCAACGCAAGCGCAGGCACGTCAGCCGCCACGGCTGTGCGGTTGTGGTACGCGTACAGCGTCGGCCCGCCCCCCTCGCGGAACGCGTCGAACCACCCCTTCATCGCTCACCCAGCCTGCAACAATACACACATCATATTACACAACTATTTAAACAACATCAACAAAATACACTCATCACAATAGACAACTCTTCTTAGATATATTACGTACATAAAAAATCTATCAGAACTTTTACTTTTCGTGGCATCGCCCGCGCCAATAATATTTCCTGTGTCAAGAAGGACCACGACGGATACAAAGAATACCCAGATTCGAAACAACTTTTTGTGGATCACTCAAGTTTTGTCCTATGAACCCATAACACTCGGCGCAGTGCCAATGGCGAGGCGACCAATTAAATCGCCTTTTGTGCAATCTATTGCTTATTGCCATTGTTAAATAGCCTACGTACATGACTATTCTTTCAGATGTTTATTTGTTTATTTAACTGATCGTAGAAATTTATAAGAGTTAAAAAGAAAGCAGTCGTTAAAAAAATTGTGACGTAACATTTTTGAAATTTCATTTTTCTTATTCGTACACTGTAGTTATATCGTTGGTACGTACACAAAATAGGCGCGAAAACAGTAGTAACAATGTTATTGCTTTTTGAATAACTTCCTGTCGTTAAAGAGAAAATAAAGAAAAGGTGAAAAGAAAGATTCCATACATTTCCTTTCATCCTTTTTTCTATCTTTAATACCTTTGCCTTAGGGTTGGCAATGCGTCAGTATTTTATATCCTTGGTATTGCTACGGTAGACTTCATGCTACTACCAAGATTTGCCTATGAGAACAAGGGAATATATTTAGCTGAGTTCTCAGGATTACAAACACACAGCAAACTTAAATCTATTCTATGCGGTCGGGTCAACCGCCCAACTACCGTGACCTTGCTTGAGTCAACCGAACTGCACGGCGGTTCTACATGATCGAGTGGAAATTGGAAACAACTTCAGTTTTAAAGTGAGTCTATCTACCTAATAAATAGATTGTCAATAAAAAGCTTCATTTAATTTATATACCTACTTACATATCTATTATGTAGGTACTATATAATAATAATATTAATTTTACCTACCTTCTTCGCTTCCCTTTTGTAAGCGGTACGCATATGTTCTATGCATTTTTTTGTGTGTATCAGAATGGCGGGTGTAATGTTACGAATCAGCATCAAATAAGAATGTATCAAATCTACTTTAAATCTACCTAAATCTACCTATAAAGAAAGCACTTCTACCTCTTTGAGTTCAGAGATAGCACTAAAAGAAAGTGAACCGCCAACCTGACATCAGGTCTGCGGATGTATTTCTGTTTCTGAACGAAATACCATTTGTTTAAGTATGGATTCACTTCCATATAAATCTACCTGTATACTACCGTACAATACTACAAACATATATTAAATCTAAGAAATTAATAAAGCGGATTTTGCAAATAATAGTTATAAATTATTATAAGCGCCTGGCAAATTGATAATTTAGTTCTAAATTCCGACAATGTTGCACGCTCGCTTGCCATCATCATGATGATGATCATCATCGTCCATTTCGCGCAACGCCTCGATCAAAATAAATACGCGCGGTCGGGCAACAAGCTTCCACACGTTTGGTTTGCCAACTCAACGCCCTCTATTCGCCCTTTGTTGCAAGCTCAGCGCTGGCAATCAAGGTCGTTTGTATGAAACTCAATTTGGTTTTCCGACCAACGAGCATACGATCAATTCTGGCGTCAACGCAACCAAGTTCCACGTGACCGTAGTTGAGTTGGGTGGTTGGCGATACCGTGTAGAATAGGTTTTATGCCGTGAAACCAACCAGGCATTCAGTACTGGTACAATCAATTGAGTAAAAGACATTTCAGTGTTATTAAAACATTTGCAGTTTAAATGTTAGTGTTATTAAGTTAGAATTAAAATATCATAAACACGGGTGGTGCAATAATACGGATTAAATGTGGGTCATTTGCTTACATTATAAACATTAAATGAATTTCGTCACTCTCTTGACATTAAAAGCTATTAAAAACATACTAGTCTATGTTTTGAATAGCGTTTGATAAGTTTAGCTTCAAACTGTTTTTAATATTTTAAATATACTCGTAAATATAATATAGATAGAACAAGTCTGTGTATGCCTGCAGGGTTAGATACAGGCGTAGCAGCACACTCACTTTTCACACATATTAGTGTACAAGCAGATTTTCGTACACCGGACACTTATTTATAAATCCTTTGTGCTGACATTGACAATTTCTTAATCTCTTGGCAATATTCTTGATGCTGGGGCCCAGACACAATTAATTTTTATCATATCATATATATATGTATATAGATGATTTATCATAATATTGTATCTAGTTTACAACTTATTCACGAGTTAACATATAACCTAAAGCAGCGAAAGCTCAGTGGGGAAACCAACATATTGCAATGCAGAGGGTCTCGGGTTCGAACCCACGTCGTGCACCTCCGACTTTCGGAAGTTATATGACTTTTCGAAATTATATGCGCATTGATTGAAAATTATCGCCTGCTCCGTGCCTCGGAGAGCAAGTTAAGCCGTCGGTCCCGGCTGCCATGAACATCTATGGCAGTCGTTATTAGGGGAGTGTCCACACAAAAGATTCCACTGGGTCGAAGTGTCGCCGGTCTGCACTGACTGGCCCCCACATAAGATAAGATGAGATAACATATAACCTAATAATACTTTGTCCGATCCGGGAATTGCAGCCATAATCACACGACCGGCCGGCACTTACAACATAGATATACATAAACTTATGTCATTGTTAAAACTGCCTGCTATCGATAGCTAGTTGCATATAACTTCATCTCGACCCAAATCGATTCACATTCACGTCACTACCGAGGCATTAAACTTCATAATATATTTTCATCTTTTCATAAATTAAACAAATTATTTATTAACGTTAGCATTGCAATTATGCATTAATTTGCAATTAAAGGCAAATAGAAGTACGGAGCGGTTAATTGAATGCCATTATCATTAGTGCGGCATTTAATACGTCACATATCATGCATAATGCATGCGCAGCTTATGTATTATTATAATTTGTAAATAATAATCTTGAATAATATTATATGCAGGTGAGGCTATACTTGTAACTCTTGGTTTGAGAATAAGGATGTCTTCTATCTATTTACAAACATACAATTAACGGTCATACGGTACACCCAGACTTGGAACAATAATTTATGGATCATACAAAGAAATGTTCTGTGTGAGATTCAAATCCAAACAGTCAGTGCGGTAACAGTGGCGAGATGACCACTTGTCCGCCAGCCGAGCTGACTTAAAGCAACTCGACGTAATTGATCATCGGCATATGTTTCATACATTTTCTAATACCGTCTATCGAGGAAACATCGATGAATTAATCAAAATGTATGAGAAAATACTTGGCGTCGGTTAAACATGTCGAGAAGTTACAAGATCAATAAAAACTGGTAGCTTATCTGTAGCTTATTTTCCTTATACTAGCAGTACAGACACTACAAGTCTAAGACTAAACGTGCTCATATTTGGGTCTACGCAAATGTTAATTCCATTACTGCATGCTTAAATATCTAAAGCATAGTTCTAGGTTTGCGTAAAACGCAGCAAAGTTGATATCATATAATTTCTTTTCATACATTGTGGCCTACGTTGTTGCATACGATGTTAAAGTAGTTAGCGATGTTATGCAGTATGTACCTACTTCCTGATTGTCGCTTTATTAGACAATTATTGCGGACAAGACCTAGGTAGTAACCTAGGCCTACCAAGGATTTACAGCGTCATTTACGTTGATAATATCATATGATAGGTAGATAGATATGCATTATGATGTGTATATCGAGTTCTCCTTTATGACATTTTATAAAACGTGCCTTATTTTTCAAGTTCAAAATGTCTGTAAATCTCAAACTACCAAACGGAAAAGCGCTCCCTAACTACAGATAAAGAAAAGTCTTAATACCATCGTTTCGGGCCAGATCCCTCTAAATAGTTAATCCCAAATAGTTTTATCAGAAACCTCTATAATGTAGAGACAGTCTATTACAATTTTATCCTATTAACTAGATGACCCGGTGTACTTCGTATCACCTATCCTAACGAATGTTTCTATATTTTCTCATCGTTTAAACCTTCCCTGGACTAAATCGGCCCAGCCGAGCCGTTCTCGAGTTTTAGCGAGACAAACGAACAGCAATTGATTTCTATATATATAGATATAGATAGATATTATAAAAGTAAAATTGTGAGGCAGTTTAAAACTTAAGATTTTTATTACTCAATTACGCGTAAATTATTAAACGGTTTTCGATAAAACTTAGTACAGAGATAGCTGGTTTATCTGTGTACTGTATTAAAATAACTAGACTGGATTAGAATACTTTTAATCCCAGTCATTCGTCCCTTGGATGTCACGCGGGCAAAGCCATGGACAGAAACTTGTGAAACGGTCAATATTCGTCTGGTTTCGTATAATTTAAGAATGGGTAAGATGCGCTTAACCGTCTATTTCATTGGAATATTGAGCTGTTATTGAGTTTTATATAGATAGTTAGCCGCGGGCAGTGTCTAGTATGTAAATATCCGCTGATGCAATAGAGCGACATGTTAAGGGTAAGTGCAAATTACACAGCGTCGGTATCTAAGCTGACTTCTAAAATGGTAATAAGACGAGTTACGTACTTGACACGAATATTCACTGCAGCGGATTCATGTGGTGCCGTCGTAAATGCTCAGCAGTATTCGGTTCTGTACGTAAACAAGTTTTATATCCAAAAACTTGTATTATTAAATATATATTAGTGAGTACGAGGAGTAACTGTATGTGTAAGAAAGTTTAACGATGTACAGTAAGTGAAAATTGCCAGATTTCGAATTGTTGTAAGTATCGTAAAAAGCAAGATCATTTTTAATTTATTATATCAATATTTAAATAATAGTTTATTTATTCACAATTCATAGCAAACATTGTTTAACAGTATTGCCGTATGGCAGTTTCTGAGATATGGCGATCTCAAATCATATATGCGTATTCGAATATATAATCACGCATTGTTGCCGAAGACGAATTTTCACCTGTTATAACTCTCTTGCTTCATACACTTTTGTAGGTTGCTGGCTTCGTAGTAAAATTGTAATTTTCTATACATTCTCACATTTCATTAATATTATAAACTAGATGACTCGGTGTACCTATCACCTATCACCTACCCTAATGAAATTTTCAATATTTTGTCACCGTTTAAACCTTCCCTGAACTACGACAAACATTTTAAAACCAAAATCAGCTAAATCGGCCCAGCCGTTCTCGAGTTTTAGCGAGACAAACGAACAGCAATTGATTTTTATATAGATATATAGATATAGATTTGTTTGTTTGTTGGATGATATTAATAACCGCGGATTGAATTCATTTCTTGCGTAAGCATATCTTATGGTCAGAGATTGACTTAAGCTACATTAAAAGTACAACAAAGAGATGGACTCTGCGCTATCAAGCTAGCAGACTATATTCAAATAATATTTTCAGAAAACGAGAATTAACGCGATTAGTCGCTCTTAATTTATATCAACGCCTAAAGATATTAATTAGCATTTACTAAATCTTTAAGGGAATAAATATAATTATCGGGCATACCATACTTAAGGTCGTTTGTATGAGCATGGTACTTAATCAAATTAAATTACAACATTAATATTAATGTTGTCACATAATCACCATTTGAATTAATAAGTATGCCTATGAGATTCGGCGCCATAAAATTGAAGTTTAATTGACACAATTTAAATTAGTTGCTGGTATTTGAATCTTAGCATAATATAATTAGTATCTCGTGTAGCCCTTGGGTTTTGTACAGATATATCACACTCTGACATATGTAGGTGCGTATGTATGTGTGTGTAATGCGGTCTAAGACACAGTTCCAGTAGGCCTACCAAGAATCGTAAATGCCAAAGTTTCGGGAAGACTGATCGTACAGTGAAACACATTTATTCCGAAAATCGTCCTTAATTTCGATATGTAACCTCTTGATTGTCCTAAACCCTTTTAAGAAGCAGTCCGAAAAACCGAGTAATACCTTTTCACTGAAGAAACTTCATTGTAAGATTTTTTCGTTCGGCCCTTTCAGATAGACATTTTCATGGTAGACCTACAGGTTCCGTACTGTTCCGAACAATTTTTTAGTAGTAGTAGTAACACTAGTAATACTCTGTGCGATATAATAGCTTACTCAAGGGATTAAACGTAGGATTTACTTCATAGATTGTGTTTTTTGAAGACTTCTACCGCTGTAGGTTTCATTGCTGTGTCGCGGGGGACTTTACAGACATTCAAACAACAGACATAAAGAGCACCCACTCTGAAAAACAAATTATGGTTCACACAATTTTTCGCCACGTTTGGGGATCGAACTCTCGGTACAGTAGCAGTGGTGAGGATGCCACCTGAATGTGAAAATTTTGTAATATTTCGTTTATTAAGGTTTTATGTGGGGTAAATGGCTATCTAATTGCAGGCTATCGTGCACGATTCCGGACTCCTTGCTTATGAAAACGACACAACCTTAATTTCTTGTAAACTTAAGTAAGAGGCACAAAATCTTTTATTTAGTTGTAACAAGTCCGCGTTACAATGAGGTCGCAGGCGGTGGTGACGCGGCCGGAATACGCGGGCGCATTGCGCAAGCGCCGCCGCATTGCCTTCGGGAAACGGATGTAGTTGCGATTTATGGTGCACTTTGCACGGTTAGTAATTAAATCATAAAGATCTCGAGATGCTCTGACGATTACACGTCTTGTGTAATAAAGATCACTCAGTGTAAAATACTGAGCGAGTTACATTTAACAGTCGTAATTAATCGTTATGTTATTGTGGTCGAAACAGCAGTGTTTGGCTTACATGTTACTTAATGTGATGCTCTTAATAAGGTGTTCTATGGTGGCATATATTATTATATTTATAACGCAAACACAGAAAGTGTCGTGAATGTTAACGAAACCCATAGAAATAATTTAACCAAAATCCTGATACATAACAATAGGCATAATAATATAATAATATTCTACCACATACACACAACACCATCTAACGCAATATAAGCAGAGCTTGTACTATGGGTAAGTACTAGACAATAGATAAACATAAATATATACTATTTGTTTGTATATACATACATATTATACATACAAACACCCAGACACAGACAAATATCCATGTTCATGCACACAAATATTTGACTTGTGCCGGAATCGAATCCGCGACCTCAGGCGTAGCAGTCGGTTACACTAACCACTACGCCGTCGAGGCCGACAATCAAGACAAAATAGATACATCTAGTTCGCTGTAAGTGGAAATATTTAATTTACTCGCCAGTTTGCAGCAATATTGCCTAAGAATTATTTAATAGCTATTTTACAGCTGGTTTCTGAAAGGTAGATCAACACAAAAAAATGTTAACAGGCAGTCAAACGCATGTCAACTGCTGTGATTGGCTGACTGAATTAGCTAATCATATCATTTGACATGTGTTTGATTTTAACACCTCGTTGCTGTAGTTTGCTTTTCAGAAAACAGCGGCTTTTTTTATTTATTTTGTTTGGTTTGCCAACAGTAAAAATATAATAACTACACTGAAATAAGTAATGTAACACAGCAATGAAAATAATGATACATTTAACAATTTTAGGCTAACCAGCACTTAAAAATACTCATGTGTCATGATACTGTGTTGAATTATAATATTTTATAATTCAACACAGGTCACAACAGGTCGAGAGGCGGCATGCGTGTTCCCACGTGCGAGCAATAGCCTCTGGGTCGAGGGGACGGTGGAGGAAGTATTTTTGTGTAGCGGCCTGCTGTTGCACACGGCGGGCGGGCCGACACCACGGCGGGTTCGCGATTGCATGTGAAAGCGGTTCGCGCAGTCTCGCCGTCTATGGTTATGTCGAGGAACACCGTGGTAGGTTTAGTTGGTATTACCGGGGTATCTTTTCCCCGGTGAGCTCGACATAACCTCTCCGTCACCCTGCGGAGAGGTATGCGTAGCATGCATACATTCCCCAACGTAAAAAGAAATAAAAAATAAATGTTAACATATTGATAGCCAATTAAGTAATGAAACTTTAAATATTATATTAAGTAGGTAATTAACACAGGATGTGGCGGTTGTATTTAAATACTTCTACGTTATATAAAGTCCTCCAGATCGAATTTCGGTCATAGCGGTTTACCTTTATTAGTTAACGAGCCGTTATTTATAAAAATAAATAATGTGCTATCCAAGAAACAACAGTAATGTTTTCAAGTCATCAAAATGTACATAGCTTTGTAGATTGTTGACTTAATAATGCTTAGTCAATTACTGGCGTGTCCGAATTGTTTTGTCTCGCCTTTGGCTCGTCATCCCTGTAATATAGTGTACCAGTGTGTGCGCAAACACAAGTGCACCTTCTATCTTCTATCTCATGAGTCAGATGGTACGGCCACCCGACTCTACCGGAGAGAGATCAGGAGCCGGACTTTAGATGCTTTCTCGGCAGTATTTCAAAGTGTACATTGATAAAATTATGCATAACTAGTACATGCACAGAAAAGCATTGCAGTTTTCTATTAGTCACTGTAGGAGATTTAAAGGTTATTTGCTTCGGTATTGTTTAAGATTTTGTGAGATGATAGATATTTAGTTAGTTACTAAGTTACGAATCTTTTATTGTACTCATGTAAGCAGATGTTCTAATAAATTATATAAGCCTTGTATATTATGTCGGGTAATATAAATGTATATAACATTAGATATAAGTTTTAACTTGTACAACGATTTGGTGTATACTGTTATGTTATCCATTTGTTTATACTAATAAATAAATAAATCGATAGATAATCAAGTAATTTAAAATTTAATAAGTATATCAATTAACACAGGATATTACACCTGCAATTAAATACTTCTACATTATAATAATTATATCGGTTACAAGATTTGTTGTGACACGGTTGTGTTAAATGTGTAGATACTTAGGTTTGTAATTAACATTGCCTTGCATATGTATGTACCTATATCGCCGAAGTAGTAGTCCAGCTTGTGGTAAGCTGAATAAGTAGAAGGCTATATGTTACATAATACATACATAGTCACACGTCCCTATTCCCAAAAGAGTAGACAGAGGTGTATTATACTCACATTTCGCCAAGTATAGATTTAGGTACTGTGTAGCAGGGAGGGACCTATTGACGACCATCGGACATAGTTTCAAATTTTTCCAGAGATTTAACCAAGGAACATACGAAAACAGAACAAGTATTTGTGGATAACCAAAATTTTTAGTTATGCATATTAGATTCTGAAGAAATTGTGAAAGTAAACTACAAATAGATAATTGGGCTTTACTTTTACATTATCATTTGGTAATCCAATTAGTCATATAAGTAGGTAGTTATTACGAATAAAGATACTCATTTTAAAGCCTTACCTATCGACTGCAAAAACAAAATCATAATAAACATTCATATTTTATAAGAATAATTATGGATTGAGAATATACATACCTTAACTTACTTCATTAATATAAGAACTATTTTAGTGATATTACACAAAAATAGTTTATATAGGTAAATCAACTACAATACAACCTATCAATCATTTAGACTTCGCACCTATCCGAAATTATTTGAAACTTTTATATCAGATTCAGTAACGTTTAGGGAGAGAATTTTATTTCGGCTATCCGATAGTTTCAGTTACGGTTACGGAGCTCCATAACATCCCTGGTCGATCACTTAAATCCCGCTATCCATGCAGTTAAAATATACGTTAGTGAACACAAATATCTATTCATGTTAATAATATTATGCATGTATTAGATATTAATCATTGAGGACTATGCAACATATTGTACACCTTGATCTTTGATTATACAGCTAGGCAAAGAATAAGGTAATAAAATATATCATAAATTATAAGCAGTCACTCCTTATATGTTCATATTTTATAGTTGCTAATTGTAATAACATAACTTATTATAATAATTTTAGTTCCTGCCAGTGCGTTTCTAATAAAATTGTTTATTCTTTAGGTCACACTCATGTGAGTCTGACGCAGACAAATATTTAACATATATACCTATGTATAATCTTTATTACGTGCGTAGGTGTTATATACGTAACTTTGTAGCTTCTGCCCGCGGCTGCGTAAATCTTATATACGTCGGGGACGTATATCACGATTAAAAGTATCCTACGTGTCTATCAATGGACGTTGTGGCAATTTCATCCAAAACTGTTTAACTGGTTACGCGTGATTGAGTAACAAAAATCCAAACATATTCACAAATTTTCACATTTATGATGTTAGTAAGATAGAGAACTATTCTACGGTCTTATACTATTAAGCTTTTGGTAGTATTTTAAAAGAAAAGTCATGCTTATTATAATACAATGTAAACGTATACACGCATTATGCCAGCTTTGCCAGCACGGCTAGAGTTTTCCAGATGTGGCATGCCATTCGTCGAAATAGTAATGTTATTTTTCTTTATTAATTTAAATTTTTACAAACATGTCAAGTTATAGAACGAAACAATAGTCTTCGAAACCTTGAAATCAAACATTAAACTTGAACCAAAGTAACGAACAAAATTGTCTATAGATAACACATAAATATTAAACGAAAATATCTTAACAACGAATACAATAAACCACAATTTAATCCGTAAAAAACTGACCTTTCGCGAACAAAAGTTCTTGACATCAATAATTCAAACTTCCGGAAGTGTGTTGACAGCTAGGGCGTGTTGTTGGGCCCGCTACCGGAAGACTTAGTTATAGAAACTCACCTCGAGATAACCTATTTCTTTTGCTTCCTGTGTTTTTGGATTACTTTATAATATTAGTTGTTAGACACTATCAATTGCATTTGTCATATATAAGTACACGACAGTAGTAATATTACACTTATAAAAATATTTAAAACCTCGGGCCATGAGGTATCCGGTTATCCTTGGTGAAGATTGGGCAGTTAGTAAGAGTTTAGGTCCCGATCACGTTGCGAATGATTGAACAATGTCTTGTAATTTTCATATAATTTCTGATAATACGATTGTTAATTAAGACAACGCAGCACTACTAATATTTTCTACATCGTTTTGCGATGCTTCGTAACAAGCACTGAAACTCTCCCAACGACTATTAAATTTAAGGATGTCACATATTTTTTTACACTAAGTACATTGGTAGTGCCCCGGTGACCATTTAAACCATTGCGCCATCGGTGTAATCCTGAATCCGTTCATCGTAGTTTGCGTAACAAGAGCACAGTATGTGAATGCGGAATTGCACCAGATGGCGCGCGGCGCCAGACTGGTAATTCATGTATACGAATGAAAAATGACTAGATAGGCGCCGTTTTGCCGTGGTGTGGATGTGAATATATTGCTCTATATTCATATTCAAACCAGAGCGAAGTAAAACGATGTTCTAACCCCAGCTTCACTTCCGTAACATATCATTAAAACGTATTACTAGCCTAATGTTACTTAGAAATAGTGTCTATATATTAATGAAAGAAATTTTAGAATTAGCTCAGGTGTTTTAGAGATTAAATCATAACTAATGTTATAAATGCGGATGTGAGATTGTTTGTTACGCTTTCACGCCTTAACTACTCGACTGATCATTATGAAATTTTGCATACATGTCAGGAGAACAGAAAAGGATATAGGGTACCTTTTATCCCGGAAAATACTGTTCCTGAGGGATAGAAAATTGACAAAACAAAAGCGAGCGGAGTCGCGGAAAAAATCCTACGAAAATAAATGGAACTTCTGTTAAATTTCTATCTCTAGTACGGACGCCAGAATATGACAGTCAGTAACAATTTTTTTTTACCTCCCGGAATACCGACTAAACCTACCACGGTGTTCCTCGACAAAACCGCTATATACCGGTCGCGACTCCGCCGAGTTTTCGGCCCGCCGTATGAAACGACAGGCCATTACAAGACAAGACCGACACATTAGAAACTACTCACTTTTAAAATTCCTACTGTCCCCTCCCTAGAGGGGAGACGGACACGACACAGACGCGCGCGTTGGAAAACGTACGTCGCCTCTCGGACCTGGTGCTGATCGGATGGCGGTTAGGCCCACGAAGCCCACCAACCCCAGGTCAAACCTGAGGGTGGCTAGAGGTCGTCCCGCGCCCTCCGGCGCCCGGCTCTGTGGTTGGGGAGAGGGTTTCAGAGCTCCCTCTCCCGCTTCGCCGCCTCCTTGATGGAAATGACTTTCCCACAGAAGAAGGCGACAGCGTTCCACGACCTCTCACTCCGGACCATAGACTAAACTACGGCTGGGAGCGAGAGGGCAATGAATCCGACTGCCGCGATCAACTCACGGCGCTGCACTACACGGCAATCCGCCAAAGTGTACAGCGCCGTGTCCTCAACAATGTCGCAGCAGTCGCCGCAGTGGTAAAACCGGGCGTCTCTTGCCGGCCTATGCGACAGAGGAACTGGCCAAAACAACCGTGGCCAGTCATTACCTGTATCAGTCGGAAGGCGAGGGCGCCATGCCGCCTCTCCAGCCACTCCTCAAACACGGGACTTACCGCCACGATCGTGGCGTGCCCGGCACTGGGGTGCACAAGTCGCTCCTTCCACTTCTCCACTAGGACCTGGCGGAGATCGGACCGGACTGTTAGTAACCTAACCTAACTTAGCGTATAATTATGCGAGCGAAGCCGCGGGCAAAATCTAGTTATACATAAAATGAAAATTGCTTTTTATAATTTCTGTATAGATTGCTATCAGGACGAGAGTGGGAAATAAAGAGTACATTTTACGGTCAAGCCAGAACTTGTACCATACGGTACAGCTACCAGAAGTAGTATATTAACTTGCAGCTTTATAGTACGGACATTATTTAACCTTTGTGAAGGAAAACTGGTTACGATTAAGTTGGTATTTGCCAACTTCACTGATACATTCTTGGGCAATGAGAAATGTGCGGGTGCTTACTGAGGCCGAGACAACGAATAGATTATAGAATGCGTTGATTAATGGTGGAGCTATAGAGTAACATGAATGTGTTAATGTGTGAAGGGAGAAACGTATATACTGGCTGTTAATAGCAACATTTTGAGGTATTTTTTGCAGTGGGCATTGACCTGGCATAGGATTTAAGCTTTAATGCTTTTCGGTTCATTATATTTGCATATCGGTCAGTTCAGTCATGAGTTTCACTTATGTTTTATTATACGCCAGCTATTGAACGCGATATCGTACTCGCGAATTCCGCGCGATCACATACCGGGATGAATAATATAACCTGTTAAGACTTGACATGGCGTACAAGAATTCATAACATTAGTGAGACATGGTAAACCGAAACTGCTTTCCCTGGTTCTGGCTCAAGGGTTCATCTATACATAGACAATATATATATATATATATAGAAGATTGGTAAGATGTTATTTTTAATAGAATTAAATAATTTCAAGTACAAACGATACACGAGAGCGGGAGATCTCATATCCGAACCCATAATACTCGGCGTAAAGATAGTGGCCTAAAAGAGAACTCCCAGACTAGGTATAAAAATATGTATTGCGGGGAAGTTTATAAATATACAAACACCCAGAATCAGAACAATTATTTACGAATTACATTAATAATAATTATCTCGTATGGGATTAGAACTCATAACACTCAGCGTGGCAGCAGCGGCGAGGCGACTGCTTGCCCACTGCACATGCGTGCAGTTATTATATTCATTTATTTATGTCACGTCAAGTAGATCCACATTCATTCAATCCGCGCTTAAGCCAACGGTTATATTCGTGGCGAAATAGTAGATGATCTTGAAATTAACATTGTCTTTTAGATTTATTTAAAAAAAATATGTGTCACGAGGAAAATACTTAAACATTGAAACACACACAGATTCCGTACAACAATATGTGAATCAGATACATTTATGAGCAGTATCGAACACGGAACACTAAGTGCATTGGTGTTACCAAGAGGACCATTTTAATCCCTACACCATTTATGTCTTCAATGTCAGGTCACATTAGCATTACCCATCGATTATATTTTTATGGAAACGACCTTATCTTGAAAACAATATTGTCTTTTTAAGCGAAACATGGCCGCTAATGAACGGACATTAGCGGGCCTGTCTCGGAAACCATGATAATTATCTAAAGCTTTATAAACTAATGTATGGTTGTTTATATTTACAAGGACAGATATAAAAATTCTATTGTTTAGTACAAGTTGAAGTATATGGTTTATGTTAGAATGTTTAGAGTAAAACGATGTTTTTGCGTCTAAAAGCGTGTAAGCAATGACTTCTTTTGTAATGTCAAGCTGACGTCGGTATTCTGTGGTAAGGGCAGCGGTTTTTGTTATTGTTGATAGAATAGGAGGGAAAAGAGTTCGTTTCAAAGGTACACATGCTCGTTAAGGGCTCAAAACTGTAGTATTTAACGTGAAGGGTTGATTAATCAATCAATAAAAGATGATTCACTGCAAAGGCGGAATTACAATTACAAAGAGCCGAAAACACAATGGTTTCACGGAAATTGTTGGCGACTATTCGACAGCCTCATCGCTAGCAACGCGTTAAGATTTATGGATTTGTTGCACGCGACCATTAAGGGACACGGGATACAGCCGATACAGGTGTCATAAAACGGTATTTTTGCCATGTGGGTGTTTACAACATCTCTACGTTCATGTTAGAGGGTCTGGGCTACAAAGCCTTATTTCTAAGAATTACTAAACAGTTTTGAACGGTTTTACTCAAGCCGGACTTTAAACCTGGGCTTCACATCTAGCAGCTCTCACCAGCTGACCGACGGAGCAGTCTACATCCAAGATCACTCATTATATTTTATTGTTATCACTTTTTATTAGCATTTGTGACATCGTAATAAAAGAAGACTCAACAAAGTTCAAGGATGGAAAATAAATTATATGCTAATACCATATAATAAATAAATAGTTGTCCCTTAATGTTCTATAATAACCGGTTATATCGTAAATGCGATATTAATGCCTTCGTAGTACATAAAAAACTAGTTATTTTAACATATAATCTTATATAAAGGTTATTTAAACAGTGCATAAACAGTTTCCGTCCTTATTATAGTTCGTAAAGTGGTAATTTATATCTCTTACTAGTTGTTATGATCGAATAAAACCGTTTGTGGTGGTTTTATGTTGAATGTTTCATGGACGTTGACGGTATGATATGTATTTAACAGTTACGTGAAGGCTTTCTCTTTGTTTAGGTGATGGATGGATGGTTTTGATCGGAGTACAATGTGCTGTGACTGTTTATCCTTGCTACGTGGGCGGCGTAATGTTGGTATACCGTTATTGTTGGTATAACATTGTATGGTAAGTTTTGTGGTATATGATTATGCTTGCTTTTGAGATTGTTGGATTCAGGGGCGGGTTGGATTCGCCGCTTGCATATTGTCAGTAACATTACGAAGCTTGAAAGTGTGGCAGGTGTATGCACTAATGGCGTAGTGGTTAAAATAGTCGCCTAAGTTAATGTTATAGTGGGCTAGCCGTTTACCTTTAAACCAGCACAATTCCTATCTTGACAGTTAAACTAGAAAACACTTTGCCTAATTTGAGAGTCAAACTTGAGACCTAGTACACTGCATACCGCTGCGCCACCGAGGTAGTCGAAGATATGTGTGTATGTGATGTAAAATAATAATAATATTCTATCACATACACACAACACCATCTAGCCCAAACTAAGCAGAGCTTGTACTATGGGTACTAGACAATGGATAAACATACATATATACTTTTTTATGTAAATACATTCATATTATACATAAAAACACCCAGACCAAGATAAACATCCATGTTCATGCACACAAATGTTTGACTTGTGCGGGAATTGAACCCGCAACCTTAAGCGTGGCTGTCGGTTACACTAACCACTTCGCTATTGAGGCTGACAAATATTTATAATAGTAATATAATATTAGCCAAGTATTAAACTGTCTCACTGCTGGCCATGGGTCTCTTTTCAGTGTGAGAAGCGTTAGGCCATAGTCCCCCACGCTGGCTTAGTGCAGGTTAGCTGACTTTACATATCTTTAAGATCATTACAGAGAACTGTCAGACATGCAGGTTTCCTAACGATGTTTCCCTTCACCATTAAAGCGAGCGATAATTAACTATTTAATACGTACTGTTATAACCCGAGATAGTTCCTTATAAACGTTAAATCAGCATTTAACTTATTCTAGTACATTTCCATTGTGTTGTGACTACTAGGTCAGCATTTTCATTTACTTTAATAATTTACTTCATACAAAAGTTAGATAGATTCTAACCATCGCGAAACGCGGTTCGCTCCGGGAAGGTCGGAAATCGGTACCAGTAGAACTGTATCTGTAAAATAAGTGTTTTGACATTAAAGTACAGTGCAGTGTAAAAAGTAGTTTTTTTTTAAAAAGACAAACGTGACGGCCTCCTAAAAGTCAAAGCTTCAAAAAGTCAGAGATGCGCGCCTTGATCGTACTCGAGACCTCTGCGTGACAGTCCAAAGGCCTTCTATTAGGGTATCACTGCTTGTTATGATGTATTTTATCGTTTCACAATAACCATGAGTTTTCACAAGACCGTACGTCTTAGGTAATGTCATATTTGACCAAACATAGATGTTTGACTTAAGAAAATTCAGCAATTTGTTTGTATTGTATTTTTTTATATGTTTGTTGTGGTAAAGTGATTGTAAACAGTCGAGGTGTTAAGTATAAACTACCAAAAGGGCTTGGCTGTATAAATTGAACATAGATATATAGATTTATGTTGATGTCATAATAGTAAATACAATTAAACACCAAGGAACAGATTGACTGCAAACAGCTACTCTTGGCACAGTAGTTAGTGGTCACATTGTTAGAGAAAGAAAAGAACGAAAGAAAGAAAAATATTTATTTAAACCATTAGTTTCCAAAGTGGTCCAGGTGGACACCAAGGAGTCCAAAAAACAAAAAAATAGGTCATTCTTGTCCGATATAAATACGAATGCCAAGGAATATGGTACGGATATAGCTGCAGGAGGTCCACCGTACCCTGCTAAAGTTTGAACCTCTGATTTAGACAAAGCAACATTAAAAGACGACATTTTAACTAATATTATAAATGCGATTGAGAGTTTGTTTGTTTGTTTATTTGTTTGTTTGTTATCAATAAGTAAAATATCATGCCTTAACTACTCGACCGATCATCATACAATTTTGCATACTCGTTGTCACGAAAACAGAAAAGGACATAGGGTAACTACCTATTATCCAGAAAAAAAGTACTGTTACTAACCTATAACCTACATTTACGCAAGCGAAGCTGCGGGCAAAATCTAGTATGATATAAAATAAATAAATTCAATTCAATTGCCTAATGGGTTAGCTAAGCATATGCCAGGCCAAGGAAGCCTGGCGCAGGTTTTCAACTAGATCGTTTTGGTGACTGCATGGCGGCAAATTGGAAACAAGTGAGAAACGGCAATGAATTGCCGTAAATCTCAGAGTTCGAAAAAATGGTATCACGTGAGGTCAAAGGTCAAAGGCCGTAGTCATTTCGGGGATAAATCGACTATGCTGAGTCGAATGGCGTTAAACGGCGAGTCTCTAGCTCTTACGGTTCTGAGTTAAAAGTTGTATAACAGACGGACGGACAAAGCTGTTGTATAAGTTTTTCGAACTCTAAAATTGTGCGTATTGTTTAGTAGGTTTGACCAAAGTTTCATATAGATGAAAAGTGTAAGCCTAGGTGTCCATCGAGTCTTACGTTTCAATGATTGTAATGTCTCCTGTGATATAAAGCTGTCCTTAGTACCAAAGGTTATCTAAAAACACTATGTGCGTTTATTTTTTACTGACAAGTGTTTTGTTTATTTTGTGTTTGTCTCGGTCGCGTAGTGGTGGTACATATAACGCGCTGACAATTATAGCAACAAGCGCACAATAACTAATGTTTGTACATTGGCTAAATTCTGTACCTACTGCATCCGCCAGACGTCAGCAAATCTTTATGGGCCCTCGTCTTTACAATAAATTAAATGAAATCATTAACCTTTATCCACTCACATGTCAAGATATGAAAAGTACTACCAAACACTGGCTTTCAGGTTTAGATTATAATAACACAGAACGTATACTGCAATATGATATGTAGAAATGTATGTATGATGTTATAGCTTACATAACTCTTATCTGTATCTAGGTAAATATTTTGACATATATAAATTCTACCAACAATAAAAGTGTGTGTGTAATGTGTACTTAAATTGTATTACAAAGTAAAATACGTAATAGAAAATCATATGTACTAATTTAATGTATAGGTACATATCTAATGTACCGCTAGCATAAAATATTTATATCAGCATAAATTGTGAGAAGGCACTGACTTCTGTAACACAGGTAGTTCATATCTAGCTCAGAAGTCAGAGACTTCAAATATTATGTGTAATCATTTTATGCAAATAAACGTTGTTTATTAATATTATTATTTATATATGACTGCTGTGCATGAGTTAAGGTGTTCGATTCATCAAGCAAAGTTATTTGGGATTTTCTGTCACTGAATTCTCAGTAACAGTGCGTAGAAGACTCCTATGACGTGGGACTTAAATTCATAGCTGGCCAAATGTGAGTCTAATACACCTTTGCCTAACTCTTCATAGTAGCGATAGGCTAGTGAGAGGCCATTGAACTGCTACATAGAGGTCCCGAATTCGATCCCAGGGCACGCACCTCTGACCTTTCGAAGTTATGTCCGTATTAAATAATTAATTATCGCTTGCTTTAACGGTGAAGGAAAACATCGTGAGGAAACCTGCATGTCTGAGAGTTCTCCATAATGTTCTCGAAAATAATATGTGAAGTCTGCCAATCCACACTGGGCCAGCGTGGTAGACTATGGCCTAACCCTTCTCACACTAAGAGGCCTGTGCCCAGCAGTGGGACGGTTTAATACAGAGCTTATATTATTATATATAACTTCGGACTTCGGAGACATTGGCGTAAAATTATGTATGTATGTATGTCTTTGTAGTTATGATATCGTGACCCGTCTCGTTAAGCTTTAGTCTTTAAAGGGGAAAAGCGCAATCATAATTATAGTCATTTACTAAATGTGGTAATAACGTGTCTTACATACTTAAAAATAATGATATACATATATTATCATTTTAAAGCTCATATCATTTCAAACGCAACTGACATTAAAATTGTTGTTGTAAGTTGTTTTGGTTATTTCTTCAATAAAGAAAAGTGTCCTGCCAATTTTGTTATATTAATGGTGTAAACAAACACGACTGCCGACTATATGTTCGCAGGTTCGGTTATTGGAAGATTACCTATTGTTAGAAAATCGTTTATTATAATGTGGTCTAGATCGAAATTTTGCTAATGATGGCTTATCTTAACGTATATATAAGTATTTAGCGCAGAAAATATAGTGACCGCGCGAGTAGTGTGGTGTGTATGCGCAAACATAAGTGGACCGGGGAAGTCGGTATGCTGCTATAAAGCTTATGAAAGATAATATAATTAATAGTTTTGGTGCAGTGTTTCATAAAGTACGGCAAGAAGTTGAGCTTTACGTACCTTTTATGGCATCGGAATTAAACTTCAACAATTTTCTATATCGTTCTGTTATTAAGTATTTTTTGCCGGTATAACACATTTTGGTGGTCTGATCCGGGATTCGCACCTAAGACCTCATGATCCATAACTTTTTAAACATGCCACTAAACTAACTAAGCAGACATTGGTCAAACAGTTTAAGAGGCGGGATCCTGAACCTTCCGTTATCCTAATCATACACAACGCATGCGTTGCCTCCTACAAAAATATTTTCACTTATACTCCACATATTTTCAGACTTTTAGTATCAGCTTCTGACACTAGTTTATCCACTCATTTACCACAAAAAGTAATATGCTCACATTAAGCTCTTATTACAAACATACAACACATTTTAAACACAATTTGTTATCCACAAACAAGGTTGACATGGTTTGTTGCACTTGTATCATTGTTAGTAGCTTGACAAATTGCTCCAACGAGAACCGTCTAAACATCATCTCGAAAGCAATTTTAAAAAATAACCGTCTGCCTAAATAATAGCGTTCATAAACAGACTAACGTCTAAACATAAGTTGTCCGCCCACACGTTACAAGAACAGGCAGAGTATTACATAGAACGATCTATTAAGTGATTTGTTACGAAACCTTGCCCTGTAACTCCCGGAAGCTGGCTTGGGTCATTGTGCTTCAGACAAGGCCGCTTCTAACCTTGGGCGCGTCAGTGATAGCAAGGGCAATCACAGTTTATGCGAAGGTGGATATTATGCTAAATTTGCCGCCATAAACATAAATATATGTTTATGAAACAGGTGATTGTTACCTAATATTGTTTGTTTGGTCAAAGCTAGGTCACTTGTTATAATCATTGTTCTTATTGGTAATAGCTACAGATTTGATTGGTAATTGGTTTACATTATAGTTTGAACATATTTTCGGTTGCTACATTAATCTATTGAGTCGCAGCGGTATTGCGGTGGTCAGACATGATATACTTTAATTATTATGTCTGGTATTCTAAGAGATGACAGACTACATAATATATAATGTTTGCTTGTTAACATGGTTTTCGTTTCATAGCTATTTCTTATATACGATAAACAAGAAATAAAAGTACTTAATATATAGTTTAATAGTAATAATTTTAATAATAATTTATTTAGTTCTGTAAAATTAGTGTCACTTGTAACTGAATAACTATGTAAGCATGCCTTGTACTTCAATTTTAACGTTTAATAATTTTAATGATGGTGAAGAAAGAACACCTTCTTATAATAATATAGTAATAGAAAGTGTTTGAACGACCACGAATTCGCAAGGTACCAGGTTTTGTATAAAGTTGTCATGTGAGTCTAGAAATATTAAAAAAAAATTGTTCATTCAAAAAATTAAGACGCGGACAAATGCTGGTATTTTATAGTTATATCTATAATTGAATGATTTTAAATAATATAACAAGATTCGTCCATTTTGAACCTTTTCGTAATACACACATATGCGTCATATTTCTTAAATTATCAATATCGCAACAACGGAGTTATAAAGAATAACTCCGTTATTCGTCTATCATTTTCGTCGTTCTATCATTTTTACATATGAAACTCTTGTATTTATGTATTTGTTTAAAATTTACTGCAAAAATATATATGTAGATATATTAGAAATTACAAGTATAAACAAAGCCTCAATGATAACTATAAATAACATCACGACTCACGACGTGCTTCCTAAACAAGCTCAAGTTCTTCCTTCAGGAAAACACCTCCATCTTCCATACCAGATTAGTCCCGAGTCATGGACCTACTGTCATGGCCGTTCGAAGTCGAGGGCGTTGGACAGCACCTTGCTCCAACTGACTCAGCCTTGTTCCTTTAAAGTTTATGATAGCGTAACTTATTCATAGCACGTATTAAGTATTATATATGACCGCTTATATGTGAGCTGGGTTTTTATATGATCTTATGTTCAGGGCATCGCCTTTACGCATTTTCCAATAAACGTGTTATTTATTTTTAAACTTTACTTAGATTGCAAATATAGGCTGCATTGCTACTAATGTGTTAGCTATTGCATCTCCAATCTTAACGTATCTTCTCTCTTAGCCTTTATAATTCCCAAGTCACTTGGGGTCGGCTTTTCTGGTCTAACCGGATTTGACTGGATATCAGTTTTTACACGGAGCGGCTGCCACCTGACCTCCGCAACCCGAAGGCTAACGATACCCTAAGGCTAGACCAGTGTCAGGATATTAGAGGGTACTGACTTTCCCAATAACGACTGCCATAGATGTTCATGGCAGCCGGGACCAACGGCTTAACGTGCTCTCCGAGGCACGGAGCAGGTGATAATTGTCTATCAATACGCACATAATTTCGAAAAGTCATATAACTTCCGAAAGTCAGAGGTACGCAACGTGGGTTCGAACCCGAGACCCTCTGCATTGCAGTCTGTTGGTCTCCCCACTGATGCTACTTCTTATAAGGGACAAAAATAAAAATTGTGTGTTTCAGGTTTCCATTTTGTTTTCAATGTTTGTAAAGCTGTAAATGATGCTATATGTCCTCAGTTACAAAACGTTAGTAACAAAAGGACGCTGTAATTAAACAACTTTCAACGGATTTTAATTACATGATAACTAATTTCTATTAAAAGCTGTAATTAATTTAATAGCGATAAAACTCATTTATATTAATTTAACTTCAAAGTGAAACATTCCCGTAAAGATAAGACAATATAAAGGACCTGAACTAGTGATATTTGTAGATAAAATGTTGACTACGCCATCCTAACTTAATATTATAAATGTGAATATGATTTTTTTTTGTTTGTAACGCTTTTACGCTTAAGTTAGTTGACCGATCATCACGAAATCTTGAATAAGCGTTCAGAGGTACAGAAAAGGACATAGGGTACCTTACATCCAGAAAACACAGTTCTCGGGGGATAGCTGGTTTAAAATAAAGTCGGTTGGGAGCGATTCGAACACGCACACAGAGGGTGACTTACCTTGAAGTAACACGTATAAAATGTCATTCAGTTCATCAGATTTGGAAAGATTTCATCTTTTTGACGATGTGATTTTTCGTCATTTTATGTTTATGAGTTACGATTTGACTAGGTTTTGCGAAATGTTGTTCTATGTTATTATTGCTACAATAAAGGGTAGGCACATGTGTCACACATCAATGTGGTATTGACCTCCCAAATGTTGCGCACTCTAAGTCAAAGCGTTTAAAATGCTCTACATTCCGCAACCGGTTATAAAAGCGCATAGTGTTATGATTTAAAAAGATTGTAACCATTGTACAGTCAGCGACATAAGCAGAGAAATATTTTTGAAATATTGAATTGATTTATTACTAGATTTTGTCCGCGTCTTCGTTCACGTTAACCTACATTTTGTCAATAAAATTTTACTCTGGGAACAGTACTTTTTCTAAACGAAGTAACAATCCCAACCCCTAATAATCTGTATGCGAAATTTCATGAAAATCGGTCAAGTTGTTAATCTGTGGAAGCGTAAAAATGAAAAACAACCTTACATTCACAGGTATTTGACAATTTTTGAATTTTTATAGCAGTTACAGTAGTTTAAGGGTTGTTATTTTAACTACATTTTAGTACTTAAGAACAATAACTTGACATTTTCCATTCATAAATACGGTTACAAATTTATTTAATGTTTAAATAGCTACTTATGTCGTTGACTGTACAATGAGACGATCAAAAATTTAGTTTGTTCATACATATTTCTGCGTTAATGTTAGGTCGTTATTGACGGCCTTGTTCATCTTGTCAGATGACTTTAAAGTTAGACCAGTTTCGATTCCACAGGCGCGTTAGCAGTGGTAAAGTGACCATTAAATCACTATCCATCATCTACATAGTCAGATACTGCTCGTGTAATTAGTTCTATGATTAACAAATAGTCTAAACCGAGTACTATTTTATACAATTGACCATAGGTGTTAGTAGTTTTATAACCCACTATTCTTACAATATAGACAAGAGTTGAATGGTTTTCATTAACTTGGATTCACCTACAAAAAAGAAAATATTCAATATCAGCCCTGTATAATAATATAAACTATCTCTTCTCAGTGTGAGAAGCGTTAGGCCATAGTCCACCACGCTGGCTCAATGCGGGTTGGCAGACGGAGAAAATTATGAAGAATTCTCAGACATACAGTTTGCCTTACGACTTTTTCCTACGCCGTTAACGCGAGAAATAATTAACTATTTAATACGCAAATAACTTCGTAAAGTCAGAGGTGCGTGCATATGCGTGATCGAACTCGAAAACTCTGCGTGACAATCCAACGCTCTCCCACAAGGCTATTAATTTTTATACTTATTAATAAAAATAAAATAATTATGTACGAGATAAAAACGTTTTATAATATTAAAGATACAGGTATTAGTGACAGCCCTTAAGAAACAATGGATGACTTTTCCTCAATATAATATAAGTATGATGTCAGTTAGTGAAGTGTCATTCATTCATAGGTACGTGAGCATAAATATAACTTGACATTATTAAGTACCACTCAACACATATAGAAGCAGCTTTAAATATCAAGTACTTCTTAGTTTGTAGGACATGACAGGCACCAATAGCGCAGTAGCTCAAGTAATCATACAAAAGTTAAAGTCAAAAATTATTTAGGTTACAAAGTATCTCTTATTCTATTAATACGCTGATGGATTATCAGCTCGACAAGCGACAAATAAAATCAAAGTGATTCACAAGTATTTCTCAAAACAATTACTTGTGGATCACACCCAGATTTAATAGTCTGGAGGTGTTCCTTGCGTCCGTTGTTTCCTTATTTTTCAATTGTCCGGTACCGACACCATAGATGATGTTGGCTTAATCTATTAAAAAAATAGTTTGTACTTTTATGACGAAGTTTTAACCTTGTCTTGACACACTATTGCAATGTACAACAATTGCTCTTTACCAATGTTTCTATGAAAATGAATAATCGTTAGGATTGCACAATGTACTAGTGCGAAGGGACAGTTTCAAAATACTACGTCAGCATAAATTTTAAAAATATTGTATTTTTGAAATTCTAGCACTATTCGCCAACTACTTTTTCTATGAATTATCAAGGGGCGTGCATATTGACATCCACTGGACACAGCTCTAGACTTAGTGCTACTGACAAGTTTTGACAAAAACATCCAATAACACTCCCGTCTTGGGAATTAAACTCGAGACCGCACAGCAGGCGCATTCATTACCGCTGCGCCATCAAGGCAGTCACGATCATTGACATATAAAAACAGGTACGCATCGCGTCCGCGTCGTCTCGCTAACTAAGTTATCTACTCGGCAATCTAGGACATCTGTAGGCACAGCTAAATATTTGATATTTGCGCAACGCATCGACTCGTCTGCTCGCGTTCGTTGTTCGCCTATCGCTTGAACTATAAGCCGAACTGGGTCTCATATTTGTGGATCCTTATCAATCTTACGTTATTAGTTTCATAAGAATTTTCCGAATCGTAAAGTTCGTCGGCAATTGTTTGGCGACGATACGGGATGTACCATCTTGGCTGGAGACGTACTACTTTTTCATTTGACGTAGAATTACTAGTAGTATTCTTACGTCAATTAAAAGAGCACACTATATACACGTATAGCGGAAATTTTTTACACTAGCTGATTCGCGCGACTTCATCTGCGTCACATAAGAGATTTCTGCCCGTATTTTCAATCTTTTCCATTGATGCTTCGCTTCTATTGGTGGTAGCGTTATGTTATATAGCTTATAGCCTTCCTCGATAAATAGGTTATACAACACTAAAATAATTTTTCAATTCGAACCAGTAATTCCTGAGATTAGCGCGTTCCACCGAACAAACTCTTCAGTTTTATAATATTAGTATAGATTTCACCCAGTGGGTAAAAATGCTGGAAGCTCGTATACTTTCCATTCCTATTTATTTTTTCTTATATCCCGACTATATCTATTTCTCTATAAGCAGTTTGCAACGCGCGAGGGACATTCCTAGTATTGCTAGCGGGAAGCTGGGTATTCGGTGAGTATTTAGGTAGCAAAAGTAATGTACGTATACGTGTACACACGTATCTCCAACTACTCTTTATAAATGTTATTGCCTACGTTGCCTGCTTTTAAGTGGGCATTGTATTTGGAGGATTTGAAAGGTCGTAGATCGTTATCATTCCCATTTAACATTTCCTATTAAGTAAAACACGTTCGTGTTTAAATTGTACGTGCCTCTGCCTACCATTTACAAGCCCGCCCGGTGGGATTCAATGACCTATAGAAACCTTTAGTATGACCGTTTTATAGTATTTATTTTGTTGTTTCGTCTCGTCGGCCTTTCGGACGTACGTAGTTAATAACTATTGTAATATGCAACTGCAGTTATAATAATAATTACAGAGTACTACTGAAGCGTCGGCAAAGTGCTCAGCCCGACCATAAACAGCTTTATACAATTACAATATATTACTTTTATTGATGTCTGATATTCGTCCTTGCGAAAAAATATTTACCGACTGAATGAACTGTTGTTATTTTATTGTGGTTCACCTTTGAACTAAGGTTCAAAGGTGAACCACAATAAGTTGAAGGTTCGACCGTTGTAAAGATATTAATAACAAAAAGTATGTTCATTTAATAAACAACGTCAAATATTTACAATATTTTAATTATTATTTTTTCGGAGAAATCTTTATATTATATCTTTTTCTGTTAAGAGGCTACTGAATGGTAAGCGGTTCCCTAATGTCGCTTGCAATTTCAGGGGTATCAGAATACTTAGAATACTCACGCTTCGCATCCATAGGGAAAAATAAATAGTTATAGACACTGATAGTGTCTATAACTTTTTCTTTGAAGCAGTTTCAGCTTCCGTTTACATTGTATACTTATAACCTCAAACTTCGCGGTGTTTCGAGATCCCTTCTGTTAAGCTACCCTGGAACTTGCAATTTTTTGTTACAGCGTATACCAATACCTACTGCAAATATTCTGGCGTTTCGTATTAGAGATAGAATTTAACAGAAGTTCCATATAAAATTATTAAATTTTGCCCGCGGCTGCACTCGCTATGTAGGTTATGCCAATTTTGTATCCCTCAGGATGAGATTTGTTTCTGGGTGGGAAGGTAACCGATGTGCTTTTCTGTAACGTGTGCACGCAATGTCATGATGATCGGTCGAGTAGTTAACCCTTAATTAGGCGCGCCTAAAAACTTATGTAAGTATTCGCGTGGGGTGTGCAGCACCCCACTTTTGTTTAAGTAAATAAAACATTAAAACGTGCAAAATCAGACTTTATTCATTGAGGTCATGTTAACCTATGTTTCAACCAAATATATAAACTAACTAATAAAACAATAAATACAGTAAATATTAAAAGACTACTTTTCTTCGTCACGTATTTGGTACACTACGATCATGTGATCATTGCACACACTATTCTTACATTTTCAACAGGCAGTCTTTGTTTTTCTGTCTTTCTTTATAGGATTTATATGACACCTTTTATATGAAGTGGATTGACCGGCTCCAGAAGCAGCAGAATCTTCCTCGTTCTCCAACCTGCGTTTTAGATTTTTTTGGCTCTGGTGAATTGATGTGGTTTCACCAGTTCTACAGCTAAGTGCAAAAATGCCCTTCGAGTTATATTGGGGTCTACTTTGGTCTTGTAGATCACATAAGAGTTGATACCAGAGATGTTAGATTGATGGAAAAATATCACCATTGGCCATTGCTTTGTACGTCGTCCAACGTTATTATTCACTCACATTGGATCATGGATATATTTTATTTAGATAAAGGTAATTCATAGTAGTGAAAGCAACATTCATAATTTACAACTTAACTAATATTAACAAAACTAACCACTTATAAATAGAACAAAATGAAGAATAACAAAATATGGGACTGTAAAAATTGGATTGGATCATTGGTATCAACTCCACCTTGTATTTTATTGTAGAAATGGATAGTCTCAGGTTTTCTTTTATCACCCTCAACTTGGTCGTCATGATGTATGGTGGATATAAGCAAAACTGCTTTTGATTTCTTCGGTACGTATGAATATAATGTCACATCTTTTTGAAACCTGAATAAACTGGAATTCACTTCTCGTTTCTTAACTGGCCAGAAAGACCTCGGTATTTCAGGCTTATTTTTTTTACCGTACCAACAATGGTCAGTTTGTGATCCTCCCTCCAATAGTGTTTTTGCAAGTGGGATAGGATAGATAAACCAATTATCCATTGTGACATTTCTTCTAGTTCCAGAAATTGGTTCTGTCATGCGAGTTACAAGACTCATCGTATCAGTCGGCAGTTGGAATGGTCCTTCAGGTTGTTTACCAACATAAACTTACCCCACGCGACTAATTAAGGGTTAAGGCGTGAAAGCGTAGCAAACAAACAAACTCACGTTTGCATTTATAACATTAGTTAGGGTGTCAAATTCCTACAGATTGTAACAAAAACTAAAGTTAGGTTTAAGTCATTCATCGCTATAAGTATATCATTAGTAGTTGGCTTCTATTAAGGGAGGACGGACAATGTTACAAAAATAAGGTAAACAACAGCGAAACCGTTACATACATATGTGTTTACAATGTTAATACACAATACATATTATAAACATTACTGTAACAATAGACTATACAACTGTATCTCTTTAATCAAAGCTTTATTTGATGTCTATTGATATAGGCTAAACCGTTATTTCATTATGTATAACCGTGTTATACTAGTGAATAATACAACAACCCACCAGAAAACTGATTAAGGTCGGCTGTGCCAATATTGACTAAGCACAATTATAGTAGACCCCACAAACAGATACTTTAGATAGAATCAGTAGTTAGCATACAGTAGTTACCTCCTACATACGTAGGCTTATCGGCAGCTAAAGCAAATACATGTTACAGCTTCAAATTAATTAGAAATATATACTTATTCAGATAGATTTTGATGACGTCATGCGTTCGTCTAGTGTTGCCACAAAGCAATAACATTTCATTTTTATTTCTATTTAACCTTTTAACCGTATAAGTCGCATTTATGCGACAAATATTTTCGTATCCAATCCGCCCGGGTATTTATACGACATAAAACTATTTTTCATAATTTGTTTTCTCTATTTATTTACGTTGTAATTGATCCCAATTTGTTATTTCAGAAAATATGTGATACATAGCGATTATTTATAGTATTATTCACTGCCTTCTCTTAATTAGAAACCACTAAATTAATGATAAAATTTTGTTGAATTTACTAGCAATAACTGATATAAAACTAAGCGGTTAAAAGGTTAAATATGGTAACTTTTCAATTGTATATAGCTTACAGTTTCCATACAATCTGTGATTCATTGTTAAGTTTCGGAGTCTGGTAATCTGTCTGATAGAATTTTCCTAGTTCAGATACCTGTCTCTCACAAAGGTACATTTGATTACATATGTTACAAAATGTTATAGAACGTAAGTTATCTTTAAATAATAATTATTTAAGGAATTTAATATAATCTGAATTTGTTTTTACAGGTCATAAGCTACGATAAGCAGTTACAGCGGCTTTTGGACTCTTGCAACATCAGAGGATTTAATAGCGCATTGCCAGCCTAGTAATACCTTTTTATGCTCATATATTTCACAATTATCTAAAGGAAAATATTGCTGGATTAAACGCAATACTATTAGCGCAAAGGTGCGAATGTATCATAAAATACTTTGCCGGCATCTATAATTCCTTATCGCAGATATATTTACGTTATGTGTAAGACATTACGTGGACGCTTAGGTTGTGAAAATAGGGCTTTGCTGATGTGTTTAAAGCAGCATATGTTTCTTCAAGGAAGTAAAGGGACTTACGTATATCATAGCGATAGCAGCGATAGCTCAGTGGGGAGACCAACAGACTGCAATGCAGAGGGTCTCGGGTTCGAACCCACGTCGCGCACCTCTGACTTTCGGAAGTATATGACTGTTCGAAATTATGTGCGTATTGATTGAAAATTATTGCCTGTTCCGTGCCTCGGAGAGCACGTTAAGCCGTCGGTCCCGGCTGCCATGAACATCTATGGCAGTCGTTATTGGGAGAGTGTCGACACAAAAGATCCCACTGGATGCCGGTCTGCACTGACTGGCCCCCACATAAGATACATACATACATACGCATATCATGCAAATATAACACTATTGTAAGACGAGTCTGTAATTACCAAAAATGCTCATCTTTATAGTGGGATACACAGATATATCTTTGTTTAAAAACATTTAAGAGCCGCCTCAATTAACCTTTGTCCGACTCATGATTCAATCAAAACATAGTATTTGATCATCTTGCAATTTAAAATGAATGATATAATAACTTCCTTTGATTGTCGGTGGTGTGTCTGAGTGACGTTTACGAGTCCTCGTGCTGACGGCTGCGTGGGGGCCAGACACGTGTGCGTGACTATTGGCACGCCGCCGGTGCCGATACACACGATTATACATCCTCACAGTGGAAGTACTATGTGGAAATGTTACTATACTATTCAACAAAAGCTTTTATGAATGTTCATTAAAAGTTATGTTGAATAGTTTGTTAAGTATAATGTAATGATTGTAATAATTATGTTGAATGGTTTCATATATATTTAAGGGTGGAAGAGCCCGCGTACTAAGTAACGTCCAACAAAGTTGACGTTTAGGTTACAGAAAAAATCATCAAATCAACGATTTAGTTATAAGCATGTAACAAAAATATACATGAGTTATAAGGACTCAAAGTTACCTTCGCATTATAATACTACAAATTCTTTTTAGTAAGAATTGTTCCTAAGTTAGTTAACACAAGAATCCTAGGACGCATATTAGCTTACCCGAAACATAGGTACTCGTATATAGGGGCAAATGTTAAGCAAACCTATACGTCGCATTAAGCTTTAATATAAGTAAGTAACAGCTCCTAGTCTGATGTAAAATAAATATCCATACTAGAAATATTATGAATATGAAAGTAGCTCTCTTGCGCTGCAGCTCATTGCAAAGTAAAAATATTTTTTTGTGCAGATGCGACGTTCATCTACATAATTATATTTGTATCTTGTATGTACTCAATTATACATTAAATATGGTACTTATAATTATTTCGTTTGCATCGCTCATTACAAGTTTATGTTTAAATAATTTTGCTACGCATCATATATTTAAAAATATTTTCTTTTAAATATTTTCTCTTAAGTATGTATAATCTATTGAGAACGTCCAGCGCATAAATACATGTATTTTTTTTATTTCTTTGTTTAGTTTTTACAGACATACGAATTGAACTTGGAAATTACATAGATTAATAATTCAACAGTGTAGTGAGGCCACACATCATGTCATAGATCAATAAGATTCTTATAAATAACATTATTTTATTCATATCCAATGATTGAGTTCGATGTCCATGGATTAATATTTTTGAAATCACGATCGCTAACGTTTCAATGCAATATTATTATTTAATGTTAGTTGATCGCTTCTGTAGCGTTTGACTTTGGTTTTTATGTGTCATTTTGCATTATAGTTGTGTGGGAAACAGATATACTGTAACTGCAATCTGTATGCAATCATTATGTAATAATAATAAATAAACATTATATTACAGTTTATTGCGAAGCGTGCTTTGAGAATGTGATGCGATCAAAAATCGTGTATTGGAAAATATTCGATTTTTATACCTTATGTTTATAAAGATTTGCCAGGTAGTATTACGTTTACGAAAATAATACATTGCATTTAGCATAAACAAGGGTCACATAATACTTTGATTTTTTTAAAAGAACTTACAAAATTTGTAAACATTTCGGAATGGCAGAAGCTTAACCCTTTAAACGAACACAAATGTATCCCGTACCTTCTTCTCTCTTCTCTCTTAGCCTTTATTATTCCCAAGTCACTTGGGGTCGGCTTTTCTGGTCTAACCGGATTTGACTGGATATCAGTTTTTACACGGAGCGGCTGCCACCTGACCTCCGCAACCTGAAGGCTAACGATACCCTAAGGCTAGACCAGTGTCAGGATATTGGAGGGTATTGACTTTCCCAATAACGACTGCCATAGATGTTCATGGCAGCCGGGACCGACGGCTCAACGTGCTCTCCGAGGCACGGAGCAGACGATAATTGTCAATCAATACGCACATAATTTCGAAAAGTCATATAACTTCCGAAAGTCAGAGGTGCGCGACGTGGGTTCGAACCCGAGACCCTCTGCATTGCAGTCTGTTGGTCTCCCCACTGAGCTATCGCTGCTAAATGTATCCCATACCTATAGGTTTTAATTCGCATACGATTTTATTACACGGTGGATGGTGCATGTCCTGTGCCATTTTTCACTTTGTTGATAACTGTCGTATGATGTATATATAAGGACACCCATTTCGAACGAGTACTTACAGAACAAAACTTCTTATATAAAATAAAATACCAAATCTCAAACTTGTTGCAAAACCGTCGTTTTGATGGATATTGAAATCAGGTTGCAAGGCATTGTCGGACAGCAATAAGGTGTTAACTTACAAGCTATTGTTGTCCTACTATGAACACGAAACACAAAGTGCTTGTTATAGGAAGGCTCTTATGAAACCTTTCCTGCTGTGCCTAAGGTATATACCTATTATGCATATTTAGATACGTTCTTGTATACAACATACGTTAGACTTTAGAAAATATATTATTTTTTGATTGGTCATACAGAAATGTATGTTGTACTAGATACGTGCATATAGGGTTGCCAGGTCTTAAAACCAAATAACCGGATAGACCAACCAGTTAAGCCGGACATTTGGGTAAACGGGCCGGAGTCCCTTTTTATTTTAGTCTTAGTATAAAACGATTTTTTTTTAGGGAAGGACATTGCTAGTCATTTTGTTTGCGCTAGTGATACAAAATGAGGTAGGCGGAATGGAAAACCAGCACATGACAAATATAAAAAAAAGGTCGTATATAAAACGCCTAATGAAAGCTGGGCAGGCCGAACACCGTCTCATTTGGCCGCAGACGCAACCAAAACGCCTGACTGTGTCCAGCTTTATCTGGACGCCTGGCAACGCTACATGCATGGATGGTGTGATCACCACCACATTACCTATGTGCTTAATGTTATGGACTGGATCACCAGCAAAGAGACCGAGAGCTTATTTTTGTTTTGTGAATTTGTGATTACCAGTTTAAACATTATATACTACATATTACTTAAACTAACTGCACATAATAACTGACTTATTAAGTAACTAGCTTTTGCCCGCGGCTACACTAATAAAAGTAGGTTATCTTAGTAACAGTACTTTTTTAAAATATAATATAGTCTATGTTACTCGGTGATAATAAAGCTAATTAATGGAGAATTTATGTTTTCAAATACGTTGAGAAGTTTTTGAGTTAAGTCCTTACAAACAAACAAACAAAAAATTTTATCTTTATTCTTTATAATATTAGTATAGATATGTGGAACGTAGAGTATTGTTGATTTCTTCATTATACGAATTTTCTTAATATACTGAAATAAAAGTATTTGCAAAGTCCAACAGAGGAGGCATTCTCACTAATGCCGGTGGTCTTTTTTGAATAATACGACAATACATATTCTGTAGCGAAACGAATTTATTCACGTTTCTCCTAGTAATAAAAATAACTATTTAAATTACCTATTGTATAATAAATAATTCTATCTGTTATACGCCTACTAAAATAGCGACTCTTTTCCTTTGAACATTCTATGCACACGTAGTTGGAGTTACAATCTGGCTTTAATAAAATAATTATGTAAATGAAATGATTTTCAGTTTTGCTTTAGACCATTAGTTCTCAAAGTGGTCCAGGTGGACCTCTAGGGGTGCACGGGAGACTCGACGAGGGTCTACGTTGGCGTGACAAAAACATGGGGGTCTACAATTCGTAAGCGGGTATCCACAAAAATTTATTTGCTACTTGTAAAAAACTTGTATAAAAAAAGGTCAGCCCGCCTACCGTGTACCGGTAGGTTCAGCCCCGAGAATTCCCAAAAAAAAAACGACCAGCCCGTAGAAGTTTGATCAAATTTTAAATACGAATGGCAAGAAATATGGTAGAAATGTAGCTGAAGGGGTTCCACCGGAACCTAATAAATTTTGAAAGTGGTCAATGAGAAAAAAAGACTGATTACCTCTGCTTTAGACTGTATAATCTAATTCTCTATGATTGTAACATGTTTTGTGAGCTACATCTATATATATGTAAGAAAGTAGTAACTGGCTAATGACTCTAATGAGTGTACATATAAAGGAGATATTTAAGAAAAATATAGAAACCTTTAAAAGAGCTTTAAAAGCAAAAACAGTTATTTTATTGAATGTCTGTAAGTATCACTAAAAACTTCTTTTGTTAGCTGTCTAACTTAAAATTAGGTGCATATTTGTTTTTGTTTGTTCTTGATACGTCGCCTAGGAGCCGGCTATTAATCATACCTTGATACGTCACCTAGAAGCCGTAACAAATAATTGAAAGAGGTCGGAGAGAGAAACATACTATTTTACCTTATTTTCTCTGGAAATTTAACCAATCTATACTTTTTTTTCTTTGTTTAAAGTAAGAAAGAAAAATATAGATATGTACTACTGCCAAATTCCACGTGTACGAAGTCGCAGGTAGTTAATAAATAAATAACTTGTCCATCAATAAAGCAATACTTCGTATCAATAAGGTCTAGTCCAGCGAGAGTGAAGTACGGTATTTTTTGCTTCAAAGTAGATCAAGCAACGGTCGGTGTCGGTCAGTACGTGAGCGGACAGCCGGTTACATAACCCGACGTGTGCGCAGCCAAGTGCTCGGAACTTGACCTTGCTACTGACGAATACATCGCCCGAATATTGGACCATAGGTGTTATGATAACTTAGTTAATCGTATATTTGGTCCGATAGATTCGTTTAGTGATGCGTGTAATTGCATTCGAATACAAATACGCGCATCACGCAGTACGTATATTTGTTTTTTAGGGATGACGCGGCGACGCGTCGCCGCCCACACTGTGATTTATTCCTGAGTCGCGGAGGACTTTTCAAACAACGGACACAAAGAACATTCAGGTCCGGAACAACTATTTATAGATAACAAACAGATTTTGCCCCGTATGTGGATCGTGGCCGTAGACCATACTGGCAGTCGTGGAGCTACCACTGCCACTACGCCTCTCGTGCAGACATAACTTATTTATTGAGATTTAAAATTCGAAAATAATTCGTATACAATTGTAGACACCACTAGTTTTGCTTTCGTTTACCTTTATTATGTTGACAATTTCCAAGTAGTGTAAAGTGTTATAGATTTTCTTAAATCAATTGACTTGTCTTCTATGTCGTTGGACCTAATCATAGCTGTGATGACTTCTCTATCTAGGCTTCCGGCGACATCTACTCGTCATGTATGTGATCTAATGGGTATATAACGCGTATTCCATATTCGATATGTGTGAAAAATGAAGCGCCATTTAAAATAATAGCGAGAAAATAAGTCGATGCTGTTACCCATGTATAAAAATAGCTGATGCGATGCCAGTAAAATGGCTGGCTGGCTATAGGTATACCATATTAAAGAACTGGAGTCTTACTATCATCTGCTAAAGCATTCCAATTGTCTGTGCGAGAACTAGACGATGATATTACAATCTATGATGCGTTGACTCATTTCTCGCGTATGCAATGACTTTGTTCTAAAATATGGTGGTAAGGTTGCCTTAAGAGCCTTGAGGTTAACAGAGATACAATAAGTATAGATAAACAAATAATTTATAATTTAAACTGAAACATTATTGTAATAAACTATACATATTTATTATTTATAATATATGTATATTAATCTTTATATATGCAGATCTTGTTTTCTGAATTAAATATAACCAATATATTATTTTATTTATTTATAATTAACAACATAGCGTGGCAGCGATTAACTTACAAATATGTGTGTACGGCTGCGATGGTGTAGTGGTTAGTGTAACCAACTGCCACGCCTGAGGTCGCGGGTTCGATTCCCGCACAAGTCAAACATTTGTGTGCATGAACATGGATGTTTGTCTTGGTCTGGGTGTTTCGGCGTTACTGGGTGGTTAGTATATATGTATATTTATCCATTGTCTAGTCATAGTACAAGCTCTGCTTAGTTTGGACTAGATGGTGTTGTGTGTATGTGATAGATTATTATTATTATTATTATTATTATATTAATTTATTGCTTTTATTTTATTACAATATTTTAAACGAATGGATTGTACTAAATTGACACAAGAAGACGCCGCTTCTTTATTCTGAAACAAACTTCTGTCGCGCAAACTGATATATGCCAACAAGTCTCCTTATTACCAAAATAGGCTCAATAATTGGTCACTGCTTACTCGACTAAAGTCACTTTAATGCGATCACTAACAGCGTTGAGGCTTCATGAACACCGAAGAGACAACAGCTCAGGTGTTCTTACTTTTGACTTTTGGGTTTTCTATTTATTAAATACATAAACAGTATATTTATGTAAACGTACTCTAAAGTTCTGAAACTGTAGAAGCGTTAGCAATCAATAGGTAAAGCTCTTGGACAATCCAGAAACGATGAGGGAACGACATTGACTACTGTCTTTCTGAACAGAGCTGAGGTGGAGAGAGATGTACGTAACCGAGTATCATAACGTCGTTAATTTACGCACAATTTGCCCCTTTGTAAGGCTAACTACGGCAAAAACACAATTAAGTATAGCTATAACTCCTACGATTTCTGCCCAGCCGGGCCTTACTACTAACAATGTTTCTGGTGGACTGACTTTGATTTGAACATATCTGCAACATATGTAGGTATGTATTTATTCTTTGTAACTTAAATTAAGCCGTAAATTAAAAATATATAACATCTAACAGTACATTATATTCGAGGAGCCCTGAATCGGCAGATATACATTAACTTGAATAACGTTCACTTTCATTATTCAAGCTTAGAGCACAAATTTAATTTGGATCCATTAAATTGTCTTCGAGCAGATCGAAAGCTGTGATTGCCGAATAAATTAGTTTGTGCCGCCAATGTTTGACCACCTTGAACGAGTTGTTTGCACGAACGGAATCTAGCATATATTCGCCATTTGTCTAAACATTAAGTATAACAAAATAAGTGGGGTGTACTCCTAACAAGATGTAGCCACTCATTCAGTTTATTTTTGCTATTTAGCCAATTACGTAAACGTGACGGCATTACGGCTAATAGCAACACATTTGCAACTTGTAGTGACCTCCAATATCTACTAACTCCTAATGCATAATGTTGTACGTACCTTGTTTGTAGTGAATGCATGTATTGTATCATTTATTTTGCATTATGATGCAGGCGAATATTTTGTCTGGAGATCTAGATTTAAGATACTAAATGAGTAATGTAGTATGATATAAAAAATATTCAAGACTGCATATTTGATGATGAATAGTCTGCAGTCATGTTCATTTGTGATAAATGATATAAATGCATGTAAATGGTCCATCTACATCATTTTTACGAGACTCAAGTCGCGTGCATCGAACGACAGTGGCGTACAAGTTTGCATTGAGCGTCGCCGTCGGCTGGTACAACCTTCTCAAATGACAGCAGCCGCGTATAAAAACAACGGACAGTTGGTATTCGAGCCAAGGTCCTGTAATAAGATATGTTGGTAGATAGCTGCGTTAAGAGAATTATGTTAAGACAATTCCGTTTGTTTGACCAGATTAACCATTCACCGCGAGATATGTGATCGTAAATTTCAATAGTCACTATAGAATAGTCGGGTCCGGCCGTTAGTGTCCCATTCCGGTATGCCCCCGGCCGGCACGCACCCACAGTGAAAATTTTGTTATTTCGCTACGCCCGCGGCCCAGACGCTCCCATTGTAAAATAACCGGAGAAGACACTTGAGCAAATACTGTTGAAAATAAAAGTGATTTATATATTTTTGTTTCGTGCTTTAGAATTAGTAGCATTAGTGTCAGGAGTGGAGTGAGTTAGGAGTCCAGCCGTTAGGGTCCAATTCCGGTGCGCCTTATCTTATCACTTGCATATTTGTAATATTCGAACATGAGCGAAAGGCATTCACTTATCCGTAAGTTTACGACCATCAAAAATTACATATTGTTTTAGAAACTCGTTTGAGTTCAGGTAGAAGATCTACACAAGGCGAGCAACCCTTTCACTGTCTCCGTACGGTGTTAACTTTGGAAAGCAACATATTTTAATATAACTTAGATTGAATTTTTTTTAACATATTTTTAAAGAGTATACTTGAAAACTAATGTTATCTACTAATTCTAAAGTTAATACAGGATAATATACACACAGCACAAAACAAAAATATTTAAATTCAAAACTACTATTGTTTTCAACAATATTTACTCAAGTGTCTTCTCCGGTTGTTTAATGATGGGAGCGTCTCGGCCGGGGACGTACCGGAATGGAACCCTAACGGCCGGACCCGAATAGTCTAACTTTTCAGTACATTTTCTTACATATATTATTAATTTACCTATATAGATTCGCACCAGTATACCACCGAAACGTTAGGCCATGTCGTACTATTATGCTATTTTATTATCCATTGAATAAAGAACAATTGCTTTTGCTAGTACCGTTTACATTCCTAGACTTATCGCTACTACGGAGAATTTTCTAGAATAGCATCAATTTTGTGTGTAAGCACTTTGCCTTACCTGTTTATAAGTTTCTTCAACGACCACATGAAGGCGTTTTATAAATTGTTATTAATAATTTATATATTACTCTTAGTGTTCATTATTACGGCTTTAGCACAAGGTAGTCTTTTCATAAACTAAGGTTAGATTAATTAAGAATTGTCCGATCATTAAGTTATCGATAGAGTAAGTTTGATTCTGTACAATTGGATACATTTTTATTATTAAATAATCAATAAATAATCAATAAATCGTATTAACGGTTAAATTGACGATAACACTCATGCTATGGCCAAACTTAAAGAAAAGGAGTCAATGTTTTGCCAGCGGAAGAAACTAGACTATTTGACCCCTTGATGACTAGCAGAATACGACCCTAGGGACCATTAAAGTTAATACTGACCATAAAAACACAACACAAAGCTTATAAGCCTTTGATCTTCAGTAGAGAGAAAGCACATTCCCAAGATGATTACCTGTACCTTACTTGTCATATATAAAATGTTGTATTGTATTTAATTATTGGTTATCAGATTTAGGGCTGTTCCTCACTAGAGCGGAGATTTAGTATGCGTATTTATGCATTTCATAAAAACATTTTATGAAATAAAGAGATATGTGGTTTATTTAAACCAGGCTAGAGGTCATCCATATTTATAGAACATGGAACTAGACTGGAAACAGATAACAATTTAAAGGTGGCGTAGTGTTTCAAGTCTTCGCCTCGCTGCTGCCATTTTGCCAAGTGTCGTGGCTTCAATTACGGGACAAAAAATTGTGTGCTCCACAGAAATTGTTCTGAGTCTGGGTGTTATTTGTGTCCGTTGTTTGAATGTTTGTAAAGTCCCCCGCGATACAGGAATTGGTCCTATAGCGGCAGATGTCTTTAAAGAAGCATGAACTCCTATGTTCAATCCTTTAAGTAAGCCACTATATCCAACGATAGATACTATGCCTCCTTTTAAAACAGGCAAAGAAAAAAAAGGAAATGAAATAGGTACATTGTTATGATGTAGCACGGGGCTGTGATTAACCTACCATGGAAATCAAGAAGGTACGAAGAGCAGATAAATATCCAGGACGTTTAATTGATATTACGTGTCGTGCTATTATCGAGGTGCGTGCGTAGCGTGCCCGGCTAACCCACCATTGTGCCGGTTGTGAACTGACTGTAGGCACTTACTCATCATAATGAATGGTTAAGGCCGCACTCAAATGATAGGATTAATATCAGCGTTTTATATGGCACGCTATAAAATCTTATGACTACCTTTATGACTATTTGTTGATGCAGCAAAGTAAAGGGTTTAACAGAGATGTATCACGAACACATTTATGCACATATTACGCAATGTAGTTTTTCTTTCGTTCAAAAGTTTAGTTTGTATTCTTTTAATCCCCTAGCGAAGATGTATACTTGTGTTAGGGTGTATATGTAGAGGTCATGTCAGTACTACATGGGTAGAGAATGAAATTATGATCTCTCAATCGCAGGTGCATCCCCTTAACCACGAAACTACGGCGACGGCCCGGTAAGTTGTCATTTGCCAGTACTAGTTCCAGGTTGACCGGAGGGTCAGCCTGGAATAAGTACTGGCCAATTAAGTTACAAGTAATGGCTAGTAAAAACTCAATCAAAATTTAAAAAAAAATTGTTTTAATATTATATATAGGTCTCAGTATTTATATAATTTCTTCTTTATCCTGCGTTTGTTAAATATATTGTCGTCCTGATGAATACCTGTTATTTTACAGTATAACTTCGATCTACATATGTTTGTGTGAGTCGTAGCCATTTCAGAAATAGAAATGTTATGCTACCTATACCCAAGATTAATAAAACGTTTGAAGGCGGTTTCAATCATAGGCATGCGGTCGACAAAAAACATGCCTACTAAGTTAGTATGATACATAACACATTGCGCAACCTTTATACTATAGCAGAAATATACATTAGGTATCATTGAGGTCTTTTACAGCCAATATGCTTAAAATAGCCTTAATACATATATAAGTCTATTGAAAGATTTATAGGTCTTTAACTAATAATCACAACAGACAAAACAACATGATTAAAATCGCCATAAATTTAATATTAATCAAGTTTAATTCATTCGATAATTCGAGGATGATGGTACTCGCAGATAAGTGAGCCGGGTCTTGGAGCTCCGAAACAATAAAGGATTGCAACACTGAGCTGCGGTTGCACTCAATTAACGTGGGAAATAAATATTTATCTCATCCGTCGATCTCGCGTCTCGGGGCGCATGTCCAATGAAACTGCGCCCAACAATGCGTACTACTGACTAATTCCTTTGTGTTATTTCATTGTATCAAAGAATTGTACAGTTGTTTTACGACGACGCTCTAATTATTTATTACAATTATACTGTATCGTTGTGAAGAACTTGTTTAAAGATGTTTTGTAAAGATGTTACCGTTTCCTTCGTATGCGGAAATTTCGTTTAGGAACAGATTTGATTACTAAATTAAAAACTTAGAATCAATTCAATGGTTTTTTGTAGATTACTCGCATTTTTAGTGCTAGCCCGTATATCCTCGTGTTTTCACACACACTTTAGTAGTGTATGTCTAGGAATCGAAACCACGACTTTTTGATCCTTAAATCGATTGAGCAAACGTCATGATCGACATTCAAAGTTATTAGTTGTAGGACATATAATTTTTAGATACTTTGTTTTAAAAAGATTTTGTCAAGTAAGTTAGTGAAATATGATATAATGTACCTATGAATAAAATGCATAGTTATCATCTATTTATGAAAATTTTACGAGATCTGCTCCTTCCACCACGAAAAGTGTTGTATTTTTTTAAATATATAATAAGGTTGCTGACTAAAAAGCCAAATTACTTCTTTTGTCGTTTCATAACCTTCGCATTTCAAATTATACAAACTATTCAAAAGCAAATATCAAAAAATCTATTATATAGCGCAAAACCCATGTTTTTTAACTACATTCTATTAAGTAAACTAGTATTTACGCAGCCATCTTTGCTTCAAAATAATTGTTCGTCAGACCAACTTCGACGTTCAAAATTTGTTCTAGCAACTTAATTAAAGCTAAGAAAGGTATAATTACGTTGCTAAGCGCATAGCGTGTGCAATAATTTATTTCTAAGTACTTTGTAAGTAGGAACATGTACGGTATTAAGGCTAGTATGTAACAAAATGTTCGTAGATACTTTTCCTCTTCCTATTTGGCTTAGTTTCTCGCTGAGCTGTGATGATGCTCGTGACGTATGCGCGAGGCCGGCGCGGCGTAAGGTCGCCTCTCATTGAACTATAACGATTTGCATATTTTTACTCTTCATTGTTTTATTCTTATAATCGTATTGCAAAGTATTTTCTTTATGACATAAGTAGTGACTCGTGGTAGTGACTGTTATTTTGTGTTCTTGGTAATGTTACATTGTTGTTTTTAAATAAATTCGTCGTTTCTGTGGGTCCGGCCGTTGCGGTCCCATGCCGGTACGCCCCTGGCCGGGACAAACCTACAGTGCAAAAATTGTTATTCCGCTGCGCCCCCGGCCGAGACACTCCCATTGTAATACAACCGGAGAAGACACTTGAGCAAATACTGTTAAAACAAGTGTTTTTACTATTACTATTTATTACTATAATTAGTAAGATTAGTTTTTAAGTATACTCGTTACAAATGTGTTTAAAAAATGTAAACTAAATTATATTAAAATATGACGTAATAACACATATTTCACTGTGGGTGCGTCCCGGCCGGGGGCGTTCCGGAAAGGGACCCTAACAGCCGGACCCGGTTTTGTAACTTCGTGTTGTAATAAGAAGGTATTAGTTAATATTTGTCTAACAAACTTTTAGTGTTCCTATGAAAGTGTCGTAGACGTCGTAGTAGTATTGGGAGTTAAGTTGCATAGGTTTTCTTTTTTATACTTCTAAGGTGGCAAACAAGCATATGGCTCACTCGATGGAAAGTGGTCACCGTAGTCTATGGACGCATGCAATACCAGAGCCATCACTTATGCGTTGCCGACCCTTTAGGAAAGGAAGTGGGAAGGAGAAGGAGCGGGAAGGGAAAAGAGGGTGTTTGGGCCTCCGGTACTCTCACTCAGGTTTGCTCTGGCGTAAGTGTAAGTGAGCACGCGGCTTTTGACATAAATTGGTGGTCATAAATTCGCCTTCTGTAACTGGGTTTTCAGCAAGTGAATAGGAACTAGTATTACAGATCACACTTACCCCATTAGATAGCTCAGTGGGAGACCAATAGACTGCAAAGCAGAGGGTCTCGAGTTCGAACCCAGGTCGCGCACCTCTGACTTTCGGAAGCTATATGACTTTTCGAAATTATTGCGTATTGATTGATTATTTTCGCCTGCTCCGTGCCTCGGACAGTACGTTAAGCCGTCGGTCCCGGCTGCCATGAACATCTATGGCAGTCGTCATTGGGAGAGTGTCGACACAAAAGATCCCAGTGGGTCGAAGTGTCGCCGGTCTGCACTGACTGGCACCCACATAAGATACATACATACATACCCCATTAATTAGTGATGAACTGTAAGTTTTCTTAAACTCAGCTAGCTTTAACTTTAAACGTATTTCGTAAGAAATTTAAAAGTGTTAATCGGTAAAAACTTGAACTAGATAAAAATATGCGCCATTCTAGTTATTTCTTTAAAGGTTAATAGTCATTTGGTTTATAAATTGTTAGTATTCTTATTAACTGTTCTAGCTAAGCTAATTTGCTTATGTTAGGAGTGGATGCACGTTAATAGTTTAATGAGTGGGATTCAAACCCTTGACTATCGTAAGCCTTATCTATCGGACTACCACCACTTAGCTTAGTGATTCCAACTTTTATTTTTAAATGTAAACTAAAATACTAACGGAGTCTAATGTTAATACAAACAAATTACAAAAAATCGCAAACATTACGAAAATGTTACTATACTTCTACATTATATCAACATGCATGTTTCAGGAAGACATGCGAAGGTATAGCATGGCCGTTAACAATTAGGATGTAGGTACGTGTGTGAGCGCACGTAACGAATCACATAACGCAACACGTCACGACTATGTCAATATAGCCGTGTTCCCTACTACTTCTGTACTAACAACACTACAACATTTGGTTTCACAAATTTGATAGATATGACTCCTATACAGAACGCAGGATACATGCGCAAGTAACTCATGATTAAACCGCGCATGTAGCCCGGGTGTAGCTTGCGCATGTTGTCGGCGCCAACTACTTGCTTCGTGTGCAAGTTATATACATCCTCTATAAATTATTCATTAGAATTAATGATACCAGCTCTCTCCATACCAAGCTAGCGGTTATAAGAGAGGAACCATCTAGAACCCGAAAGCATCTTCGCGAACTGGTTAGACAGGCCTTGGCCCCAAGTCTAGGGATTCGGTAAAAACAATAAAAGTAGGTAAGTAAATAATATATTGTGAATTCAAAAAACGAAACAAATATTTTTCTACGTCATCCTAACTAATACCTAGTATAAATGCGAATCTGAGTTTGGTTGTTTGTTTGTTACGCTTTTACGCCTTAAATACTCGACCGTTTATCATGAAATCGCATACACGTTGTCGGTCTAACAGAAAAGGGCATAGGTATACAGGAAAAAGTAGTGTTACTAACCTAAACTAAATTTACGGGAGCGAAGCCGCGGGCAAAAACTAGTTCCTAACAATATTGGGCGTATTATAATAATATCGTTCCCACCGTTCTCACAAACTAAACGAAATGAAAAACGAATTCTACCCACATGCATAATAAAAAGAAGTATCTCGTGTGCTTATGACAAAGCGGAGATGTTAATTGAGCCATCCATCTTATATAATTGAATACATATAGGTACTTAAGTTTTTAGAGCACGTCTTTTGATTAAATGGAGCCGGGTTCAATGTTTCTGTTACGACCGTCACGAAGATTAGGCTGACTTTGTGTAGGGTTAGTAATTAATAAAACGTTTTTAAGTCGTCAGTTTAAAGATGTCATGTCATCCAAGTTAAAACATATTTAAAGACAAATGATGTTACTGCCTCGGTGATGCCGTGGTGTAGGTTTACGTTAATTGTTTGCGGTCGGTCCTGGCATCCATTCCCGGGTCGGCCATAAAAGGGTTTGGAATTTCTAGTAGTTATTGGAGTTTGGCAATGAATCAGCTTGGCATTCCGTGTCAGGAAAACCCAGTTAACTCATTTGCCTGGCCTACAATACGAATTCAGGACATCACGATCGACATAAAATATCATTTTGGACCCTGATCCACTCAATGTTACGTACAAGTTTGAAAAATAAATTCTTGATGTTTTACAATTTGTTTATAGACAGAACAGCAAAAGTTATATGGATATAGATATAATTTTTTGAGTACGGTATTTGTGCATACTCGAAAATAATATACATATTGAAATAAATAGCAACGGAATTATGCTATCTATATATATAAAACTCTTCCGTTACTGAGTGACTGACAGACAACGCACAGCCGAAACTACTGAACGCAAGAAGCTGAAATTTGGCATGCATGTTCCTTGGAGAGTGTAAGGGAGCACTAAGAGAGGATTTTTGGAAATTCCACCCTGGAGGGGGTGAAAGGGGTGAAACTCGATATTCACACGGGAACGGGTCTTACGCGGGTGAAACCGCGGGAAAACTACTAGTTTACTTATATGAGTGTATCGTCGTATACGGAACCACAAGTGAGTGCAAATTGGACTTGAAATTATCGCGTTTTTATGTGTTTTGTTGACGATTCAATGAAGGTGACATCATAATAAAGGCCCGCGTCAATCCTATCAGATTACTAATATACTATTCGTTTAAGTAGATTTCAAGTATACCAACATCCTGGTTTAATTCTGCTCAACTGTTTAAACAATAGCACAGCACCCATTTGATAGCACCCAGAGGTCTCAAAATCGACCTCAAGACACACCTCTGACTTTTAAAGTTATATGGGTATTAAATAGTTATCGCTCGCTTTAACGGTGAAGGAAAACATCGTGAGGAAACTTACATATTTGAGAGTTATCCATAATATTCTCAAAGATATCTGAAGTCTGCCTACCTGCACTGAGCCACCGTGGTCGATATTACATACCATGATATGTGTATGTGTCGTTAGTCCATCGTCCATGATGGCATAAGTTTAAACGATTGTGTGTTTTATTATTGCAATTAATTGCTATGAAATCTTAAGTGGAAGGACGGGCGGTGCAATGTTTACCCGATAAACGATAAAAGGCTCGGTTTGTTCCATGTCATAGGTAAAACATAGCTGGCACACAGATGTGATATTTCTCTGCCAATCCCTTTGAGAATATACCTACAATGTGGTATACTACCTGAGTTGCATTTACGTATCGTTAACAATATTAAGGATAACAAATTGAAAAATACTTTGTTGGTTTTTGCCAAGTTACGACGGCATTAAAAGTAACAAAACTATTTATTTTTGAATCGATTCTATTACAGGTTATGAAATTGATTCCAAACATTCATTCAAGTTTATAATCTAAAAAACTATACTTTTTTTGTATGTATTATAAACCAGGTAATATATTTTTTGCGATTGCGGTATTTATCTAAGTGCGGCTTTTCATCTATGATAATATTGTAAAGAGGAAAGATTAGATTTTTTGTTTGTTCGTAAGGATTCAAAGAATATGCAACCGATTTAAAAAAATATTTCACCATTAGAAAGGTTTATGTATTATCACCGAGTAACATAGGGTATATTTTATTTAAAAAAGGTACTGTTACTAACATAACCTAACTTACCGTAACCTACTTTTTCGCGAGCGAAGCCGCAGGCAAAAGCTACTTAGTGAATATTTAGGCATAAACTGTTAACTAAGGCGAACAATTTGGTTGCCATGATCGATATTTTCCTGATTTTAATGAATCAATTGACAAGTTCCAGTAACCTTCTTTTAGAAATCGATTTGAAACAATTTTGGTCAATTTTGAAATAGAGATTGTCTAAGATTATCTGGTGGTTAATTCCAACGATTTCCCAAACGTTTACTTGTCAATGACGAAAGTATGAAGGGAAGTTGATTGCACCATTTTGTGTTAAGCGTCAATGAATGGTGAATAATTCGAGAAAAATGTGATTAAACGAGTTTTGATTAGATCGTCGATCCTTTTCAAATAACTTGCTATTACATAATATTTTATATGACATCATTTTTGTGTATTCTCGAAGGGGCATCATTATATATTATTACGTCAGTGATGTGATGCGATGTCCTACGTAGTTTGGGATGACAAAGGACTCGCGATTAAGATTTCGCGTCATATAATACTAGATTTTGCCCGGGGCTTCGCTTACGTAAATTGTATGTTATATAAATGTTGTATCACTCGGAAACAGTACTTTTCCTGGATGAAAAAGATGCCTTATGCCCTTTTCAGTTACCCTGACAACGTGTTTGCGAAATTTCATGATAATCTGTTAAGTTGTTAAGGCGTGAAAGCGTAAACAAACGAGATGGGTGTAAAAACCCAGGATTAAACATTTCGTCTTCATGTGACCTTGTTTCAAAATTTATTTAAACATGTACTTATGTTAATGTAGTATATAATTATATAGTATGTACATGTTTTAATAATAAATAATTAACGTACTTTTCAATCATTGCCGTCGTTGAACATCATGCCCACTGCTACCTACTGTTGGGCATCATGTCCACAGTTGGGAAGCATGTCCACTGTTGGGCATATTGTGTTTTAAAACACAGCATAAGACATAACTCGATAGCAAACAGCAGCAACCAACTCGAATCTGCACACCACCACACTGCATATAAATGAAGCCATTTTGCCATTTAAAATACATGTGACCTTGTGACCCCTATATCTCGGGGGTCTTTTGACCTACAAGGCCCATATTCAAACTCACCGGGGGATGACCCCAAGGTGTCTGCACACCAAGTTACAAGTCAATCGGTGTAGTGATCCTGGAGCTATGCCTGTCACTAACAGACAGACACACAGATCCACGAAGTGTTTTCAATAACCTCTTCGAAGAATACTCAGAGGTTAATAAACAAACAATCAACAAACAAACTCACATGCGCATTTATAATATTAGTTAGGATGACAATAGTATTTGTTGACTAATTATTTTTTTAAATTGGTTGCTGCTCTGGCCTGGTATGGCATGGGTTTGAACGCGCACATTGAAATGTTCAGCTTGCTTGGAATGTACTAATTTATTTACTAAAACCATGTTATTGCTATGCAAAACGCAGCAAGACTTCAAGATACATACTTTGAACTCATTTTGCATAAAGACACAAATAATTCAACAAAAGAAAGGAAAGAAAGTATGACTGTAAAAACTTTAAATAAATTATAAATAATTACAATAAACCGTTATAAATTTGGCATTTGAAAGCAGTTTAATTTTATTTAAATTTTCACATTTTAATAGTTTCTTGAAGTACAATAACTATTAATTACTTTTACAAATACATATATGCAATGCAAAAATATATGTATAGCCTCACGCATGTAACCCTAAAGAGTTAGCAGAGGTGCATCACACCACACCTTCATTTGTTAACTACGATAATAGGTCTACGTTTATTGGGCATAACTGCAATCTCTGTTCGACTACTGCAAAATTTTCGCACTAGTAATAATTCCTGTGTCACGGGGGACTTAAAAAATATTCAAACAACGGACACAAAGAACACCCAGACTCGGTACAACCATTTGTGAATAACACAGATGTTTGTCCCGTGTGGGATTCGAACCCACAACACCCGGAGTAGTGATAGCGGCGGAGCGACCGCATATAAGCCACTACGCCATCAGTTTACAGAATAACTCAAAAACATTTGTCTGACTCGGGTTTTGAACTTAAGACCTCAGACACAGAAATGGCATTTAAAACCACTGTGCCACCGCAACATATAGTAATTAGTTTTAAGTGTGTTATGAGTATAGTAAAAAGGGACATTTGAATTGCAGTTGGAAGGAACATCGTAGCATTGACGCAACCACAAACAATGGTTGGGAAGGGAATGAGTTATGATGCGAGATGAGACATAATATGATGGATGAAGATGGCTTACTTAGTTAGTTGCAGCTACTCACTGGTTAATAAATAATCTCTCAACTCATTAGCCAGAGGTTTGTTTGTTTAGGGAGTCATATACGACTTCAAGTTATGTAACTATGAGAGGCAGTATTTGTTTTGAAGTGATTTTTAGTATTTGGTTGCTACATTGACCTGGTATGGCGTGGGTTTGATGGCAAGCGCAACTGTGAGGGTTTGACAATATAAAGTTATGGAGTTCTTATCGTTGTTATCAAATTTTAGAGACTATATACCATTAGTACAATAGCATAGATTATGAACGATTTTGTGAATGGTCGCAAGTTTGATTTCCGAGGTGGATAAAATGTTGGGTCTTTTTATTAAGAAATCGTCAGTATCAAGTGTAGAAAGATGCTCAGTCACAGCGTAGGGTATTACGTGAGATTTAACGCATATACGGATAGCCTTCCACTCGTATATCTCTGCATACATCTGTACCCATCCGTAGGGGTATATTTTAAACATACAACTAAATGCTTAAATGTTAAGAGTTGGTTCACGTACTTTCGGTCAAAAGACCAACGCTGTTTCAACTACGTTACTGAGGCTTCAAAAAAGAAAGATGACTTTGAGATGGGCTTAACGACGTCAGCTGCGCCTATTCACCACCGACAAGACACACTCTTTTTTAAATAAAGTCTGTCATTCCACCAATTGTCAGGGTAAAACAGTTAATCCAGAAGGTAACGTTGCAAATACAAAAGTCATAGTAAGCCGGCTGATGTTAACATTGATAGTTGAAGTGTTTTTATAAGTTACTTGTGAATTTACGCAATACAATGTATTTTGTTATTGCAAAAGTTATTTGCATAAATAATAATACATTATATTGAAATACGTGTAAAGTCCGGATATACAACAGGAAGTCTTATGAATTCGCATCCGTGCATATAAAATTAAATACAATTAGTTTGTAAAAAATTCTATAATTGATTTGATATTAACTCTCTGATATTCAAAGTCATATTTTTTTGTGAGGCAGATTTAAATGCTTAGATCCGTAAAGTTTGTAATTGAATTTATCTATACTAATATTATAAAGAGGAAAGATTAAATTTTTTGTTTCTTTGTTTGTAAGGATTTAAGTCAAAACTACTTAATTGATTTTAATAATTCACCATTTGAGAGCTATATATGTAGGTATTATCACCGAGAAACAGGATAGATTTTAATTTAAAAAATTACTGTTACTTTTAAGCGACCGAAGCCGCGGGCAAAAGCTAGTCAATCATAAAAAATTGGTAAAGCGATGGCGCAGTGGTTAATTAAGGTGGTCGTTGCGCTAGTTTCGATTACTACGGGTGAAGAATTTGTTATCCACAGATAGTTTTGAATAATCTGGGTATTTCCGTCCTTTTAATGTTTAATCTGTTAGATTTTGTAATGCCAGACATCATTGAAATATTAAAGTGACTGGTTACCGGTATGCCGCTGCGACACAATACGTTAAGTGATATCCTTGCTATTCTATCCAAAGGCTGAGTGTCTGTATATAAACGTAACGTATTTAATGTATATTTTCTAAATCCATGATTTGTAATAGACTCGCGCTTGTGGTAGGCAGAGTTTGTACGTAGGTGCATCTATGTTCCGTTAGCCATTTCTTTAGACTTAAAGAAATAAGAATAAGAGAGGGGACGTATCAATTCCTGTATGTTAGCGAATCATAGTTCACGTGGACAAAGTATCAGCATATGCTTGTTATGAATATACAAAATATCCTATAATAGGTATTATACCGATAAGTGGAGCTATTAAAATGGCCAATTTAAATCAAGCTTTCTCAAAATTGTTTTCTACGATATCATTCAAGCGTAGGTTGTCGCAGTTACCCAAAATTGTCCATATTCAGATAATTGAACGTGGTCAATTTGTGTTCAAATCGTGAGTTTAGGGCGCGGTCGAAATTCCAGTTTTGATTATACATAAGTCTCATGATCTCTCATACTCTGTTCGCTGGAGGGGTAAGCAGATACTATGGATTTCACTTGTCATGGTTCTGACATCTCTCTCATTTCATTCACTCCCATAATACTTATTGCTCGTTATCGGTTTACAGTACTCTTGATATTTTGGCTTCCAAAATGTCTCTTATCTTTTGGTTAAGTCTTCTTTTCCATCTGTCTCACTCACATCAGCAATATCTTTATATATAATTTTCTGTACTAGTATGACACTGAACTTCTCCTAAAAGGCTAGACCAATTTTGAGGTCATGTTTGTGCGTGTTTATGTGATTGTCTAAAAAATTTAGATTCACAAGTGGAACCAGATTCAGGCTGGCAAGCCAACGTTTGAGAAAGACAACGTCTGTTAGGGCAGCTAGTATTTTATAAAATATTATATGCATTTTACATGTTTGTGCATTTGGAAAGAATGGGCGACCAAAATTAAAAGCCTTGTATAATATATCTTACATTATTAATTGTTGTTACTCTTTGAAACGGTTATTATAATGATTGTTTTAATATATAGTAAAGGGTTAGACAGTAAGTAAGTATAATATAGCTATGTTTAGTTCACACGAAAAAAGCTTCAAACATATTACCACCTATCAATCAATTCCTAACTCTATGTTACAGTTTCTTAACAGAAAACCTCAGCTACACTTTGTCGAATTCGAGATCTTACAGTAGTATACGTGTACAAACTTATTGGTATATATGAGGCAGTTACTTATTTATGTGCTTAGTCAATTGGTGTAAATCACTCTATAGGGAGCGGTCGAAGTAGGTTGACTTATAATAATAGTTCGTTACAAAATCAATTCGGTATAACAGTACAGTTTCATGTTCTGCCAATAGAACTATTTTATGATGGCGATAAATTGTGGAGGCCTGTGCAATAACCGATTTTCTCAGTAAGCAAGCTTTGTTCGTTCAAACATTTATTTGAAAATGAAGTTCGTCCGAATTAGAGCGTTGGGCTTGGTGTATTTCAAAAGGGCATTGCATTCTACTATTAATATTCGTGAAATAAGCTATGGTCTAATTATATCCTTCGCATTTAGCGCTAAATAGAACCGAAGATTAAAAGCTTCGATAACGCTTGGTGGCTGATAGGTTACAAAACAATATCTGAGTTGTATTGAATTGTAATTTATAAGTAATATGACTGTTGGCATCTTTTGTCGTGATATGATTTACAAAATATAAATGAAAGGGGTGGTGATATTAAAGAGCTGTCTTATTAATAAGTATGGTAATATATGTATATTATAGGAACTAAACACGGTAAAACACGTTAATACGTATCAATATTTATAACAAAAGCATTTCTAACTACAAATATGCACTTATGAAATGACGTATTTTTATTTTTAATGGTATTGTACTATTGACACGAGCTACACATTAACTACTCGCGTAAAAAATATATGCAAAGCATAAATTGTCAAAAACAAAACTTTTATATTCGATTTGATATAAGTATTTTGTAACAAACCACAGTACATAAAATAGTGGTAATGTTGTGTGCAACAAACGAATAAATTACTAGATACGTAACCTTACTTATTCCTGACATAGAGTTTGATGCACATAATTACTAAAATATGTGTTTTCTGTTATCTAAACAATTGTCTACATATTATTATGACTATTATGGACCATACATTTCCATTACACGTTATATAATATTAATATTTACAAATAATTTTCCAATTCTACTGAAACATAATCCAAAACGTTGCAAATATCTGCAGTGCTTATCTAATAATTCTACCAAGCGGTCTCCTGAGTAAGCGACGGCATTTCGCGCTCTATGGGGAATTTGCATAAATTTATGATGATCAAATATTTGTCAATAGTTTTGCAAACTTTAAAAGTACACCTTTTCTTCAAACAGATCTTCGAGTACGCAGTCACACCTTAGTTGACACTTACTATAATAACATGACTGTACCTGTTTCCTCATGGAAAATGATTAATCACAGAGTAAGATCTTAAGGCTGTTGATTACGAAATATAAATACCTGATTAGATTACATAGCTAATGTAGCCGTCACTTATTAAAATATTGTACAGTGACTGATTGTCATAGACACGCTTGTCCATGGGCGTTAAAGTAAGACAAGGTGTCTTGTTAACATTTGTTATATGAAGTTAGAGAAAATAGGTTTAGGTCGTTGATCCATAGAGCGTAATTGAGAACGCATGCACAGCTGCCGATCGACACGTACTTATGTTAACATTCGCGAGGCACTAAATTAAAAAGTAATATTCCCTCTTACTGGGAAGAAATATTCAGATTAAGCTTGGTATGAGACACTACCAAATTGGCCGCAATAGGCTTACTCCCAATTACACACATAGTCGCCTAGTCTTAGGCCTCTATGTCCAAAGAAGCAGGCCGACAGTTGTTTTAGGCCTGATGTAATATTGCCTACCGGGCCCTAGTTCTAGACTCTGTGCTGCTATTGAGTACAACTATTTTCTTGACACAAAATACAACAATAAGACTTTGTCCGACCCGGGAATCGAATACAAGACCTCACATACAGCAGCCAATTCACTACCGCTGTGCTCGCAAAGCAGTGATTAGTTTATGACAAGTAAACATAGACTCAACAGATCAGATAATATTGTGCAAATTAAAAACAGCTATGTCTAAATGACTTGAACAAGTTGATTGAATGAAACAGCTGTAGAAATAAATATGATAATCCTTTGAATAACCCAACAGCAAACTGCAGGTGTAATAGTATATTATAATAACACTGGCAAAAAATCTATCCATAATTGCTGCATGTCTCAACTTCCTAACATTATCTCGGTGACACTTCAGTACGCAGTCATCTAATCACAAACAAGGTTTTAATATTCCCCTATTAACACACATTTTGCGAAGAACAATAAAATTGTGCATTCGTAAATAAGTACGAAACGTCCTGTGTTTTCATTGTGCCGCTTGTTGTATACACTGCGGACGGTGGTGTACCGAAACTACATAAACTTTGTGTATGTCACACGGACAGTTAGTGTTACAATGCTCTGTTGTACGAAACATCGAACTCTGAATTGCGATCATTGAAACGATGTAACATTAATTTAAAATTGTATTAAGAAATATTTGTCTTGCTTTCCTGCTATATAGTTTTACTTTTTAGATGCGGTTCAATTTTTGTTGATACATTTTAATAAAAAGAAATAGCTTGGTACCTACATTACATAATTTTTGTTGCTGCAATTCGAACGAAACATCGTCCAAACGATTAAAAAAATGTACAGTTCCGCAGATGTTAAAAAAATTAATTATTTAAAGACGGTATGCGAAGGTATATATATTGTAGACGTATAAACAAATACAAATACTTTTATAATATAATAATGGTTAAAATTACTTATAACTGAAATTTTTATTTTGCGGCCCCTAGTAAATCTCTGACATGATCTTATTAACCACATGATATGCCAGAAAGATATGAGATAACTGCAAATGTGAAGCAAGTGACCTATTGCATAAAATTGTTTGTAATTGTTCTTTCGAATGAAGGTAACACTCACCTTTTACAAATGCACTTGGGAACACAATAAATACCTCCTAATATGGCACAAGGAGTGTTGGCACAAAACATCACAATATACACTATCCGTATACCAGCCGTGTCACTGCATTGTACAAGCACTAGGATGGGCAATAAAATCGGGACAACTCACTGAAGGAGCGTGCGTACACGTCGCATGCTCAAAGTTCGCGTGTATGGACGTATTGTCACAAAAATCGGTCGTGTTGTATCGTTAAAGGCTCAGGCCGGACTGAGCAGTTTATTATTTTATCGCGGGAAGGAGCGCGGTTGTATTCAAGGTTCTGGCCGCGGCCGGCATGCGGCACGTAGCGAGGCTTATCTGCGTCGCCTTTGTCACTCACGACCACGACTCGCGCCACGACCGACTCTCGTTACGTGTCCGCCACAAACAAACACACATTTTGGTAATCAAACGTGACGATTCATTTAGATAAATCCTTTAGAGAAAGTCATGTATGTTCACAAGACCGTAGCTTGATGTTGCCATATATTTTCAATGTCAAAAACATCCTTTAACATTATATGTAACGCCATCAATCACAGCAAGATGTCTCCGTTCATTGAGATGTCTTTACATAACAGAAACTTTGACTGGTGTCTCACCAATTATGAATATAAATCATAATATATTTTATCAATTTACTTATTATATTTATTAGTAGGACCGTACTAACGTAGCCATTAATGTGAAGGTTGTTCGGCTTACTGCCCACGAATTAAAAATATATAATAAATCGGTCTCGTTAGGCATAAACGGATTTAATTTATCAAAAGAATGCAGAAGAGCCTTGGTCGTTTTATTGTTAATCCAGATGTAAGACAATTTCAATATAATAAACCGATAGATTTGCATATAAAGAGCATAATACGTAAAATGAATTAAAAATAACACACGTAAGTTGTAGCGTTTAATGTATGCTATAGCAACATGTTAATGTAGTTATTATGTATTATCAAAGCAATTGGATTACGGAAATTACGAGATGAATGTGTATGTAATATTACGTTCATATTAAAATCATTACGGTTTAAAGCAATAGCTAGTAGAACCAGTATTCATAGAAAATATACCGTTGACTCACTACATCGCTTCAAGGTACAACAGCGACAATATTGTTCCTGGTCTATGCAGCTGTCGTTATCAACTAAAATATCTAGATCAAGTAAATTATATAGCAAGTAGGATTGCTTGCCTTGTATCTGCTGATCTTGTACAATTTGGACATGATAAGGAAATTAAACAATATTGTGAAAAATATACTAAGTATCGTGCTAATTTCCTCAAAAGGGTCATATGTGTATTATATCAACACTTTGCCAGCTATGCATTAAGGTCCCACGCAATAGGGCGTTAGCCTATTGGCGATTTTTATTTATTTTTTGTATTACTAAGTTGGCAAACAAGCATACGGGCCCACCTGTTGGTAAGTGGTCACCGTAGCCTATGGACGCCTGCAACACCAGAGGCATCACTTGCGCGTTGCCAACCCTTTAGGAAAAGAAGAAAAGAATAAGGAAGTGGGAAGTAAAAGGAGCGGGAAGGGGATGATTGACGCACCGAACGAAACTCAACAGTAGGAATACTGCTATTTCATGTCGATATTCTGTGACAGGGTAGTCCTTCCCGGGTCGAGCCGGCCCATTCATGCTGAAATCAGCGAGGCTCTATTACTCATCGGTACGGTTTCAAACTTCGTGCTGCTAATGAAAATGTCCAGATCTAGACAGATAAACCAAAAAAACACTTAGCGAGCCCCGAAAAAAGATCCCAATCCTAATAAATAAACAGTCTTTATTTTTTATTGTTCTGAATATGATTTTAAGATTGTTATAAAATTTTATTTTTCGATCTAGTTTTGAAATGAAAAGATGTTAAAAATAGTATACTGTAACTATACTTTATTTTTATTAACAGAACAATATAGTTAACAATATTAAAGAGCAACAGAAAGTATCATTATCACATCATATTGTTTTAATAATATGTTTGGCAACCAATTACAAAAATGTATTACATAAATACATAGATTCACGCCTGTTTCCCAGAGGAGTAGGCAGAGACTACGGATTTCCATTTGCTACAATCCTGACACACTTCTCTGTCTTCATTCACTTTCATCACATTCCTCATACACGCCCGTCGGTTCAAGGTGCTCTTAACCTGGCCTTTGTCTAGAACGCCTCCGATCTGATCGCGAAACGTTCGCCTAGGTCTTCCTCTTGCGACTGTTCCATTCACACTAGCCTTATAAACTTTCTTAGCAGTCTTTTCTCGTCCATTCTTTCTACATGCCCAAAACAGCTTAACATACTCTTTTCTATTTTTGTCACTATACCGACTTTCATGCAGCATCTCTCTCTAATCACACTATTCCTTATTCTATCTTTCAGAGTCACATCACATATGCTTCTCAGCGCTCTCATTTCTACAGCATTTATTCTGCTCTCATGCTTCTTTTGCCATACCCAACTTTCAATTCCATACATAAGTGTCGGCACTAATAGTCCTCTATAAACAGCCAAACGTGCCTTTTCGGATATATTTCCACTGTTCATAAAAGCGCGTAGAGCTCCATTCACTTTGTTGCCAGCAATCGTTCTCCTTTTAATATCTCCCTCATTGTTACCATCCCTTGTAAACAAAGTACCCAAATATACAAATTCTTTCTTTTACTATATATCTTATATATTATGTGATTAGCCATATGATGTATAATAAATTGGAATGTGAGCTAGTAGCGAGTAGTAGTAGCTAGTAGAGAGGTCAATCAGAGGTACTTAATACAGAGTAGGTACCTAATGATTAGAGGAGAACTTCTAATCGTTACCTACACTATATTTAGTACCTCTGATTGACCTCTAACAAATATCGCAATCGTAAAACATAATCCATCAGTGCACATCATACCTAATTTTATAATTAGTGCTTATAGTCAGTTTGAGTGCCTTGATGGTCCCGTGGCATAATCTGATCGTGAGTTTAAATTCTCAGCCAAGACAAAGTGTTATCTGATAGTAAGGAGCGCATAATTTAGGCCTAGTTCAAGAAATCAGTCGTTCTAGCTATGGACAGTTTAATGTTGATATATTTTTTATAGAATATTAGTCTAAAATTAACTGTTCATTGGTAAAAATACTTGTTTTTTAATATGTCCCTATATTAAAAAACTAGTATTTACCGGGTCATAGTAATGCCCTTGGTAGAAGATAATTTCGAACTTAATTGCACAATATCATTTGTTAAAAAGTGGCTGTAAATTATGTATATCTGTATTTCGTTTAGGGGTATATAGCCGTAATGCTATGGATGTATGTTTGGATGGATGAATGCGTTCAGGGGTTATGCAAACAAACTTACAAGTTACAAGTAGTGTGGTATATTAAGTTGTGATTTTACTAATGGCTAGTATAGTCAAAAATGGAAATATAATTTATGAAGTGGAGTCTACGATTAACGTTCATCCTGGTATTCACGTGTAAATTTAGGGCCTCTCGAAAATTCGATTACTAATTAATAAGTAATAACACAGGTCAGAAATATTACCTATGTTATAGATATTTTAACTGGATGGCGAAGTGGATTAATTGGTGGCCACTGACATTATGCCGAGTATTGTGTGTTCAAATTCTACACAGGACAAAAAGTTGTGTGATCCATAAAAAGATTACTGCGATTTAGGAGTTATTTCCAGTAAGGCGGCTATATTATAAAAAATATATAAAAAAAACAATAAATGGTTGCAAAGGGAAGGTTTAGAGTGCGTGCTCAGGGCCACGTATGTCGGGGTCCACACACGTGACATACAGACATGTAAAGCTATCTGACGATATGACATTTCTTCTTTCATCACCTCCCGTAAAACGTCGATAAGCCTTACAACATAAAAGTGAATGAGTCACATTTACAATTTGTAAACAACCTGTATTTGTGGCAATAATTCTGGTTCGACTTAAATTTTTCCAGACGTATTAATTTTTCGGATGGCGCAATGGTTTAAGTGTCAATTGGCTAATACTACGCCCAGTATGAGGGTTCGAGCAATATACAGAACTTTTTTGAATGGCGCAATGGTTGATGATAATGGCGCAATTATGCCTGTTTCCGTTAAAACCAAGATAGTCAGTAATGGGCGCAGTATCTATAGTCAATTGACTAAGTCAGTTGGTTCAAACACTATACTGGATTAATCTTTGCGATCTTAGTTTTTGCGGCAACAGGTATCATTCGAACGCAAGGCGGTCATGACAGTGACGATTTTTTTAAGGACAGGATAATTATTTAATTAATTTGTAATACGACCATTAAAATTCATGAAATTCAAATTATGAATGTCAGACTTTTATATGAAATCGAAAATGATGACTAGGAATTAGCGTGTATCAGTAAAAAATCGATTTATATAGGAATTCGCACCGTATGATATCACCGTATAATATGTGGTTAAGCTGTAGATCGATTTCAGCTAAAATGCGTCATAACTTTTTGCCATAGGGAGTCAAGTATCCTTGAAAAAGATTTATCTCAAAAAATAAATTACTTTCATGTTGACACCTGCCGAAGGATCGAGGACCGTTGTGACCAACGGATTTTAGAGTTTCAGCTTGATTTAGTAAACGGTAGATATGACTTCCGCTTGACTAGTTAGTTCGTCAACTAGAAAATGGTGGAGGAGGATGGATAGGGTGCGAATAAGGAGGACTTTATCAAGCCTTGGGCTCTTAAGGATTGATTGATGCCCAGGAATATTCTAATCCTAGCTAATATTATAAATGCGAATGTTAGTTTGTTTAGTAAGCTTTCACGCCTTAACTGCTTGACCGATCATCAGGAAGTTTCACATACACGTTGTCAGGGAAATAGAAAATGACATAGTGTACTTTTCATCCAGAAAAAAACTACTGTTACTAATTTAGCCTAACCTACATTTACGCAAGCAAAACCGCGGACAAAATGTACTAAGAAATAAAGGGCTACTTTAATCATGCTATTACAACTATATTGGGTATATTTCCTTCTACGTCACTTCAACGCCAGGATCTCTACGATAACGTTCAGGAATACTTTAAGCACTATATGTCAACTGCTTCAACAAACATAGTATGTATATATTAAAACGTCAAGCAAACAGTAGCGACGCTATATTTCCCTGTTTATGGGTACTTAGAATATAATTGTCGTATAATTTGTATGAAGATTCAAATTAATAACTTACAATGCGTAACAGTGCACAGTAACAGACAGGTATACATATTTATAATATAAAGAGTTGTAAAATAAAATAGACAACTCCTGCACTGGCTTATGGCTTGGATGGACTTTCAAACAACTTTTTCTAAATAATAGAGCCTCGCTGATTTCAGCATGAATGGGCCGGCTCGACGGGGAAAGGACTACCCTCTCACAGAATATCGACGTGAAATAGCAGCATTCCTACTGTTGTGTTTCGTTTGTTGAGTGAGTGCCGGAGTCCCAGTCACCCTCTATCCCTCTTCCCGCTCCTTTTTCTTCCCACTTCCTTTTATTCCTAAAGGGTCGGCAACGCGCAAGTGATGCCTCGGTTGTTGTAGGCGTCTATAGGCTGCGGTGACCAATTACCGTTGGGCCGTATGCTTGTTTGCCGACATAGTAGAATAATAAAAAATAAAGAAACAACGGGTTCAAAGAACATAAGACTATTACTACTAATAATACTATATTTTTCTTAGGGATTGAAACTACAACGTTTTTGGCGTAGCGACGCGCGAGTCGCGACTGGGGCGAGACGACCACTACGAAATACTGCGAAAAATTCTAAGATCGTGGTACTTACTAAATTTTTTTAAGAAACGGAAAGCTTGACATTTATATGTATTTCACATATCATTTGACGGCTTTAGTACTTTGTTAAGATACTTTAATTTTGTTAGTACTTGTTCATTCGTTTTGTTGATAAGGATATATTTGCAGTTAACATGATATATTAAATATTAATCAAGCTTTTTTAAAACTAATATATGTATATATTATTTTTACCAATATTTAAATAAACCACAGAACCTATGTATTTAAAATCTAAAATTCTGCACTTCACTTCACTAACATTTCAAGACCGTAATATTAAGTATTTTCTACATCAACAGCCACTCCTAAACACACGGTGCGTAGATCCAATTGTCAAGATAATAAAACGGTAGTTAGTTTTATAATCGATATATCGGTCAGAGTAATGTCGGAAATACATACCTACGCCTTGCCAGTTGACCTTTCTATTTGGCATATTGAGTAGCAACTTGCAGCGTAGTAAATAGGAATCAGAAATCACTTCCTAGACGCACAAGGCCAGTCTGATACGTATTTCCTCAACACATCTATTAGTTTGTGTTTATTAATGATAGAAGAACACAGTCTGTACTATGTATTAATTTATATCTATATTAATATTAGAGAGAGGAAAGATTTTATTTTTTGTTTGTTTATTTGTAAGGATTTAACTCAAAAAGTACTCAACCGAATTAAATATTGTTTCTCCATTAGAAAGCTATATTATCACCGAGAAACAGGCTATATGTTATTTATAAAAAGCAAGTATTGTTACTAATATATAACCTACTTCTACGCAGTTAAAGCCGCGAGGAAAAGCTAGTTGGATATAAAGAGATTTTGCGAGCTATTTTTAACATGAAATCAATTATTTTTTACTGTTTATATGAACGTGAATATCGAGATTAAAGTAATAATTAAAACTAGTTTTTCGAGTTTTTCATATGCCGGTGATTTCGCAAAAAATGTTTGATATATTATAGTCGTGACCAATTTTGTATACCTTTTTCTTTTAAAGTATATAATTGGGATTTCGCTCACAATAATTACCTAATACCTTTAAATGACGTATTATATCGAATACAGCGGTTGAACTTGAGAGGTGAAAATTAATATGGAATGGGTAATTATTGGCATTCTGGTTATAGCTTTAACAGCTGGTAACAATACTGCTACACCCTAGGTAAAGCTGATGCATTATTTAATGCTTAAACATGCAACCTCTCACGCACATTTTTAGTACTGCGGTCACTACTAGACTGTGTGCATCCATTATTAAAATTATTTATTCATTTACGTCATAAAGTAACGTTAAAAGTAAATTTACGAACCTTAACATCTATCGGCTAGTGAGTTTACTAAGTTACTGAGGCTACATTTAGGTTAGTTGTTAGTTTCAGGCAAAGGGTTGAGAGCCTATGGGAATATATCTGCCAGACTTACGGCCACTCTTTTAACTAAAGCATTAGAGTAATCTATTGCAATAAAACTATTAATATCGATAATGACAGATGCTTAGACACGTAATGGTTTGCATGGCGGACATACAAAGGGCTGTTTCAGAGAAACATGACACACTATGTTTCTACAGTCATGTTTAGATTTCTGAGATATCAATATTATAGATTGTAGTTGAAAACAAAGTTATAATGTACATAATAATGGTTCATACCGTGTTTTAAATAAATTATTCTGTTTTTACTACTTACGTTGTAGGACCTATGTATATCAGAGTATACTGGCGAGTGCGTATGAAAAATATTATATAGTGTGAGAGGGTAAAAATATATCAGGATCCTAGCAGTGAAAACCCGTAATATCTGCCTAAACCTCTAGGAAATAATGATGAGCATATATATAATAATAATAATAATAATATTTATTTATTGACAGAAAAAATAAGATACATCCTTACACTACATCACACTTATTACATCAATAGTGTTAAAGCATACCTACCTTAAATAATTTAAGCTTATATTCAAATTAATTCTTAAACTACGTTAATTTATAGTGTATACGATATAAATGAAGTTCAAAAGGTTATGTTTAAATCTGCCTGAACTAGGATAAACCTGTGTTACAGGACATCACTTGACAATTTTATTTTACACTAGCGCATTGTTAATGCAAATATTTACAGTCTAAAGTACATCTACGAATAGAGGTGTTTAGTAAGTAATATACAACTTTAAATTTACTATCAATATAGAGCAGCGATAGCTCAGTGGGGAGACCAACAGACTGCAATGCAGAGGGTCTCAGGTTCGAACTCACGTCGCGCACCTCTGACTTTCGGAAGTTATATGACTTTTCGAAATTATGTGCGTATTGATTGCCAATTATCGCCTGCTCCGTGCCTCGGAGAGCACGTTAAGCCGTCGGTCCCGGCTGCCATGAACATCTATAGCAGTTGTTATTGGGAGAGTTTCGACACAAAAGATCCCACTGGATCGAAGTGTCGCCAGTCTGCACTGACTGGCCCCCACATAAGATACATACATACATACTATCAATATCATTTTAAGACTTCTAGCAGTTTTTCTGTGTCCGTATAATTTAATTTTTCTAGGTATTCCATTAACATGATACTACCTACATTTTTTATAACTAACATTATATATATTTAATCATTTATTTAACTTGTTATATAAATACGGTCCTAAGAATACGTAGAATTTATTGACAAATGCGTGTCTGGTTTGAGACTTAAGTCTTTTCTTCTCTTATCTAAGACCGGGGTAAACGGGAATTCAGTGTGCTGTATAAGTATCGTGTGCATAATAAATCATTGACGAATGGTTAGTACCTTGCAAGCGGTGTAAAACTGATGTGTGGGAAACAAGAATGGGCGACGTGGCTACCTTAAGAACAGCTCCTTGAGCTCGCTCTAGGGGCAGGAGAATTAATTTGGATGCTCCACCCCAAGAAGTTATACAGTATGTAAGAATAGATTGAAACAACGCTAAATAAACCTGTTTTATCAATTTGTAGCAAGTATTTAAATATATAAATCAATTTAAGTACTATAGTGCATAACAAATCGTTTGCAAAATGTGTTTGCAGAAGTTTAGATTTGTGTCAATTGTAATACCTAAATACATTATATCGTCCATCTTAGTTAATGTGGGACAAGTGCATGCAGTGTCAGCAAACGTACTACAGTTATTATGTACAATTATGTTTAGGTTTGTATAAAGCGTGTTATTGTTTCTCATGCTAAATAAAATGTATTTCGGTTTATCTGCATTCAGGTTTATGATTAGGTAGTTGTTGTATGAAATTTAATAACTTATATGTATAATTACTGTATATCTTTTGTATTTTAACATTTAACAGTAAGGCGGGCTCGTAACATAATTCTTTCACATACACGCAACATCATCCAGCCCAAACTAAGCAGAGCTTGTACTATGGATACTAGACAATGGTTAAACATACATATATACTTTTTTATGTAAATACATTCATATTATACATAAAAACACCCAGACCAAGACAATTACTTAATTAATTATAATTATATGTAATATACGTATAATGCAGTGCGATTCACACTGTCACGACATTTCATTTAACAATGATGTCATACGATATAAAATATTTTTAATCATAAGAATTATATCAACGCATTCAGTATATAATGTAAACAATTAGTAACGTAATTATATTCTATGATCGAGTATTATCAATAACGTTAGGTACGACAATACGAGAAATATATCTATTATAATATGTATCTAAAGACTATATTTGCAAGTTCTGAATCATGTTACTGGTTGCATTATGCCTTTTCAGTAGGATGCCAAGCTATAAAATCTCATTCCTCCTTAATGGTCTGCTTGATGCAAAGACCTCGTTCTTTTAGATAATATCGACAATAATCAATCACAAATGAATTGTACGCGTTAACATGTCTCTTAGAAATTCATAGCTATGCAATCAATCATAGCAATAATTGCTTTCCGGGTCGCAGTAAAATGCAACAGACCGTCTGTCCGGCCTTTGAGTGTTGTCTTACCAAATATACAATTCTCCTGTTACAATGAAGGATAGGGTAACCGCTGTCGTAACCGTGATATACCTATGTGTCATACGCCATGTCTTGTAATAGAATTAGATGCAGCATTGTGATGCTAATATAAAAGATATTCTTTTGAAATTTATATTAACAAACAAGCCGAGTGAATCGTAGAGTTCTTTGTTATTTACTTGCAAGTTTTGCATAATACTCAAATGTTAAGCAGGTACTTGGTCGACGAAATTCGTTTATATAATGCAATGTACTAATTGTATTTGTACGATGTTGCATCGGTTTAGCTGTCTTTAAACCATGGATAATTAGATTTGTCGTTCCAGATTCAGTAGCACTTGTTAACGACAGTTTTTATACTAGTAAGTTGTGGTGTTAAGCTGCTGCATTATAACCGCGATTAGAGTCACACACTACCGTTAAAATTACCTGGCCCTTATCTCTTGTGGTTTTTGATACCATTGAAACCTTAACATCAAAATTCTACTACAGACGTGAATACGAAATTTGTCAGGATTTCTTTACTGTGGGTACTCCAATTTACATTAATATAGAGACTTCTTCAGAAGCAGTGGTAACATTATTTAGGTACCTATTACATTCAGTAGGAATATAAGTTACGGTTATATAGCCGTGATTATTTTCCAGTGATCATATAGTTCTCTAATCGAGCTACTCTTAATGGACGGGAATTCCATTGCACCCTATCTCTTTAATATTTGGCTAAACATACTATTACTTACCCTTAACCGATAAGACTTATCCCATACTCATAACAGAAATGTATACATTTCTCTGATATGTACCTACATAGTACATGTATGTATATGTATCTTATCTGGGGGCCAGTCAGTGCAGACCGGCGACACTTCGACCTAGTGGGATCTTTTGTGTCGACACTCTCCCAATAACGACTGCACTAAATGTTCATGGCAGCCGGGACCGACGGCTTAACGGGCTCTCCGAGGCGCGGAGCAGGCGACAATTGTCAATTAATACGCACGTAATTTCTCTATCTGCTCTGCTACATAGTACATACTACTCACCTGAATAGGCTTTAAAATTATAATTATCATATCGTCAACTTAAATAAAAACATCGAAAGGCTGAAGTGAACATTAATGCTATTCGTCGAGCGGCCTCTACACAGACTTAATAAATTACATTGTAATTATATTATTTTACAATTTACAAAGTACATCAGTGTTATGTGTGTCGCATAAGTTGGTAGTAATGGAGCAATTAACTTGAAGGATCTTGTCGTGCATTTACGCATCTGTTGTGTAGGTCCTAGGTAGCGAGACATCGTGTATCTGCCAATGTATATGTGTTGAATACTAGTGAGTACTATTGCAAAGTATTGTATTAAACTTATACAGAGCTATGAATGTAGGGTAGGTTAATAGGATGCAAGATACGAGTGGCGAAATAAACGCATGCCTGAATGAAAGAATTATAGGATGTAAGGAAATTGGCAAGTGTATATGCTGTAAGATACTCATGCTAGATTGTACATATTATGCTGGATTGTACACATGCTGATATGTATGAATGCTGGAATGTATTGGCAGCTAGTATGTAAACATTACATTGAGCACGCATGTTAGGATGTATACATGCTAGCATGCACGTACATATGTCGATGCGTGTGTGTATAGCAGAGCGTGTATTCATAGAGAACGCTTGCCAAAATGAGTTATTAATATCGGTCGTCGAGCGATGCGACGTGGTTCCATTGAAAAGTGCTGTAATCTCCAGAGAAACCACAGCAGAAAGGTGTACCTTCAATTCTCTTTTCTTTTCTTAGTGCGGCACTCAACCTGATAGAGTTTGGTTCTATAGTTTAACACGTTGTCAGCGGCACTAATTATTATTTTTGTATTCGCCTCGCCATGATTACTGTAAGCTGTTAAAACTTAAGATGTGTTTTCGCGGCCTGCGCTTGCACAACACTGATCGCGCGCGACTAGCGCAGCGTGCGGTACGGGGTCGGCGGGGTACGAGGTCTTTTAAGCCTCGTTTTACACATTGATAAAATTTAATTTTTCCAGTGCGGTCTGAGGTCAATGTGACCCCGTATTAAAATAGATACACCACTGCATTCTGTTTTTATATATCTTAGATATATATTCATCCCTTTTCTAAACTAACTCAAATTGAAGTTACGGTCTCCGCAAGGCAGAGAAGTCTATGTTTTTCTTAGCCGCACCGCAAGGAAGACACATACGAGGCGTATTAGACCTCGTTTCGCACTGAATGTGTTAAGGATACATCTATTGCTGTGAGTGTTTGTAGGATTAAATATTAAATTATTATTCACAGCTTATTTTATAATCCTATCTGAACGGAGTGTCGTAAAATGGTGACTTAATCTGAGCGGGAAATCATTGCATATTCCATAATACCGGAAGGCTTGAACGGACTAGTAAGTGTTAAAATGCATGTGTTTTGATAGGCTGAGTCACTGCAGCCGCCAAGGTTGCTCTTATGAAATATCCTCCTTACTCTACTGATATGGCCTTTAGCTAAAAATAAGTTAAGTGTTCATTAAATTAAATTGACTACCGACACTGCAACAATGTTGTATCAGTTATTATTATTTTTTATTTTATTTTTATCGCGTGCGCGACTTTACGGCCTATATATTAGCTTTTATTTGTTTTAATATTTAAAATTTATTTGGCATATTTTTTTTCTTTCTTGAAAAAGGCGACGCCCGTACTAGAAACCCGCCTGTTTCTTGGTGGACTTAACAAATATTCAAACAACCAACACAAAAAACACCCAGACTTGGAACAACCATTTGTGGAGCACACAATTTTTTGTTTCATGTGTCTAATAACATGATATCTAAAAGCGATCTTTTACATACCATGTTATAAGACACATGAAACAAAAAATTGTGTCTAAGGGTCTTATGCTCGTACTTCCGAAACGATTTTCGGAAGTACGGACATAAGACCCTTAGACCTCTGCCTAACCCAAAGTCGTTAGTTTATGTGAGTCGATACATGTAAAGACAATTTGCAGTGAGTAGATTTATGTGACAGACTATTATTTATGTGAGAAAATAATGTCAGAATACCGAAGTTTCTATATTAATGAGGCTTAATAACGGCTGTACGTTTACTTGAAGCTATTAAGGCGTATTTAGAAACGTGGCACCTACTCAATCATTTGTACCAGTCATTAGCCTAAAGGTATTATTCAAATATTGTAAAGGTTATTCTCAAGTCCTGTTTCTTGTGGCATTATACATTTAAGGACTTAAGGCGAAGGGTAAGATAAGTGACTTGAGTATAAAGCGCCCGTGTCCGCGCTTCATTTCACATCTATATCTCCGAAATCAGGGCCGGGGTGCCTTACACCCACATGATTATAATAATTATAGCCAGCGCTAGTTTATAATAATATTAACCCTATATTAAACTGTCCCACTGCTGGGCATGAGACTCTTCTGGCCCAGTGCGGGTTGACAGACTTCACATATCTACGAGAATATATTGGATAACTCTCAGACAGGCAGGTTTCCTTACGATGTTTTTCTACACCGTTGAAGCAAGCGATAAATAACTATTCAATACGCACGCAACTCCGAAAAGTCGATCGTGCTTGTGCGATCGAACTTGAGATCTTTGTGTGGCAGTCCAGCTGTCTCCTACTAGTGTATAATATTCTACCACATACACACAACACCATCTAGCCTAAACTAAGCAGAGCTTGTTCTACCGCTCCTTATAGCCATAGTTTAAGATACGTAATATGTAGAAGGTATTTTTTAAACTATACTTTAACTATCGGACAACTTAAGAAAGGTACGATCTATTCAAGTTACTATTTTAGTTTGGTTCCTAATCAAATTTACATACCATTAAAAATATTTCCTAGAATAGCTTCTTCGGTCACCTTGCCAAAGTCACTGCGCTGGATACGGGTTTGATCGATATTGATGATATCGAAAAAAATTGTGTGAGCCAACTTCAATAGTAATATATTTTTTTAAGTTTAGTTGTTCTTTGCGTCCGTCACGGATTATTCCTTGCTCTTGCATTAACTATACAAAAACATGATCTCTTTGATTTTGCGAATTATATTTTAGTTCCACGATTTGTACATAACAAGGGGCGGATCTAACAATGCGTCACGATCGCCAGTCTGGCATGCGATCACGCTCGCCTTTCTGGACCACCGACGAAGATAAACAAATTGAACCCACTAGATTTCGCCCGCGGCTTTGCTCGCATTAATATACATCTGGTACAATATTATATTATCATGTATGTGGTAGAATATTATATTATTATCTGGTCAATAAATTTCTGTACCTCAGGTACAGTATTTTTCCTGGAAAAAGGTACTCTGTGTTTTTTCTGTACCGCAGACAACGTGTATCCAAAATTTCATGATCATCAGTCGAGTAGTTAGAGCGTGAAAGCGTAAAAAACAAACAAACTCATTTTCGCGTTTATTATATTAGTTAGGATTAGCATTGGATTAGAATTAGGATTATAGTCAAAGCAAAGCTTGTCATTCTAAGAAACAATTTTGTGGAGGATCATAAATACTATCTATCATCCTTTTGACATTTGTTGCTAAATAACAGCCGACAGGTGTCACTTAAACTTTTCGCAATTCGCGAGGAACACGACTTATGCATTTAAGATAACTGCTTAGAAGCTATTTTGTTTGTATGTGGTATTCCATAAATGTCAATGTATGCCGCACTACGCACAAGCATTATTCATTGTAACAACATTAGATATTTTATAGAATTGCAGCACTATGTCGATAATTCAGTTTTATTTTTCTAGACAACGTACGCTGCACTAAACTGCTTATCAAGAACGTTAGTCAAAGCCTTATATTATGGCCTCTCTTCTGAATACGGTACCCGAATAGCTTTATACTCTGGTTTTAGAACTCTTTAAGAAACGTTGTGCTGTCAGTACCGGTGGACCCTATTATTATTAGTGGTAGTACGTATGATATTTCGGTGTTGTACTTATTTATAGTAGGTACATATTTCAGAACTTGTTACCTTCAGGCGGCTCATATACTTTCCTGTCACTTTAGTTGTTTAGAAAATCTAAAAGGACATTAACTATAAAATGTATAATGTAAAGATAAAGTTACGCGTTTACTCGAGTGAGTACTCCAAATGTGTGTGTTAACAGTTCACCTTGAACATTGTCTAATGACAACACAGACTGACACGTAAGTAAACCGTAACACAACGCCATGATGTTCTTACCAACCAGATGATTGATAAACATAGTGTCCAATGGTAGTTTCAAAAACATTCCACATCTAAAATCTTTTCAACCAATACAAATGGATTTCATTGCAGTATTGTGTTAATACGTGTGCAGGTAAAAACTTAACAGTCAAGTATACATTACAACTAATGGAGTTTATGAAGATTATTTTATTATTGCCGCACAAGAATAATTAAAGGCAATTATCATACTATGTCCCAGCTGAATAATTCCTTGAAAATAAATATGCGATGAGTATTGCAGGCACGTTTTAAAGACATAGGTATCATTGGACGTTTCAAAATGCAACCTAAGTGTAGCAAAAGTTGCCAAATTGTTCGAAAATGGTAATCCCATTCATCTCTGTCGTATGTAGGATATTGTTGTGAGCGGATAATCACATCCTAGATGGCGCATGTTCGCCTTGAGTGCGACGGCCCAGGGCAGCGAGACCTCCGTGCGAGCCGCGCCGTGACCTCACCACACCATAGTAATGTAGAGGAAAATAGCGCTTCCGCACACCTGAAACATCTTGGTTAACGACTATCTAATGCGTGTAGTCATTTACATATTCTTGTAATACATTGAGACACTTTATAGCAAGTTAGATTTGTGTTTGGCTTTAAAGATGTACTTCGGCCTTCAGTTAAAGTTTAAAGATGTACTACGCCAGCTGTAGATATTTGTGAATTCTGTACAAGGATGTAAATAGACACATGCAGTATCTAGATGGATAATACTCATTTTTGATCGAACCGCAACACTCAGAGGTAAGTGTAACCACTTATACCCAAGAACCAGAATGATTAAGTTGCTATTTAAAAAATATAACTGCTATGAACAATAGCTGCTATATATTGATATATCAGATATTTAAAGACATTTTAAGTATGTTTTGTTAAATTAAACTGTTGGCTACTACAAGTATTGATAATTTTTTACCTGCTCATGTCTCTCTATATACTTATATAGACTATACTACGTTAACCGTTCAGTTAAACCGACGATCATGCATAACAAATATTATGAGACTTAATATTACAGGATAGATGGCGAAATATGTAGTCTGTATATGAATGTAATTCTTTACTAGTACATTTTGCCGCGTAAAAGTAGGTTAGGTTAGGTTAATAATATTAGATTTGACCTGGGGGTAGTGGGCTGCGTGGGCCTGCTCGCCACCCGATCAGTACCAGGTCCGAGAGGCGTGTTTTTGTCCCCTCACAAGGAGACAGTAAAGGAAGTGTGTTATGTAGTGGCCTGCTGTTTCAGACGGTGGCGGGCCGAAACCGAGGCGGGGTCGCGATTGTATGTGAAAGCGATTCGCGCGGCCCGCCGTCTATGGTTATATCGAGGAACACCTTGGCAGGTTTAGTCGGTTTACCGGGGTATCATTCTCCCGGTGAGCCCGACATAACCTCTCCGTCGCCCCGCGGAGAGGCATAGGTCAAAACATGCCACAAGGTAAAAAAGAAGATTAATAATATTAAATACTTTTATCTGGATGAAAGGGCACCTTTATCTTTCGATACAGTAAGAAGAGCATTCATCCAGAAAAAAGTGCTGTTCCTGTCTGTTATTTATGTCCTTTTCTATAACCCTGACAACGTGTATGCGAAATTTCATGATGATCGGTCGAGTAGTTTTAAAGTTTGTTAGGCATGAAAGCGTAACAAACTTTAAAATAAAACATATTTATAATACAGGTGAGTAAGGATACGTAAAGGATGCGTCTAAGATCCGTAAAGAAACAGTTCCTAGAGCTGTAAAATAATTGCACGATATCTAATCACTCATAAGATTATACATAATGTAGAAGGTACCGATAGATTTCGCAGTGAGTGACCATCACAGACCGGTCACGTTCTATGATATCACCTCTACATCACGGTCTAACCAGCGCATCTGGCTCGGTAACGGCCCTACTATACAAGTACTTGTGTTGTATTAATTTCCTGATTGAAATGCAGCTGACCGCAAGTGATTAATGCTAGGTGGAATATTTAATAAGTAGAATATAAGAACCGGCTTCACTCGTAACTGTTAGACACGTGTTTTATATTGAGGCTGTTGAAAATACTTAGGTACTTGCTTCCGAGGTATAAGCTGGCGCTTTTTTGCGTCAGAAAGAGAATTCTCAAGTTCGATCCTCAGGTCATGTGTTAGTGTTATTGGCATTACGAAGTTTTTAGAAGTATCACTAATTCTAGAGGTTTGCGTGGAAGACAACAATTTCACTAGTGCGTACTGAATTCGTAATAGCTAAGAAGGACATTTTGTCTTCGTGCTGCTATTAAAAATTTCTGTATAGATAATCTCAATGAAACTTTGTTGCCGTCGAGAATCAAACCCGTAAACTTATTCATAATGAATCCTAAGTGTAATTGTAACCATATTATGTCAACGTGGCAGTCGAAGCAAAGACAACCTTCCTATACAAATAGAACAAGCTACATATAAACAAAAATTATTTATTGAAATTAAACTACTATATACGGATTTTATCGCGTTATTTATTTTACACCTTATTACAAAATTTTTAAACTGTTACACTACTACTTCTTCTCTCTTAGCCTTTATTATTCCCAAGTCACTTGGGGTTGGCTTTTCTGGTCTAACCGGATTTGACTGGATATCAGTTATTACACAGAGCGGCTGCCACCTGACCTCCGCAACCCGAAGGCTAACGATACCCTAAGGCTAGACCAGTGTCACGATATTAGAGGGTACTGACTTTCCCAAAAACGACTGCCAGAGATGTTCATGGCAGCCGGGACCGACGGCTTAACGTGCTCTCCGAGGCACGGAGCAGGCGATAATTGTCAATCAATACGCACATAATTTCGAAAAGTCATATAACTTCCGAAAGTCAGAGGTGCGCGACGTGGGTTTGAACCCGAGACCCTCTGCATTGCAGTCTGTTGGTCTCCCCACTGAGCTATCGCTGCGTTACACTACTACTAGATACTATTAAACATTATTTGTACGAGCTTATCCTTGCAACTACCAGTCAGATCTGGAAAACCATTTGCATTTTATAGTCTTTATATTAAGGTTATAAGCTATGTAACATTACTCTATGACCCTTAGTAGTGAAGCGGGGGACAATAGCAGGGCACTGCTTTATAAAAAAGGGTAAAGTCATATAACTCCTTGAGTTTGTCAGACAACGTCGTTACTTCCTATGTATTAATATTTATCAACAATAGTATCTATTGATTCTAAAGGTTATGATTCTTAAATTAATGTATACTATAAGGAAGTAGGTGTCTAATAAATTTGACAATGTAATTATGATGTTGAAGAATAATGGGTTCAAATTAAATGGGTTTTTTATATGCATTGCTATTAACTATTATTATAGTGATTTTCGTATATGAACTGATGAGTTCATATACGAAAATCACTATAATAATAGTTTAATCCAATATAAGGATTTGTCTACCATTTTAGTGTATTGATGAAACGAAATTTAAATTAAATTCCAAACTGATAAAAACGCATCAAAACTCGTTCAGTGGTTTTTGTGTGATACCGGCACAAACAGACAAGGTGGACCAACGGACGGAAATACAAATAGAAACAGAAAGCAATTGTTTCACATTCACACGAGGGGTCTGTGAAACAATCTTCAATCTCCACAATTCGATCTCGGGATCCACTCCCAAATAGGTGGTCAGAAAACTGTTCAATACACAGATAGAACCTTATGTATAGGTAGGTACATGTAATTTTAATTATTTTGGTATACCTACACTCAGAATGACTTAGCAACAAAATCATTACATGCATTGACAATTTAAATGAAAATGTCAAAGACATCATTGAATCGAGTGATTTCAAATCGATTTTGTCACATCGATCATGTCGGATAAATTATTACCTTCTTCGTTTGTTTGAATATTACATCAGAATATATGTATATAAAATAACAGGTATTCTATATGGATCATCATTAATTGCATATGGTTGCAGAAAAGGGCGGGTGACGAAACCACATAATATATTAACATAATCTCGAGACGTCACTTTACTTTTGTGTGGCGACATTTTTGATGTGTCAGTCTTGTGTTAACGTACCTATATCTTATGTTTTAAGGTATAGTGGAATGGATATTTCATAGATCCTAATTAATTAAACAATAATTAACAAATATGTACATAAATTATCGTGTTCTTGTTAATTGAGCAGTAAGATGTAAATAAATAACCGTGAGATCAATACTAAACTAAAAACTATTTAAGGGAAACATTGTAATCGATACTTTAGCTGTTAATAATATAAATAGTAATTTATTTGGCATCGTTCTCGATTAGAATTTATTCTAATATCACTGCTGTACGAAAATAACCATAAAAGCTTTCGATGTAGGTATTTATAAATTTATCGCGTATCTTATTTTGGCAGAATGAACAAACACATTCTAGATCATGTTAATTAATTGCAAGAAATAAAATAATAAAACATTGTTTATGATTACCTAACAGCTTCAACTTCGCTTTATAATGAAGCTAAATTCCGAAACGTTGACCAATTAAACTTACAACATTTAATTATACATAGATACACTATATATGTGTTTTATTAATTAAAAAAGAAACAGAGGCCGCAAAAATATTCATAAATTTATAAAAATATACATAAATATTAGAAACTAAATTTGGTACGCGGCTTCGCCCGCGTGGTACCTGTCCTTCCTCTGCTTTTGAACAATCTCTGTACCAAATTTCATTCAAATTGGTTGAATGGCTTAGCCGTATAATCGTAACAGACAGACAGACAAGAGTTACTTTCGAATTTATAATATTATTAGTAAATTAGTAATTTGTAATGAAAGACACAAACAAAGAGTACCTAACGTAACATACGACCGATGCGCGATGATGGTAAAATTTTAGGTTTCATAAAGCAAGGGTTCAAAAATAATCAATATCAAAACTTAAAAAACATGACCTGACCAAACTCAAATTGAATTTAAATTTCTTTTTGATCTATAAATACTTTATGATGGTGAATCAGCTATTTTACTTTCGCATTTTTCTGCGACCTACTTAAGCCGTTGTACAGAATTGAAATAATAAGACTATATTTAAATTTGTGTTAAAATATGCTACTATTAGCCGTACCACCGACATTATATTATAAAAAATAAGATTAGTATTTAGGCAAATGTAGAAGTTCTCTTGATTTTATTGCGACATCTTCTTATAGAAATTTAAAGTTAGCAGAAGTTCACACAAAGCTATATTAAGGGAAAAGGGACATAATATGATTTGCCTAAAGGCTTCTAAACTAATCTGTTAATTGTTAGAATGCCACAAATCATTGTAAAGTAATCGTGTTTGCCCGCTGGTTGGTCGCTGCAAATGTTGCCTTTGGTTTTAAAATTATGCATGAACAATTCATAATTCCCTAATGTCCGATTCCCGCACAAGTCAAACATTCGTGTGCGTGAACATGGATGTTTGTCTTGGTCTGGGTGTTCCTATGTATAATATGTATGTATTTACAAAAAAAAAGTATATATGTATGTTTATCCATTGTCTAGTACCCATAGTACAAGCTCTGCTTAGTTTGGGCTAGATGGTGTTGTGTGTATGTGATAGAATATTATTATTATTATTATTATTATTATTATTATAATTTAATAGGTTTCATATTTTATATATAGAGTTTAACGAAAGAGAATTTTAAATAGGATACCAATTATATTCAGACGAACAAAGCAGTTTTTTACACTTAACCTAACTTGTGCATTGTATTGTGAGTGAAATAAAACTTTAAGATATTTAATCAGTCGATTTTTCCAGATTCGATAATTTCGTAATCAATTCTATTTAAATACATCCAAACATCTGAATGTTCCTGGCTATTTGTACTTACTTATGTATACTTGACAATGTAGGTACATTATTACAGATGTAGTTGAAAACTTATATATTATATGTTTTTATCTTTGAAGGCTATTTAAAAATAAATATTTTCTATACCATACTACTATATTATGCTGTTCACAGTTTCGCCAGCTTGGTACAGCATACAATACGAGACTTAAAAGATGTGTGACATCAGAGACATGTCTATCTAATGTTAAAAATATTTAATTTCAAATACATGTAGGTGTCTAAATTTAGCTAATATATTTAGCCAATATTACTAACATTAATTCGGATAAGAATGATTTGCAATAAAACATTCGCCACTGCTTCTTTAAGTGCAAGATCACACATGTTTTTGTACGGGCTGGAATAAATAATCCAGCACTCGCTACACCGTCACAACAACTTTTCCATAGTTGTAAGTCAGAACGTGTTTGATACAGCGTTGCCAACGTTTTATCTAATTCCTAAGCGTCTGCATAAAGAAAGTGCATAACAAACAAATGTGCGAACTCGCGGTCGTATTGCGCAAGCCACATAGTTTCACCACCACTACGAGATTATTTGACTATTAACGAGTCATACTTGCAAATTTATTCTTTATTCACCAAATTGCTAACGTATATATGTATGTATCATACTTGTGTATAGGCAGACATGTATTACGCCCACGTTTGACCAACTGTATTTGTAAAACTCCACGTAATACGCTAATAGAAACAGTCAATAAAAAATTATCTGTCCCGGCTATCAAACCTCAACTTCAATAGGCTGTAAGCGATAACGCTGTTTCAACGAGACCACCGGCTCAGGCAAATAACTGTTACCACATTACTACGTTTAATTTATTTCACCGTCATATGAACTTTCGATATCTTTTATATAACGTAATTGATAATGATGGCTGAATGATGAGACGCGAAACGTGTTGTAAAAGTGCCGCACTCAAAAGAAAGAGCACTGTGGTCAATTCGACAATTGTGTTGATTCCGTGAACCAGGTAGGCAATTTGTCGTGGGAAACTCTTCTTTCTATAATTGCTACAATTAAGTAAATATCATTTATTGAGTACCCTTAACCAAAGTGCGTGCATATAGAAAGTTATGCGAGGGAATGGAGCAAGAGAGATAAACCAGGATTCTAGCATGTGGAAATACATCCTTTTGGTAAGCAGGCGTAGGTATGTATCTACGTAATGTTATAGTTGTATAGTTTATAAAGTCATATATGACACAGTATTTATCCTGTGCGGTATTATATATAATTTTTTAATACAGACTTTGTGCTGGTGTCATTGTAAACTTTTTTAGGAAGTGTCTTCAGCATTCAATAGCAAATTTTGATCAAATCTTTAGGGTACTTCTTAGAATATATGTATGTATATCATAATTTTTTAACTAATACCAGGAAACTGCTTACGGGTGTCGAAGAATTAGAGTAGGTTAAAATCAAGTCTCTTTGAACCTTGGTTAGTTTCAAAGAGACTTGATTTGACCGGTCCGATTTAGCAAAGCACAAAAATAATGTGTGTTTTGCTGAATCGGACCGATACTGGTGACTTTTGTTCTAACAATACCATATGTTATTTATATTTTTGTCTAGACGGGATCCGACTATTTGAACAATAAAATACTACTGTTGGTTAGAAGTATCAAACGGTGGTTATTAAGCAGTTGCTATTCAGCATCATTGAAAAATTGGTGACTGGACAATGACGCAACATCACGCCAATAATGTTGCTTACTCACTAAGTATTTGATCGTGATGAAGCTGAATCATCCATTACGCATGCTGGGAAAGAGTCCAAGAGTCGTAGCATTTTTTGCATTTAAAAATTATTAATTATAAATGTTGCAAAATATAGTCCAGTAATGACAGTATCAAAAGTAAGAAGCAGATGAAGAACACAGAGCAGAGTCTCGATCGGTGCTTTTACTATAAATACTTCATGATGATATTAAATAGGACTGGGATAAGAAGAAGACGCCAGGGCAACTTGTAACGTCAACAGCTGCACCCTAGGCAGAGAAGCAGACGGTAGAAGATTACAAACAAGCAATTTTGTGATGTGTTTCTGAGGAGAGTAGCATATGGAAGGCTCTGTACAATCAGTTGAGCAAGACCTCTTAGTATTGCCTTTTTTACTGATTCGCTAGCACATGAGTGATACTATTGATGTCATGTTGCAACCATTTACCATAATACGAGCTATGTGATCACTTGCCACCCTATGCCACCCTATATGGATAATACTCAATAGCAGGTAAAAATATGTTGAACCACATGATTAAATAAATAATTGTATTGCCTGTGGTTCCGCTCGCGTAAATGTAGGTTATGTAAATTATCTGTTCTTTTTTTTCTGGATGAAATGTACCCTATGTCCTTACCTGTACCTCTGGCAACGTGTATGCGTAACAACCAAACTCAAATTCACATTTATAATATTAGTTAGGATAGTTAGGATTCATTTAGACAATTGAACCTACTTAATGTATGTATCCCAATTAGTACGGGCACGCCACGATCGTGGCGGTAAGTCCTGTGTTTGAGGAGTGGCTGGAGAGTCGGCATGGCGCCCTCACCTTCCGGCTGACACAGGTAATAACTGGCCACGGTTGTTTTGGCCAGTTTCTGTGTCGTATACGCCGGCAAGAGACGCCCGGTTGTCACCACTGCGGCGACTGCCGCGACGTAGTTGAGGACACGGCGCTGCACACTTTGGCGGTTTGCCCCGCCTGGGCATCGCAGCGCCGTGAGTTGATCGCGGCAGTCGGGTTGGTTGCCCTCTCGCTCCCGGCCGTAGTTCAGTCTATGGTCCGGAGTGAGAGGTCGTGGAACGCCGTCGCCTCCTTCTGTGAGGAAGTAATTTCCATCAAGGAGGCGGCGGAGCGGGAGAGGGAGCGTTTAAACCCTCTCCCCAACCGCAGAGCTGGGCGCCGGAGGGCGCGGGACGACCTCCAGCCACCCTGAGGTTTGACCTGGGGGTGGCGGGCTTTGTGGGCCTGCCCGCCATCCGTTCAGCACCAGGTCCGAGAGGCGGCGTGCGTGTTCCCACGCGCGCCTCTGTGTCGAGTCCGTCTCCCCTCTAGGGGGGACAGTAGGGATATTATTGTGAGAAGTGCCTTTGGGTAGGTCTTTTGCGTAGTGGCCTGCCGTTTCATACGGCGGGCCGAAACCTCGACGGGGTCGCGACCGCATGCGAAAGTGATTCGCGCGGCACCGTCGATAGTGGTTTTGTCGAGGAACACCGTGGTAGGTTTAGTCGGTATTCCGGGAGGTACGTTATCATCTTTACCATCTTCTTTTACCCCGGCGAGTCCGACATAACCCCTCCGCCCGCCCCCGCGGAGGGGTACGCGTCATGCATTCCCCCACGTATAAAAAAAAAAAAAAATGTATCCCAATTAGTTCGGTAACAAAATAACTTCCAATAATAAACATGTAAACGTACCACAAAACATCTGTTCATTCACCAAAGCACAAAATATTAACTTGTTTTGTAGTTTTTCGGTTAACTCCATTAGCCGTGCCAAGTTTGTCCATTCATAAACGTGTTTTGGCTTCCTCTGTAACCGTATGACATCATATCACACATCGATGGAATAATGACAGAACTTTCACTGAAGGAAATAAGTCCTTGATTGAATACTTAAAACTTTCTTGCCTCGCATGAATAAAGTATGTCGTTTAGTGTTTCTTATGAGGAAAACTAAGTACACATTTGTCGAGGATATTGTATCTTGATAGATATTTCTCATATTCTTAGAATGTGTGTAATAAATACAGGAATGTCTTTGCATGTGATCAGTTGGTATGCGGACTCAATGGCAGGGTCATTTCACGATAAATAAAACAAGAATGGTGGATGTTGTTATCCGGATATTTCTGAATTGTTCTTTTATTGTTTGGCGAAGATAATTATGTAAAATTTTTATTATTCTTTTAAGATTAGTGAATTTGAATCAATGTTACTATGATTTATCTGCGAATGTACATATTTATTTATTTGTTGCCACGTTTAGGCATAACAAGAGCGCGAGCCTATGAGAATCACCAGTAAGAAACTCACGCCGTCATATTTTTGTCGTTCAGTGTGCAACATTAGATCAAATTATTTCTGTAAGAAGCTACAATACACACATAGCAATACTCGTAAATAAATTTTGAAAAATAACTAGCTCAACTGACTACTTTTAAAACTAATTAACTTGTAAATGACTTATGCCTGCACAATTTATACGCATATATATAAAGAGTTATTGGGACGAACAAAAAACAATTTATAAGCCAAGATTTTTTGTTATTTCCCTATTTGTTTTTATGCTCGCTTATCACTTGATTGTTTAAGATGACTTAGTAATAAACGGATAGTGTATGTTTAAGGCCATTATAATATATACATGTGTTCCATCAAATTCAGTCAAGTGGATCCCGAGATATAATCTGCAGTATAAGCTTACATACAAGGCAGCGTTCGACCTTGTCAGTTTTATATCTTCAAATTTATTTTATTTTTGAAAGGATGATGGGCGTTTTGTTATCCCTGCTTATCAAAATGAATTTACCAATTTTGGATAGCTCTTTTCAAGAATACAAAAAACTACTATGTCGGCAAACCCGTATGAATTGTCCGTTTTGAAATATGATCTCCAGAAGATACTGGATATTTAGTGCAAAATATAATTTAAAAACATCATGTCATATGTTTAGCTTGACCCATTTGCACAGATATTGAGCTAAATAAAATTCATTTCACAGATGAAAATCACAACAAAATCGGTTTAGCATTTTTTAGTCAGGGGCGATCTATCTGTTAAACAATAGACATACAAATACATCAACTGATATTAATGCATGATATTGAAGCAATATTTTTATTACTATTAACCCTGAGTGTACGTAAGTAGACGAATGGTAAGTTGGAACCGCTATTGGCTCCTTTCTCGCTCTCTAACGCGGCGCGGTGGTTAGCGAGGGCAGAGAGGGGTGGCGGGGCCGAGAGCGGGCATTCTGCGTCAATGGCGCATGTTCCATTACCAGTCGTTCGCTGACAACATAGATAGTGTCCTAAACTCACGCCTGTGTGTACCTGAAAGCGTAGACCGACGAGGTTTACATCGATATTTATAAATATATTATAAATATCGATATACTTTTTGATTGGGCAGTGAATCGGGACTAGCGGTATGGATATTCTTTATCTAAACAAAAATACCTTTTTAACGGTGTATCATTGATTTTGATTGGCGCCGGTACTAGATTCCATACATTTGTGCCCATCATCCTTTATTATCTCTTCATCATTAAAAAACACAGGAAATATTATAAAAGCTATTAATATTTGCATAAAATATGACCTAACCTATAGACCTAACCTAAAAATATGAACCTATGACCGTATTGCATCACCATTGTACGTCACCCGTGGTTATAACGACTACCCGTCTGATTAGTCTCCCCAGCAGCTTTATAAAATAATATTGAATATAAAAATTTACAATTAATAAAATCTTATCACCTATTCCTACGTATTTCGATCTATTTAAATACTGATAAATTACAATCTATGATATAATATAAACATAACTCCTGCAAAGGAGTAGACGTCACCTAATCACATGCTTATAAAGCTTAGCCTATGCAGTAACGATGACAGCCACCCCAGTTGACCTTAGCAGAACAGGTCGGAACATTAGCAAGTAATACTGCATAATTTATTAAGTATCAGATTAATAATATCGCGGATTTTGTTGTTGGACGAGTGTGGGCGTATCTTTATTATAATACAACTAGATTTTACTCGCGGTTTCGTTCGTAAATGTAGGTTAGGTTAGATTAGTAACGGTATTTTTTTCTAGATAAAATGTACCTTATGACCTTTTCTGTTCCCCTGACGACGTGTATGCTAAATTTCATGATGGTCGGTCAAGTAGTTAAGGCGTTAAAGCGTAACAAACAAAGAAACAAACTCCAATTTGCATTTATAATATTTAAGTCAGGATTTCAAAATTGTGCTCTCAGTTGCTTGAGGATAAGTCAACTGCATTGCTGACTTTAACATTGTGTTGAAATACATATTGTTGAATTAAATGATAGAATTTTTATTATATTATTATGTTTTTAGTGATTCACATATTGGAATTTATAGACAGTGAGACATTGTTACTTTAATACGTAGTATTTGTTACTTCCCGAAAAAATTAATACGATTGTTCTCACATATTTTTGTGTGTTACGGAGGGCTTGCTGTTGGTTATATTTTCTAATAATAATACAGATAGCTGTTATTTTTCTTAATTTTAACAGTAATAAGCTTTTTGAATGTAGATTTTTCGTAATTACACATAACGCCCATTTCTTCTAATTGCAAAATGAAATGGCCAACGGATTTTATTTTATTTGACCTTTAAACCAATCCAGTTATCAAAAATACGAAAATACAAAAAAGCTATTCAAACAGAAGAATACTATCATAAAAAAAATGATGTTTTAAATAGTCTGGTTAAACTCAGATGCCGGCGTCCTAGCGTTGGTTGAGAGGTTAAAATAAACTACTTTTGTAACGTTGTGTAGTAGTGGCACAATACAAATTAAACTAATAATCTCTTTAGTTAAATTGATTTTCTGCTACACTATTTCATAAATCTTATATACTATCTAAGGAATTCTGCGCTGTTCGCAGCGTGATTGGTTTCGTAGTTCCGTGAGCTTTACAGAAAGCGTAGGTATAACCACCTACTTATTAAGCGATGGTAGAAATAACGACAATTATTGATCCTGAATTGCGATATCAATTGTGGCTTGGCGATTACGATCTACCATAATGCAGGCTTGTGATATTTCTCAATCATCTTGTTGTTGTACTTTGCTAGTTATGAAAATAGAGCTATTGTATGCAATCGAATAATTATCAAAATATCAAAATGATAATTGCAGATTAAAGACGGCTTATGCTTCGATTTAGGGTTTCTAGAATCGAATTGCTGTTATGGTTATTACTGCAAGACACTCTAATGACAAATTCGATCCAGTTTTCCCTTTTGTGCTAATATGCTCGCTTTGCATTTTCATAGGTCGGCGACCATGATAAGGTTCCATGTTCGGTAGTCAAGCTGTATCAGCGTTCATAAAACCGTAAAGGTGTTAGCTTACCGTTAGTATCGTTACATGGCAAATAATAGAAACAGTTTATTAAGAAAAATGTTTCTCAAATACCGGTCATTTATGAGTATAGCCAGATAGTCTAAATTTATATACGATAATTTATTTTCTTTTGTGTACGACTAGTTTCAAGGTAGCATAGAGCTGTATGTATGATTGTAAGTTGTTACTATCTTATCTTATCTTATGTGGGAGCCACTCCGTGCAGACCGGCGACACTTCGACCCAGTGGGATCTTTTGTGTCGACACTCTCCCAATAACGACTGCCACAGATGTTCATGGCAGCCAGGGCCGACAGCTTAACGTGCTCTCCGAGGCACGGAGCAGGCGATAATTGTCAATCAATACGCACATAATTTCGAAAAGTCATATAACTTCCGAAAGTCAGAGGTGCGCGACGTGGTTTCGAACCCGAGACCCTCTGCATTGCTGTCTGTTGGTCTTCCACTGAGCTATCGCTGCATTTTGTTACTATAGTCTATAGACAAATACTACACAGATAGTGTCACTCAGCCGTGTGCCAGGCGACTAGTAGTTCTGATGACAACTCAGGGCAAAGGGCATTTAATGTTAATAACTAGTACCTACCAGGAAAACCTTCTAATCGCAAGCAGGAATTATACATTAATTAAGCAGACATGACTTATAAACTAGAGGTACAGCTGCACAATTTAAAATATATTTCACTGTCTTTTGAAGTTAAGACAAAACTGTTTTATTGCTGATCCAGATTTAGTTTTCGGGTTGACATTTTCCACTTTTCACGAGAATAATACTGGGATGGAAAATCCTATGTGCTAATTAAGGTATGGGTGCCCAGATACATCAAAAACTGTTCAATTGTTTATGTCGTGTTGAATAACAATCATTCAAACATACATTTGTACATTCATCTTTACAGAAAATTCACATATGTAATGTCAGTAAAATAATTTAAATTTAAGCTTAAACCACAGTACGCATATAGACAAGCCTAGTCTTTACATAAAAGATATATGTTGAGCTTTTCACGTCTACTCGTAACATATACAACATTTTCTGAGAAACGTTCAATTAATATAAAGTGTACGCACAAATCGATTACCAAATTGATTAAACTAAACTGTGGGTCATTAAATACACATAGGAATGCATGTTTTGATTATGTTCGCGTGCTTTACGGGTCAATTGTAGCTCGGGTATTAACGCAGGTGTCGAACATTACAAGTAGTATGTACTTTATATGAATCTTTAATTTTATATTTATTTAATAATATGAAGGCGCAACAAGTTTCTTAATAGTATTTAATAAGCAACGATTGCCTAGTGGGAGAGCGTTGAACTGCTACGCAAAGGTTTCGAGTTCAATCCCAAGGCGAGCATCTCAGACTTTTCGAAGTTATGTGCCTATTAAATAGTTAATTATCGCTCGCTTTAACGGTGAAGGAAGAACATCGTGAGGAAAACTGCATGTCCAAAAGTTCTTAACATGTTCTCGAAAATATATGAAGTCTGCCAAACCGCATTGGGCCAGCGTGGTGGATTATGACCATAACGCTTCTCACACTGAGAAGAGGCCCGTGTCCAGCAGTGAGACAATTTAATACAGGGCTGATATTATTATATTCAATAGGACATATGGTGGTGGCCTGTAGATAGCGAAATGGTTTAAATGGTTATTTCTTTAATGTGCCGCGTTGATTTTATTCGATGCCAACACGAGTCACTAATTTGTGTGAGCCATAAAGAGTTTCTCCGGTTCTAGGTCGTTGTTTCAATAGCTTGTAAAGTTCGCCACGATACCGGAATAATTTCTATTATATAACATATTTAAAAATAAAAATCTTTTCTAGCTAGGTATTTACCTACTAGGTACGTAGATACCTACGATATTTATAGATTAGACTAGAGGTCATTCAATGGAATGGCTTTATTGTTTTGGGTAGGTACCGGACATAGCGATAGAAGATTTATAGTTAGAAAGACCTCATTAACAACAGACGATGTACCTGCAATTTTCATTCATCTTCATTATTTTTTACCTAACGTTAATATTTATGTAAAAATATACTTATGATATAATATAGGCAGACCTAAATCTATGCATATTGAAGCAATTGATCTAGAATAATGCAGAGATGACAGATAACATTATATAAGCTAATAATGTGAAACGCGACATGCAACGCTTTGGTATAAATTTTAAATAAACATAAGTGATTTTATTATAATTTAAAATCAGATGACGACAATTCATTTTTGTAGACTCTCTTTTTCATTATCTGGTTTTGTTTTCAGTAGTATGCAACAATGGCTAAAGCACTTCTTACTACACCTACGCCTTGGATTATTAACCACAACGACTGCAATAAAATAGTCTCCATTGACAGAACAATTCAGTATAGTCAACGTTTTTCCATTGCATTTAATTTTCCAACTCCAAGTTGGCAAACTAGAGCACCCATAGAGAGTTCGTGTAGTGATTCACGCTTTATATAAGGAGGTTTTATGCTGACACCAGAAACAAAGATTATTGCAACTGCCAACTCCAGTCAAGTTCAGTTTAGTCAGGAATACGTCCGAAACACATCTGCGAGCATTTTTTTTATTGAACACAATGGTAGACTTTCACCAAGTGTGCCGTATGAGGTTTTGGGCATCTTCGATGTACAAAAGTCATATCATTTGGCGGCAGTATCGCGCACCGCAGGTGAGAAGGTCGAATGACGACGCTTTCTTCGTAAATACCTTATTACATAAAGCGGTTGTTGGCATTTGTCATTGTATGAGCTATACTGTATCATTATAAATATATTCTTGTAATGTTTTATGTGGCGTTACGTGTACGCAGTTCAATGACTTGGTGTACATGGAATAGACAAGATCACTAATATTAGGAGTCACTACTTTTGCCAAAATGTTGAATGGATGTTTGTCTTGGTCTGGGTGTTTCTATGTGTAATATGTATGTATTATATATATGTATGTTTATCCATTGTCTAGTACCCTTAGTACAAGCTCTGCTTAGTTTGGGCTAGACGGTGTTGTATGTATGTGGTAGAACATTATTATTAAAAAAAAAATGTATATGAAAATGTATATAAAACTGAGAAAAGTATCTACATTTTTCCATTATATGCTTTTGAACTTAATTATCTTTTGCAATTAGTCTAAGCACATGCACACACATGTGTAAAAACTGATATCCAGTCAAATCCGGTTAGACCAGAAAAAGCCGACCCAAGTGACTTGGGAATAATAAAGGTTAAGAGAGAAGAAGTCTAAGCACATGCACTTTGATAACTGTCAATTATATGTGACTGTCTGTGTTTACCCTGTAAATATGACTTAAGAAACAAATACATTGCTTTTTATTTCATATAAGCAAATGTTTTATTTTTTGACTGATTGTTCACTACTTATAGTTGTTACGATAATTACATCATCACCATAGCTGATGAAAACATATTGTGACTTAGCTTTTTGAACGATATTCGTTAGTGTTGGATTTTTCGACAGAAATGTAAACAAAGGCATTTTGATAAACATAGTCTTGCTTTTTAAAATCATGTGTTACCATCATCACTTCAGTAGTATTACTATGTTAATATTTTAAAGATTGTAATATTGCCTTTTAGACTTCTAGTGCACCGGTAAACAACCAGAAACGTGGCAGTAATATTTTGTGTATAAAATTTGTATAAATACATATTGAGGAACCTGTGACTAATCGCGTACGCAGCGATACCGTTCGTTACTGATCAATGTCACCATCAGGTAAATACATGATCATGGTCATTGTTGACGCAGGACGATCACTTCTGGTGACTTAGACTTGCTTTTATTAAGACTGGCTCATCACATCGCCAGTTTATGAAGGATTTATGACTGTAAGGATGACGCAGTGATGATTGGTAAAGGTCGCCTCGATACTGATCATGCGTTTACTGGTGTGGGCTTGCAACACTCAGGGAAAATTTATGTGACACATACATAGATAGTTATACTGATACCGAGTCGTAGTGATCTTATGTATGTTATATTAATAGCATGTTGCTGCCCGCGCCATAGTTTCAGAGAACCGTCGTGTAAGACCACGTTTAATATTATATATTATGAAAATAAAATAACATTATAATTCCAAAGATTTCTTGAATAGTCGTGCTATTTATTTTATTGATATTATCCGTGACGTCACTCGCAATAATTAAGATTTGGTCAATAATTTTTTATCACTTGGAAACAGATCTATTTTCTGGATAATAATTACGTACATGACATAGTGTACTTTTCTATACCCCGTGTATGTGAAATTTCATGATGATCGATTGAGTAGTTAAGACGTTAAAGTGTAACAAACAAACAATCTCATATTCCCGTTTGTAATATTAAATAAGAAGTTAGGATAGAGAATCTGGTCAAATAATTTTTTACGTAACATATACACATATTACTATGTTGAGATATCGTTATTACTTATGTTAATATGTATTTTAGTAATGTATGATATTGCAATACACCTTGCATGATATAATGTAGTCTACAGCTTCTATGACCAATATCGTCTACCCATATTTAGCAAATAAAGTGGTTGGAATTCGAAAATTCGCTGAGTCCGCTCCGCTCTCAAGAACACGACTATAAAATTAATGTTAAGCAATCAAATTCGGCCAATGACATAACAAACTAGATTGATATTTAGTTTTTGTAAAGGTCTTTAACCCATTGCAGAATCTTGATTTTAATGACTATTATAAATTTAAACCCTCAGTCTATATAACATTCATTAATCTTGACAATATGACATCTGTCATCGTGACAGAATGACGTGTTACCTTATGAGTTTGGATGTTACTACAGAATGTGTACCAATCAACTTAATTATTCAGGTTTTATATGTATAGAATTAATGAAAACCATTGTATGAGAGATTTATTTTAAATTATTGAATTAAATGAAGGTTCTAAACGATTCTTAAACGTAAATTGGCACACAAGATGAATAAAATAAAATGGATTGGCAATTCTGTTGTCAATGCAATATTACTGCGTCTTGAAATTTTGAAATTTAGTCTAGTGTCATTAACAAAAAAATATATGAAATATTTATTAAAGTTGGTTCAATTTGATGAAAAGCGACATTTCTATAAATTTGTTTTAGAATCCTCTTAAAAAAAGTACAAAGCATTAAAATTCAGGAAACGTTTAGGACATAGGTGCACTATATTTTCTGTCAGTATTTAAAATTTCTTAAATTTATGTCATAAAACGTTCGTACATAACAATTTCATTGTCGGACGCGTGTATTTATGATACAGACTAATTAATAATATCTGTCAAACTTTATAAGACATTTTGTTGTGACATTCAGACTTGTAAGGTGACCTAAAATTTTGTTTTGAAGTCGAGGGTAATAACTTATAATAGAGACATAAGATTTACTACAATAACGTAATCCCTTTGTTAATGACAGCCATTTAAAATAATGACTTCATTACAAATGATTATTTTGTTTACTTTTAAGAAATAATCTTGTGACAATGACATTTTAACATTGGAGGACCCTGGACTTATCATCAACTTATTTAGATACCTGCCCATATGATCTTACATATCTATGTATATCCAGAGGGCTTACCATCCATAACAGAGTTTCTACTGATACTGACGTACCTCCACACATTTGAACGTCGACATGTCACCATACAATTCTTATGGGATACAGTTTACCTGGCCGCGTTGATAAACTTAACAAAATGTATGGAAGGACATGCATATCGACTTTGAAAACGTCAATGTCCGAGTGAAGTAAATTAAGTTTCATTGGTCGAGTTTCAAAAGCTTTTCTTTTATTTGGGTTGAGGTCCTAGGTTTGATTTTTAGATCGGATAAACTGTTAATAATTCTTACAAGGTGTTCTGTTTCAGCAGTTTGCTCGGAATACAGGATTGGATCATACCTGGTGAAGTATCGGCGATTAATTATTGCTAAACCTTCAGATATACAGACGTAAACCTAAATATATTAACAACTCAAGTAATTCTAGAACAATGGCACATAAGACGTAACCTCTGCTATAATAAGTGTCACCGATTACCAAGTCACAGGATGTTCAATTGTGTTGTTTGATGTTCGCTGACGAATGTTAATGTCAGCAGCTGCTCAATGATTATCTTGCCTGCTTCCTGCACGAGAGCTAGAACTGAGTGCGTGATCAGGCAGACATGCGATCTTCGCATCCATGCATGTAAATAACTATTTATTTCCACAGGAAAATTTGCCGAGGCAAACTATTAAGTGGTAGTAAATATATTCTAACTAGCTTTGGCGCGCGGCTCCGCCAGCGTGATAAGTAAGTACCTAAATAAATAAAAAGTAGCCTATGTCCATCCCCAGGTTTTAAACTATATCTGTACCAAATTTCATCTAAATCAGTTAAGTGGTATAGCCATGAAAAGGTAACAGACAGACAAACAGAGTTACATTCAAATTTATAATATTAGAAAGGATTGATTCCTAAGAATGAAATATCAATTTCTCAATGCTAAATAATATATTATTGTTTTCACATACTCACAAGACCATCTAGCCCAAACTAAGCAGAGCTTGTACTATGGGTACTAGATTATGGATAAACATACATAATAATATACTTTATTTTTGTAAATACATACATATTATACATAGAAACACCAAGACCAAGATAAACATCCATGTACAAGCACACAAATGTTTGACTTGTGCGGGAATCGAACTCGCGACCTCAGGCGTGGCAGTCGGTTACACTAACCACTACGCCGTCGAGGCCGTTGCAATGAAGATGAGTAAGTTACTAGCTCAGTTCATTTAATTTCATCACACATTTATTATATTTATGACAAATTAATAAATACTCGTTCGGCCCTTCCCCTACGCCGCGCCGCGCCGCGCCGCCCCGTTTGGTGCAGTGCGGGTGCAAACGTTATGAACAAATTTTCAAACACAGAAAGTGTCCATTTATTTTTATTTAATGAGTTAAAATGAATCTAAGTTATATAGGATTTTCAGTGGTTTATTTAAAACACACTAATTTAAGAACATTTTGAAACTATTCAAATTCAAATGCTTCCATTCGATTTATATGCGTCCTGGAAATAGAAGTCCATACTGATAAACGGTATTCAGTTACGCTTCTTACTAAAAACAAAATGTATTACTAAGTATGCAAGATATTGGACGATTATTTATGTGTGGGGTATAGTGTTACTCAATGATTACTTGATTACGCATCGAGGTTACTCCAAGGAGGCCGTGGCATTCACGTCCACGGACACAAGCACATAGAGCGTGAACCACCGCTGCCATTAGTCGATCACTCTTCCGGATCCGGAGGGCAAAACCCACGAAATAATGAGCATCGGCCATGCATGATTTAATTCGAAGATAATTTAGTTTTTGTTTCGTGATTTAAGGATGTTATTGTGAGTATAATAGCTTGCTACACGATTAATGACTGTATGTAATGATTACGATGAATTTAATAGTACATCCTACTTCACTTTCAGGAAGATAAGATGTTTATATTTCTTTAATGACTAGTCAAGTTCTCCTAAGGTGGTATAAAAACCCATACAGTCCGCTTGGTGAAATGAGCTTAGGTATTGCTGACGTAACAACATGCATTACTCGATACCGTTGCTTATTAGGCGTAAGATTCTTATTGTTAGCCATAGATGTTATGTACCTACTTAGATATGTGATAATGAAAGCTAAGAAAAATACTGTTTCTGAGGGATTTAAATTTATTGACAAAATGCTATAACGCGAGCGAAGCCGCGGGCAAAATAGTAATAAAATATATGCAGAGCCATTATTATAATTCTAATAATTGTAGAAGCAACATCGACAGGCCATAGTGGCGGCTCGCGTTCCACTGAATGGTTAACGCGGTCATGACTGATGCGGGTCCGCAACGAATCATCATTAATGCATTTCGCTTTCCAAATTACCATTATTTTACACTAGATTTTACTTGTGGCTTCGCTCGCTAAAATGTAGGTTTTGTCAATAAATTTCTATCCCACGGGAACAGTACTTTTTCTGAATAAAAGGTACTCTGTGTCCTTTTCTGTACCCCTGACAACGTGACTGCAAAATTTCATGGGGATCAGTCGAGAAGTGAAGGCTTGAAAGCGTAACAAACAAACTTACATTCACATTTATAATATTAGTTAGGATTTGAGATAACATATTAAATATTATATAACCAGGACACACACAACCCGTTAGTAAGACTGTATTTAAATACGTATTAGCGGATACAGTCTATGATATCTGGAGGTCTATACTGTGCTTTTAAATCACTGCCTTTATTTTTAATTTGGATTAATGCTTTGCGTGGAACCTTTGGAAACATTGACATTAAGTTAAATAATCTCTGTTTTAGAACTATCATTCTTATTTTGAGCAGGCATCAAACTAGTCAACTAGCACCCTGCGGAGTGGTTTGCGTAATTTGAGCATGCCTGTTATCATTAGTATTATTTTCTACACCAAATTTTTTGTGTACTGCTATCGTGGCCCGTCTGATTGTAAGCGTAGTTTCCGAGTACTAGCAATACAGAGATACAAAAAAGCGTGGCCAAACTTTCAAAATTGGAAGCCTTGCGCTTATTTAGGTTGAGATCACACTGCTCTACCTTCGTTGCTATAGTGGCCAATAACGCTTATTAAAGCAATAAGTTCGTTTTGTCATTTTATCTCTCTCTTTATTTTTCTTTTTGCTAGTATTGGTAACCTGTCAATGCGGTAAGATGGTAATAGGCGGTAAGGTAACAGTTTACCATCGCAATCAAAATGTTTGTTTGCTACCAGTATTATAAAAACGTTTTTGAGAATGTACCGTCGTGATACTTTAATATATAAAAACGGAAATATACCCATCTTCTAATTATAATATTCATATTTCCAAACTCGTAGTTTGAGGTTACAGTATAACTTAGTTATGGTCATTACCACTCCACTCCAGCTGCGGTGGCGCATTCACGGCGAAATAAAACAAAGCGGGCGTCAACAATGACGACCTTGCGCATGCGCAGCGCAGTGCGCAGCTGCGTTGTGCAACAACATTCTGCTAGAAAGCGCACTTTCTTCCGTGTAGCGGCGGGAGGATGAAGTTTATATCTTTTCGAAATTAGCGAATTAACATCAAAAGGTCAACTGTTGTGAAAAATTCCCTGACATTCAACTTGCTTGTAAGCAGTTTTTACTGCAGTTATTGTAAAATAAGTTCTTTTTAAATAGTGTTTTGAGTCACAGAGTAATTAGAGTCACAAATAACTTGTATTCTGGTTAAACTTTTCAGCTACTTGAGTTAAATGCTTTTGTTAGGAGTTGATAATATAATGGGAGGGGATCGAACCCACGACCTCTCAATGGCAAATGACCTTAACCGGCTATAATAGTTTAAAAGTTGAATGTCGAATATAAAGAACAGAATACAATTCATTGGATGGTGCAGGGGTTTAAGTAGTAACTTTGCCACTGCCAGCGCAAAAAGTATTGTTGGTTCACGTGATATAATAATTTGAGTGACAATATTTAAGTGTTACCGCGTTGTAGTGCGCATCTATGATTTTAATGTTTAAGATATAAACATGCATTATATTTATGACCAAATCTTGTGTCACATAGTATAATCCCTTTACAACGGAAAACAGCGACAAATAAATCTGTAGACATTATTTTCACTAAGATAGCATTTTCTTATATATCGACTTACCAACATCATACATTTTAGTCGATACTTTAACAACACTAACAACTGCCTCGGTTGATCTCTATGAACCCGAAAATGACCAGGCGTAATTATAATAGTGATGTTATGAGTTAGTAAGTATAGATGTATAAAAAAAATTACTTTTAAAAAAGTTGTCATTTAAAAACAGAACACTGTGACACATAGAGCTGTTCAAAGCTTTAGTATGACTGTTTTTTTTTGTCATTGTGCATATAGGTTGTTCATCATAACGGCACTTAAGTATGACCACACGTTTCTGTAATACGATGTATTATAAAAAACATCAGGCATATTTGCAGTAAAGCAGTATTTATAAGCGATCAGTCGGTGTCAGGGTCCACGGTCACTATTTACACTTTCACCTGACTCCGGGCTTTACCACGCTTTACGTCACCGTTGGCCCGCGCCGCAATTATATCATCACGAAATCAGCTGGTGGGTAAGTGGCACACCGGCACACTGGGCTTTGAACCCGAGTCTCACTTTTGTTATTTGCTTTTGTATTTCTGAACGTTGCGCTTCTCGTTATCGGTCATTAGATTTCATAATAGAAAATGCGAGTTATTTTTCTATTGTTGATATTTTATGGTTAGTGTTATGAGGCTTTATTGGTGCCTTATTTAGGACGCGCAACATCATCTTAACAATAATTCTTATATGTATATAATACTAGATTTTGCTTCGCTCGCGTAAATGTCGGTTAAGTTAGGTTTGTAACAGTACTATTTTTTGGATGAAAGGTACCCTACGTTCGTTTCTGTTACCCTGACAACGTGTATGCTAAACTTCATGATGTACGGTCAAATAGTTAAGGCGTGAAAGCGTAACAAACAAACATATTAACTCACATTCGCATGTATGATATTAGTTAGGAAGTTAGGATAAAATTAATATTTACTGATTGTTACCAAAATATTTTCAGTATATATAGCTAAAGAGAGGGATCAGATAAAAGCAGCCTGATGGAAGAAGTATTTCCAAGTGATAGGATACAATGACGAGTACTTTACCAAACCAGAGAGAGTGAGAGGTTAATTTACTGTGATTTTAGTATTTTCCTTGTTAGATCGCTACAATGATTTTAATATATTTCCCTGTTCCCTATGTCTCTTAATTCCTATATTGTTCCCTTAGTTCTAAATATGTAAACCTTAGCAACTATGTTTATTATAAGGGATACAATGTAACCCGGGATACTTAGCACTCTCCTGTCCAAAAACTTATTAGTCATGGGCGCTTACTACGCTTACTTACAGGGAGATGCATCTGCATCTACATATTATACTATTAACTAATATATAATATAGAATTATACATGTAGGTATGTTATGTAGATAAATGTAAATTAAAAGCGTGAAAAAAATAGCTATGTATTTTCTATCCTAACAGGGCTGCTGCTGGCACAAAAGTAGAAAAGATGGCGATAGTTTTACGATTTTCATTGTGTCCAAAGCTAAACGCTTAATTCAATGTATTGATGCCATTGCTAGTATAAGAATTTGGCTTGATTCGAATAGATAACAACTTACTCAAATTGTGCAACATAAAAATCTCACAATCTCAAAAAAACGCAGTTTAATTTTATAAATGGCTGTGATATAATTCACCACCTAGTTGTAATTAAGGTAGAAGTTGCATGTATAATGATAATCACCAGTATTTAATCATTAGTGAACGTTTCCTACTGTACACTCGGCCGTGAGCATTGTTGGTCATGGTCAACAGATTAAGGGCTCCAACAAACGGAAAAATTCGACAAATAACATAATAACATCAAGCCTATTTATTCGAAGTGCATAATTGTATTCGAATGTGTGGACAACACTATAACAATAATCAATCCAATCCCAATCCTAACAAATATTACAAATGCAAATGTGAGTTTGTTTGTCACGGTTTTGCGCCTAAACTACTGGACAGATCATTGTAAATTTTCGCATACACTTTGTCAGGGGTATTTTTTATCTAGAAAAAGTACTGTTCCCTAGTGCCCGAGGGATTGATTGAATTGATCGTCTGTAGGCCGCGGGCCAAATCTAATATATCATAAGAATGTGCGCTGTGTTTATGACTGATCAAAATAGGTATCGCGTTATGTTTATTTGTATTCGAATATAATTCGAATGAAATTATGCACTTTTAGCCTATATTTGGCAAAGTTAGTTAGATTTATATCTAACGCATAATTCGTTACCTATATTTAGATCTCACGTAATATACGACTAGTTTATTGCCGTCTACCACGCACATTTCTATACTGCATGCCGCTACTGAGTATTTACAATACCAAATAGTACCACTATAATACACTAATAGTATCACTAGTTTATATGCAGAAGGCTTAAATGTATCTATATCAATCGCATACACAATTCGTCACCGTTTGTAGGTTAGTCTATTTATACAACTATGTTGGCAAACAAGCATACGGCCCACCTGATGGTAAGCGGTCATCGTAGCCTATGGACGTCTGCAACACCAAAGGCATCACTTGCGCGTTGCCGACCCTTTAGGAAAGGAAGAAGAGAAAACGAAGTGGGAAGGAGAAGGAGCGGGAAGGGGGGAAAGAGGGTAATTGGGCCTTCGGCACTCTCACTCACCGAACGAAACACAACAGTAGGAATATTGCTATTTCACGTTGATATTCTGTGAGAGGGTAGTCCTTCGCCGGTCCAGCCGGCCTATTGAAGCTGAAATCAGCGAGGCTCTACTACAGATTAATAACACAAAGTGCCAGGAATCAAACCCAGCAGTACACATTACGGTCTAAGCGTAAACGCAAACCTATGTCAGGGCTAATAAGGCAGTCAAATTAAACAATATGGCCGAAACATTTTACACAGTCGGTCGAACATGTTTCAAACACTTTTGTGCGGTACACACCTTTGTTCTGTAAGCCAACAAACCCATTGTTTTTCGCGGTTTCTCTGTACCTGTTCGTGCGGTACCGCTTGTCATACACCTGTACATTCATATAATAAGAGTACTTGTACACTACTGTGCTCCGGATTACAAGCAATACTTGGAATAAGAAGAATCTTTAGTCATGTATTTTCTGGTGACAGTATGGTGTTACAAGCTGGGGTTGAAATATATTAGATAAGCCATGACACTATAAATGTATGTAACAAAATGTTGTTATTTGTAACCTTCTCGTATGTATATACATATATATAAACGTGAAATCTGTTATGCAATAGCCACAGGGCGAGTAAAAATAAGTATTCATTTTCTGAATCAATATAAATATATTTTCTTTCTCTCCTTTCATACACACGAGACAGAATACATAAACTTATTATAATTATACAAATATAAAAATAAGGTTGTAATATCTTCCTAATTCTGCCAAAAGACAAATAGAAAACATAATCGAATAATATAGTAAGCGCGTTAATATTTTGTTTGTCTACTAGATCTCAGCAGCAAACGCAGCGATAGCTCAGTGGGGAGAACAACAGACTGCAATGCAGAGGGTCTCGGGTTCGAGCTCACGTCGCGCACCTCTGACTTTTGAAAGTTATATGACTTTTCGAAATTATGTGCGTATTGATTGACAATTATCGCCTGCTCCGTGCCTCGGAGAGCACGTTAAGCCGTCGGTCCCGGCTGCCATGAACATCTATGGCAGTCGTTATTGGGAAAGTCAGTACCCTCTAATATCCTGACACTGGTCTAGCCTTAGGGTATCGTTAGCCTTTGGGTTGCGGAGGTCAGGTGGCAGCCACTCTGTGTAAAAACTGATATCCAGTCAAATCCGGTTAGACCAGAAAAGCTGACCCCAAGTGACTTGGGAATAATAAAGGCTAAGAGAGAAGACTAGATCTCAGCTCCTTCATACGAAGTCTGTACATCTCAAATTCTGTGAATAGTTTTCATTGTATTATATGTATGTATTCGTAATTCAAGCGGTAGTTTTCCGTCTGTTTGGTTCTCTGTCTGTTAAAAAGAAGGTCAACTCTTAGTACACGTAATCATTCTAAGCAATGGCACAAAATAATGCCAAGCATGACTGAATCTCGATATAGATTCACCAGTCGGAAATAAACAGGCGAGCATTTTTAATTTGTTACGAGTTTTCATATGGCGTTTTCTAGAACTAAGCTTGTATAGAGAGTTATAGAGACTTACATACATTCACATATCTTTAAAGTAAGCTACCTATATCTATGTTTCATTCATACTCATCATTCATCACAGTTATAGCCGTAGTATATTTGTATAAATCGATACATTTTGTAGACGACCAAACGCTGCTGCCGACATTTCCAAACGCTGCTGTGTTACAAAGAATTACCTAACAAAAGGTTTGCCCGTGCCGGGAATCGTAACTGAGACCTCATGATTGGCTCTGTGATAGGCTCCTAGCGTACGCGACACAATAAAAAATAAATAAGTAGACGGCATTGAGACGATGATGTTTATTATTTTTGATAGCTATGAAGTTTCGTACTGGGAGTACAGATCGGAGTGTAAGAAAGCACCATAACATAACGGAGTTCTTATGTGTTTACTATCTATTACGTCACTACGCAATTCCATTACGTTACGAGCTTCCAAACAATGCGTTCTTTTGCAATAATTACGTTCCGAATGTGCAACATAATAAATTTTGATTCACTGAATATTACCAACATTAAATAATACTCGCTTTTCTTTATTGTTTGAGGTTGGGTGACCCAGAAATAAAACAATTAAACGTAACTACAACGTAGGTTAATTTGAGTTCCTATTAGCATCCTACCATGCTATAAGGAACAATGCGCTGTATGTGTGTGTAACAATGGTTGATATAGACATTATACATCATAATAGAGTATCACTACAGATGCCGGAAGGGTAAGACAGAAGTATCCGACTAATGTTTCATTAGTAAGTAATGTAAGTAAAATCTATTTTTTTACTTACAATAAGATAACTAGAAAAATACTAGGATCTTGTTTAGCCATGTTGCTAATGTAACTTATAGCTGTGTAGTTCGGTAGTGCAATATCCAAATGCCGAAGAAACAATCTTTCGTTTTTAAGTCTAATGGCATAACCATTAAACTGGCATAGTGTTTCTACTGTGAATTTTCAGAAAGAAATTCCAACAAATCTTTTACCTAGTCTACTTTTATTCGTAAAGGTTTTGCGCTATCGGTAATTGCGCAAAAGTTGTAACTACACTCTCCAAAAACGGTTTTCAATATTTACAAATATTTGCGTAAAACTTACTCGTGTTCCAGAACAAAGTTCTTGTACTTTTCTCTTTTCATTTCCACGTTTGTTCAGACGTATGATGCGTTTCACTGTTCATTTCACAAGACACAGACACGTCACACACTGTACAATCCATTACATAAACACTGTCGGTTATCACCTAGTCAGATTCACAAAAATCGCCAGTCCCATGACGCGGCACCTGTAACAAACACATTGGACATTAGTAACGCGTTAGGAAACGTTTGCGTTATGACATGTCGCACTGGAAAGTGTGCGATATACAGCATGTAATGTAAAGGAATTATTAAGGGTCATGTACTCGTAGTCTATGTACAATTTCAATTGATATTAAACTAAAAAATAAGTTAAGGTCTTAAATGTTTAACTATTAATTGTTGTTTAGTAGACATATAATAATGGCTATAGTGACAAAGTTTGACCAAAAAAATCGTTTTCTTGTTTTAACCAACTTTGTTGCTATGTTTATAATGTTAAGCAACTTTAAATTCTATTTAGTATGATTATAGCTTAAGTCTTTTATAATAATTCTCATAAAATCACTGGTAACAGCCTAACCTGGATAATTAACCAAGAGGCTATCCCTATATTGTAGGGACAAGCTAAGAAAAATAAAGTCATCAAATTATTCACATATACATAGATCAGCTGAGGCCACTATGATTAGTAAAAACATTTTACAGTTGAAAAGTTGTTTTCTTTTTATAAGTGAAACATGTGTTATATAAATGATAAACAAATTAAAATTTGCCAATTTATTTTATCTTGTTAACATTTCTATTCAAATTTCGTTAACGCTAACATAAATTATTATCTGCACCCCTTTTGAGATTACGATTCTGTAACATGCTGTATATAAAACATTTGGTAAACCATCCCACATTTATTATATTTTATGGGCCTTACCATGTATATGTTAAATGACAATAATGAAACGTAACAATGTCACGCATGAAAACTTGGGTAACATAATTTATGTAAATTTAAGTATGTATAAAGTTGTATAGACTGCTACACTGTGAGGCCTATGAAGACCTAGGTTCATTATTATTGCAGAGTTAGTAGCTAAAATGAAATTTGCTCTTTGTCAAAGTCAACAATCATTTATTCATATAGGTCATAAAATAAAAAAATTTTAACGTCAAAATATATAGATCAGTGAGTTTATTAAGTTACTGAAGCTTCATTTAGGTACTAACCTATATGTACCTTCAGTAACTTCCTTCTTCAGGCAGTAGGCAGTTTAACTTTTGTTACGAGAGAGTGAAATTCAAAGTCCAAATCTTTATTTCCATATAAATGTACAATCGTTTCTTAAACATGTCAACGAACTTAATTAATTATAATTGCTTTCCTCGTATTAACGAGGATAGGAATAAAAAATTGTATTGAACAAAGCCTGTTCGAGCAGTAAAGCTTTAGTGAGCAGAAACAGGCGTAAAACATAATATGGGGACTGTACAGTCGCCACCTTACTAATAACGGACTGTATGCGCACAATATACGACAATAACCTACTGAACCTTAAAGTACCTACAGCCCTAATAACCTAAGGTCCTAGCCTATAATATACTATGTGTATGTGATGAATAAATAAATAGATAGATAAATTCGGGAAGCCTGCACCATGCGTCCTACGGTAAAAGACGGAGAATAGATGTCCACGTTGAGGATAGATAACTCATTGCCAGTCGAGCAGACTCACACGACTGATCAAAGATGGCTGAAAGCGTCTTGGCCACAGTGAAGGGTTGGTAAGGTATTGAGTCAGGGACTCTTTTCAATTGCCAATAGTTTACAACGTTTATAATTACTATACATTTATTTTACTTATATGAGCTGGTGTGTGAGTGTATATGTGTGTGTGTGTGTGTGTTTTTAAATTAATTATTTATACGATAAAATTAGTCTTACCAGAAGACCTTTTTAGGTCCACAGCGTAGCTAAAACTAATCCACACCTGCTCATGATTGGTAAGGTATAGCGCTGGGGGTAAGTATCGGCTAATCGTTTCATTTGACAGTAATTATGTCTCATCAACCATAATTAGCAAGGCTGTATGTGTATTGGCTGATTAGTGAAAATAGCAGTCAATGAAAGCTAAATGAAATTTCCTTTTTTAGAGGACAATGTTCGCTAGCATAGTAATGAAAATAATGATAGTATGATTGACTATTGTCGAGAGATGGACGGCGCGTATAAGTGTGATATTATTAGTGTCGTTTCAGTAGTTAGTAGTATTTAATAATAGATTTTACCCGCGGCTTCGCACGCGTAAATGTAGGCTACGTTAAGTTAGTAACAGTATTTTCTTCTGGATGAAAATTACCTTATATCCTATTCTGTTCCCTTGACAACGTGTATGCGAAATATCATGATGATCGGTACAGTAATTAAAGCGTGAAAGCGTAACAAACCAAACTGACATTCGCATTTATAACAGTTAGGATAACAAGCGGTTTTCTAGTAGGAAGGTAGATGGTTCCGTATTTTATGGCTGCAGGGATGGATTTAGTGTTACACATACCTACCAGGGTATAGAATCTCTTGCACTCGACTGAAGATATAGACTATTCCAATAAAAAAAAGAAAACATATCGCCACGCAATCTACCTTACTCGTTAAGGATATATAAGCGTGAGACTGTTATATAATTATTAATGATTAAGCCCGAATGAGATTCTCACCATATTTTTCCAGTAGTGTTTTTTGTCGTTCCGAAACTAATCGGTTTCAACATTACGGATATGTAACTGGCTCGTGGAAGCCGTTTACTAGGTTATCATTTTGACGATGATGGGCAGGTATAAAATGCCAATATTGAAGTATGATTATGTAAAGGTAATTTCAAAATCGAAACAAAAAATGAATGATCGTTTTTAGAAATTGTATCGGGTCGTTGTTATACAGTAGCTGTAAGTCGCCATTTTGTTCGCATCTATAAAAATAATTATGTTTGTGTAATTCGTACTGATTTCAAACAAAATTTTATCAGAATCTGTTGAGCGGTTCAGCTGTTTGAGTAACAAACGTTTGTAATATGTATAGGTATGGCTATGTATAGCTATCCAAAACGTAAAATGCATTTTTAAATAGCTTTTAGCTTTAATCATGGCCTCAGCTATTTCTATACAATATTTGGTTAATATTGGTTCATCAGTTTAGCAGTCAAACGTTAGCAAACATTTCAACGTCTCCATTAAGTACGGATTTCGATTGTATCTCTGAAATAGTTTAATATCGGTTTGATCGATTAATATCAGACGATATTAATCGATTGTCTCATTACATTGTGTTGTTATATTAAGGTATTCGAGAGGATGTTAATGTCCAACGCTGTCGTGTTGTTGCAATGTGTCGATTTTTCGCAATGACAAACTATTATTTAGAAGGATGATGGATTGCGTGAATGCTCTGTATATGAGACAACATAATAATCTATCTAATAGCTTTGACATTTGCTACAATTGTATGCTAACGTCTATGATTCGAACTAGCTTTTACTTGTGGCTTAATAATATTTTCGCTTATATGGTTTCAAATAAAAAATGTATTTCATAAAAACGCCGCACATTTTTTAAGTTACGAAGCAGCCTATCTTCATTCGGCTCAGGAACTGTTTTAATGCAATAATAACTTCGTGACAAGGGCAAACCAACAAACTAACTAATTTTCTCATATAAAATATGAGTAGGGATTGAGAAGGAGGTATTTATTGTAATATGCCCATTACCAGAGCCGACTTTAGCCATCGAGGCGCCCCAGACGAGTCATACCTTTGGCGCTCTTTTAGTTACACCTATTTCATTACAATTCAAAAAACTTATTTTGAATTTGTACCATATCATTTATTGGATTAATAGAAAACTAAAAACATCACATGTATTTATTATGATTAAAAATTACATATTTTAACCATTATTTCTCTAAACAATGCACCTTACCTATCTATATTGCCTGTCAGTCACGTAACGTACCATTAAAAAAAAATCTTATTATTCTAGCTTTTTTGTGAGTAAATTTTCTGATAAGACTGGCAAAATTTAGATTGTCTGCAACTTGATTTTCAATAGATAGCGCGGCCAAAATAGTTAATTTTGTTTGAGACATTGTAGGCCGCAAATAAGTTTTATCAATTTTAGCTTAGAAAAACTTCGTTCGCCACTTGCAACAGTCATTGGTATTGTTACAGAATACGCAGCGATATCCAAATGTTAGGATATAACTCTTAAAGATTGTGTTTTTTTATAAAGTTGAATGTTTCGATAGGAGTTGCCTGACTGTCTTCAAGATAGTGTTGCAAACTTAAAATTACATCGCACCACAAATTTCCATCAATATCATATTTAAAATTGACCGTTAACTTTTCTTGCAGTAAAGAATAATGTCGCATTAGTTCTTCTTTATTTTATTTACAGGAACAGGTTTTTTTAAAAAGATTTTTGGTTTCTTTGTGAACTTACGAGTATGTAAAAAGCAAAGAGAGAAAAGTATGTAAGTATAATGCAGGAGGCCTACTACGAGTTGCAATTTCTCGCCTTTTGCCTCTATTTCGTTCTACAATATTTAGTGAGTGATACATATGTACGACAAGCGACAAAATGACAGATCGTGTTTGTTAGACATAAAATATTCATACTCACTCCTACGAGATAAGTCTATAAAAGTTAATAGATACGCTGAGTGTAGTTTTCCTTTAGATCGATAAAAATAGGTATTCAAATAAAGTGGTCAAGTTGAGCTGGCGCCCGTGGCGCCCTGTAGTACCTGGCGCCCCGGGCAGCCGCCCCGGTCGACCCTCTGCTAAAGCAGTGTAGTAATGGGCAGTGCCGCCCATTACTACACTTAACACTACAAAACATATTAAAATTAATACTTGACAACACACACACACACACAGCGTAGGAATACAATCCTTAATGATTTAAATACTATTTCTTGTAGAGTGAGTGATAGAGACACCTAATATAAATTTGCCAGATCCGTAAATCATCACCGAGATCTCACGATTGCACGCAAAACTTATGCCATGGGACCTACGAGGCAGCAATACATAGAATTTGAGAGATGTTTGTCACTCACACCAGTAACTTGCCATCTACCAACCGAAATATTACTTAAACGAAATGATTATACAATATATTCAAATTTTCGCTCTCAGAAGCTGTCCAGATGCCGACCACCACGGTGTTCTTAGATATGAATATATGTATATTAAAGAGTTTTTATCGATCATTCTAGATCACGACGGTAAAATATTGCGCCGGCGTCGCTTGAGACTGGATCGTGAGAAATGTGCACGTGTGCCACTGTTACATAGTCAGGCACGACACACGCTTATGATGTAGCTCTTACTTCGTTTTATCATTTTATAATTGATTAGCTACCGCACGCGGGGTTGCTCGCGTGATATGTAATTCAAACGATGGCCAATTGCAATGAAATTTCAGATATTTAATTATTGTTTGATTATCTATCCGAATGATAGTTAATTTGTTGTCACTATTCTAAATCGAATTCATAATCAAATATATATAATTTATTTTTTCATCCTACTTATCTTTATGGCAATATTGTGTTTGCATTATAGTATGGGTAAGGGCTAATACGTAGTCAAATAATTAGTCAATCAAAGTTTAATACATTCAAATATCCGTCATTATTCAAATATTTTGATTTGTTTGAAGATTCGCATAATTCGTATTTTAATTAATAATTTCGTATTGCTAATTCAAACACTGGCTATATGATTGAGTAATCTTTGTAAATATTATTTTATAATTGACTAGATTCTACCCGCGCTGAATGAATCATATGGTAACATACCGGAATAAAGGGCAATTTATGTATTTTCCATGATACATTGTATCACTTTGCCAAATTGCAATAAGATCCTTTCTGCTATTTGAGGCCCATTTTTCAATCGTCAGTTAATATTTATCTGGGGAAAATTTTCGACGATCTGACAACTTTTGTATGTAAAATATGTCATACCGAGATATTTATATCACAGAATATATTTTGCGTGCGTCTTTGCTCGTGTAAAAGTAGGTTAGGTTATGTTACTAACAGTAATTTAATAAAAATGGCTTTCTTATGGTTAAAGAATTTTTAAAATCGGTTGAGTAGTTTTTGATTTAATTTAAATCATAAGGAACAAATAAATTTTAATTTTAATTTTTGTAATATTAGTGTAGAAATTAAATTAAATAGATAAAAGATATCTGACGATTGAAAAATTGGCCCTCAGTCGTAAAAAGATAACAAACAAATAACGGTACTTTCGCATTTGTGGCATGGAATGTTGGTATGGATGTTCGCCTAATTCAATTTATGTATTAAAACCGTAGTTTATCAAACAATTAAAAGAAAGGTTATCAAAATTGAAGCCAATGCAATACAATCTTATAAGATCGACTTGTTCACAAAAGCACATTGACAAACAATCATGCAGATTTTGCAAGCAAGATGACGATCTAATCAGCTAAAATTAAATATAAATAAATTTTCTGACTATCAACAGCAAACATGAACAAATTAATTATTAATTTCCATCGACGCGCCAATAAACCGACGCAGTAATAACACTAAATTAACGTAAACATTACTATATTTACATTCAAATCCTTGAGTATATCAAATCCTTTATACTAATTACAAGTTTTATTTGTAAGTCTAATGTTGCAATCATGGCCTTGGAATCCTGCGCCTGCGTCGAAGTGGACAATCACTTGATGCAAACATCTGTAATTACTCATTACGCTAATGGATCTTCGATCGAGCTGTATTTTGTTGTCTGTCACGACTGCAATAACATGCGAGTACTGGGGACAGGAGAACGAATACTCCGATAGTACTAAGTAACGATATAATATCGTGATTTACCAAAAGGATTTGACTCCAGATTAATGGTTTATAGAAGTGAGTGGTGACGATTTTGTTGTGAATTGCACGCGTATTTTATCTCGATTTGTATATTGCCTAATGAAATCGTTTTTAAAGTGTGTCTCTTCGTATTCAGAAAAAGGTTTAGGGCATAGCCCACTGCGCTAGGTCAGTGTGGTATACCAGACTTAGCATGTTCAGAACATTATGGAGTATTATTAGTTATACGAGTACAAGTTTATGTGATCTTGGTTTCTGTATTGTATATATCTTATAAAATCGATCTAAAAATGTATCTTCGTAATAAGAAATTGTTTAGACTATGGCCTTAACATTGTCTATCGTACCATATCTGATACCATCCCATACGCGTACCATGCTAGCTTAGTGTGACATGGCAGACTTGTCACGTGCTATTGCATATCCGGGAGGCGGCATGCGTGTTCCCACGCGCGCCTCTGTGTCGAGTCCGTCTTCCCTCTAGGAGGGGACAGTACGGTATTACAAGTGAGTTTTGCCCAAAAGGTGGGGTCTATCGTGTAGTGGCCTGCCGTTTCATACGGCGGACTGAAACCTCGGCGGGGTCGCGACCGCATGTGCAAGTGATTCGCGCGGCCCCGTCGATAGTGGTTTTGTCGAGGAACACCGTGGTAGGTTTAGTCAGTATTCCGGGAGGTCCTTTATCTTTTCAACATCTTTCTTTTACCCCGGCGAGTCCAACATAACACCTCCGCCCGCCCTTAAAAAAAAATGCTATTGCATATGCATTTCATCTCGGTTTCTATATTTCCTTATTAAATCGTTCTCAAAGTATGTCTCTTCGTATTAAGAAAGGCTTAGGCCATAGTCTATCATGCTGGTTCAGTGTGGCATACCAGACTTAGCATGTTCAGACCATTATGGGATAATATGAGATAACGAAGTTTATTTTAACTCAGTTTTTATATTTTCTAATTAAATTGTTCTAAAAATATCTCTTGGTAATAAAAGGTTTAGGCCCACCACGCTGGCTTAGTCAGGCATGGCATGACTTAATACATGTTCAGAACATGATGGTGCTATAAGATATACAAGTTTCCTCATAATATAGACTTTGTCACTTTTGGATAAATTAACATTCTAAGGTGAAAGAATTTTTGAAATCGGGGCGGTAGTTTATAAATTTATTCAATACAAATAAAATATTTCCTCTTTATAATATTAGTATAGATAATTGTTTAACTATATTATTTATTGCACTGTATGTGCGACACATTGTTACAAATAGAAGCTTTATCTTACATGCATCTAAAAAGGGACACGGAACGTCCGTGAGTTACTATTATACGTAATTATAGTATGTGAATAAGCGATGTGTATTATTCAATTACAACTCATATGTGCTCAACTTTTTTTCTTTGACAAAAGTAATGATATTATTTATTAATACGGCTTTAAATAAGTCTAATAAAAATCGGTTATACAAATTAAGTAATAATTATTATTATTTTTGGAAATATGAACTGTCTCAGAAATGGGGCGTTGAGCACTGCTTTGTGCCATTAAAAGAACATGACATGTATAAAAGCTTATTAAAAAAATCAAGCTTTATTTATGAATTAAAAGCAAAAAAAACAATTAGTGTGACATCCAACATCGCATTTGCTGCATTTTTTTGTTGTATTTTTGTGGCATTCAGCACACCTAATTTGAGTAGGGCTTGAAGTTATCAAATGACCTTTCCCGTCTAAACGTACACCGTCAGGGACTCGCCTTGGTTTGATAACCATTATCGGACGACCAATAGCTCGCACTGCTGAGTAACGACCAAGGTACGTCGTGGTAACCTCTCTAATGAACCCTAAAAAGTCTTAATTACCTTTTTCTTGACGAGCTTGTGAAAGTCTGTAAGGTTGGAATGCGTTATTCATTGATGCATTCAGAGGCCACATCAATAGTTGCCAATACCACTTTCTGCGATTGATACTAATTCGATAACAGCCTATATTTTGATCAAACCGATCAACTCCTACCAAAAATTTTTGTATTGTTGGACACAAGAAGGCTGCTGGATGACCACTCTACGCTTTTTACTAGCAGACCACCGTTGTGCAGATCCGATGGGTGCGACTCCTTCACATGTAGATGCAACTGTCACTATGTTATTATCATGGTAACTAACAAGGATCTGTACGGTTGTCTGTTATTTGATGGAAACCGCCATGAGGTTGTTTTTTCATATTATGTGACAATTATTGCAAAGGGGCATTTTCAACGCGGTTTGCTCGAATTGTCCCGGTTCCTTGGTGGCCAGTCTCTTTCAACGCCTGGAGCAATCGAAGTGATGTGAAAAAGATGTCCATATAAACACGAGCTTGAAAGCCATCGCCTAATTTTGCGACCAAGTTAGTAACTACAGAACCTCCGATGCCTAGTTCAGGATTCGTATTACCAGTACTAGCACCTTGATATGGTTCGGCTTGGATCATGTAGCAAAGGCGTGTTGCCATACATCAGGTCTTGAAACTAAATCTTATTGGTTTTCCATGAATGTGTTGTATTGTACTATGGTGACCATAATAGGGAATCATGGATTCATCTATACTTACTTCAGTATATTTTGTAGAATAAGCCATCCATTTTTCATTCAACATTTTCTATAATGGTCGAACTTTTGTAAATTTATCCTGGGGATCTAGTAAAAAATTGTTGCATACGTGAATGTAAAGCAAAATCTGTTCGAACCGAGATCTAGATATGGCGTCAGCAATTCCGGGGTGATAAGTTTCAGCACCTGTGTCCCAGTACATACGATTACGAGCATATACATAGTATCCACTCAGTAAACATATAGCAAAAACTAGTCGTATTTCTTCATTTGTCACGTCAAATTGAGAATTGCCTTGTAGAACTGCATATAATTCAGAATGTGTCACAAACAAATCAATGACATCATCATTGTAAAAGAACTCAAACCAAACGACGGGCGACCTATTCATATAAAAAAAATCAGGCCTATCCCTATACTTTCGCTGCTATTGAACCAGGTCCGTATTTGTCCAATCTCTTTGTGGAACTGTGCGTCTTCTGTTTCTTGGCTGGTGTCGTCCTGCTACTTGCTAAGTAGAAGACGCTAGCTGTGACAGTGGTTGATTGTCTTCACTTTCATTTGATTCTTCCATCTGTCCGATTACTTCCGTTACCAAGGTGTCTCCCAACCTTAGCGTGCTCTCTAGCACAGCTTCAGCTCGTAATTGGTTACTAGATAAACAACTTTTATATCAACGACGACGGCATCATCTATATCACTGTCTTCGTCGCTCAACATATGGTTGCTTGGAGGGCACGTATAAATAGTACCTTCCAGTATATCATCTTCTTCTTCCCAAACATCGATAATATCTGCCAGCGTGAAACTGAAAGAAACAACAAAAAATACGTATTTATCAAGAATATACACTAATAACATCAATATAATATATCTCTGAAAAATTATGTGCAGATCAATGCTCAGCGCCCCAGAAATGATAGCGTCGCATAAAACTATTCATAAAAAAAGAAATAGTATTTATAGATGGTTTCCTTTATTTTATCTACGATATCCACGCATAATGGACCAACTTGGAGTTCAAATGCGGAAAAGGGAGTCCAATTACAATTATCTACGATACAGATATTATTCAACAAAACACTGTAAGAAAATAAACAATGATATAATAATAATTATTATTACTCACTGTTTTCGTCGCGCCATCGCGATACTTTCTAAACAGCAAAATGAATAAAAGAAATTTGACAGAATAAATGGCGCGAAATGCAGCAAATTCTGTCACAGAATAAAAACACATTTATGATTGGCATAATGCAATGTTCAAAAACATCGGTCTAAAACAAAGCAAAAAGTTATTAATCAAAATTTAACCGTTATAAAATTGGAGCGTTGAGCACATATGGGTAGTTGTACGAACAAATTAAGAGGTAATATCAATCAAGAAGCAAGATCTTAGTGTAATGTATAATTTACAAAGATTAACTTTAACCTTTTCCTATCGTAATGTTTGTCTATTATCTTTTTGACCGACGCGACGCCTTGCGTGCATATCAGCAGGTATGGGCATAGTTATACATACACATATGTACGAGCTTTCGCTTGAGGCTGAATGCGTGAGACCGAGTTCGATTATCGGGCAAAGTGTTATTAAACTTTTCTGTTATGAAATTGTCAGTAGTAACACCGAGACTGAATATAGGTATGTGTGAAATTGCATTATATGCGTTCCCTGCTACTTGTTTGATCGTAGATGAAACACAAACTGCGTAAATGGTTGATTGCTAAACCGTATAACATAATCCAGGATTTCATGAATGAGTACATTTAAACCATATAAATGCTTTTCTTTTTTCATAGCTCCAATTTGATTAATTAAAATTCATAATATTTAAAATCTGTATATTTGTACAACAAGTTATGGACATACTGACAAGTTTTTATTGTATATACACCTTTTTCTACCTATGCCTGCAATAAATGGAATTAATTTGATTTGAAAATAAACTATGTAGATATCACGACACATAGCTCTTTATATTACCTACCACATACATATATACTTATCCATACATACCTTCACGCCTCCATACCTGGCAGGTGTAGACAGAGCTGTATTACACCCACATATTATCAGTATTTTTAGGTCCCACAGGAGCGAACGGCAGCGATAGCCTAGCGGGAGACCGTCGGCTTGCCACACAGAGGTCTCGAGTTCAATCCTAAGGCGTGTATCTCTGAATTTTCGAAGTTATGTCCGTATTAAATAGTTAATCATCGCTTGCTTTAACGGGGAAGAAGAACATCTTGATGAAACTTACATGCCCTAGAGTTCTCCATAATGTTCTCGAAGATATGTGAAGTCTGCCAATCCGCAGTGGGCCAGGTGGACTATGGCTTAACCCTTCTCACACTGAGAAGAGGCCCGTGCCCAGCAGTGGAACAGTTTAATACAGAGCTGATATTATTACGTAATTAGAGACAAGCCTATTGCCGAATACTGGATCCAGATTCTATGCAGCTTCTATGAAATTTCTTGACATAAAAATCAAATAACACTGACCGACTCCCTAATTCAACGCAAGACCTTATATTCAGCAGTCGCATTAAATACCGCTGCGCCACCGGGAGATGTTTTTCTAGAATAAAAAGACCACCATTATGGATCTACGTATGATTGAGCAGAGCGCCTCTCACCTATTACAAATTGTATGCTAAGAGCTTAGTATTTTGCAGAGATTGTATCTAAGCAGACTTATCAAGATAAATCCTATTGTTTCGCTGAGTAAAGAAGGCAATGAATTCAGTCTTGCCAGTAATAACAATATGTAGATATTATGCTCAGCACTTTCTGCTTCACTGTGTTGGGTTATAGAACGAATTATAGTGTGTAAGCTGTAGATTTACGGATATAAGTTTGAAGCGTCAATCGTAATACCTATGGTCACAAGACAAAAATAGACAGTTCTTGCCAAAAAACAGTGTTATATAGATGTATTGTAGTAAGTATAGCTTCAACAGTTACCCAATCGAACATTGCAATTGTAAGATACATAATAAATAACAAAGAAGATTAGAATAAATTTTAAGTTAACATGCAGATCATTTTGTGACAAAATGCTCTTGTAAATTATAGAATACATTTTTAATTAACAATTTTTGTAGTGCGGTTTAACTAAAACTGCATACAGAACGATCATATAAAAGCAAAAGTAGTACTTTTATTAAAATTGCCTGAACTGTCTCTTTGATCACGTATCGCGTCGGTAGTGAATGCTAACGCTGTTTGTGAGATTTAGGGTTTGAATCCCAAGTCGGCTAATGTTTCAATGGGTTTTTTTGTCAAGACATTCTTCAGCAGTATGGAGTGTAGAACTATGCTTTATAACTATAGACGGCAATAGACTTCCCCGTCCTATGTGGGATCTAAATCCATAGCTAGCGACTACTTTATTTTTAGCATTACTAGATTTTGCGCGAGGCTCCGCACAAGTCAATCTGGCTTCCTTTAATGGATTACTATCCTTCGTAGTATAATAGTACCTTTTTTAGATGGATGAAGGGTACCCACCCTTTATCTAGAATGCCATTTTTTGTACCCTCGACAACGTGTATGCAAAATGTAAATGTAAATTTCATCATGATCGGTGGAGTAATTAAGGCGTGAGACCGTAGAAAACAAACTCACATACGATTCATAATAATAGTTAGGACTTTTTAAAAGGGTGATTAAATTAAAATTTGTTCATTTTGTTACATCAGAATCGACATTAACATTTATCCGTGTACCTATTTAATAAATAAAATAACTGTATTGACATTAGCAAACCAGTTGTTTGAAACATTAACTGCTGCGGTTCAAGCCTATTTCATAAGCGAAATTGATTGACAAGCCGTGTCGTATTATTATGTGTTTATTGTAAACGTCATTAGAATATACTGTTATGTAGTAAAAGTTATATTTAACTACGTGTTTACACACCTCGGCAGCTTTCATACAATACGCACTGGAAAGTGTTGACTTAATGATTGGAGAATAGTCTGTAATTCTTCGTCTTGTTTTGAAGGCTTAAGTGAAACTTGTCAGGCTCATAAACATTGTTACAAATTATATAATAAAGGTATTTACGGTTTCATTACCTCGCTTAGGGTTAAGACTGTCTATTAAAGGACAGGATATCTTTATCTTGTTGCCTATTGGTAACGATAATTCATTCATCAGATTTTGTAGGCTTACATTTAAACAAGCCTATCATCAAGAAAATATCGGTCTCTTATAGGTAGGTATAATAAGTACATACGTGTTATTTTTGAAGAGGCAGTGATAGGGATTAATTTAAAAACGTAGAACTTTGTTGAATGTAGTTTATCTTTGCACTAAAATGCGGTCTGGTTGGTAAGTTCCCCACTTTTACTAATGAAATATTATTAAAATTACATTCGTTTTGGAACTAATTCTGGTACCAACTAACTTTAATCTGCATTATTTACATGTATCTTTTTGCAGACAAAAGATAAAATAAGATATATAAAATCAAATAAGGCCATGCACTGACAAATCACGGCTCTAATCCAAGAACCCAATTAAGTAGTCATGAGCTGATTGGAGCACTCGGGTGTCCGAGTGTTTCAAGTGTCTCTAGAAATAAAACATAAATTTAGCATATGTTTCTCAATCATCGTTCACGGACACAAAAGCGCTCTGCATTCGAAATAGCTCCTACATTTGAGTACAGACTGATCAAATTCCGAGCTAAACTTGAGATAAACATTTATAGACACGACAAACGCAGAATAAATTACATGCCTTTCGTAACACTCCTATAGACTAACATTTTTAAGCAGCATTGCATGTGCAACAGGGGACCAACCACTACCTGAGATTTGACAAACCACAGATTCTCGCTAAAGAACACCGATTCCTACCAAGGATGCTTCGCGAGGCTATTGAAATCAAAAAACATCCTAATTTTAATAGAGAAGATGGTTGGAATGTACCACCAGCTTGGGATCCAGTAATAAAAATAGTCAAACCCAAGAAGAAGCAAACCACAGCTAGACTTCATGATACTTTGAGCTCATTCTGCGTAAATAGAAACACCAATGATTAAATTATGTTCGGGTACTTTGAAATAACTACACTGGAACATTGAGACAACTGCCATCTTAGTCTCCCCGTGACCATGGCTGCTGAAAAGCAACCGAAACGTCGGGGAAAGTGTAAAAATAAATTAAATCTAAATAGTTTAATAATAATTTAATTAGCTTAAAAATTAGTAAAGTTTAATAGTAGTAGAAGCGTAACAATTTTCAAAATTTTGTATTAAAGTGTCAAATAAACAACGCGATAAAATCCGTATATAGCAGTTTAATTTCAATCAGCATTACTTGCGTTAACCTACCCAAGTTCGAAGGACATCAGCATTAACATGTATTAAATGTAAATACAAGGAAAATGGTAAAGCAAACATAGTGACAGTGGGATGTTGCACCCCGGGCCGCGCAAGCGCAGTGCGCCACACGTAATATTTGCGCAAGAGTGCTCGTACAAACATCGATCAGCCGGCCTTGCCCGAAATTCTTCTTTGACTACTGCGTCACTCTTTCCACTGTAGTGCTTAATATTGAAATAACTAAATTTTGGACAAAGTATTAAGCGGTTTGTTGCTAGGGACTGTTTTGGTGTCTTACTAAACTTGTTCTTAACAAATAAGTTAAAAGAACAGGCATAATATACATAAATTATTGAGTTGAGTATCGTGAGAAATTGAACACAGGCCTAGCAAAGTAGGAAATTAAAGTTTCACATTTAAATGGTGTATTACGTCAAAAAGTGTTGTCATTGGAATTACAATATAGCCTTAAGCTGTAACAGAAGAATAACATGATTAGATATAACAAAAAACAGACAATAAAGCTAACCAAGTATACCAGTGGCCTCGACCGATGACATTGCCGATACTATCCGCTTGAACGTACAATATATCGTTATTTTTGGAATATATGTTATGCTTTTATATAGAAACAATAAAAACCTTGTAATAAACCGCGGAGCAAGATTACATTTAGTTTAGTATAGCTGTACTCAGTGTTGTATATTTAAGCTGTGTATCAAAAGCACAACACAATTTTGGTGTGTAGTGTTGTAGCTAACTCCTTTAGCCAAGCTGAAATATTTGTATTAGGTGTTAGTTTACGATGGTAGTGATGGCTGGGGATTGAATTCACATAATCTTGAAAACAAGCTAGGCTTCCATTTCTTCTAAATATTAATAACGATATGGTATAAGCTCAAGATATGGACTAAGACTACTATTTTGATCAATTATGACCAGAATATGAACCGTTGATGCCGTAATTTTAATCGTTTAGCATTAGTATAATTCTAGATAGATAATTTTTTTTATCTAGACATATATATAATATGTATGTATTTACAAAAAAAATAGTATATAAGTATGTTTATCCATTGTCTAGTACCCATAGTACAAGCTCTGCTTAGTTTGGGCTAGACGGTGTTGTGTGTATGTGGTAGAATATTATTATTATATAATTCACTTTATATTGGGTATTATATATTCTGACCTACCTTACTTTAGTATGAATTATATAAACCAAATCTCTTTGCATATTTGCTTTTAGTATACAAAACTAAAAAAGTATACAACATTAGTAACAACAAAAGTAAGTCTACTACTACTACTAGTCTACAAAAGTAAGTCTTAGATGAATGTATAACCGGGAAAAAGTAACCTATGTGCTAATCCAGGATATAGTCTATATGTGTACTAATTTTCATTCAAATCCGTTTAGAGGTTTACGCAACAAACATCCAAACATCTTTACACACTTTCACATTTATTTTATAATTATTAGGATAAATGTGAATGGATCAGTTTGAATGGGAAGACATCGCCGAACGTTCTCTGATTAGAGCGGAGACATTCAGGAGCAAGGACAGAGTGCATTATGAATGTAATGAAATGCTAGAACTGTAGCAAGCAGACATTCGTAGTCTCTACCTACCCTTTTGGAAAACAAGCGCAGGTCTTTTTATCCATATAATTAGTTGTGTATAATTTGTTATAGTTTTGTACAACCAGTGCGAAGACAGGGCGCGGCGGGTCGCTAGTATTAAATAAAATATAAGAGATTACTAAATTTGATTATGAAATAGTTCGTATCGACACAAATATGGGGCTATGTGTGCCTCGAAGACGATTCACCCGTTATTTACTTACAACGAAACGTAGCTGTCATTATATATCAATGTCTAGCTATATAGATAACCTGCTGGAATATTATATTACATTATGTTTTGAATTATGATATATGTCAAAATTACTACATGTATTCACTTCAAAAATTAGTAAAGATAACCGCAAAAAACTAATTAAGTCTTATATTGCAGCATTTCCCTATACGCTTGCCAAACGTGGACTTTAAGACAAAGAGACCGGAAAAGGTTGGAAGCTTTTGAGATGTGGTGTTGGCGTCGAATGGAGAAAGTGCCCTGGATATAAAAAGTTACTAATACAGAAATATGGAAAAAATGAAAACCGTGAAATTTTGAAACACATAGAGAACAGAAGGGGTAAAATGATAGGACACCTAATTCGACATGATAATTTAATCACAAACATAATGGAAGGAAAGATGGAAGCAAGAAGGAAGAGAGGAAGACCAAGAAGAAGGTACACCGATCAACTGAAAGAAGTTGTGAAAGTTGAAACTTATAAGGAACTGAAAGAGATGGCATTGGAAAGAGAAAGATGGAGATTACTACACCGACAAGTGCAAAACACTTAAGTTTTGGATGTATGTATGACAAAACTGGAGCAATATTCTATCTTTATTACCATACTGACTAGAGATTCGTTTGCATATAATACATCTTTTTTAGGATTTTATATCCAAGAGGTACCAAATTTAAATAAAATTCCACTGTGTCTATCTATCTGTTTGTCTGTCCAATACTTAAATAAACTATATCTTATGAACCGTAATAAGTAGTGGGCAGCAGATTGAAATTTACAAACATGGAAGACTACGGCGGATAATACATGTAGTCAAAATTAAAAAAAAGGACTCTGTATATAAACATGTTTATATGTAACATTGAAGAAATAAACGATAAACGTCAAATTATTACATGCTAGGTATTTATGTACCATTGAAACACTTGCCTTTTGGGCCAGGTTGCATTACCGTAGCCACAAGCAGACCCTGACATGATCGCGTAAATACCCGTTTGTATTAAATAAATCATACAACACGAAAATATAAAATTTTACTTTCTTATTTTCTTAAGAACCATTCATGGACCGCGAATTGTATTGCAAAGATATTTCCAAATTTATCGTACATACTAGTGATGTGCCAGATAATTAAAAATGTAGATCCGTGGATACGGATCCGGATACGGATCATTGGCGTCAAGATCCGCGGATACGGATACGGATACGGATCTTAACTTTCTTACTCAATCGGTGTCGGTGCGCGTGACCTTAAGATTTAAGGTTTGTTATAAAAGTAATCTTATAATTTACTTAATTAGAATAATCATCTAATTACAATTTAAAATATTACAAAGATTTAAGTTTTGTTATAATCGTGTTCTTATAACTTTCTATAATAAAAGTTACAAAGATTTAAACTCAATTGATCTCATTATAAAGATATTTTGATTAATATTTTATAATAACTTCCTATACTATAGTAAGTGTTTAAATATATATTAGATAGTTGATTTAGTTCCTTTAAGTTACGTATAGTATTGTATCGTATGTTAACTCACTACGATAAAATATGGTGATGCCAAATATTTCATTTTTAGAAATAAAAGTTTGTTTGATTGAAATGTAATAGTATTTTATTGCTACCGAATCACCTACATATAGAATTGAATCTATGTATTAAAAATTAATAAGGTAAAAGATTCATAAAAGATCCGTCAGAAATACATATAACGGATAGGGATACAGACCTTTTTCTCCCGCAGATATTCGTGGATACGGATACGGATATCCGGAACATCACTAGTACATACACAACATGGGGCGTGACTATAATAACGTCATGTGGGCAAATAAAAACCGTTGTATGCACAGTGACATGCAAATAATATAGGCTATATACACACAGGTATGCGTGTGTCGTGGGTTAGTACTTGTACGTGTGAAATTATATCACATTGTGATGGGAACTGCGCACGCGGCCATGTGTACTGTGAACCGTCAACCTGCGCTTGTACAATAGCTGTGTCTACAGTCACTACTCCCCAAGTCAGCGCGCCATTGTTAGGAGATTGAGAGATATAATCATAAAAACAATATACAATCAGCTGTCGAGGACGGCAATAAAAGAATCAACACACAGATGGCTTGGATATTGATGAATGAGGTTTAATAGTAGCATAACAGGACCACGTTTGTATATACCTACTCGAAGGGTTACACTCAGGCGCATTACTTACTAGCCACCATTTTGTCAGCTATATTTTATGTTCCACAATAATAGAGGGCGAGCTTATTGCATATTTCCTGATCCCGCGGAGCACCGCATAAGTCTAAGTAGTAACTTAGACTTATCTATACAGAGAGCAGCGATAGCTCAGTGGGGAAACCAACAGACTACAATGCAGAGGTCTCGGGTTCGAACCCACGTCGCGCACCTCTGACTTTCGGAAGTTATATGACTTTTCGAAATTATGTGCGTATTGATTGACAATTATCGCCTGCTCCGTGCCTCGGAGAGCACGTTAAGCCGTCGGTCCCGGCTGCCATGAATATCTATGGCAGTCGTTATTGGGAGAGTGTCGACACAAAAGATCCCACTGGGTCGAAGTGTCCCCGGTCTGTACTGACTGGCCCCCACATAAGATAGATAGATAGATAGACTTATCTAATAGTAAAACACAATGTGAGGAACAGTGAGCCCCTAGGTTCGATCCATCGCACTAGGGCCTCATTTGAAATTCGGCCTCACTTATTTCCTATGTCGCCTAGGCTAATTGGTTGGTAGCAAGCATGTATTTTTGTATTACCATATTGTTTATCACCTAAAACAAACTAACTAATCTATGTCATTGTGATGACTGCCTGGGTACCTAGGCTATTGGTTTCATAGATAATATATTATACCTTATAATATATTATCTATGAAATTTACTTACCTATACTATAAAACCCTTTGCTAACTAAGTTTATATATATATTATGAGAGACTTGTGCCCAATTGAGTATAGTACAGTCACCCTCAAAAGTATGTATTCGAATCAAAATTCCATTAATAACAATGTAAATATTATAGAGCAATACAATATTTTGGCATATTAAATGTAGTCATTTAATAATAATAATAATAATAATAATAATAATAATATTCTTTCACATACACACAACACCATCTAGCCCAAACTAAGCAGAGCTTGTAATATGGATACTAGACAATGGATAAACATACATATATACCTTTTTTTTTTGTAAATACATACATATTATACATAGAAACACCCAGACCAAGACAAACATCTATGTTCATGCACACAAATGTTTGACTTGTGCGGGAATCGAACCCGCGACCTCAGGCGTGGCAGTCAGTTACACTAACCACTACGCCATCGAGTCGTCAAATTTAATGGACACTTTGTTACGTTGACATCTTTATGAGGGTGACTATACAGTAGAGAACTATATAGTCTTGTCCATTTCGCAAATAGAAATCTCAAGCTATGTAACATAGGCCATTAATGACAACATCCGTAGGCCGCTAATGGTTCTATCGCGTTAATTACCACCATTATTTAGGAGACAAAAGCCTTTTTATAACATTTTTAACGCTGGCCGTGGGTGGACAATTAATCTGTCTTATATCAAAAGCTTAATTTGCTTATCTATTAATTAAGAGCGCGGGCGTTCTAGTCCAATCATTGTATTATGAAATCACTAATGGAAATTGGAATGGAGTGTTAGACAATGAATTATAAGGTGGCAAGGTGATGTTAAACAAAAACAGGACACATGGTTACACAATAACGTCCAAGAAAAGGGTAGACCATAACAACCTTTTTTTGATTGTACTCAAACGCGAAGCAAGGTAGTGCTGGTAAAAAAGAGTGTAGACGCTACTTTTCATTTTGGACGGAGGAGCCAGCTGTTGTCAATGATTTAGTGACGTTGAGCAAATGAGCCGGCTCACTCAGAATAGTAATATTTGAGTGACTTCGGTAATATATAGGCAAATAGATTTCCTAATAAATGTAAAAAACAATATAAACATTAGAACATGTTATTAAGATTGAAGTACCTATTTAATGTTGAAACGTCCATATTATTATGATATCTAATAGTATTACTGTATTCTGCTCATGATCTCAAATTATTCATTGGCCTTTATTTAAGTTAAGTACATATAAGCGTTAATAGTGATTTTAATTAGAAATTTAATGTAACAATAATTCATGTAAGCAAGCCTCTTTCGCCAACAAAATATATGAATGGCGAATTTGTAAAAATTATAATACGTTTTATTTTTATTCTAATTTTTATTTTAGTATCTACTATACTCCTCCTCGCCTCGCCTCGCCTCGCTGATTTCAGCATGAATACCCTCTCACAAAATATCGACGTAAAATAGCAGTATTCCTACTGTTGTGTTTCGTTCGGCGAGTGAGAGTGCCGGAGGCCCTATCACCCTCTCTCCCCCTTCCCGCTCCTTCTCCTTCCTACTTCCTTTTATTCCTAAAGGGTCGGCAACGCGCAAGTGATGCCTCTGTTGTTGCAGGCTACGGTGACCACTTACCATCAGGTGGGCCGTATGCTTGTTTGCCAACATAGTGGTATAAAAAGAAATATATAAGAAATAAACAAATATGATTAAAAATAGTAGTAGGTACTGTTATAGAGAACTGGTGTAAGAGTAGTAACATTATTACTACGTATTACTCGATCAGTAAGAGTTTTGAAGGTTCACATTCTGCTTCTCCTATTCTTTTCGTACGTTTCACGTATCTCGTTTTTAATTTCTTTCTTTGTCGTTTTTGGCTAGTAACGTAGTAGTAATGTCCCTAGATTTGCAAGAAATTATAGGCTGTAGTAATTGCTAAGCTTAAGACGAACCATGCGGCACCTTTATGTACATAAGAAAAAGCATCGGGGGTAGGAACTTAGAACAAACTTTAGGTTATTAACAAAATTTATAATAATACAACAACACAGGTAAAGATATAAAAAAAATTTTGAAGTTGAAAGCCTGCTATGTATGTATATGTCAAAAAGAAGACAGAATTATGTAATTAATGAGAAGACATTTAGGTGTACGCACTCGCACATACAGGTGTATGTACTTTTTATTACCATAAACAGAACAAACAGTAAAGTAACAATTATTCTCCCAAGAATTAAGAGTACGTAAATACTGAACTCATAAATTTGATTAAGAAGAATTATTTCGTCACTCTAGTGTTGCAATAAAAACTTATCGGAGAGAAAGTTTCTCGCCAATGTTCGCGTATGCAAAGGTCTATAGAAAAACGTGTCCGTTGACATTGTTAGTCATACAAACATTTTATTACCATAGAAAGGTACAGACGCATTGTCACAGTCTTTCTCCGTACCGTGAGCAGAATACCAAAGAGCTAACACAAACAAGACCGACACTAGAGCCTTTGTTTACGAGCAACACACACTCAACGTAAATGTTTAAGACTTAGAGAATACTGACTGCGGTTTAGGTCTATAAGTGTATAATATTATGTCTAGAAGTGATGCTTTTACTGTTTTGAATATAATGTCGATTGTTATTAAACATAAGCTTCTATCTGTAGTCTCGTCCACGTGATTTCCACTGAAACCTAAATATCGAAATAGAATTAGAATTAGAAGTTATTCGATGAAAAGTGTTCAATCTACGACGTGTTCTATCAGCGAGCGAAGTATCATCGAAATCTGTAACATATTTACTTATTTTCATATTTCTACTACTAGTATAGTAGAATCCTAATTCTAACTAGATATAATAAATGCGAATGTTTGTTTTTTATGCTTGCACGCCTAAACTACTCGATCGATCGTTATGAAATTTCGCATACGTATTGTCAGGGGACAAGTAGGACATACCGTACTTTTCATCCAGAAAAAAGTACTGTTCCTGAGGGAATTCATTGACAAAATCTAGATCAGAGGTTCGCAGACTTTTTTTCTCATAGAGTACTTTCAAAATTAAGCAGGTTCCGGTGGACCTTCTGCAGCTACATTTCTACCATATTCATTGGCATTCGTATTTAAAATTCGATAAAATTTCTACAGGCTGACCTTTTTTTTCGAATTCTCGTGGCTGGACCTACCACGCCGTGGACACCCGTTTACGAATTGTAGACCCCAATTTTATTTTCACGCCAATGAAGACCCCCGTCGAATCTTCCGTGGACTCCTAGGGCTCCACCTGGACCACTTTGGGAACTAATGATCCAGATTACATACATACATACATAGATTCACGCCTGTTTCCCAGAGGGGTAGGCAGAGACTACGGATTTCCATTTGCTACGATCCTGACACACTTTTCTGGCTTCATTCACTTTCATCACATTCCTCATACACGCCCGTCGGTTCAAGGTGCTCTTAACCTGGCCTTTGTCCAGAACGCCTCCGATCTGATCAAGAAACGTTCGCCTAGGTCTTCCTCTTGCGACTGTTCCATTCACACTAGCCCTTTAAAGTTTCTTAGTCAGTCTTTCCTCGTCCATTCTTTCTACATGCCCAAACCAGCTTAACATACCCTTTTCTATTCTTGTCACTATATCAACTTTCATGCCGCATCTCTCTCTAATCACACTATTCCTTATTCTATCTTTCAGAGTCACACCACATATATTTCTCAGCGCTCTCATTTCTACAGCATTTATTCTGCTCTCATGCTTCTTTTGCCATACCCAACTTTCACTTCCATACATAAGTGTGGGCACTAATAGTCCTCTATGAACAGCCAAACGTGCCTTTTCGGAAACATTTCGGCTGTTCATAAAAGCGCGTAGAGCTCCATTCACTTTGTTAATCAATATCTCCCTCATGTTCATCATCATCATCATCCAGATTAATGTTAGCGAAACCGCGGGCAAAATCTAGTGATCAATAATTATATGACTGTGTAATAATAATACATAAACATAATACCTATATATGCTCGAAGAGGACTTAGAGTGTATTGATCCACCAGCAATGTTAAGAACAGTGAGCGGATCTAGTGTCGTATATTAAGATACAGATACAAGAATAGATTTTGATTTAGAGAGCTATACTTATAAACATCATTCTATACATAATATAAATGTTACATCTATTATTATATTATATTATTAGAGCAGCGATAGCTCAGTGGGGAGACCGACAGACTGCAATGCAGAGGGTCTCAGGTTCGTACCCACGACGCGCACCTCTGACTTTCGGAAATTATATGACTTTTCGAAATTATGTGCGTATTGATTGACAATTATCGCCTGCTCCGTGCCTCGGAGAGCACGTTAAGCCGTCGGTCCCGGCTGCCATGAACATCTATGGCAGTCGTTATTGGGAGAGTGTCGACACAAAAGATCCCACTGGGTCGAAGTGTCGCTGGTCTGCACTGACTGGCCCCCTACATAAGATACATACATCTATTATTAATATTTTGCTACTATTCTTGAATAATGTGTTAGTTCTATGATGATTTGGTTATTACTTACTAATATCCGCAACACTGTTTGCAGTGTTTTCGGGGTTTAAATCCACACGAAATGTAATCAGAAACGGTTCCGAACTTAGCTTTATAATATTAGTATGAATAAATTTATTTATAGAATTAAACAATGTTTTTGTTCAATTCTCGTGTGCCTAGGTTTCAGCACAGGTGATGTAACACACGTACAAGTAAATGTACGTAAGATGACCTGCCTGGTGATGATTATGTGCGTCGAATTCAAGGTTAGACTACTCAATTTTACGTGATTTTGTTAAGTCTTCTAGAAAAGATACGAATGCAATAAACATTTATGCTAAATATGAAGTATTAAACACTCTTTATAACTCGGCGCAGAAGTTCAAATTATTGGATGTAAGTTATTGCTTGTCTGGCATTAACCAATGTCGCAGTGGCACACCAGCAGCTAGACATAAAAGGTTTTTAATTATGTCTGGTTTTCTAAGACTTGACAGGTTAATATTAATTTGCTTTGTGGTTCGTGTGGCGTAAATTTGTGCTTAGGGACGATTCGAATACCATATAGGGCTTTGAGTTATTTGGTTTTCTGTTGGGAAATTCCTTGTAGCAGTAAGTAGTTTGCAAAATGCGCTCAGTACGTATAAGGTAATAAGCTCACTCTTAAAACTATGTAGTAATGGACTACAAGGAAAACAAGGAAATGAAGGCATAAAATACCTCTGTCTCCGTTTTTGAGAAAATGCGCTTAATCCTAAATATTGGTGTTTTAGCATTACCAACTTTTATGATTTTTATATCACAAACGACAAGTGTCTAGTATCTAATCCTTTCATGGAAAAGAGTTACTACGCATCTGTGTTGTAAACGTTTAATTTATAAAAATGTCAACCCTTTCACCAATCAGTACTTAATCATTACCGAAAACACATTTATAGGCACAATAACAGGCATTAGTAGAGCTCTCGTTAAGCGAGAGTTGCGATTGATTTATAGAAAGCATCTAACTAGTCTATTCATACTACCGATGATTTATTTGACTGGACATTTAGATTTATTAGTCAACAGTAGTCAAAAGACCACTTTCACAAAAATATTACTAATACCACCTACTCGTTGTACGGCGTACGTAGTTAGCGTACGCCGTACAACGAGTAGGTGTGTGTATCGCTCTTAACTTTACTTCTTTTGTTAGATAGCAAAAGATTTTACAAGATGTTCAGCACCTTATGCCGTTTCACCTTAAGTCTAAATCCATTTAGAGCAGTTTTAACTTATTTTGTCATTATATAATATTCAAGAACACCTTATAGGTACACAATACTATCAAGTCTTTTATACCTATAAGGTGTTCCTTATTGTCTATGACCAATTCATCGCCTATATTGTCTGTCTAAAAAACTTATTTGTTTCATTAGGCTGACAGAAGAGAATTACTATGCTGATCAACTGCTACACATCGCTGGACCAGTACGGGATGGTAAACGTCACATTTAAGAACATTATGTATAGCTCTTAAACTGCAGCGATACTTTCTTTAATCACACACATATATGTATATATCGACTAGATGTTCCTGCGGTTTCACACGTTAGTTACGTTACTGCGCCGCCCTCGTGGGTCGTAGCGTTCTGTTATATAGCCTATAGCCTTCCTTGATAAATAGGCTATCCAACACTAATATTATTTTTTAATTCGAATCAGTAGTTCCTGAGATTAGTGCGTTCAAACAAACAAACAAATAAACAAACAAACTCTTTAGTTTTATAATATTAGTATAGATTAGCATAGCTCTATCTATCTCTATAGTCTCTATTATTTTTAATTTTTTTGTGACTTTGTTTTGGATATATATAAACTTTGCTTTGCCGTGTGTTGCGCAAAAATTATGGTTTTATCGCTCCCTTTATGAAGAAATAACAAGCAAACACACTTTCTCGGTTGATATAAAATTTTGTGCGACAGTTCTCACGTACCAATGTATACGTGTTTACCGACTGTAGCCATAATGTGTATCAGACACGTTGCGTGAGGAAACAGTACGAATACGGCTCACTAACCGTCAATAACGTAGTCTTTATCCACTCTTACGTACATTTACGTAATTTTCATATAAATTAACTATTACATATGCGTGCTGGCTAATCGTTCACATGATTTGCAGTTTCAACTGAACTTTTTCTGAGGTTAAACATTTGAACTGTTAAAGTATGTAATTATTTATATAGATACATCATAATCACTTTAAATGTACATAATATGCGGGCATGTCTGTACATAGCCTCGGGGCTAATTACGTAAAGTCAATTATTGATAGCCGTTCTTTCGGAAGTACAATTCGTAATATGACCAGAGTTACCTTTGATAGATTGGCAAATAATTAAAGTTTTTTCTATGGTAAAAGGTAATCATATACTGGCAATATGTACCTGTCAAAACGTCAACTACTCTTATCTAACAGTTACAAGTTTTCAGTAGACGTATTACTCTGTCGATGTTCAATTGCGTTGCCGCGATTCAAAGCTGTATCGCGCTTTATGATTAGCCCGCGCGAGTACCTTGCGCATGTAGTACGCACGAATACCTCGAGCATGTAGCCCGTGCTAGTAGCTCTCGCATGTAGCCAGCACGAATATCTTGTGTATGCAGCCTGTGCTAGTACCTCGTGCATCTAGTCCTCGTGAATGCCTTGCGCCTAATCAGCACAAATTACAAGTGCGTAACGTGTTACATAATTGAATTCAGCTTCCGAAAAGAGGCTCGTCGCTGCGATAAATGATTGTATATGTGCTGAGGAGAGCGTTTGTTCAGTGCATCTAGTTTTCTGATAATAATGCTAAACAAAACAACACTATTGCCAAAATATACTTACCAAGTGCTTTGGGGCAGTAAAAAAATTTGCCTCATATAAAAATGGCCGCCGTTACTACAGTCACGTAAATTCGGGTGCTCGGACATTGAGAAAAATAGCTACATCTAATGAAAAATCATTTAGATAATTAGTCACATTTATGTTCCTCCAAATAAAGTCCGTACTAGCTGTTCCCGCGACTTCGTCCACGTGGATTTTTTATTTTCGTGGACCACTTAGGTTTTCCTATAATCCTAATTTACTCCTTAAAGCATCAGCTATTTGCCATTGAAAGCACCGTCAAAATCGGTCCAGCCGGAAGAAATAGACAGACAGACAGACAGACAAAAATTTTAAATTTGGTTTGTGGTAGATATTGGAACCGTAGGTTATACACCTACGGTTCCAATATCTTTCTTTCGTAATATGCATTTAGTAAAAAGCTGTTATTTTGACGTTACAAACAGACACTTCAATTTTATTTATTTTTATATAGGTTGCGATGGTTAGCGAGTTTGATGTCTGTCTTGTCTACAGTGTAATAGTATTCTGAGAGTAAAAACTTTGATCTTATTTGCTTACTTTATTATATCTAATAATACTCTCTCCATTATTGGCCTACTATATTAATAATAAAAAGCACCTCATTAAATATATATAGCATGGGAATTATTGCTATTACGATAATGTAACTAGCTCATTATATTTAAATGTGTTATGTTTTATCTCACGTACATATTTATGCAATATTTCAAAATAATGTTCTATAAATATAATTAGCTTGTTGGAATTGGCAGTAGCCCGCGACAACAACCAGTGACGTCACATAACACGGACAAGTTAACAACAAACAACGAGAATCTACATAATGCAAGATATCTGTTTGTTTTACTCAAGACTGAACATATGGCTTAGTGGTTTAAGTGGTAGCCTCACCACTGCTTCTACGCCGAGTGTTGTGGGTTCAAATCCCACACGGGACAAAACTTTGAGTGATTCACAAACGGTTGTTCCGAGTATGGATGTTCTTTGTGTCCGTTGTTTGAATGTTTGTAAGGCCCCGTGACACAGGAATTATAAGAGAGCAGGTTTCTTTAAAAAAAAACTAAATGTGAAATTGAAATTGATAAATTGATAAAAATAAGTGTAAGTGAAAATAATATATACAGATTAATTGTTCATGTTTTGCCATTCTACAAAAAATAATAATAATAATATTGTTTATTTTCTCAAAAAGGTAAGTACATTGGTATGTTACAATAAGGTACAGCATGAACTAAAACCTTAGTGAGAGCTGGAGTTTGTACTAGGTACGAAACCTGTGTGACAAATCTCCAGGCTCTCACCTTTAGTAATACAAAAATATGCAGCACAACACCCAGTGCAATGGCAGTGGCGGGGCGACCACTTAAACCACTTCGCCAACCGAGCAGTCAATTCTTGGCAATAAAGTTTTCAGGATTGGCGTACTAAGTATAAAGCCTGTGTCGCGGTGCTTTTGTCTCGTCTGGTCATTTGATCTAAAACCAGATTAACAATCTGGGTGCCGAATGCGAGTTGTTAGAGTTCGAAAAACTCTTATACAACAGCTTTATCCATCCGTCCATCCGTCCGTCTGTCTGTTATACAACTTTCAACTCAAGAACCGTAAGAGCTAGAGGCTCGCGGTCAACGCCATTCGACTCAGCGTAGTCGATATACCCCAAAATGACTATGACCTTTGACCTTTGACCTGATCAAGGTCACGTGGTATCACGTGACCTTTGCATATCACTTGAACCATTTTTCGGACTCTAAGATTTACGGCAATTCAATGCCGTTTCTCACTAGTTTTTAACACGTTAACGCGAACGAAACGTTTACATCGTTTGGCTCTCTGATTGGTTAACAGCTTGGGGCGGGTCAATCGAAGCGCCCGACGTCATAAACGTGTCGATCGCGTTAACTTTAAACAAATTCGCTCTAGGCACTCTGAACTTTGAAAGTTATAAAGTAGTATACGTCTCTGTAGTAAATTTAAGTAGTATATACACTGTCGAACCCTTCGACGATAAACAACGTATAACGTTGCGTAATTAAGCAAAAATATGGTTCATTTTCATACGGCATTTTCCTGTGTATGTTGTGTTTCGACATAGTTCGTTACACTGCGACTGGCATTTGTATGTTATCTGCAATTAGGCGTTCCTTTAGTGTGTGTTGTGCAATACGGCTAATGGTTATATCCACCACGTTTATCTTATTATGTTTGAAAATTGTGGAGATGCGCGCTAGCCAGATAAACATATAAACTCACGTCTAATTCGTGATGGGGTAAGTGAAGACTACGGATTTCCACTTGTCAAAAGACAAACAACTTCAACTTTAAATATAGTCATAAGTTTTAATTAAATTTAAATGTTTTGTTGTATGAAGCGCTTAGGTTTTCACTTAGGAGAGTTTAAATAGCAACGTGGTGTTTTTATACAAGTATCGGGTAGACACGTTCATTAATATTACTATTTTCCAATCCTTCTTACTTAACCTGTCAATTGTGTTATAATCATGATGTTTACACAAAGGTAGAATCATAGTTTAAACCAAAACTATGTAATAGTTCGTAAGTTTTATTCTGTATGCAGTATGTTTTGTTTTAAGTGCCTTATGAAATAAAATAAATAATTTGTTGGAATGTTAGACATCATTGAAAACCTATTATGTTTACCCGCCGCCGGTGTGCTGCTGCCACTCAATAGATTAAACACCAATTATATTTTCTTTGGATTGATTACGTTCTCATCATCATAGCCTCATAATAAGGTTTTTAGGTCTCCATTGCTAAATCGAAACAATTACTGTTGTAAGGAGAGTATGGGTAGGAATAGTACAAAAAAAGGAATTGGTTTTATATATAGAGTTGGCATTACAAAGATGTTTGTAAAAATAAGAGCACATGTCTAAAATCAAAACCGGTCATTTAAATCGAAAATGTTTTAATGAATTCACAATTTCAGTGATGTTGATGAATTTATTCCTACATTTCATAGCAATGGATCTAGTGATATAACAGTAAATCTCGGACAATAGAGGCTTGACGTCGTTTGACATCATTGACTTAAGAACACTAATATTGCTTTCTCGATACTTGAGACTGATGCTAAAGAATGTGGCATCAATTATTCGTCGCAAGGCGTCACCTCAACAAGTGATAATTAATTTCAACATCAATAATATTGTGAGGAAACGTGCATGCCGTTGTTCGTAATGTTCTCATAGGTGTGTAAGGTATTCACATCCGTTCGTGAATACAATAGTTAACCTTTTGCCGTCCATAGGAGAATGTAATATTCTCACCATAAAAGGATAGGAAAGAGGGTAGTAATTTATTTAGTTTTGGATAATCTAGACAAAATTTCATTTGTTTGTCCCATTATAAACTTGTTCAAGTTTATAAAATAACAAACTGATCTAATGATATAATTGAGTTATCTTTTAGCGTATGTTATATTGTTTATTTTTATTACAAAGGTTTATTTTCTGTGTTACGGAAGTTTAAAAACATAGAAACAGCAGACACTATTCGCTACCAGATTCAGTGCAATTATCAGTAGATCACACAGATTAAGAAGTTATCACTTTGCCATCGCCATCTTTTCTGATTTCTTTGTTGTATGTTTAATAGTTCCTGTATCACGGGAGACTTTACACACATTCAAACAACGGACATCAATCAAATCACACAATTTTTCCCTCGTGTGGTTATAGCGATGGCAAGGTGACAACTTAAACCATGCTGTCGACGCATCAATCTCATAAATACACGTACAAAAAGAAGACCAATTGTTCAGATATTGAATACAGAAACACACACACACACACACACACACACACACCAAAATGCATAGCGTAGTGACATTAGTTGCACCGTTATCTCCAGAAGCAAACAGCGGACAGGTTGCGCAGAACGCAAACACGGCAAGCAGTGCGCCCAGTTGCGACAGTGTCGAACCCATGGCATTCTTACAAAACGACCGGCTCGATCTAATCTTGGGACCGTCTTACAACAGTTCGAATCTATCGTATTAGTGCCGCCTGTGCTCGGTTTGTCAAGACACACTGTCAAAAACAGCTGTTTGCCGACGGCCATGCGCCAATTCTGACATTTCTCTAACATCATTGACTCCGCAGATGCAGTGTGTGTTTTGTTTCAAACCAAACATGAGACTAAGATTTATTACAAGTTAGGGTGTTTTATGTGTCTCTTGTTCAATGTTTGTAAATTCTGGTGGACTTTACCACCATTAATGACACATGATCATCATGAAATTGTTATTGAACCAGTGTTTATTAACAATTTTGTAAAATGATCATGTTGGTTTTAAAATGGGTTATCTAGTTATTATCAATTATTTATTGTTTTTGTTTAACGTGATTATAATTTATGCCGAATAGTAGGTAAGTTTAATTCATATCATTGTGTATCTATCATATAGCAGCAATAAGCGTGCTATGAAAGGAAAATCGCTCTCAAAAAAGATATTTATTTTAAACTGCAAAGATAACACGCGGTTGTTGCTGGTTGTTGTGTTGTGTGTTATACAAACAAACATACGTTACAAAATTTGTGTAATCGGCTAATAGTTGTTTCGTGACTAGGGTTATATTCGCACGTTGTTTTTTTTATATGGTACTGCGGCCATTTCTGATTCATATTAAAAGTGGGATCATTTTCATCGTTAAGGTATTATTATTATTTTCAATGGCTGACAAATTTCTATGTATGTAAAGTAATTATTTGAAAATCTTATAATTACCAAATATTAATTTGAGTCTTTGTTTATGTACGGCATAGCCGATGATTAATCTAACCAAACGTGATTTGAACGTCTTTCGACTAATTGCGAAAGTGTGCTTTGTGGGGAACAATCGTGTGTGGTCTACAGATAGTTGTACTGAGCCTGGGTGATCTTTGTTTTAATGTTTGTGAAGTCTTATGCGACATAGAGAATAATCCTTGGGTAGCATTATTCTCTAAGTCGCATAAGACTTCACATGATGCATTACTTTAAATTAATTGGCTTAGAGTAGATTTTACAATCAGCAGGTATAACTAAATTGATATTTGAAGTCTGCCATTTGACAGGTTTGTATGACCAATAAGTCAAAAAAATGATGCACTATGTGAGATTTGAACTTACAACACGCGATGTAGTGATAGCTGGGGGTGACCATTTAAAAGACTAGCCATATGTGTAGTCAAAACTTTATACCTTAAGACGTAATTACTGAACCGATATTGATAAAAATTGCTGTATAGCTAGAGATATAAGCGGTAACGCAGGCTATCTATAAAGTGCTTTTAAAAGCGCAAAAGAAGTAAATGTCTCTGTTTTTTAAATGTTACTCGCATTTTAATGTATTTTTGCTTTAAAACCACTATACATTATATTTAATTTATATTATATCTATCAATGCAATAAACACGAGAAACAATATCGTAATCAATCTGCAATCGAGTGATCTATCTCGTTTGTCCATTATTGCACACATTTAGATCGAACTACGAGTAGAATGATATTGTTACTAACGCTCAAAGTAATAAAACTCGCGAGCATCATAATTATATCCTTATATAGCTTACAGTAAAGCTCAGAAATGGCAGTAATCTCACTTCAAGTACGAGTCGTAAATTACACACTTATTGCTACAATAATATGAATCGGGACAACAATTGTAATATTCAAACAAGAACTGTAAATTGTTTTAATTGAGGACAAGGATGTCGAGCTGGGGCCGCGGCACTGCAGTGATGGCTGCGTGCGACAGCGCACCCAGCATCCATACATATAATTGAACGTATTCACCTGCGCGGATCGGCGGAGCGATGCCCTTGTGGAGACTCCCGGTGACGTCACACCACTCGCCGTAGACTTCCGGCGGATACTCGAATAAGTTTAGCACATCACTAGCACTAGGAAATGTTGCGAAACTCCGGAGGTCGCCGGCAGAGAGCGCCGTCGCCGCGCGATCACTGAAAACTAACCCGCGCGCAGTGTCGCGCTCCATACCGCGGCCGCCGCGGCGCCTGCGCCACCGCCGCCACCGCCGCCAGCTGCGACGAAAGCAAGTTAGAAAGGGACGACTAGTTATTTCTTTCTTTTTAGTCGTACATGGATAAATAAATGGCAGCTTTCATATCGACAGTTGATACCCAATGAGCCAGTCGACCACCTTGTGAAGTTGTTTAGCGTGTTTATTAAAACAAATTTTAGCTTTTGAGGAAAGTGCACTAGCTGTTACACATTCAAACATTCTCTATTAATATTCTTAGCAGCTTACGTCAGCGGATTATATTGCTATATTATTCATTAAACGGTGCAGTGAGTAGTAAGGCATAGTAATTGCTAATATTCAATGAACTTCCTAGTTGGAAAGCGTATAATGAGGAAATATGGCGAGTTTTATAAAAGCATCGGCGCGGGCGCACCCGTGCGGAACCCGCGTCGATCATTTCCCGCTAACTTTTAACTCCTACGTAACGGGCCAAAGTAACATTATTTTATATAGATCGCTAGCATAATATAGAATTCACTTTTTATTACATAAATTAATGTTTTTATATTATGACTTTCAATAGATATTTAAATTAAGTTTCGTTTTTAGTTTCATAGTGACCTTTAGCGGGGTCATGTGGAATACGTTTAGAAAATAATAACAATTATGTATGTTATATCATTTAGTTTTTCTTATTGTCCTAGCTTCAATAAATATTATTACGTGTATATAAATAGGCACAAACCTTTGTTCCTTTGGAAAACTAGGTAGAGTACGATGCATCTATTACGATAATATTTATTTATTTATTTATTATTTATTAGTATAAACAAATGGACAACATAACAGTATACACTAAATCGTTGTACAAGTTAAAACTTATATCTAATGTTATATACATTTATATTACCCGACATAATATACAAGGCTTATATAATTTATTAGAACATCTGCTTACATGAGTACAATAAAAGATTCGTAACTTAGTAACTAACTAAATATCTATCATCTCACAAAATCTTAAACAACTACGACTCACATCCATCCATCCCGAAGCAAATAGATCACATTCAGATTCTGATGTCAGAAGCATATTTAGTAAGGTCAGTGCACGAACAAGGGGCGAGTAGGCATGCGCCACAGTACGTGCATAAGGCATCGCTAGTAACTGGACTTTGCGTGATCTAAGTTGTATTTTAGGTACAATGGGGACAAATAACCTAACCATCTGTGTTACTAGTTCCGGACAGTCACATTTACCACGCAAAGCCTGGCAGACAAAGGTAAGTAAGTGGTAATTACGCCTTACTTCCAGAGAATTAAAGCATAACATTCCAAGTAAAAATTTTGTTCGATAGAGGAAAGGATAATAATGATAAAGTTTTTTATAAAAGAAGCGTAAAAATGACTTTTGCATTTTCTCGAGAAGTAATACGTATGTACTCTCATAGGGTCTCCAGATCATAGACGCTGACTCCAGTTTGCTTCTTACTAGTGCCATATAAACGAGTTTAATCGCAGTAGGGTTGTCAAAATCTCGCATATTGCGTATTACGAATCCAAGTTTCTTATTACAGTCAACAACTAATGTCTTTATATGCTCATGAAAGGTAAGGTGTGTATCAAACAGCACTCCCAAATCTTTAACTAAGTTGACGCGAGCCATCGGCTCGACACCCAAGAAGTATGGCATATGTAAGGGGTTTCGTCCGCGACTAAAGGACATGACACAGGATTTAGCATTGTTAAAAGCAAGTTTATTGTTAATACTCCACTGCAGAAGAGCGTTGATATCCTCTTGTATTGTTACTGTATCAGCAACCGTTTCCACCCCATACACCACTTTGAGGTCATCAGCGTAAAGCAAACATCTGCTATGTTTGAGGACTGACTCAATATCGTTAACCATGATGTTAAATAGTAATGGTCCCAGGATTGAGCCTTGGCTCACACCAGACCGGGTGTGATACGGAGCGGAGACAAAACAACCATGGCGAACGTATTGTTGACAGTTACTAAAATAGCTAGCAAAAAGTTTAAATAATTTGGAAGAAAAACCTATTCCTAAAAGCTTGTTCAGTAGTAGTTCATTATCTACACGATCAAAAGCTTTTTTAAAATCGAAGTAAAGGACATCAACTTGTATGCCTTTATCCAAGTGCTCTGAGACAAGATTCACGAGCGTTATAAGATTGGTAGTTACAGATCGGTTTGAACGAAAGCCATGCTGAGCGTCACTAAGATATGGTTGGACTTGGGGAGAGATATGTGAGTGCAATACGGATTCAAACAATTTTGGAAGTAACGGGAGTATAGCTATAGGCCGATAGTTTTCAACCTGGGACGTGTCACTTGACTTAGGTATTGGTTGCACTCGCGAAACTTTCCAGCGCTGAGGGTACAGCCCGGTTGTAAGCGCAATATTAAATATGTGTAATATTGGTTTGTTTTTGCAATATGTCTGTAATGCCCTGTCTCTTATTATCCATCCTTTAAATAAATTTGGTATGAGATTTCTTTTCTAGTCCATAGTACCTAATAACTTAATGTTTGTTACCCATTGCTTGTAAAACTTGTAGTATAACCGCGGTACAAATAGGTACTAAGTAATTACTAGTAAGGGCGTTTCCTTATAATATTTAGCACATTTGTAACTTACCAGGGTCGCAGAAACTTGGTGTGATTATTACGAACACTGTGACCAGCACTAGTGTGAGCCATCTTCGGCTGTCCACGCTCACATGCGTAGCCATTTTATATTTTTAAGCCTGAAACAATAAATTAAATAATTACACACAAGTGGATAATAACAATAAATTTCATTTTCCAATATGAGTAGAAACGTTTGATTTAAAAAAATAAATTGACACTATGTACTTTACCCATTTATATAGTTTATGCGCATACTTCTCGCTATGCACTTTGAAAAGATAGAGATAATATTAATAATATTTTGCCACCTACACACAACACCATCTAGCCCAAACTAAGCAGAGCTTGTACCATGGCTACTAGACAATGGATAAACATACATATATATACTTATTTTTTTGTAAATACATACATATTATACATAGAAACACCCAGACCAAGACAAACATCCATGTGCATGCACACAAATGTTTGACTTGTGTGGGGATCGAACCCGCGACCTCAGGCGTGGCAGTCGGTTACACTAACCACTACGCTATCGAGGCTGACAAAATGTTTTGCAGAAAGATCAGTTAAAAAGTACAAGTGGATATTTTTGCTGAAATTGTTAGAATTGGTTAAAATGTAACCTTCGTAATCCTAACTAACGTTATAAATGCGAATGTAAGTTTCTTTGTTTAATAGTTTGTTACGCTTTCATGCCTTGACTACTCGGCCGATTATCAGAAAATTTAGCATACACGTTGTCAGTGGCATAGAAAAGCACATAGGGACCTTTCATACAGAAAAACGTTCCCGAGGAATGGCTGTATCCTAATAAAAGTGTCATTCAGAAAGAGTACGACGCCAATGTGTACAGAATTGCTTATAAACGTAATATTTAAATATGAGATAATTTTTGACATTGTTCGCCGAACAGAAATAAGAAGTTAACTTATTTTTAAACAAAAATTGCTCACATCACACATATTTGTAAAAGAAATGAATTATATATTGACTACTATTGACAAACTTATAATAAACAAGATAATTATAGTTACCAAGAACCTGTTCTAATATATTAAGTATTATTGCAGAGGTCACAGAGACCAATTGGTCTGTATTAATTTGCATGAATTCATACACAAATCAGCTGACATTATATAAGCGGTGGCCAAGGAAACAGAGTGTAGAACATACAACTTAAGAGCGAAGACACGGATCGTTGCCTTGTTTGCTAACAACGATACAAATATAATATAATAATATTCTACCACATACACACAACACTATCTAGCCCAAACTAAGCAGAGCTTATACTATGGGTACTAGACAATGGATAAGCATACATATATACTTTTATTTTTGTAAATTCATACATATTATACATAGAAACACCCAGACCAAGACAAACATCCATGTTCATGCACACAAATGTTTGACTTGTGCGTGGATCGAACCCGCGACCTCAGGCGTGGCAGTCGGTTACACTAACCACAACGCGATCGAGGCCGACAATATATTGTGACAGAATGAATCTGAAGATAAAAGTAATATTATTAAAAACACTAGATTTTGCCCAAGGCTTCGATTGCGTAAATGTAGGTTAGGTTTTTCTCTGGATGAAAGGCGCACTATGTCCTTTTCTATTCTTCGGACAACGTGTATGCGAATTTTCATTATGGTCGGTCGAGTAGGTAAGGCGTGAAAGCGTAACAAACAAACTCACATTCGAATTTATAGTATTAGTTAGGATTTTATTTATAGAGAACTTGATTTTGATTGTAACGACTAAATATAGACAGATTTTAATTAAGTATACCTACAAAATAGTTTAGTAGAAGTTATAGTCATTATTTTTTTAAGAATAGTTTAATTTTCTTATCACGAGCTTAATAGATACAATCGAGTTCGTTTATAGATATCATAAGAAATATAATATATAATATTAAATAAAATAATTTACTGTACTGTACGTAAAGAGATATTTATCTCTTTACGTACATTTTTTTGAAATTGTTTGCACTGATAGCGTGTTTGTTTAATTCGGGATTAAATATAATAACCATCAAAAATACTAATTGTACAGCAAATATTGCACAGCATAACGAGCACCTTTACGTCTCAAATCACTGCATTCCGTCTCGGAAGGGTTCCTTCTTAACCATCCAATTATAGGAGCCCCGCGAAGCGGGGCACCGGCGACTTAGTTTGATCTCTTTTAATATATTTTGCTGTGCAATTAGTATTTTTGGTAAGCATATTTTGCTGTGAAATTAGTATTTTTTTGCTGTGCAGTTAAATACTACCCGTTTAATTGGTAGTCTCGCACCGCACTGAGTGTTGTAGGTTTGATCCCCATACGGGACAAAAATTATAGTGATTCATAAATAAATATGCCTAGTCTAAGTGTTTCTTGTGTTCCTTGCGACACAGAAATAGTTCCTAGTGCGAAAGTTGTCTTTAAAAAAAGCCTTCAGACATAGAAAAACTAATAAATTTGGTTACAGTACTTCTTTTCATCTTACTTTTTATGTATATATATTTTTGAATCTTGGATGTGTTATTTATAATAACTACACATAGAAACATAAGTGTACGCTTTTTAGTTTATCAGGTGACACATCTTTTGTTTATATCACAAGGAAGGTGAACTTAAAAAGGCTGTTGTACTGTGTGCAATCTCCAGGCATCGGTTAATCTCTTATAATTGTTGTAACGCCTGCTCCAAAGAGGTTATTATCACTATTGTTATTTAATACCTATATTGCAACACTTACAGAATACCAACTACATATTATATAGTTAATACATTAAAAAAAGCAAAGCTTAAAAGCTTATCTAATAAAATAACAATATTTGCGTAAATACATATGTATACAGGAAATCACTTTAACATGCGTGCTTTATTTAAAACAGTGATACTGTATTATACAAATTCTTATTTCAATATTTGACACAAGATGCGTTAATATTGCGCAATGGTTTAGAAGGAGTGGACGGAATGTCGATACATCCGCGTATTGTCCTTGCACTATACTAAATTGATAATAGAATTAAGAGTTTTGATTTGCATCCTATGTGTATTCTACCGCCTGTGACACATGTTCTGACGCATTGCTTAAGATGATGCCACGACTACTTTTGTCACACGTTAGATTAGTCGCGGACAAAATTTTCTTCCGCGAGCACTTAACCTTTTTATCTTTTTCTCAATAGGAACCAAAGGGTTCCAAAGGGTTCTTGTGGTATCAGTAACGGTGTAAGATACCCATATTGTTTTGGCACATATCCATAGGGTACGGTAACTGCGGAATATGAGAGGCGGGGCTCTAAGCAAAATAGAGCGTGAGGTCTTTTGAGATTCTCGCCTAGCTCAATAAAATTGTAAACGGGGCAGAAGGCAATAGAAACCAATAATTTTTGTGATTTGTAAAATATGTAATATTTTTAATCCAGACTTGGGCCCATAATTTTTGCAATTACTATAGTATGAATAGAACATAGTCCAGAGATCGTTATCTCTAATCCTGACTACGTACCGTTATGCAGCGAAGGGCATTGTAGAACACATTAGCCATTAATTACCAGCGTCATCAACAGTCTTTGTTTATTAAGACCACTTAATGAAAAACGCACAAGTATATTGCGAAAAACATGATTGTTTAATATGTTTAAGGATTCTTAAAATAAACATTACTTTCGAAATGATATGTTTAGTTAATGGGTTTGTTAAGGACTAACATTATTTTGTCGACATGTTTGTTCTATCGAAGTGTAGAATAGAATTAATTACGTCAGCTCCAAGGACGAAATGGCCTCTTCGACATGCTTTACATGAGACTGCTAATTAATTACTTTCAGTAATTTATTACTACAGAACACACAATTTGAAGACTGTTTTTTGATCCTATCACTATCACTACATATTATAAAACAAATTTACCCGCCGCGTCTGTTCGCGATAAACTCAAAAACTACTGAACGGATTTTCATGCGGCTTTGACCAATAGACAGAGTGGTAGGTTTAAGTGTGTAATTTGTTAAGGTTTTGTACTTCCCGTGCAAACCGGGGCGGGTCGCTAGTTTATTATAAAGTCATACGTAGAGCTCTCTTGAGATATGATTCCTGAATCGCTGACAAGCTGAAGAAAAGTGCTATTGAAGTTTTCTTCTCAAGGATTACTTAGAAGCAGCTCTTTCTAATATGTTGAAGTACCTAATGCAAAGCTAGTGACGTGTTAGTGTATTACCCCTCAACTCTTCACAGTTGTTATTATGTTCCGTTTACTTAAAGAAGTAATCCATTTGCAAGCATCGCGTGTATAAGTGAATCGTGTTAAATAAAGTTATCTCGCAGTAAGCGCTTTTCGTCCAATTACGAGATAATTTATTAAATCAGCAGTTACGATCTAGACGAGCCGTTCGTTTGATATAATGTATCAATCAAGGTCTACTTTAATGTTACTTTATTTGATGCAATCGTTTAATACATCACTTGAATTTATACATGACTGTGATATTTCTAACAGTGTGCTATTATCCTAACTAATGTAATAAATGCGAATGTGAGGTTTTTTGTCATGCATAAACCACACGATCGATCATCATATAATTTCGCATACTCGTTGTCAGGGGTAGGATTACAGACATAGGGCACCTTGCACCTAGAAAAAAGTGCTGTTCCCGAGCAAGCAAAGTTATGGGTATAAGCTGAAATTCATAATTTTATTTTGATTAGGTTGTTAGTTTTTCTTTATTCCAATATAGAATTAGAATAAAGATAAAATCCTAAATCAATATTTTCACTTCTTTGGTCCTTTACTACATCCCATCCAAAAACTTCTCTATTTTTAAAATAGGACGTTATTTCGAGGACCTACATTCATTAGAATACGAACATTCGGAGCAACAACACGAAAATGGAGAAACACCAAGTGAGATGCGTCATCAAATATCTTTGTATAAAAAAAATGTCTACCAAAGAGATTCACGCTGATTCGATAGAGATATTGAGGGACTCTGCTCCTCCATATTCCACAGTGGCACGGTGGTTTAAAGAGTTTAAGTTGGGTAGAACATCCATCAAGTTCAAGATATCGTGTTGGCAGACCGAAGAATAACAGTCAGATATTTAACTGAGGTCACAGGGATCTCATATGGTAGCATCAAAATCATCTAGACTAGCAAAATGAATATGAAGGTCTCCGCGCATTGGGTACCGAAAATGTTATCCTACGAATAAAATAAAAAGCGTAATTTCAAGAGCCATTCTTGAAAAGTTCCAGGCCTACCAAGAATTTTTTTATGTCTCGATTTTTGGCCTTGGACGAAAGGTGAATCCATCATTTTGATCCTGAGATGAAAGAAAAGGCCACCTTCAGCGACGCCGAAGAAGTTCAAGTTTCAAGCTCGGCGGACAAGGTTATGGCGTTCATTTTCTGGGATGCTAAGGGAATCATTATGGTTGATAACCTGGAAAAGGGAGCTACTATAACGGGCTCCTACTACGCTGATCAAATATGAAGATTGCGAGAAGCCATAAAAGAAAAAAGACGGGGTAAACAGTGCGCAAAAGTCCTGTTTCATCAGGACAATGCTCCTGCACACAAGGCGAAGTTGCGATGGCTGCCATTCAAGAAGCAGGCTTCGAACTGGTCGCACATCCACCCTATTCTCCAGATCTAGCCCCCAGAGACTTATTTGTTTCCTCGCCTCAAGGAACAGCTCAGGGTTAAACTCTTGGTTTTGAGGATGATAACGACGTGATGGCTGCTATAGAGGCAATTTGGGAAAGCCAAGAAAAAGATTTTTTGAAGTGTATTATATAGTATTTAGATTTAGAATAAAGATTGACTAAATGTATCGACTTGTTAGGAGACTAAATAGAAAATAAATTAAATTATTAAGCAGAATCATTGTTTATCATACTTATTATCGTTACTTACTGATCACCCCTCGTAATTAAACACGCACAAACGTTTTCATCAAAATCGGTCCAGTCCAGTCCAGAATTATAAATATTTATTTTAATGGTTTACCAACAATTAAATTATAATTATTACAATTAAAGTTTATTTAAGTATTTTCAAATTTAATATTACTTATTATACATAACATATAAAAAATTTACAAAAAAAAAAACATGTTACAAAATACAAACACGAGTGGAAAAGATACTTACAGGTAAACACATCTTGCAAAGTATACTTATTACAATATGTATTTGGAGATTATATTCAGCAAAAAGTTAGTTTATTAGTTACATTTGCGGTTTCTGTGCTCGCTACTAATCATTTCCCTCATATAATTCTTAGTCATGTGTTACGTCACAAACAGCACGTTTTGCGGTTTCTGAGAAATATATAGTTTGCTGCCATGTTGTAAACTTTAATATATTTTTATGATAAATATAAAATACTTTTTAATTTACAATGTTTGGCGCAATTCTTGCGATTCTTTGCTCGGTTATATTGTTATTTATATTATATGCTACTTAAGTCATACGAAGGTAAACTTATTCACGATTTAATTTGTATCATGTTTGTTTTAAACGACTGTGTTATTCGTCCCATGATAAAGTTTTGTACAATCGTTTTTGGAGATTTCTATTAAGAAATGAAGCACGCGGTATGCTTATGTGCCTTATAGAAGGCAATGGGTTCGCCTTATATTAGATGGCGACATGTGGTTTGAGAGAGTGCGTGTTTCTATTGATAACTGGCCTCAACGTTAAAGCCAATGGAGATCATTTTCAATGAGATTCATATATTTGAATGCTATTATATTAATGTATAAACTAACACACATTACAGTAATAAACATTTTATGCAATAGAAAAAGAAAGATATTATTTGTAACAATATTTATGGCAAGACTAGGTATTATCGAAAATGTGTGAAGTCTGTCAACCCGCATTGGGCTAGCGTGTTGGACGATAGGTTAACTGTATTCATACTGATAAGCTTGTTGGTAGCAGTGAGAATTTGTATTAATAATTTCTAAATTATTGATGGTGTGTTCAAGTCACAGGACAATTATTTGTATGATCAACTAATAATTGTTCTATTGTTATTGATTTCTTTATTGCACGAATTACGGATCAAAATTTCGAGGTTTGGATATTAACGGTTCGAACTAAAAATATAAACTCGTCTTTTAAAAGATGAAACAGAAGAGAAGATCAGAAAAATTATGTAGTAAACATGTCATGATAAATAACATGTTCAAAACCGAAAGGAGTCAGTTTACTGTTTAGACTAATATAAAAATTTGTTCCTGGAAAGATGCAACGTCGTACTTTTTAAATTGGAGTAGTCTTACTTAAAAATGTTGAGTTGAGATTATATAAACATAGTAACAAAGTTACATATTACTTCACAATATATACAATGCCGGAGGCAGAAGTTAGTACTATTATAATTAAGATAATTCCTTCTGCAAACATTTATAACCAAATATTATATTTAAGGAGTTTTGTTCTTTGGCATTGATAAATTAAACAGAACGCCCAACTTTTAACCTGTTCCATACAGCCTTAAGATATTCTCTGCGTGTATCGAAACGACTGACAGTTCCAATTATTTACAACGTGTAACATTTTTTAAACGTACCATTTAATAAGTCAGGGGTCAAGTTGTGTATTGTTGATCAAGAACCTTGTGTTTGATTAGATTTTATTACAAGCTTTTTTGTGAGACGGCCGTAGGCTGTGAAAGTAAGTTAATTCATGCAGCGGACATAATTGCTAACATGATAGATGAAGTTGGTAAGACTCATACTGAGAACAATGGAGGTTGCTAACGTCATGCTTGTGCTATAATTTTGGTCAGATGGACAGCATTTTTTTAAGTGTTTGATCGGTAAACTTGCCTTTAAGTGAATAAGAAGGCCTTTGTTTGAAGAGCCCTTCGTTGCTAATAATTTGGTGACAATACAAATTGGCCAACTCGTCCAGAAAATTATCAGTCTCATACAGGCAATTGGCTTAATAAGAGTAACACTGGTTACTATGCTTCGCCAGATGTAAAAGAGGACCGGAAGCTCAAATACCATACTAATTCAGTCCTTTCATCCTATGTTCGACTTTGACTTTAACTTGCTACCGTAGGAATACGGCACTAGGTTATATGGCTACGCTCCTTTGAAAAGCGGCAGTACATATGTATGTGATTGTGTTTCTCTTGTTTAAGCGAAATCCCTGGTTAAGTGTTGACTCTGCTTTGCCCTAACTATCATACAATAAAAAATATAAGAAGCAATATGAAATACTACATACGTATTTTTGGCTACAAAAAATAGTTAGTTGGGATATTAAGGGTTTTATGCATGCTGCGCAAATATTTTAATTAAAACCGAAGACAATGACAAGTCATGATGGAGGACTTGAATATGCAACCTAGATTAATTGTGTCATGGCATAACCAACTAACCTATCAATATGCTTGTAATAGCGTCTAACTAGGTATCTAAGACAATAGATACTGACTCGATGGCGTAGTGGTTAAGTGGTATCTGCTGCACTGCGCTGAGTGTTTTGGGCTCGAATCCCACACGGGATAAAACTTTGTGTGATCCACAAATGGTTGTTCCAAGTCTGGGTGTTCTTTGTATCCGTTGTTTGAATATTTGTAAAGTTCCCCGCGACATAGGAATTATAAATAGAGAGGCAGTCTTTTTTGAAAAAAATGCTGTTTATGTTGCTGGATTGGAATATGCAATTTAAATTAATTGTGTCAACTAACTTATTAATGGCATTATAATGTCGTCTAAATAGGTACCTAAGACAATAAATAGTGGCATATCTATTATATTTTACATAAATCATAGTTTATAAAGTCTAACGTTATTTCGATGAGCTATTTTATCATTATTCCATGATGAAGCCCTCTAGGTGTGAGCTGTCAGTTTTATAGTTGATGTCGTAGAGTTAGGTAACCGGCACCGCTTGTACCGTGCCACTTAGTAGTGCGTAGTCTCACTTACCGTAATTAACAATAATTACATAGATTAGTCTACATAACGCACTGCTGACAGTCTCCACAAACCACAAATAACGTAATAACAACGTTATTTTCGTTATTTCATTCATCTCGCTAACTTCTTACCTTTTTGCGTGAAAAGTATGTTTTGAGGCCGTCAATGTGAAGACTACCATGCATTATAAAAAGTTAGTTATTGAAATAATGGCCTTTACTACTTGACTCCAATATACATATATTGGATTACTGTAAGGTTGAGTGGATTCGTTATTACAAGTAAAATAATGAAACACTCTTACTGTATAACAGTGTCTTTGTTAAGTTGTTGTTTTTTTTAGAATCGACATTAGTTGAAGAAAGGCGTCATTTCGGGCACGCCACGATCGTGGCGGTAAGCCCCGTTTTTGAGGAGTGGCTGGAAAGGCGGCATGGCCCCCTCACCTTCCGGCTGACACAGGTAATGACTGGTCGTGGTTGTTTTGGCCAGTTCCTGTGTCACATAGGCCGGCAGGAGACGCCTGGATGTCGTCACTGCGGCGTCTGCCGCGATGTTGTTGTAGATACGGCGCTGCACACTTTGGCGGAATGCCTCGCCTGGGCATCGCAGCGCCGTGAGTTGATCGCGGCAGTCGGACTGGTTGCCCTCTCACTTCCGGCCGTGGCTCAGTCTATGGTCCGGAGTGAAAGATCGTGGAACGCCGTCGCCTCCTTTTGTGAGGAAGTAATTTCCATCAAGGAGGCAGCGGAGCTTCTATAGTTATGCCGAGGAACACCGTGGTAGGTTTAGTCGGTATTACCGGTGTATCTTTTCCCTGGTGAGCCCGACATAACCTCTCAGTCGCCCCGCGGAGAGGTATGCGTCAAAGCAATCCCAAACGTGAAAAAAAAATAGTCGTCATTTATCCAGTTGACGACTCAAACTAAGCACCGATTGTAGCAGTTGCAACACGTGTATCTATAAGATGAAAGAGAATGATGATGTACAGACTCCGTAAAAAAAATCTGCTGATCGATATAAATGCGGATATTGAAGTATCGTCACATGTTAGAAAGGTTATGTACGTGTGTTAAAGCTGGACAATAAAATATGGCCGGCCATATTTTATCGACATATTAATAAAAAGAGTCTAATCTATAAAAACTTACACATGAGCACACACAAAGCTATAAATAATATTACTGTAGTAAATATTGATACACACACTATTAGAAGTAAAATTTATTAGGTTGTATATAAAGAAACGCTTAATCGCTATCCCTCTAATATACGCGCACTTTATTCCCTCATTTCCATAGTTTGATAGCAAAGAGCCTACGATTTCTGTAAGGCACATTGAAATACCATCGACTTGGCTATTGAGAATGTTTGACAGAAAGACCCAATGACCTTTTTCTGAACCGACTCAGGCTTTTTGACCCGCTGTTGAATACACCAGCCACTAGACGAATGGAGCTGTCATTTCATGACATACGAAGCCATAGGCGAGTACTAGCTTTTTGTATGGCAGTTGACCGCACTATTCAGCCAGACATTGAGAGCTATATATTTGTTTATTAATGTATTCTGCACCTTTCAACGTTTATTTTGTGTTCCAACCCAGTTCTTAGCCATTAATCATTACAAAAGATGTTGTTACTTTTATGACTTTTGAGCAATACGCGTAACTTTATTTTGTTTCGCATGGATTTATTGAGTAATAAGTTCGCTGAAATACTGAAGTAATATTAATTTTAACTGACGCGATAATTGAGTATTTTCTGAGGAAGTGGACGGCTGACATAGCAGTGTGTCCATATGAAAGGTTTGGTTTTGGAATAAATATTACTCGGGACACAAGTTTACGCTTGTCTTGGTATGTGATCGTCATGACCCGGGTTTGATTTATAATTATATGTTAGGCGTAGAGTTAATAGACTTTTTTCTTCTGAAGTAATTCTGACTATCAGCTCGGTGTCTGGCAATGTGCCCATACCTATGCGCAACGACAATAGGCTTACCCCATTTAAAATGCACCTTAAAATGAAATTGGTTTGTATACATTTTAACCGAGATAGACTTAGGCGCTTCAGGTATATGTAGGCGTTAGTCTTTGTATGTATGTAAAATGTACTGCAATACCATTATAGATATATTGTCATATTAAAAGGTAAACCGCATATTTTATGACAAAACTCTTCACGCAACCCGTGAGCTATCAACTATTACAAAATTTTTTATGTTACTAATGTGATGTCAACATTTTTGAGCAGTTGAGGAACATTGTGTAATAAGATTTAGGAAGAATAGGCCTTAAATCGACCAATATGAGGCGTGTAATGGGAGTGAGTGAAGCAAAAAAAGATATGTTACGATGTCGTATCAAGTCTCTACCTACGACTCTAGGGAGTAACTATATGTCTACATATGTATAGATATACTTACTCAGTAGCATGCGTCATGAGTTGAGACACTAAGGGCGATAGTAGGGCAAGCCCAACGTTTAATAAATGAAAATTAGAAAGGAAATGCTAGTAGTATGACTACAACCTAATACTATTATTATGCGGGTTTGGTAACGCTCAAAGTTTTACTAAATTTTTAACGGTAAACGGTAATCTATTTTAATAAGGCGATAAATTACACATGTTGTTTCTTGTTAGTGGGGGGAGGGAGGGTTTTAAGCCTCTGATGAGATGAGATGAAATGAGGACATTACCTGTATGTGTGATTATGAGTTCTGACGATACCAGTTTCACGGATTACGGATTAGGTGTCTTTGACTTGCAACAAGTTTCCTTGTACGTTTGACTTTGGAAATTAAATTTTTACTATTTCAACTCAACGTTCATTTAACTAAATGTAAAAAGGTTTGCCTCGTTTATGGAGATATTATTCAAGACGCTTGTCAATTCAGAATTAATTACAGTCAAACTAATGAGTAAAGTAATTTTCCTCAGTAAATAATATAAAAATATATTTCATCATCATCATCATCATCTCAGCCAAACGACGTCAACTGCTGGACAAAATATATTTCGTAAAACCTAAATTCTAATATAATGCGGGCTACTTGTATAGCATATACGTAATATAAATATATTATATAGCATATAATAGTTGATCATTAAGTATAAATATTTTGATTAATTGCTGCAATGACCATCACCACTATGCTAGTTGAAACAATAACAATAGTGACTTCACGTTTATGCAGCAAAGGAAGCATGTAATCAGGCTTTCGCTGCATCAAACTTAATTTAACCTTAAAAAGAGTAAAGAGGCGGGTTTCCACTAAGAAGGTAATAATAATAATAAGAATATTCTACCACATACACACAACACCATCTAGCCCAAACTAAGCAGAGCTTGTACTATGGGTTCTAGACAATGGATAAACATACATAAATACTTTTTTTTTTGTAAATACGTACATATTATACATAGAAACACCCAGACCAAGACAAACAGCCATGTTCATGCACACAAATGTTTGACTTGTGCGGTGTTATTATACATCTTATGCAATAGATTACTTAAGCGCTACTTTACTCGAAAGCTGCACTATAGAACAGTCTCCAGTTTTAAGTGAATTGGGTGGTGTGCAAGAAATGAAGGGAGCAGCGAAGGTCGGTACGCATCATGTGCATTGTGAGGCAACACTGCGATCTGAACTAAACGCGAGCGGTCACTGGTGCAATATGATATACTAAGTTATGGCCTTAATTACCGGACCACGGCGATTTGTTCGCACGCGCCGCTCGAGGTAATCCACACACGGATACACGGGGCGACGAACGTGCTAATTGACTTAATTCTACACGAAGACATGTATAATTTGAAAAATCTACGTTCTTAGCACGTGTACCCTTTTATTTTATCCTTAATTTTATGACGCGTCTATTAGATTTATCTTATACTAGATTTGGCCCGCAGCTTCGCTTGCGTAAATATAGGTTAGGTTAGATTAGTAATGTCAGAAAAGTATTCTATGTCCTTTTTTATTCCCCTGATAACGTGTATGCGAAATTTCATGATCATCGGTCGCGTTAACGCATTAAAGTATAACAAACAAGCTCTCATTCGCATTTATAATATTAGTTGAAATTTTATTTTAAATTTATATTATATTTAAATAATATAATAATTTCTGGACAAAGGCCAGATTAAGAGCACCTTGAACCGACGGGCGTGTATGAGGAATGTGATGAAAGTGAATGAAGCTAGAGAAGTGTGTCAGGATCGTAGCAAATGGACATCCGTAGTCTCTGCCTACCCCTCTGGGAAACAGGCGTGAATCTATGTATGTATGTATGTTAAATAATATAATATAAATTTAAAATATATATAATTTAATTTCATTCGTTGTGAAATTTGCGTTGTACGCTGAAAGCTGGCAGGGGCAATGTGTCAACGATTGAGAAAACGAAGGGTTATAACTTCGGCATTAGCTAAGCGATAGAAGCTCTATATACTCACAGATATTTAGAACTCGTTAGCATAGACATAAGTTATTACAAGTTGCGAGGACTGGCAAAGTCGTTAGAAAACTATTTTATAGGCGGGTTCAGCTGAATATCGTTGATGTAATAAACAGGAAATAGTTGTTAATATCGGTACCACTACACGATTCTGACGTTTTCTTCTGAATGCAAAATTAGTGCTTAATCTTTCTTACATTTTCAGCGAAAATATATGTGCGACAGCTACCTACTTTTATCAAAATGCAAATGGAAATTACTAAACGTTCCATTATCAAAACCTTTTTCATTTTAAAGTATGAGATATTCTGATCCTTTGAATAAAATGCTTCTTGGTAATACAAAAAAAACAATTTAAGGCAATAAAAAGTATATAATAAATAAAGATTCTGCAATTAGTCTAAAAGACAGTTGCGTCGTCTTGTTAAAGTAATCATGAGAATTGGCAGAACTTATTAATTTGTAATCGAAATTGGTTACAGAAACCAGTTTTAATTTAAATTTCTCGCGTACTTGGCAAGTTTTTGCACGACGGAATGTAACACTTATCTGTAAATTAGTTTTTTTTGTTTATCGATTTGCATACTTTGATGTTTTGTTGTTATGTTTCAGTACTTAAGATGAAAGTGTCGCAATGCAACTTAATAACACGCATCAGAATACAATTTAAGATAAGATACTCTAAAGACATTAGCGTTTTTCTGCAATGACATGCAATACGATACGACCATTTAAGTATAAAGTGAGCAAAAAGATACAGTATGCGACGTATAAAATATTAACAAGCGCAAAAATTAAATATGTTGTCGTTTGAAACGAGATATGACAATGTATTTATAGATACTGCCTAAATACATCTATGCGTAATCTTAGATTTATATAGCAATAATACAATTACAATTTGAATTTTCAAAATAAAACTCAATTACAAACGTTAAACGAAACTTATCCTACAACGATTGTTGCGTTAAAATTTATAAAATACATGATAATTTAGTGATTATAAAAAACTGTACAGCTGTTGTGAATTTACAATACTTGATTAAGTAACATAATTCTTCTTCAGTTCTTTTCAAATATTTGTTTATACAAATTATTGTATTGTTTCGAGTATGCCATTACCACAATGCAGCATCCTTATTTGGTATAAGGAGGAGCAGTCTTTTGTCTCACAGTAGGGCAAGGCTAAAATAATAATAAATACTGCTTTATTTTGTGTGCCACTTGAAACAGAGTGATGATCCTAAAGAATAATAAGATACCGCTCGCACTATTATTGGCTTAGACAATAATTAGGATAAAGAATTTAGAAATAAGCGGCAAAGATAAGTTATACATAATACGAAGTTTAAGAAAAGCAATAAGTTTGATGAAATAGATTAATATTTAATTCAAAGTCACGATAATCAAATAAACATTAGTTTACGAACAGGTTGGTAAAAGGCGAGCGCTCCAAATGTTACGATCCTGACCTACATTTTTATTTTCTTTGCTCTTATCATCTTTAATACACACTCTTGGCTAAAGGGTCGACTAAATGCGAGCTCACAGCAGAATGTATCTGAATTCATCACATTTCGTTTGTCATGGTCTTCCCAATCTATGTCCCATACACATTGCCATAAAGCGTATTTGTCAATATATATAGTTGATTCTCGTCAAAGTCCCCAACTTAAAATTATAATTACATATAGAAGCGATACTCAATCAAGTAGCAGTACGACTGGCAGTACTGCAGTCCTGGCGTTTGTCACTGCTTGCGCGCGAACGAAATGTACTTATACGTTGCTATGTATTGCGTTCGCGCGCCAGCCCTGGGGAACAGTGAGAGGAGTGGTCGCTCTGGGCACCAGATGGCAAGGGACGCCAAAAAGCCAAATGCCAAAAACAACATACAGCGCAAAATTAAAATTTGGTTATTATTATTTGTATAACATGAAATGAAAGCGTCGATCCAAGTACGCCGAAAGACAATCTCGCTCTATTCTGGCTAAGGGGTAGCGCCATCGCTGGTTGTCCTTGTCCTACTTCATGGGCTCAGCCCTACGATCATTTGCCATCATTAATGCTTCCGCAACAGTAGTAGGTGCTTTTTTAATAAAGTGTGGGTGTACCACTGGGTTCTTATATCACTGAGTTGTGCACTAAAACAATATAGTTCATTTGGCTTTCGGAATACTCTTGAAAGGTACGTATATGACCGAAATAATAATTGAAATTTCATTTGAAATCGTATCAGATCGAGTGCACGATCAGCGCGTAGTGCGCACGCGACGATCGTGTGTCACGAGTCCACAAGGCTATTGTCTGTACCTTTTACTTTGAATTAAGAGCGAGGAACCTCGAATTACACTCTATAAATTAAGTTCCACTAAGCTCTGGGAATAATCACACAGTGTTATTAAATATTGTTGAAATTAATATCTGATATAAAGTATCAGTTTGTTGTTTATTGTTTGTATGCAGAGATTATGTAGAAGTAATTATATTTTAGTTTGCTTTGCGATTGACTGGGCAGTGTAGCGGTAATAAATGCAACTGCTGTGCATTAGGTCCCGGATTCGATATCGTGTCGAGCAACGTGTTCTTATGTTTCTGCCAAGAAACTTTTAATAGTAGCATGTAGCCTGAAACTGGGCCCGGTAGACAGCCATAGGCTGGAAAGTTATTTATTACATAGGAGGTAAAAGCATCGTAGGCAAGACGTGGGTGTATTAAACAACTGCCTTCCTTTACGGGCGTATAGCTATGAAACTATGTGTATATGTAAGTACTACATACACAAAATATAGCCATATTTTATTTGTCGCCTGGTTTTGCTTCATTCGTTAGTGGGAACACCAGTGTGATGCACGCGGGTTGGCAACACAGTAAATCTTGAAATTAAACAAATTTAATCGGGTTTTATCGCGTTGTTTATTTTTTATAAAACACTATTATTTTGTTGGTTGCTTTCCAGCAGCCATGTTTAGCAGTCTCCCCGTGAATATGGCTGCTGAAAAGCAACCGAAATGTCGGGAAAAGTGTAAAATTAAATCTAAATAGTTTTATAATTTAAATAGCTTAAATAGAAGTAAACAGTAACTATTAAAACTGTTTAACAATAGTAGTTTAAAGTTTCAACATTATGTAATAATAGTGTTTTATAAACAACGCGATAAAATTCGTACCAATTTGTTTAATTTCAATGTATAATATTTGCGTAAACGTAAGAAAATATTATTGTAAATCTTTTTGTGATAGACCTGATGGTACAAGCGTAAATTAAACATGGTAACCACTTACCATAAAGCGAACTATAGGTAAGCTTCTTTGACGCTTAAAAGTATTAAAAAGGCACGTTAGCTTTGTTACTTATCGATCGTCTTGGATAGTTGCTTTTCTTGGCCGATTGGTCGAATCGTATCACTGTCGGCCGGTGTATACTATTATGTATTATGTGGCAATGTATACGTTTATTATGGTGCACTTTACAGTACATAGCTGTGCTAACATCGACTCTGATTATTACTTACGTTATCCTGTGTTAGACAAATTGCGTTCTTAAATAGAAACTACGAGATAATTTTTGTAATTGGACGCGATAAGAGTATCTCTGACAGTTTAGGAAGTCTAGTTTCCGTTTATATTGCCACACTTTTTGTAGCAGTCCCGGTCTGCATTAGTCTAATTAGAATGCATGATAATTAATAGTATGTGAAATATTTCTACGTTCAAACCGGGGCAGCCGGGGTAGTAACTTCACCGAGTAGTAAGTAGATGGCATTGTGTTGTGTTCCTGCAGCTTTGTTTAATATCTAATAATTTTCAAAAATATACTTTAAACAATACTAAGAAATATATAATGGATATAAAATATTTGAATTTGAGTACGAGTGCCAGGTTCCTTAACCTGTCGCCTTAATTGTATAGAGACATAATTATAAATGATTGGTGTTTATATGCTGGCGTCCGTGCGATGGTTAATACTTCAATATCCGGTATCCTGATCATGTCCAGAGATTAATGAATTGAGACGAGAAAACAACACAACGACTCGTTTTAACGATAATTACTTACCTTCAGGCAGCAAGCAGCGATAGTTAAGTGGGGAGACCAACAGAGTGCAATGCAGAGGGTCTCGGGTTCGAGCCCACGTCGCGCACCTCTGACTTTCGGAAGTTATATGACTTTTCGAAATTATGTGCGTATTGATTGACAATTATTGCCTGCTCCGTGCCTCGGAAAGCACGTTAAGCCGTCGGTTCCGGCTACGATGAACATCTATGGCAGTCGTTATTGGAAGAGTGTCGACACAAAAGATCCCACTGGGTCAAAGTATCGCCGGTCTGCACTGACTGGCCCCCACATTAGATAAGATAAGATACCTTCAGGCGAGTTATAAGTTGGTTTGACATTTTGCTAGAAATAAAAAAGTTCGTGTGGTACTGTGGCGTCATTTTTTACACTTACTCTGCTCCAGACTGTCTTGTCGTCAGTCATATTGCAAGTTTGAAGGCCCCTTTTCTGGCCAGGACAAATGTCTTTTCCGTGTCTTGTCGTTATAATAATGCCTAATTATTTAATTAAAAGAGCCAATTCAATGAAATAACAATAATAATGCAATTTAAATATTTATTTACATTAAAATCAATTGACATAACTAATCTTAAACTAAGCCAATACAGATTTATACATTATTTACAATAATTCGTTTTAGAACATCGTATCGCATAAATAACAAACAATTTAGATCGCAATGAGTATTATATTATCTAAGTAACTACGTATAATGGGTTTTGTACATTCAAATGCGCGATTGGTGTTTTTGTACTGCCATCATCAGCTATACATTATCGTTAACATCATAGCATTACGGTTTGCTTATGAGAATATTGAAAAGCTAAATGTCATCTTCACTTTCGGGAATGTAACCTAGGACCGTGGTACCGACTGGCGCTTGCGCTTACACTTCTGGATCAACGTGGCAGTATAATTATAAAAGCGTAGACTAAAATAAATAAATTAAGGTAACATCTACATAGCGAAAGATCAAGTGGTCTATTTTCCCTTAATTCTGATTGCTTTTGTAATTATCAAATTCGTATTCAACCAATAATATAATTTTAATAATCTAGATCTAAGATTTCACAAACGTGTTTGGATGAAACGACCAATTATCGAGTGGATTTTATGTTTATCACAATTAGTTGTATTAAACATTTGTTTATTATAATCGTGAAGTAACTTAACATTAAAGTCCACCACACACAGACAGCGGAGGCGGAGCGGTAGCGGTGTCGGAATTTTTGTATTGTCTGAATTAGTATGAAACATTACACACTCGTTTTGGAGAGATCGCGTATGTAATGTTTTATATTAATTCGAATAATACAACAAAAATGGCTCCGCTATCGCTCTGACTTCGCTATCTGCGTATAGCGGGCTTAAGACAATTTACTTATAGGTTCAGTTTGCTTAATGTTTCAAAATTAGCATCGATTCATGGGAAATTGGTAATTCATGTTCTAATGATAAGATGGATGAATTTTTTGTTTATCATAATAAGTTATATAAAACATTTGTTAATTATACCGTGCAGTGATTTAGCATCAAAGTCCGGCACACACGGGCAGTAGAGGCGGAGCGGCAGCGGTGGCGGAATTATTGTATTGTTTGAAATAGTATGAAAGATTACACACTCTTTCCGGAGCGATCGTGTATGTGTATTGTTTTATACTAATTCAAACAATACAACAAAAACGCCGCCAGAACAGCTACGCCCCCGCTCCGCCTCCGCTGTCTGTGTGTGGTAGGCTTAAGGCAATTTACTTTTGGGTTCAGTTTGCTTAATGTTTCAAAATAGGCCTCCAGGCATGGGAAATTGGTAATTCTAATATATAATTTAATTGGAAAAGTTCTAATGATGATTTGTATATAAGTAAAAAATCAAGTCATATGTATAGAAATAAATTATGACCATAAGAAACTAAATTACTCGACTCTTATTAGCGCACCAACAAAAAGAGATAGACGCGGTCTAATTAGGGTCAGATGTGTGAGTCTCAATAGAAAAGTATGGGAAGTTAAGCATACCGGGCGCTACGCGAAAAGCTCAATAGGGGAGGTGAAGAAAGTTACATGCGCCGGGCGCTACGTGGAAAACTCAACAAGAAGGTAAGAAAAATTAAGCGCACAGAGCGCTTCTTAGGAACAAATATAAGAGTTAAATTACGTTATGTCCGAAACTGCTTTTTATATCTGGGTACCATTAGAGTTCTACATATTTATTGGCGCGTCCTGTCAGTATAAATGCTTGGAGTCCTGTTTTCTACAGACGCATTGCTCGTGGCGCTCTATTTTATCTCACTGTTCTGCAACGAAATACTCATAAAAAAATAACGCCTTAAAAATTAACCACACGATAAAGTCATTAATTGCATTGGTATAATTATTATAAATAGATAATTACCTTGCAGGATATTATTAAATTAGTTTTCGATAACTGTTCGTTTTATCCTACATTTCTCCAAACAGAACTCTTGTAGAGACCATTGAATTATAAACAGTAAGTACATAATAAAGTAAGTAAGTGAGTAAGTTTATCCGAAGTTTTCGAAGTGATGGATGAAGTATGGCAGACGTCGCGTTCGGTTGACTTGCTCGCAGGCCGACATCACAGATTTGGTGAGCGGTCGCGGGCCGCACGAGAACACACCGATCTTGGACACCTGATGAACAAAATGTTATATAGTTTTAATTGGATAAAATTATTAAGTAAAATATATTACTATGAAATTAGATCTAGAATAAGTAAAAAGTTAATCAGAGAAAAATCAACAAAGAAAAAGAATTTAAACTTGTGGCCAAGGCCACGTTCGGTGTCGCCCAACTGCTGAATTAATATCGGTAGAAGTAGGTAATTAGTAAAAATAATAACACATTTATTCATAATTGAGGTTTTATTCTTCGTTTTCATCTACATCTGTTATCAGAATGCTATCTAAAAATTGTGCATCGACATTATTTTGGTATCTACCAAAACTTAAATACCAAATAATACTTATAATATGAGCGCTACAACCTATGGTTCTACGCCCAACGATGCAATTGCAGCAATATTGTAGTATTACTTGTCTGTCTATTTGTGTTAAATCTAATAAGACATAAACGAAGTAGTAAAATTTGAGTCGATAAAAAATTAAGAATGGACATCCCTAACCAACATGAATCGGTGTCTAAATTGTGGAAGATGGCGGCATCTTCGACGTTCTTTGTTCCGGTACTTTCAAATATTAAATAAAGAACGCAATATGTCCGTTTGATACGTAAAGCTGTGATAAGTATATTAAAATATAATAATACTTTTTATCTAAATTAAATGCTTGTTGGTCTTGGGGCAAATAAGAACAATCTAATTTATAATTGTATTAGAATATGTTAATTAGTTAATTAAATAGATACATATAGTAGTAACATTATTCGTATAGGTTTTATAGAAACTGTTTAGTATATAGTATTGTAAATATTTACATAGCTGTGTTTCTTCTGCACGAACTTGAGGAAGGAGGACATGTCTGGTCGGCCGAAGTGGTTGACGGCCTTCAGCCCCGTGAACATCGACGTGCGCGACAAGCGCTGGAAGTGGTTCTCGCAAATGTACTGCACAGAGGAAACATATTGTCTTAATAAAATTAAACTACTATATACGAATTTTATCGCGTTCTTTTTTCAAACTCGTTATTACGTAATATTAAACCTTTAAATATAAATTATTAGTTACTGTTTATTTTCTGCAATATATAATATGGCTGTTGAAACGCAACGTAAGGGAACGTCGAGAAAAATAAGTCTAAGTTTTATTATTAAAATAGCTTAAATAGAAGTAAACGTCGCGTCAGCGTACTACGATGTAATATTGTAGTACGTGTTTGCAATTTTTTTATGTTGTAGCAATTGCAGCGTTCCGTTATTAGTCGTTGGTCTTACATAAATGGAACCACAAGTTATTATATAAATATTTAAGTATACGGACATAATCTAATAACTGCAGTTATTATATATCTCCAAATAAAAACAGATCTGTAAGTCTATTATGCGATTTCTGTAAGCTTGAAGTGCATTTATATTTTTATTTGTTTAAAAAAATACATGTTACTGCCATACGAACCTTCTCGCAGTGCGCAATAATTATGCTATATCTTCAAAATATTACAGGACGTTTTATTTTTCAATTGTGTCATTCACACTTGCTTTAGCTACAGTTACCAAATAATAAAAGTTAGAGGGTATAGTAGAGGTCAAATTACCAGCATGGTGGTCCTGAGGTCGAACTTGTGGAAGAACTGTGTGATGAAGATGTGTATCTCCAGCACCGAAGTCACGTCCTTGCGTTCCACGTCACGTAGTACATCGATGAACCACTCGAAGTGTTTGTGCGACGGACAGATCCATAGGAAGTATACCTGTATGCATGAAACGAAATATTGTAATAAATTTCAATATTTAACATTTATTCTTTACTACTTCTGCCCGCTACTTAGCCTGCGTGAATGCCATGGGTAAGCATACTGGAATAAAATGTTCTGTGTTTGGCCAGGATATGATCTATATATCTACAAAGTTGTATTAATTTAAATTCGTGTAACAGTATCCGCGTGACAAGATAGCGAACATCTTTACAAACATTCGCATATAAAATATTGGTGGGAAGTTATAACCTTTAATTTGTACTCATATTTAAAATATAGTTTTACTTAATTTATTCGGAATTTAGACATGCATAGACCCCTGTATATAGGAGGGATAGGAGATAGCGTATTATATTTTTAGTTATATGGAGCGAGCATTTTGCTAACTATCAGTTACATATTCCATAAATTACACATTCATCACACCACAAAAAAAAACAGCCAAAAACTGCCAATATAACTTTGCCCAATCCTTATACGAGTCCGAAAAATGATCCACTACAATACTAAATGCAAATATAAGCATTCAAATTTATGCATCTATAAAATACCATTCAACTTGCCTTTATTGAGTTATCTGTCATCGGTAGATGTAAAAAACGTCGTGGACAATGAACCGCGTCCACCATTAGTCACGGTCACAGCTGTCTGTGCGCACGTGCCACGCGTATACAAAAACGTCGCCGAACCTACATTTTATGACTATTGTGGAACGAAATCGTGAATTACCTTATTTTTTTATTGCTAAGTCTATAAACAAGCATACTGTCTGAAGGTAAATAGTTACCACAGTATAAAAGCGCTTGGAATACTGGGGTATAACTCGCGTGTTGCTAACCCTTCGAAAAGAGGTTGTAGGGCTGCTAGCGTTAAACGCGGCTAAATATTTCACTCAGCCACTTGTTCATAACGCACCGTTTTATTAAAGTAATACAATTAAGTACGACTGTGTGCCCTTACTCAAAAAATTACTCAAATTGAAGTCAAATTGACTCAAAAAGCAGATCGCCAGTAGAAAATGGCTGATGTTCAGGCGAACTGTTTCAATTTAAGCTAATAAGATAGATGCAGCTGCGCATTACTGCCCAAAAAGATGGTAAACAAGCAAATAGTCTGTATGATAGGAAGTAGTTATAACATAATGCGATTTCTAATGTACATACATATACTCACGTCTTTATCATCCAAGGTGTTGTAGATGCAGTGGTGTAAATACCGACATTTCACCTTCGTTAGTCTGACGTTGGCCTAAAAGGTCAGCGTTAAAGGAAGCGAGTCTACCCAGCGTATTTCCTGATTTCAGGCTGCTACTGATTGATATATGATTTCTTGAAGAAAAACCCTATATCACTTTCTTAGGCCTAGATATCGTAACCAAGACTGCGTTGCGCCATCAAGGCAATCTTCAGAATAACATCTAAATTAAGATTTTACCTTCTTGCAAGCTACGCCAGAGTATCTGTTGGTGGAGGTGCCAAACACCAGGTCGTTGAGTATGGAGGCGTAGGGCGTGACGCCGATGCCGCCGCCCACCATCACCGCCACCTCGAACTTGTACCAGTCCTGGTTACCGCCTCCGAATGGACCTTGGATCCTGTTCACATGAAGGTAATTTAAACATTGATACATTTTTCCAGCCATTATTTAAACGACAAACACAACAAGCCACTCAGCCTGTATTATCCATAGAAGCAATTACCATAATTTTTCATATCTATAGCTATTGTAGGGATTCTGCTGATGCATAAGTTTTATATAAACAACGCGGCAGTTGTCTCCGCTACTACTTTGAGGGCTTTCACATTAAGATTGGCAAACGATTTAGTTTTTGATTTGAGAATTTAAATACGCACCTTATTTTTGGATGATCCTCAGGGTTATAATTGCAAGGATCGAAGTAGTTCCTGAGTTTCCACGTCCACGGACCTTGCGCCTTAATGTGACATGACAAGAAGTTTTCGTGTGGAGCTGACGTTAACGTGAAAGAGTGGAACTCCTCCTTTTTGAACGCCGTGCAGGATAAGCGAACCCATTGACCTGGAAGACCAAGGTATATTAACGTTCCTGCTTTGAATTGATAATTGATTCAGAAAATTGAATTTATTTTCTTACCTGATAAATACTTTAGGTTTGGTGGTCGGTAAAACTTGATCTTGATTACATCTGATGGCAGCATTTCCGTTTCTAAAACGTCCAGTGCGAGGTATTTTGTTCGAAGAGATACAACCTATGCATAAAAGTATTTTGTTAAGAGGTGTAGTGCAGAAAAATAGCCATAATGTCATAGTAAGGTCTGACAAAGAAGCATTAGGACTAATTAACTTTCGAGAAAAGTAGCGCACACTGGAATATTTGTCTCAATTTATAGCAGATCCAATGTGATCATGTGTTGCGTGTGGTTTGATTTTTCCCTTGCAGAGGTATCTCGGTGTTTCCATTTTCCATGGGTTTCGATTATCGAAAATTTAATAAAATTAAATACATTTTCGGTATGCTAGCTGTTGTTAGTATAAAATGGAAACCTTGTCGAGCGTATAAATGATAGCGGGCCCTATGAAGAAGATCCAGAAGCGCGGCGCGCCCGTGAGCCGCGCCAGCCCGTGCAGCAGGCACAGCGCGTAGAGCAGCACGTGCAGCGCGTGCGCGCGCCAGAACCACGGGTACGCGCGCTTGCGCACCGTCGGGTGCGCGAACACGAAGATTATGCACATGATCACGAACAGCAGCACGCCCGACACGCCTGGCACACACACGCCAACAGATCATAAGTATATCGTCATATAACTAGTAATGATAATAATTAATAAAACCTAGCCTTGTTGATGTTTAAAACTGAATTAAATAATAATTGTGTTTTGTGAAATACAGAATGAGACGAAATTGTAAGCCATAAAATTTCGTCTCATTCTGTAATTATTATATCCGGGTAATTATTAATCAATTGTACCTGTCCATCAGCATACCGCTGCTATTCAAGATATTACATAAAAAGCCAAACCATTAGCCAAACAAAGTAAACCTAATTTTGTACAACATTATTATCTGTTGAAAATTGTGATACTCTTTCTTTACGAGTCTGCCAGCTATTACTTAGATATAGTAGAGTGAGGAAACATAAATAAAACAAATTACCTGTAACTGTCTGGAACACCCAGTAGGTGATGCCGGGTCTAAAATCTGATGTGAAGTGGACCTCCTTGGTGAGACAACGCAGGTTCTCAACTGGCTGAGTTGACACGTGATAGAAGTTCACCATGTGTCCCGCCGTGTGCAGCAGCGAGAAGAATAGAGCTGTGCACGCGACGATCTTGTGGAATTGGATACTTGAGTCTAATGGAATGTATTGTTGGATGCTGAATTCCTGTAAATAATGTTTTATTTTTATCAATCCAGACAGTATTACAGTATTAGCATATGGTTATAGGACTGATATCTCGTCATCTATGACGATCGATAATGCATCAGCTATTTTATGATTTAACTAATCAATTTAATATTTGTAGTTTTTAGTTATTATGATTGATTGTGTTGCAAGTTGTCATTGCTGGCAATAAATTTAGGGTCGGAAATCGGCAACTCAATCTTCTTCTCCCTAGCCTTTATTATTCCCAAGTCACTTGGGGTCGGCTTTTCTAGTCTAACCGGATTTGACTGGATATCAGTTTTTACACGGAGCGGCTGCCACCTGACCTCCGCAACCCGAAGGCTGACGATACCCTAAGGCTAAACCAGTGTCAGGATATTATAGGGTACTGACTTCCCAATAACGACTGACATAGATGTTCATGGCAGCCAGGACCGACGGCTTAACGTGCTCTCCGAGGCACAGGGCAGGCGATAATTGTCAATAAATGCGCACATAATTTCGAAAAGTCATATAACTTCCGAAAGTCAGAGGTGCGCAACGTGGTTTCGAACCCGAGACACTCTGCATTGCAGTCTGTTGGTCTCCCCACTGAACTATCGCGGCAACTCAATGCAGCTGCAAAGTTCTGACTTGAATCGATAAGTTAATAATAGCGTATCTTTACTTCGTTTTAGTTAAAAACGCAATATCGATACGCTCTCATAATTTAATAAAGTTCAAATTGCAAAATCGTGTACTTTTTGACGCAATATCTTACCTTAAGTTTGGTTAGCAAATTCCTCGACATTGTCAACAGCAGTAAGCTGTAGCAGAATGACAACGATGCTGCTGATCCTCTTGTTATCGCAATCCCAACGCCCATGATGTGCCTTAGATCCAAATGTTCCGACATAAACGAGTAGTGCGCAAACCGTTCTACAAAGAGCCCTATTGTGACAACGTAGAACACGAATAGATAGAAGATGTTCTGTCTGTTTTCTTCAAGGAAGGTTGTGAGATAGTCCCATTTAAGAAGTAGCCAATGTCTGAAAATGAATACAAAATGAATACAAGATATAGATCATAATGTCTTGAAAAAAATACTGATGTATGCAATGAAAATGAACATTACAAATTCAAAATAAGAAAGGGTTTTATTGTAGACTACCCACCTAGATTGCTCCATTGAAGGTTCAATATGGAAGCTGGTCATCCTTGCAACGTTTGTAGATGTGTCCAAGAAGTTTTGTTTAGCTCCTTTGCAGTCTAATCCAATAGCTACAAATTCTCCTTTGTATTCTTTCATCATCACTTTGAAATCCGAATATGTGAGGTGGTCTTTGTGTTGGAGACCAGCATCCTAAAGAAATATTAATTCTTTAAATTGGAACATATTGATAATTTTATAAAATTATATATTCATATTTGTGTCCTTAAGCTTTTTGGGCACTGATTTATGGTTTCAAATATAATTATTATAAGAAATCATGTGTCATATCTTGCAAATGCTTATATGAGATACTTAATTATTGTTGAAGTATTTAGTTAGAAACATCGTACTCACAGAAAACATCCCATCAATAAGTTCAGTAACATGTTCATCTCTCAGTGATGTAGTCCGAGCGATCTCAACAAGCGAACGTAACATCTCACTTAGTTCTCCTTTATCAATTACACCGTTGCGATCATCGTCGCACATGTCGAAGATAATACGAAGTTTGTCTTCCGTCGCACCTCGGGAGAACAGTACTACGGTGTCTAAGAATTCCTAGAATAAACAATTGAAGAGATTAAAAATGATTTTAAGACTAGCAGAGAAGTTATCGAAAGATAAGAAATATCAGTTGGCTTTAAGTTAAAATAGAAAAAAAGCGTTTAATTTGGACCAATTTTCAATTAGAAATGAAAAGATACCTGAAAAGAAATTCTGCCATCGCCATCTTTGTCGACAATGTTGAACATTTTCTTGACGAATACTGCATCTGCTTTCATACCAAGAGCGCTCGCAAATTCACTTTTCGACAGTGATGTTCTCATTACAATAGACTGCAAAGAATCAATATTATAATATTATTTGTCCACCGTGTGTTGAAACGCTTATAGAAGTTACAACGCGATATGCAAAATTCTTTAATGTTAATTGAAGTTATATTCTCTTTTCTACTGTTAGACTTACTTCTGGATCAGCGTCTTCTTTTCTCCTCCGTTTTTCACCAGGAGCTAAACCGAAAGTAATGGCATAAGCTTCTCTGAAGAAATGTTCCAACTTGCGTTGTCTGCGCTCTCTTGTTTCAGCTGTCGCCAAAATCTGTTCACGATGACCCTGTACACAAAAGTCATTATTTGTATGAAACACAAAAAGTCAATTTGCTTAAAAGTTAGATCTCAGAACACGCATCTCTTCTATCTATTATCTTTTCAAGTTAAATGCGTATAAGACAGTTATCACTCGCTTTAACGGTGAAGGAAAATGTCGTGAGTAATCTTGCATATCTGAGAGTTCTACATAATGTTCTCGAAGATATGTGAAGTCTGCCAACCCGCACTGGGCTAGCGTGATGAACTATAGCCTAACCCTACTCACACTAAGAAGAAGCTCGTGCCCAGCAGTGAGACCGTTTATATACAAGGTTGATATTATTATTAAATAATGATAAAAGTGTGTCTTACTTGACTGTGATTAAGTCCTTTCTTATGTTGTGCCAAAAATGTGTCAAGTTTGACCAAGAATTTGCGCCGAGAGGCAATGGAATCCATTTCAAGAACCAGGTCGTGTTCACGGGGAGCTCGGATTAGTACTAGAGGTCGCTTGTTTTGTCTGCTTTCCTGTAATGTTTAACTTTATATTAATAAGGTCTAGAAGCTTTTAAAAATATTTAGGTAAATCGTCTCTTTACTCTTATTAACTTGAATGTGTGATCTAACCTAGCATGCAGCTTATTTACAGAATATATTTTATTTTAATTGTAAGTTTAAGAAAATAATAGCTTAATAAAATGTTTTAATTTTTATAATTTCGCTGTAAAACCAGCAATTAACTATATTCCAGATACTGCTTACTGATCCAAAAGAGGACCTACGAGACAATATATATAATATATATAATAGTCAGGTCGTAAAATTAACATATTTACCTGACTTTCAACAACCGTGAGTTGATCGGTATGATCCAAGGGAACCGTGCGTAGTTTATCTCCCTTGCGATCGGTAACATGAAGCGCTGGCTCGGGACCGAGACGGAGCTTTACAAGACGTTTGTGAGACGCATGTACCCATTCACGGCATATCATTTTATCTACAGAACCTGTAAGGGGGTCATGATTAGCTTTTATTATAATCCAAATACATAAAAACCGAAATTCTGCTGTTTATGTTACATAAACAGCAGAATTGCAAACCTGAAGCGAACTAACATTCTGAATTATAATTGAATGAAATAAAAAAAAGAATTATAACAAAAGATCGCAACCATTTCATGTCTTTCTGAGGAAAATAGATTTATAGAGCTCGTTAAAGAGACGCCATGTTGCAATAGGGGAAACAGTATTATATCAGATATCTACAGACAGCAAATATTGATTGTTTTAAAAGATGGTAACACAGACCGTATGGCTATGGATATAATGAATACTTTAAAATTTAATTTAATTATTTAGGTACCTTTATATTGAGTATTCTTCAGATGTTCCTGTTGGATTTTGAGTTTTCTTCGTCTGCTATTTTGTAACTTTACGACTCCGTAACCAGCGCCAGCACATAGTATAGGAACGAAGCCGAGTATCAGACAGGTATAGATGTAAGCAAACTCGTTACCCTGTAACACGAATGATTGTACCCTATAATAATATGAAATTAAAATTGTACTCACAACACACCAACGTACTATTTCTACGTGGTACCATTTGATGGTTTTCCCTTCTGTCTTTGTTTAAAGTAATTATTATTGGTTATTGTATGCAAAAAATATGTATTGCGTGTTTTGCTTTCAAAAATATTTATAGCTTGAAACGTTTTATATACCTTATATACCTACTGCTATTCATTTTAATGCAGCCAGATTTTCAAAGATACAGTAACAACGCTACACCAAGTTTCTTACCTCAAAATAATCGTAACCCTTAAGATATTTGCAAGGTGGTAGCTTGGAAGCATTTAGCTGATAAGGCTGCGGGCAGGGGTCCCCGTTGTTCCAGTGAAACACGTCACGCTGTAAATCATGCGGACCTATCGCCGTACTGTTCACAATTATGTCCCACATTGTGATACGACGAAGCTCCTCCACTTCCTCTTTTGTGAAAATACTGCGAAATAAAGAAAATATAATTGTTAATATTATATTCTACTTGTATCTGATCTGATCATTTCAAATTGTACGTAATATAAGCCCACGTCTTTTTGCCCAAAGGGCTAGTCAGTGTGATACAGCCCTATTTGACATGTCCTCCAGACCGATTTCGGTCACGGTGGCCAATTTTAACGGAGACTGGCCATCTGCGCAGGAGATATTATAGTGCACAAGCATTTGCGCAAATATAAGTGCACTCTCTGTTCCCTAACTCTCATGATCCGATGGGACGGTAATCCGACACGACCGGAGAGAGATCAGACGCAGGACCAACGGCTTTACGTGCTTTCCGAGGCACGGAGGTGTCCAACACCGCCAACTTCCTAACTCCGGGCTGTTATTGAGATTTCTTAACAGAAAACCCAATAACTTTTTGTTGGCCCGACCCGGGATTCGAACCCGAGACCTCATGCACAGCAGTCGCATTCACTAATAATAATAATTAATAATGGGTGTATCATATTTCCATATTATATGCTGCTTCTGACAAATGCCTTACCGTAAAAATCAATAACACTTTGCTAGACCCATGATCTAATGATGACACAAATCTATTCTCCTGGACCAACGGTGTCAAGCCAGTCAAGTTATAGTCACCTAAATAAACGAATGTAATATCCTCATCAATATCATCTGGTACTCCCTTTCTTCTCCTTAAATTGTTTGTCCGAAAATCATAATCCATAACACGTTTGCTATAAACTTCAGTAACCATAATGTTCAAAAATTCTAAATTGTGTTTTACATAATTATTTTTACTTCTAAAACTATTCTGTCATAATTTTGGGTACCATAATATTTGAATCTCTTAATTTTGCAAGAAATAAAGACATATGTCCTAAGTATTGTATTATATAATGTGTATTATTCCGATTGCTCATTTATAATAAAATTGTTAGTCCTAAAACATTTGCTAAAACGTAGGTTGTAGTGACAGAAACGAATCGCTGCCAATCCGACTCCACACAGTCTTGTCTGCCCTACTCCTAAAGTGTAATTTAGAATGGCGTAGGCGCGTAGGGGCAAGGCGGCCCGCGGGCTGAGGAGCAGGAGGCTGCCAGCGAGCCACCTCGGCTGAGGCAAGCCGAAGCCGCGGTGGTGAGCGAAAGCTGTCTGCGACGATTAGCACGCGTGGGACCGCTGGAGAGCCATAGCGCCGGAGCGGTGACAAAAGCCAAGCTTTGTAATACAAATTAGTTTTAAAATCATTATTAGGATAAATAAACATTACATAATTTGAATTTAGGACTTACAACTTTTATTGAAAACGGTTTTAAGTCTTTTGTATATTATTGATTGTAATATTTATGACATATATACCTTATGTGACATTAAGTTCGGGCAAATTATCATTCGGACAAATGATGATTAGGACAAAAAAAATTATGGCACTTTATATCATGGATAGAAAAGTTAGGTAACACAATAGAGAACCATATCATCTGCATTAAATGTCTTAGTCATCTGTCCATCTTACGATGCCATATATGTAGTATGATCGATGTTATAATTACGTACTTACCCATTCTGATCATTTTCAAACCAAAATCTGTCCGCATCTCTTATCCTCGTGAATTGATCTATAATGATTGATCTGAACAGTTCTCCTGGGTGTCCTGTAGATTCTAGCATGCCACCTAAATCATAAAGACACTCAGTTAATGACTCATTATTTAAGAGTTTTTGTTTTCTGATTTATATAAGACTGATTTATAGAACACATGTTCTGTGTATTTTACTTACCAATATAAACATCTATGTTGTCCAGTCTTCCATTGTATACTTGAATTAACTTTTGCAACAAATCTGGGTTACCTTCAAAAAGATCTGGATTTATTTCATTGAAGGTTTTCACTTTATTTAAGCCGTAGTACTCTCTGTAAACAAATGAAAATGTTGCTTATATTTCTAAATAAAAGCTAAGAAAGTAGAAAATTTTGTACAAGTGTCATTCTATTTTACCATTATAGTTTTTTTTACTTCTAACATCTAGATCCTGTATAATCCGTTTTACACCAAATATCATTTAACATGCAGTAGAAGGCCTGTTGCCATATATCGAAGAAATTAGCTTGATTCTCAGTGGCTTCTAAAAATCATAACAGAAATCTCAGCTACCCTTTGTCCAACTCGAAGACCTAACCGGCCTTACAATCAACCACAAATATAAGAAGAATAGTAACAAGGAGGTAGATTTTTATTGATAAAATAGATATTTAAATAATACCCGGGATCTGATAATAAGATTTAATATGTATTTACTCTTGTTTAGCTATTAATAATTTCAGGGATATCTCACCTGGCAGTGTTATAATCGGGTAGTCCATTATCTCGTCCACGCATAATGTTGAGAGCGCCAAGGTCTCTGCGTGAGAACTCCATGGGTCCGAATAGATTGTCTCGAACATCGGAACACAGGAGAGCATCTTCACGTTCTGACACCTGCGACGCCATGCCCATCAGCACTTCTTCGATTGGCACTTGTGACATTACGTCCTAGAGTATAAAATATTACATGAGTTTTCATAATAGTATGAGCGAAATCGAGCTGAGAGGAGTTGAAGTTCATATCTTGAGAATCTCTTTATATATTCGGCATTGTACCCACTAAGATTAGTTGCGTAGGTATTATTGGGAATTATTTTATATGGAATAGCAAATAGCATACAAAAGCCGTTCACTTAAATAACAGAAACGTATTACTGTAAATCCTTTCTGGCATTTGGTATCCTTCAACCAGATTCGAAAGGAACTACATTATTTATTTTTGTTAAAATAATTACAAAAATTGTTAAGTCACTTTTGTACTTTTTATATCACTGCAAAAGGTAAAGATGCTGTCGATAAGCTTGCATAGCAATATCAAGTTTAAATGTACAGTGCGGTCTTTCACCGCTGTTAGTCCAGGGTTTCGGCCTGGCATTTTAGAAGAGAACTATGTATTGCCTCTTCCGGTGAAAACTTACTACATACTATACAAGAGTCTATCAAATCTCTAGAACAAAAGTGTCAAAAAAGCGTGTGATCGCAAACTCACATTTCCATCCCACCAAGTCTGACACAGCCTGATCGCGTCATGTCCACCTGGCGCTCTTCCATACCGGCAGTTCCTGTCTCTCAGCAATATCGCGGGTGGCACTAGCGTGTGGCCGAATCGGAAGGCAGCTACAGCGAACGCATGCGTCACTCCTGGCGCGACGTCTGCTCTGTACCCTTTGTATGGTGGGAGAGGGGTGCCCAAAAATGCTGGCACATACTCGTACAGGATAACGTTCTGAAAATTGAAACAAATATTATTAGAGAAGCTATTGTGGGTATATACATATATATAATATAGTATTATATTTAAAAGTTTGAATCCGGCCCTGAATCTGTCGATTCAGGGTGCCGTTGTCATGACTAAGAATTTTTGAACGGTTGGACTCGAAACTCGTTTGGCAAACCTATACAACATAAAATTATATAAGTTGAACCGGTTTACATAATTAAGTAGTATATATTTAATCAAATATTTTTTATCAGTATATTTTTTTATGTAGAAGAAACAGAATTAAAGACAAATAACATACAATAGCCTGCATCAAATTTGATTGAGTCTTAGAACAATAATTAAGTTATTGTTCTGAGGGTAGAGTGCTTCAGTAAACCAGTTGTTTGTATGCCTTTGTGTTTAATTAACGTTTGTTTGAAGGTTAGGGATTATAAAATTTTCATGTAATTGTTTGAGGTAAGCCTTTGTCCAAGACTGCAAAAGTCAACGCTGAACAAATCAATTACTACTGGAATTGACAGGTGTTATAATTTCAAGCATTTTTCGATTTCGCTTTGAAGGATGAAAGAATTCTTTTAACAAGGATTACAGTAGAAAAGAGATACCCTATTATGCTCTGCCATTTTACGGATGGTAACAAATTCGCCGAAGTTTACGGACTACAACTAATCTTACAGTCTTACATTAGCTTAGTTTTAGTTAAAACAAGTATTTAGATTGTATGACTTGACGGATCAATTTAAATTTTGCGCAGGGACTAGGTCCAGCTGTATTTGGAATTATTTATTTGCTTTATAACTCAAAGTCTCCAAAATACCCAGTAAGCACTACACGGTAAGTTTTAACCAAGTTTCAGTAAGTGATTCCTTTTTCCAATAAGTTTTCTTAACTATGCCGTTTTATTTAGGTATTGTGTATTTGATTTCCCTTATACGATAAAACTGTTAGTAAACTACTAATGGTATTGAATATTACAGAAATATACCTGTAAACTAGCGATGACGATGCGCCTAGCTCGCTGGAACAGTTGCTCGTCACTCCAGTCAGGATGTTGTCGATGAACCCGCGCCGCCACGACGTTGTGCCATCGCAGGAGTAGAATGCCGAAGGTCACCATAGCTGGGTTTTGGTTGCTTCGAGGATCTCCAAGCACTGGACAAGTATGATTATGTAGGTAAGCGATAACATTATAGAGTATGATTTTAACATCACGGATGAGTAGGGGTCCAGTGCATACTTTCTGGAAGCTCTGCTCTCCACAGGGATGAATTAGTCCCAATAACTGTTCCATTCCAATCACATTCACATGAGTTCTCATGAACTCTTACACTCCAAACACAAAATAATCACACTCATGCTACAACACATTCAAATGGGCTCCGGTTTTCTACTACAATTTTCTTTTTATTCTTTTATTGTGTCTGAATTTCATTAATTTAAACGCCATAATCATACAGAATTAGACTTATATAAAGTCATTGCTGCAGGAGGGCCTTGGTGGCATGTAATTACAGGTATTTTTAAATCTACTTGAGGCACCAGTCTTTCACAAAGTTACCTGATTTATTGTGGCATTTCTGTACATATAACTAGCATAAGAAACTTTTGCGAGAGAGAAAAAATGGATTTATTACTATTCCAATATTTTATCTTTAATCTAAGAAATGTCATACCAGTTTATATTATTTACTCGGTAGCGCTGCATGAAGTCTCGGGTCCGAGCCCTGGGTTGGGACGCAAAAGGTTGTTGGGTATTTAGTAAATAAATTTTCAATAGCACCCGAGTTAGGAAGTTGGCGCTGATAAACACCCGTGCCTTGGAAAGCACGTAAAGCCCTGCTTCTGTTGGTCCTGCGCCTGATCTCTCTCCTATCGTGCAGGATTGCCGTCCCTTTGCTGTATGAGAATTAACGAATACAGAGTTCACTTGTCTTTACGCTTAACTTATGCACTAGCTGCGCAGAAGACATAACCTTCTACGCAGGTGGCCAGTCTACGTTAAGATTGGCTGCCATGATTGAGATTCGATATGGAGGATCTTACCTTATTATTTGCATTAACTAGTAATAATAAATGTATTATTAAAATTTTGGAGATTCATTCACTCAGTAGGTAACAGTATTAATTACTTCAGTAGGTATACCTAATTTGCATTTCTACGAGTTAATGGTGTCATGTGTTTTATGGCTTGGATTGTAGTTATTTAATACATCCTGCATACCAAATATCATTCCCAAATTCCATACTTTACTTAGAGTTTTAGACTACTAGCTTTTGCCCGCGGCTTCACTTATAAACAGTCTATTTTTCTGGATGGAAGTTACGCTAGTGGCAATGGTTACCATGGCCACCACTTATAAACCACTATCCCATTCATGAAGTCAATTTTACAACTAACCCTACTCACTACACTTTCATACGTTTTGAGGGAAAAGCTCTGGAGTAGACCTTGAGGGGAGATACTACGAAGGAACTACGTTACATAACTCTGGATTGAATAATTCACAGTATAATCTCTCCGGACTGAGCATCCTTGTAGTGTGGCACGGGGTTGATGAACAATGGCACGCGTTTCGTGTTCCGCAGTGGCATACTGCCCTCCTACACCAGGCTCCTCAGGTAGTGGATTATGTTGTCGCCTCTCTACTGAGGTGACCACTTAACCCCATCCATGAAGTCAATTTGACATTTGACAGCTCTACTCACTTTCCTATGCTTCGAGTGAAAAAGCTCTGGCGTAGATCCTAGGCGGTCGGCCCAATGCTAAACTGAATAACTTACAGAACAATCTCTCAGGGCTGAGCATCCTCATGTAGTGTGGCACAGGGTTGTTGAACAGCGGCACGCGTTTCGTGTTCCGCAGTGGCATGTCTCCTTCGTGCGCCAAGCTCCCATTCTGAACAGACATCGTTCATTGTTAGTATATGCCGTATTATAGCAGTATAATGAATAAAGTATTCGTATATAAGGGTTAGTAAAAGCATAAATGTCTTGTAGAGTTTGCAGCCAATAGAATTTTTATAGATAATTTTTATGTAGAGCTTGTTAAAGTTCTATATCAAAATTACTTAAGTGTTGGTCTCTGTTTATTGTCTATAATAATATAAGGCATAAACTTTAGCAACGAACTATAAAAAGCATGTGCAAGTCCATTTCTTATATAACATTAAAAGGAAGGCCGTAAATTGATACATACAAAATACTTTAAAGGTTTCAGAAGTTCTTTCTCTCATTATATGCAGTGCAGGCTTCGGAGTGACTCACATATCGAAGTGTTAATATGCCTTAAAGAAAGCACTTATAGCAAGATACTGAATGATATGTTTTTGGTATTAGTACCGTTGGTTCATAGAAAGTTATACACGAGAAATATGAAACCTTCATGAATGCACTATAGCTCTCACTTGTATCACACGCCTTTTCTTTCTATGAAAATGTTGGAATGCCAGACATCACTGAAAGCCTACTGTACCTGGCCGCTGGTGTGCTGCTGCGTCTCAATAGGTTAATGTTTTTTGTCCTTAGACATTAAAATTTTTTTTTTTAGACCTAAATTTTATTTAGCTATGATCAATAGACATATAGACAAATAATATAGACACATAAAAATTAATGTAGCTTAAAATACTTTAATGCAGTAGCTATGCATTACATGAGTTACGTGACCTTTAGCACATAGACATCTGACCGACTGTTCAATTATGAAACATGTACGTGTCATGAGTGATCGCGAACAAACGCTGCGTTCAATTAGATTGTGCAATGATATATATTATATTAGTGCTAATAAATAAACTCATATATATTAAATAGTAATATTATATTAATAATAACGATAGTCTAATGGGAGACCGTTGGTTTGCCATTCGAGTTCGATACCAAGACCTCTGATTTTTCAAAGCAAGCGATATTTTTCTTATTAATACGCACATATTAATTAGTAAATTGTCGCTTGCTTTAACGGTAAAGAATAACTTTGTGAGAAAATTTAATGTGTAAGAGTCCTCTATAATGTTCTCGTAGATATGCGTTAATAAGTCTGTCAACCCGCTCTGGGCCAGCGTGTTGAACTATGGCCTAGTTCTTCTCACACTGATTGCCTATGCCCAGCAGAGGGACAATTTATATACCGGGCTGAACTTATTTAATATATGTGTAACAAAGAGCAGTGGTCACATATTTTTGTAAAAACAACCACGTTTGTCAAGACTCTGTTGATTATTGCATCCTCAATCTTTCAATTAATGAGCCTGTTACAATCCATTTTAGAGGCGTCATATATGCCTCAAGATTTGTTTGTATATATAAACATAATAAGCAAATACATATATGTTATGGGTAGTTAGAAAAATACATGGCAGAAATGTCTTGTCAGACAAGAGGACGTGTTTTCACACTTTCTCTGCGTTTTTCATACAGCGTGTATCTATGAGGAAGATTTGAATATTCTTTAGTATGACTTCACCTTTTTTTGTACATACATACATAGATTCACGCCTGTTTCCCAGAGGGGTAGGCAGAGACTACGGATTTCCATTTGCTACGATCCTGACACACTTACCTGGCTTCTAAACTTTCATCACATTCCTCATACACGCTCGCGGGTTTAAGGTGCTCTTAACCTGGCCTTAGTTCAGAACGTCTCTGATATGGTCAAGAAACGTTCGCCTAGGTCTGCCTCTTACGACTGATCCATTCACACTAGCTTTATAAACTTTCTTAGTCAGTCTTTTCTCGTCCATTCTTTCTACATGCCCAAACCAGCTTAACATACCTTTTTCTATTCTCGTCACTATATCCACTTTCATGCCGCATCTCTCTCTGATTACACTATTTCTTATTCTATCTTTTAGAGTCACACCACATATGTCTCTCAGCGCTCTCATTTCTACAGCATTTATTCTGCTCTCATTTTCCTTTTTAGAATGTTTATTAGATATACGCTACGACCATAAAACCTATCAAACGGTCTTGGCTGAAGAAGTGTTTGTGTAATATTTGCTTAAATAAATAAAATATTAGTTAGCTGGATTCATATCATGCAAAATATACTTATTATAAGATTAAAGGTGCTCGTACACGACGCAAGTAGCTAAAACCGTCTTGATGCGCAAGCTACAGGCACGAGTTAAACATACGGGCTACTTGCGCGGATAACTTGCGTGGATAACTTGCGTTTATCGCTGCAACCTGCTCAAATACTCAACTTGCGCATGTTACCTGCACCATGTACAGCCAGCGACATAATTCGATAAACATTTATGAAATTTTATATTGCTATATCATACAAAATAATGATAAATTCTATTCTTTTACAGATTTAATAGTAAAAGGATTCATATTTTAATTACAATGTATTATAGAACAATAATTTGTCATTTTTATACATAAAATACTGTTACAAATTTATTTAATGTAATGTACTTATATCGTTGACTGTACCAAAGACATTATGCATGTGTGTGTTGGTTATATATATGTATAAGAAAGTACGTAAAGAGGCAGGCGTGGCTGCTGGGTGGCACCTGAAATGACCTCATTGCATTCACCCACGCCTCGCTAGTGCTGTACACGAAGCTGCCGTCGATCCACGACGTTATTTGGTTGATCTGAAACAAAATGTCATGTGTTATTGCTTGCCGAGGCCGAGTCGAACATGCTTATATTTTTATTAGTGATTGAGTCGTGGATAAAATTATATTTATACATGTGTCTGTAATATGTGCAACTTTTTGTATTGTGATTTGACTGCACGACTAGGGCAACTGTTAACACACAAGTACACCTGTACTACATGCTGACTGCATTCATATATATGAACATAAAGACAACTCTGGCACTAAGTATTACAACTGTGTCGCGGGAGACTTTACAAACAATCAAACAACGGACACATAGTTCGCCTAGACTCGGAACAATAATTTGTGCATCTCACAAAGTATTGTACCCTGTGGGGATCGAACCCACAATAAGCCTCAGTGTCTGTGGCAAAGCGGCCACTCAAACTACTATATTATATTTCCGTTAATGCCTCCGTACCGCAGCGGTAGTGAATGAGACTGTTGTGCATGAGGTCTCGGGTTCGAATCCCGGGTCGGGCCAACAAAAGTTATTGCATTTCTCTGTTAAGAAATCTCAATAGCAGCCCAGAGTTAAGAAGTTGGCGGTGTTATATACCCCGTGCCTTGGAAAGCACGTAAAGCCGTTGGTCCTGCGCCTGATCTCGCTCCGGTCGTGTCGGATTACCGTTCCATTGGACCGTTCCGTTTAGGAAACAGAGAGTGCACTTGTATTTGTGCACTATCATATGTCTTGCGCAGATGGCCAGTCTCCGTTAAGATTGGCCGCCGTGACTAAAATTCGGTCAGGAGGACATTATTATTATATTTCCGTCATGTAGTATACCCGTATTATGTCAGCTATATTCAACTGAAAGTCAGATAAATCTCAGAAACACTGCAATTGCATATACAATGTGCAATCTTCTCTCTTAGCCTTTATTATTCCCAAGTCACTCGGGGTCGGCTTTTCTGGTCTAACCGGATTTGACTGGATATCAGTTTTTACACGGAGCGGCTGCTACCTGACCGCAACCCGAAGGCTAACGATACCCTAAGGCTAGACCAGTGTCAGGATATTAGAGGGTACTGACTTTTCCAATCACGACTGCCATAGATGTTCATGACAGCCGGGACCGACAGCTTAACGTGCTCTCCGAGGCACGGAGCAGGCGATAATTGTCAATCAATACGCACATAATTTCGAAAAGTCATATAACTTCCGAAAGTCAGAGGTGCGCGACGTGGATTCGAACCCGAGACCCTCTGCATTGCAGTCTGTTGGTCTCCCCACTGAGCTATCGCTGCATATACAATGTGCAATACCGTTTTGTTGTTACAGGTCCAGATTTTGCTTTGTTTATAAGATTTTCTTAAAATGTTAACCAACTAATACTTATTAGTTACTTGAGTCTGAACTTTAAAAACTCTATTAATAGTGAATGCGATCGTACCATTGAGGTATTTTTACATGCGATGATAAACATCGATATTATCCTGATTAATAGTTCATCAATGTATTATTGACATGAACAAATGCTCCACGATTATACTAGTTATTAATTAAGTGATCTATTTCTTCTAGGATTCTTAAGATTTATCTCTAATATTTTAGCCAATTATGATTTTTGATTGATGGTGTGTAAAGACTTTGGTTTTTTCCAATCAGAGCCTTTATAATATAATACGTTTATAAACCCTAATAGTGTAGATATAGCACTAAATCCGTTTAATTCTGTAAGTAAGTTGGTCTTTCTACCGAACTAATTTCGCCAAACTGTGAAGATATCCTAACTAATATTATAAATGCGAATGTGAGTTTGTTTGTTACCTTCACGCCTTAACTACTCCACCGATCATCATGAAATTTTGCATACACGTTGTCAAGGGGTTCAGAACAGGGCATAGAGTACCTTTCATGCAGAAAAAGTACTGTTCCCGTGGGATCAAAATTTTACACAATCTACATTTATGCGAAGCAAGATGCGGGAAAATCTAGTACTGTATAAGAGACAGAACTTCTTTTTAAGGACGCTTGTTTTTCCAAGGATGAAATAAAAATGCATCGTTGTTTTAACGTTCGTAGTCTCCCGCGACACAGGCGTGAAAATAGTGCAGCAGCCGTCTCAAAAAGGAAATGTTACCTCATTATAATATTAGCGTTTATATAGCTATCATACGTGTTACTACTGTAACACTGATATTTATATTTATAGGAAGCTAGTTGCCTATAAAATGACCTTCCTTTTATACTGAAAAGGAAAGTCTTTGGTGTGCGTAGAAGCCCGACTATATCAAAAATATACTGGAGAAAGGTAGGATTGAACATATCCTAAACTAATAAGCTTAAATGCAAAGTATGATGGGAATGTATGATGCAAATATTTTACGATCGTCAAGACATTTAGACTGCGCCGACCGTAAGACAGATAATGACAGAGCTCGTACGGCGCTAATTCAAATCGGCGCGCGGCCGCCATAGTGAAATTGTATGGAGGATTTGAAGTGCTTTTTTGATAAATATGAGTCTTTATTGTCCACCAATAACTTAAATATTTGGGACGGACAAATTGTAATATAACTATTTATGTTTCGTTTAAGCTGTAGAATAGGATAGACTTCTACTGTTATAATCTAAAAATCACGTAACACGAGCTTACGTTTTTGCATTTTTCGTGCAAATTTACGTAATTTTGTAGGCGAAAATATTAATTATTTTAAGTTTTTTACATGGAGTAATTGTAAACACATTCATTGTTATAGTAAATGTATATTTAATATTTGTATTAAACAAAAAGTGTTGATATTATTCACTTAACTGTGACCACCTGTTTTGGCACATTTCGCTCGCCGCAGTCTTAACTACAGCACCAGATATGCGAAACTTGCCAGTCAGACCGCCTATAGGCTCAGCTGTATCTTCTTAGCTGACCGCATTTCTTTCGCCGAACACATGTCTTTATATAAGTACAGACTCGCATTGAATCATTATTATTACGATTTCTACTCAAAAAAACATGTTGTGTAAGTCAAATAATTAAATCGGCAGCTCGCTATCTCTATCGAATAAGACGTTTAGGTCCTATATCGGAGCTTACCTAACCAAACCTGCAGCAATTAAGCATCGATTAACATTCCTAAAGTGGTTAGTAGTCTTAAGGTAAGGTGCGCTCGTAGGGACATATTTGTAGACTGCACTTACATTCATGTGATGGGTGTATCTGGGTTATACTACCATTAAGTTTTATTGCCTGGAATTCGGCCTTCGATGAGCACCGACCGTTGGAGGTTAGGCAGAGTGTACATTGCACGTAAAAATATATGATTTCTTAATTTAAATTTGTTGTGCAAACTTTGTATTTAGTGTGTAAACTATGTTTGAACGAGATTGATTGCTTCGCTAAAGCGAATGTGAGGCAAAAGTGCAGTGTTTATATATTCTATGAATGTTCCAATAAAAAAACAAGTTATGCATTTGATTATATTATATAATAAAGTATTTGTGAGAGTCTTATCTGTATCTTATGTGGGGGCCAGTCAGTGCAGACCGACGACACTTCGACCCAGTGGGATCTTTTGTGTCGACACTCTTCCAATAACGACTGCCATAGATGTTCATGGCAGCCGGGACCGACGGCTTAACGTGCTCTCCGAGGCACAGAGCAGGCGATAATTGTCAATTAATACGCACATAATTTCGAAAAGTCATATAACTTCCGAAAGTCAGAGGTGCACGACGTGGGTTCGAACCCGAGACCCTCTGCATTGCAGTCTGTTGGTCTCCCCACTGAGCTATCGCTGCTTCTGTGAGAGTCTTAAGTTTCATGTTATTAAATATTTAAAGCACTTCACAAAAAAAAAATAAGTATAGGTCAATAGATTTTTTATTATTCTGAAATTAAATGCAACCATTCGACTTTGACCATTTAGACTTGGTTATACAAAATATATAGTTGAAGAATTGTTATTAAATGTGATGAAATCGGAATCACTATTGTTGTAAGTAGCTGTTCATATTTTTATAGCCTGTTTAGTTTAATCATTTCGTAGTTCTGTTAGAAATGTTTAACGGGAGTTTCGAAAATTAGTAGTTTTATAGATTTTTTAAGTGCTCTTTCCGAATTTCAACTTTGCCACATCGTAACTTCTATCTCTATATAATATCTACTTTCTAACTCGATAAAAACATTTTATACAAAATTAAACTAGAGAAACTTGCCTACAATTTATGATAAAATAATTTTTCTAAACATTTATAGTGTTGGCTCACGAGCGCCGTACCTTTATTTCGGAACAAAATATGACTGCTATTTATATTAATAATATCTTGTAACTGGATTATTCTGTTCTGGCAATGAAAGCTGCGGCAAATTTTGCGGTGTGTGGGCGCCATTAACCGTCGTCAATACGACGAAGCTGTTTCATCGATCAATACTCAGTAAGCATTGAATACTAATGTGAGCCTGACATCATAGTTTTGGCACTTTAAGACAGGTTTCATGTCATCATCGCTTGTCAACTAATCATATAGAACGAGCTACTTACTGTTATATTACTATTCATTGTAGAATACGTGTGGGTGTAAAAAAAACTCTGAGTAAATACAACATACGGATTTTTTGGTTTATAATTTGCACTATTACAGCGGTCAATCTCTATGGAGATACGTCATCCATGTATCCTAACTATTATGTGTACCCCAGAAAGGATACAAGGTACCTTTCATCCAGAAAAAGTATAGGGAAGAATAGAAATTTATTGACAAAATCTGCGTAAACGCGAACGAAGCCGCTGTCAAAGTCTTAGTCTAGTGATATACAGGTTGTTCCAGAAATGTAAATAAGTTTTTAAATAATTTAAATAAGTTTTTCTAACAATACGAATTTTTCAGACTTTCAACTACAGGTACTTCGTTTATGGCTGATTTTCATTTGTTTTTTACTATTATTATTTGTGAAGGATTGGTTGTTCAAAATAAAAACGATTTTTTAAAAAGCTGACTTTGCTTTGAAATCGCAGCATTATATTGGTGTATTCTTTTTGCACCAAGACTTAGATTTTTTATTTTTACACAAATGCCATAAAAAAAAATATTTTTTATTTTTCACATTTGAATGGTCCTACCTAAGGAATCTCCCGTTATAATTTGATTCACATATTCTGGGACATCCTGTATATTAGTTACAACTACAACTTTATTCTCATAGTAGGGCAATCAGACAAGACCGGAGAGAGATCAGGTGAACAGCTTTACGAGACACGGAAAAAAGGAAAAACGCTTATTTCCTAACTCCAGTCTCCACCCCAGAAAATGGGGAAAAGCATAGCAAATGCCTTTTATAAGTAAGTTCCAAGTAGCTTGCGTTTATATATCTTAAAAATAATTTTATCAAGCTATCTTTTGGGAGCGGGGTGAGAACAGGGAGGCGCAGAAGCAAAAGCCGAAAATGTTCGACGATATTGACAGAGCACTTTGCGGATACTGATCTGACTTAGTAGTGTTAATAGAGTATTCACTCACATTGAAGTTTGTGTAATCTCAACCTTATGTTTTTACTATGTGCAACTTACGATTCAGATGTAAGCAATGTATAACATTGCGGTTCGATACATAGCGCAATTTATGAGATCATTATACGTCTAACTATTTGAATGACTATCATGACATCAATGACACTATCAGATGCTTTAGAAGCTCCTGTTCATTCAGTTGTCAGTAGTAATTTATGTTTCGGTAATATAGGCTAGGTTTGATGCATCCGAATCTTGAATGTATTAAGTGTGTTAATCCTTCTATTCGATTTGTGAAAGACGGGAAGAGACCGTATCGTAACCGCTTAAGATACTACTTGATCTTAAGCGGTTACGGTAGTTAAACATTGCTGGATTCAAATTATTCACATGGTGCTCCCATCGCAAGGGCTAAAACCTGGCATACTACTGATGGCAGGAATATAACAAGATTGTACAACATAAAAAGAGTATCCTGAATTATTGGTGTTAATAGTATGAAACCCAATTAAGTAATCTTATTTAATTACTGTTGTATGACTGTTTGTGGATGTATTAAGAAAACGATGTAGGTACGCTGAGGCAGATTTTGGTGGTACTAATTTAACCTTTTTGTAATCATGTGATACCCAAAATGAATTGAATGAATAAATGATTTATGAATTATGATTAATGAACATTTGGCTGAATAAGTCAAAAATGTAGTCTATAACTGACTTTGAAAAAGGATGAAAAGGTTCTCAATTTGCTTGTAAATTTTTTAGGATTGTTTATGAGAACTCCGTCATTTATGAATCGATACAACTCTTTTTTGTTTTTTCAGAAGTCTTTTTTATTTAGGTAGGTAGGTACACTTTTCGTTAAATCTCAATTAAATTTGAATAAAATACCACATCTTAAGGTGCCAAAATAAGTTTGATGTCGGCTTTTCCCTTGTTAAATTATTTACTCCATATGCAACATTTTATAAGTAAAAACCTGCTATCAGTATATTAAATGATTTCATGCACAATATGTCGTTACTTAATTAAATACCATAAAAGTGTTTCCTACCTGTTCTCTGGGACTATTCGGACTCTGGCCCGTGCTCCGATCGTAGGCAGCTCTCAGAAACGGCATGTATTTGGCGCCGTCGCATTCTGGGTCGTACATGTGATCGCATTTGTCCACAGGAATGCGATGGTGCTCGATCGGACAACCAGATTCAGATGCCATCACTATCTCGCCTGTCACGATTTGACCTAAAACAAACATTAATTACATTGTATTGGAATCTATATATTAATACGTGAAGTAAAAACGTTGTCCCCCGTTTTACGGAAACTGCGCGGACGGAGGAGTATGAAATTTGGCACAGTTAAAGTTTATATGGAGAAGGAGTGGCGAGTCCTAATATTTTTATAAAATATGCATTAGAAATACATTAAATTAATGAAAAAACACGCACATAACCATGCATTTGACACAAGCAGCCGAATCGCGTTCGTAGTATTTCGGCATTGCTCGGTTGATGTTGTAGAATTCTTCGTATCTATAGTTACATATATATGTGGAGTAGATGAAGTTATTATAAACTTAAAATTTGAATCAATTATGGTTAAATTTTGACCACTCGGCGACCGCTAGTTGTTAGAAATATTTACATCCAAGAAGCAAACACTTTGCTGAAATGTAGATATCGAAAGAACAACCTTATATGTATGTTATGCAGCTCACTTTGTGGTTTCTCAAGTCGGTTTACTGATACGGATTTCAATACATGTCACACTTAAGTATATGTAAAAACCGAATTAGCACATTTTCGTGATCACTTTTACAGTAATTAGTAACAGTAGGTACTAACAGTTACTATGTCAACAATAATTAACACCAAGTCTTTCGTTTATCTAACTATATCTACTATCAATCTTTCTAATTCTATTCTCAGACAGGTATGCAATATACTTCCCTAGGCAGTATGCTTATGTACGGTGTGCGTAGTCTCAGACAACAGCCACCAAATACGTCAACTAAATTGAATATTACAAAAAAGTTGATATTGCTGCGGGAGGGTTTGTTTACTTAAATGACTGTACGAAATGCATATTGAATACGATCTTCACGTTTTTATTGCAGTTTACACGACACAAAAACAACGCTAAGTGTTATTTCACTGCACAATTAAATAACTTAATTGCCCTGAAGAGTAATGTATACTTTTGCTGGCGTCCAAAATCGTAGGTTATAAATACTTACCGAAAAACGCCAGTAAAGCGGTTCTGTTAGCAAGAGAGGGTAGTCCATCTTGCCCTCTCATGAACAGTTTGGACAGCATCCTCGCACCGGGCCGGTCCGCACCGGCCATCATGTATACTCCATCTGCGTACGCCGCCGGTGTTTTGCGTGTTAGCCTGCTATCTGTGGACAATATAACGTGACAATTAGTTGTGTTGGCAATTTTAGGGTAAATTTACTGAACAACATGGATGGTTTAGTTTTAGTAGTTTGAATGGTTGCCTCGCTAGTGCCAATGCGCCGATATCCTAACTAATATTTTAAAAGCAAATGTTACTTTGTTTGTTATGCTTTCACGCCTTATCTACTCGATCAATCATCATGCAATTTCGCATACACGTTATGAGGGAAACAGAAAAGAACTTAGGGTACTTTTCATCAAGAAAAAAGAATTGTTACTAACCTGACCTAACGTACATTTATGCGAGAGAAGCCGCGGGCAAAAACAATTAATATAATAATACGATAAGAGATGGTGATACAACTGCAGATGGCACACATGAAATATACTAACGGATCAAATTCTACAGACATTTGCGTATACTATTCACATATGTATTAAGCATATAACTGTAAAATGTGGTTTAATTTGCCTTATGAAAAGGCTTGATAAAATTAAAAAATAAATACGTATGAAATTACCATATTATTATTTTGTATGTTCAGAAGAAACACAGAACAGTGATAAGATATTAGATATTATTCGGTGCAGTAATAATCTTTTTCCATTGTTAAATAATAACACTTAACAATTTTAAAATCCAAAATATTACCTAAAAGAGATCTTAAATATATTAAACTTAACTATCTGACCGAACACCGAACCGCGTACCTTTCACAATTATATAGCACCAATAACATTTCATTCGTATACCTATAATAATTATAATACTGCAAATAAAGACATGCTATCAAACTGTACATAATTATTTAATTCTAATAATCTATACTATTTATTACACGGTGTAAAGATAATTACGTACACCTATATAATTAAATTAATTTATTATACCTATGTTAATTACAGCTATAAAATAAGCGTGTAATATAAAATCATTATGAACAAAGACGTTGGCTGTATTCACCTTCCTCAGTTATCGGTAGGCGTTGATTAAATAGACGAGTACGTAACTATTGTGCAGTCCATTAATTATCTTCGTTTAATGAAAGTAACTGTTTATTTCACTTGTTTAGAGCGCTGTCATCAATAATGCTGGTGTTGGTTTTGCAGACACCTTTCAAAGAAAGTTGCTCATGACATAAGTAGGCTATAAGCTTTTTGTATTTGTCAGGTATACTTACAAACGAAATATTTAACTCTACTTCATTAAGCAAATCATTTTAAACATAGTTCTTATGCATATCAATTGTTACTAATATGTATTTTAGTACTCTTTTGCATACGAAAGTATTCCTGTTGATTTGTCCTTATTTTGAACTGCATCCGAAGCTTTGTCTTCGAAATCAAATAGATAATAAAACTTATAGACCAGAAAAGGACGTAGGCTATAGACCCGGTGTAACTCTCCGGCCTATAAACTATAGAAACCTCACAACTTACAAAAGCTATAGGTATATCTCTGTCGATCCGCCTATATTCCTATGAGATAGCTATTATCTAGAATCTAGATAGTCGGAACAATAGTCAGTACTGGAGTAACAAAACGCAAGATTGTTTGGGTACGTCCTTCTGTAGAGAAAGTTTTTCTCACTCGGGTTTAGGCACAATATCAGGCTTAGCAACCTGCTATTGCCTACCCACTATCTTGTAGACTATGTAGTTTTATTTTGTATAAGAAGTATGTACCAATGTGTGTTCATAAAAAGAAGGCTGGTTCATATATACGAATATTTAAATTAATTCTTACTCAGCATTATTTGTAAGCTGCAGTCGGGTTACAGATAAATTGGGCTCACAGTAGCTACTTCAAGTGAACGGTACCATTCACTCATAAACTAAGGCCCTTGGAGAATGCTCTGTATTGGCTAATATCCTCTCCGTTCCTCCTGTATTGAACATTCACTGATGCCTTTACCTGACCTCTGTTTTGTTATTAGTTGTCATTTTTTGATCGTATCTGCTTCGTTACCTAACTTTATTGGCAAAATATTCGCTGCAACTGTATTTTGTAAAGATTAAATCTATGAGCTACACAGATGATGTATATCGTTAACAAAAATTAATGGTTACAAGTATTATTACAGATGCTTCGATTTGATTAATGTTTAGATAGTTTTCCTGCTAAAGTAAGTCAGGCTTTCTATAAGTTTTTATAAACTGCTCTCTCTTACTTACTTATATTGTGACTGAAAACACGATTTTGGGATACCACGCGAAGGCTTTAAATATGTGTTTTATTTACAGTGGCCTACGTTGTCATGTCAATCACTTTGTGGCGTAGCGTGATGCGTACCTACTTGCCACACGTTACATATCAATAGTTGCATCGTATTGCACCACCTTCTGTTATAGTTTAATATTGCAATAACCATACAAAATCTTTGATCGATATTGTATTGAATATCTTTTTACTTGTCATTAAACTATGCAAAATTTTGCGCCATATAGGTTATGCAATATCTATTTATCCTTTACTAGGATCATTTCTGTATCAGGAACTTTACAAACATCGCAATTATCATCAAAACATACAATTATAAAAAATTGTTGACGCCTTCTAATTCTTATTTATGTCTATATGCATAAAACACTCGGGCTTGAAACATTATTTCTGAATCACAGAATTTTTAAATACCCCGTATGGGAACCCAACCTACAATACTTGAAGCCGTGGCAGTGGCAGTGACGAACGAGGCGTGACACTCAAACTAGAGTGCACGTTCGTGCAGTCAAAATTGCTAGACATTCTTGTGACTACCTCAATCAAATAACTATTCAATATTCACTGTAAACCGTAATTCTCTCGCAATAGTGATTCTCAACCAGAAGTAAATTTAATTTTATTGATCGATTGATTCCACTATATTACACAACCATAATTGAATCCGCCAATAAATTATATGTAAGTGACATCAGTCAAGATCAAAAGTAAGATAAATACACGTCTTAAACAAACCTGTTCATTGTAACTGGAGCATACGTGTGTAGTGGAAAGTGACGGGAGAGAACTATAAATACACATATAAGGCGACAACGTGCGTACTTGAAGAAACCTTATATGTTTATATAATCACAGTGAAGTAAATAAAAGGAATCCTTTATATCTTTATTTCTACCGCATATTTGGATTTACTTTACGTGCCTCATAGAGGGCGTTAAGCCGTCGGTCCCGGCTGCCATGAACATCTATGGCAGTCGTTATTGGGAAAGTCAGCACCCTCTAATATCCTGACACTGGTCCAGCCTTAGGTTATCGTTAGCCTTCAGGTTGCGGAGGTCAGGTTGTAGCCGCTCCGTGTAAAAACTGATATCCAGTCAAAGCCGGTTAGACTAGAAAAGCCGACCCAAATGACGTGGGAATAATAAAGGCTAAGGGAGAAGAAGATTTGGATTTGCTTTCAAAGTCGCCTGCATATTATACTTATGTTTACATTACCAATAAAGATATACTTTGTCTTTATAGTTCTTTGCATATTTAAACATATTTTTATTTTATCCGGATTATAGATATATCGGTATATGCTAGTAAAAGAAAGTCAAATACATATGTACGTATTCTTAAGTATATATCCCTGAGAGAATATCGATACTGGTGTACACCCGTAGCTTGCATTTAGGTGCGACATTAAATTGGCCAATATACTATATTATATATCTTTTATATTGTATGGGGAAACCAGTTTATAATACAAATATACATAACCCGGACAACAGTACTCCCAAACGAAGATTTTGATAGTGATTATTTCTAGAGAAAGACAGCTACCCTTTTTGGGATTAGCAGTGTTACTAGGATTCTGTAGACATAGTGTCAAGACAACCGTTGCGGCCACTATGCCACCCGAGCATTGAAATACGCGAGGTATTAATAATTTTTCTTTCAAACTATTTTGTGGCAGGCGTTCTGAAAATCAACCCAGTATACGACAATAGTGTTTATAAATAAAGTTGTGTGTTATATACATTTGCCTACAGCTAGAGTAGCTAGAGAGACAGTATATTGACAATACTAAATGAAACCTAGTAGAATATTAAACAAAGTATGTCGTGTTTGGTAGGTCATTGAAAACAACGCTGTTATCTTTGCTCTGATTTCCATGAGTTGTATCTCTGGGTACTAGCATAAGGCACAAACACGCTACAAATTAATATAGTTATTACTGAGCCTCTGACTAATTTAAACATAAATTATACGGCCAGTCACGATTATGCTCGATTAAAGTGTGGCTTCTGTTTTTCATGTGTTCGTTTTATTGGTGATAGGACTAAACATGTTTGTTTATTTGCTATATTTGTTATAAAAAAATAGTATGAAAAATACTACTAATAGCCAAGAGGGATCCCACGTGTTGTTTTGGCAACTGTGAGAGTCTATGCGTCCACAAGATTACTCAGCATTTCTACGACCAGGTAAAGCTATAGCTGAGTAACAATACTGTATAGAATATTTAGTTCTATATCGTCGATTATCTAAAGAACTAAAACCTGTAGAGGTCATATGCTAATTCGTGTCTGAAAAACATCACTATTAAGCCTAAGTTACGAATGAAAAGTGGTACTGTATTCAATTCCTAGAACATAAAAATTGTTTGTATATCTAAAAAATATTAAAGTTTAAACCGTGTTCTAAATTCATAATTTTCTATAAATTTAAAAATACTGATAAATGAGAAGATTGATTGACTACGTCTTAGGTGAGCCAATACAAAATTTCGTTTTACTTTCTCGTTGCATAATTTGAACAAAATTGGTTATAATCGCAAAACATTTACCAAATGTCAACTCAATATTATAATTACGTGTTAAGATTAAACGATGTAGAAGGCAAGTATCAAATGAAGCATGAAATTAATTATGCATAGCTTATAAATGCGCATGTTAATTTTGAGCTGGTTGCTGACTATTAATTAAACTGAAAAATATATTAGATTAAACTAAAATATATCTCGTTAAAATATGGTAAATAAATGCTGTGTTGCCGTTTCATTATTTTATAACATAACTACCGATTCGCCCCGGCTTCGCACGTGTAGTAAAAAATCGTAACAAATTAAACACCCAAACCTTCCTTATGAATCACTCTGTCTATTGGTGAAAACCGCATGAAAATCCGTTCAGTAGTTTTTGAGTTTATCGCGAAGACGAAGATAAACGCGGCGAGAGACTTTGTTTTATAATATGTAGATAGTATATAGATAGATAGATGTTTCATTTTTATGTGTACTACAAGAACAGATTTTTATAAACTTTGCTTAATTTATTCTTATTGTGTTCTACACCTTAAGATATCCAGTCAGTGAACATAAAAAATTCAAGTAGATAATATATAAGGTAAGTGGAGGAATGATTCGTAGTAATATACCGCGCTTATACTTAAAATTAAGAAATTGTATCGTTATTGGCGCAGGTAAATAAGAACATAAATTTTAAGGCATGTTGTGATTTATTGGTAATTTAATATAAAGGTCTATCTGTTTACTTAAATTATCAATAATAATCAACACATTTAAGGACGCACATTTATCAGAGTGCCAAATTTTAATTATTAGCCGAATTGAAATTACTACACATTCTTATCTATATTTGATTTATACATGTCATAAATGGTGTAAAATCGTACTCTTAAAATCCATTTAGGTTTATGTAGGCGTTTGAATTAATTTATATGCGAGTTTCTTCGGCATTTTAATAAAAGTTATTATTAATGATAATTACTGAGTGCTAATATTTACGCTTTAGTTGATAACTACTTTAAATTGTTTTATAATAGCCTGCAGTGAAAATGCATACAATGATCTGATTGAAATATATTTTAGAAAATAATCGGTCAGTAAAAAGGATGTCTGTAAATGTGTCCGGTGGACGGTAATATGCTTGATTTTCTATATTGGATAGATCCAACTAAACGAAACTGTGAAAATATAGGTGTAATATTTTATACCCAATCCTTTGAGGATGCACGGGTGTGACTTTATATCATATTTTCTACCGACTTTAATATATGTATGTTCTCTACGCTTAGTTAGTTAAACATATGTATGTCTACCTCTTGTTAGCAAAAGCTACCTGTATTAGCGCTTAGAAATTGCTTTTAAAATATATGTTAATAAAACTAATTTATTTACTCCAACTAGGTTATCTGAACGAGAGGCTGAGTGGCACGTTGCCGTCGCTTCGTTCGTGATGCCACGCCGTGCTGGCGCAATTCGCTCGCAGTCTCACCCGTTTGTTTGCATGAGCCACGAATTAGGTACGAGGAGATTTTGCCTCACACACAAATTACCCCGCCTTTGTAAACTTTGCTCATCGCAGTCATTATCGCTCGATTATCTATTGGCGATAATACAAATTGCTCACGATATGATAATAATGGACTAAGATGGTTATTTTATTACGGTTTAAATTTTGATAATAGTCATAACGACTTTTATTTATTGTTTCAATTATGTGTGCTAAGTGTTTTCAAATTAGAATAGTTGTATACGTTATAAATGTAAGCGATGTTTGGCAATATCAATATTTATGTTTTGATTTAAAAGATTGGATATTGAAGACAGATGTAGGATTGAAATTAATGTTCTTGTCGGAGGTATTTTAAAATAAATTCAGTATGAAACTTGGTATTATGGCTTTTGAACACAACGCTAGTAATATGCACATGTTGAGGTACTCACATGGGTTGTCTGCATTATACACCAGTAGCCGGTATAATTTACTGGCGCAAGCACCAAGTAGCTAGCAAATGTACAGTCTATCCCAATAGAATTTGAGAAAAAGGTAAACAACTTCTAGTGACCTTTATTATAAAATATTTTGCCGTTAAATAAATTTATGGATATTTATCAAAAGAAAGACTTTTGTACGGCTTATTGTATTTATTCACTACTTTTCAAAGAGAGTTTGAATTTTCTAAATGACTTTATATTTAATTAAGCATGAAACGATTGTTTACATAAAATATCAATTGTATTGGGACAGAGTATTATAGCTTGCGTGAATAGCTTTTAAATGTAGTCCATGTCAGTAACTTTTATCGCGAAAAGGTATCATGCGTGTATGAACTTAAAGGCACAGCAGCTTCGATCTGTTAACTATAGAAGGTTTCAAACTCCATGCTTAACGACTGAGAATTTACCTAATAAAACATCGCAGTAAATTTTGCCTGATGTGATATATGGTGAATTGTGAATGTACAGTATGAAAATGTTGTGCCGGTATAATAATAATAATATATAAAGGTACCTACATGACGTCAAAGAAACCGTGTGAATTGTAACAACGGGCTTTAAAACTGTCGACGACGTCGTTACAGAAAGAAAGTAAAGACTATGCATGATTAAATGTTGTATCCTAACTTTTATTACGCTTACACGCCTCAACTACTCGACCGATCATCATGAAATGTCGTATACACGTTGTCAGGGGAACAGAAAAGAATATAAGGGACCTTTCATCCAGGAAAAAGTTCCTGAGCGAGCGAAGCCGCGGGCAAAAGTTTATTGCTTTTTAGGAAAAGTGATTCTCATTAGAACTGTGCATTGCGTATGTCTATTCAAAAAACAAGCCAAATTGTTGTTTCATGGCTACGTAAAGGAAGGGCAAATCATCAAAAACATAGGTATTCATAATATTAGTAACAATATGAATTAACTTCGTAAAATATAAGGGACAATAATCAAAATTTTGAAAGGCAAGTGTAAACAATGCACAACAATGCTTAGAGAAAGTCTCTACTGCAGCCGGGCCTAAAATAAAAAGATTTGGTTATGCGAGCTGTGCTCGGAATTAGAATTAAAACATAAACCGCTAATATCTTTTTGTTTTTAAATTACATGTTTCGTAATAAAGTCTTGATTTTCTATACTTTGTTGTAGATTGTAACAAGTTTATTCCAACAATAGACTGCAGTAGACAGCATTTATTGATGCTAATTGAATTGAATAAGTAAAGTTGACCGGGTCCATTACATCAATGATTACATCATGCTCCTTGTGAGTATATCTGTATTCTTTAGGTTTAAAATCGTATAAATAAATTGAGTTGAATAATTTATTTTCATTAAACTTCTATTCTATCTAGCGCGGCTAAGACCCACTAGCCTTCGAGCTTTATTACAATGTTATATAAGTTAACTAAAATTGTGGAAATGCATTTACGTCTTCTCATCTTTAATGGTAGTAGTAGGTATTCTAGGTATAACAAGCATTCATAAATAACACAATAATATATTGATATGCTTAACTTACGGTAGGCACATTAATACAGAGAGAGTCTTCTTTACAAAACGAATTTCAGGTCACAATTTGTGCTCTGAATATTTCTTGCAGATTTGGCGTTCGCAAACCGAATAAAACTGAGTCTTGCATAATTGACTTGAGTCTATAATATTACGTATCAGAGACTCGAGTCTTTCAATTACTGCAGCCAACAGAGACGGTGATGTTTTTAAATAGTTTCCATCTTGTAGGCGTGCCAACTTAAGCGAATAGAAGATCTACGGACTTCTTAGTGAAATAACTTCCATCATGATCGTTACCTTAGACACAACTTCAGGACAGCTCCGGACAATAAACTAATGACAATGTCAGTACCTAACTTAATGCTCAGAATTTAATGCCTCCCATTCCATACACAAGTTAACATTATTAATAAACCTTTGACAAATGACGAGATCCACAATCAACTTCAGATCAGCTTTGAACAAACAAGGCAATCACAGATAAAGACTAAAGCTTAATAATCTAATTCAATTTATTATCTAGCAGCACATAATTAATTTTAATTGAAATGAAAGGCGATATGTTGGTCTATCAGATCTGTCTGTCTATATGTAGTGTGCGTCAGTGCGTCCTGTCGATAAATATCGGTTGCGAAACGTCGGATGACAAATTCAATGAAAGGCCTTTATCAATGCTTGTTATCTTGTATTAGTTGAGTCAGTTAACCACTGCTGATCAAGTTACGCAAGAGGTCACCAAGGTAATACCTAATAACCTTAAGTAGTAGTATTATTTTAAATATTTTAGTTGGACTTTATCGATGAATAATAAAGAAGAATAATTGTTGCAACATTCGCATTGTACATATAAACACATGTATATTAATAAACATAGTGTTTGCTTTCATATTGCATATTTTCAAGTAATTTTATTAATCCGTTTTTGATAAAAAATATTTTATGCCTTATAAATATCCGTATTAAGTAATCATTTTATAACTATTTTGCATCATCTGCCATACTTATTTCTGCATAATTATCATTAGAGATAGCTAAGGAAAAATACAATTGCGTCATTATAATATCACCACAGGAGTGATATTATTATGACGCGATTGCTGTCCGAACTGTCCCATTGCTGGACACGGTTCATTTCTCAGTGTACGAAGGGTTATCGTCAACCACGATGGTCCAGTGCAGGTTGGCAGACTTTACATATCACCAAGAACTTTATGGCGAACTCTAGAGACATGCAGGTTTCCACACGATGTTTTCCTTCACCGTTAAAGCGAGCGATGATTAACTTTAATTCATCTGTCAAATTCATTTATTATCATAAGTAACTGTGGACATTTCTAGTATGTAAATAAATAAAATTAATAAAGCCTTCCCTTGTAAAACAATTAAATAAATAATTAAAAGAAAACAAGTTTTATAATTGCTATAAACATTTTTTAATAGTTTTTACACAAAGCGATGTTTGTCTAAGTCATAATCACGTGTGAATTTTGTTGCCCACCGTTGTAGTTTGGCAAATATTTTTAGTTTGTATGAAGCAACAGTCAAGCGTGTTCCAAGTACCTGACGCTCAACGCCACAGTCACGACTTATAGTGTTTGAATAATACATAAAGTAAATATTGATGAGGGCCTCGTATGTGGTTATTTTGTGAAGAACATGTGGTATCGGAATTATGGTTACAGACTGATGTAAAGGTTAACCTTCTTAAGAAGTGACTGGATGGAATACAGTCTTAGATTGTATTCCTTTTTTTTAAATAAGCAAAAGAAACGATCTGAGACAAATTAGAGAAGATTTTATATAATGTTCTATTTTTCATTAAAAGTAAACAACCATATTTGGGTTTATACCTCTATCAAGGAGGGCCAAAAGTGTTAAAAGAAGTGTTCGAATGTTAGAAACTGTTGATTGAACCCGCAATATTCTGCGTATTGTTTTAGGCGCGGTGACTGCTCACCCTGCTTTGCCATCCGTACTAACCTGATAATTTAACATAAATAATTTAATAAATACAGCCTTTCCTATTTGTTGCACTGTTTCAATTAACGGTGGGTTATTTAACGTTAGTAATAATTATAAGAATTTATTTATTGTTCTGTCGTTAAAACGAAATTTTTTTTAATAATAATTTACCCAGAACTTAAATTTTACTCAAGTAAAGTCACGGGAATAAGTTAGTTTCATACAAAACAATTTGAATAAGATAATTACGTTTGCACAGTATTGCTCTGACAGTAACTATATAAATTAATCTTTCAACTTGCGTCGAGCGACTTGCGCGCGTCGATATCTTTTACATACAAGCTTTTGACTTCACATAGTCGACGACAACACACGTAATTATTTTCCTGTTAAGTGTTTACACGTTAAATAGGTATTTAATTAAGTGTCTTATAAGTATATTTAAATAAACTTGTATTATGCCAGCATGACATAAGTGCCATGGTTTATATTGTATGGCTGTTGGATAGTCGTTACCGGTTACGCAATGCTGGAGCGTGTATGGGCAAATATGACATACAACAACTATACATCGGAACCGAAATCATGTGTTCGGTTGTCACTTATCAGCTTGCGGGTGTATGAACTCAAAGTAGTTTATAGAGTCGTTTTAAATCCCATGACAATACATGTAAACTTTCACAAGCGCTTGCCACCATTTCGCCTTAATATATTTACTAATCAAGTTAATCTTACTAATCTTGTAATAAAATTGTGAAATGATATTTGGATTACTCAATCAAGTGAATAAACTATAAAATTGAATTTTGAAATTTCAAATCTTGACACGAAAATACAGTTACTGGTCCTGGTTTATCCTGACTTGCATTTCCGTGGACTTTACGAGGCTGAAGTCGCGGGTAGAAACTGATAATCAATTAACCACGATTCACGTTGGTTTAAAGACTAATCTTTTTTGTCTGTCAGATTTTATAAAAAGTCATTATATTTATAAAATGATTACCCTAGCTATACGATAGCCAGACAGTGTACAAAGGTATTAAATCTTACGAAAACTCAATTGAATGCTGAGTAAATTGAAAATAGTATCAGCTGGTCATGCTTTATCGTATTAATACTCGCAATGAATAATGTATGAACATGAAAGACACTTGGTGTTTGTAATCTGTTTTATTCAATCGATAGATTGTGACGTTGTTTGATGAATGTGTATATTATTAACTGCTTTTCAAAGCATCAAAGATTAGGTGGTTTATTTAATAATAAATAAAATACACACAACCATATTTCCGAAAGGGTGACATGACATGGGTCTATTACACTCATGTTTAGACAAGTATGTTTTTACGTTCTACGTAATAGAGCCTAGGCCTATTAACTAAATATAACTAGATATGTATATATTTTCACACTTCATGTTGCTTCTAAGAATTTCTTTACAGAAACCTATTTCGAAACCACAAATACAGCAATAATTAAAATTAATTAAATTATTGTAGCAATATATTATAAAATTTCGATATTCAGTCTAGGATATGTCTGATCCCTTCTTCTCTTGCTGCTGTAAGTATCTCCATTTCAAATCAGAACAGCTCATTAAGAACTTTCTTAGTCGGGCTGCTGTACTTTATTTCTAATATCCAACAAGATTGCAGCTAAATTATCTTGTGTTGGTTATCTATGGTGGGTAGGATTGCCAGGCAAGTAACAACGCTGTGTTATAAGTAAGACTGGTAGTACAATGACCAATATTTTGATCAAATCCGGTAAAATACATAACAGATCATTGGGTATATGTCATGTTATTCTACAATCAGGCTGAAAGGAGACTTGTGTGTCAATTTAGTGCTTAGTCTTGTTTCCATTTGCAGGAAACAATGAAATTTATCTGACAGTATTTTTTGAAGTAAATAAACGATGATAATTTTATTACAGAATTCCGTATATTTGGCAGAAAGAAAAGCGGACGTGGCTTTTACCAAATTTTCGATAAATACCACCCATGTGCGAGCTTTTATAAGAAATTAACAAATTGGAATATTTATACATTTTCTCGTTTAATGAGTAGCATTCCTCGCGTTCCTAAATAAACGAGTGCCACATTTGACTCTATAAGGAAACTTTAATGAATCAGTCTGTACGAAATATGTTCAGGATATTACAATTTTATGGTCATTTACGTATTAACGTCCTTTTAAAGTAGGTAATTTATTAGCTCAGAAAAATGTCATCTTTATTTATTAGATACTGCCAGTGCGTGAAAATATGGCACAATTATCAAGGCAGTCACACACAGGAGCTATAGCTAAAATATATCTTATGGCAAAAGAATAACACATAAAAAACGGCTAATATTACATGATTATGCTGCTTTTTGCATTACAATTTGTGATCAATGCGATCTACACATTAAGTGTAATGTAATGTAGTGTAATGTGTAATGTATTTACACATTAAGAGAACAGGCACTACTTTGGGTTATTTAAATTGTGTAAATTGTGTGTAGCTGCAGAGTAGAAACCTTTGGTTGTGTTCAGATTTTGAAAGCCTTTACGAATACATCTGCTTAGGGCCGTAGCACGTAAAGTACATGCAGCTATACATTATATTATCGGTTCCATATGAAGTTTAAACTTTCGCCTATAATCTAGATATTTATTGTCTATATATCTGTGCAATGTAAATCGTGAAAGAAGTTCGACATTTTCAATATTTTCCGTTTTGATACTATGCGAATATTCACAAATCATTAAGTATATCGTGGCTCATCAAGATTAAGTATTTTGATAAGCAACGATTTAGCTTATGATATGACATACTATAAAAGATCGGCAATTTGCCAGCCTATACCTATAAAAATAGTCTTATTCCTATAGGTATAGGCTGGCAAATTGCCGATAGAAATCATTGGAAAAGGTAAACAGCTGTAATCTGCGATTACACAATCTCAACATTTTTGTCACGTGAACTAAGAAACGATATATTGCAAATTTATGTCAGTTTTGTTATGTTCATGCTTTCGTGCTATTCTGATACGGCACTGCCTACGATGAACCGTTGATTCCATATAGACCGCGTCAGGACACTCGGTTTACAATACATAACAAACAATAAACGCCATCCATAATGATTTACATATATACTGTTCTGTTTATAACGCTGGGCAATCTAAAGTTAAACCGTTTATCAGCTGCGGCGATCATAAAATAATATATATCTTATGAAAACAGAACCAAAAACAGAATCACCACTAAGTGACGATCTCCACCACCACCAATGGTGAATATAAAAAATTGGAATTCAAAATGTTGTTGATAATTTTGATTTTTGGATTAATTTTCATTCAATTCATTTCCAATACATGCAAAATGCAAGAAAATCCCAATTATACCTGATTTAATAGAAGGGTTCAAGAGGTTCTTCAATATGTTTGTATTTATGTGTTTATGTAACAAGCCTCTGCCCACATTACGGAGAATACGCTAAAAGTCTGAACACGAATAGAACTTTATATAATGTGCTACATTACTTTATCCGGGTCACCATACGTTGCACACGCGGACAACTGCTGTTATTATTCTCGCTATAGAATCAGAAAATATTTACATATAATATTGTAACAGACAAGTTTTCCCCGCGGCTTCGCTCACGTTAATGTAGATTTTGTCAAAAATTTGTATCTCTCGAGTACAGTACTTTCTTTCTGGAGCAACGGTACCCTATATATTTTTCAGTACCCCAGATAACATGGATACGAAATTCCATGGTCATCGCTCGAGTAGAGACTTAATATCGTAATAAACATACAAAATCACATTCGCATTTATAATATTAATTAGGATTGATGGTGTTTTCATTGCTTAGTTCTTTGAATTATCAGAGGCGTATAGCATTGATTTTGTCTGTAACAGACATTAAAGTTAACATAAAATATTGTGCACAACGGTAGGTGTCATTATTTTCAGCTAATTCAATTAACGCCACAATTCAAGGCAATAAAACTGTAATGAATGCCGTTGTTCAAATGCTAATGATAGCCTAATTAAATTACTGTATTATAATTTATCGATATACTATATAATAATATAACAAAATAATGATTGCTATATGATAAAACTAGATTTTCCTCGCGGCTGCGTTTGCGTTTTAGGTTATGTCAATTTTCTATCCCTTGGAAACAATACTTTTTCCTGGATCAAAAGTAACTTACATATGTCCTTTTCTGTTCCTCTGACAACGTTTAATAAAATAAATAAAATAATAAATAATAAATTTATTGCCAATAAGTACATAATATACAAGTTCTTATAATAAGTGACAGTTTATCAAAAATTATATATTGTTATTTAAAGAACCTGATTATGTCAGATTTTGCAAAGCGTCCTGCACTAGGCAAAGCCTGTCACGCAGGAAAGCTTTAAATTACAATTTGCCAATACGAATAAATGACAATATTTAAATAATAATACAAACAAATCAGAAAAAGTAAACATGCAACTATTAGAATTTATACAAATAAAAAAGAAAAGGAAAAAGAATAATTAAATACAGCGATATTATCAACAAATTTCATACACAAAAACAAGAAATCAATGCAAAACTATTTAGTAAAAATAACAACAATCAAATTAAAGACTTTAAAAAGCTCTCGGTGTCGTTGTAGGTCCAGGTAAGCAATTTTTTTCTTACAGCTATTTTAGCATCGCGCACCGATAAGTTGGCTAACGGCAATAGCCTGTTCATTTTATTATAAATATACGGCTTCAGAAAGACACAGAACCGCCTGGCAAAAGCAGTATTTGTCTTAATAATAGGTAGTTTAAAAACCCGTTTCCTGATCATGTCCTCGTAGTCACTAGAGGTAAGAACAAACTTATGTGTTAAAAGTGTTATTTTTTGTATAAAAAGCTTTCTAACACTTAGTAATTCAGTTTCTTTATACAGGAGAGTCGTAGGAAAACGGAAAGGCTTTCTCAGCATAGTTTTCAGAACAGCACGCTGGGCTCTTTCCAGATTTATTAGATGGGATGCAGCAGAGCCTCCCCAAGCCGCGATGCAGTAAGTTACGATAGACTCGCAAAGAGCCGTGTACACATTCTTTAGCAAGCACACCGGAGCCACATCACGTAGTATTTTCATAATGTGGATGATTTTTCTGACTCTTGCCGATGTGGCCACAATGTGCTCCCCAAAAGTGAGTCTCTCGTCTATAATAATGCCTAAATATTTAATTGACTTTACTTTGCTTATGCGCACACATTGACATCTTGGGGAAGTATCTGCATCGGTGGCAGTGGAGCAAGAGTGAGCTATAATTTCCAATCCTGCGGTTGGGGCTGAGGCGGCTGCGGCTGTTTATACTTATTATCATGATAATAGGCATATAATAATGCAACAAAATAATGACTGCCACATGATAAAATTGTATACAGGCTTTTGTCTGGATATCTGTACGTTTGTGCATACTTTTCTTCATAATGATTGGCTGTGATTCTGTGAAGTTAGTTCGTAGATGTACTATTTGACTCGGTTGACAAATAAAAATGATATGGCTTTTTTAAAGGGCATAAGGATAAGTAGATTGATTGATATATCGATTAGTGCAAAATGTAGGAGCAGTTATAGCCTCGTGGGAAGACCTGCTGAGCAGAACACTCAAATTTAATCTCAAGGCACGCAACTCTAACTTTAAGAATTGATGTGCATATCTATTATACACTACTAGATATTGCCCGCCATTTCGTTGTCTTTTTCCTGGATGAAAGGTATTCTATTACATTTTCTGTTCCATTGACAACATGTATGCGAAATGTCATGGCAATCAGTCTAGTAGTTAATAAACAAACAAACTTACATTAGCATTTATAATATTATTTAAGATTATCAAAAATCTCTCATACTGAGAAAATGTCCGTGCCGAGCAACGACAACGTTTTAAACAGGGCTGATTCACACGCAAACATTAAAAAGGTTATACAACATAATAACACAATGGCGCCTACCATTTACGTAATTATGGTCCACTATCGGCACTTGTAAATAATATAAAGCTGTTTCCACTTACATTGAAGACAAGTTTCCATAAATTGTGCTGCAAATATGATTACGTTGAAAGTGGTTCACGGACCATTTGGCGGCCCTCGTCATCGGATAAGCAGTCAGTTTTCAAAAGCACGCAAATACTTATATATATTTTGGCCGTGTATTTATTGCAGAATTTATAAACATTAGTTATGTTATGAGTTAATCCACATGTATCGATAACCAATCATCGAACATGGTCAAAACGGATTGTAACATCGAGCCCTCACAATTTAAATTGACTGTAACGACTATGCGTAGCAAGTTCGCAAACATGTCGCACGATACATGCCATAGGAGAAAATATTTGTTGTGTTCCAAGAGAATTTTGATTAGATCGCAAATTTACACGCTCGGGACCTATCACAAATGTGTACGCTGGCTTACATACATAAGGTAATAATAACCTATCCTAAATTCTACAAATAGTATGAGTATTTATATGGAACGCATAAACCAATGCGTTAAATAAACCGATTTTCATGAATTTTTGCATACACTTTGTCAGAGGTACCTACCAAGAGGTTAGAAAAGAAAATTTTCTGGATAAAATGTACTTTCGTCTAGAGAAAAGTACTGTTACTAATCTAACTAAATCTAATTAAGGCGATCATAGCCAGTTGCACTCACTCATCGGTAAACGATTAGCGAGGTTAAGCAATGTTGGGTGCGGTCAGTCTATAGATGGGTGACCGCTTAGTGGTATATCATCTGAGCGTCTCCGTGCAAGTAAAAAATTGGTCCCGGTTGTTGTCAAATTGACAGCAGTCGTTAAGCCATGTCAGAGGCCTTGAACAACTCTTGACAACAAGTTGGCCACTAACAAAAAGACAAAAAAAAAAGAAAGAAGAATCTACCCTAGCCTACATTTATATATAAAAGTTAATAAACTTAGTGAGGTCTACCTGGTATAGCTTCGGACTCCGTGCTTTTAAGAAATAGTCAATAAAACATTTCTATTTGTCCTGCAAAGCACGTTGCATGGTAGAAGAAACATGTCCTCTTAAACCACTACACAATTCGTGTAGTATTTTATAAATAGTAAAACAGATATATAGCCATTTCCCATAACTGTTTGTAAATAACACGTAGAGTGTTTGTAATCGCAAAAGACCTTCGTTAACCCCTACCGTAGTTGTAACGATCCGTGTTTGTAAATATACAAATGCTTTGGCTATGGACGATTGCTTCCGCACTGTAATTGATTTAAACACCATAAAACAGCCGTTTTGTAACTAACTATTAAATAAAAAAGAAGTTCAGTGAGAAGACCAACAGACTGCAATGCAGAGGGTCTCGGGTACGAACCCACGTCGCGCACCTCTGACTTTCGGAAGTTATATGACTTTTCGAAATTATGTGCGTATTGATTGACAATTATCGCCTGCTCCGTGCCTCGGAGAGCACGTTAAGCCGTCGGTCCCGGCTGCCATGAATATCTATGTAATGACAGTCGTCATTGGGAGAGTGTCGACACAAAAGATCCCACTGGGTCGAAGTGTCGCCGGTCCACACTGACTGGCCCCCACTAAGATAAGATAAATAAAGTAGACTGCACTATATATTCAATAAACATTCTATAGATACTGGTTTTGATTTTCGATGGACTGCATGGATAGTGTAGTGGTTTATGTGAACGCCTCGTCGCTGCCACCGCGCCAAGTGTTGTGGGTTCGATCGCCACACGGGACAAATATTTGTTTAAAGTCTGGATGTTCTTTGTGTCCGTTGTTTAAATGCTTGTAAAGGTCCCTGCGACACAGAAATTAAACGTAGTACGAGAATTATCATAAAATAAATTTGTCAATTTTTATGTTTAATAATAATAATAATAAATTTTATTTCCAAAAGAATAGTAAGTACAGTCTGTTACAATATTTAACACTGAAGTCCTAGCTAGGCTACTAAGTAGCCTGTGTTAAGGATGTTCAGCCCTTAGATCCCACAGTATAAGGATTTGGTGACTGTTAGCGTTATACAAAGATATTTTTATATATCAAACATAAATTAATTTAATTAATAGCTATGGAACATGATTATGTGTGTGTGTGTATTTGTGTGTGTCTGTGTGTGTGTGTCTGCGTGTGTGCGCGTGTGTGGGAGTGTGTGTGTGTGTGTGTGTGTGTGTGTGTGTGTTTATGTGTGCGTGTGTGTGTGATTTATGTGTGTGTGTGTGTGTGTGTGTGTGTGTGAATGTGTTTGTATGTCAATCGTGTGTCAGTAATGTAAGAAAGTGTTCGGTTTAAAGTTTTATGTACAGTACATAGAGTTCCTGACGGGATAGGGAGCTGTGATTTTTATATACTGTCTTGTATGTATCAATACTTCGAAGCTACATAAAATGAGAAGGTATTGTATTGTATTAAGGTACTCACTCAATTCAAGTAAATATAAGAATACACTATTTACTATTCGATATAGTACTTATCTCAAAAGCCACAAGATATGAAGCTTGTATTCAGCTTTCTATTATAATAAATGCACAAACATATCCGGACGTAATGTTGCTCTTGTTAATTTCCTTAATATAGCAATATCCTGCTACGCTAAACCATCTATGTAATTAACTTATATGGACTATACTAACAACTATGTCGGCATCATGTCCGCTTTTACGTCTATGGCAGATTACTTTTAACCTGTTGGTCCTAATTTTTGTGCTATGTAACATAAACCATGCTTATAACGCAATTTGTATCGAAGGTCAGCGCGTAATCGTCTATGGTCAACTCGTATAGGTACTAACCTAAAAGTACTTTTTTCTTCAAGAAATCCAAACTTCATTAAAATAGGCATAGCGGATTACCTTTTCAAATTCAAATTTTAAATTCAAATTCAAAATCCTTTGCCTTCATATTACATGTATTCATAGACGGTTTAGTTAATATCTTTCGGTCACGTGATATAATACGCATGTATTAGTATCTTAGTTTTACGGTAATTAAATATTTTCAATACATTTTTTTATAAGATGCAGTTATCTTTTTTTGCAGTCTTTAAGTAATTACTAGCTGGTACTAATACTACTACTGCAGCTGAAATTTCAGCTGCAAACGCAAAGTCACACCATAATGGTTCCGTTTGTATGTATACAAAGTGGTGCAAATGTTATCACATTAATTGATACCACATATACATGGTATTCTTTGACGATTTACAAATTATAAACCAAATGTATTCAGTAGTTTAGCCACAGGATATTTTTATTTGTTTTCATAATTTAGAACATCATGTGTAATGCAGAGATAAAGTACTTAGGTGTCAAAGACCTTAAACAGCGATATTAAAACAAACGTTGTCGCTCTTACAAAACCTAGAACTAAAATAAATAACTTATCAAAAGCAATGTCAAGCATATTGCAAAAGAAATAAGGTCCATAATCTTGTGACGGTACTTATTACAATAGTGTTCCAATTTGTGTCTAATTTTATATTATTTATTTTGTTCAAAAAAATCATTTCTTAATTTCTGCAAAAATAGGTTTTTTGTTTATGTTAACCGTCTTTATATCAACCAGCTTAAGGCAATATATCATTTAATGTGATAAGTTTAGCGCCACTTTGTATAATAATAATAATAATATCAGCCCTATATTAAAATGTCCCACTGCTGGACACGTGCCTCTTCTCAGTGTGAGAAGGATTAGGCCATAGTCTACCTCGCTGGCCGAGTGCGGGTTGGCAGACTTCACATAGCTTTGAGAATACTTTTAGACATGCAGGTTTCCTCACGATGTTTTCCTTGTATTTGTTATGTAAATAAAAATAGTAAATATAGGGCATGTTGACAACAACAACTTCAATGCGAGATTAAGGTTACTTGTATTTATTTTTAAAGTTATTTTTATGTATCTGATTAAGCAAATTAACATAACAAGTTATTGCTACGCTGCATACTTAAATACTTTAACAATAAGAACTATTGAAATGAAACTACTATATACGGATTTTATCGCGTTATTTATTTTACACTTTATTATAAAATTTTGAAACTGTCACACTACTACTAGATAGTATTTAACTTTACCAATTTTTAAGCTAATTAATTTATTCAAACTAATAAAATATTTATGTTTACACTTTCCCCAAAAAAACACAAACCCAAGAAGAAGCAAACCACAGCTAGACTTCATGATACTCTGAGCTCATTCTGCGTAAATAGAAACACCAATGATTAAATTATGTTCGGGTACTTTGAAATAACGACACTGGAACATTGAGACAACTACCATCTTAGTCTCCCCGTGACCATGGCTGCTGAAAAGCAACCGAAACGTCGAGGAAAGTGTAAACTTAAATATAAATAGTTTTAATAAATTAATTAGCTTAAAAATTTGTAAAGTTCAATAGTATCTAGTAGTAGTGAGACAGTATCAAAATTTTGTAATAAAGTGTTAAATAAATAACGCGATAAAATACGTATATAGTAGTTTAATTTCAATGCATAACATTCGCGTAAACAGAAGACAATATTAAATAAGAACTATTCCAATGAATAAATATTAATAATAATATTCTACCACATACACACAACACCATCTATCCCAAACTAAGCAGAGCTTGTACTATGGCTACTAGACAATGGATAAATAGTTCGTTACACTATGTAATTCGGACACGAATACTAACTTGTGAACTGGTGCTAATTATATCTTGGACTACATTATTATCTCGTAGAGTATTATATTATTATTGCATGCGCAAGAATATAGAGCTAGAGATATATAATATAATATAATATAATAATATTCTACCACATACACACAACACCATCTAGCCCGAACTAAGCAGAGCTTGTGCTATGGGTTCTAGACAATGGATAAACATACATATATACTTTTTTTTTGTAAATACATACATATTATACATAGAAACACCCAGACCAAGACAAACATCCATGTTCATGCACACAAATGTTAGATAGATAGATAGAAGATACAGATAAGATAGATAGAGATGCAGCTTTACAACTTACAAATCGTTGGTTTGCTCTCATGCGTGTCATAAAGATGGCAGAATCTCTGGTACGTGGAAAGCTAAAAAAATACGGTACCTAATCATGTAAGGTACTTTTCGTTTATCGTGTAGGCTGTCGACGCATAAAACATTCTTAACCTGTAAATTGTTGGTATGCCAGACATAACTGAAAACCTTATTTGTTTGGCCGCCGAGGTTTCGCTGCCACTCAATAGATTAATGATTTTATGACCTTTTATTTATTCATATTAACCATTCATTGCTGATTCGGTTGCTGTGTTTTGACTGCCTCCATGGTGCAGCGGTAGTGAATGCCACTGCTTTGCATGAGGTCTCGGGTTCGAATCCCGAGTCAGGCCAATAAAAGAAGTTATAGGGTTTTCCTGTTAAGAAATCTCAATAGTACTCTGGGTGAGTTGAGTAGTTGGCAGTTTTGCACACCCCAGTGCCTCGGCACATATTAAAGCCGTTGGTCCTGCGCCTGATCTCTCTCCGGTCGTGTCAGATTACCGTCCCATCGGATCATGAGAGTGAGGGAACAGAGAGTGCACTTGTATTTGCACACATACTTGTGCACTACAATATCTCCTACGCAGATGGCCAGTTTCCGTTAGGATTGGCTGCCATGACCGAAATTCAAGAAAACATTTTTATTTTAATCATGTTTCCATTAACAGGTTGTTACAGTTCGAACTTATGGTTTAAAGATAAAATTTAAAAAAATTGTTGCCATTACTTTTAATGCTCTACATAAGTATAATATAAATTGACGACATTTTTACGATTATTGTATCAGCTGCATGTAAATGTTATATTGATTAAATGCGGTTTATGAATGGTGCGACTTTGTACTGCCAGAAGTATTTTATGGTAATGTATTCTTAAATACGAATATTAAACATATACAACTGAATACAATACAGAATGACATTTAACAAACGATGTGTTTAATGATAATATGAATTACGAATTTAATGTATGTGGATTGTGACGCAAGGAGAGACAAAGAGACTCGTTCTTTTTAAAATATTGGCTACTATTATATTGTACTACACTACGTTTGCCGAGTTGCGGTTTCCACTCAAGAACACGTTTACCCCAGCGGTTGTCGGTTCTTCGCGCGATATGGCCAGCCCACTGCCATATCGTCATCCCACGCCCTCCGACCAGGTGGGATGACGATCTGCAAAAGACTGCAGGCAGATGCTGGATGCGGCAAGCTGAAGACAGGGCGCTATGGCGCTCATTAGGGGAGGGCTATGTCCAGCAGTGGACTATTATAGCCTGATGATGATGATGATGATGATGATGATTATATTGTACTAGTGACCCCTCCCGGATTTACACGGGCATTACAAAACCTTAAAAAATTACACACATAAACCTTCGTCATGAATCACTCCGTCTATTGGAGAAAACCGCATGAAAATCCGTTCAGTAGTTTTTGAGATTATCTATTTATTTATTTATAATAAGGTACACTTACAGCGTTACAAATATAAGCACTTACACTATGGATATAACTATTAAAAGTGTACACAGCATTCACATTACATACGCAACATTAAAAGTAAACTTAAACTATATGAAAATATGACAAAGAAACTTTATATAAAAGTAAAAATAATAGAAGTAATAAAAGTAAACAATTCTAATAGTACTTAACAATCGAGCAGTTTCAGCAAATAATTTCTGAATTTATTTTCTGACGTGTTAAATATATCCAAGTTAAACATCGCGTTAAAACAATTGTAGGTTCTGCAAATTCTAGCCAGTGGATAATAAAATCAAGATTAGGGCAAGCAGTGGGCGAGATGAAGGTTTTTGTGATTATCGCGAACAGACAGACGTGGCGGGGGACTTTGTTTTATATTATGTAATGATACCAGCATAACATAACATTAACGTACGCTTACCCGTTCGAGGATATAGGCAGAAAGGTGTTACAACCACATCCTGAGCGCTATTAGATCCCACCTGAAAGAGGTGAGTGTATGCCGTTTACCGGATAAACTGTCAGATTTCGCGCCGCTATTGAGAAGAACACGAAAACGCCTAATCCCATCCGAACCATGGTAATCATAAGATCCATCACGATTGCACGCAAACATAAGCGCACACAACTTTGAAATTAAACACTTTATACGAATTGTTTATTTTACTTTAAAACACTTTTATTACATAATTTTGAAACTCAAACACCACTATTATTGAACTATACTACAATTTAAGTTATTTAGATTAATTAAAACTATTTATATTTAAGTTTAAACTTCGTTCCGACGTTTTGGTTGCTTTACAGCAGCCATGTTCACGGGGAGACTAAGATTGTTTTTTATTTCAAAGAACCCGAACATAATTAAATCTTTGGTGTTACTATTGACTATTATTATATGTCGGCCTCGATGGCGTAGTGGTTAGTGTAACCGACTGCCACGCCTGAGGTCGCGTGTTCGATTCCCGCACAAGTCAAACATTTGTGTGCATGAACATGAATGTTTGTCTTGGTCTAGGTGTTTCTATGTATAATATGTGTGTATTTACAAAAAGAAGTATATTTGTATGTTTATCCATTGTCTAGTACCCATAGTACAAGCTCTGCTTAGTTTGGGCTAGATGCTGTTGTGTGTATGTGGTAGAATATTATTATTATTTACGCAGAAAGAGCTCAAAGTATCATGAACTATAGCTGTGTTTTGTTTCTTCTTGGGTTTGACTATTTGAATTACTGGATCCTAAGCTTGTAGTACGTGCCAACCATCTTCTCTATTGAAATTAGGATGTTTTTTAATTTCAATAGCCTCGCGAAGCATCCTTGGTAGGAATCGGTGATACCTATAGCTCAATAATAGTTGTTGTAAAGCTTTTTTTAAGGTTACTAGCCAACTAAGGTACAAATTTCTTGTATTTTTATTAATTTCTCCAGCTTACCTACAATTATTGCGGAGGGCTCATGTTCGTACTGCAAGAGCGCTTAAACCTCAATTAGAAATGATAAGTTTCATTTCTTCTTAAAATGCCGTATTTTCTTATTATTATTCCGAGTAACGCTATTCATAGAAATCTTGACTAAAAGCAAATAAATATCTTTCCTAAAATTGATCTGATATATCTATTATGTGCTACTTTCTGTACACAAAGATAAACTAACTCTAAAAATAAAGCACCATACTATAATATGCTAGAATACATGCCTTTTACTGTTTGTTTAAATAAACAATCAGCTAGAAAGATTAGAGTAAGATTAAACCGATAAATCAAACAGCTAAACCAAATTGTTCTTGATTAACGTCAGTTTAAACAATGACAGCTGACAAAGAGATTGAATTCGACCGTGTGTAAAACCGTATTATACTATAACACATATGTAACCGTAGATTTGGTTTATATGTCTAGCATAAGCTATGTATGTACTACTAGATTTGCCCGCAGCTTCGCTTGCGTAAATGTAGATTTGGTCAATAAATTTAAATCCCTTGGGAACAGTGTTTTTCTGAATTAAATAAACTCCATGTGCTTCTCTGTACCTCTGGCAATGTGTATGCGAAATATCATGATAATCGGCCTAGTAGTTTAGACATGAAAGCGTAGCAAACAAACTCACATCCGCATTTATAATATTAGTTAGGCAGTTAGGATTATCAATCGTGTAGGCCAAAAATCTCAGTTCCAGCAATGTTTTTCTGTAAGGAGATTTTCAGTAGTAATGCAGTATCGTGAATAGCATAGATGCCTCGCCTTAAGAGGCGATACATAGTAGGTAAGCATTGTATGGCCTAAATAAATAATTATAACTGTTACATATATGTTGTAATCCCACCGTGTCTTTTCTTGCCAGTTAATAAAAGTAAAATATAAAAACACAATCTTTAAAATCAATCACAGACTGGGTCAAAGTTACCCCTATTGACTGTATTCCCTGGATTTTATACCTCTCTACCTAATCATTAAGAGTTCCAGTTTAGTATGTGTTACGTCAATTATGTCAACGGAAAATTCCATACATTACACAAAATCTACTATACAATTATATTTTTCTAATCTGGCCTCGCTAGCCTTTCAAATCTGGCAACTTAAGTTATTGTTAATTGACAGAAGTAGGACACAGGATACTACTGTGTCGTATCCGCTACTTAAGTGTAGGCGTGCAAGAGAGAAAGCGAAATATCCTTACTAAGCCCTAATTTATCCGCTAGGCAAATTAAAAAAGCAGTTATCTTTTGAATTCCATTATTTTGCAACTGCATTGTAACGAATAGTATAAATGCGAATGTGAGTTTATTTGTTTGTTTGTTACGCTGTCGTGCCTTGACTACTCGAACGATTATCATGCGCTTAAACGTTTTTAGAGGTACAGAATAGGACATATTACCTTTTATCGAAAAATATGTACAGTTACTAACCTATTCTAACCTACACTTACGCAAGCGAAGCCTAGTATAAAATATCGTTTCAAACATAGGCAAGTACCCTATAGTAGTTTTTAGAGTTCAAATAAACTTTTATATAACAGGTTTGTCCGTTCGACCGTCCGTCTGTCAGTTATACAACTTTCAACTCAAGAACCGTAAGAGCTAAAGACTCGCGGTTAACGCCATTCGACTCAAAAATAGTCGATATACCCTCGAAATGACTATGACCTTTGTCCTCTGACCTCAAGTTCACGTGATACCATTTTTCAACTCAAAAACCGTAAGAGCTAGAGATTCGCGGTCAACGCCATTCGACTCAGCATAGTCGATATAACCCTGAAATGAGTATGACCTTTGACCTCTGACCACGTCACGTGTCACGGGTCACGTGATACCACGTGACCCGTGACACGCATTGCCGATTCTCACTTGTTATTAAAATGTGTGTGTGAGTGTGTATGTGTGATATATTTTTATGTTATGTTGTAACGTTATCATTAGTAAAGGTTTGTATATCACACACTCGTGTGTTTGGGTTCATCGTTTGTATGGGTAAAATAATATGGCCTATGAATACACCGGATCAATAGACAGATCAATAGATATCACTGATTTATCGGGAGTTATGCAATGATAAATTATAATGTATGTACTTTATAGTTTTGACTTCATAAAAAACTTGCTGCGTAACCGCGGTTTTATCCACGTTTATAATAATAATAATATTCTACGACATACACACAACACCATCTAGCCCAAACTAAGCAGAGCTTGTACTATGGGTAGTAGACAATGGATAAACATACATACATATATACTTTCTTTTTGTAAATACATACATATTATACATAGTAACACCCAGACCAAGACAAACATCCATGTTCATGCACACAAATGTTTGACTTGTGCGGGAATCGAACCCGGTTTAAATGGTTTATGATTACTGCTCCACGCACTGGCTCGTAGCGTGATATTATATAGCTATTGTTACTTTCGGATAAAGTGACTTTGCATTGCGGTAGATTTTTTTAATTATTTAAAAATAAATATTCTTCTCAGTACTTCTTCCTTTACTCATTACAAACAAAAACAAATATTTCCTTTATTGGATTAGTATAGATAAACATTTTAATCATAAGTAATATTAAACAACCTATATAGTGAGGCAAGAAGGTGTGATTATATTGCCAAGGCAAGAGTTACCAGATAATACTAGGATAGTATTATATTATAGGCCTCGATGGCGTAGTGGTTAGTGTAACTGACTGCCACGCCTGAGGTCGCGGGTTCGATTCCCGCGCAATTCAAACATTTGTGTGCATGAACATGGATGTTTGTCTTGGTCTGGGTGTTTCTATGTATAATATGTATGTATTTACAAAAAAAAAGTATCTATGTATGTTTATCCATTGTCTAGAACCCATAGTACAAGCTCTGCTTAGTTTGGGCTAGATGGTGTTGTGTGTATGTGGTAGAATATTATATTATATATATTAGAGCACCTTGAACCGACGGGCGTGTATGAGGAATGTGATGAAAGTGAATGAAGCCAGAGAAGTGTGTAAATGGAAATCCGTAGTCTCTGCCAACCCCTCTGGGAAACAGGCGTAAATCTATGTATGTATGTATGTATGTATTATATTATCTGTGCCGACAGATAGTTTAAAAACCATTAATATTACGAAATAGCATTATACAAATTTAGTTCATACTAAACTATTCATGTCAATATAATATTTCGTTTGAATTAATCAACAATCTTTATCGATTATAATATGAAATAAAAACCTTTTATATATATAAAAAATATATAATTTAGTTAGATTCTAATTGTTTGTATCTTTCTAATAATAACATGTGCGTTAGATAAAATCCTAGTTACATAAGCTTCTCCTTACATGATTTATTTATTTATTTGTTAATGGTAAATAATAGTAATAAAGATACTATATATATAATAAATAGTACTTACCGACCGACCCCCAGTCGGGATAAGCTCTGTTGTTGAACCAGCCATCGTACCGCTGCTTCTCGTAGTACACCTCTGAAATCAAACATGCTAAAGTTAACATCGTTGCGTATAATCTAATTAAACTTATATTAACATCATATTCGAGGCGTAAATGAAGTTTTTGTTACGACTTCGTAGAGCAGCTTATATTATTAAGGAATAGTGTAATAAGGTTTTAATTCTAGGTATAATCAAAATCGATTCAGATAGAGATTACTCCAAATGTATAAACCAAATATAGTAATCTTATATCCAGTTTATGTCCGCGCGTTTTATGTGACGTACATGATGATCTTATTAAGACTGAAACTCTAGCGAATTAAAGTTTATATTCTATAACACTAGAATATAAACGTAAATTTGCTAGAATTTCAGTCTTAATAAAATAAGAAATCCAAAAAGTTATAGATAAATTCAAGGAAATAAGATCTTAAACCTGAATCTGTTTGTATTACTATTTATTCCCTAAAAAACAAATACAGAAATGATACAGTTATATATAACTTAAGACAGTTAGTTTAATAAATGAAGAGTACGTCAAATAGTCAGGTCATTTTATACTTCACTAACATCTCGTTCCAGAAAAGCTTAACAACGACTTGTCAAAATTAAACTCGTGTGAAATTATTTTATTGACTATTGATAATTCAACCAGCCAATCCCAGTAGTCACCATGCGTTTGATCGCCTATCAAAAACTTGAATCGCCTATCTGTACCAGAAACCGTGTGTGAGGTAATAGTAAATTTGAAACGTTTTATTAAGAGTAACCATTCAAATAAAATCTTGACATATTCCAATACGTTATACACAATTATCAAAACCTTAAAATTATGAAAATTCAATAACGTAACTCTAAAATTATTTAGACATGATCTTCTACTGGCTCATTAGCAATGACCAATCAATTAAACTGGGCGCCTCAGTGGGTGGCTCAGCCAAGCCTTACTGAATGACTAAGAATTTTTATTGGTTAACATTTTAATTATACCTTATAAAGTACGTGTACACAAAGTGGAAGGCTTGTTTTTGCGGATGGGTGTACTAGATACGTGGTCGTGCGTTTGAGGCCTTGCACTGTTCACTGTAACCGAGATGCATTGTAAATGAGTTGCTCGTTACGCATAGGGTTGTCAGGTCTTAAAACTGAAAAGCTGTACAGACCAGCCGGTATAGTCTAGTCTTAGTATAACCCAACGTTTTTTTAGGGGAGGACATTGCATGTCCCTTGCGCTAGGGATTCAAGGTGAGGCGAGTGGAGCAAAAACCGACACATGACAAGAGTACGTAACTTAGGTTGTCAGTGTGTAGATGTCGTTAGTGTTGTGTATCGAAATACCGAGAGTGCTAATATAAATAATAATTTCCAAGTAAGGGTAGTTGCCGAAACTCGCACTTTACGAAAGGCGCCGCTGACCTCACACCAGTCAACCCGTGACCACGATCGCTGCAAGTCGGTTGAAATGTCGGGCAATCAATAGGTATTTATTATCTTTTAAATACTTTATCCCGAGTAAGGGCCGTTACCTAACATTATATGAAGTATGTGCACAAATCGCGAATGTCTAAAAACGTAAACAAAATGAACAAAAAAATAATAAATAAATAATAATAAATAAAACTTTATTTCAGACTTTGGTCCATAATTTTGTTAGTTTTTGATGTTAGTAACAATGATGCTTAAATAACTAGGTTAGTATTGTTAGTTTACACAAGTTATCTATTTGGAATTACCAATGACTGTCCCCACCCAGTGTCCCTGAAAGGGACAGTCCGGTCTGGCAGCTATCATTTTCAGGATGCTGTTGTCACTACCATGCAAGCGCTGTAGTAAGGAGGCCGCTGTCTTTCGCATTATGGCATGGAAACCATCTGTGCGAGCCTCCGCGAACATGCCTGAAGCGCTACAACGCCATGGCAGTCCCAACAGCATCCTAAAAGCATTATTAAATTGAACACGCAGGACGTTGTATGCTCGGCGCGTGTATGATACCCACAGGCCACTCGTGTAAAAGGATTGACAGAACGCTTTCAAAAGGGTTACTTTGACGTCTGTAGTACAACGAGCGAACCTGCGTGCAAGCATATTGCTCCTCACAGACAACGCCCTGCGCTCCCTCTCTATATCCAGATCATCTCTTAGGTCGCTCGTGACAATGTGGCCAAGGTACCTAAAACTATCCACAATTTTTAGTGCAACGCCGTTGAGAGTTATTGAAGGAATACTACGCGGCTGCTGCTTAGGTGCTTTAAATATAAGCAGCTCACTCTTATTCGAGTTGTATATTAAGCCATGCTCCTCCGCATAGGCCTCGCAGGTCGATAACAACTTCTTCGACCCACCCATCGAGGGACTGAGAAGCACCATATCGTCTGCATAGCTTATATTGTTGACACTCGTTCCGTCAATGTGGCAGCCGACACGTGTACCGCACAGTCAAAGAAAGAAAAAAAAGACAAAAGAAAGAAAAATTAAAAATTAAGAAGCCTAACATAAGCCGATCAGGCCGTAATCCATATAATTTGGCCACACAACTTTTCCCTTGTATAAAGGTACTATGACAGCCTTGCACCAATCACTTGGTACACGGCTGGTATTCTAGCACAAGTTAAAAAGGCGGCACAACTGAGTTACTTAGCATTTCGACTGTAGTCTTATCATAACCACCAGCTTGTCCTAATGTCATGCTTTTCAATGTTTTCATTATTTCATCCACACTAATAGGGATTTCATCATTACCTAAAAAAGAGACAGAAAAAAAGACTGGGTCCAGCTTTATCCGGACGCCTGGCAATGCTAGTTACGCAAATAGAGATCAAGAAGTCATTATTATGAAAACGGCACAAGCTATGCGTCCTATTAGAGTAACATACTATAGTAACAAATAAAAAATCAATCGGTATAGTTATTAGCCTAGACAAAATGCTTTTTCATTGTGTCTGATTGACATCTAATTCATGGTATAAATAAAAAAACGCTTCAAAGTTAGCTTAGCTTAGTAAAACAGAGGCAATATAATATTGTACGACTATAAGTCCGAGGGTATTGGGCTTTTGTATAGTTTTAGTATAATGAACATGCTGTCAGTTATGATTTAAATTTATTTCTGTCAACTAAATATGTTTTAAGATTTCGTGTCTGTAGTAAACTTAAACCGCAACGTTGGAGCTTAAAAGTCATAATGTGCATATAAACAACATAACAGAAACAAAATCATGCCAATAAAGTTTCTCATAGTTATTTTGACCCGCTTTTAAGTAATGTTCTCGTGTCTATAAGGAATTTCTTACATGGTTAATTGATACATAAATTATTTCTTATAATTACTGTAGCGACAAGTTAATTACAATATAGCAAGAAGTTATAAATTTAAGTCAAACTCTTAATAGTATTTATAATTCTTTTACCTTCTAACAAAATGCTTGCAGCTCTAATATTAAATATTATGTTAAGGGCAAAGATGATATTTTGTACAAGCTTTAAATTTTTCACTACACTATAGATAAAATTTCAAGTTTTTAATTCTTTTGCTTCTAATAAACTAATGCCTGTCTCGCAAACGACATTACAAACATAAAAACTACGAATGCGAAAAACATCCAAAAAATATATGTAGATTTTGCAAATCCATTTCGCAAAATATCTAATTGTACATCGATAAAGGTCGTGATAAAAGTAATTTTGACCATTTATAACGTAGTACTGTTGGGGTAGTCATGAGTGTAGTGTGACTAGTACTGATGAGAATCCTCTTTTGATGCCAAAACTGATAGTAAAAGGGTTTCAAATAACGTGAAACGCAACTGACTGACATAATCAATCCATTACCTGAAACAATAGGTTTTAGAAATACGATCACCTTATCTAACCTGGACATTCAACCCAGGTCCACGATCGGCAGCCACACATTTATAATTCACCATAATTATTATGTAGACAAGTTAATTACAAAAATGGGCGGTAAGTTATAAATCCAACTTAAACCAACTTCTGATAAAATGATTATTTATTTCGACTTTTAATTTATCACAGAATAGGTAAATGACCTTAGCTGTTATGAATTCTATATAATAATATAATTTATCTCAGAGTAACACACTCTGAGACAAATTATTATATGGAACCACTTTAATATATATTGTAAAGTTACTACCTTCACCAAATGAGCGAAGCCTACCAATATTATAAATGCGAATATGAGTTTGTTTGTTTTTTACGCCTTCACAATTCAACTACTCGACCGATTATCATTAAAATTTCACATACACGTTGTCAGGAAAACAGATAAACAAAATTTTAACAAAAAGGAAAACCGACTTTATAATAGAATATTCTAAAACAAAAAAGGCACTAAAAAGTTAAAAATAATTGCATATTCTTGTGAATAATTAAATTATTGTTATTTTTGGAGTCGGTGTCAGCCGCCCGCGCTGCGAGTTGCGCCTATGTGTGTAATTGAGCATGCCAATGTTATGTTTGCTTAAGACAACTCATGTTTAAGTAGTTACAAACCTACATTGGCTGACACCGACTCCAAAAATATGTTTATTACTCGTTTTTTAGTGAATCTGAAGTTCGATAACTGATTTTATTGGTCTGAATATGGATACACCTATTAAACGTGCTGCTCATAATAATATGAGACAAGCACCGTTTAAATGAGACAAACGAAGAAAGGGAGAAACGCCTCTCTCAAAATAGGAAATTTACCTCCAGGGCCATTTCAAAAGAGACTTGTGAAGAGCGCAAAAATTGTCTTTCGAAAATGCAGGCTTACATGAAAAATGATTTAAATGGTATACCGTTTAAATCATTTTTGGCCATAGTGTATCTCATGATAATTCCTAATACGGTTGGGATGATATTTTATATTCCGGGGTTCCGGTGCCTAATGGCTTCAGCGTCATATTAACAGTTGTATTATAAAAATAATTTTGTTATTAGCTTTTTTGTGTATACCTTGTTAAGTTTAAAAGTTGCACGTAACTTCATACTATTAAATGCTATCAATAACCAATTTGGAATTGTGTAATCAATACATATACATATATGTATGTGATTGTAGCAATCACGGCAGGTTTGCTGTCATTTATAAAAGAATTCCGTTGTATAAAAGCGAAGATCTTCATCAGAACATCACCAAATTAGAATAGGGCTACCTCGAAAAATTACGAAGAGCTTCCAAACCATCCTACACAGTTGTTTATTTTGTTCTTGCCACAAATGAGAACATCATCAATGTAGCCAAATACGCATTATAAAGAATAAATCAAAAACTACTACTCAGATCTTAATCAAATTTAAATTGGACCCATCGGAAAGCACCGGCTTTCAAATAAAAAAATAATCATTGAAATCGCTTCACCTAGAAAAGATATATGATGAGGTAACAAACAAAAAAGAAAAAAAAAACTTACAGCCGAATTGAGAACCTGCTCCTAAAGGGACATAGGTCATCTAGAAAAAAGTATTGGTCCTGAGGGATTGAAATTTATTGACTAAATCAAGATCAAAGCGAGCGAAGTTATGGACAAAATCTAATTATTTATTAATATGCGAGTGATACTTAGCGATAGCTTAGTGGGGAGACCAACAGACTGCAATGCAGAGGGTCTCGGGTTCGAACCCACGTCACGAACCTCTGACTTTCGAAAGTTATATGACTTTTTGAAATTATGTGCGTATTGATTGACAATTATCGCCTGCTCCGTCCCTCGGAGAACACGTACAGCCGTCGGTCCCAGCTGCCATGAACATCTGTGGCAATCGTTATCGGGAAGTTAGAGCCCTATAATATCCTGACACTGGTCTAGCCTTAGGGTATCGTTAGCCTTCGGGTTGCGTAGGTCAGGTGGCAGCCGCTCCGTGTAAAACTGATATCCAGTCAAATCCGGTTAGACTAGAAAAGCCGACCTCAAGTGACTTGAGAATAATAAAAGCTAGTGAGAAGACTTAGTTCTAGTATTGCAAGCCATGAAAAGCTACACGGCTTGCCATTAAGGGTATACTTACTTTCTATATTTATTGTATAGCAAAAAAAACATAAAATAACTGACTGATGGTTGGAGTAAGAACAAAGAATTTTCTGTCATACTCATACCGTCAATTGTACATAAATCACACTCCTACTCAGAGACTCACGAAAATTACACCTTAACACTATCTTAAAATTAACCACAAGAATTAATTAAAGACTCAAAGACCGCCACATATTGTAACACAGAGTAAATCCTATTCAATAAATAATCCAATTTTAATTTCTGTACAGCGTTGACGTATTAGTTCTATAGCCGCAAGCTCAAATTACCATCAACATCATTCATAATAATAAATCACTAGTTGATAATTACGATCTGAAAGCTTACTCATATGGTATATCGTGCACTATCATTTTGTTGAAACAGGATCTATAAGCGGATCAAGAAACAGTATATTAAAAAAATACCTTCTGAAGCTTGTAGTTGTGTATGCACTAAATAAAGTGTAAACATGTATCTCGAATATCTCGTAGAATTTGAGTAATTTAAGTGACATAGAGAAGGAATCTATTGCCTTCTACTAGGCATAAAAACTCCTACTGTGATATCGCCAACAAATTGTTTATGCGATTTGTGAATCGAAACTAAGTCCACATCATACTATGATCACCGATTATGCAAATGTTTACGTTGCTGCGCACAAAAGCTGCCACAAAGAGGCAGTTCATAATATAGACGTATTTTACTATGCTTAAAATAAATAAACCAGGAAAATTACAGTTGCTTATATCACGGCAATAATAACCCTGAATGACTTAACGAAGTCGTGAAACCTGTACGATATGTTACTCAGTTACTCGCGAAAATGATAATGAAGTTTAAAATAGCAACATTGTGTCAACTTATTTAAATCCAATAACCCATAAAACACAAACATTACTGTGTGTATATTGTTGAATTTTAATAGAAACGGATAAAGGCTTTAGGCACGCTTGTTAAAAGGACACCTGCACGAGTTTTTTGCTCGATGTATGTTTCATGAGCAATTTATATTGCAATAATACTTGAAAAATTGTTTTAATATGTCAATGGAATAACTGATATTAATTACTACCTTGCGACATGACATAGTTTACTGAATACTTTATAATAATCAAGATAATGTATGACTAATAAGGCTAAGTAATTCGAGTACAACGACTCGAGAAAAACATTTGTTGGTTGTTTTATTTGTGTACCACCTAGGGCGTATTGGTGCCTTATTTGCTTCTAATACTAACTGTAATGTATTGGACTCCAAATACAGCAAGATTAATTTATATTTATATAAAATATAGCTTTGGCGTTGACATTTGGTTCGCTATTCTATTACTCAATGTGTTTTAGAATTTAATGATTCATTTATAAATAGACACGATATGTACGCAACAAAGTTGTATTTTATAAATTATGTCGTTTCTACCTTATTTTATTACAATAGCAATAAGTTTCTGTAAAGCAGCATCATTCAAACAAACAAATTGCATTGATAATGCTTTAGAATTGTACCTTAGTACATTACAAATTGCGATCAGCACCGAGACTGTAATATAGAGATCCTGAATACAAATGCACAAAAATACATAAACGCATATGAATGACAGGATTCATGATACAATGGCGGTTTTTTAGATACTCGATTACACTTAATTAACGAAAATACCGAAATAGACAAATCTTTTACAGTAGATTAAGTGAGCATAAAAACTGTTAATAATATCACATAAGGAAAATGTTATTCCTTAACACAAATTAAAAATAGAATTATCAGACGTATTATACACCTCAAAATCTCCAATCTCAAGACTAGATTGTACTGTAAACAAAGTATCTTATGGATAATCTTTAACAAAACAGTACTATATTACTCTTAACTGATAATATTTGAAGCCGACTGTAAGGTTGATTCATAATTCAATTGAATATAATGATGTGTGTTCAATGCATCATAGCTCAATGTAATAAATTAGATAGCGCGTGGTTGTGTATCTGTGTCAATAATGCAGGGCTTCGACCCTCGGCACAGGTGTGTAATTGGAAAAGCAATAGACAAGTGAATGATGAATTGGAATTATAACCGATACGCTGTAGTCGCGTGGTTGAAATAATTCAGTAAACTGAAGGTATGAGTATAAATCAATTGCACACAACTTCGGTTTTGGGTGCGGTACTGACGGATCGATATTCGAAACAAGATTATGTCTATCGCAAGTAGCAGGTAGTCAAATTAACAGTTATATCGATGCGTATTGCATCATGACAATACAATTGAAACCTGATTTAGTCTGATATTCGATAAACATTTAACAGGGTCACAACTCTTGTCTATATTAACGGTCGTTGTATGAAGTATAATGCATATTATGTACCTTCGTGTAGACGCATATATCAAGCAAGTCGACAGACAAAATGAAACACATTCACTTCGTCTGTCCACTATAATTCTTTCTACAATACTCGAATTAAATTATACGTTTATCTATAACTGTACATCTAGACAGTAAACAGTTACTACACAAAAGGAAAGGTAGATAATTGTGATAAATGTTAACGAAGCAAATTCTGTCACTGCTGGTTTGATAGGCAGTGGGTGTGACAGAACATTGGAGATCTCTATTCGTTGCCGCTCTGGTTTCGTAAGTATCAAGAATGCGATGTCATGATCGTATGCTGACAATGTCGTCAAGTTGAAAGCAATAGAGAGTAGATACAGTATATGTGAGGACTGACGTGTGGTTATAGACTGGATACAAGATATTGATCGGCTCAAATATCATGTGAAGGAATCGTACGAATATTGGTACAATAGCAATAGGTATGAGTGTAGTCATTGAGATTGCCATGAACCCAATTCCAGTTAGGTCTGATGTCTAATATTATAAGTAGTATTGCGGTGGGTAATGACTAACTGCTTACTAGAAATTACGTTTGTTTTATTACTAATAGTCGTGTGGTATTTGAGTGTTATAACAAGCAGTAGCGGCAATAATTGGCCGCACTATTCAAAAATGTATAGCTGGTTGAAATTATATTCCTCCCACATTACTTGTACATGACGCTGTTTATTTTAAAACATCGTTCCATATTCACGCATATCCACAATAGTTCAGTTGTGATTTATTTATTCATAATGCTGTTTATTCCAAAAAATCGCTCCATATAGAGCACGGAAATTTTCTATAGACTTCTTAGAGCTACTAATGTGATTAGAAAATATTTTTATTACTTTATAGAGGAGTCTTTTTAATATAAAGAGAAGATTTTGGTTCGTTGACAGGACTAAAAGTTATATTTATAGTAAGCCAATCACCATAAACATTAAATTAACTTCGATTTGAAAAAAGGCGGTCTGATATTCTTCAAATATTTTCGTTATAGAAACATCCTCTTCTCTACCTCTGTTTGTACTAAAGGCACATTAGTTCACAATTTTACGTTAAAACGCAATTCTAGCATGAATTTTATAAGTGCCTAGCTTCTACGATGATGTCCCTTTAGCACAAACAGAGATAGAGAAGAGGATTATTAGGAATATTTCGGAATATTTTGGCGATTGCCTTATAGCATGATATAGTCCGTGGTGCCCAAAAAGTCTGCGTGCTGGAGCTACAGACTGTGACAGACTTTTTGTACGTTGTATGTGTTCCTGCACATAATTCTATGGTATATTTGCATATAATTCTATAGTATATGTCAGAAGAGCGACACGGATTGTCTATCATATCGTTTGCCAATCGTAAGATCATCTATCGTTATTCAACTATTGCTCGTCATTTAATTAATAAAAACTTCTTTAATGTGGTGTAACATGAAATATTTTATACTTGTTTATATGTATATAAATATTTTATTTTGCTCGGGACTTCGCCTGCGTTGTTATATTTTGTCAATAAATGTCTATCCCTCAGAAATTGTATTTTTCCTGGATGAAGTATACCTCATAGATACCCTACGTGGTTTCCTGTACACCTGACAACGTGTATACAAAATTTTATGATGATCGTTCAAGTAATTGAGGCGTGAAAGCGTAACAAACAAACTAACTAATTCACATTCGCATTTATAAATTTAGTTAAAAGTTAAATAACATACATGTGTGATCTGTCTGTTGATAACAACAGACATATGACGTGAATAATAAGTAGTTTTAAACTCGCAATTTGGCGCCGCATAGACAGCCGTCGACGTGGGTCGTTGTACGCCTTTCTCTATGCATTTCAAAGTAATTTCGGTATTTCTAAGCCTAATTTTTCTATACAGGACAAGCTGATACCTGCGACTATTTACAAGTTTTCTGTAAAGAACCATAAATACTTTCCTAGTATCTTAGCTATCTGTATACAAAAGTTTTATCTATGATAGTAGTTTAAAAAAATCCATCTTTTAAATAAACATACTTATAGTTACAAGTAAATCCCATTGCCAATGGGCATCAATCTTTAATCGTGCGGTCAGCTAATAATTAGCAATTATTAGCTGACCGCACGATTAAAGTGGTTTTAATTCGACCGGCAACTAAGAGTTCCGGAGGCTCACAAGCTTTTCTCTTTCATTCCTTGATTGATTAGTAATAATTAGGTTTAAGTTCAAATCCGAAAACCAGCTAACAACATAAAAAATACATTAATTTAATACACGCCTTTTTGTTTAGCTCTATAAAAACTCCAGTTTTAAGCAGACACATTTAGATATGCAGCTTAGTTTTTACCTAACAAAACCTTAACTAGACTCAGTTGACGTAAATTTATGACTAAGTACTTCATCTCGCAATGTTAATGATGATATAGCTAACTAGAACTGCGATAAAAAGTCACGTACTCGTCATGCGATGATGATACCTACTTAAATATTTGGATTATTACAATCAACCATTATCGTCTAATGGCACTATCTATTAAATGATATGAACACAAAAACTATACCAATAATTTGTAATTCGTGATGACTCTATGTTCCGTTTAATCAAAAAAAGCAAATCCGGTACACCAAAAGGGTAATTAATTTAATAGTTAGGTACACGTTTGTTTTTGCACTAATAAACGTTTTTACTATAAAATGAGATCACGGCACATCTCGTGTGTTGATCACAATTACTTTTTTAAAGTCACGGTATGTTATGATGGCTAATTGGTGTCCCAAATTGACGGTTTGTTAAACAAATTGCTGGTGATTTTATACATTCATTTAACACGAAGAAAAAGCTCACATATTTATTTAATAACAATTAATAACAGTTAAGTCTGCAGTACAATGGCATAGCGTAAAATGCCAGCATTAATGTGCAAACGATACTGAAAATAATCTTTTAGAAAACTACGTTTTATTACGAAAATACTGAATGGTAGACGTTTCTATAATTTTATAGTCTGTCAGGCGCTATCAATTACTCAACTTATACCAGTTTATTTATGAATACTAGACCTAAAAGAGGTGTCTCCAGACTTCGAGACTGACCCTATTATCGTTTGCTGAATTCAGACTCCATTTGAACAGTGGTTTTTTATAACAGCACGTTATTAAAAACCCCGATGCCACTGCTGGGTCCAGAATAAGAATGCAGAAACTATCATACGCATTAAAAACTTAATCTCTGCGAGCAACGTGGCAGGCTAATAGAAGCTAAGTTACAAAAACTACTTCGTGTTTGCTTTATTTTTGTAGGGTCATCGTATATATAATTTGATCGTGTCTGTTTTTTTAGTTCTAAACGTTTTAACATAAAAACAGAAAGGTCCATCTTGGATGGTTCTGTAGTAATCTTGTTATCTCAATTTGTGTACCTAACTTTTTTCGTAATAAAAGAAAGAAGTGATGATTGTGGCTCTCTCGTGTTACTAGTGATAACTTAAAATAATAATGTGAACATATCATAATTTGTCCATATCAAAGTAACATTGGTCTGGCAAACCCAGTAGTATTTATTCGTTATATAGTATTCCCAAATGACCAGCAATTATAAATTTAGATTTGTAATAAAAGTAAACCTTTTTGTGTGATAACTGATAAGCTTACGAAGATAGTAGAATAAGACTGCGGATTTTGAAGATATGAAGTCATATCACCATCTTTTAAAGCAAGACAATATTTTACAGAGTGTAGATATCTACACTCTGTAAAATGCATTGTTTTGCATGCGCAAAAACGAGACTAAACTATACAGTTTAGTCTCGTTTTTGCGCATGCAATAACAATGCATTAAGTGATAATAAAGCCGCGGGTTTGTTTATGTCTTAAAAGCTGTGAAGTTTAGTGGGACAATCTTAGTTCTTGTAAAAATAAGTTTGGATATTATAGGGGATGGTGGGCTGCGTGGGCCTGCTCGCCATCCGATCAGCACCAGGTCCGAGAGGCGGCGTGCGTGTTTCCACGCACGCCTCTGAGTCGTGTTTTTGTCCCCCCACAAGGGGACAGTAGAGGAAGTGTTTTATGTAGTAGTGGCGGGCCGAAAACTCGCAGTTGCCATAGCATGTGAAAGCGATTCGCGTTGACCCTCCGTCTATGGTTATGCGGAGGAACACCGTGGTAGGTTTTGTCGGTATAACCGGGGTATCTTTTCCCCGATGAGCCCGACATAACCTCTAAATATTCCACCAGGTAAAATAAAAAAATGTAGTTATCAATACTATACTCAATATAATTCTGATAAGAAATATATAAATGTAAGTACATCTTGTCGGAATTATATAATTACAATGCGTTAAAAATTTCTTGAAGATTTCCTTTACAGTGTAAATACGTTGAATTGCCTATACTAGCAAAATAAATTGATAATATAAAAATATATCATTGATCACTGTCACGATTGTAGGTCATTTAACGCTATAATTGATTGGACAGATCGCTGAAGATTGACCATCTTCAGCCAACTGTCCAATCAATCAATCAACAAAATGCTTACAACATTTATAAATACGATGTGTTTGTTTTTCTTTCTTTACAGTAACCTAGGTCATTTAAAAGAGATATCTAAATATATATCTATAAAATTATTAACTTATACGACAAAAAAAATTGTCCTTAAGTATATGCAAATAATAAATTATAGTCAGTTTCTGAAGGGGACACTACATAAAATAAAAATCTCTTGCATCCACTTCAATTAAACTGAATGAATACGTTACCAGTATTAATTTAGTTTGCTTAAAGTGATATGTAAGTACAAAGATGAGTTTAAAATATAATAGTATGTAAAAATAATAGTAATAAGTAAGGTCCTCTAGACCGAATTTCGATCATGGCCTTAACGAAGACTAGTCATCTGCCCAAAATAGTAGAGAAGTTTGTGCTTAAACATAAGTGCACTCTATATTTTCTAACTCTCTTCAATCTGACACGACTGGAGAGAGATCAGGGGCAGGACCACCGGCTTTACGTGATTTCCGAAGCACGTGGGTGTGCAACACCGTCAACTTTCTAACTCCGGCTTGTGAAAATTGCTTGACAAAATCATTTAATAAAAAGAGGAAGCCCTATATCCGGGATCCGAGACCTCTTACACAGCAGTTTTATTCACTACTTAATGACCCTAATATTACTTCATCCAGAGAACAGTTGCCATTCCACGACTAATCCTGTTTATGATATAGCTTCCCCTTTTTACCAACCACGAATTATTTAAAAGAGGGCGCTGTGCCATCATGTGCCTTAGTGCACCTTTCAGGAATATTCATAGATAGGCCTTGTCCCCAAATCTAAGGATTTGGTTTTTGTTGTAGAGGGCTACCTGCAGAATACTTAGATACCAATATCTATGTACCTAAGTATTGAAAATGTAATAAGTGACACTGCAGGTCTCTGAAACCTGATTTACGATACACCATGCAAGCATAGGCGTAGGCGGTAGCAAAACTTTTTATACGAACACATATGAAACATTGCTTTAGGCGTACAGCGATTGTAATAAATCTTATAACATGTGATCAAGTACAAGTCAAGTGTTGCTAACCAATTATAGGTACATCTGCACACGATGATATGTAGGCATCTTCACATTCATAGATAAAACCGGTCAAGTGAATCGTAAATACCCATAGGTATTTGAATAGGTGCAACCAGGAAATGATTATCATACGCGTTACTAATTAGCAACAAGTATGTGCGTGTAATATCTTGTAATCAAACTAATAACTGATGTAATTACTATTTCATATTCATCTCTTCACGACTATCAATAAGTTCTTGAGCAATACATTTGCAGTGTACATTTATGTATAGACCTGCAATTGAATAATCAAACAAAGTCGTTATAGTCTTTTGAATTTTACAGGGTTACAAAACAAGTGTTGCTTTGTATTTATTATGTTATTCAGAACTGTCTGAGCATAATATATGAATACGCCCACACGGTACTAGAGGCTTTGTACCGGTTTTTGTGGATTTGACACGATGTATAATAATTTATCTTTCAATTGCATTGAGACAATAGTGTCTAGCTTCCTTATACTGTAATGGGAGTGCAACAGCCAAGTGAATAATATAAATACATCACTCACATCTGTAACTAGAGACTACAGAATTGCACTTGCTACTTGTGTTTCTTCTTTTTCGGTCCATGCAATCTCATTACTTTTTTCGTGCATGCTTGCTGTTAATCAATCATTTCTTGCTGAACCTCTCTAGTTTCATCTGAGTTAATTCTAAACTATATTCCATTTGCGTTATTAATTTTGATTATTTTTAATTTATGTTTCGTGACGTTGGAATACGGTTATATGCTATTGACAAAGCTTGTCTGAACATACCCAAACTGCCTTACCTTCTTCTCTCATAAACGTTCTATCTATTTCTTTCTTAACAATTAGTATAAAAGGAAGGGAGTCAAATAAAACTTGCTATGTAAATGATTTCTACGGGTACTTTATATTTTCCTGTATTTGGATGGTATGTATATTAATTATTGTCTTAAGGATATAAAAGAGCAGTTATATCAAAATTTTTAATTTTAATTTATTAGACTTTTATAGTATTTGTTGACTCCGAGTAAGTTCTGTCTTTATTGATGAGCAAACGACTGCGCTGATTGCACTCATCTTGAGTTAACATATAAGTATGGCAAGTGAACCTCGACTGCATATGCCACCATTCATAGGCGTTGTCGTCATGGTCAAATAAACGATTAATGTCAAGGATGTAAATGAAGAATGAGGAAGAGAATTCATGTGAAAACTTATTTACATGTTACGATTTTGACCTATAGTTCATTAATTGTAACAATCAATGTATCATGGTTTTTGTCGACGTCCAATATATGCCGGTGCGAGATGATTTATGAGTATAAGCACAGCGGAATATATGGTTAAGCGTGGATAACTTTGGTTTATGTACCTGTAGTGAGCGTGCATTCTACAGCTTATGGCCTGTAGTATTTGCGATAATAAAGAATCTATTATGCAGGGATGGCAAGGGACGAGTGATATCTTTGGTATAGCAGTTATCTCATTAAAAAGTTAAGGTGATTTCAATTTATATAACGAAATGTTGTTTCAGGTTTCTGAACTTAAGCTAAAATAGCTTAGGTTTAGAATGGAAATGCAAAGCGAAATAATTGTTATATAGTCAAGTGATCGTCTATAAAACATCGCCGACAAAGACCTTAAAAATTTACATGAAACTATGGACATGATAACCTTTTTAGTAGTAAATTTTACTTATTTTGTTTTACGGTGGTGGCACGGGACTTTTCTCAGCGTGAGAAGAGTCCCGTGCCCAGCAGTGGGACTGTTTGATACAGGTTTGATATCTATACTAATATTAAAAAGAGGAAATATTTGATTTCTAACCATCACAAAAAAATGAGGTATTTCTCAATTCGACTGTATTTTTTTGGGTTGTACGTCACGTACTTACATATACATACATACATAGATTCACGCCTGTTTCCCAGAGGGGTAGGCAGAGACTACGGATTTCCATTTGCTACGATCCTGACACACTTCTCTGGTTCATTCACTTTCATCACATTCCTCATACACGCCCGTCGGTTCAAGGTGCTCTTAACCTGGCATTTGTTCAGAACGCCTCCGATCTGATCATGAAACGTTCGCCTAGGTCTTCCTCTTGCGACTGTTCCATTCACACTAGCCTTATAAACTTTCTTAGTCAGTCTTTCCTCGTCCATTCTTTCTACATGCCCAAACCAGCTTAACATACCCTTTTCTATTCTTGTCACTATATCCACTTACATATATTGGCCATATATGGTGATAAGTCACTTAAACTTTACAATAAGCTATGCTCACCAGCTCACTATTTAAATTATGACATTGGAACCATTACCGATCCGTGTATAAACTCCTTAAGAAAGGCATTTAAATCACCTACTTTTATCTGTTACGGATGTTTTATATTACCTGTTATTCCTTATACGGCAAGAACGCTCGAAGAAGAATAAGTTGAAACAAGTAAACTGAGAGTGGATAAGTTCGCAATGCTCATCTAAATAGCGGTTGTTGAGGCATCGTTACGTTACCGCGGCCTTCAGCTTTCACTATCGCGACATGTGGCCGACGCGCGCCGCATTCGAGCACCGTGCGCACACGCACGCATCGACATTTACTTGATTATTTACTTTATTTGAACTGTCTATATGTTTTGGTGAGGCTCTTTGTATGCATGACTGTGTAGTCATTGCTTAGTAATGCTTAGGGAATGTGTACTATGTGATAGAAATATTTGAGTGTCGGGTGGTGGGATTAATATTGTTGATGTTTGACAGAATATTGACGTGTTTGATGGTTATACAAAAGATGGCATCTTTGGCAGAAGTTTGACGTGTTAGGTGCTTTAATAAAACGTGGCTTGTTTAAGAAATACACGATCAGAATTCAAGTCAATTGTATTTCGATAATTAAATTTCCTTTTCTAGACATCCAGGACAAAAAGAAAGAAGATACTTTCTAATTCAAATTTAAATTCAATATTCAAAATAAATTTATTCAGATTAGGTTACAAGGTAACACTTATGAATGTCAAAGTTACACTAATTTTTTCTGCTAATTTACATTTACTTAAGGTTATTATATGTATTTTTTTATATTATTTATATATTTTCGATAATTATTGATTAAGGAGTTCAGGACTAACAGCATCAGTGATAATAATATTATGTATATTTAGTCAGCGTTTAAATCAAACAAGCGCATAAAAAATACATAACACGAGTAGTATACTCAAGCTTAACAGAAACAAGCAAACAAAGACAACGGGTATCTAATTACTACAATATATGGCCAAAATATCCCCATATTAAAAGCTTCTATACCTAAATTGGTTGCAGACTAATTCGCTTCCAAAGTTGGAGATGATTCTGCAACCAGTTGCCAATTCCCAATCAATCAATTATATTAATCAAAATACCTAATGAAATCACTACTTATTGACACAGTTAAGATTAAGTAAACAAATGCAATCAACCAAATGGCCTTTATTCAATTAGGAAGGAAGCGATCTATTACAAGTGCTGTGCAATGACATTTAAATGTCAAAATTTGGCCCGGCATTAAACGACCCGTCTATGAGTAAACTATACATATATGATTTATTTGAAATGATCGGTATGATTATTTTATTATATGGTAAGTATGCGTTATTCGCTGTCTGTGTGGTCTTGATGAACTAATTAATAAATCAAATTTTCCACTAATGAAATCATTAAACCAGACAGCTAAATTACCTGAAGTTCGATTTGATCGCAAATAAAAAACGACCTCTAGAGCCTTATTATAAAGTAGAATATTGCAACAACGAATTTATTTGATTCAATTCTTTGATCATGTGTCGTTTTACTCTGTTTGAACGATTTTCTTTAGTTTTTTTGTTTAGTAACTATTTACGAGCGTTATCAATAATAAAGTCAGTTCTTTTAAATAGATATGTAAATTAATATATGTTTGTCGCAAATTTTCGATAGTGAATATGGTCGACTTTTGACCCCTAGGCGAACACTTTTGTTATAACCTTACTCTCTGGTGTGAAGTGACGTAGAAAATGGAAGAATAGGCAGTGGGAAGAAAAAGAGTAAGCAGGTGACGAATTATTTCTTAAAATTTTTAAGCTATTCAGGAAAATCTGCGTTTTACCTCAACTCGTGTGCAAGATGGTACATATTTCATTGGATGGAAATACATTTTACCACATATGATGTAACACCCGCATTAGCCTACTAAATATTAGTTTATAGGTATAATAATGAATAAAGTACGAATCATTCGTAATTGCCTTTCAGACCTTTAGAACATATAGTAAAAACTAAAGCTTCAAAACAATAATACATCTACTGCCTACTCATTACATATTTTATCAATTTCCTAGCAATTTGTTCTTTAATAAAACATTATAGATTACGGATACCAAACCACATTATTATACATATGGTTATTTATATATTAGACGTTATAGTTGGGTATTTCAGAGTTTAGTAAATTGTACGAATTAACGAATTTATTGAACTACAGTTTTTGCTGTAAACGGTCGCGGTTTCTGAAAAAGTGGGTATATTCACGAACGACGCGGGTATCATGCCAAACTGAGACACTTCCGCGAGTTGTGTTCTCTTGTGCGCTGGCTCTTAGGTATGCATCGTATGAACGATCGACGCAAGGCACCCGCACAAGTAGGCCGTATGATTCATTTGTGCATTTAGCCCGTGCAAGTAATACTTTCTGCCAAATATGTTTTAGAGTATGATCTGCTGTTACCATACAGTGTTAAACAATATCTTACACTATGTGTAGCAACGGTGAACCTTTAACTATGATGCTATTAAGGTATAGACATATAGACTCACGGCTCGCCTAGGGACGTGGCATAAGAGTAACTGCAGTGCTGAGTTTTAGTGCCTAAACTATAGGTAGTTTAGCCACTGGAACTGGAGAATGGGAAAGCTAGGGCTTTCCCATTATCTTTCCAAACCAATCTTGAATTTATTTTCTTTGCGTACGGTATTACGTGACCGATATACCCCTGGCACACTTAGCGATCAAAGGCAAACATAATATGAGACACTTTAGTAGTAAAAAAAAGGTTGTTCTGCTTCTAGCGCCGCATCGGCTTTTCATGGTATTTTAAGGTAGAATCCACGAGGTTTGTGACTAAAATATTCTATAGCATGGAAGTACTTCACCGACTATTTACTTCACTTTGGGTTTGAACATAGAATTCGCTTTGGGTGATTTCAAAGATTAGAACCGACAAGAATAATGTTCCTTGTTATGGAAGTTCTTCCTAATTAAGTATTTGTGTGGAAGTATGTATAAGGTTGTTTTTACGCAAGTTCAGCCTAAGTCAAGGGCTCTCCGTGCAATTATCAAATTATAACTTACGTCACGTAGACTTGACCTTACCTCTTGGAGGATTCGAAAGCGCTTTTAATTGTTTGTGTATTATACGAGGAGCATATTATTATAAAATTCCACTGTTAAATGATTTTTACTTTGTTCGGTTCGTAATTACTGGAGTCGATGATCAGTTGGTTTTGCCGATACTTTTTGTATAAACTATTGTTTTTCTTGATTATTAATACAAAGAGCAATACCGATATTGAATGGTTGCTGTTTCATACAATGTTATTTATCGCCTATTGTGTTTATATCTTTTAGTTACAACTTGCATATCGTCATCAACGTCGCGTTTTGTTTAGTATAATTGAAACTACCTCGCTGACTCTAGCCTATAAATGTGTCTTATAAATTAATATATAATAATATAATATTGCGGCTGACGAAGTATATATAGGGTTTGATTCTCCGACCGGGCAGCGCTATTAGCCTTTTCTGTTAAAAAAGAGATTGTCAAGCACTAGCAGCATTCAGTTATGATTTAGCTTGGTCTGGGTAAGAAAACATATGAATATTTATAACTACTGCTGCCACCAAGGGCTGTCATAAACATCCTTGGCAACCGAGCCCAATGTCTTTCCCTGTTATATGTATATACATATATACTCTTTCCTGTTATATGTATACTCTTTCTGTTTCTTCAACTACCAGACCTTGTGCTCATATTAAGAATTTCTTGATCAATAGATTTGTTCGTCTCGAGAATTACCAAAGTTTACACGATTGACAGGTAAACGAAAACATCCCTAGGTAATCTGTAAGTCTGAGCGTTCTCCATTATATTGATGACAGATAAAGTTTGGATCCGAACTGGGCTACAGTGAAGATAGCCTGGTTTTCTCGAACTGAGGACAGGTCAAAGCCCAGCAGTGGGACACCACTTGACTATTTATAAGTAGGGTCTATTTTATTATTTTTATTAGGTGTGTTATTATTACACGGTCAAATACACGCCGAGTCTCATAAACGGGAGAGTGCTAGTAGAAGCCCGTTTATGAGACTCGGCTCTGCCTTACGAGTCAGTCAACTACAGTCAGAAAAACTATCGTTTGACTATTTATATCCATATTTTATTGTCATTGTAAGATAAAGCTAGCTACTAGCTGTCAGAATATATGACGATACTGTCATAAATTTATGATTGATACCAGACTGGGCTGGACTGGACGGTCTGAAGGCTTTATAATACTTGCTGTACAAAATGCCTTTATAAGTGGTATCTTAACTAGTATTATAAATGCGAATGTGAGTTTGTTTGTCTGTTACGCTTTCACGCCTTAACTACTCGACAGACAGGTACAGAATAGAACACACGGTATCTTTCATCTGAAAAATAGTATTATTACCAAGGGATAGAAAATTTACATAATCTATATTTACGCGGGCGAAGCCGCGGGCAAAATTTAGTATAAATATATTTTCTTAATTTAGAAGCATTCTGCTAAATGTGCTTCAGTTATATTTACTTAAAACATCAACCCATTAATTTTTGGCGATACCCAGGTTGTATTGCAGTTGGTAGCCTTTTCAAAAGGTGTCTTGTTAGCAAAATTTTTCGCTCGTCTGTACAATCTACTTTGTATATATTCTTTGTAATTTTTGTTAGAAATCTTTGCGTACTTCCTGACACTTCTGATAGCATCACTACATGAGATCGAAACATTATTGATGAAGTTACTGATACAACTACTGGCTTTTACCTAATAATTCCGCAAATATCAGCAAATTATATTGGAGAGTAAGATTTATGAGATTTAGATGAGTAAATAATTTATAAATTATAATTTACTAATAGTTTTATCGGTCATTGCCAATTGACGTCGTATAGAACTATTTTAATGATCTTATTTGAATGATGAAAAATTTGCGGTTACTGGACAGCCGAAGCAAACTTTATGACATTGCCAAAATTTTAATTAAATTTTAGCCTATATAAGTAATTTGTTTATAAATTGTGTGACCACATTAACTGTAGCCTTGACCTGTAGGAAGCGGAAGTGCAGTCAAGGTCGCGGGGAAATATTACGAGGTGTCGTGACTGTTTTGCGCACGCGCCAAATGTCAAGATCTTAATGTCACTACAATGAGTTCAAACGTTTATAGTGATGTCGGTAATTTAACTGCAATAATCTTAAACTAGATTATTGGAACTTCGGTGTGAATACTTTTAGTACCCATCACTTTGGATTTTGATCAAATGCAGATGCGACTTTACAGAGTTGTGAAACTTATTGCGATACATTTTGTGTGTGTAAAGCTATTTTAGAGCTTGAGGCATTCATAGGTTTCGGCACGGCCAAGCTGCTGTCACAGGTACCGGCAAATAGCATAATTCCTTAAGTTCTGCTTTTTGTAAAATAAAAACCAATTCCTAGGTTTTGTAGTGCCTGTATCAAAACTTTTGTATGCCCCATAAAAAAGTTTTGAGAAAGGCTAAAAGTTAGTATACGAACCCGCGATACTATGAATGATAAGCCGTATCCATCACTTAAGGCCATCGACCATGCTATAGACTCAGCTAAACCGCTGTCGTAGTAATTGGGCCCACTGTTAAGTGTTAACCTCGTTTTAATAATGACAAATCATAGCGCTTGGGCATCACTGCCATAAATAGTTAATTCTAGAGCCTGCACAAATGTGGAAGAAGTCATCGGCAATCATTTCACCCACGTACGCTAAACGAGAACATATCAAGGTAGGCGGTAATTCCCTGTTAAGGTGTAGGCAGATTTGATAATAAAACTTGCACAGCATGCCAATTGAATATATAGCGTGTAACAGAAAGGTGTGGTTGTATTTTAAGGTAATATATACCTATCTGATAAATAATCTATGTGCCCTATATGTGGATCGAAAAAATAATTTATAATTTTATGACAATTTGTTTAATTTTTATTTAAACATCGAAACAAACGCAGTATATAACTATCCAAATAGCGTATGGTCATTTTCGGGATCACAGAGATCCCCCGAGCTGTTTGTGTTGTTTAAGTATCGACTAGAATATGTGATATTGATAAGTCGATAAAAAGAAAATACTGTATCTTAGTGAAAATAATGTACATGGATTTGGTTGTCGCGGTTTTCCATTGTACTCGGGCTATATTATGTGATGGTTAAATATGACCACACCTTTCTGTTACACGCTGTATACATTGCGGCACAAGTGGTGATAGCGTATGATTAATCATGTTACTTGCGATAGACATTCTGTAGGCATACCATGAAAATGCCTATCCGACACTTCGGGTTGAACAAAAATACCTTGTCATGAGGTTTTTTCAGATGTCTTTCCTGCAAAATGACTTTACTCCGTTGTTCGGACTACTTAGTGAAAGAGTTTAGGACAATTAAGAGGTTACGTAGCGAAATTAAGGACATGAATCGGAATAAATGTGTTTCAAGGTACAAACAGTCAGCCCAAAATTTCGGCATTTACGTTTTATGGTAGGCCTACTGTTTCGAATTCCTGTGTATCTTCTTCTCTTACGTGGGGCCAGTCAGTGCAGACCTGCGACACTTCGACCCAGTGGGATCTTTTGTGTCGACACTCTCCCAATAACGACTGCCATATATGTTCATGGCAGCCGGGTCCGACGGCTTAACGTGCAGTCCGAGGCACGGAGCAGGCGATAATTGTCAATCAATACGCACATAATTTCGAAAAGTCATATAACTTTCGAAAGTCAGAGGTGCGCGACGTGGGTTCGAACCCGAGACCCTCTGCATTGCAGTCTGTTGGTCTCCCCACAGTGGTCAGTTGGTGCTAGTGCTGCTATTCCTTTGTATACTACTGATGTGAACTCACTGTTGATAATATTAAATAAGAGGAGGTGGTAGCAAGAACACTAGCAAGGCGTTACTCAAATGTAAGTAATCTTTGGAGAAAGAAAACTACATAAAAATATTCATTTTCGTTATCTTAATCTAGCAACTACTACGTGAAGTATGAGTGCTATGCGATTGATGATGATCTTTTATCAGCAAAGCATATTTATTTCGGATGGATATGTGGAGGAACAGGGTGTGATGTCTCTCCAATACAAAGAGAGGACCCTCCGACCAGGTTGGTTGATCGTGCCTGGCGGGCCGCGGCCCGACGGTTGATGTCGGGAGCTTGTATATATAGAAGTTAGTCGCTGTGTAAACTCCGCTTGCGCGATGCAGGATTGTGACGTCATTTGAGCGTATTTAGCGCCATCTGTTAGATGTAGGCGGAACTTCTTCGTCTGTACGGGGTCGCCACAGATACAATGGGCGTATACTACTTATTTTAGCCTAAGTCGTGCAGGCAATACACGGTATAGAATGGATGTATAACTTTATATGATACTAACTATAGCTTCGGGAACAGTACATTTTCGGGATGAAAGGTTCCTATGTCCGCTGCTGTACTCCTGACAACGTGTATGCGAATTTTCATTATGGTAGAGTAGTTAAGACGTGATACATACAAACAAACTCACATTCGCTATTATAATGTTAGTTAGGATTACTGGTACCACTTATTCACGCGCCTGTCATATTTGCAGTCATGATACAGGTTGTTTGTAAATACCATTAGAAAACTGATACTTGATATTTGTTTTCTAACGGTGGTTAAACGCAGATTTATGTGTTAAGTACTGACCTACGTTACGTTAAAGGCAATTAGCACGTTAAGAATTTAATTCCTGTGTAGGTGTGCCGCTATTATCTTCACCTTCGATGCATCATAAAGAATATATACAGTATTTAACTTAAGTAGTTAATTGCTGAAGGATCTTTGCATGTTTATTATATTTGTGTAAACCTTCGAACATTGGTGTCCTCAGAACATATTATAAACAAAGTCCCCGCAGCGCCGCGTCTGTCTGTCTGTTTGTGATAAACTCAAAAAATATTGAACGGATTTTTATACGGTTTGCACCTATTGGTGCAAACCGTAGTTGTGGCTAACCTTCCTCGTGAATCACTCTGTCTATTGACAGAGTGATTCACGAGGAAGGTTTAACCGTATTTTTGTTACGGTTTTGTACTACCCACACACAGCCGGGGCAGGTCGCTAGTGTATTATAAAACAAAGTACTCCGCCGCGTTTGTCTGTCTTTTCGCGATAGACACAAAAACTACTGAACGGATTTTTATGCGGTCTGCACCAAAAGATAGAGTGATTCATGAGGAAGGTATTAGGTGTATAATTTTGTAAGGTTTGTAATACCCGTGCGAACCCGGTGCGGGTAGCTGTCTGTAATAAATTTCACAGATACGTGTAATGATATTATTAGTTGCTTATATTTGCGATTGAATCAAAATTAAATAAAGCTTAATCATATATCTTTTTTTTACTATGATATTCATGATTATCGCAGTAAAAACCAAACAAATAGATGCAATTACTAAAGATTTAACAGTACGGTTTAATAAGGAAATACGGATTCCATAAAAATGTTACTATATTATGTTACTGTCAACGGTGACGAAAAACATCGTGAGGACACCTGCATGTCTTAGAGTTCTTCATAATGTTCTCGAAGATGTGTTCACTGTAGCCTAACCTTTTTAGGTCTCCCAACCTGCTCTGGGCCAGCGTAGTGGACTATGGCTTTACCCTTCTTGCTGTGAGAAGAGGCCCGTGCCCAGTAGTGGGACGTTGTAATACAGGGCTGATATTATATAATATATACTCTTTATAAATGTTTTACTACTCTATTATCTCTCAATGATTAGTAGGCAAGTTTCTATGCCTTTATATTTTAAGCGTGATTCAAAGATTGCCGACGGGGCAACGTGCGGATTTAAATAAAGTACAATATTATCAGAAGTACACATTAAATGGAAACTGTTGTAAAATGTATTCGAAGTACTTCCCAGAATTACATTTTATAGTATTGACTGATTTAGACCCGCGGTTTCGTCCGCATTTATTACTTGGGATGAATGTAATAGCTACAATCTTTTGTGTGATCTACGAATTAATTGTTGTTTTGTATTTAGACAGATCTTAGATTGTTTGAATGGTTATGTTCACGTGCTCGTGGCATTGAGTCCAGACCCGGTGATTGAGATTATTTTCAAAATATAGTAAAAAGAAAAGGAAATATCGATCGAAAATTCGGCTTGCAAACTTAGTACGCGTCCCACGCGCGTCTCTATGTCGAGTCCGTCTCCCCTCTAGGGGGGACAGTAGGGAGTTTTAGAAGTGCCTTTGGGTAGGTCTGTCGTGTAGTGGCCTGCCGTTTCATACGGCGGGCCGAAACCTCGGTGGGGTCGCGACCGCATGCGAAAGTGATTCGCGCAGCCCCGTCGATAGTGGTTTTGTCGAGGAACACCGTGGTAGGTTTAGTCGGTATTCCGGGAGGTACGTTATCATCTTTACCATCTTCTTTTACCCCGGCGAGTCCGACATAACCCCTCCGCCCGCCCCCGCGGAGGGGTAAGCGTCATGCATTCCCCCACGTAAAAAAAAAAAAAGTTAGTAACAGTACTTTATAAAAATATATAGCCTATGCTAGGTAGGTGATAATAAAGATTTGGTTGTCCAAGCAATTGGATCTTTATTAAATATTTATTTTTATTTTATTTTTCTTTATTTGGAACAACAAACAATTACACAGTAGGTAATACATAGTATATGAAGCAATCTTAAATTATTATTATTAATACACTATTATGTTATAATAAATAGAGACAACCGTCCTTCGTTGTATATGGTGCTTAGAATCAACCTTTGCTATCGTTTACCTGGCTCAGTTCCAAACGCCACACTATTACTAAGAATACCTGACAGAAAAACCCAAGATTTATTTGTTTTACTTGGATATTTTTATCATGCAGCCATATAATTATGTACTACATTAAAATAAATAAATCAGAAGAGACCTTAGCCCGCTTTTATTCATCAAAATCGGTGGAAAATTAAACCAAATTTCAAAACAAACCTGTTCTAAATATCAGGCTTACAATACAAATTCGAAATAAATCACAAACTATACGACCTAACCTTGAACTATAATTATGTCAAATCAATCTAAACGTAAAGAAAAATCTTTGTACCCCTTTTCAAGCCTATTGAACATAGAAATCTGAGATTTATATATATGGCATAGTTAAAGTTTATAATTATGAAGACGGAGTTCTAAAAACTATAACTTCTTCTCTCTTAGCCCTTATTATTCCCAAGTCACTTGGGGTCGGCTTTTCTGGTCTAACCGGATTTGACTGGATATCAGTTGTTACACGGAGCGGCTGCCACCTGACCTCCGCAACCCGAAGGCTAACGATATCCTAAGGCTAGACCAGTGTCAGGATATTAGAGGGTACTGACTTTCCCAATAACGACTGCCATTGATGTTCATGGCAGCCGGGACCAACGGCTTAACGTGCTCTCCGAGGCACGGAGCAGGCGATAATTGTCAATCAATACGCACATAATTTCGAAAAGTCATATAACTTCCGAAAGTCAGAGGTGCGCGACGTGGGTTCGAACCCGAGACCCTCTGCATTGCAGTCTGTTGGTCTCCCCACTGAGCTATCGCTGCTACAAACATGCAAACAACGGACACAAATAACAACCAGGCTCAGAAGAACTATTTGTAGATCAAACCAGTTTTTGTCCTCTGTACCTACAAAAGCCAGCCGAAAGCCAAAAGCAAAAGCCGTCGCAGTGGCAATGTGAAGCGACCACTTATGCCACTAACAATACCTATTTTTTTGTGCATTACGATTTAATTTCGTCCTCTCAGCGACCACTAGTTTAATATAAAAACCGTAAGGATATAAGTTCTGCTTAGTTTACCTATCGATGCATATAATCTCAGTCCGATGAAGTGAACGATTGACATTCTAAATCCTGTTCAATTTCTGTGAACATTAAAGATAAGTTACACCCGCAGTTCGTAATCGCAATTCGTGACCGATACACACGCGGGATGTACTTGGTGACAATAAAAACATACGGTAACCGATCCACATCCTTGTTGCACAGACAAACTGTTCAACCACAGGATACGCAAGTGTATGGAAATGAAAACTATAAGCATTCAGCTTTAAGAGTTATTTTGCCTTGTGCGGTTGTAACAGATGGTTGTAGATTGTGTTGCCGGTTGTATGCACGTCTGTTTTATACATCCGCTTAACCAGTGTTTAGCAATAATATTATCATTACCTCAATGCATCTAGACTTTGTGATTTACCTGAATCAATGGAATTGTAATTATTTCTTATTATTTTACGCTGGGTAAAACCTCATTAGTTAGGTTGCAGTTGTAATATGATAAATGGATCCTTCGTTACAAAGAATTATGTGAGATAGTACTTTTTTAGAGTTCGAAAAAACTCTTATACAACAGCTTCATCCATCCGTCCGTCCGTCTATCTGTCTGTTATACCACTTTTAACTCAAGAACCATAAGAACTAGAGACTCGCGGTCAAAGCCATTCGACTCAGCATAGTCGATATGCTCTGAAATGACTATGACCTTTGACCTCTGACCTCAAAGTCACGTGGTATCACGTGACCTTTACATATTACTTGAACCATTTATTTATAACTCTAAGATTTACGGCAATTCATTGCCGATTCTCGCTTGTTTAAGGTGTGTGTTATGCCGGCAAATCGAAGGATAATGAATACCATTTCATATTATGTTATAATCGAATATTATGATTATTTTTGGTCATAATTGTGCGATACCAGCAGCAATAGCCTAGTGGGAAACCGTTGAACTGCCACGCGGAGGTATCAAGTTCGAACCCAACAACAATAACTTAAATATTTGGGACGGACAAATTGTAATATAACTATTTATGTTTCGTTTAAGCTGTAAAATAGTATAGATTTCTAATGTTATAATCTAAAAATCACGTAACACGAGCTTACGTTTTTGGATTTTTATCTAATTTTGTAGGCGAAAAATTAATTATTTAAATTGTTTTACACTGAGTAATTATAAACACATTCTTTGTTATGGTAAATGTATATTTTATATTTGTATTAAGCAAAATTGTTGATTTTATTCACTTAACTATGACCGCCTGTTTTGACACATTTCGCTCGGCGCAGTCTTAAATCCTCGTCACAGGATTTATTTTTAGTGCGGAAACTGTCTTAATAAAAAGGAAAGGAAGAAACAATTTGTGGAACATAATTATATACGTATATTTCCTATTCGTAGACCGATTAAAACCCCTTCTTTTTTTTTTTTTTTTTTTACTTGGGGGAATGCATGACGCATACCTCTCCGCGAGGGCGGGCGGAGGGGTTATGTCGGACTCGCCGGGGTAAAATAAGATGTTAAGATGATAAAGTACCTCCCGGAATACCGACTAAACCTACCACGGTGTTCCTCGACAAAACCACTATCGACGGGGCCGCGCGAATCACTTTCGCATGCGGTCGCGACCCCGCCGAGGTTTCGGCCCGCCGTATGAAACGGCAGGCCACTACACGAAAGACCTACCCTAAAGGCACTTCTACCACTCCCTACCGTCCCCCCTACAGGGGAGACGGACTCAACACAGAGGCGCACGTGGGAACACGCACGCTGCCTCTCGGACCTGGTGCTGAACGGATGGCGGGCAGGCCCACAAAGCCCGCCACCCCCAGGTCAAACCTCAGGGTGGCTGGAGGTCGTCCCGCGCCCTCCGGCGCCCGGCTCTGCGGTTGGGGAGAGGGTTCAAACGCTCCCTCTCCCGCTCCGCCGCCTCCTTGATGGAAATGACTTCCTCACAAAAGGAGGCGACGGCGTTCCACGACCTCTCACTCCGGACCATAGACTGAACTACGGCCGGGAGCGAGAGGGCAACCAATCCGACTGCCGCGATCAATTCACGGCGCTGCGATGCCCAGGCGGGGCAAACCGCCAAAGTGTGCAGCGCCGTGTCCTCAACTACGTCGCGGCAGTCGCCGCAGTGGTGACAACCGGGCGTCTCTTGCCGGCGTATACGACACAGGAACTGGCCAAAACAACCGTGGCCAGTCATTACCTGTGTCAGCCGAAAGGTGAGGGCGCCATGGCGCCTCTCGAGCCACTCCTCAAATACGGAACTTACCGCCACGATCGTGGCGTGCCCGACCGATTAAACCCCCTATACGGGAAAATTTAAGACGGATCTACACATTAACGCATTCATACTTAATATCATAAATACGATAAATCATTCGAAATAATTTAAAGCGCATTTATAAATTAACGCATAATCTCAATGAAAGTCAGGTGAGCATTTATACCCAATATCATTCAAGAGAAAATATTTCGGTACTTTACGTACGTTTTCACGACTAAAACGCTAAACAGTTTTGATTCAGTTTAGATAAACCTTAGTACGTGTCAATTTAAGATAGAAATTATGACTAATAAGTATACCATATATTTCAAATTCTACTTAAGTTCAATATTCAATTATTTTTAAATAGCAATAATAAAAAAAACGTATACTTAACAAATACCTACCTATAAATATTGTATAAATGAGCTACATTTTTATCCATAAGACTTGTTTTATACCGGAAGTCTTGTCGTCAAGTGTGCCAGCTGGCGATCTTACGTAGGAAGGTATTATAGAATACGTAACATTAGTTCACACTTATATTTAATAGCTGGATTTTGTTGCAGATTTACCGAAGGGCCAGTTCTAACTTTTAGGATATCAATGTGCGATTCTAAAGTTATGCTTCGGCGGCGCAGCGGTTGTGAATGTTACTTTTGCGCATAAGAACTCGGGTTCGACTCTCACATCGGGACTGAATGTTTACTGTTACTGGTATTTTTTATTAAATCCGCAGTAGCTGTGATTAGGTGTTATCGGATGTTGTGTCGTAAAACTCTCAGGAGAAGCACGGAGTCTTAGCGCTTGCTTTAACGGAATATCCGCTCCGCTCCAGTATGCAATCCTATTGGTTAATATTTCTCCGTTCCTTCGCTCCGCAGCCTCACTCCGCTTCAATGGACAGGCAGCCTAAACTATGCCCATAACATGGCAAAAGGCTAGCCCTCTATTACGTTACATCTAATTACATAGCTGACGAAATGTACGTTTAATACCTTTGCTTGCCCCTTCAAGAATATATGAATGTATAGCCTGAAACACAGGTCTAAACCTAGTTCAGGCAACCACTTTATTAAACCTAGCGCTTGAATTTTTAAATTAAATTAGAATGCACAATGTCGGCCGATTAAAGTATAAATAAAACATGTACCAGATTAAGGATAATTATAATTTATTGTAGTATAATATTATTTTAGACTAATAACAAAAATGTATACCCATGTATTATTATTGAATAAATTATTGAATTGAATTATTGAATATACACGTAAGCCACCGTGGTAGGTTTAGTCGGTAGTACCCGGGACTTTCCATCTTCTACCGGGTGAGCCCGACATAATCTTTCCGCTCTCATTTTCCACGGAGAGGTATGCGTCAAAGCATATTCTACGATAAAAAATAATAAAAGATGGTCATTTGCACCAAAATAGTGTAAATATAAATACGCCTTTTAAGTATAGCATAGCACATTTCTGACTTTCGGAAGTTATATGACTTTTCGAAACTATGTGCGTATTGATTGACAATTATTGCCTGCTCCGTGCCTCGGAGAGCACGTTAAGCCGTCGGTCCCGGCTGCCATGAACATCTATGGCAGTCGTTATTGGGAGAGTGTCGACACAAAAGATCCCACTGGGTCGAAGTGTCGCCGGTCTGCACTGACTGGCCTCCACATAAGATACATACATACATACATACATAGCACATTTTACGTATTGCCTTTACAAAGCACATTTTAATAATGTTGATATGCAGTCAGAGAAGTATGGCATTAACATTTTGCCAGCTATTTAATTTCTCATATCGTCTTCCCATATAATATGAGGCGTTCAATTAATCAAAGTTTGAGATTCCGTTCTAATACCGAGTGTTAACTGACAGTTGTAATGTTATACTGAGTAAGAATCGAATAATATGGGCGACGAACCTAGGACATCATAAAATAGATAATTGCGTATGCAGGCAAGATTACAGCAATGAACCAACTTGCCTTTATTCAAAACGAGATTTTTAAGTATTAGAAGATGGTAATAACAATCACAAAACGAAATAACCGACTCAAACGTTGTCATTAAATACTTCTTTCCATGTTGAGAAAACGAAAGAAAGCGAGAGTTCATAACCATAACGCCACTAGCGAAAGCTTCCGACAAATTACACCTGTTATATTATAAGTACTTATTTCAGTGATTTTTTATTTGAGACGTAAGGCACCTACTAGAGGTTTTATAGAGTGAATGTTTTATGACGCACATTTTAAATTATTGAACGGAATACTGAGAGCGCACCATCTAAACTCATTTCACATTGCGAGCTGAGAGTCGTGTAAACCAAAACCGCTAAGAATAGGTACCGCTCAGAATACAGAATAAACGTATTCTGACGTACCACTTTAACACACATACAAACATTATTATAAACTATCATAACTGCCTCCTTGAACCTCTTATTTATATTTTCTTTTTTTAACCCTTATCATGTAATTACTTTAATTTTTGAAGTTGGAATACATGCAGAGATGAGATTTCTTTTCTAGTCCGTAGTACCTAATAACTCAATGTTTGTTACCCATTGCTTGTAAAACTTGTAGTATAACCGCGGTACAAATAGGTACTAAGTAATTACTAGTAAGGGCGTTTCTTTATAATATTTAGCACATTTGTAACTTACCAGGGTCGCAGAAACTTGGTGTGATTATTACGAACACTGTGACCAGCACTAGTGTGAGCCATCTTCGGCTGTCCACGCTCACATGCGTAGCCATTTTATGTTTTTAAGCCTGAAACAATAAATTAAATAATTACACACAAGTGGACAATAATTCATAACCTTGTTAATGCACCTGAGTTGGTATCTGAATTGAATATAGGTGTACCTAGCCGTGCCACAAAGAGATCAAAAAGAAAACTTAATACTTTTGTAACATCTCCATTTCGAAGCAATCTCGGTCATACAGCTCCCATGAACCGATTAATGACCAGCTATAATAATGTCAGCAACTTCAACCAAAGCATCGACATACTTTCAAGTGCATTTCCTCAGTTTCGTAAGAACTTATTAAACAAATTACAAGAATATTGCACTCACTAATAATAAACCTGTTCCTCTTACTTGATAAACCTCTCTTTGACATTCCAATTGTATTACATACTTAATATAAACAATTAAATGTTTACTCTTAGTCTTACCTAGCATATAACTGCAAGTGTTGTGTACTTCTGTAAGTGACAAATTCGCTAAATCTTAGAACATGTTCTAATCGAGTATTGAATGTATGTAGTGAATAAGTCGTTGAAGTGCCTTATGAATAAATAAATAAATAAATAAATAAATAACAATAAATTTCATTTTCCAATATGAGTAGAAGCGTTTGATTTAAAAAATAAATTAACACTATGTACTTTACCCATTTATATAGTCTATGCGCATACTTCTCGCTATGCACTTTGAAAAGATAGAGATAATATTAATAATATTTTACCACCTACACACAACACCATCTAGCCCAAACTAAGCAGAACTTGTACTATAGTTACTAGACAATGGATAAACATACATACATATATACTTTTTTTTTTTTTGTACATACTTACATGTTATACATAGAAACACCCAGACCAAGACAAACATCCATGTTCATGCAGAATAATGTTATTATATAAATATTTTTAATTTATATACATATAACACGTAGCGCGATGTATGTATATGTACACGTTATGTGTATGTATCTCATAAATATGTAAAATGAGAACACAAAGTATTGGCGTAGTAGTATGTCTATTTAGTACTAATATCTACAGATTTCTTAGCTAACCAATTCTAAAATAAAGTGATAGAATACTTTTGAAGAATAATTGTTATTATTTCGCGAACTTATTATTAGGACTGTAATATAAATTATTATGATTAATCACAAAAACGAATTTAAACTGTTTGGTCAAGAATGAAGTATTTAACATATGCAATTACACAATCTTAAACTCTCTTCAACGTTTATACGAATATTGAAACTAGGGGTGGAGACCTACAGTGGCGTATTACGCGTTTCACGGTAGGCCTACAGCTGGTGTCCTGAGAGCCCTAAGCTTAGTTTAGGCACCATTCTCCCACATTCATAATTTTTGTATTTGTAACTAAACTAAGCTCATGAAATGTAACGTGGTGAGAAATAAATAAATTTTATTTTTAATTTATTTTATTTGTTATAAGGGGTAGAGTAGTAAATAGACATATTTAGCAAGAACTTTACAGCTTTATATACTTTTGGGTAATTTTTATCAAATGAGTTTCTTTTTCTAATAATGGAACAAACACGTAACTCTATAAGTAGGCAGTAGGTACAGTCAGCGACATAACTCGATAAACATTTATTAGATTTTGAAGTGTTTAATCATATCCATACAATAATGGTAATATCCTATTTATCCTGCAATAACAGTTAATGGATAGGTATTTTAATCACAATTCATTGCCATAGAATATTTGTTTTTAATTTTAATTAAAATGTACTTGTCTATATTGCACTGTACTGTCTCCCCGTGAACATGGCTGCTGAAAAGCAACCGAAATGTCTGCGAAAGTGTAAAATTAAATCTAATCACATTTTATAATTTTATAAGCTTAAATAGTAGTTAAAAAAATTATGTAATAAAATTGTTTAAACGCGATATAATCCGTACCTATAAATGAGTTTAATTTCAATCTCACCAATAATCAAGATACTATTACGAACATGTTTAATGTTTAGCTACCTATGTCGCTGACTGTATATAATAGGAAAGGACCGCTTTGTGGCAATTTCACGTCTGATTATATCTATTTTATAGCATATCGTCTTGGTGCCCCTTTATGGTTTCGCAAATTGGCAAAAAATAAGATCTCATTATCTTTAAAGTTTGTTACTAGGCAGAATAACTTTAATATAAATCGAGCCTTGTTTTCATGTAGCATCTTACGCTTGTACGTCTTCGAATAAGTAAGCAGAGGAATTTATATTACAACTATATTTTGCCAGTTATGCTCTAGCTACCTTTTAATAGAGAGCGTGCCTATTGGCGACTATTGTGCCCATTTTAAAAAACATGCTAATTTTAGATTTCTCTATCAAATAACTTTAATAAAAATTGGCTTGATTTAGACATTGAATCCTGCACCTCAGAATTACCAGCTGGGCTAGCATACACTGTACTACTAAAATGATCACAAATGCAAAACGACCAAAACATTTAATGGCTTTGTAGTATTTCCCTAATACAAATTGTTTGAAATCAAGCGTATCATTAATTATTAATCATGTGTTCTGTGCAAGCTTATAGATGTCAGTCGATTAAATATTTCCAGCGAACATAGGAAACTAAAACCGGCAGTGTAACTTAATAAGAAAATCATACCTGACTGCCTATTGCATCAGTATTTAAGTAGGTATAATATGCTTTTCAAAACAGAGGCGAACATAGTGTCGTATAAAAAATAATAGACAAGACCACAGACAAGACGGTGCCATTTAAAAATCGAATTCTTTATTACATAAACTTTTTACGAATTTATAATCACGTTATTTGTCATTAATATTGCACTCAAATACAAAAAATTCGGGTCATTACACTTTGTTCCACCGGTGTCACGTGGTGTCACGACTCACGAGGTGTCACATGTTTTTTAATCATTTTCGCGGAAGTTCACTCACCAGCCTAACCTTGTGCCAACTGTCATTTTGATGTCAATTAATATTTATCTGACATTTCTGTGTCCGAGCGATATGTCAAGAATGGTTTTAAATCGCCAACGGTATGTTAACGGTCAATAATAAGGTTAAGGTAATGTAGCGTGTAATTATAGTCAAAATGAAGTACCTATGCATTTAATGTGGTATATAATGGGGTGGTCTTGTTTTAGCGTAGTAACTATACTTTCACTATCTATAAAGCTAAAGAGTTTGTTTGTTTGATTGAATGCGCTCAGGAAGTACTGGTTCGAATTGAAAAAATATTTTAGTGTTAGTTAGATCATTTATCGAGGAAGGCTATAGGGTATATAGCATCACGCTACGACCCACAGGGGCGGTGCAGTAACCATAAATGGGGGTGAAACCGCAGGCATAGCTAGTGTAGATAATTATGTAGACTATTGAGTTTCTGGAAAGGTTAAATAGAAATGTACAACATCCACTTTTCCAGGCTATATTTTAGGTTTCATGTAAAACGGGGTAAATCTATTATTAATTATCATTGATTATTATCCTAAGCTATGGCGCTCATTAGGGGAAGTGTATGTCCAGCAGTGGACTATTATAGCCTGATGATGATGATTATCCTAAATAATATTATAGATGCGAATGTGACTTCGTTTGTAACACTTTCACGCCTAAACTGCTCGACCGACCATTATGAAATACATTATGCATACACGTTGTCAGGGGTACCTACAGAAAAGGACATAGTATACCTTTCATCCAAAAAAATTACTGTTATTAACCTAATCTACATCTACGAGAGCGAAGCCGCGGGCAAAATCTAGTCCTAACTAATATTATAGATGTGAATGTGAGTTTGTTTGTTACGCTTTCACGCCTTAACTGCTCGACCGATCATCATGAAATTTGCATACACGTTGTCAGTGATACAGTAAAGGACATTTATTTTCTTTCATCCAAAAAGAAGTAGTAAAAGAAGAAGTTCTGTTCTTTAGCAAAGACGTGCACTAACTTTCTATATAATTTGATACGATTCCGAATTATTCATGATTAATAGAACATGTCCGATATCCATCGAATTCATAAAGCGACTGATAATATAATAAATAGTCCCAGCTAAAAATGTGTGTTGTACCTCATTATAAAAACAAGAAATTCTCGTTTAGTTATTAACTTATTATCCACACTTATAAATAATAATAAATTAAGGCAACCTTTTGATTTTTATTTTAAGCAACTTACTAAGCAAGCGTCTTATTAATCAGCTTACTTAACTGTTTTAGCCACCTTTATAATAGTTAATAAATCAACCAGCCCTTATATTTGTAATAACGCAAGTTCTCTATCGATAAACAAATAAATATTTTTTTGTTCCTTTAACACTTTAGACGCCACGCAACAAACACAATAGCAAATCTATTGTTTCGGAAACCTAGCAACCGCGACGCGACGGCGCGCGGCGGCGGCGCTGGTTTAAATAAAACAGTATTATCTGTATAAAACTGCCTTATAACTTTTGCTTAAAAAAGTTAAATACGTAATAAAATTTTATTGATATGGAAGTATTTTGGTGGAAAAGTGTAATAATTAATAACTTACTATCATATCAATTTCCTTTTTTAATATAATTTATATGTAAACACTATGCATGCATTTTGTAATGATTATTATTAATTTCTTTTTTATTTAATGCCATTATCTGTTTGTATTTTGTTTAATGTAAGTAATGTCACTTCATCGTAATTTCTCAAACGAACATAAATGTACAGTGTGAGTTTTCACAAAGTGCACATATGAAAATGAGTGAAACTAGACATCATTTTATAGCTAGGAAAGAAATAATTTAAAAATATATTCTTCGATTTATACCTACTTATATTTTTTCTTTAGTAGTTATGGACCTTAGACCTTTGGTGTGTAGCCAATCTTCTATGAACATCTTGAAAGTTACGAGCAGATGGTACTGGTCGTCTCGTTGGAAACGTAGCTAAATAAGGTTTTTATTTTGTTAGACAACTCCCACTTGATGTATAAATTCCGTGTCGCAGGTGTACATATGTAGTTACAAACATTGAAGCAACTGACGCAACGAACACTCAGACACGAAACAACTATTTGTGGAACACACCATTTTTTGTCCCGTGTTGGGATCGAACCCACAACACTCGTAAATTCATAAACAATTAAACTGACTATTCTATTTATTAGTTATACATTACATATTTTAAATATGTATCTTATGTGGGGGCCAGCCAGTGTAGACCGGCGACACTTCGACCCAGTGGGATCTTTTGTGTCGACCCTCTCCCAATAACGACTGCCATAGATGTTCATAGCAGCCGGGACCGACGGCTTAACGTGCTGTCCGAGGCACTTATTTTAAATATAAGACCATTTGAAAAAAATATGTGTTATTTCATCATATCCTTAAACATATGCATATGTTATATGTATTTATCTTAAGTACGAATGCGAAACTTACAAACCAGAACCTTTAGATAAGCGTAGTATTACAAGCAATAAACAGTTAGTTACATTAATCCGTAGCGATATCCCATAAAATGCGGCCTCAGAACACACATTTACATACTAAACATACTCCAGTGTCCGTATGTATGTATTCTACGACAGTACACTATGATATCTAGATCAAACCTGTACTAACTAAAATAATGTTTGTATGCAGTGACAGATAACTATATTAATAATTACTTTATTAAAATTATTAGTCACTGCACTGAGGGATATATGTATGTTTTTATTAAGCATTAGTTTGCCTTCGCCTTTACGTTTGCGTAAACTTCAGAGTTGTTTGTAATTAAATTCATGGCCCAATTGTGAAATTCACATCAAAATCAGTTTAGCGATTTCCACCGTGTACAGCTCGAAAATACCAAAAATTAAACATATAAACATGAATACATAATCTTAACTAATATTATAAATGAGAATGTCAGTTTGTTTGTCAGTCGCTTACACGCCTTCTACTCGACCGATCATTATGAAATTTCGCATATACGTTGTCAAGGATACAGAAAAGGGTATAGAGTACGTATCATCCAGAAAAAAATACTGTGCCCGACTAACGCCGCGGGCAAAAGCTAGTACATTATGAATATGTCCTCCAAGTCAATCGATAGAGAAAATAATCTCGGTCTCAAATATTATAAAAATACGATTGAATAAACATTAATTTGTAATATGTGTACCAATATGCGAATATTTTACCTTACAAATAGTAAGTTTATACATTGCACAGTTTAGCCTTCTTTTAAGTTTGATTCACCGATTAAGGAATTATGTTTGTGTATATACTTAACTATAAAGTTGTGCGCAGCACGAATAAATCAATTATGTAGATTCGTATAATTACTGCAAGTTAGTATATAAATCTACATAGATAGTGTTATTGTTATGTTATATTCATATGAACTACTAGATTTCGTCCGTGGCTTCACTCGAGAACATTATTTTTTCTGGATGAAAGGTAGTGTATGTCCTTTCTGGTACCACCGCAGCGTATATGAGAAATTTCATAATAATTGCCGAATAATAATTAGGCATGAAAGCGTATAAACAAACAAACAAACTCACATTCGCATTTACAGTTTTATATGAGGTCTCGGGATCGATTCCCGGGTCGGAATAAGTGCTATTGGGTTTTTATACAATATTGTCGGTAGCAACGGTGAATCTGGAACTGTGTCCGGTAGACTAGATATAGGCTTGGTTCCCAAAAAAAAACATTGTTTTTTTTATGATACACCAGGCAAAAGAGCAGACGGATCGCCTGGTTAGTTGGTAAGCGATTACCACCGCCCATGGCCACCCGCAACACCAGACGAGTCACAAATGCGTTGCCAGCCTTTTAAATTTGCCCACCAGGAGGGGAAGGTAGGTTGGGCCGCCGGTACCCACACTCACTCGACGAAACACAACGCACGCGCTATTTCACGCCGGTTTTCTGTGAGGCCGTGGTATCACTCCGGTTGAGCCGGCCCATTCGTGCCAAAGCGTGGCTCTCCCACCGCGAAATGTTGGTGTAACGTACCTGCTCCTCACTTTGGAGATATATACGTGAAACTACATATATATGTCTGATTGTTATGCTTCATTACATTATATATATTGATACGTAAATATATTATAAAAATTATAACAAACAGGTAAAAATTTAAGGTGTTTCAGGCATTATATAATTATCGAATAAATCGAATAAAATATAAACTAAGCGAACTTGTGAAACCAGTTATATTAGTTAGACTACTCTAGACTAGAGCAGTAGATAGCACTCTTTCATATTATTGTCTTGTTTCTACTCGCGGCTTCGCCCACATAAATCTCACAGAAACTAATTCAAGACGGGTTTGAACAACACTTAGCACACAAGTAGACCATTACTTGTGTGATATATATATATATATATATATATATATATATATAGGATTAGGACGCTTGGTTCCTTGTATTGTGGAAACATTTCATTTTTCTTTTTAAAATACTATATTCCCACACTAAGATTAAATCTTGTGCTTTGGGGGACTTTACGTCAACTACGGATACAAGGAACATCTAGGCTCGGTAAAATCATTTATGAATCATACAAATGTTTGTGCCGTGTGGGGTTCGAAACCACATCACACGGCGTAGGGGCAGTGGAAAGGCGTCCACTTAAACCAATAAACCATTCGTGCAGTCAGATATTTGATGATTAATAACATTGTACTGCCTATTAACGATAAACAGAGTATACATTTCAGATGCCATCCTTACACGGTAGAGTCGACTAGAGTGCGTACCAACAAGTTTGGGTACTCATACATCTGCCGAACAATCAAGGCATGGAATTCTCTGCCAAGGCACGTGTTTCCATCTTCTTTCGATCCTGGGTCCTTTAAGCGGGGCGTGGAAAAGCACCTTCTCAGGCCGTTAAAGTAGAGACCTCAACATCGCCTCGGCTGCTATGAGGACGGTGTGGAGGCCACTGCTCTTAGACCACACGACTGCTTACCATCAAGCGGAGTGTGATCATTTAGACGAGCAAAAAAAAAAACATAATATTCTTAAAGATAATATATGAAGTCTGTCAACCTGCACTGAGCCAGCGATGTGGACAATTGCCTAACCCTTTTCAAGAAGAGAAGAGGCCTGAGCCCAGCAGTGAGGGAGTTTAATACATTGCTGATATTATATGCTGCCTATGCGGCTTTTTGCCATAGGCTAACGTGAGATCTCAAATTCAAATCCCATATCGCGAAAGTTGGGAATCGATATTGTCGTGTTTAATTTAATTATTGTAATTAGCTTATATTGACTTTTGTAGTGATTTTGGCAATAACACCGGCATACGATTTCATCTCTTGAAACTTGGAAATGATATCCGCTGAAAGAAAGAGTTCACCGTTCTACCAACTCCGGCGACTCTTTTAAGGATGTACAACTGTGACCAGACGTATTCTCACTAAATATACATACATAGGTACATACAGATTCACGCCTGTTTCCCAGAGGAGTAGGCAGAGACTAAAAGCCTACGGATTTCCGTTTGCTACGGTCCTGACACACTTCTCTGGCTTCCTTCACTTTCATTACAATCCTCATACACGCTCGCCAGTTTAAGGTGCTCTTAGCCTGGTCTTTCTCCGGCACCTCTCCGATCTGATCAAGAAACATTCGCCTAGGTCTGCCTAAATATATAGATGCGAATGTGAGTTTGTTTGTTTGTTACGCTTTCATGCTTTAACTACTCGACTGACAGGGGAAAAGAGGTGGGTAGTGTTCATCCAGAAAAAAAGTACTGTTCCTGAGGAAAATAAATAATTGATGACGTCTAGATTAACGTGAGCGGAGCTCCGGACAAAATTGAGTGTAATAATAATGTTAAAATGTAGTAAACACAAAGGTCATTTTATACATTACTGTGACATTAACAGGACGTTGACAACAATAAAAATAGATACTAAAACGTCTGCGCTTACATCTGGTCATTACACACGAATAGAAATACTGAGGACAAAGTAACGACATCAGGATTAATCCGCGGATACCTTGGTCGTGTGAACTCATGTGTAAAGCGACTATGAAGCGTGTCACACACGGTCAAGATGCTAGTGTTTGATCTTAAGATAAAATATCGCTTGCCATACAAAACAATGAGCTGAAGGCCCATTGTTTTAACTATACTAATGTTAAAAAGGGAAAACTCAGATGTTTTGTTTTTCTGTTTATAAGGATTTAAGTTAATAACTAATCAACCGATTTAAAAAAATCTTCCACCTTTAGAGAGCTGTATTATTACTGAGTAACATAACCTATATTTTATATAAAAAGTACTATTACATAACCTAACTTAAACTACTTTTACGCGAGTGAAGCCGCGGGCAAAGCAAGTTAAAAGAAAAATAAGTTAAGGTTCTATATTTACGCACGATAAAGAGAAAGAAGTATAATTATATATTCTCAGCTCACTACTACTAATTTTAAGATACGAAAAGTAACATAAGATGTTACTAATAGAGATAAATATCACAGTAGCCCATTTCGGTATTGTATGATTTTTTATACAATTGGATATCCTTTGAAATGTGCTCGTGTAATTATTATGTCAAATTTTAAATCAAACTATGTGTGAGTTAAATTAATTAAATAAGTATAGTAGTAGTATTTTTAATAAATAGTTTATATTTTTACATAATTCTAATTCTATATTTTTATTGTCTGCTATGTACCTTTTCAAGAGAACTACAAGAATATATTTACTCGTATTTAAGATATCGCCAGAAAAAATATTATAGCATATTTACCGTGTGTGATGCGCTTTAGGTATACTATACACTTAAAGGTATTAAACTTCCAACTGTGATATTAGTTTTTGCCTTTATAACTTTTAGCCTTCAAACGCTAATCGTATTTAGATTTTTATTCAACTGACATCCTTATACCAGTGTTTTATTACTTAGATACTAATGGGACTACCAATCACATAGACAACGTAACGCATATTATTTAGATGTAATTAATATAAAACTACGATAGTATACGATACGATTGGATAGTAATCCAGCCATTAATCTTAAAGGAGTCTGCCGTCACCTTCTCACCAAGGACACCGTCTCATGCCATGACCGTGTTAGGAACGTATCAGACACGATAAGCAACAAGACGCGCCCTGCTATAGGAACTGTTGTTCGGTGACGGAATGGTCTAGTGGGCATAGTCTTATACATTTCCTTACAAAGAATATTTTATTGCCTGACACGTTCCTAGCACGGTCATGGTATGAGACGGGGTAGTGGGAAGACTCCTTTAATAGTATAATAATTGCAAATCCGAGGCTATTTATTTTCTTTGCGTCAAAAATAAATTATTATGTGGAGTTAGGATAAATGTAAGTAGCTCAGTAAAATGATTTTTACTGTATGTTTTTTGTAATCATCGCCGCTCTAGTAATAATTCTTGTGTCGCGGACTACTATACAAACATTCAAACAACGGACACAAAGAGCACCCAGACTCGGTACAACTATTTGTGGATCACACAATTTTTTGTCCCGATCGATAGGTATAGGGATCGAACCCACAACACTTGGCGCTTACCTTAAACGACTACGTCATCCGATCAGTTATTTTATTTTTTCCTTTCCATTTAGTACATAAAGGGTTATAATATAATACATATATATCATCCAGTTAGTAGATGGAGAGAGACATGGAAACTCGGCAGAATATGTTTTCAACCTAATATAGGGTAACACTGCAGTAAGTTTTTCGTACGTCCCACCTCATGGTAAGTGGTCACCGTAGCCTATGGACGTCTGCAACACCAGAGGCATCACTTGCGTGTTGCCGACCCTTTAGGAAAGGAAGTGGGAAGGAAAAGGAGCGGGAATAGGGTAAAGGTGGCGATTGGGCCTCCGGAACTCTCACTCACCGAACGAAACACAACAATAGGAATACTGCTATTTCACGTCGATATTCTGTGAGAGGGTAGTCCTTCCCCGGTCGAGCCGGCCCATTCATGCTGATATCAGCGAGACTCTACTACTCTACATTATCATAATATAGGTACATTTTCTCGGAAAATGAATACAATCAATAAATATTGTGTCATTTTCGATAAACAGTGCGGGCGGAAGCTAGTTCAGTTATGACACAGAAGTAATATATAGATGTTATGAGGAAGTTATTAAACACTTATATAACATCAAGGATTATCCCAAATATTTTTTGCATATCCACGGATTATGTCCATAAATGGAAAGCGATTATATTTATCAAATAAAATAACAAGACTTCACACTTCAACTTATGTAAATTAGAATACAACAAAGGCAGTATTTTAATTTATTTATCCAGTTTCAAATAATAGTGAAGAACTTTAGTCTGTAACGTTTGTAGTAGAAATGTAATAATATGTTAATATACAGTACAAACAATAATTTTATTATTTGCATATTGCCAAACTTGATTAAAGAATAATTGATCGGTTCATAGTTATAAAAACCACTTGTTTTGATGGTTTTTACTATTGTAAATTAATTATATATCTCGGTGTTATGGACGTCAGTGAATAAAATACTTTATAACATTTATATTAATGCCGTCTACGACCATAGATAATAATACAACGAACAGCTAGGAAATGTGATAAGTTTCTAAAAAGCCCACGTCAAAACGCCTAATTGACAAAAAACTCATCGGGTACTATTTAAATTTAACAAATATTTGCGTACAACTACATGTACGATAGACTGTATATCATAGCCTGGATCCATTCGATAGTATTATGCAAGTATAATTTTTTGTAATTTTTGTGATAATTCAGCGTCTTGCCCTATACCGAAAGGACGGCGATAAGCTTTTCAAATGTCGAGTTGTGTTTCTTCGTTTTTCCTTTGAAGATAAAAAGCCGTTACGCTATGTGACGCATTTAATAACAGATAACTTAAAATGGACATAGTCGTTTATCGGTCCTCATTCGAGCGAGTCCGATGTCTTTATCGGCTGCTATGCGTCCGTCTCATTAGCTTTTATAATGACAAGATATCACAAGGACATCACCTCGCAATCGGAAAGATGTACCGTTGAGATGTCTGGCCTACATTATTACACTGTTTTGTGCAATACGAGATTCACTTGTGAAGTACCCGACGCGACGTAATACTACTTACTACAAATAGTTAGAGCAGCGATAGCTCAGTGAGGAGACCAACAGACTGCAATGCAGAGGGTCTCGGGTTCAAACCCACGTCGCGCGCTTCTGACTTTCGGAAGTTAAATGACTTTTCGAAATTAAGTGCGTTTTGATTGACAATTATCGCCTGCTCCGTGCCTCGGAGAGCACGTTAAGCCGTCGGTCCCGGCTGCCATGAACATCTATGGCAGTCGTTATTGAGAGAGTGTCGACACAAAAGATCCCACTGTGTCGAAGTGTCGCCGGTCTGCACTGACTGGCATAAGATACATACATACATACTACAAATAGTTAGTGTTAAGTTCCCAATGGTTTTATGTTTCTCAAAATATCTTGGGCCCTTTACTGATGATATTTTAATGTTTGAATTATGCTTACTCTTCTGGATAAACTATTGTGCATTGGAGTGCCATGTAGGAAGTTAGAGCAAATCTACGCAACTGTGACATTTCGAAGCTTACTAGTGAAGGAAAAATAACACGTGCGAGCAAAATCTACATGTCTAATAATTCTTCACCATGTGCAATGTTTTAAAGACTTCAAATCTAGTTACTCTAATTCAACACCGTGGACTGGACTACACTTCTCATATTGAGAGTCGTGTTAAAGTAATATTTAAATCCGTATATAGCAGTTTAATTTCAATGAATAATATTCGCGTAAATAGAAGACAATATTATGTAATATTTATGATTAACATTTTTATATAATAATATTATTAGCTTATCAAGTATGGGTATGCACCCATGCGGTGATATTATATACATTCAAGTAAAAAAATAATATAAACGAAAAATACCGCGGTTGAATATTTTTTGTTTATTAGGTATGTTTTACACTATACTTAAACAGCACACTGAAGTCCCGTTTACTCCGGTCTTAGACAAGAGAAGAAAAGACTTAGTTTGTACAAAGTCTTAAACCAGACACGCATCAGTCAATAAATTCTACGTATTCTTAGGACCGTATTTATATAACAAGTTAAATAAAATATGAAATATATATAATGTTAGTTATAAAAAATGTAGTATCATGTTAATGGAATACCTAGGCAACTTAAATTATAATGACACAGAAAAACTGCTAGAAGACGTAAAATGATATTGATAGAAATTAAACTGCTATATACGGATTTTATCGCGTTGTTTATTTGACACTTTATTACAAAATTTTGAAAATTGTTACACTACTACTACTACTATTAAACTTTACTAATTTTTAAGGTAATTAAATTATTATTAAACTATTTAGATTTCATTTATTTTTACACTTTCCCCGACGTTTCGGTTGCTTTTCAGCAGCCATGGTCACGGGGAGACAGTATACATATAGACAGTATAGTAGTGTAACAATTTTCAAAATTTTGTAATAAAGTGTCAAATAAACAACGCGATAAAATCCGTATATAGCAGTTTAATTTCAATGAATAATATTCGCGTAAATAGAAGACAATATTATGATATTGATAGTAAATTTAAAGTTGTGTATTACTTACTAAACACCTTTAATCGTAGATGTACTTTAGACTGTAAATATTTGTATTAATAATGCGCTAATGTAAAATAAAATTGTCAAGTGATGTCCTGTAACACAGGTTTATCCTAGTTCAGGCAGACTTAAACATAACCTTTTGAACTTCATTTATATTGTATTCACTATAAATTAACGTAGTTTAAGAATTAATTTTAATATAAGCTTAAATTATTTAAGGCATGTATGCTTAAACACTGTTGATGTAATAAGTATGATGTAGTGTAAGGATGTATCTTATTTGTCTGTCAATAAATAAATATTATAATTATTATTATTTTTATTTTCGTAAAGGCGCTCCTGCATTGCAGGTCAATAGATATATTCATATAGATTTTCTAATTATTTCTTTGCCGCTAAGATTGTTGCACTTAAAATTAAATGCTTAGAATAAATACATTTAGTTCTACTACACTAATATGGACATTAAAATTACACCAAGTAAGGTAAATTTATAACTATTCATTTACCTGTTGCCACTTGATCTTCTATCCTATATCGACTTATATTAAATCCTTATATATAAAACTATTGGCAGTCGTCCTACCGCTATTGTTACGCAACCTGATTATTTCGGTTGAAGGTTGTATAAAATAAAATCACAAAATGAAATCGCGAGTGATGATATTTGTACGATATAGAGGACGCACTCGCTCTGAATATTAAGCAGAGCATACCAATTAGCATATCAAATAAAGAATATATTTAGATGTCCCCAAGTTTAAGTACTAAGATTATTTCTATACCAGCTTTGGCCCGCGGATTCGTTCAGGAACAGTATTTTTTGAGCAACCTTATGTTCCTTGGCCTATTCTTTTCTATACCCCTGACGACGAATGCAATTTTATAATGATTAGTTGAGTAGTTAAGTTGTGAAAGCGTAACAAACAAATAAACTAACTCACATTTGCATTTATAATATCATTTAAGTGTATGATTAAGGTTTGTGATTTTAGTTTGAAGGAGGCGTTGACTGCGCCGAGTGTTAGACAGATAATGACAGAGCTCCTGCGGCGCATATTCAAATCGGCACGCGGCCGCCATAGTAAAATTGTATGGAGGATGTCAACCAATAACTTAAATATTTGGGACGGACAAACTGTAATATAACTATTTATGTTTCGTTTAAGCTGTAAAATAAGATATATTTCTACTGTTATAATTATAATCTAAAAATCACGTAACACGAGCTTACGTTTTTGCATTTTTCATGCAAATTTACGTAATTTTGTAGGCGAAAATATTAATTATTTTAAGATTTTTACACGGTCTAATTGTAAACACATTCATTGTTATGGTAAATGTATATTTTATATATGTATTAAAAAAAAAGTCTTGATTTTATTCACTTAACTGTGACCGCCTATTTTGGCACATTTCGCTCAGCGCAGTCTTAAAAAAAGTAATAGGAAAAGAAAGTCTTTACAAATACTATAACAATAGATTTAAAGATTATCCAGATTCGGTATAATAATCTGACCATTTCACTTTCTTTACTTTAGTGTTTTCTAAGCAACGTATTCAATTACTAAGGCGTCGACTAGATGATATGTTAATAACATAACAAAAGTGCGAAGTTTATAACGTCTTTGCAGAGCAAGACGCCGGAATATCCTCAAACAGTAAGGCTGTGAGGTATCATATCCACGTTGTGTCATTATGTTTAAGTCTACTTAATTAAAGGGTCAGCCATATGTCGTCTTCTACTTTAAGAAATTAAATTAGTACAGGTATTAGGAATTGCCCTACTAATATAAAATACCAGCCCCGTATAAAGCTATTCACCTGCTGGGCACGGGCCTCTTCTCTGTCTTAGAAGGGTTAGGCCATAGTCCACCACGCTGGTCCAGTGTTGGTTGGCAGACTACACATACATATCTTCGAGAATATTATGGAGAACTCTTAGACATGCAGGGTTCCTTATGATCTTTTCGTTCACCGTTACAGCAAACGATTATTTATATAAAAAAACAAAAAAGTCGGCATATATTGGAACACCATTGTAACCAATCGTGCGCTGTAGCCAGCTCGTTAACGGTCATAAGTGTCGAGAAATCGTCTTTGTCAACTCGCTAGGATCCGGAAATTCCCGGCCCCGTATACAATACGACGGTTTTTTAATATAGCTGCTTAAGGTCTTTGACACCTAAGTACAGTTATCTCTGCATTAAATAATGTTCTAAAATTTCTAAATTATGAAAACAATAAAAATGTCCTGTGGCTAAACTACTGAATACATTTGGTTCATAATTTGTAAATCGTCAAAGAATACCATGTAGTATCAATTAATGTGATAACATTTGCGCCACTATGTATATGACGCGTAGATTCGTTAAAATCCATGCTTATCGATCTGGTTGGTCTAGGCTCTAATCTAACAAACAATAATAACATATAACCCAGCTAATGATGTAATTTGAACGTAAATATAACAATTACAGAACAAGATAATTCATTACCATCACACGGTTAAGCTTCTCATGAATTCATGATGGACTGATAAGTGTTTGAATTATTAAATTAAATAATGTTCGGTCATGTATAATGGCGCTTGGGCAAGTTGCGCGGGCGCGTGTATTCGACCCATTTGCAAACAAGGACGAATTGCCAAACTGCTGCCGGCATTGTGCTTAGAGTGCAACACTATATTCTGCCGCATCTGATATCGCGAATCAAACAATTCACCCAAAAATAATTTGCGTGGATCTTAATCATAGAGGTTCTTAATTTGAAAATACGAGATTATGTTCACGATTTCGTCCGCGTGATCTACAATTTGACTACAATGTCACGTGTCACGAATCACACAAGGTATCATAACTCCAGTTTTAAGAATGGAATATGGACTAAATACGTAAATGTTCACAATTTAGTTATTAGTTAGTTAGTTATTTCAAGTAGATACGTAGGTTAGACATCCAATGTAAATCTAAGCTATTTTACTTTTTTGTGCGGTACATAGTTTTGGTTAATTTTATATTACTTCAGAACAATAATTCCTATAATAATTCGAAAAAATTAATGAAGAATTGGCAATGTTTTTGGCCTAAGGCTAAGTCGAACTATATATCGTAAAAATGTGCCTTTTATACGAATACCTCACTTGAACATGTCATCAAGTGGGATAAAATTAGTAAGCGTAAAGAAAAAGAACAACGCCCAATTTCTACTTCTTTTATACTCTCTGTAATCTCTTTTATTCCCATATTAGCTCCATATTATATTTTGACGACTCGATGGCGTAGTGGTTAGTGTAACCGACTGCCACGCCAAAGGTCGCGGGTTCGATTCCCGCACAAGTCAAACATTTGTGTTTGTGGATATGGATGTTTGTCTTGGTCTCGGTGTTTCTATGTATAATATGTATGTATTTTCAAAAAAAAAGTATATATGTATGTTTATCCATTGTTTAGTACCCATAGTACAAGCTCTGCTTAGTTTGGGCTAGATGGTGTTGTGTGTATGTGATAGAATATTATTATTATTATATTACGCGCAGTATTGTTTTTGTAAATTTGCAATTAACATAAGTTATGCTTTTCAATTGATATGAATAGTAAAACATATAAAATCACAACACAATTCTGATTTTAACATTATATTACGGACCTCTAGAAACACATTCAGACAAACAAAGGCATTATATTCTAAGAATCGGTTTAATAAATAAACGTTGACACAAAAACGTTCGTGAGTAATACGCCATCGCGATTTAACACGATAACTGCAACATAGTGATATAACGTAACTGTCTTATTGCAATAATTGTTTATGCGGCGAGTGACCTCCACACCGCATGCCGCTTATTGTAATAGGTCATTGGCAGGATGTCAACTAAGATCCTGTACCTAATGAATCATAAGGATTTCGTGTCGATACATGGCGGTATCGGCATGTTACATCCGTTTACGATATACACTTATACGTTATGCCTGGGATTCACGAAGGCTCTTCACGCGAAGTTTACTCATGCGGAAACCTTCACGGATACTCGTGGCTCAATATCACGTAACTATTATGTATGGTTCATAGTTCCGTCTTGTATTCATCCATTCAACTGTTCAACGACTTTATAAACGTTTTAAAAATAGTATACTGCCTCGATATCAAAAAGGTCTCAGGTCTGAATCTTATCTCATAGTAAGTAGAACGGAGTCTGGAATTTTGCCAGGTGAACTAGGTTATAGGCTCGTCTTCTGTTACGTGGGAACAATTAGCTAAATAGCTGAAGACATGTGAATGTAATAAAATTCTACCTACGCTTTCACGGATATAGGTGAGATACACTGTACCTCCAATTATAGTACGTTAGTGGTAAAAAGAGGCACTTTCATTTTTTAGATACTGGAAATTGGATAACAATTACAGTTCATGACACTCCTTATAAAGACTCACGTTATATTGAAGAGATAAGAAATCAGTATACAAAAAACGAATTCAACATTGCTTATATTATTACATTGCAATCCTCGGTATTTATATTAAGTAAAGCCGAACTAAAGTGTTATTCAGTTATTTGTTAGTAAATTTACTATATCAGACGGCTATATGCTCGCTTATTACATAGACTTCAAAACATGGCTGGTTCAATGTAGGTATGCTTCAATGAACCTCATGTTACCCATTTCGGGGTAGCAGTAATATTCCAAGTTAGCCCAATACAAATTTTGATTCATGAGAGAGTATACGTATCAATCCCGTTATATAGATTCAGAAGTAATGCCTTAAAAAATATAAACATATACCCTGCGAATTTAACTAAATGAAATCTTGCTTATAATCACCGGACTGATGAAATCGTCTTATTTAATTCGAACACATATTTAATTATTTAGCAAACTGTAATATGTCGTTTGTATTTAGCAATAGCCGGAAGACAATACAAACGTTGAGCGAAATTGCTCAATAACAGTATTGGCTAACTCATTCACGATTTGTCACGTACTTTTGTTGATAGTTTTTGTAAGAAACCAACACTCGTGCTAACGGAACTAATACAACTTAACTCAGAATACAACGTTATTAAAACATTTACAAATCGAATATTACGAAGGCACAGAACCATCAAATCCTTGAACATTAAAAGACTTTTAATGTAAGTAAATTTAATGCATTAAACTATTCCGTTGGCCTTTAATGCTATTCAAGATGCCTTGATCCCTATCAGCTTTATCTTAATCCGTCAAATCAGCTGATCTGAATGCCAGCCATACCCAGACCGGTTCGCTTAACTGTTCATCTAATAACTGTTCAATATAATAGTAACTTGAAGCAAGAGAGTGACTAAGCTATTGTTTTAAGCTTTTCATTTAACATGCTAATTTTCTGGCGTCGTTTCTAAATTTTACCGTACGTGAGATATATGGGACAGTGACCGGTGGAGGCTTCGATGTCCAGTAGTCAATGATTGCGTCCTTGCATTCACTACTAACGTTCGCCCACCTTATCACCTAATGTCATCTAACGTAGAACTACAGCTAGTAGAAAGGACCCCACTCACCTCTAATTAGGAAAAAGGCATCACTAGAATTAGAAAACCGAAATGTTTTTTTTCTATCACCGTATGCACTGTCTTTGTCAACGTGATTGAGCACATATAGCCCGCACTGTTTACGGAGCGAAAGCGTTTTGATGTTCTGACGCGGAAGTGGGTAGTTTTTGGACGGTCGCGCCAGCGTCGAAGGCGGTCGACTCGCGCGCGGCTGCGTGTGCGACTCGCGACGACGCTCGTTTCACCGGCAGAGGTGTCGCGAGGAGAAAGTCTCGGCCGTGGTGCGCCCGCACCGGTTGGCCGTCGTCGTGGGGGAGGGAGGGGGGACGTGACGTCGTCGCTAAACCAACAGCCTCTGAGCATTACCACCTATTGCTTCACCGGCTAACGCGTCGTCGGATGCAATGGGATGAGCAGCTAATGAGCTATACAGCAATTTATTTACAAAGCTACGACAGAAACACGTGCCGATAGCATCATTAGGAATGTTTATTATTTAATAAGTCAAAGTAATGGCTGTAATGTGCGTAACAGATAGAGAAAGTAAAACACATCAGCAAATAATATTGAAGTAAGAAGAAGCAAAACCATGTTTACGTTTTTAGTCATGTAAAAAATAAACTTTCTTCTTTTTCTACAAAAAGTCGGAACGGTAATTTATATTACCTTCCGCTCTTCAATGTTATAAAAAAGTATTAGCAGCTTCCTTAAGGACCTAAACTCAAAATCAACTTAATTTTTTTACGTATATAATAAGAGATAATATTAAGAAGATTTTTATTTATTTAATGTTTGTTTATATTTTATGTCAAAGTGAATAATGAAAACAATTAGTAGTCATCTCAAAAAATAATTCTAGGCCATAGAATTATAGATATTGCTAGACAGTCTAGTTAACAGAGTAATTGACAATTTTATTTTGTAATATTAGGAATATGTACATCCCTACTGTTACAAAATAAAATTGTTATTATGTTATAGGTACTTATACTTTTAATTATCTATACTTAATATTATAAAGCTAAAGAGTTTGTTTGTTTAGTTGATCACGCTAATCCCAGGAACAAATGGTTCTAATTTAAAAATATTTTTTTTGTTTTGGATACGGATAGCCCTTTCTATAGACGAAGGCTATAAGGTATATAACATCACGCCACGACCAATAGGAGCGGGTCAGCTAGATTTTTGTAATATGTATAGTAAGATGAATTAATTATAAAAAGCGTACCAGCAGTATTAGAACCCATAGGCTTGGTACGTGACGATGGGAAGAGACCCGATGGTATGTCTTTGTTACCTTGGAAAATGGGTAGGCCTTTGGTGTGGGATGCCACATGCGTCGACACCCTTGCGCCATCACATCTTCCGAGCACGGTGAGCTGTGCCAGTGCTGCTGCTGTAGCGGCGGAAAACCTCAAACGGCGTAAATACAGTAATTTAATTGGTAATTACGTTTTCGAGCCGTTTGGGGTAGAGACGCTGGGTTCATGGGGTCCGGGCGCTCGTGCGCTTTTTAGAGATATATCTAAGCGGCTAATCGACGCTTCGCGTGACCAGAAGGCTGGACTTTTTTTGGCTCAAAGAATCAGCGTTGCCATTCAGCGTGTCAATGCTGCCAGTCTTCTGGGCACACTCCGGGTCGACAGCGATGCTGAGGAATTTTACGACGCTGCCTAAACCGGCCATCCCTTTTTATTAATTTTTACAGTCCCATATTTTGTTACTCTTCATTTTGTTCTATTTATAAGTGGTTAGTTTTGTTAATATTAGTTAAGTTGTAAATTATGATTGTTGCTTTCTTTATGTAAATAATTTTATAATACAATAAATAAAATTACAGCTATTATAAAAATATTTCAAAAGTATAACTACGATTGTAAAATATCTTATCATAATATATCGAAATCACCAACGCCTATTTTATTATCATTTACTTCAGAACAACTTTATAGAATAAAATTTTATTTATAGTCAACCATTGTTTTTTCGTGTGAACTCCGTAACAGTTGTAAATGAATACGAATGAGTACTCAGCGGTCGACATCGTATAATTTAACCAATTAGCCCATGTTCCCACGACACACGCATCCCCTTGAGACGTGAACGTACGCAAAACATACTGAATGAATTGGATAATAAAGGCCAATGAATGAAACGTGAGATATGGGAAAACATTGACGACGAAAGTTTATAATTATAGCTGCCAAACTGGGTCGTAGTTCCTTATGCGTTTGAATTATTGCTGCCTGGAGGCATACCATACCATATATTTCGTAAAGTTACATTGAACCATGTTGAGAAGGGAAATCTTTTATGAGCGGTCTTTGAGCAAATTATAATACTCTTAACGTGACAAGCGCGCCATTGAAAAATGTGATGATATTGCATGAAACAACCTCAGTTTTCTATCTATTTATTAAAGACACTACCATTTGCCCGTCTTCCCTTGTGTAAAAGTAGGTTAGGTTATGTTAGTAACAGTATTATTAAAAATAAAATATAGCCATATGTTACTCGGTGATAATGTATCTTTCTGGTGAAAGAATTTTTTAATCAGTTGAGTAGTTTTTGAGTTGAACCCTTACAAACAAATAAACAAAAATCAAATCTTTCCTTTTTATAATATTGGTATAGACTAAGAACACAGGGCTTTATCTATACTCTATACTACTATTATAAATCTGAGTGAGTTTGTTTGTTTGTTTGGTTGAACGCGCATATATCAGAAACTACTAGTTGGAAATGAAAAATTATTTTAGTTTTGGTTAGCCTATTTATCGAGGAAGGCTATAGGCTATATAAAATCACGCTACCACCCACGGTGGCGGCGCAGTAACCATAAACGTGGGTTAATCTGCGGGCACAGCTAGTTCTAAAAATGCGTACATCTTATAGGTACCGAATTTAACAGATGGTGTAAACATAACTAATATCAATGTTTCAAAGTAAAAAAGAGATTTAGTTTGGACAATCATCGCAGCCATTAAAAATATTTATTGCGGTAGTTAGCTTAAAGCAACAGAGACAAAGCTCGGGGGAACGAGCCGTTTTACATTCTTGATGACAAGTCACCCATTCGCCATGCCAGGCACGCACTCCGAACTCCAATGTTCTTTATTTTTTCCATTGGTAATAAATAATATAAATAATATGAAGCATATGCTAACCCTGCTATTCTAAAAGGCAGTTTAATAACTTTCAATTACGTACATAATTATGTACATACCGTATTACACTTCACCCAAAATCTTATGTAGTCCGTCTAGATTATAATTTTCAATCTGGATAATCCGATTGGAAAATATTTTTTAGATTGGTATTTCGTTTTTTATGCCAAATTAATTGCTTTTCTTGATTATATTACGAATGAGTTAATTCTTTCAATTATTAATATTACTATAATAATAATATCAGCCATGTATTAAACTGTCCCACTGCTGGGCACGGGCCTCTTTTCAGTGTGAGAAGGGTTACGCCATAGTCCATCACGCTGGCCCAGTGCGGGTTGGTAGACTTCAACGGTGGCTTTAACGGTGAAGGAAAACATCGTGAGGAAACCTGCACATCTAAGAGTTCTCAATAATGTTCTCGAAGATATTAATATTATAATTAAATTAAATATTTTTTCTTTAAAAAGATCCGTGCTAAGTTGCTAACCTTTATATATCTAGAAATAAATACGCATTCAACTTCAACACTACTCTAAACATATTTTTGGTTGCAGGCGTATTAGCCAATCATGGAATAAATAAAATTTAACTTTGTCATACGATACAAGTAAGCCCCTCTTGTAAACTTTCTCGCACATGGAGTCCGTGCCTGTGTCATTGGCGGCCATCTGTTTATACAATTATCGGTTAAGAGCGGAGCAGTGGCGCGCGCTGTTCTTCCTAAATGACTCCTTCATGAGCGATATCCATCGGAATACTTATTAGTGGGCCCATACGACCAAGGATTAGTACGCATCCTGCATCCGAACAGACATCAATGCTACCGGAACTTGAAACATAAAACTTTGCATATTGCAAAATAGAAGAATGAAATGGAGAACTTTATAAACTATCAGTGTACTGAAGAAACTTGGGAACAACATATGTTTTCAGTGAGTTCGTATCAGAATATTGAGAGTCAACCGGCTGCGAAGCAGAGATGTCAAGCGAACGCGCGTGAGAGAGACCGGACGCAAAAGTTAGTATCGATATTGCATGTGTAAAAACTATTAATCGCGATTTGGATGTGTCTATTTTTTGTTGTTCATAATCATACCCGCTATTAGCCTTCTGTGTTTATTGAAATGTGTACACAGATTAAAAGTATAAATTGAGATTTACGTAACGGTTGTTGAGAAATTGCGTGTGCTTTTTGGTGTCCGTATTCTAACGTTTCATTAACGTGTTATTTAAAAAGGAACAAGCAAGACAGTGTACCTTCCGTCAATAGAAATTATTGTTGTAATAGAAATCGCTATTCAACATTTTCATTGGCAGATTTCGTAAAAAGATTAATTGACAAAACGTAAAATCTATTCGTTCATTAAGACATGACAAAGAAACAATCGACCCTTCCTAAAAAAACGATTTAAGTAACAGTGGTTAATTGTTGATACCCCATCTTGTGAATGTAAAACCGCTCCTAAATGTTGACTTGCAATTATATTATACTATGTTATAGCAATTATGATGTCATAATAGACACGTCTGATTTGCGATCTGCTACAGTAGTCGACATCACTTATAATTTCTACACGAATACGATGTTGATTAATTGACAAGGCTAAACTTATGACATAAATAACATATATCTGTATGTCGAGATAAGATCTGAACCATCACTTAACGCCTTTTGATAACTGTATCTACATTTAATGGTGCTTTTAAAAATATATTATTATCTATGGCCAGTGGCATAATATGTAGTGTTGCAATTTGTGAGATGAAAGTGCTGTATAAATTAGTTTTCTAGAATTATTTATTTGAATAATATTGTCTATTTTCTATGAATAAATATTGTGTAGAACCATTGATTAAAATTGAATAAGGGATTAATTTGCGATTTGCGGTTGTGAGTTCAAATCCTACTCAATATTCACCAGATGAGAACCCACTCTTAACACAATCTTTCTGGCTTAGCTGGAGTGTTTAAGTAGAGTAGTAATAATACAATAAAACCCAAATCGTTAGTAATCTATTTTAGGAAAATAATGATATAGCAATTTTATAGGTTGGTGAGGCGACCGATATATTAATAATAATAATATCCTCCGCGACCGATTTCGGCTACGGCGACCACTTCAACTCCGTTCTAATTGTCGTTGGTGTGCTCGTGTATAGCTAACACAGCCGATCTTATTGATAAATGTTTGCGCACAATGCGGGCAGGTGAGCACACCATTGCAGTAATTATAACTGATAGCACAAGGTGGGCGCGCTTTCAGTTTATCGCGTCGAGCATCCAGTATAGAATAGCGATTCTCCTCAAAGTCTTTTACTCTGGTTTTCACCAAAGACCACCAATTCCCGTCGTCGAGCGGCTGTTTGTTCCCACTCTGAAGGCTCAATGTCGCACTTCTTTATATGGCGCATAAGCACATCTTTATACCTAAGGAGTTGTCCGCCAGCTGATCGATATATTTCTGCATTTGGAAAGATAATCTGATTATTTTTATTTGGTGGTTATTTGATTTAATTATTTTTATAGTCATAGTAGATAATAAATACGTCATACAGCGTTCTTCACATCGGTACATTTTACTCTGTTGGTTTGTATTACATAAAATATATTTTCACGAGCGCCTCTTTCCTGGCATTCTCTTAGACTAAAGTACAGTTAATGCACTTCAATATCTTTACAGTACCAACATTGATCTGAAAATTTCATTCAATGGAGATTATAGAAAAGTTTAATCTAATGAAATCGAAATCTGATCTAATACTTATTTAAGACGGCGATCTTTAGGTATAATTGTTATATTGTGTTTTTCTTTTTAGTCGTACACTCTTGACAACGTTGTCGTGGTCATGTCTCGGTCGAATCTTGCGCCACCGAATCTTTCGTGATGCGACGCCATGTAGTTATGTGTTAGGCGGCCGTTGACATTGATACTTGAGTGTCTCACAGATTTGATGAGGTCTGTCCACCTTGTCAGAGAGCGCCCACGGGATCATTTGCCCTCGCCTTTTTTAGCCGCAAGCGAATCGGAAATGGTGTCTGGTTTTCGGGTATTTCGCTATCCCTTTCTTATTTCAAATAAAATGCATCTGAACAACGTAAAATAGCGCTGGTGCTCGTATGGCTTATTCAAGTACTATATGCCACGCTAAAGCCAGACACCATTTTTGTGTCACTTGTGCCTTAGAGGACAGCATTTCATCTGACAGTAAGCCATAGCGAGTAATATAGTATGCAGTAATAATAACAATTAAAACCCGCTACTAAATTTATATTTATTATACAACTAGCTTTTTTTCGCAACTTCGCTCGCTCGCGCGCTTTATTTTTTTCTGGATGAAAGTTATTCAAGTTAGTATTACCATTATAAATGCGAATTTGAGATTGTTTGTTTATTTGTTACGGTTTCGCGCCTTAACTACTTGACCGATCATCATAGAATTTCGCAAACACGTTGTCAGGGGCACAGAAAAGGACATAGAGTACCTTTACCTATATACTATTCACCCAGAAAACAGTACTGTTTCTGAGCGATAGAAAATTGACATAACCTACTTTAACCTGTTGTATGCCCGAATACCAGACATAATAGAAAAAGCATTGTGTCTCGCGCAGATCCACGTTCCGGCATATCAGAGGTTAAGGCGAGCATAGCCGCGGGCAACAACAATTTTTTAAATTATATATTTAGACTATATCCTTTACTAATAGAATTGTTATCAAAATACTGTTTGTATTTCCAAGCAGCGTGAACATGGCGTTTAACACGCTGCGTCTGCTCATCCCCACGGAACCGCCTGACAGGAAACTCAGCAAGATCGAGATCCTCCGTCTCGCCGGCAGCTATATCACGCATCTCGACAATCAACTCTATACAGGTGCGATAAAACTCATTTTTCTGTAACACTAACAGATCCGGTTTTCAATAAGTAAAATTTTAAAGTACCTTAAGAATAGGTGGGCCGAGGCTAATTGTAATCTGATGCAATAAGAGTGATTTGTTCCATATCAAACATCGTATTGAAGTGACCTTAGTTGTATTTGTAATATTAAGTACGATCTTTACATGTATATATAACTAGCTGACTCGGCAAACATTGTTCTGCCATATAAATCCATTCGATGGGGACACCCTAATCACCCAGCGGTATGAAATAATTTTAATGTAAAAATTCGTGAAGTGCTTTTTAAGATATTTTGATAACCTCCACCACACGTTTTTTTACATTAAAATTATTAAATTATTTTCTACTTTTTAAAGTGTGTTTTATAGTTTTTAAACTATTATTCATTTTTGTTTTTAATCTCATATATATTTTAGTTCTTAATTTTTTTTCACTGTTATTTCCAAGGATATGGTTCGGTATCATTAATCAAAAAAATATTGCCGCTTATTTGAAATATTTTTGGTGCTTTTGGTTTGAGCATATTGTATAGCTCTGAATGTATTGTAGTTACTCAGGTTAACGTTACATTGTCTTTTGTCTAAAATACTTTTAATTTACTTTATTTTATCACTCCATCTTAGCTACTAAAATTGTAGTAAAGTCCCAATTATCTCTGGTCATAGAATTTATTCTATCCATTATACAAAGAGGAAGAAGGCTTAGGGGATGCACTTGTAACTATTTATTCAGTAACCATGCGTTCGAACATATTGCAATCAACATAGATATAGATCAAATGGACCAAACTTTATTAGGCAATAATAAAAATATGTTTAACTTTTTGCAGGGGAAATTGAACAACCATGCTTGCAGAAGAATGACGTAAGCGACAAAAATAAATCACTGTGCACTTTTTGCTGTTCGGCGGTTAAAAAAGACGTAAGTGCTTAAATATGATCGTATAAAAACGTTATTACTTTTTATATTAAGTTTATAATTAGTGTAATCAAACTTTGATTGAAATTAATGTGAATTGCATGGAGGGCTACGTCATAGTTATAAAAGGACGGTTGAAGTCAGAAGAGCAATTGATGATATTCTTAGAGATCGACGTCTTGGGAATGTTAAACTTCTAATTAAGATGGTACATCGTTTGAAATACGGGTTATTGTTCGTGCTGCTAAATTAAACAGTGTTTTAGACATAGATTTGTAGTGGTAAAGTTTTTGGTGATTAATATTATCGTTATTTTTTGTTTCAGAAATCACCTTCAACTAACAGTTACTACAAGACGCCCCGTTAAAATTTGCGCATCGATTCGAAACCTAGTCCACATTAGCTTTACGTAATAGTGCATTTATTTATTGCATTTCTTTGTAATTTTATACGCTTAATTTAAATATAAGAACGACTTTCTCGACAATACCTTTAACACAAGAAGCCCAGTAATATTGTGACTGCTCCAGTATCTGTTTAAGGAATAAGTCAGACTAGATTAATCAATAATAAGACTTAGCTTTATTAGCTCAACATAAAACCTATATTTTAATACTAGCTGACCCGCGCAACATCGTTTGCTTCACATAAAAGAATTTGCCCCGTTTTTACAAACTTTTCATTGATGCGCTGTACCTATTTATCGTAGCGTCATGTTATATTAGAATTTTTCAATTCGAACCTGTTGTCCATGAGATTTTCGCGTTCAACCAAACAAACAAACATCGATTTTATAATATTAGTATAGATATTTAAGAGTGAAAGAGTCCGCCGATTTCAATTATTTGGTGACAATAGGAAACGTCTGGCATAAAAGTAACGTAAATTTACCAACACTTCCTAGGTTTCATTTTGCGATATTTGGGATTAGTCAACTATTCCTATATACATAACATGCGTTTTCTTTTCTTTTTAAGCTTGATTCTGCCATTTTTAGCAATCATATCACACTACTTAAAATCAGGCTATATGGCAGGCAGTTTCGTCTGTTTGCACATTTGGTTATAATCGTAAATGAGTTTTCAGTTTTTATTATCAATTATCAAACGGGTTAGGAATAAATATAATATAAATTTATTATTTATATTATTTATTTATAATAATAAAAAATAATAATATCAGCCCTGTATTAAACTGTCTCACTGCTGGGCACAGGCCTCTTCTCACTGTGAGAAGGGTTAGGTCATTATTTATTTACAAGTGTTAAAAAAATCATTTCGGTACCAAATATACTTCGCAGAGATGAAAACTCTTCACACATCTTTATTTAAACAGAGTTTAATAACAATGTCTATTTTCAAATAAAACACTTGTATTAAAATGGCACAATTTTATTCAAACTATGTACTATTAAGTAGGTATCAATATGCAGTTTCATTAAATAACAGAAATAATCACAACCAGTGTTATTTAGGTGGTCAAATTTTATTACAAAACAATATAAAAATCTAGGTGATAGGGTCATTGGCAGTGTTACTGGGCGATTGTATAAAATGTGTAAATGTATGAGTTCTACATGCAAATAGAAAATTTTGTAAAAATCTAATGACATCGAAACTATATTATTTACAATACTTATAATTATAAACGTATTTTATAACAAATTCATTTTAGCGAATAATTATACTGAATTAATATGCATTTGATAGTGTAATATAAAAACGATTTATGTAAATTGTATAAATAAAAATATTAAAATTATTTAAGTACCCAACAGTTTATTAAATGCTATTTTTAATAGTTCGTGCGTTTTAATGTCCAAAACCAATTGTGACCGATTTTCGCTTTCATTAAGGACAATACATAACTATTCATGCCTACGCTCTAACATTATTACATTTCGTGACTAGTCAAAAATCTAGTCGAATTAAGTAGACATTTAAACTATTCATAAATAATAAGGCAAGTACTTATTTACAGAAAAATATTACAAAAGGGATTGCAGACCAAGCGGAACATTGCTAGTGCATTTTTTTAAATAACTTGATCAACGCATGTATTTCTCTTTAGAATCAATACATATTGCAGAGAGCCTAGTGGCGTCTACCGGAGCACTATTCTATTGGCCCTAAGAGTTTTCTGTCGGAAATATTCAATGCCATACTTTGGCTAACACGATAATTAAACCTAGTTATGCTGGCGGTTACGCCTTTACACCAATGTTAATGACAATATTGATTACGTAATTAAGGAAGCCGTTGCAATCTTCAAACAATAGGATTATCTGAAGATTGCTGCGGCTCAATTCTCAATCCTAACTAATATTTTAAATGCCAATGTGAGTTTGTTTCTTACGCTTTCACGTCTTAACTACTCAATCGATCATCATAAAATTTCGCATACTTGTCAGGGGTACAGATAATAGATATAGAGTAACTTTCATCCAGAAATAAGACATAGGGTACCTTTCATTCAGAAAAAAGTCCCGACGGTTAGAAAATTGACAAACCTACATTTACGCTTGCGAAGCCGCGGGCATATCTAGTGTTTAAACATTAGAAACATTATAATGTTCTAAACAATTCTCCAATACCTTTTCCAAATAGACAAAACTCTTATTAAGTGTATTAAAGAAAAGCTGTAACAACTACCGCCCGATCTGCATCCCATATCATCAGAATATATAAACAATATGAAACATGTCCGCGTTACACTCTACAGAAATGCATTACAATAAACAATATGTCCGTGCTCAACATCAACAAAACATAGAACCATTACTTTAGAATCATCACATACACACAAAATTTTCCTCTAAGAAGACATCACAGTCAGAGATATTACGTACTAAATACTTGTGCACAATAGGAGACAACGCAGAAGATGAACTTTAGCTCCCCGAATCGCATACACTCAGCCGCCATCTTACATATACAAGTAGCAACAGTATGTCGAAAGAAAGGCTAAAGGATACAAGCGCCATTTTTGTTCAATATTAATTTCTGACATCCGAATAAAATAATATCAGATTAAAAAACTAAATTATTTGCACTGATTTTAAATCATGCTATATGTTGACCTAAAATAAAGTACCTAAAGCGTTCCAAAATTAATGAAAAATAGTAATATGTTACAAGATTTAAGGCACCATCTGATTTTCTAACATCAACTCTATGCCTTATTTTGTATACTCTATATTCAGGTTTATGTACTTATAATAATAATCCGTAATATACCGTAAATGTTAAATTAACTTGGTTTCTCTATGAAATTGTAACGTTTTTATAACAAGTTTAAACGATTCCATTAAAATTGGGTTCGTTATTTTAGTTAATATGGAAACTGGAAAACATACGTTACTTAAAGGATGTAAATGCTGTTACCGGTAATAACGTGCGTTTTATAATTCAAATTAGAATGGCGCATATATCCATGCCTTTTATTCATTCTTCTGCGATCACAGGCAAGAAAGTACGTCGAAAATAAACAGTCCTCTATCTGCGTTGGTCCTGATCAATTTCGTAGTCTATTTACACTTGCGTGGCATACAGTCCACATAAAGTTCCGTCCACTACGTAAAAGTCGTTTAAGGGCTATCGAACACTGTTCCTGTCCCTCCCTATGAAGGGGCTGGACTCATGGTTGTTCTTCTCCAAGTTCCCAGACAGCGTGGGGTCAGGCCTACTGCGCTTGAAGAAGCCTAGCTTCCAAAGCGCAATTATGAGTATAATGAGCACTAAGAGTCCCACTATCACTGATATGATGATCACCCAAAGCGGCACTTCCTTGCTTTCGCTTATCTTGAGGTCTGGATACGCGACTGTTTCCACCTGAAGAAAAAGGATGGCGTAAGTACTAAACGTATTTATAAATATACGTAGCTGTTGCTGAATTAGTTTTAATTATAAGAATATGTGTTACAGTGTGGTGCCAGAAGGTTATTAACTGACTGACTGTTCGCCAAATTTTCATATATCACACAGTACTAAAACAGCACACATTGCTTACATATCACGAAGATGTTACTAACAAAAGACGAAAAGATATAGTCTGCGCCTCACAATCAGTTTCAAAATTCATTTTTTCAAATAGATTTCTTTCTTTCCTAGGTCCATTTTTATATAATAAATTAAATAGAGAGTTAAGTATTTATAAATTAAATTATGTTAACTGTAAGAACATATTATATAATTATTTACAAATTTTGTCGTATGAGCAAACTGAGCAGTTACTTCAAGTAAGCAAATAAAAATTTTGCTGATCTATCTTAACGCATCATTATTATTGACCCACTTATTACCGGTACTGCTAGTTGCTTATGCAGGTTATTAAAATGTTATTATTGAATTGTAGTTATGTAAATTTATATTGCTAAAATAGTTTGTAAGCACTTCTTCGCCCGAGCCACAGGTTCAATCTAGTTCGGGCAAACAACAACAAATGTATTTTATAAATTAATTAGTCATTTATTATAAATTATTGTACCTATTATTTAAATAAATATTATTATAAATATTAAGAGTTTTCTTAGAGAAAACTACCGATATGAGGCATTTTGTATAAAGCTCACTGTTATTTCGCATGGTTTTAGACGTTTCTCCAACAATCCACAATATGTTCTTGATTATGATACTTGGATTTGGCAAAAAGATAGTGACGATTCTTGTTAAAAAATAGAAAGGATATAGATGATGAAAATGTGCCTCTTATGAAGTATAAGACCAATCACAGACGCAACATAAGGTTATAACTTCTTTGCCTACAAGGAGATGTAATAGCGACGTACCGTGGTTCTATCATCGTAGTGCTTGTTCTGGTGTATGTTAAAGTGCGGCGGAATGGAGATGTAGGCGGTGGAGGCGATGTGCACGCGGCCGGCGCGCGCGAACTCCTCCACGAGCGTCGCGTTCCACAGCCGCGCGCGCACGCTGATCGTGCTCGCCTTCGAGCGGCCCAGCTTGTAGATCACGCACTGGAACTGGATGCACTTCGCACTCTTCTGCTGGCAGTTCTGTGATACCAAACCGAACAAATCAGTATTTTCTAATTTCTTCTTCTAAAAAAGATAACTCGCACTACACGAGGAACTTTAAAGACATTAAAACAACCAACACAAAAAAAGTCTAGACTCGAACACCCACATATATATGCCCCTTGTGGGGATCAGTTATTCTACGGCGCGATACGAAATTTAATTTAAAATTAAGGGCGTCATACATAGGTCATACATGATGATGGCAAAATCCTTAAAGCTCCAATACATATTCCTAAGTGTTTTTCACTTAGTGTGTCGTTTTACCAAAATAGGTATGGTTTTCTATAAGTACTTTGTGAAAGAATAATGGTTCATCCACGTCTTGACTTATCATATAAGAAATATAAAGCATATACAAACCAACGTTATTTTACGCTAGCTAATATGTAACATATAACAACGTATAAATACTTGCTAGATTGAATAGGAATATATTTTAACTTGCTTTTTCGCAAAATTTTGATTATTGTGGATCAATCGAGATTGATTGATTGATTGAGCCTATTGGCTTAAACGAATCACTCAAATTATACATAGGATGCTGAGTTAATCACCTGCACTATTGAAAGAGGTGAAACAGACCATAATGTAGTACCGATATCAGCAAATTTTTTTGTCTAGCTATCCGTTACTTTTGTAATATGAGGTCAATCCAGATTATGCGCGGTTAATGACCCGCGCCGCTCTTATGGTAGCTCGAGTGCAGTCAAGGGGTACAGGTACGATGCATCGGGTCAGTGAACAGTTAGATGCGCATCTTACCTACTTTCGTTTGGAAAAAATACTAATTCCAATTTCGTGTTCTTTAGCAATACAACAGTCGTTAATCTTGCACTTCACTTGTCAATCGTGTCGATTTGACGACCGATCAGAATAGGAAAGTGAGGACATAGATAGTGCAATTGTATTTGCGCACACAGTTAGGCACTATAAAAATTCCCTCGCAGGAAGCCAGTCTCTAATAAGATTTGCCGCTGAGACCTACATTTGGTCTGGAGGACATTATTAATGGGCACTTACCAAATTAATGACTTGTTTCCTGTCAGTTAACGCTTCAGCTATCACAGCATCTTCGTCTCGTTTCCTTCTAACGTGGTTGGTACTACTAGTGCTGTACTCCATGAACTTCCTGGTCTCATTGTAGGACTTTTCGATGGAGCTGACGCTGAGCTTGCCCGTTGAGGGGAATGGGTTCATTTCCAAGTTCTTAGGTGCTCCTGGACGTGTGGTTAAGTTGAGAGGATTTGTCTCCCGGGCGAAGCATTCGCCATTTTGATCTGGAATTTAACGTCGTATTCTAGTTAGATATTCAATATTAGGGTGTTTGTTTGATTTGCTATTATTTAAACATTATAACAAAATATTATATGATTATTCTCTGCGGTTTCATTAATTTTCTTCCTAAGTATCATAGCGTGGTCTTAGATAGCCCATAACCTTCTGGAATAACTAGGCTGTAAAATTACAGAGAATGTATTCTAATCTGCATGGTGGTTTCAGATTAGCGCATTTAAACTAGTAAGCAAGCAATCCCTTAAGTCATATAACATAAATATATAGAGATATCAGAATTCACATTTTGTATAAAAAAGTACAGTATCTAGCATTATATCGACCAATATTATGTATCGTTTTTGCTACCTGCTACCATTCGCTTTGCGATCGCTTGCCCGCAGCGGCATCCATGCAGTCAATTGATGAGTTAAAGTGAAGTAAGGACCAGAAGAGCAACGGCCAGGAGTTACCACGTGATGGACTCCTAATAGCGAAAAGTGACAATGAGGCAGGTCCAGAAGGATATGGCGAGACGAGCTAGATACAGGAGAAATTGGATCCAGATTGCAAAAGTTGAAGGAGAAAAGGAATCCTTTGCCCTTCCAGTGGAATAGCAACTAGGTTTATAACAACAATAGTAAGAGTCGTACCAGACTCGCCGTCGACGGTGGGCACGTCCTCGGGGTAGAGCAGCCACTTGCCCTGCGCGCCAGGCGCCGCGAGCTGGTGCGGCCACTGGATCACCACCTGCACCGACGACACGTGCCACGGACCCTCGTTGAACACCTGCCGACAGTTTTATTATAACACTAGCTTTTGCCCGCGGATGTGCTCACGTAAAAGTAGGTTAGGTTAGATGTGACAGTAATTTTAAAAAATGTTTTTTTTTTTGACTTCATTTTAAACTTCAAATGTGACTATACTTAGAAGTACATAAATGTATGTAACATTACCTGATAAGTATGTACGACTCTGGTGCCGATGTCGTCAAAGTATTGCATAGCTGACTCTCCCTTGATTTCACCTCCGTAGAATACTTGTTCAGGGTGTGCCACACTGTAATGTGAGGTTTTACATGTATTAATATTAGCGACTAGCTTTTGCTCGCGGCTTCGCTCACGTATAATATAGTCTATGTTACTAGGTGATAGTATAGCTTTCTAACAGTGTAAGAATTTAAAAAATCAATCGTGTAGTTTTTTAATTAATCCCTTACAAACAAACAAACAAAAATCAAATCTTTACTCTTTCTAATATTAGTATAGATACGTAATTGCTGTAAAAAGAGATTCAAATATTCGAATTATTGGTAACTGATTCGTTGTCACTGAATATAATTCCAATCATATTTCGATTTTGGTTATTTGATTTTTTTCACATAACCCTTGCCTTACGTTGCGAGTCTATGCTGTCTACTGGGTATATTGCTGCAAATCTAACAAGGCTGTTTAGTAAATAGCAAGTTATGTACCCTTTAATCACAAGCTCCGCATTCTTAATGACCAAAGCTTCAACTTCCACCGGCTTCTTGCCACGGTGCAGTTCCTTCGACGTGGAGTTTGCCCACACAGTGAACACGACGGACTGGTCAATGTCTTCCAATGCTCGAGCGTCGAACCTCATCGTGATCGGTGGAGATCCCTCCGGTTGCTTCCTGAACGGATTTTCCAGCATGCAAGTTACCGTTGTCTTATTTAAACTCGTGCAGATTACATGCTTATCCTGTAATAAAACATACATATATCGTTTTATAGCTATTAAATATAGCACGTAAGACGATGAGAGCCTATTGCTGTATATCGAATAAAGTTCCAGACTCCGAGCTGAGAAGATTTTAACAGAAAAAGACAATAACACATTATCTGACCCAAAAATTGAACCTGAGACTCCATGTTAACGGGACTGCTGTGACAAAAATACTGTCATGAAAAGATTATTATTGAAAAATTTGTTTCCTAAAATACGTAGCTTGGGTTTGTTTGAATCTTATTTTCTATAACATACTTCAATTGAGATATAATATTATATCGAAATAAAATGGCGAATGGCGTTTAAATTCCGCTAATTTATATATTTATAAGCGAATAAAATACTTAGTATCGATTTTATATTGTGCGCACGAAGGAGTCTATATAGATTTGGCGTATTTGACGACCTCGATGGCGTAGTAGTTAGTGTAAACGACTGCCACACCTGAGGTCGCGGGTTCGATTCCCACACAAGTCAAACATTTGTGTGCATGAACATGAATGTTTGTCTTGGTCTGGGTGTTTCTATGTATAATACTTAGGTATATATTTACAAAAAAGTATATGTATGTTTATCCATTGTCTAGTACCCATAGGACAAGCTCTGCTTGAATATAATTATTATATTATTATCATTAATATTTACTTAATTTACACTTTATGTTAGGAGGGATTTCAGAACGTTATCCAACGCTATCAACCATTGGGCAACCACTCGTCTGAATAGATCCGCGGTTTTCATTCAACTTCATTAACATGGGTGTTTAGTCAAAAATGTCTATTTCGTGAGAAAGTCCTCTGGATGCAAACGTTTCTAGTCGAAAGTATAAGAGTTATTCTAGTGTTCAGTACCTTTCCAGAGACTGCGATGTAGTGCAGGTTGGGCGGGTGGTTGACGAACAGCTGAGCCTCATATGCCGACTCGCCATAATTGTCCACCGCTATCGACAGCTTGATCTCGTCCTCTTGGCCCAGCGTCAGCGCATACGTCTTGTTGTCTTTTGCTAGAATATTATAACAGGAATATTCATTAAAGGAATTGCGAGCAACGTTTCTGCCATACAAAAGTATTCCCCTGTTTTCTCCATGAATAATGACATTACAGCAAAAAAATTGAATCAATATCTACCACTGGCATGTTTCAATGTTTCGCTTTTTTATAATATATTTATTATAAAGACTGGGAACCTCAGTTAATTATAAAATTCGGATTTACAAACACATAAAATAAACTAATAAAAAACCGTACAAAATCTTTCTCATGTTGTTTTATAAACATATTAAAATCGGTTTAATTTTATATTAAGAAACAAGGGAATACAAGATAATAATTTCAATAATATTATCAGGCGCAGATGTACTTATTTCTTTTCAGTCTCACATTCTATTCTTTGGCCATCCATTCCTCGAATGATGTAATCTCAGACTGTCAGAATAACGTAGTATGAAGAATACAAAATGTGACGGTAGATTTAGAAATATCTACCCCACAAATGGGAGCCTATAATCGCCGCGCCAGCGTACTTGTAACTACGGCCAGTGCCACCCGGCCGAAACGTCAAACCTTTCAAAAGGTATTTAAATACTGAGCGTCGCGTTAATCCCCGTTTTTTACACTTAAAGTATTAAGAGAAAATTGTAGTACTTTTGTTTGTAATGAATAAACTCAAAATTGACTGAACTGATTTCAATTATTCGTTCACCAGTAGAAAGCTACTTTATCCAGAAGTAACATAGATACGAGGGCGGACTAGCATAAACGTGAGTGAAACCGCGGCAAACAGCTAGTCTGTGTTATATATCATGCAACGTGATAGTATAAAGTGATTACACTGGGGAACAGTCATTTTGCGGCATGGTAAGTTGAAGTCAATTTTGTGTAAATTCAGTATGCTGAATACGAGGAAAATATCAGATTTGTTAAATTGACTCTAGTTTATGAGATAAGACTTTATAACTATATGACTGAAAGAAGATCGAAATAAAAATACAATTACATATCTTTATATATATAATTCTACTTTACGTGTGTATGTTACTGAACGCCTCCTAAACGGCAGGACCGATTTTGATAAAAAAAATTGTGTGTGTTCATGTGGATTCGAGGATGGTTTAGATTTGTTTTTATTTTCGTGTGTACTGGACAACGTCTGTCGGGACAGCAAGTTAAATATATATTTTAGAAGCGGCTATATAATAACAACAAGAAAACTTAATACATATGCTATTAACAAAAAATCATAAAAAAATATATTAGAAAAACTTTATCTGTAAGCTTTTCTATTGTGTTTATGTTCAGAACAATCCCTTATTAAACTCAACAAGAGACTGCCATCATAATACGGCTGTCCCATCGGCCTTGGTATCTTTCTTTCATTGTTCTAATGTCCTGATGGAACCATTCTTCATTCTCAAGAAGCAAAAATTATTCCATACAAAGTAAATACAATTCGGGGACGACTGGTGAAGGTATTTATTAAAATCAGAAACAAAATTAAAGCCGCAGAAAAAAGAAATCCCCTGTATTATCACACTATATGCAAAAGGTACTTACTTAGTGGTAACAAGAGTTTAGGGTCGGCAATGAGATCGCTGACACACACAGCGTCAGTTCCGCAGTCGTTGAGGAAGTTCGCGCTGAACGTGGTGGTGGCGGTGGCGTTCAGCACCGGGTATTGGTCCACGTCGGGCAACGCACCCGCAGATAGGTACTGCGGTTCCGCGTGCACGAGCATGTATGTCAACTGGAACTGTGGACGACAAAGGACTTCTTATTGATGTTTCTTTTTATACTGTTACTAGCGAGCTGCCCCGGTACCGCACGGGTACTACAAAATTATACCTACACTTTAACCTTCCTCATTAATCACTCTGTCTTTTGGTGAAAACAGCATGAAAAATGTTCAGTGGTTTCTGTGTTTATCACGAACAAACAGACAGACGTGGCGGGGAAGTTTGTTTTGCAATATGTAGTGAAGTTGATAATTAATGTTGCAGATTCGAATGATAGTAAACGGTTCTCGTAGCTAGCTAGATATATACAGTTCGCTATATGTAGCTACGGTTACTATAACTAATTCTGGGTAAAAGGAATCAATTTATTTATATACTTTATTTGGAGTATTGAAGTAACTGCAGGCATGGGATGAAATGTAGCAGCTAACAAAAAGTTAGCTAATGTGTCTGTATTGTGGTTATTACAGTCATACTTGATACTTGATCCATATCAAAAGTATTCTGTAGTTGGGAATTTTGCGGTGTAGCGCATCCTTGTGGCTCAGCAAGCACGTAAAGCACTTATTCCTGCGCCTTATTTCTAATTCCATCGGACTATGAGAGTGAGAGAATAGTAAGTGCACTTGCGTTTGCGCACACACATTTGTACACTTTAATATCGCCTGCGCAGATGGCTTGGCCCTGTTAAGATAATGGCCAACGTGATCTAAATATCGTCTGTGGAACATATTATAATTATCTGACCCTCACTATTTCGGTGAGCGTGGTCACTCTCTTATATTAACATGCAAGTTACACAAAATTGTATACTTTGTGATAAACAAGAATAAGTACCTTGATAGGAGTCTGAATATCTCTAGTATTATTTTTCAAATACACGATATGCTCCCTGCAATCCTCAACGTCTTTTCCAAGCATAATGGTCTTGTTTACAATATTGTTCTTATTGGAATCGAAGAACACCCTGGAGTACTTTCTTCCACCAGGGAAGGTTTCAGCTTCGATGACGTAGTTCAGTTTGTGTATGGTCGCTTGTGTGGTCTTGACTAGAGACTCGATGATACAGCACGCTTGGAAGTGGAAACATGTGTAGTTGGCGCCGGGGTCTCTGTCACAGCCATGCTTCGTTGGATCAATGTTTATGATTGTATTCGATGGTCGGATCGACGTTTTGATGTCGATTATCGGTCGTGTTCGTATTAATGCGACGCTGCTCTGAAATCATTGCAATAGATGTTTAAAATATAGTTTTTGTACGTCTTTGGTATTGATGCCTTTGAATTTCACATGAGATAAATATTTGTGTAATCATCAGATAGTGGCTGTAAGAGAGAAGAGAAGAAAAGTTGCATTTTGCTAAAGTATGTTGAGTTTTATTTAATAAACATTTCTAATGCTGAAGAAGAATGTAAATTATAAACGAAGAAAAAGACAATCCATAAAGGTGGAATCGGCACTGCGGCCTCTTCTATATCTACTTATACGATAGAAACGAAACGCTTAGATAAAAAAATACATTTTATAACTACTGGAGCATATATAAAGTTCACCGCCACATATTATTACAACCGATCTAATATTACATAATTTTAAATTACTATAAAATAGATACATTGCATTTACTTTAGAACGTTGCTTAGTGCTATTGAAGATTAACGATCAGACCAATATTTAGGTATGCTGCATATATATGAGGACTAATAATTAAAAAGGAAATCCAAAAATAAAATAGTACGTACATTTTCGTAAGCGCCAACTAACAAATCCGGGTAACCATTGCCATCCAAATCAACTCCTCCAGATAGCGCATAGCCAAACGTTTTCATCACAAGTGGCAAACCCTCAGCTGGTATCACTTGGTCTGGCTTGGAGTTCAAACCTTTTTCTCTGTCTCCCATATAGATATACACTACTCCATTGCCTTCATAGGGACTTCCAATTGCAATGTCTTGGCATCCGTCTTTGTTTAAGTCTCCAGCGTTAGCAATAGCGATGCCGAATTGGGACTCTTGCTTGCCTGTCAGCTTGACGTTGTAGTTAAGAGGTAGAGTTTGGTTGATGTTGAGGTACAAGTAGACTGCACCCCCAATGTCACGTGAGAAGTAGAAAGGAGCGCCTACTAGTAAATCAGGCAGCCTGCAAAATTCACAATATAAAATTAATAGGATTTTAGCAATACTAGGGAGCTTAATGTGTGTGCGACTGTAACACAATTTAATATTAGCACGGTCGTCAACGGCAACCTCTTAAAGAATGTACCATTGCTCGGTTTTATTTAGAATCAGTTTAAGAGAAATTTGTAAAACTATTAGTTGAATAAATTATTATTATTATTATTATTATTAATGTTGTATGTAAATATTTTCATGAAAAATATATCATTCACAATGACTGCCATATTAACGTCTACATAATAGGGAGCGAGCGTCTTGACATCTTAACACCTATCCAGCTAAGATTTATTTCTATGTTGCTTTTAAACATTTGAAAATTGTAGTCACACTTTGCCCAATCCGCCAAATAAAACAATCAGGCAAAGTACATATGTTCACATGCATACATCGTACCCAAACCTCGTTAATTTTATCAATTTGAGTAGTCATGCTTCTAGTATTAACAATACATTTGTACATTGTACGTTTCCTTAGGTATCTAGTGATAAGTATAATCGTAATCTTTATTATATAAGTTCACTAATAGTCATAAGTTATGCTTGTGTATTACACATCAATTGTTTAAACTGATCCCAGAGGTCGACATTTGCTCAATATCGACACCCAAAATTATTTCAAAGCCTGCCTGCAGTGGCCGTCTTAAAAGGTTATGCAACCAGCTGTAGACTATTTACTGTATCGATCTTGTTCAATTGATTGGCTAAATCTACTAATGGCCCCAGGTTCCCAGAAACAATGGTCCTATGCTTAGATTTGTTAAGAACTTACCCGTCTCCATTGACATCAGCACTGGCCACCTCATATCCAAAGTTGGAGCCGAACTGCTCTCCCTTCAGCAGCATAGTAAAGTTGAGAATGTTCAAATCGGTCCTGCCCCAGTCTTCGATGGCAAGCTTACTAAATATCACTACTTGGCCGGTGCCGTGTGCTCTCGGTGCACCAGCCACGAAGGAATGTTTATCATTGAAGAATTTACCACTGCTGACGGACATACCTGGAATTTAGATGCAATTCTATATGGTAACTAGTTAACTCGGCCACGCTTTGCTATAGCTGATTCTGATAGTTTTTATTTCCCGTTCGTGGCAACTTCAAGCTAAAAAAAGTATACATAAACCTTTTATCTAGAAATGCCACGTTGTATAAAATTTCAATCTAATGACTAATTTTCAAGTTTTGAGTACACGAACATACGGAAGTTCTATTTTTAGAGTTCGGAAAAACTCTTATATCACAGATTTGTCTGTCCGTCCGTCTGTGTGTTATACAACTTTCAACTCAAGAACCGTAAGAGCTAGAGACTCGCGGTCACTCACACGCCATTAGACTCAGCATAGTCGATGTACCCCAAAATGACTATGACCTTTGACCTCAAAGTCACGTGATACCATCTTTCAACTCAAGAACCGTAAGAGCTAGAAACTCGCGATCAACGCCATTTGACACAACATAATCAAAATATACCCCCGAAATGACAATGATATTTGACTTCTGACCTCAAGGTCACGTGATACCATCTTTCAACACAAGAACCGTAAGAGCTAGAAACTCGCGATCAACGCCATTTGACTCAACATAATCAAAATATACCCCCGAAATAAACATGATATTTGACTTCTGACATCAAGGTCACGTGATACCATTTATTCGAACTCTAATATTTACGGCAATTCATGGCCGTTTCTAACTTGTTATATATAAATAAGTTTCAAATTATAACAATAGTTGGAAAGAGACTTTACTAATTTTAATGATAGATGTTCGTATTTGCGCCCAAGGTTCCTAAACTACAAGCCACTATTATGTATTAGAAGGTGATTTTTCTATTGAACCATTTATTGAAGCAATAATATTGACATCATATTTACTCACACATAATGTTGAAATAATTCTAAATTTAGGTTTAGTAGTTTTTGAGTTGATTAATTACGAATAAAAATAAACCTTTTCATAATATTAATATAGAAGTATAATATATAATATAGTGCTTACCCAAATAACTATACATCTCGACAGGACTAGCGCCATCCTGTACTGGTGCCAAGTACACCGTGTTGTCTCTGTCCAGCACCTCGTCCCTGGTGTCCTGGGCGAAGATAGTGCCTCTCCAAGTGTACGGGCCTGGACTGCCCATGATCAAAGTATCGTCTTCTGTGAGCGAACTGCTGGTTCCCACTTGGCAGAACCCATATTCTTCGTGTTCTCTGCAACGTCACAATAAATGGCATACATATTCCCGTCTGCTTCTCCCTTCTAAGAGGTAGATAGAGGTCTATAGTAACAATAATATCAGCTCTGAACATAAACTATCCCACTACTCGGTACGGGGGCCCATGCCCAGCAGTGGGTTTTCAGTTTTAGAAGGTTTTCAGAAGTCTTTCTGCGACACCAAAACTGATTCCTGTCGTGGGAGGAGTCTTTCCAAATAAGAACTATTTAGTGGTTACCGGATATTATGTCAAACATACTCAATATGTTTGACATTAAACTGTGCCCTTGTTTGGAAAACTGACCTTAATTTTAAAAGTATGTTGACCTACATTAGCGCACGTAATAAAAGCTCGTAATTAAATTTCCTTATTAAAATTATAATGTAGCTGTGTGTATGGAAAGTTTGGCAGTTTTGTAGTGTATATAATTACTATACATACATACTAGTCTGATGCCTATATCCTCACCGGAGTAGGTATATTATATAGGTATATTATACCCACATTTCGCCAGCTGTGATTTTAAACCCCACGTAAAAGAGGCTATTGCAATTTATCGAGCACAATTTCAGGGCACTGAACTTCTTTATATGAAAAATTTAATAATACGTGGTTCGACCTAGGAATTAAACCCGGAACTTCATGTATAGTAGTCGTATATACAACTGCTACACCACCGAGGTTTTCATTAATATACTGAAATTAAATGTTATTTGTCTTAAAGCAATAAAGCAGAAATATAATACTACTGAAATGGATAACCAACCAACCACAACACGCGAATAAATAACGTTGACTGCATAAGCAGTCAACGTTATTTATTCGCGTGTTGCTAATTCTACCATATTTTGTTTTATTTTAATTACCTAATAAAACTATTTACGTACCTCTCAACAGATCTCCCTCTGCATGGCTCTATGACATCGACGAGTTCCAATTCGTTGCTCAGTGTATAACACAACCCCTGGCCGAATTGCAACTCTCCTTGTTTTCGAATGTATCTGAAATATAATGATTTACAATTATTGGTAATATGCACTGAAATGGCTTTAATTATTAAAATATTGATACATTTTGCATTAGTAATAGGAGATTCGGACATCGAAATATTTAAAGAAAAGGTTCTATTTCTTTCGTCGTGAACCCGAACAAAATATGTGCAATAAAGATAACTAAAGTTCGGATAGATAATACCTCTGCAATGGTCATTTTAATAATTTTCTTAACCAATAATAAAGACTGGCTATGTCTGTATCTATTTATTAGTTTTCATAAATTTGACTGTCTGAAAACGACCGGCAATCCTGGCGATTTGTAATTTTTAACGTTCCCAATGCTTATTCAATTAGATTATGAAAAAATGTCTAAACATAAGAACGTAGCAGTAATAGGCATAGATTAGATTCTAGTTTATTTTACTCCAGTGTCATTATTAATTTATTAAATGAGCGGAATACGTTAGTATGGACTACACGCTCGCATTTCCTGTTACCTTTCATATTTTGGTTAGATTTCGAGCATTTATAGCAACTACTATACCCACCTGTGAGCACATACTGCAGCTTTCTTCCCAGGACCTTGACTTCTCACTGACACTCCGAGCCATTGGCCTTCTTTGATCTCATCTGAGTAAGGAGCAGCCAGTTGATCGGAATCCAAATCTACACATGATGTAATCATTAGTACTTCTTATTCTACTGCAGGCATACAGCTGTTAGGAAGCATAGATCGGTTCATAGCAAAATTAATATAAAAATAATTCAAAACAAAATTAATCACATATATTATTTCATATGGATTACTCATAATATGTTTAGCACAAAATTTCTTTAAAAGCTCAATTAGACACAAATACAGAATTATATTTCTTTAGTATTTACGTAAGTCTAGAACACCATGTTATAAAAACTCAACCCAGAATAAATTGATTATAAAAGTGAATCGAAACTGCAAAAGAAAATGCACAAAACAAAGGCATTTTTGGAAATAGTACTGTCACTTTTGTACAGAACAGCTTTTCAAACTCCATCCCAAAGAAACTGAATCGGTGATATTTTGGCAAATGCAAAGCATTGCAACCAGGCGTGTGTAATACAAGAACAGGGTTCTCAATACTAACAGCAAAGGAATCTTGCATATGCGTCAATTGTGATACGTTCTGTACCACGCTGCACAAACTTCGTGCATATCATAGATCATAGCAACTCTCATATAACATGCATCCCTTAATCGATAACAAAACTTATATAATTATATTGCATCGATATCTAAAGTGATAACAACTTATAATACGAAGATACTTTTAATATCGTTAACAAATAAAACCTCTACATCCTTTTAAAGGACTGAATCCTAATTTGTATTAATGTTATTGTCAATATCGTGGTTCACTTAACTAGAGGTAATATTAAGAGGTTTTAATAGGTTTGTATCGATATTAAAAGTGTCAAATGTGATAAAAATCAAGGTGTGAATGCTCTAAGGTGACGATATACTCCTGCAACCTGCAATGAATCAATGTGACAGTCAACGTGAAGATACGGTTCAAACTTGTGGTCTCGGGTTAATGGACGTTATCGAAGACTACATATGTTAATTTATTAATTAATATGTAAGTTATTTGGCCCAGCGTTACTTGTAGTCTTATGTTAGACGTTTTATTGCGCAAAACCAGACATAGATTGGTTTTGACAAGATATTAATTTATTAGAATTTTGAAGTGCATCGTTTACCGCACATTTATTGTCCGAATGTGATAAGTTAATAACTATAGTTTAGATATTATAGCCAGTCACCTTTAGTTTCGTGTTACGAGTTAAACGATCGTGTCAATTTCACCTAGAGATTAATACATTATGTTTGTGTGATTATACCTCAAACGATTCATTTCTTTACTGCCTACCTCAATATGAAGCTCTATTTACTCTTCTAAAAAGCTCTAATATCAATACGTCCGTTCTACTCCAGATATACTTTCAGTTTTGTTTATTTCAAGCTCAACTTATTGAACTTAATCTACTTTAGATAACGGTCTGTACTTAATACGAATAAAATAATACTTATATAGGTACGTTTGTACTTTCTAAAGTGCTGTGTAGCTCAAGCAATGTGATTGGGTGCTTTGCAAGCAGTTAGTGCTTTTATATTAGCGTAAGAAGGTTACATTTTCTGCTTCAAAACATGCTTCGGTATTCAACGCATTTCAAATTGCTAGTATCACAGAGAATGTATCCCAAATACGGAAAGTCAGATGTGATGTGTCGCAAAATAATATTCAAACCGCTAAGTTAGTGATGTTCATGCGTTGCAGTATCATTAATGACGGTCCAGCTGGAACTTGAGCAGACAAAGTTGACGATTAGTAAATCAAAAAGTACATAACAGCGATTAGTCGATTAGTCGAAGAGCAAAATGATTAAGAATAAAAGGGGGTTGAGACCACAGCTCACTTACTCGTGTCTATCTTGCCGAACTTCGCTGTTTGGGGCACCACCGACAAAAGACAACATTTTAGTTAAAACTTATATCGATTTTTAATCGAGTACATTAGGTATCGATGTTCCAGCGTTTCCTTCGTTCTATATCTAGATTGTGATAAAACAGTAAGTACTAAGTGTCGCTACTCCTAGCTGCAATCTAAACATGTTATCTATATCGTGTATTTGACAAAATCGTGATAGCTACTATCATTATAGAAAACACTTAAATTAATACCTATTAGTGAAAGGAACTACACTTGAAAACGTATGGAAAATATTATGTACATGTATTTTCGTAGCAGTAATCTGAAAGAGGAGATTAATGGATATCATTTTGGATGTTAAATGCAATGAAATAGTCTCCTTATTGGAGGTAGTTGTATGACCCGATGCATGTAGTGTTCGTGTTCTGCGCGTTACTCACTTTTGCCGTCAGTGATGACTTGTATACAGTTGTTAGGCATCGGGTTCACTTCACATTTCCACAAAGCACCAGACTTCGTCGTGTTCGGTTGTAGATTCTGGCCTAATGGGGCTCCGACCAGCAACCTGAAATAAAGATATCACCGTGAAAATCCAAAAAATATGAAGATATAGACGCATAAGAATTAGCAACGATAGCCAAGTGGGAAACGGTTGGACTGTCACGCAAAGGTCTCGAGTTTGATCCCAAGGCGCGCATGTCTGACTTTTCATAGTTATGTGCAGATAAAATAGTTCATTATCGCTTGCTTTAACTGTTAAAAAAAACCGTGATGAAACCTGCATATCTAAGAGTTCTCCACAATATTTTCGAAGATATGTGAGGTCTGCCAACCCGCTCTGGGCCGGATGGTAGACTATGGCCTAATTCTACTCACACTGGGAAGAGGCCCGAGACAAGCAGTGGGACAGTTTAATACAGGGCTGATATTATTATTATAGATGCATAATTCGTACTCTAAATAAAGCTTCGAAATATCTACACATAGAAAAACGACATTCAGATAAATAAATTTTTTTTGATGAATCATTCTCGTATTTAAATAAAACTTGAACATAACTAATGTATTTTAATCTTAACTATAAAAAAACCCAGTGCGAAATTTCCAGTACCTAATACATTGATAAAAACTCTTTTATTATTTAACTGATTAGAAATAAAACAATAATCATGCAACACACAATTTAAAACCCCGTAGCCTGAAAGATTATCGCTTATTCCAACCTTTTTATCAAATTAAAATAACATTTTACATAGTAAGCTTATAGAGATGAATAAAACACTTTCAAAAGCGGACGCCTTAAGTAATTTTAATCACCTAATAAGCGCTTACAGATGATTTTTTTAAATCTCTTTATCTGTTTTAAGAAATTCTTCCCGCACTAGGAATAATTCCTGTATCGCGGGAGACTTTACAAGCATTCAAACAACGTACACAAAGAACACCCAGACTCGGAACAACCATTTATGGATCGCACAAAGTTTTGTCGACTCGAACCCACGACACACGGCGCTGTGGCAGTGGCGAGGCAGCCACTTGAAACACTACGCCATCTGAGCAGTCTAAGCATCTAATGAGCGTTCAAACTTGAACTTTATCGATATAATTGTTGCTTTATGACGTACATCTACACTGATTACAACTAGTAAACGACTCAATAACAAGTAAGAATCGGCAATGAATTGCCGTAAATCTTAGAGATCGAAAAAAATGTTTCAAGTAATATGCAAAGCTGTTGTATAAGAGTTATTTCGAACTCAAAAAACCAAGAAATAGATAAACAACTTTAAGTCTGGGAAGACGTAATAAAATCGATAGCAGCCTGACGAAGCAACACCATCATTAAGTGATCCCCGCATTTATGAATCAAAGGGACTTATGAAAGCCGTCATCGTCCATTGACAACGAGAGGTAACGAGACGAATATGATTACTGTAGATTACGGTGCATTTGTGGCTATTCATTTCATCATTATGTTGGTATAATGATGACGTATGAATCCGACTGACGACGGTTTGATGAGAGCGTGCGTCAAAAGGCCTACAATTCAATCAAGAGAATTCATCTCATACATCAAACTCTGTTCACCGATTTAGTTCCCTTACCCAGTTATTTAATTGCTTTAACTATGAAATTATGTTTTCATCTATTTGTGGCTAAGGGGATAAACTCACGAATTTATATCCAAACTAGTTTGTTTATTACGCTTTCACGCCTTAACTACTCGACCGAGCATCATGATTATCTTCTCGCGTACACGTTGTCAGGGTTACAAAAATGGAAATAGAGTACTTTTTATCCGGAAAAGTACATTTCCAGGATACGACAAAATCTAGACTAACTAAATTTGAGTATTTATATAAAGCAGATCGTTACACTACATATTATAAAATAATTTCCCTCACCGCGTCTGTCTGTCTGTTTGGGATAAACTCAAAAAGTACTGAACAGCATTGCCTGCGGTTTTCACCAAAAGACAGAGTGATTCATGAGGAAGGTTAAGGTGTATAATTTGTTAAGGTTACCCGTGCGTAGCTGGGGCGTGTCGCTTGTACAAATATAAATGCGATTTAGTACATGCTTAGGGAGTTTTATATTATACTTTACTTATCCCGAAGTTACTATGGCGACTGGTGATTGTGCTAACAAAACTTTATTATAAGTACTTTATTTACATTATTATGTACTTAATAAATAGGTAAATATTATTATTCAAGTGAATTCCGTTACTTGTTGTATAGAGGGAGTCGGTTCAAATATGCAGTTATTAATGTCCCATATTAAACGCAACAGGTGTACCTCAAGGAATGGTGACGGTCCGTTAGCACCTTATCTAGGATCTTGTAAACAAGATAATCAGAGAGATGTTAGGATAATTACGTGACCCCTTGTTGTAGGCGCGCCGGTAAAGCCGCCACGCCATCATTACGACGTTAACGACCCAATAATGGCCAGCAAAGCATAATATTATTGGGGAATATCAAAAATAAAATACAAATTAATCGAAAAGGTATTACCCTTCTTATGTTATGTGATAGTGCTTTCACAAATTATCATAATGTTAACTCGAATGTATCACATTAAAAATAAACTACATTGTACGGATTTCAATATTATTAAATAAAAAAATCCTTAGTAGGGTTAATCTATATAATATGTATCTCATTGTAAGTATATTGATATAAATGGTTCCAAACATGACACCAAATGCGCCGCGTTTCCAAGAGACCAAAACGTTCGCCCGCCAAAATAGTAACTCAATTTTAGAATATTTATTTTTTAAAATATAATACCGGCATGATCCTCATTGCAAGAAGTATCTTTAAAAATATATATAATACTACATGTAAAACATACATAGATTCACGCCTGTTTCCCAGAGGAATAGGCAGAGACTACGGATTTCCATTTGCTACGATCCTGACACACTTCTCTGGCTTCATTCACTTTCATCACATTCCTCATACACGCCCGTCGGTTCAAGGTGCTCTTAACCTGGCCTTTATCCAGAACGCCTCCGATCTGATCAAGAAACGTTCGCCTAGGTCTTCCTCTTACGACTGTTCCATTCACACTAGCCCTATAAACTTTCTTAGTCAGTCTTTCCTCGTCCATTCTTTCTACATGCCCAAACCAGCTTAACATACCCTTTTCTATTCTTGTCACTATATCAACTTTCATGCCGCATCTCTCTCTAATCACACTATTTCTTATTCTATCTTTCAGAGTCACACCACATATATTTCTCAGCGCTCTCATTTCTACAGCATTTATTCTGCTCTCATGCTTCTTTTGCCATACCCAACTTTCACTTCCATACATAAGTGTGGGCACTAAAAGTCCTCTATGAACAGCCAAACGTGCCTTTTCGGAAACATTTCGGCTGTTCATAAAAGCGCGTAGAGCTCCATTCACTTTGTTTCCCGCAATCGTTCTCCTTTCAATATCTCCCTCATGTTTACCATCCCTTGTAAACAAAGTACCCAAATATACAAACTCTTTCACTTGCTCCACTTTTTCTCCATCAATCATAATATTACACATCGTCACGCATTCTTCCTTTTCAAATACCATTACTTTCGTCTTGCTTACATTTATTTTCATTCTTTTACTCTCAAAAGCACCATGCATAATAGTTACCATCGCCTGCAACTCTTCTGCCGATGACGCAAGTATTACTTGATAGTACTTATAACTGCATGCTACAAAGGTAATAATTAAATAGTTAATTTGAATATCGAACTATACGGCCAGTCATTTAACAGCCATATATGCTGTATTCCAGAAAACAGTTTTAAAATAATACGTAGTATTAGCTATGAGTTCCACCAAAAGCTATAAATATACATGAGATGCACAAGATTAAATTAGCGTAAATAATTATTATAGGTTCGATCCCTGCCGAAGGCAGTCATGGCTTAATTAGAGCCGGTACATTAGCATAGTAATGCCTGTGGAACACTCATTGTTTTCCCGATAAGGCTTGTTAACATTGCAACGGAGCATGCGCTCTAATGCATCTAGTCACCGTGGTTCGATTTCGTCATAGCTCATGTGGTCATACTTTATTTATAGACTAGATTTAGCCCGCGGCTTCGCTCGCGTAAACGGTAAATGTAGGTTAGGCACGTAAATTCCTTTTTTCTGAAAGAAATGTACCCTATATTCTATTGGGTACCCCTGATAACATGTATGCGGAATTTTATAATGACCGGTCCAGTAGTAAAGGCGTTAAAGCGTAACAAACAAACTCACTTTCGCATTTATAATATTAGTTAGGATTGGGATATTTATTAATTGATTGTTTCGTCGGTATTGCGCGTCTGTTGAGCGTAGAGTCCCGGATTCGATATCTAGGCTGAGTAAACTATTACATGTTATATTGCCATCCAAACATCATTTTTGTAAAGGGTAATTAAATTCATAATTATTTTTACCAACATAACTTACTATGTTTATATGATTTTACTGAATTTGTTTGTTTTTGGTGGTCACTAGACCAAGTTAAAGCAAACGCGATAAATGATTATATGATTCGATTATCGGCAAGACCGATTTTTCAAGTCATTGTTAAGCAATTTTCGTATTCAGTTAGGCATTACTCAATGTCGGGGGCGCTAGGCTCACCACAGATATAATGACAACATGATATCACTCTATCATACCTGTCATGTACGCATGATATAAATTATAGAAGCAAATTTATTGATATCTTTATTACATCTTAATTAATCTTCGAACGTCATAGCTTTTAAGATGATAAATTACAAAACAATAATGCATTCAAAAATATTCGATCGATCATGGTAGGTCGAATCGATTTAGGCGCGCGCCGTGTTCGATCATTCGATAGCAAATAACCGATTCGTATTCAATTTAACATTGGTCACGGGCCGCGGTGCCTCTGATTCTCCATACTAGACGATAGTACACGCCCTTATGCATGTGAATGAGCATAAATCATTACTAGCCCCGCCGTGTTCTCATTTAATCGTATTTAACGGGCTACTTTGAAAATATTACGGAAATGCCTGCGCAATATTTAGTGGAAAATTGTTTTATTGTGTAGGTTTAATGTTGCTAGATGATGATAAAATGAAGTTTTAAGTATCAAGTTTTGTACTGGATTTTGATTATATGTCAAGATTTTGTTAATCATAAGAATTTTGCTTGGTATTCTGAAAATAATTCATAATTTCTTGAAGAAGAATGTATTGTAATTGTAATATTAAAATATTCTTAAGTAGATATGTATTATTACTAATTATGTGTCCAAAGATGTCTAGTCATTGAATTTTAATTTTCGTGTTAGTCTGGATTTTATAACAATATTTTGCAATAATATTTTATATCTGCCATGATTTTAACATTATTTTAATTTTTGATTTTCTTTTATTCTTTAATTCAAACTATGCTTTTTCATATTTTATATAACCTAATGCTATTTGCATTAGGTAAATGATATATTGGAGACACTATATATTTTCATTTCTCGTTGTTTATGTATATATGAATAGATATTATTGTCTTTTTCGCCCACATTTATTTTATTTAAATTTTATGATACATTGTGTAATCAGTATTTGAATGATGTAGGTATTATCTAAGTTATTAATACCTAAAAAGAATATCTTTATTATTTGCAAAAAAAATAAAATTGATATCACGAGGGTCATTAAGTATATTTTTAATCTCTTTTTAGATAGCTAGATAAACTCTGGACGCCTAACAGTTTAGTATAAAGTGGAAGGAAATAAAACAGTTTTTTTTTATACAACTCTTGTGGTAAACAAGCGTACGGCCCACTTGATGGTAAGTGGTCACTGTAGCCTATGGACGCCTGCAAGACCAGAGGTATCACTAGCGCGTTGCCAACCCTTTAGGAAAGGAAGTGGGAACGAGAAGGAGCGGGAAGGGGGTAAGGAGGTAATTGGGCCTCCACTACTCTCACTCACCGAACGAAACACCACAGTAGGAATACTGCTATTTCACGTCGATATTCTGTGAGAGGGTAGTACTTTCCCGGTCGAGGCGGCCCATTCATGCTGAAATCAGCGAGGCTCTACTACTCTTGTAAACAGATCTTTGCCTTATAGTGATACACTAAAGATATCAAAACAATAAGTAACAACTAACATACACAATGCCGCCGAACGAACAATGTTTTCTTTCTGTCATCTGATTAAAGTAAGCTATGCAAGAAAAGGACAAAACATTGTACAATAACCCACTTTAGAACAACGTTTATTAATCGACGAGTTAGTCTATGAATGTCAACAAATAATTTATTCTTAATTTTAAGTAGTGTTCCGTACAATACTCCACCTACACACTAAAGGTCAATGTCCTCGTCAGAAGGGAATAAAGAAAGGTATAACAATTAAGAGCTCATTGTTTAACTTGATGTTGCGACATTACCTTATCAAAATACTTTGTTAGGAGCCAGAAAAGTAAACGTTGGGTTGTTGAGTCGTGACCGTAGCAAGGCTTTCCACCTATTGTATTTTTTAATTACGCAGAGTACGTCGTATTATCGTCCATTGAGAAGCATTGCAACTGTGCAATTGGCATGCTATAAAGTTCTCCAGAGCATAGAAAACTTCAGTGCGGCCTTTAATATTTAAAATAAAAATAAATAATCTATATAATACACATATTAAATCAGACTTGTATATAAACTGTCCCATTACTGGGCACAGGCATCTTCTCAATGTAAGAAGGGTTAGACGATAGTCTACCACGCCGGCCCTTTGCAGATTAGTAAACTTCATACATCTGATCCAGAACGTTATGGAGAATACTCAAACATGCAAGTCTTCTCACGATGTTTTCCTTCGCCGTTAAAGCGATAATTGACTAGTTAATACACCCATAACTTCGTAGAGCCAGAGGTGCGCCTTGGGATCGATCTCGAGACTTCACCTAACAGCTATACACCTAATACCCAGAATTATATAAAAAGAAAATATGTATATGCACGTATTGTATGTACGTATGGTAAACAATAAACAATTACATTTTAAAACGTAGCGCTTAAAGCTCATCTCTCATTACGTCCGCGTGGGTATGAAATAGAAGACAATTTATTTTTATAATTGCAAAAGGCGATCGGTCAGGCCCTCATGACCAATTTACAGCACAAAGGGCTCATTTATGGTGAAATGGCGTTCGCCCACATCGCGACGATCGATCGTGCCCACATTGGGGTTACCGTGCGCCTACGCCGCGTGTGCTTACAAATATAATAGTTATAATCAAATTGACTGCCTCGCTCGTAAGCTTAGGCATGTAACTGCTCATCGAGAGGTCGCTGGTTTTATGTCCTGGTCGAATAAAGCGCTGTTCGAAGAACATTATTACATTGGAGCTTAACATACATATGTCATCAAATGTTATGATATATGTAGCTCTACCTAATCTTTTGGATCGATACAAGCTTAATATCAAGCTATGTTACCGTTTATTCTCATTTAATATTTTTTATTCTTAGTTTATTTTTATTCTTCGATCTTCTCTAAGCCCATCAATATTCTATCGAGCGTAGTTTCAGGTTGAATTCTACTAATATAAAAAATGTGAAAGATTGTGAAAATGTTCTGCAGTTTGATGCCTAATAAGTAATAACGCATAAACTGCTGAACGAAATTTGATTAATCTTAGTTCACAGATAGATCATGTCCAGGATCATCATCATGATCATCTCTGTATACGTTTTCGTGGATTACTGCGAGTGAAGCTATTGCCAAAAGCTAAACTATAGCAATATTATAAAGAGGAAAATCCGTTATTTTTTTGTAATGCATATACTCAAAAACTACTTCTTTCTTCTCTCTTAGCCTTTATTATTCCCAAGTCACTTGGGGTCGGCTTTCTGGTCTAACCGGATTTGACTGGATATCAGTCTTTACACGGAGCGGCAGCCACCTGACCTCCGCAACCCGAAGGCTAACGATACCCTAAGGCTAGACCAGTGTCAGGATATTAGAGGGTACTGACTTTCCCAATAACGAATGCCATAGATGTTCATGGCAGCCGGGACCAACGGCTTAACGTGCTCTCCGAGGCACTGAGGTCTCCCCACTGAGCTATCGCTGCTCACATACTCTGCTGCATACTCAAAAAATACTGAACTGATTTAAATTATTCTTACACTAATAGAAAGCTATTTGATCCAAAATTTGCATAAGCCATATAACATCACACTACAAGCTACGGGAGCGGAGCAGTAATCATAAACGTAGTATCAAAAAACATAGTCTCATAACCCTAACTATTATTATTATTTAATAATATTATAAATGCGAATATGAGTTTGTTTGTTTGTTATGCTTTCACGCGCTAATCATTGGCCCAATTAAAAGACATAGGGTACCCTTCATCTAAAAAAGAGTACTATACCTGAGTGAGAGCAGCGATAGCTCAGTGGGGAGACCAACAGACTGCAATGCAGAGGGTCTCGGATTCGAACCCACGTCGCGCACCTCTGACTTTCGAAAGTTACATGACTTTTCGAAATTATGTGCGTATTGATTGATAATTATCGCCTGCTCCGTGCCTCGGAGAGCACGTTAAGCCGTCGGTCCCGGCTGCCATGAACATCTATGGAAGTCGTTATTGGGAGAGTGTCGACACAAAAGATCCCACTGGGTCGAAGTGTCGCCGGTCTGCACTGACTGGCCCCCACATAAGATACATACATACCTGAGTGATGTAAAATTTTTGATGAAATCTAAATTAACTTAAGCGAAGTCGCTGTCAAATTTAGTTATGTATATATTTCTACCCTTCCCTTTATTACTTCCCTTTCTTATTTCTCACCCTTCTTTACACTATTAACTGATATTTTCAATTTAACACCTTTGTTACATGATATTCAAACTAAACTAAGTACGGTGTAAACCAATATGTTTACAAACGAAAGTTCCTTCCATTTAACGGTGAAATGTAAACATTTATCCGCTAGGCACTCCTAGTTGTCGGTTCGTATGTCGTATCCTTGGCCGCGCCTACTACAGACGGCGATAAATCCCCATCAGCTAGCTATCTATCCTTGACATCGGGTGATAGTGCCGCCATATTGCACAACCATTTAGATAGCCGGTACAATAAAAGTGCATTTCGTTGGCGGTCATCAATCTTCTATAGAGAGTTTTACGGTGAGTCTTGTGAAGAATGTTTTAATGTGATTTTGATGATATTTATGAGCTTTGAGTATAAATGATATCGTTTTTGAAAGAAATTTGGTAACAAAAATACAGTATGTCCCAGAATATTTGAATCAAATTGTAACGGGTGCAAAAAATACATCAAAATAATGCTGCGATATCGAAATTAGGACAGCTTAAAAAAAATCTTTTGTAGTTTGACGAATCAACCTTTCACAAATAATAAGAGTGAAAAAAATGAAAATTAGCTATAAATTGAAAAGCCTGTAGTTGAAAGTCTGAAAAAAGTTTTTTTAAGTTTTACACATAGGTCATAATTTTGTTATTTAGCACATTTGAAAGGTCCTTACCTAAGGAATCTCCCGTTACAATTTGATTCACATAATATTCTGGGACACCCTGTATATCTAAGGGATAATATAGTTAGATTTAAGCCGTATATTTCCAAATATTATTATATATTATTTATATGCAGAAGTATTTAACACTCAGAAATTGCCAGCTATGTATTAATGTCCCAACTTAACACATAGCTGTCAAAATCTTGCAAAATATACTTCAAAATCTTAATTAAATTTAATTAATTAAGATTTAATTCTTCCTACTAGTACTATGGGCGACTGCGTGCCAGTAGGGCGGAAAAAATACGAAATGAGAACACAATAACATCTTTGCCCGAGCTGGACATCGAACCACACACTAGTCGTATTTACCACACAACTGCTATTTAGTTCGCTGCGCCTTCAGAGAAATCAACACGACGCTTGATAATACTACCTTAAAATTCAACGTTCCTATCTTATGAATAGAATTACAACGTAGATTGACAAATCAACCAACAAATCAATTATAATTAAATCATCATTTAACATTCAATCATTCATAGTTCAATTGAACGAGAAGCTAAATTAAATCAGTAGGGAATGTGTTCATGCGTACAGGAGTCAGTGATAAAACTGAGATCTATTGTTAGTGAGATTCGATTAGTGCTGCGAGATCAAAGAGTGGCGGCCGCGCCGCGACTACAGAAGTGACAGAGACCTAGCATGAGTTATAATTATGTGTAAAATTAAACACGATATAATATTATAATTAAAATATAAATTGTTTGATAATTGATATGGATAACACTGTGATTAAAGTTGTCGTATCGCTACTAATAGCGCGCTGTAAGTTAAGGATTATATTCCCAAACGAGACAAAAATTCTGCGACGTCTAAATAAGTATTCCAAAACTGTTTTTAAAGGTGTTTAAATGTGTGCATCATTTTACTGTTTATAAAGTTCCCTCGGTAAAATAGTTTTACCATTGCGGTTGTTGTCTATCAATTTAATTACAAATAAATGAATGTTGTGTGTTTTTCTTGTTATCCCCTCCAGCTAAGCAGGACTGACACGACAGTAGTGCAATGAGTGAGGTTCGAACCCGCAACCTCTCGATAGCAAGTTCAATGCGTCTCGTTGGGCTACTGGGAATTATACTTACCAATTTTGTTTTATACGTTTTTATTCGTTATAATATTCGTTATTATAAAAACAGTAAATTTATACCATTGTTTGCCAAAAAAAGAAAGGGCTTTAAATGATAAATAATAATTTGCTTCAAAAATAAAGTTACTAACGTCTTTCGGCAAGTTGCCATAGCGAAATGGAACAGTGCGAGGTACACCCTCGTTCTATGAAATGAGATTCGGTAGCGTTATATACGTAGGTAAAGGAGGTGAGATAAGCTGGACACCTTCCAGAAATGCTTATTTATAGTATCCACTAGCCACGAGAAAATTGAGTGTCTCAAGGTGAGTTTATAGTCTTAGGTCCAATAAGTCTTGACCTACTCGACCTTCAATTGCATCTAAAACTTAGCGTGACTTAAATAATAGGCTTACAAGCTAGATCTTAATGGAAATTACGCTTAGAAGTCAAAATAAAAAGAAAATATAAAACATACATATAATTATGTCTCACGCCTACATGGGCGTCCCAGAAGTGGTAGGCAGAGCGAGGAACTGTTTACATCTACATTATTTGCGCAAGTCATGGTTTTAAGTTCCATGTAGTAAGGAACCAGCCTACTAGGCAAAGTACCAGACTCCATTCCGCAAATTCAAATTTCTGTCACTTCCGAGGCAATAAATGTTATGTTAATAGAATAACCAAAACTTCAAGTGAATATTTTATGACATACTTTGTCACTATGGCCCGTGCTAGTCCTAAAATAAAATATTAATGAGAAAATAACCAAAACTAAATGTGAATCATATCGCGTGACAAATCTTGTCACTATGGCCCGTGCTAATCCTACAATGTAATATTAATGAGAAAATAACCAAAACTAAATGTGAATCTTATCTCGTGACAAAATCTTGTCGCTATGGCCCGTGCTAATCTTGCAATGAAATATTAAAGAGAAAATGACCTAAACTAAATATGAATCTTATCGCGTGACAAATCTTGTCACTATGGCCCGTGTTAATCCTGCAATGAAATATTAAAGAGAAAATGACCAAAACTAAATGTGAATCTTATCTCGTGACAAAATCTTGTCGCTATGGCCCGTGCTAATCCGGCAATAAAATATTAAAGAGAAAATGACCAAAACTAAATGTGAATCTTATCGCGTGACAAATCTTGTCACTATGGCCCGTGCTAATCCTACAATGTAATATTAATGAGAAAATAACCAAAACTAAATGTGAATCTTATCTCGTGACAAAATCTTGTCGCTATGGCCCGTGCTAATCCTGCAATGAAATATTAAAGAGAAAATGACCTAAACTAAATATGAATCTTATCGCGTGACAAATCTTGTCACTATGGCCCGTGTTAATCCTGCAATGAAATATTAAAGAGAAAATGACCAAAACTAAATGTGAATCTTATCTCGTGACAAAATCTTGTCGCTATGGCCCGTGCTAATCCGGCAATAAAATATTAAAGAGAAAATGACCAAAACTAAATGTGAATCTTATCGCGTGACAAATCTTGTCACTATGGCCCGTGCTAATCCTACAATGTAATATTAATGAGAAAATAACCAAAACAATGTGAATCTTATCTCGTGACAAAATCTTGTCGCTATGGCCCGTGCTAATCCTGCAATTAAATATTAAAGACACAATGACCAAAACTAAATGTGAATCTTATCTCGTGACAAAATCTTGTCGCTATGGCCCGTGCTAGTCCTACAAAGATGTTGTTTGTGATAGCCGTCAATGGAATGCCTCCACGCAAACACGAACGTGCGTATTCGGCCCTACGTGCTCACACGCAGCCACACTAAAACATATTATACTTCATATTATTTCAATGGCTTCGACAACCATTCATACAACTTATTCAATAAGTGCAATTATGTTAAAGGATCTTTCTTTCTTGTTGATTTTGTACGGCATAAGAGTCGTTTACCTGAATATAAACTTCAGTAACTGATATAGCCATCGCGGTTTAAACGAATCATTATAAGTGTGTCGATATGTGGTTCATGCGGTATGAAACAGGATATACCTTTACATTAAAAATACATGTCTTCGATCAGACACAAAGAAAAAATAAGCCGGAATAAATTGTCCTTTTTTATAAGTCGAGCGTCGGAATCAGCTCTTAGTGAATGGTAAAAATTCAGCCACATATTTATATAAAGCTTTTTGCATTCATTTTCTCGGCATAGCCATAGTCTGGAAATAGGCTCATTCTAGAGTAATTACACTGTCTCATTATACCGAACGAGGCTCAAGAATAATAAAACTTTTAAAACTTGAGTATTCTGAAATTAAAAAAGGAATAAAATAAATGCCTATACTTACTTAAGAATTACAAATTCAAGAATGGAGTAACAGAACATGTGAAGTCGAATTTCAAACTGAAAATGCAATAACGGCGAAAGAGGGCCGCATTTAAAGAGTTCAAATATAAAAAAGATTTAAATAAATTAAATGACATGCACGCTAACTTGTTTTTAATGCAAAAAACCTGTATTTTACGGAGCCGACTAATAATAATTATGAATCATTTCGTTGCCAACGTTTGGACTTTGTATAAGACATGCGTGGTGACAAGGGCCCACGGGCCAAGTGCTTCGAGCGCCGCCGGTGGTCCGCCGTCCATCGCAAACACAGTCCCGCCCATTGTCCAAAGTTTATTGTTATAAGTGCCTACATAGGTCGCTCTTCTATCAACGTGTAAGGTCGACCCTACATGGCCAACTGTAATTTAGTACCCATTAAATCCATTGAAGAATAGATCGATGTAATTTCTATTTATTGTAAGCCATCAACTAGTCATGAATTTTCGAAAACTATAACTGTAAAATTAAAAAAGTGACTTAAATACACATATTTGTTAGATCAGTTTGAGTGTCAGCTAAAACGTGGCTTCTGCGCAATATATGTAAAGATTTCATTAGAGAAAACGAAAAGAGAATGCATTTATGGAAATTTGAAAATCGAATCATGAACAATATAGAATTTATGTTAATGACTTTGTTTAAAAACAATATAGCATCTGTGTATTCGAGTACATTTTAAATTATTAATAATATTATGGTTTTAGAATAGTCAGCTATTTGTTTAAAATAATAATACTCTTGGTTTTTAATAAGAATCCTTCTACTGTAACTTTGTTGCTTAGGTATACGCGACTAGGCTTGAACTCTGTTACTTATAAGTTTAAAGATCTTTATTAACTCAAAAGAACATACAGTCTACCTACTTAATGAGCTTTATGAGATCGCATTGGCTTGATTCAAAATTGTATTTGTGAGTCTCACTTGCAACTGTTGGTCAATATGTACACCACCCATCTCTATTTATACTTTCTGGTTTAAATGCAAAACACAGCATATGTGAGCCTAGTAGTTTATAAATAACACTAGTTTATGTCCGCAACTTCGTCTGCGGAATGCCGACTGCCGGTTTTTCCGCAACGTTATTTACGTAAGTTACTATATACAAGCTAACAATCTTTGAAAACCATATCAATATCTGTTCAAGCATTTTCGCATCATATAAATAAACGAACAGATAACTACTGAGTCGCAGCGACACACCGGCGGCCAGACACAATAGATTTTTAATTGTTTCTGGTATTCTAAGACTTAACAGATTAAAATACTTAGGTGTTGTTTAGTATTCTAAAACAATTAATATTATCAATATTATATTTTAATAATCAGACACAGTTTCTTTACAATTTTATAATAACACTAGCGATCTGCCCCGGCTTGGTCCGCGTTTGACTTAATAAATAAACAAGGCCTTTGTTCATCTGGAATAATGAAAATTTCAAATACGCAAAACTTTTTCTTGAAATTGTTGCTATGATTCCGGAATCAAGCAAGAATTTAAAGAAAAAATTTTACCGACCGATTTGATTACCCGCTTCTTTATAATATTTTTGTACAGTAATACACGTAGTATACTTTGAATTAAATTCGCAGAAGCTTCTACCTAAGGCCGTTAATAAGCATAATTTTCAAGGAATGGTTAAATACAATGTTTGCGTTCAATGCCTCTTAAAACGAGAGCTTAACTGGAAACTGCACTCATAAAATGCGATGTATTTGAGTCAGTACGGCTGTTTGGTCCAGTAAACGTTCCAATTGTTCGCTGAAGTAGAGGGCACGCGCCGTTCGCCGCGTGCTGTGTGGCGCAAATTGTATGTAAATAAGCTGACAAGTGCAATGAGATTTGTACACTGACCACGACTGTCCAGTACAAATTGTTACAAAGGGATTATTCACTTTGATGTTAAGTTCAGATTACTCCAGTTTAAATGCGACGTCGTTCAACCGAATCTGTGTTTTCCACCTAATGTATTACTCACAGCAGTAAACAGATATAAAACATGGTTCCTCTCGCTGAAAATGGCACCAAGGAATTTATACAAAATAGGCGAGGCTTAATAACTTAGTCATGTCGATATAGTAACGTATTATTATCGATGGGTTTGAGTTCTTGAAATTGACCGTGAGTATATAAAGTGTACATCAGAACAGCTTATATTTTTATACAGGCTGATTTTGAAATCGTGTAATTCCTTTTAACCGCGCATTCTACTGGTGATATAGAACAACCCTGACCATATCTTTTTTATTAGAATTATGTTTTTGGAGAAATTAAGCTACGAATTTGATTTAACTAATTTAAAAAAATAACAGCAATAACTGATGTCGTAAATAATAAGGGACGATAAAAAGGATCGCCCGTTATTATTTACGACATTAATTATTGATATAGAATAAAATTAGAATTGCCTCTGGTGGTTGACATATGACTATCAGAAACCGTTTCACGAAAAAGAAACGGTACATAAATTACTCCAAAAAATTACTCAAATTTAAAAAAATATGGTCAGGCTTATTCTATACCATCAGTAAAATGCGTAGTCAAAAGGAATTACACGATTTCAATATCACCCTGTATATCTTGCTTCATTAACAGGTTGTCCATATTTGAGTAGTAAAGTAGCTGTGGTGTCAATAATAAACTGTACTTGATATGAAAATGCTGCTTCCATGTTTTCTTTACGTTGACTGATTCAAAGCCTCACTCCTGGATGTTCTCAAATGGGTAGACAACGTTAATTAATAATAATAATAATAATAATATTCTATTACTTACACACAACACCATCTAGCCCAAACTAAACAGAGCTTGTACTATGGGTACTAGACAATGAATAAACATACATATATACTTTTTTTTTGTAAATACATACATATTATACATAGAAACACCCAGACCAAGACAAACATCCATGTTCATGCACACAAATGTTTGACTTGTGCGGGAATCGAACCCGCGACCTCAGGCGTGGCAGTCGGTTACACTAACCACTACGCCATCGAGGCCGTGTAATTAGCACTTACATTTAGCTAATTGCTTAATGCTCCGCGTAACAGAAAGAAAACTTATCGTCGTCGAATGGACACGTTACCTTCGTGATGCTATTGATATATTTTGCATGTAATAAGCAAATTCTAAAACACACTCAAGACCTACGAAAGATCAAAAGAAACTTAGGTCAATGTATATTATGCATAGTGTGAATTAGACTCGCGATCGAAAGAGCGTAGCTTCGATTTCTACCCATTGCACTACCAAAGTTGATTTCATGGATGGCGTAGTGGTTTAAATGGTTGCTGTGCCATTGCCAACGCGCCGAGAGTAGTAAGTTCGAAACCATACAGGAAAATACGTTTTATAAATAGCTGTTTCGAGTTTAGATGTTCTTTGTGTCCGTTGTTTCAATGTCTATGCCACATGTTGCTTTATGGCTCTGAAGTCCCACGCGGCACAGGCGCCATATCTAAAGAGAGTTGTCGTTTTAAGGAAAAAGAGATGTATACCTACTATAAGCATTTGGTCTGGCTAGAGGGAATAAAAAGTAGGTACACTACAGATTCAACTAATAACAAGTAAGAAACTGTCATAAATTGCCGTAAATTTTAGAGTTCGAAAAAATGGTATCACGTGACCTTCAGGTCAAAGGTCAAAAGTCATAGTCATTTCGGGGGATATCGACTATGCTGAGTCGAATGGCGTTAACTTACGGTTCTTAAGTTGAAAGTTGTATAACAGACAGACGGACGATCCGTCCGTCCATCTGTCTGTTATACAACTCTACTAAAAAAGAACAAAATATCTTCACTATAATCCTAGAATCACTAACGAAAACGTTACTAACAACACACACCACAGCGGTTAACTGACCATGTCATTGTGTCATTAGGCACGGCAACGCTTAACAAAATGCCACTGGTACAGCTTTTCATCCTTTTCCCATTGAATTGCATACACTGTCTTTACGACTAAACAATGTATGTTCACGGTATATACAATGGGTTTTACTGACTCTGTATAATCATAAACAATAGCCTTACCATCGCTTCAAGAATTGCAGTCATTTCATGCGCGACAGCGAGACAAAGCTATGTTATGTAATGCGCTGTCTCAATTTTGCGCATGCATTGGTTTTAGGAGATGGTGGTAAGGGTACAGGGTCGGATTAGGGGTGGGCAACGAGGACAGTTTCGGGTTTGCATAGAAAGACACACACAGAGGTCAAGTGACCTTGCTGCCGCCACTGCCACGCTCGGTGTTGTGGGTTCCAAAATTTTGAATCAAAGATTTACCTATGATATACCTTTAAATATAGTCTTATTTTTGGACGTTTGGACATCATGTAAATTTTATGCGTGAGCTTATCTTAGTGTGGCCAGTTTTTCGTGAGATCTAAGTACGTTACACAAGCGAAAATTATTTGTGTGTTCCATAAATCGTTGTTCTGTATGTAGTACATAAAAAAAGGGGCGTCCACAGAAGAATAAACTAAAATTACTTCGAAACCTGAATTCTGTTTTGTCTTGATCTAAAAATGACTTTGATTCTCCAATTATTAGTTGCCGAGGGCCTTCAATCTTTAAAATCCGGGCCTGTATATAACACTTTCCCGAGTTGGTCGACAATATACACTGTGAAATCTCTCAATTAACGTCGAACATAATTACCTGACGTATACGAATGACCGGAGATCGCATCGCTGCCGGCTAATGTATTGGATGTATGAAGTTATACGTATCGGATTTGTTTAGGTTAAAGATGGTTATTATGTGGCGATGCAGCTTTTATTGAATTGTAAAGAGAATCGTATAGTTAACGTGGCTATCTTGTTGGTGTGTTGGATTAAAATATTGTTGCTAAGAAATTATAGATATGTATTTAGGATATTTTTCTTGTTATACTTCTGTTCTACGTTTACGCGAATGTTATACATTGAATTTAAACTACTTTATACGTATTTTTTATTCCCCGTGACTACAAGTGAAATGTCGGACAAAGTTGTTTTAAAATAAACAACGCAATAATAATAATATAAAATATCTTTGAAATCAAACTACTATATACTCGTTTGCATATAAACTAGTTTGATTTCAAAGAAATATTTTTTTATTATATCATTGATTGAGTATCATAAATGTTTATGTTTTCGTGCGATCATGATCTCAAAGGTTCGATTTAAAGGTCGGACAAAGTATTACTGGATTATGTTGTTAGGAAATCGTAGTAACAGTATGGGGTCTGGCATGGTTTTTAGATCCCATGTAAATACTACCACGTCAACTTAGGGACAAGTATATGGCTCCTCTCGGTAAACCAGCATTCTCTGTATACTCCTCCCCCATTACGTGGGACCTAATCATAGCAAAATATGGGTGTTATACACTACTTATCATTTCTGGAATATATCGCCTACACAAATGTGTATTATTTCCACTACACCTAAATAGGAGTCAAACTCGCATCCTCTCAGCACTCGCGATTTACACCTACTCCACGACGATGCATGCAGTTTAGAAATAATAAATAACAATTATGCTCACAATGCCGTGAAACAATAGCGACCTTTACAAATCCCTATAGGGCACCAATTCGTTCGATAGTACCGTGCGACACCGCCGGCAATAACTCCATTATACATCATCTTCAGTGACATTTAGAATTTATTACCGTTGCTTGAGTGATCGAGTAGGTGAGCATACAGCTGTGACGAAACACAAGAAAGTATGAAAGTGCTTAGATTGCAATGTCACGACGCTACACGGCGGTTGAGGAGTCAGAAAAGGTTTGTCGTTGTCACTAGCTTTAATCGGCACTAAGTAGACGATTCCCAGAGTATTTAAAGTAATGTAAGTTGACATTTGTTTGGTTATCCATTTTTATGTCGCAGTAGTTTTTGCTCGTGACTTCGCCCTAAAGTATCTCACGAGGATGAATATTTGCACGAAAATGACAATTTTCTTTTTGTAAGAACGTTATTCAAAATACTACAAGCATTTTAAAACAATTGCCAAATCGGTCCAGCCGTTCTTAAGTGACGAGCTTACCCACTAACAGCATATATTATAAGATATGGCTATAGAACATATTGCATATTGTTTGTGAAATTAACGAAATCACAGAGCATGAAACTTGCACGCTACGCTTCTTGACACACTGCATTTAGAAACAAATTTGATTTGATTCCTTATTTTGTAGCCGGTACATGCCAGTCCCCCAATGCCAATACAAGAGAAATTAGCTGAAAAGGAGGGTTTGCAATCTATTATCATCAAATACCGAATATAAATACAATATATCTGTGCTTTAAAAGCTTGTCAGATAGAATCTCTAAATAAACTGATGCTGAAAATTATATCAAACATGGCTTTCTAACGAGCAAAATTAAACGTTTAATTTGTGAGAACCACATAATCAATTAAAAATTCAGGTTTATTGTTTTTGGGATTAGATCATATAAAATTTGTGTGGCAAATGGCAACACATATTAAAGATGCAATACAAGATTATCTACATCTCTTTATCAAGCAAAATGTCTACTTAATTGTATGCTATATACCAATAAAATAAATTCATTAAACAAGGGTGTGTCGGCATAATAATACCATATTATCGTTAGTGCGCTTCGCAGTCTCACGTGTGTATCGGGTGGCGCGATCTCTCATTAGAGACCTGCGCAGACGCCGCGCGCCGCTCGTCGTGACCGACCCATGTTCTTAACTCCACTAGCTGCGTGTCACAAGCTTGTTTTATAATCGTTCATATATCATACACGCTTCAATGGCAGGCCTTTAACCCGCTTTCTATTATAAAAGAATTGTGACGTAATGGATTTTCTATTGTGATAATATCTTCATTAGGTTACTGATGACACCAATATTAGTAACGGAAAAGCGTTGCATATATTTTTTTGTTAGTTTATTGACTTACGTAGATACTTAAGCTAATGGACTAACAAGGCATTATAAATGTGACTCGTGTTGATTACCTGGTAGGGCAAATAAGGGTATTACATTTCACTAGAAAAAAAACACTATGTGTGCTATATACTCGTTGGTAATGTTTGATTCTATTCTATATAGTCAAACAAATAATGAAATCTATAATATCAATTACTTTTCCTCCTTCTTAGCCTTTTGTAATCCCACTGCTGGGCAAAAGCCTCTCTTTCAAACTTCCAAGCAACAAAATTAATAATAATAATTTTTTTCTAAATAATATACTTTCATTAATCTAATATATATTTAAAAACGTATTAACAAAGATAAATTAATCATAAAATACTAATAGATATTTATAATGCTAAATATTTTCAAAAATGGTTTAGTTGTCGTAGAATTCGTCAGCATCGCTGTCAACTAGTAGCGTGCCCAGAAGGTTGCCAGAATTGCCACGTTAAATGGCAATGCTGATTCTTTAGGCCAAGAAAAGGCCAGCCTTCCGATCACGCAAATCCTCAATCAAGCGTTTTGCGAATAAAACTTTTATTTAAATTATATGTAATACATGTATCTCAATTAATAATAATTTATTTTACTGAAATACCGAAAGATTTAATTATGATTCTTACCCTCAAACGTATTTTTCGTTTGACGATAAGAATCGCATAACATCATAATTATTTAAATAATTAAATGAAGTTATCGACAAACGTTAGCTTGTTAGGTGGGCCGTAAGTTATGGTATCGGTGCATCTACACTCAGCGTGCCACGGTACTGCTGTCGCCAACGGTATCGAGTGACAATTTACCTTCATGTAACACATTTTTTCCTATAATCTTGTAACACTAGCTCGTGTGTATGTTTGCCTGGTACATGATGGTGTAATTTACACCTGTAATATCGATAGAATGTGATAGAAAAGATATGGGGTTTTCAAATGCTGCTTATCTTTTATCCACGTAAATAAATCACTCTATGGAGTATATTTTCAGTTTAAGATAAAATTTAGCTTATATTTTAGGTTGATCCCCAAGAAAACTTCTTCAAAATCTATTCAATATTCTTCGTGTGTTACCACAATTAACAGAAATTGTATTAAATATTGTTTAAGGTACAAATAAGTAGTTGATATCGATTAGTTTTAGAGCCGAGCTTATTGGCGTCTGTTGAGCGACAATTCTGAATGTGGTGTTGCTTAAGATACTAATTATTATTTGAATACACACGCGATTGGTGGCGCGGTAATATTTGTTCAATAATTTCTTTGTAAAAGATTCAAAAGTATCATTATCTGAATTCCATACAAAATGAGCTAATATGCATCACAATCCTAACAAGCAATTACAGGAATCGGTGCAGGCAAGGATACAACAATCACACTTAAGTTATTCACCCGCTTAACATAACACAACGTACTTAATGCGCTTTAGTAATGGTGAACATAACCATTTGCCTTTCACTAAGCAGAGATAAATAATAACAAAGTTGTTCAAAGGGAACAAATTGAAATTGTTCCCCGTATTCAGTGGGGCAACAGAATTAAATAAACAAGGTTAACACGACACTAGACCTAAAGCTAAGCGATGCTATTTGTGGGAGTGCTCGTGAATTTACGAACAGCTTTCATCTACTGTAAACTGTTGGTGACAGCGCTGAAAATAAAGCAAGAAGAAACAGGTGGCGCTCATGATTATTATTGTAGTATTAGTGACATTGTAATAAATAATTTAGGATTGTTGCGTTGATTTGTAAGTATATAGGTAATGCTTGGCCAACTATGTATTTTGAGGTGCCGAGTTATATGGTTTAGGCAAGTGTTATTTCGTGCTGGTACCAGACATATAATGATGTCTAAGAAGTGGGATGCTGTCTGGTAAATAGGCAATATACTATTACATTATGTAAAAATAGGTTGTACATAATTAAACTTGAAACAGGAAAAGTATTTTAGTCAGTCGTTACTAAACTAATAACTAATCTTTTGAGTATTTGTTTAATAATATAATTGCAGAATCACACATTAAATTTATCAACAGGGTTATTTCAGAAAATCCTTATGTGAGTTTGTTTAACTTTCCCGTCTTAACTACCCCACCGATCATCATAAAACTTCGCATACACGTTGTAAGCGATACAGAAAAGGATATAGGCTAATTTAAAAAAGTATTGTCGCACATAATTTTTTGACAAAATCTAGATTAACGCGAGCAAAGCCGCAAGCTTAATCTAGTACAATTATACAAATACTTACGTTTTTTCATGTAAATGTAATTTAAATGCTTCGCTGCTCCTTTTTTGTTCGAAAAGGGTACAATTCTGGTATTAATTCTCCTGTCCACGTCATGGCGTGTACAGAAATAATTTCGAAAAGCAGCTCTAGTACCGATTAACCATCTGAAAATTGCAGACATTGCAAAGGTGGCACAATACATACCGGCAGAATTTACAGACTTCTATGTCGGAATATTGCAATAGCCAACTACAAACGAATGAGAGTTTTTAAAGAAAGTCTGTTATTTAAGTCTGATTTAAGTATTATGTTTAATTTAGAAACCTAAAATAAAAGATTTGAAAAATGTATATAGATTTCTTCTTTAAAAGGCACATCTCATAAATATACAACATCTAAATATATATATAAAATAACATTTCACATCTAAAATTTCTATAATTTTCCATAGCTAATTGAACCCAAATTGTAAATCAAAACCAAAATTTATAAATCTTATACTGCTTTAGAAAATAATTAGTTTATTACTTTCCTGAATATATAACATTTTCAGACATGAAAGCATACTTTTCGAAATTGCATATTCAATTACATCGCGTATAACAAAGATAAGCAACGCCATCAAAATGTATTCGCCTAATCGCTACTGGAACATCGGTCGTAAGGGCCACACGATAGCCGGTGGCCGCCTCCTCCATATTTACTGCGACTTTCACACTCAACCATTCGCTAACTTCCACCTACTGTATTCATTGTTTAGACATCTCTTAGCAGGATTCATACAAATCTACTGTTACCATTATTTGCAGCAGGTGGTCAGTTTGCCATTCATATAGATTCAATAGAATTGCATTTCAAGGAAACTAGCATATGCAATGCTTATCCACAACACTAAATTATGTAGGGCAGGGAGGAGCTAAAATTTAAAAAAGCTAAAAATTAGTAAAGTTTAATAGTAGTAGTAGTGTAACAGTTTTTCAAAATTATGTAATAAAGTGTCAAATAAACAACGCGATAAAATCCGTATATAGTAGTTTAATTTCAAAGGAGCTAAAAGGTCAAATTTAGTAATATTGCTTCGTTACTATTTAACTATAAGGATTTCAGAAAAGATCAATATACCAATGAGTAGCGTAGTCCTTCCTTTTAACATAATCATAAAGGGATATGATTAGTTTATGACTATTCGCCAAATATCAAAGATTTAGAAAGGCAGTTCTAGTGGTTTTTTTAACCGCGCTCTAGGGGCAAAAAGGACCAGTGATAGAGCTAAAAGGTCCAGTATGAATAAATAGCAGATTTTAGTTGATGAAAGAATATAAATAAAATGAAAGCCAGTTTAATCAACAGGTACTTTATATTTATTAAGAAAAATCAACTGTACGTTACATATATCAAGAAAAATAACAGATATAGACTATTAATCACATATGTTTCTAAGCTTAAAACTATGGCACAGTATTTCAGTCTTAATAACAAGTCTTTAGTTTGATTTTTGGTCCAAGACCAGACCTATTTTACAGTCCCATATTGTGCTACTCTTCATTTTGTTCTATTTATAAGTGGTTAGTTTTGTTAATATTAGTTAAGTTGTAAATTATGATTGTTGCTTTCTTTATGTAAATAATGACGACTACTTAATTGACTTAAACATATATTTTTAGTCATAAAGTATAGAAAATCAGGTTCACAAGCTTAGTTTGAGGTTATGCACAAATATCTAATTTATACATTAAAAAACAATTGGTGTACGTAAAACGTTAGATTATAAGCTATATAAATAGGTAACATTTAACTTTATAATGTTAGGAATGTAATTCTTAGACTAAAAACAAAACATTCGTAAAATTTTACCTAAATGCTTTTTTTGAGTCGCTAACGCGTGCAGTCCAAATGGCGATCCAGAGGTCACTAGTAGTCGTGCGATACGTCCCTCTCCGTCGGGCCCCTTTTACACCGGTAATCAAAATCTCATACGGAGCATTATTTTCGGAAATAGCAATGGTGGTGTTTACCCGCGGACCTTTTAGCCCCGCCCTACTTGTGATCTGATCTCGTGGTGTTAGAATAAAGTAATAGTTTATATAAGGTTTCTTACTCAGTTTATTATTAAAAACCCTACCCTCAACAATTTTACTAGAGTACTTTTGCCCGCAGCGTCGCTCTCTCGGGCCTATTACTTTTTTTTGAATGAAAGGTTTTTCCTCCTTTGCAACCCTGACCCCAAAATGTATGCGAAATTTCATGAAGATCAGTCGAGAAGTTAAGGCGCGAAAGCGTAACAAGCAAACTCACATTCGCATTTATTTATAATATTAATGAGGATATAAGGAAATAAAAAAATGTAAGGTGCCATTAAAAGATTTTTTAGCTGTGTTCTCATGTATGGAGATGGATTCTTTTTGCAGTCAGATTTTTCCAGTTTAAGCAAAAGTCTAAATAGCAGAGATTCCGCTCTCATTTAAATGAAATCACCTAAGCACAACCTCGAATACGCCTCGTCAAGATGAAATACTTAAGTCCATTTTATGAATACCGGGTACGAATCGTGCCTTCGTCTACGTGATATACAAAAACCTTTGACAATAGAAGCCGTCTAGCATTGTCATCGTTTTCGTGAAAGGCTAGATAAAAAGTAGCCAATGTAACCGTTTGTTAGGAAAAAAATAACCTAGTTTTGTTGGTTTTCAAGAAAAAGAAGAACATACATCTTTGTCTAGAATGCCTCAAGTTTGAGCTTTTTATTTAACCAGTTTTTATTGATTGTGCTATAGTAAAAAAGTATTGGAACCATATTTTACTCGCTATCTTAGTCCCACGTAATGAGAGGGCCAGTATTTTGCCGTCTATCAGGTACAATTCCAGGCTCCGTACTGCTTGCCATTAACAATTCTTGCTAGAAAATTCCAGTAGGTATCACTTTGTCCTTAAAATCGAACCTCGGTCCTCATGCACAGGAGTCTTATTCACTACTTCTGCGCCACACTTTTATAACAAGACTACCTTTACAATTTATTTATTTACACACACATGAACAGAAACAATAATAATATAATGCTTCTGCGTAACGATTCGGGCATATAAATGTGAACATAGCCGCGCTGTTACTTTATATATCCAAATAACTTACTACAGTGTGAAGATAACAGTAAAATCATTGCAACATTAGTTTCACCAGCAAATATATACCAGTCTTGTCCCATAAACAAACAAGCTGTTAGTAACAAACCAATCCCACAAAGTTATGTAAAACAATAAATCATAGATAGAGCACGGAACAGTGCACATCGCGGGGTCCGTGCAGACCATCTTGTGCTGATTACCACAAACTGGTTCTGTCGAGGTAAGTAATGGTTCTTGGTGTGCATTAGTCAGCCAGCGCCGGCGCATTGCCGCGCGACGGTCCGTCGCACCGGCGCGCGGCGTGGGCGGCGACCGCTCCAGGGAAGTAAATACGCTCTGCTAATCGAACTAGAATTACTGTAATGTATCCGCATTGAAATAACTGTAACTTATTTGTACTTGACACTGGATGCCTCGTTTGGGTCTTGCTGATGGTTGGCGGCCAAACAGTAGCTTGAATGGCAGTTGAATGTATTGTCTTTCCTTTGTACAGAACTCTCCTTTACAGTACGTTACATTAGTACGTATGCCGTGTTACATATTTATTAACACACTAGCTTTTGTCCGAGACTGCGTACGCGTGGAATTAGATAACTATATATATTTTCTTTCTTAATAAAAGATAAGCGACGCGGCGTAACAAGATGAAAAATGTTCTGTACTGTGAAATTCGCGTAGGTTTAGATTTTTCTATATCTGTAATCTACAATAAAAATAAAATAATTGTTTTAACTTCTATAGCTCTTTATGAAAACCTCTCACATTATTTTTCTTAAATATTTCCAATGTATATACATCATCGACCAGTTACAATTTTACTATATGTATTATATAGATTAGTATATGTTATACCATACCATCAAATAGGTACATATTTATACAAAAATATAAATGTTCGATACAAGATAATATTGGCTTTTACTGATACGCACTAAAGTAATCTAAATTCGAAGATAAAACCACCTGTATGCACCTCTATGTAAGGAAAAATAGGAAATTTATCCTTGATCAGATTTTATCGTTAGAACGGGCAATTACTGTGCAAATAAGTAAAATACAAATATGATACAAACCACACAATAAACCATGTAAACTCGTCCAAATCAACATGTTTTATGAGATACTTACTGAAAACAAGTCGTATCTTGCGCCGAAGTTTGTTGTATGTTTCAAACAAGAGACATTAAACAAATTAATGCGCAGTAAAATAACATAAGAGAAATGTTTTGTGGGCGAGACAACGGGCCACGAGACCAACATCGTGTGGGAATACCGCAGTCCGCAGCTATCATACAATAGGACACCGTTCATATTGAATAGCTTGTAGAGGCCATTTGAAGCTATTTTATATCAACATTATCTATAATACTTTCATTTTATTAACATTTGTGACTTTCTCGTCGATTCCTGTCGTATAGATTATCATCTATACGACAGGAATCGACGAGAAAGTCACAAATGTTAATAAAATGAACATGGACACGAAACGCGTGTTCAATCTATCGATTGAACACGCGTTTCGTGTCCAGGCAAACACAGTTAAACAGACGGCCTTGGCTGTGATGATGATACGGAACACTACATAGATAGTCAATATAGGCATTCATTTACAAAGCCATTGCCTGACGACCACTAAACAAACCAAAAGCGAGACATGCTTTACAATTTTTTAGCCACTGGATTAGTTGCAAACAAGAAAAACAAAATGTTCGTTATTTTACAACAAACAAATTTAGCACATACATAACACATAAGTATCATGTTTGACTACGGAAATACTAATACGGACACCCAGAACACACACAAACACAAATACTAATAAATGATGCATATATTGTAGGCCATCAGCTTTAGCGATCAGAACTACATTGTATCTATGCATTGTTAAGAATAATAATTTTTTTTTTCTCTCTTACCCTTTATTATTCCCAAGTCACTTGGGGTCGGCTTTTCTGGTCTAACCGGATTTGAATGGATATCAGTTTTTACACGGAGCGGCTGCCACCTGACCTCCGCAACCCGAAGGCCAACGATACCCTAAGGCTAGACCAGTGTCAGGATATTAGAGGGTACTGACTTTCCCAATAACGACTGCCATAGATGTTCATGGCAGCCGGGACCAACGGCTTAACGTGCTCTCCGAGGTATGGAGCAGGCGATAATTGTCAATCAATACGCACATAATTTCGAAAAGTCATATAACTTCCGAAAGTCAGAGGTGCGCGACGTGGGTTCGAACCCGAGACCCTCTGCATTGCAGTCTATTGCTCTCCCCACTGAGCTATCGCTGCTTTTTAATAATAATTATATGAATCACAATTAGACATATTGTAATTACATAGGTATATGTGCATATTTATATGGCCAGCTGACACAATTGAGCTAGAAGAAACTAAAATTATGTTACCAACTCGCTACTGACGATCTCTGCCCAATTTATTAATATATATTTATATGTATACGAATATTGCTGGCAAAGAAACTTTGATAAGACGACGATGATTTAATGAGGCCAATCTAAGTAAAATTCGTACCGAGTTATTTTTTTTTTTCTAAGCCAATCGTTTTACGAGAAAATAAAATAGGCAAAGATACGATGTATATTAATTCTAACTGTAATTTATAAATAGGATAAGAGTTATTGCATTTTGTTCGAAATATAATAAGTGACAACGTGTTTCTTGTACGAGATGCACTCGATCCTTTAACAAAGATAGTAAACAAGCTGTTCCTTATATTAAAATACTAGGTTTTGCCCGTGACTTCATATGCCTGGGCTAAAGTGCTATGGAACTAAATCTGTTCGTTCGTTTAGTCATATCCCAGGCGAAGTTCGAAATATACTAAAAATAGTTATTACTGAAATTAAACTACTATATACGGATTTTATCGCGTTATTTATTTGACACTTTATTACATAATTTTGAAAACTGTTACACTACTACTACTATTAAACTTTACAAATTTTTATGCTAATTGAATTATTATTAAAACTATTTAGACTTAATTTAATTTTACACTTTGCCCGACGTTTCAGTTGCTTTTCAGCAGCCATGGTCACGGGGAGACTAAGATGGTAGTTGTCTCAATGTTCCAGTGCAGTTATTTCAAAGTACCCGAACATAATTTAATCATTGGTGTTTCTATTTACCCAGAATGAGCTCAAAGTATCATGAAATAATATCAAATTATGTAATAAAGTGTCAAATAAACAACGCGATAAAATCGATATATAGTAGTTTAATTTCAATGAATAATATTCGCGTAAACAGAAGACAATATTAAATAGTTATTACTGTTTATAATTACCTACCTCCTTACTAAATTTAAAGCAAAATGCTCCGTTTCCTTATCCCCTGGGTATTTCCATTAACTATTCCTTGTGTAAGTCATAAATGAAACCACTGTACCAAATTTCAGTCCCTAGGTCTGGTTGGGCTAATCGTTGATAAGTCTTATTTATTCATATTAACAAAGCACATAAAACTGCCTTAAAAAATGCATTGCGTAGGTACTCTTGGTTCCGCTAACCTCATACCCATAAAATGCCAGTAATTGAATTTTGCCTTTTACAGCGCTATTATGTAACTTCACGTTTTCATGAATTTGAGATTTTATCCTCAATAATGCAGTGGACTATTAAGAACACACATATACATAAATTCTTTTTTTATAAATACATACATATACATAGAAATACCCAGACCAAGACAATCATCGTCAATGCACACAAATGTTTGACTTACGCAGGAATCAACCCCGCGACCTCAGGCGTGGCAGTCAGTTACACTAACCACTAAGTCTTCGAGGCCGCCCATCATTTACACATAATTAGGTTACGTAAGGGTTAGCATGACTATATTCGGATTAACCTGTTAATTTTTGGTATGCCAGACATCATTTAATACTATTGTATCTGGTTGAGTATGCTGCGCCGCTGCCATTTAATGGGTTAAAAGTCGCCTATATCTAAATCAAGATAACAAATAGTATTAGTAATACGTAAAATCTCTTATAATGCCTTTACGTAAAAATATAGTATGTCGTTTTGTGATTACAATCAAATTTTCTTTGTTAACTGCAGCGTTAAAATCTCATCAAACGAGAAATGTACACATTCAGGAATATAGGCTTACTCTCCGAACTTTCTTGTCTTACTTTTGCTAAACACAACCGATTAGCACGAAACACAAACAGAGGCATCTTCAGCCATGATGAAATGTAGCGGTGCTTCGTCAGTGGGAGAGTCGCGGTATGCGCTCCGGACTAATATTTACCCAGGTCGAACAGTTCTCACGATGCACTTCGGAACAGCGATCAGTAAGTGTCAATAGTCTAAACATTGTTTATGTAACATTTTCGTTACGTGATAATTATTGAAATGTGTCGTTTAAGGATTTTAGGGTTCAACAAGTACAATAAAAGACGATTTGAGTGCCCGTCGTTGCTATCTTAACTTCCTAACTATAATTATTAATGCGAATGTGAGTTTGTTTGTTTGTTGCGCTTTCACACCTTAACTACTCGATCGAACATCATAAAATTTTGCATAGGTACATGTTGTCAGGAGTACAGAAACGGGTATAGGGTACCTTTAATCCAGAAAACAGTAATCTTACTAACATAACCTAATTAAACCTAGATATACGCGAGCGAAGCCGAGGGCAAAGTCTAGTGATATCATATGTATTACTGATTACCTTTTATTTTAAAGAAATCCCAATATACGAATAATTACTATATGGCGGAGAGCTTTACAAACCATTAAAACAATGGACATAACGTTCTACTTACCCCAGACTCGACACTACCATTTGTGGACCACACACATTTTTAGCTCGTGTGGGATTCGAACCCACAACACACGGCGTAGTGGCAATGGCCATTTAAAATATGTCTACTACTACCGTGCCTAAAAACTTCCATTCATTTTAAGATGAGAATATTAGTCATATTATTGTTGTGTTATTCATTTCCTGTCCCGCATACCGTCTAATACTAAGAATTACTATTTATAAAAATAAATGACTCATATAATTAATTAATATATAGTTACATATTAACAACGCGTAACGGTTTAATGCTGAAACGTAAATCTTATTAATTATAGAGTCACAGCTTTATATATAACATATTAGTTCTTGTTAGCGGCTTCGCTTTGCATAAATCCTACAGGAACACCTACCGAGATAAAAAGGTAGCATACAATCTATCTCCGTACCAAATTTTATCGAAATCGGTTTAGCGGTTTAGCCGTAAAAACATTACAAACAGACAGCGAGGAATTTACATTTCTAAAAATAGTACGGATATGACAAACAAGCATTCGGTTTTTCTTTAATTTTGAAAAACTTTTGGAATAGATAGTACTCAGAAAAAATTACCCATTATTTGTGGAATAAATCTGATACATAACTGTATCATTTACCTATCCTAAGGAATAAAGTTGACAGTTACAGTCAATGTCTAGTAATTATTAAAACAAACATCAAGAAAATATTTAAAAAAATGGTGTACATTCTTAACTAATTTAACGCCTCTATGTATAAAACTCGTCTAATCGGATAAAGCACGAGAGTAAACTGCGGTAAGCACATAACTTAAAGTAAATCAGAAAAGCACGAGGTTTTTAATTATTAATTAACTAATTATGTAATTACTACTACACGATGTAACTTACCTACATTGCACGATGTTGTTGACATCTGATGACTGAAATCTTTTAAATACACAACACGCTTAATTGTATTTTAGAAATAATATAACTTGTTAATTTTAAAGTCTTCATCCATACCAATATTATGAAGAGGTACGATTTGATTTTTGTTTGTTTGTAAGGATTTATCTCAAAAACTACTTAACTGATTAAAATAATTCTCTCACTATTAGAAAGCTATGTTACCACTGAATAACATAGTCTTCATTTTATTATAGTAGTCGGGTAAAAACAAGTGAGAATCGCCAATGAATTGCCGTAAATCTTAGAGTTTAAAATTATTTTATTAAAATTTAAAATGGTTAAAGTAATATGCAAAGGTTACGTGATACCACGTGACCTTGAGGTCAAAGGTCAAAGGTCATAGCCATTTCGGGGGTATATCGACTATGCTGAGTCGAATGGCGTTGACCGCGAGTCTTTAGCTCTTACGGTTCTTGAGTTGAAAGTTGTATAACAGACGGACGGACGGACGGACAGACAAAGCTGTTGTATAAGAGTTTTCCCTAACTCTAACATGCTGTTACTAACATAACCTAACCTACTTTTATGCAAGCAAAGCCGCGGGCATAAGCTAATAAGCAATATACATATATGATCTCACACTTGACCAGTTCATATTTATTTTACATACTAACCAGTGAACTTGAACGAATGCTAGCTAAAGGAATTTTAATGATGCAGGCAGTGGTGACTGCGGTCAGATAATACAGTAACTAGTGGGCACTAGTTCTTTAGATTGTAGAAAACCCGCCTAAACAAGTAGGTACAATGTTATGTACATTATGAACTTCTCATACCAGCTTGTTATAAACAATACTATTATTTATATGTATATTATGCAAAGGTATATGTTTATTTGTTATGTAACAAATAAAGCTGAACCGAATTGGATGAATTTTATTATAGAAATGACTTAAATCCTTGCAGTATGTAGGTTATGTGTTCTTTATGATTGAAATCGAGAGTAACAGGGATTAAAATAGTATTAAATAGAATAAGCAAGCCAACTTAAAAATACCGAATAAAAGGTTATTTGTAAAGAATGGAGATACCTCTACATAATTTACGGATTATGGTCGCACTTTTCTTAGTACAATTCCAGACTGTTACTGCAATTATATTGACAGATAAATCCGATAAGGCTGCCACACCCGTGACTTGAATCCTGGCTCTTACGATGTGCAGTCACGCTTGAAAGTTGGGTTATTACTTTAATACCAATGCACCAGTAATAGCATAGAACTAAATAATATACGTAAGCATATATTTTAGTATAGAATTATTCATTTTATGTAGCATAAATAATAATTAACACATAATAAATATTTATATAATATTGTCTTCTGCTTACGCGAATATTATTTATTTAACGGGGGTCACGGGGAGAGTCTCCCCGTGTCCATGACTGCTGAAAAGCAACCTTATGTTGCTACCTATTGTTGTAAGCAAAATTATGTAATAAAGTGTCAAATAAACAACGCGATAAAATCCGTATATAGTAGTTTAATTTCAATCAATATTTATATTAATTTCAGAAAAAGCAGCGCAGCGATAGAACAATGTACACATAAAGTGTCTTATGATTCCCATTTAAATTGCATAACTACCTTAAACCCATTCTTAACTTGCATTTTGAGCAAATCTGAGAAGGTCTACAATAATGCAACTTATAATTAGCAACCCAAACTTTTTACTTTAATAAATATATAATAATAATAATAATAATAATGTTTTATTTACGAGAATAGTGATTGTAGGATATATAAATATAACATATATATATATAAAACTAGTATTTGCCCGCGGCTTCGCTCGCGTAAATGTAAATTAGGTTAGGCTAGAAACACTAATTTTTTCTAGATGAAAGTTAACCTATGTCCTTTACTATTCCCCAGACAACGTGTTTGTGAAATTTTATGATGATCAACCGAGTAGTTAAGGCGTGAAAGCATAACAAACAAATAAACTCCCATTCGCATTTATAATTATAATAGTTAGGATTAGGATTGCGGCAATGGATATCTTTTGTTCATCCTTTCATCACAGAAAGGAGAAATAAACCTCCCTGATTGTAACAACGATAGTACCCACAATAAATCCGCTAGTAACTTCAAGAAGAAGAGGTCGCATGCCTTAATACCGCAATACATCACAGAAGTAAAATAACATCACATGTACACATAAATTAGCGCAAAACTAATTTAACATCGGACGCAACGCACTCTTACTACTGCAATGCCGTGACAAAAATACCGACCCAGTATTAGAATCTAGCGTCATCCCTTCGAGTTATATATAGAGCAGCGAGAGTATGAACTCGCGATTCGTGTCGGCGCATACGCATACTTCGTGCATTTTACACGTGCAACTAGGGCTGTACGTGCCACTTTAAATAAGGACGCACCCGCAGATTTTAATCAAGCATCATTAAATTTCGCATACACGTTGTCACGGGAACAGGAAAACAGGCACCTTTCACCCAAAAAAGTACTGTTTCTAACCTGACCTAACCTTCATTTTCGCGAGCGAAACCGCGGGCAAAATCTAGTTATAATATAAATGCAAATGTGATTTTGTTTGCCCCGCTTTCACGCCCTAATTATTTTACCTATAATCATGAAATTTTGCATACACATTGTCAGGGGTGCAGAAATGCACAGGGACCTTTTATCCAGAAAAAAGTACTGTTCTCGAGGGATTGAAATTTATTGACAAAATCTACATTAACTAAATTACTAGATAGAAATTTAGTTTTTTATAAAAACTACGTTGAATTTCTTGGTCACCTAACTGTTGATAATGCCCTGAGTGTAGCTAGTTTAGTCGTTGCATGAGACAGAGATTTTATGCTGTTAAGTCGAGGTGTACTCTTTAATATACGAGTGGTGTAGTGTCAGTGCTGCCGTATTGAGTGTTTTGTGTTAAATCCCCACACGGGACAAAAATTTGTGTGATATACAAGAAGTTCATTCTTCCTACTCTGTTCTTGCGTGTCCATTATTTGAACAACCCTGCAATACAGGATTTATTCCTAGTACAGTCTTATTAGAAAAGAAAATAATTGTGTTATTGTTATAATAGTTCTTAGTGATGTCGTTTTAAAAAGCCTTTTAGAGAGAGAAACGTTCAATAAAACGTAGCCGCGTAGTTAAAAGCAAATTATTTATTTAATTTTTATACTAAATAGGTATATGTGGCTTATCTTGGTTGAAAATTTATCTGCTCATGAACAATAGCAAAAATGCCTAATTTGTTAAATGTAATTTAATTTACCTTAACCTTATGGTTAAAATAACAGTTTTGTCGTCGATAAGGAATACTCTGAAAATTCAGTCTGAACTTTATCGATGCCTTAATAGTTAGGTTATATTCCCATAAATATTAAGGAAAATATGTGGAATATCCCACATATATAACATACTAGCTTTTGCCGCGTGCGTGATACCTACATAAATAATAAGTAGCCTATGTCCTTTCCCAGGTTTTAAACTACCTCTGTATCAAATTTCGTCCAAATCGGTTGAGTGGTATAGCCGTGAATAGGTAACAGACAGACAGACCGAGTTACTTTCGAAATTTACTATATTAGTAAGGACTAGTAAGGAAGTAAGGATTATAATTAGTGGAGTTTAGTTTTGCCCACATCTTCAAGCGCGTAAATGTAGGTTGGGTCAGTAATGGTACTTTTTCTGGATAAAAGGTACCCAATGTGTTCTGTGCCCCTGACAACGTGTATGCGACATTTCATGATGATCGGTCAAGTCGTTAAGGCGTGAATGCGTTACAAGCAAACATACGTTTGCATTTATAATATTAGGATTATACTTGTTTCGATGTTAATACAGTGGCAGGTAATACACCATTTAAATCGAGACAACTACCAACCCTACGTATAACTGACCAAATAAACCACAGCATCTTACTCAACAAATTAAATCCTGTTTGTTTCCAGTATTAAAACATTATGTTACACATCCATGTTTGATCTATATGTGAATCAAAGCACTTAGCTGTATTCTGCTTCATAAAATGTTGTATGCAATGTTTCGTTTCTGGATAAATAAGCATTTAGTGATAAAACGTGCACTGTGAAAGATTAAATTCAGTTTATTGCGTGCTAAGGAACGTAAAACGAACAAATGTTCGCGTTTATTAAAAGTACTTTTTGCAGTATGGTCTCGTTTTGTTTTATTTGTAAGTTGAGGGTTTATCGGATTGGTTGTAAAATTGGATAAATTATAGCACTAAGCTTAACCGCATATTCTGGCTATCTCTTAAATGAAGTTTAGTGTAAGTTGAGTTTGAGTAGAATTTACTGTGTATTCTTATACTGTAACTAAACGAGTCTCTGTTTGTTTGATTTCTTTTCACTGCAAAACGGGTCGACGCGATAGTTTATTGCCTAAGAAGTGACATAACTTTTTATTCTGGCAAATATTTGGTGTAGATTTAGAACCGATGCTACAAAACCGCAGATACAAGTTGGCCATTAATAATAGCACTTACCACATTTTCTCTCTTAACTAAATCACAAATTCGTGAACAAATCAATTAAATGTTTTTAAATTGTTTATTCTTTCAACTGATTTCGAGAAATTAATACGTTTTACTCAGAAATTAAATTTAACTAACGATGCAAAAATATTGCCGCCTCGGAATTTTTCGATTTAGCATAAAAAGATTATTAAATGCAGTTGAGGCGAGCCAGTGGTGAATATTTAATATCAAGGAATATATTCCTTTTCAAACTAAGAGATAAACCGTAATGCATGTGAAAGAAGCAAGAAAAGTATCCCAAATACTATCTCAAGATACTTCACTCAAGTGACAATCCATAAACTACCCATTAGCTATCCCTGTGGGCGTTATTTGATATAAACAAAGAGGAGATATTTGTAACAATACAAACGATTACACTACTAAAAGGCAAATTGTTGCGTAGTAGTGCTACGATAATTGCGCTTTTTCTACACAATGTTTCATTTCAAGTATTATTTGAAATGAAACATTGCGTATAGTTTTTGAAGATTTTATCATAGTATTATAAAAATATTACGTCATTAAGTCTCGGACGAATCCTTGTACCATCTGTATGTGATAGACTATTATTATTATTCTCTTTAGTACTTTTTTTCTAATAATTACATTTTTAAATATAAATCTATACATATTTAAAATATAAAAACTGAAATGACCCACCGACATCGGGAACAGGGCCCAAGTTGCCGGTGGTTAGGGCCCCAGAGAGAGGAATCTCCTCACAATACGCGCCGTGTCGAGTAGTACTGCCTTTTGCATCAAGGACTTGATTATTATTATTATTATCTTTATTTCCACGTTATATATAAAATCAAAAACGTACACATGAATAAAATCCATATTCATAGCGTCTATTCTCAGATCGACAAAACATCTAGGTCAAGTGCATAATCTAGAACTACGAAAACGCGTCATATAGCAATATATATGTCATACAGTCGGCCTTGCCAACAACATTGTCAAGCAGGAAGAGGCAATTGAGTAAATGAGCCGCGCGCGCGGATCTGAAACGTTCAATGGTCTGTCTATGATCACGTGTGAATTGGGCCACTAGGCCAGGTCATCGACCTCAGGCCGGGAGAATGTCACAAGGATATTGATAGCTTTATATCTGATGCTGACACCGCAGCGCTTGTATGAGATGCCATCGCATGATATTTGGACTTGAATTACCGAGCAGGTAATTTCATTATTAAATAACATGAGCTTTAAAAATAACCACGTGCATATCTTAAAGATAAAATGCTCCGAGACCTGAATAACAGAAATATTTTTACAGGCAACACACTGTTAGCTTTCGAATAAAATGTAATGGTATTTATATGCGGAATATTAATGTGTGCTGGTTGTGCAGACAGCGTATTTATTTTATTGGATCACCAATAATACAAATACAGTGATAGCTCAGTGGGGAGACCAACAAACTGCAATGCAGAGGGTCTCGGGTTCAGACCCACGACGCGCACCTCTGACTTTTGGAAGTTATATGACTTTTTAAATTATGTGCGTATTGATTGTCGGCCTCGATGGCGTAGTAGTTAGTGTAACCGACTGCCACGCCTGAGGTCGCGGGTTCGATTCCCGCATAAGTCAAACATTTGTGTGCATGAACATGGATGTTTGTCTTTGTCTGGGTGTTTCTATGTATAATATGTATGTATTTACAAAAAAAAAGTATATATGTATGTTTATCCATTGTCTAGAACCCATAGTACAAGCTCTGCTTAGTTTGGGCTATATGGTGTCGTGTGTATGTGGTAGAATATTATATTATATATTAATTATCGCCTGCTCCGTCGGTCGGCCGTCGGTACCGGCTGCCATAAACATCTATGGCAGTCGTTATTGGGAAATCAATGCCCTATAATATCTTGACACTAGTCTAACCTTAGAGTATCGTTAGCCTTCGGGTTGTGGAGGTCAGGTGGCAGCCGCTCCGTGTAAAAACTGATATCCAGTCAAATCCGGTTAGACCAGAAAAGCCGTCGCAAGTGACTTGGGAATAATAAAGGCTAAGGGAGAAGACCGATAATAAATTCTTATAGATTCAATACATACTTTGAAAATTATTCCAAGAATATCTTATGAGTAAGTATCTCATACACTTTATCTTTGTTTGTACAATAATCAAAAACATTTTTTCCCTTAAGCTTTTTCATTACAATACTTGTCCACAACCTATTCGATGAAAATTAATCTCCACCTACAAACAATGTACCCAACATAAACTTAAAACCGCATTCATAAATCAAACAACTGATCCGTTTTAAGTCATTAATCTCATCAACATTGTCACAATAGTTGCGATTGTTGAATTCAGCCACGTATAAAGTTTTTCTCTTTGCATACATTAATGATTACTCCAAAGAATGTGCGTTATATACCTTCCCAGCGCACATCATTTATCATCCGCAATATGATGACATTTCAGCCAATTAGCGGATGTTTTGTGCGCACTCTCGAGATAATAAAGCCGACCTTATACGTCGCAGCCTTATTGGGAGAAATTTAAACTGATTGCTTGCAAACGTGGACAATACTCTGAGAGGGAATTAACCCTTACTCGTCTTTCACCACTAATTGCGCCCTAACTTGGATACGGATATCTGTTTTGCTGAAAATTCTTAATTAATATCGCCTAAAACGTAAAGGAATTGTTGGATTATTTCGTTATTGGATAGCTGATTTATCTGCCATTACTATTTAACACGTTTCTTGTTAGGCGGGTGAACTGTTATCGGAACAGTTACTATTTTAGGATTGGTGCGCGGTGTACTATATTTAGATATAAGTATCTAAAACGGACTAACGGTGCGTATGTATGTTCATATTATTAAGTTGGTAAAAAATTTAAATTAATCAGGCGCAAGCTCTGGCAAGAATATTAGAAAGGTCACATTTCTTATCTGCTGTTTAGTACTCTCATACAGAAAAATGCAATAATACTATGTCCGATACGGAAATTAAACTTCTTCGGTCTTTTGATCAAGCACAAACATAAACCCAGGGACCAACGAAGTAATCATTCATGTATTATACTAATATTATAGAGAGGTAAGATTTTATTTTTGTATGTTAGTTTTTTTTGTTTGTAAGGTTTTAACTCAAAAACTACACTAGCGATTTTAAAAATTCTTTCGCCATTAGAAAGCCTTATTATCAGCAAATAACATGGGCATGGGCATTTTACTTTAAAAAGTAATATTACTAAAATAACCCAACCTTTTTACGCGAACAAAAGCTAGTCATTCATAAAATAATATACTATAATATTATATCCAACAGTGTCAAAACTAACTAAACTAAGTAATATTATTTCACAATGACACCAATCTATCCCTGTCTCCATATTTCTGGAATTTCAAGATTATTCTAAAGAATAGTGGCTCATTCATCAAACCGCCAAGTTCAAGGTGTACTTCGGTTACCAAATCCCTTTCGAGACTTGTTCGTCACGATTCTATTTAACATGACAATAGCAGGTACAATCTTTTACTACAAGACAGTAACATCGCCGAACCGTCCTCTGTAATTTATGGAAATGACCGCAAACAAAAACACATGACAAAGGTGTCTACTCGAAATTAAATAGATGGGTAGTGTTCCCCATTGTTTAGTTATTGTTGGACGAGGTTCACAATCGTAAATATCATCCCCGACCCGCCCGTTGTTCAATACGTTTTACGGCCAAAGCTATTAAAGCGACGGTCAAATTTGACCGGATATTTCAACTTGTAGATTAGTAAAAAGAAAAGTTTCATCGCGTGCCTCTTTAATAAAGTATCGTTTTTGAAGTAAAGAAGAAAGGTACAATCAAAGCGTTATTTTTTCGTTGGGTTTTTATAGAATGTGTAACAATAAAACGTCATATCGGTGTAAGTCGATTGTGATCACGCATTGACTTATTACCTTTACATAAATAATTACCAACGCGTTTAAGACCCGTTGTCTAATATTACATATAATTTTTATACAAATCACGAGTCTATAAAGGTTTAGCAGAAGCGTGTTACCGATAAAGACAATATTTTTCCAATTGTTATCCTGTGTGGATATCAATATTTCTGCAAATAGTTAGTAGTAAATTAGTTATGCTCTTGTTTTGAGATTAACTTATACAGTACTAGCTTCTACCCGCAGCTTTGCCTTCATAAATCGCATAGAAAATATACCGAGAAAAAGTATTCTAGCTGTTTTCTGGTGCTCTTACGTCACTCCCATTTTCATCCAAACCATTTCAACGTCTTCTGCGAGATTAATGAACATCGTCAAAAACATTTATAATATAAAGTAGGAATTCATCACTCTTCAACTGTGTCTCTCTGTTCTGTGACACACTGTATTTAAATGTGTGATGGTTTTGGCTCGTGTGTCGTATGTTCGTACCCGTCGCGTCGGTGCAGGCGTCGCAGTAACTGCCCGGCTTCGCTTTGTCGCGATAACGCGGCGCGGCCCGCTAATTGGACACGATTTATTAGCCAGCGCGTGCGCCGGACTAAATCGGTACTCACCTTTAATTTTACCGGCGACTGGCACTTAGTTTACGGCTGGCTTAACTAGCTTTACCAATAACTAACAGATTAAGTTAATTAACCTTTGTTTAATGGTCTGTAGTTTAGAATTTGAGGCTACAAAATTCTCTGTCATGATTGTACCCCATTTCCTAACCAGATGTGTTTATCTCCCTCCGTTAGTTACGAAACGCGTTCGCCCACGTCCGAATTTCGAATCGACTTCACTATCGAAAAATAGAAAGTCATAAATTTACCGAAGGGCCGCTTTTCCACTTTTATCTAGGTTAACGCTGGCGGGGAACTACGGAACCGTACTGGAAGGAACTGACGATGACTCGGTGCTATTTTTGAATCGGTCAATAGAAATATAAAACATTAGTTCCGGCTTGTGTCTACTATCTGACAGATTTATACAAACAAATGTTTTTTTTATTTAACCAAGTGCAGACCGACAAGTTTCTAATCATGTTTACGTTATTCATAAATTATATTTGACATCTTCATCCGTTGTTAATCTTACAGCTGTAGCTCTTGCTAACACTAAAATAATTAAATAAATACGCTAAGTATACTGTAATATACACTAAAACTAAAGGATATGTGTTTTGTCTAAACCTAGCAACCTACCCAAAACAGTAACTTAGATAAGTTCATCAACCACTCAACATTGATGTTCATAAGTGTTACTATATATTATAGTTGCAGCGATAGCTCAGTGGGGAGACCAACAGACTGCAATGCAGAGGGTTTCGGGTTCAAACCCACGTCGCGCACCTCTGACTTTCGGAAGTTATATGACTTTTCGAAGTTATTTGCGTATTGATTGACAATTATCGCCTGCTCCGTGCCTCGGAGAACACGTTAATCCGTCGGTCCCCGCTGCCATGAACATCTATGGCAGTCGTTATTGGGAGAGTGTCGACACAAAAGATCCCACTGGGTCGAAGTCTCGCCGGTCTGCACTGACTGGCCCCCACATAAGATACCTATATTATGAACTTAATCAATAAATGATTTTGACTTCGACTAAACATAAACGTATAGTTTTTGAATAAGTATTGAATTTATTAAAGGTTATTTGCAAATGAAGGTAATAAAAGCTCCTCGCTAGTGGTATCGCTTGTAGTTTTATCTTACCTTAAGCTAGGCCGAAAGAAAAACAAAACAATCATGACACATCGCGGCAATCGCGCTATCGAATCGCCATCGCCGCCGCTACACGCAATCTTTCCGGGTTAAACTCCGCTATAGTCATTTCCAGCAAAGATGAAAGACCAATAAATACTCAATGAATTGATGCGTTACCCGATGTAAACAAAGCTGGCACTCGTGCCACATTTGAGCGGCGTCCATCTTGTGACGTAATAGTGTTGCAATCTAATCGCCCGGTCAGCTTGTATACTTTGTTTTACTAAATAATCGGCCTAATTTCAAAACGGCCTCTCTTAGAATGTACTTGTAATATGTTTAGCAAATTAACCTATAGAGTGGCAGCGGCACACCGGCGGCTCTACACAATAGAATTTGAATAATGTCTGGTATCTTAAGACGTGACAGATTACTAAGCTTAAAAAACAATGATAAAAATTTAATAATAATTGAGCTTAAACAAGTTACTCGTATGTAGTGTACAAATGAATGGACAATAAAACTTAAGAAAGCAACATTATGGAATAACGCAAATTTAAACATTTCCATTAAAATTAAGTTATATGTATTTACATTCCGATTTGGGTTCATTCTAGGTTATTAATAAAAATATAAAATAAGGGCTTAACTGTCGGATTTAATCTTGTATTATCACTAGTGATTATTTTAATTGCAAAATTTTCATGGTGTACATATTTAATTCTAAGTACATGTTATAAAGTAACACTTCCGGCCTCACATATACTGCTAGTTCGGTTACATCTTAACCACTATATGTGCATTAAAACCTATAATCGTTTTATAATTTAATTAATAATTTTATAATCAATAATCTATTTCATACTTCTTTATACTTAATTATATTTATTAGCTTGGCGCCTTCCGCTTGTCAGCTTCCGGCGCGATTAATAAATAGTACGTGTTGTTAGGTACTGATCTCTGTACTTTTTTTACACTATGTCGAATAATCAATCCTATAATCATTTTGTTTTACTATGTATAATATAATGATAAAGCTATTAGATTCTTACTGATTTTGGGTTAGGCATAATTTTGTCACACCGGCGCCTCTGCTTCCGGTGTAATAAATCCTTAATGTTACATAGTCCTGTATTATTAAATAATAATTGTATGTAAATAATCATCAGAATAATTAAGATAAACAATGTTTAATATTATCTATTGAGTTTGTGAATTTAGTATTAAATTAGGTCAAATGTTTGTATAAATACCGGCGGTTAGAATATTTTGGGGACATTCATATTCTAAACGTTGAAACGTGCATTCAAGATAATATAAGTGCTTTTCTGTACAACTTGTATCTTCATTGTCGCCGCCACCCTGACTATTCACCTTTTTACATAATCCTTGTCATGAGAAAAATTATAGTTTCTTAATACGTTGCACTATTAACATATTTAATCTTAATGCTACGCAAAGTGTGTATTGGTGCTGTTTGCTTGAAACATCAATACGCTTACAATCGAAAGTATCGGCAATAAGAAGAGAAAACAAAACATTATTTCATTTTATTTCTTTGCTATATTTACTAACTATGGTGGACTTAAAAACTTAATTTATACCTAATAATAGTATAAAGCTGAATAGTTTGTTAGTTTGTTTGGTTGAACGCGCTAATCTCAGGAACTACTGGTTCGCAATGAAAATTATTTTAGTTTTGGATAGCCCATTTATCGAGGAAGGCTATAAGCTATATAAAATAGTGCTACGACCAATGAAAAATGTTGCAAAAGCGGGACAAATACTCTTATGTGACGCAGATGAAGTTGCGCAGGTCAGCTTCTATAAAGTTTGCACATTAAATCGATAGATGGCGTTATACCGTTTTAATCAATTGCGTTCTATCTTCACAAACTGGAGAAAATGCTGCACTACTGCATAAATATACCTAAATTAGTTGTTAAACTACTAATATTATTATTTGATAGACGTCAACCTTTCTTATTCGCTAATCTCCAACAGTGAATGGTGTTAAGCTGTTGTAGGAAATGCAAAATGTCAAAGATATACTGGTTCCAGCCCTGTAATAGCCACGTGAAGGTGTGAGGTTTCTTTGCATGTTGCAACTACGAGCAGTTCGTATTCATGGACTGCACAGATGACGTAGTGCAGCATCAAGTGTTGTGTGGGTGCGATCCCCACACGAGAGAGAAAGTGTGATCCACAGTAGTTCTTCAGAATCTGGGTGGGCTTTGTGTCCATCGTTTGAATGTTCGCAAGTAGTTGTAGTTTTTTATTTCTAAAACAGGAGTTGTCTTATTCAAAACTAGCTGTTACCCGCGACTTCGTCCGTGTGGAATTTAATTTTGTATTCGCAGATGCCTAACTTTTTTCTTAAATAAAAGTAGTTACTCCTTATAATATCAACTATCTGCCATTGAAAGTCCAGTCTAAATCGGTCCAGCCGTTTCAGAAATTAGCCGGGACAAACAGATTGACAAAGAAAAATTTTAAAATTGATTATTTTGTGTAAGTACCGTATATCATTTCATATACATTTAGTAAAAAGTTGTTATTTTAATATTACAAGCGGACACTTCAATTTTATTTATAGATAAATTCGATATTAGTCAGCGCAGTCGGAAATTAGCTCATCAATGTCAAGAAATAGCATATCATTACACTTATGATGCTATCAATTACACCTATTACGTATGGACAACGGTTATCACTACAGGAAAAAGAATAAGTTTCCGTTAATTGTTCCAATGTTAAAAATGATATTCAAATGAGGTGTCACAAAATAATGCAGAGCTTTTATTAGATGAGTCCATATATCAAGAGGGTATGGAAATTATGTATTTGCACACAATGGAGAGTCTTATGAGGTTGCATGTTCGGAATAAAATGAAGTGTCAATATGACTAAGTATATCTAAAAGTTGTTCAAATAGTTGTATGGAGAATTTTACGGACGTTTGTTGGTAGATATACTTTTTTATTAACAAATTAGAATTGTAGTTTTAGATAGAAATGATTTAAAAGTAATATTAGATTATATATACCTATATATCTCCAATATTTCTTTTGTTATTATATTTCTAGTAACGCATAGTCAATAACTGTATCTGGAAGACGATCATAGGCTCGCCTCGATTACGTGTGACCTAAAGCCCTAATGTGCGGAAGATCGATGTAGCACCTTTCCTTTTCTATACCTTCAGTGATAAAGAAAGAAAGAAAAAAAAAATTTGACACACACCACAAACTCATAATAACAAGTATAAAATTAAAAGAAATAGGTACAAAATTAAACTAAGCGAAACGAAATAGGGCTCAGTTCAGCATGTGTCAGCAAAAAGCCTGACGCTGGTTTGCAACTGGGTCCTTTAGTGACTCACGGATATAAACCATTTATAATATAATCAAAGAAAATAAAAATTAAATATATGTAGGTATATATAAGTAAAAACAGAATAATATCAACTTTACACACAGACACAGATATTATAATACACAGATCACACAACACAAAATTATCATATAGACGTGAGGTTATGTATATATCGCACTCTTAATAAAACAGCGACTTATCTCAAAATTTGAAAGTAAGGCAATTTGAACTCTAATTGTAAATGTTAAATTCTAATATTATATTTGTGTTAAATCTTTGCAATAGAGTTCAAATTTGTTTAATCCAAAATACTGAGATAATTCTCTGTTTTATTAAGGGTGCGATATATTCTATCTATCTCTTGTCTTAACATTTTCTATAAATGTATAAAAGAAATAACACTATCCAACTCAAGTTATATATAGTTTTTATGTCTGATTGCTATCAGAACAGTGTCTATCATATTCAGTTAGGATGTACTACCTATTAGAGAAGAGAACTCAACGAGATTGTTTCTAACACAAGTAAGACTGCATATTCCCTAACTCATTTAGGCCATCTTAGACATGCACTTAATGAAACGACACGTTTAAGTGCTAATTAAATAAGCTGTACCACAATACATATTTTGAATATCAAAGTTGTGCCTTTTCCGTGACGAAGTACATATCATTGTTTATCCATTGTCTAGAACCCATAGTACAAACTCTGCTTAGTTTGGGCTAAATGGTGTTGTGTGTATGTGGTAGAATATTATATTATTATTATCACCTTTATTTATCATCAATCAATGAAAATTACATTTTTAAATATATGAATATAATAAACACATTTAAAAATATAAAAATTATGGAGACCTACCGGCATCGAGACAAAGTCCAAGCTGTCGGTGGTTAGGGGTCCGGAGAGAGAAACCTCCTCACTATGCGTGCCGTATCTAGGAGGACCTCCTTCTGCATCTGACCCTTGACCCAAGCACCATAGCATTATTATATTAACTCAATATTGCTTACTACAATACTAGATTGTCGGAATGCTTTAGCATAACCACTTTTATTTAAAGCTTTTCTACTTTGACTAATTAAAATAATATACAAAACGATATTATGGCATAATAAGCCTTACTATTGTAGGCTGTGGATGCCCTACTTGTTCCAGAAACATACCAAGACATAGCTAATTGACAGCAATCTTTTATACGATGAAGATAATATTCCCTCTGTGACTAGGTTCTGGTGTTACCATTCATTTGTCATTTCGTGCTTTTACGCAGAAGCGTGAGCAACCAATGGACGAAGCTTCTGAACAATCCAAAATTACTGGCCAATGTCGGTCTGAACGGAGCTGAAGTGGTTTAATTAACCGAACAACTCTTCGCGTCGGTCACTTAGGCACAATGTCCTAACTGTGAGGTTTACTTGCGGATAACACACGTCCAATTAACTGACTAACTGATCTTTTAGCCGTGGGCTACGTTTTCAAGAGACAATGTGAATAAAAAATTGCCATTCCTAAGAATGGCAATTTTATTTTAGAACTTTTAGCAGTGCAGTGCAGTCTCAAACCTATTAAAAATACCGGTATTAAATACCACCTGACAGATCGGCCAAGGCTTCATGAAGGTAACAAAATTGATCACAGGATTATACTTTGAATCAAATGTTAATATATGTTAACTTTGTACTTACAACCCAATAGTAAGTTGATATAGAAATAACGTAATGCATGTAAAACGAGTAATAATGAATAAATAGCCAGATTAGGTGTGAAATCGCACTTAGAAGTAATTAGTCTCTTTAATATTATGCTGTAGTGCCTTTAATAAATTGAAATAATTTGTTGGTATCAACGATTCAGATTGTATCATTTATCGAGTCTTTATTAAGTATATGAATGAGCAATATCAATAACTATATTTTCACTCACGTTAATGCAACTTATATTTATAACTTCTGTCCCTTGGGCAAGGTACTTTTTTCGGGATTAAAGGTACTTCATATCCTCTTCTGTACCCCGACAACGTGTACGCGAAATTTCATGATGATCGGTCGAGTAGTCAAGCCGTGAAAGGGAATAAAATATTTTCACATTTTTAATATGAGTTAGGATTATGAAATCATTATATTATATACGTCATTATTTACAAAGGTATTTTGTAAATAAAGATATTTGTAGTTTAAGCGTGCTATATTAATTTATTCAAACAAACGTGAATTACTGAATGGATAAGAATAAAAGTTGTCTGCGGGATTCAAGTTAAGCTAACTAGTTAGCTCGACATAAGACATACCATAAGACGTATGTAAGTATATTACACATTACGCATTTTTTTATTTCCTATGGGTGAGCAGTTTTTTTTTTATTTCCCTAGGTTGAGCAGTTATTTACACTAATTTTCACCAATTATGTGTATTAAATTATGTGTTATATTATAAGGGTATAATTATTATAAACGTTTTAACAGCAATCGAGAATGACCTGACATACAAATGTAATTACATTTTTCCCGACCCATGATTATAATTATAACAATAATATAAAAAATTACGTAATTTCAATTAAAAACAATGATTACAGTAATAGGTATAAATGGTTAAAAGCAATGATGTAAGAAAATATTATATGTGGTTGCACTTGCGGTTTCAATTACAGGATAGGCTTCAAAACGTTATATTACAGTATTATTTCAAACCTGGGTGAGTAATGTCCACATTTAAATTGTATATATATTGTGTTAGTGTTTTACACATCACTTAAACAAAAAATCTAAATTTTATTGCTTATATAATTATCTAAGCCTATATAAAAAAAAATCAGCGATAAGTCAAAGACAAAATTGATTTATTCATTTAAGTCGCAAAGTAACACTTATGAACGTTAAAGGGGTTAGTGAGTTTATTACATTTACTGAATTTACATTCATATTAGTTGCTAGGTCTAGGTACAAGACCGCTCTTAGTACTTACTTAGCAGGTATAGAGGTAGGTAAGGCGACCTCCACGAGGATATAGGCATAAGATTATATATAGGTATTTAAAAAAAACAACTATAAAAAAATAAATTCAGCTACTGATTCGCAGGGGCACACCGGTGGCCAGACACAATACATTTTTAATTAAGTCTGGTATTCTAAGACTTGACATATTATAATCCAATATGAACAGTATTCCATATAATATATGATATTATCTGTCTACGTAGCCTCGACTAAACTGTTCCACAGCGATCGATTTGATTCTGTTTTCTATTGCATTGATTCGCCATAAATTTTCATTTGACGTTCACGCTTGCTCGGTCAATGACCAATACCCTTCGCTACAGTGGAGACAACATTTTTGTTTCGCCTGATAAGTCTATTATAGATATTATGTTGTTACCTAGTTTTATACCTAGTTATATTGGTGTTTGTATGCCTATTATTATCAACCCAATGATCGCTTTTTATAAGCACTTACAGGTATGAAGTGCATGATTACAATCGAATAATATTCGAAAACATTTCTTATGTCCAAAGCGATACCTATTTTGTATACTTTAAAGTAGGTATCGCTTTGTGCGTAAGAACTGTAATCGAATAATAGATATAGATTTAGGTGGTGTTCTCAATACATTCGAATAAAATTATTATTCGAATACAATTGTGAACCTTGCTAGTGTATATACTATTAGCTTATAGGACCTATTGTGATATTGAGCACGTAGATAAAGTTCGTTTCGTATTTTGTAGGGCCTAAAAACTTTTGTAATTATTGAGGGTTATACATGTCTACTTGACCCTTTGGCTATCTACAGGCGTGAGTGAGTGTAAAGAACATGTTTCGTACATATATAACATATATTGGAGGCGATATAATGGAGCAACAATGGCCAAATGGCAAAAAAGGATCTAAAGGACTACGCGAACAACTTTTGTTTGTCGTCGGTCACAAAGCACCTTTTGATATCGACCTTTGATATAAATGCCATACTGCTATTTAGGGAATTAACTATAGGTTCAAATACCACTCTGTTGTAAAATTATTCAGAATGTCAAACATCGACGCTGAATAAGGAAATGATACTCGTAAATTTGTTTTGTACAGTAACCAATTAAATATATTATCAAACAGCAGGACCAATAAGTAACATCTGCTCAATTGTGGTTACCGCACTAATTTTATTATATCGTTGTTGGCATTAATTGTAAGCAAATTTAATTAAAATTCAGTTGTTTGTGTCAAACTGTGACAAATATACGACATTTTAGTCAGAATACGCATGATTCAAAATCAACGGTAACGGTTTCCTAGTAACACGTATTATTCATAAACAAATATAGGTATTTATCGCTACAGATTTCATAGGTTTATCGCGGTATATAAATAAAATAACTTTGATACCTGTTTGTTCGGTTAAAAAAAAAAAAAAGCAGCGATAGCTCAGTGGGGAGGCCAACGGACTGCAATGCAGAGGGTCTCGGGTTCGAACCCACGTCGCGCACCTCTGACTTTCGGAAAGTTATATGACTTTTCGAAATTATGTGCGTATTGATTGATAATTATCGCCTGCTCCGTGCCTCGGAGAGCACGTTAAGCCGTCGGTCCCGGCTGCCATGAACATCTATGGCAGTCGTTATTGGGAAAGTCAGTACACCCTCTAATATCCTGACACTGGTCTAGCCTTAGGGTATCGTTAGCCTTTGGGTTTCGGAGGTCAGGTGGCAGCCGCTCCGTGTAAAAACTGATATCCAGTCAAATCCGGTTAGACCAGAAAAGCCGACCCCAAGTGACTTGGGAATAATAAAGGCTAAGAGAGAAGAAAAGATCTGTTTGTTCGGTGAAATATTCAATTTGTTGCGAGTTGATAATGTCATGAACGCGATTCAAGTCTCGATAAATCTTGCGCGTATTCCGTTCCTGCTCCGATTACATCTGTGGTTAGCACATTCACGCAATTTTCATATGCAATCTCAATTATATTACAGTGCGAGAGCTCGTCTAATGGACCGATGATCTCATCAAAATTAAACCGCCAATTTGTTTTAGTATCATAACGGAACTTAATTTGACTTAAGCCGGATAGATAAAGGTTTAATAAAGTGGAGAGATACTCTAAACTCTGATCGTAGTAACGGCTTTAAAAGCAAATTGCGTAGACATTATACAATCTAATGGTGTGAGATGTCATCAAAATAAACATTTAACTGAAGATAAATGACGTTATAAAAATGAAATCTTATCGAAGTTAAAGAAGCAAACGACATAATCATGTCGACGCGTCGCGCGTCGCGCCGGGCGAGCCGGCCCTCGAACTATAACCGAACGGATTCGACATTTGAATTGTAAAACTGTTAGAACGTCGGTAGTGGGACGCGACGACCTCCGACCTGCGCACCCGCCGCCGCACACCGCGCTGGATTACGATGTACATTGTACATGTATCTGCTCTACAGATGTTAATCAGGGCCCTTCTCCCTTTTATGGACGTATTAATGCTGCCGCCAGTAACGCTTTGTTTTGATGTCATATAAATAGTTTATTATAGCTATCATCACTTGCAGTCATAACATGAGCTATGAAGAAAAACCGTGTCAGTTCCGCGTTAGAAATTTTACTGTTCGCTCATCGCTGTTCTAGTTTTACGTACGTAGTTTCGTAACTGAAGATTGTGCGAGAGCGGATGATACTTAAAAATCTTTCAATTGTACGGTAATTAATCACTTATGAACCGGGTGTTGAGTATCTGTTGACTCACAGTTAAATTAAAAGGAGCATAACAAATAAATTTGAGTGCGCGGCGGGTCTCGCTTCTTCAATAATGAATCACGATGTGAGAAAAGAGGCAATTACTCTCATTATTGAGGCACATGAGTCACGGGGAAGGGAAGCGGTATATCACATGCGCCGACTAGGGTGGCGTGCTATTGCATTTAACGCCATACATTACGCATGAGAATTTCACAGAAGCCAAACACGTCATGTGTATACTAACGCTCATGAGAATATACAAATACGTGTGTGACTTCTTAACATTATGACTTCAACTGGGACTTGGATGTTTATTAAAGATAACGGCTAAAATCCTGCTTCACTTGAAGGTAGCCGTCTGGGGAAGTACCTCAATCATATAAAAGGTATTCAAATCCGTTGTCAAATGGGTATTTAGTGTCGTATACCTTTTTTATTTTAACGTGAAGAGCGGAGTAGGCTTGTCTGGCTTACCCGGGCAAAGATAGAAAGTTCCGGGTTCTACAGACTAAGCATACCTATGTTTTCAGAGCTAATGTGCAGAAACGATGTTCTCAAGCTTGTAGTTTTTGTTCCTTGCATTGTCAGCACAGTAACTTAATTTTTACAGTGTCAGCCTGCTAGTGGCAAAGGTTGCCGTTCGCAATTATACGGAGAAGGTACGAATAAGTCACCTCGCCGGGGAAGTACCACTCTCTTACAGGTGATGACAGATGGCGAAGTGGTTTAAGTGGTCGGCATGCCACTGCCGCCTTGCTGAGTGTCGTAGGTTCGATCCCCACACAGGACAAAAACTTGTTTGATCCACAAATAGTTGTTCCGAGTCTTGTTAAGTCCCCCGCAACACAGGCATAAATCCCAGAGCGGAAGACGTTTTTTGAACATATAGGATAAACAAAAGAAAGAGTCGTTCTAAATGTACACTGTTATTGTATTTAATACGATCAGTAAGACTACCAAAGAAAATTTTCACTCACCTATTACTTTCTTTTCATACTAACTTTAAAAAGAAATGCCACAAGCGCTTCTTTTAAAATATTTTCTTTAAATGCTATGTTGTCCGTATTTCCTCCTAAACCCTTTTCCTTAAAGTCGACAACACGCAATCTCAGATATCTATTATAAGCAATTATAGGCTGCAATAATTAGCTCAAATTCCTTTTTACCATCATCTTACTAATATTATAAATGTGAAAGTTTGTAAGGATGGATGGATGGATGTTTGTTACTCGTTCACGCAAAAACAACTGAACCGATTGTAGTGAAACTGGTATATAGATAGTTGGAGACCTGGATTAACACATATGCTACTTTTTATCTCGGTATTCCTACGGCATCGGGACTTACGTCTTGTGAAGCCACAGGGGGCAACTAGTGTCAGTATAAAAAAGAGTTGGCAATATGAAAGTTATACCGTTGTAATATAATAATATGATTATAATTTATATTTTTTATCGATTTTTTATTGATTTGATGACTCGATGGCGTAGTGGTTAGTGTAACCGACTGCCACGCCTAAGGTCGCGGGTTCGATTCCCGCACAAGTCAAACATTTGTGTGCGTGAACATGGATGTTTGTCTTGGTCTGGGTGTTTATATGTATAATATGTATGTATTTACAAAAAAGAAGTATATATGTATGTTTATCCATTGTCTAGTACCCATAGTACAAGCTCTGCTTAGTTTGGGCTAGATGATATTGTGTGTATGTGATAGAATAGAATAGAATAGAATATATACCCTTGAAAAATTAAACTAAGCTAATGTAACTGCACGCTATCAAGCGGCGTTGTTTGTTCCTATGAAGCATAAAAATATATCTATTAGATTTGTAAGTTGGAATCTCGTTTACATTGTTTGTCCAAATTCGTGATTTTTATACTCTTATCTGCATGTTGATGTGATCGATTGAGTAACACCTTAAAGATAAAGATTGAGATAAATTCCTATCTATGAGATAAGTCACGCTTCATCGAGTATATAATGTTTGAGTATGAATGAGTTTCAAACCGGCTGTAGGAGATAGTATACTGCATTTTTTATGTAAGTAGTTAATTTACCTTAAAGAGAAATATTACTAATAAGAACTTCGCTGTCAAAGGCTTACACCTAATATGTAATCAGTTTAAAACGATGATATGGACCAGGGATATTGCGGATGCACATTTTTTGACATCCGTGGATGCGGATGCGAATACGGATATTTCAAATCTCACATCCACGGATGCGGATACGGATGCAGATGTCCAAATCGATGCGGAAGTTTCGCAATTGCGGATTCGGATGTTGATGAAATTGTTCATCTTATTTATGTATCTAATATCACCGCCTTCGCAGGTTCAAGCCTGTTTTGCAAAGGTTCATAAATTAAACACGTACTACTGAACAACTGATTTCGTTCTTATTGTAACGCTATATCTAAATCCGCATTAAGATCCGTTTTGATTATTGCGGATGCCGATACGGATGCTGATGTCCAAATCGATGCGGAAGCTCCGCAATTGCGGATGCGAATGCGAATATTCGCAACATCACTGATATGGACCTACTAACTTGTGCTTATTTCTAGTATTCGAGTTTCTGCACGGATGGCGTAGTGGTTTACATGGCCGCCTCGCCAATGACGCCGCGCCGAGTGTTGCGGGTTTGAATCATATACGGAACAAAAGATTATGTCTGAATGTTCTTTGTGTCTGTACTTGAATGTTTGTTAAGTCCCCGCGATACAGGAAATATAGCAAGTGCAAGAGTAGTCATTAATAAATCTTTATTTGAATTATGATTCCTGTTATATAAATGAATATGATGTTTAATAAACATAATGTTCGCAAATACATATTGCGACGAAATAGCTTATAATGCAACGTAAGCTTAACATAGGTCTTTGGACCAATAAGAAAGTCAACCATAACGACCGTTAAAAAATGTTGAGAAAATACAGAGCTTAATGTTACTTAGGAACTACGCTTGTCTGACTATATCACGAAGCTCTCTCTTTAATGGAAAACAGTCATTATACTGCACAGCTTAATGGCACTGTCTTCCGCAGTATGTTACATATGCTGATATTAAATGCATCACATATAATGGAGTTAACAGTATAATTTAATACCTCATACGACGCTTGAAGTAAGTTACGATAATCTTACATCTTAAAGCTATTGATGTATGTACATTAACCACACAACAACACCTCAACAAAACTTTCTTTGGAAGTAAAACATAGGCGAATTTACATAGCCCATTCTTACTTAATACGTAGCGTTACAAATTAGTGAGCGTTATACATTTCTTGCTCTAAAAGACGCAAAACCCACACTCCTTAACAAAACCTTCATTAGAACAAAAACAAACAATGGTTCACGTTTTTTTTTTCATAGTAAGCATTAGATTAGTGAGTACAAATCCACACAAGGAACGGATATGAATAGCGTTGGACAGACAAACAGACGGTTCTAATCACAACAGCATACAATGGATTTGTTTATTTCATCGAGAGAACACGGAAACTGTATCTTGATACTAATACCGAAGTGGGTGGTCGATAACCATCGCCAGATTAAATGCACCGTCATTTTATTTAAAATCAATAAACGTTAGCTTAGGAAATAAAGATTTTAACATTGTTTCAAAATGTTTATGAAGTACGTTTCCCGTTTCCTGCTATAGTTGTCTGATAGTAACGAATTTAATATTAATTAGTCATATTATTGTGCGTATTTGAGTTTATTAATTAGTTGTACTTTTGTGCGTATTTGCGTACTAAACTGTAATTCATAATTATTAAATAGTGTTTGCTTATAATTGGATGTAACTTTTTACACAAATCCTATTATGCTTTGCATTAATTATTTGTTTTTTTTATTGTTACCTTTGTTAGCAGACCTTAAATAATAAATTTGTAGCACTGAGTCTGAAACAGTCCTTGGTAATCGGCAGTAGACTCGCTTGTAATTACGTGCGACCTAAAAGCAAGGTTTTAGAGAGATTGTTTCTGATATATCATTAAGCCGATAATACATGCATACAAGCTTCAAACTTGAAGTGATTAAATATTATATAATTATATATATCTATATATAAAAGCCAAAAAGAGAAGTCTAAGTTATCATAAGATGGGCTACTGCTATCACAGGTACGTAATTCTCTCGCACTTAGGCAGATTTTCAACGTACTTAGGGATCATGTTACTAAAGGATCGAAATCAATAATATTGTCTCTCCACGCAGCTTATCTGCGCACAAGCCACTCATATCGGTCAATAATCATAAATGTTTGATTAATGTATAAACGCGGGCCATTTGGTTATCCTTCATCCTGGCAGACACCTAAAGCTTCTCCGTAGAGCTTTCAAGTGGCGAGATCAAATAACTTGAAGCTGCGGGATCTGTTTGAGGTGTTGGAGTAATCTCGAGTGGTGTTCGGCTACCGAGTCAAGTGTTTCCGGTCAGTGTATACCACTTATTCAATATTCTATGAATAGGCGTGTAGTTTTAGACGCGTGTGTTTTTGACTGCCTAGATATCGCAGCCGCAGTGGATGCGAATGTTGTTAGGATTGCCACCCGTACTTTATAATTAAATATTGTACGTTATTTCGGGTAAACGTACTTTATACTTTATGACTTTTACATGAAATTAAAATAAACGCTTCGTCAAATTTAATAAAATAGTAATTATTTATCTGTCTTAATATTACCATAGATTTGGTTAAGACGTTCTTTGAAAATAAATATTCGTTAAATGTTGCTAGGGGCTTCTATAAACGTGACAACAAAATAGTATAATAAATAATACTTTATTTTCGGATGACGTACTTTATTTTTTACCTCAGTAAGTAAATATACGACATTTGATCAAAAAAAAAGGTGGCAACCCTAAATGCTGTGTATGAGGTTTTACGTCGAATTCCCCTGGTTGGGTAAAGTTTTATTGGGTTTCTGTCAAGAAATTCTTAGTTGCAGCATGGATTCTGGAACTATTCCTGGTAATCGGCTATAGGTTCGCCTCCTATTAGGTGAGACTAAAAACATTAATGTCGAAAAACACTTTTGCCTACCCGTTCGGCGATATAGCCGTGAAACTATGTATACACTATTTAACTAATTTATTTTAATTTCGTAATAAATTAACTTTTTATAAAACCCTTCAGTTACTGCTTTAAGATCATATTCGTTTCTTAATAAATAGAGATGACAACAATACATAGAGATGTGTATGTATTGTCCTTACTACAGTATAACATAATTATTTGCTCACCAAGTACCTAAGACAAGCAAGAAAAATTAACTATGTATGCAAATGTATAAAAACTGAATTAGTAAGTGATTAAATATAATGACCATCAAAAATACTAATTGCACAGCAAAATATGCTTACGCCTCAAATCACTGCATTCTGTCTCAGAAGGGTTAGGTTATGTTGTTAAACCCACCCAAAAATAGTCGACTTAATTTGATCTCAAATATTTTTGTAAGCATATTTTGCTGTGCAATTAGTATTTTTGGTGGAACAAAGGCAAAAAAATTGAGGAACAGTTAAATACCACCCAATTAGTAATAGTCCCACATCGTTTGAGCACGTATCCCAAAAAAAAATAGTTAATTAAACATAGACGCTTTTGCCTTGTTAGCATCCGTTAGGTCTTTAATATAGAAGCATTGGACGTCTCGAAATGCATTAGCCTCGATACAGACCTTGCCGGGCCCGTAACCGTGCAAAATAACAAGAAGTCGTAAAGTGCGAAGCGACTTTTATGGGTACGTTCTCACAACGATCCGGTGTCGGTACACTTTTGTACTGAATGTCAATAAGATACGTCTTTTGTATTAAAAGGCAATTTGAAGTTAAATTATTTGCCTTCAGACTGCCTCGATGGTCCAGTGGTGTAAGATTGCACTTTACATTTCGACCCCGGGTTTCATTCTCGACTTGGTTTAAGTGATATTGAACTTTTCTATCAAGAATGTTTTAATAGCATCATAGGTACTAGAAATGTAACCATAAACGTTGTATGTTTAGTGTCTTACCGTGACCATGGCTAATGAAAGGTAACCTTCACTTTGCGGAAAGTTTTCAATATCAATCATTCAAAAAGGTTGTTTATAAATAATTATAATTTACTACTGGGTTATCCCAGTAGTCAGGAAAGTGGTTGATCTACACAGTTATGATATTTAAATGCTATTATGGAAAAGATGCCTATATTGTATTGTCAAGGATTCAGCGCGCACACATAATTATGTATGTATTGCGTAGTTGACATTTAAACATAATTAGGATATAAATCGTTAGTTCTACTGACCCTTGAGGATCCACAGGCGAAATGCTACGTTATGTTAAAGTAAACTTTTTAAACGCGCTAACTGTATCTGCACGTTCAAGGTCTAGGTTTTTACGTAATTAAAATCTTGACTTGATTTGTTAACATGTGGTAGAACTTGTTTTCGCCAATGTGATTCATCAATTTAGTGCGTCTTGAGAGCATTGACCTTTGATTCGAGATTAATAGTATAGCGGCGATGAGTGATCCGAGAAGGAATGAGGCACTTGCTATATAGTTACTATTTCTGTCAAAATATTTACTTTTTATCGCGCACTTGATCGTTGTTTTGGCTGCGTACCCGTTGGAGCTTCAAGATTAGACCCTATTACTTATGTAGAGGTCCAAAGGATCATATTAGTTGATGAGGTCCAAACTTGGAGGTCCAACGGGTACGTAGCTGTTGTTTTTAAGACTAGGCTAGATTCATGCATTATGGTAATTCCTTACGGGGGAGTTCACAAACAGTTAAACAACGGGCACAAAGGATAGCTAACAAATTTACACCAACGGGAAAGTTTGTGAGAATAATAATTAATTGATGGTCAGTAAATACCACCTTACAAGATGACGATGTAAAAGTAAGAACACTGTTACTTTATTAACTGGGTGAGTAAGATGAGAAGAAGAATCTTTCGTTCAATCGATTCTTTCGAGTCATCCCATCTTTATCTCTTTCCAGTCAGAAGTCCTTAGTCAGCAAGAACTCTTACCTCTAATATTGCAAGCGATTTTTGGTATTAGTTACCTTTCGGCATCAGACAGTCTCCAATCATATTGGTCACCTTGGTAGCTATAAAAGGTAAATAAAAATACGAACTGAAAATAAAAATCAAGTTTTTATCGACGCTTGATATTATTTACGCTTACGTACCCATCTCTAAATGAACAGGACATTCATCCCAACGAATGTAGTAATCTAATACACCCTAATATAATTCTACACATAACATATTCGATATTTATCACCGATACCAATAAATGGTATATCATAAAAGATACGAACTACTTAACTAATACTGCAGATAAGCGAGTATTGAGCGTAGTCTTCGTCCATTAAGGATCTAAGAATAACCTGATATCATACCTGCCTATATTATATACAGTATCTGGTTTAGTCAGCAGAACTAACCAATAACATCGTTCACAGCGCAGCTGGAATCTGGTGTACATACATAATGTACTAAGATGTATACAGATATTACTAGGATGTATACAGATACTACTAGTACACCATATTATTTTTATTAAGTTTTGGTAACAAATAATAATGTTGAGCGTATCTCAATACCTCTAGCATTCGAAGACCTTTTGTTTTCTTTTTAATTTTTATTAATATTTAGTGCTCGTTAATGTCAGCGATCGATAGCTCAGTGGGAAGACCAACAGACTGCAATGCAGAGAGTCTCGGGTTCGAACCCACGTCGCGCACCTCTGACTTTCGGAAGTTATATGACTTTTCGAAATTATGTGCGTATTGATTGACAATTATCGCCTGCTCCGTGCCTCGGAGAGCACGTTAAGCCATCGGTCCCGGCTGCCATGAACATCTATGGCAGTTGTTATTGGGAAAGCCAGTACCCTCTAACATCCTGACACTGGTCTAGCCTTAGGGTATTGTTAGCCTTCGGGTTGCGGAGGTCAGGTGGCAGCCGCTCCGTGTAAAAACTGATATCCAGTCAAATCCGGTTAGACTAGAAAAGCCGACCCTAAATGACTTGGGAATAATAAAGGCTAAGGGAGAAGAAGGTCTCGTTGATGTCAACCACATAGGATCTTTGGTTGAAGACTATGTTTCTGCAGTCAACAATACGACAGTAAAGCACGTCTTTGAAGAATTCTTAGAGATACAACACAGGGTTATCTAACTACAGTCTTGTGGCTGTACAGCCCCGATAAGACTTCTCCAACTTTAAGGGCCGATATCATTGGGATATTCGACGACTGACAAATCAGTCTTTATCAATGAAAACGTAATAAAGAAGCAATATATTTGTGACTAGCTTTGCCCGTACGCGGAGAATTTGAAAGTAGATACCTATTTATATTTTTCTTTGTTTGAATGTAAGAAGAAGCCGATCTACATACATAATACTCAACTTCTAGGAGTATCATTATAAAACATGCACCAGATTTTAACTTAGACTTTCAGTAATATAACTGTGAAACCACATTCAATTGCATGCAGTATATTTTGCGTGATGAGCGTGCAAACATACAGACAGACAATAGTTCAAATAAAAAATGTCTTTTATGTAGGTACAGGCATCGACCAGTAATAATTTTGTTATATGTATAAATTTCCACACTGATAGCATTAGTATTCTTGAAGTGACGTCTAAACAATAAAGTCGTGGTACATTTCACGATACTTACATAATAAGCCTTACCCTTCTCACCCTGAGAAGAGGTCCGTGCCCAGCAGTGGGACAGTTTAATACAGTGCTGATATTATATTTCATAATAAGTACCTATAACGTATTATAATGCGCGTATTAAGACTCGCCTTTATACGTATGTATCTCATTACAGTGGATTGCAATCCTTAGAATTGTGGCGCCATGGTAATGATGCACCACAGCACAGCATTTGATCTACGCGCTCTTCATATTACCGCCGGTGACGAATCAAGAATGCAATCTCGATGTAAGGTTTTGAAATATGCGGCAAATGACATGTGAGATTGTTTAATTAAGTTACTAACTTGTTGTATCAGTTGCTTTCACTCGTGAGAAATGCGAATAGCGTATCTGAAGGAATGTTTTTGGGATAGGCAAGTTTTAATAATGATGCACTTTTAAATATGTTTAGTGGATGATAGTAAAATTAGTAATACTTGCTCAATATATGTAATAACTGAGTGCAAGGAAGAAGGCGTAGTGGTTTAAATTCCCTTTGCTACTGCCACTGTACTGAGCGTTGTGGGTTTGACCCGGGATTATCTGTTTCGAGTCTAGATTCTTTGCGTCCGTTCATTCAATGTTAGTAAAGTACCCCGTGATACAGGAATAATGTAGCAACAAACAAAAAAAAAACAAATTGCTCATAGGAACATATCAGTTTTAGCTCGCCTTAGTAAATGTACAATGTAAGTTGTTGCAGGCGTTGTTGCAACTTCGACATGCCACTTCGGTCTTTAGAGCTAGCAAGACATTCAACCCTTTCAACGCCACCGAGGTGAATGGCGGGCAAAAGATAAAATATATTTATTACGTCTGCTGAACTAGACAACAAGGCAATGAGTTTATTCAACTTTTATAAAAATCCTCACAAAGAATTAGACAAGGTGATTATGGTAGCTTCTTCACTGAAACTTTTTAACTATTATATAAAAATTAATATAGTCACCATAGTGAACTGATTATTTATTTCATCATGAATCGCTTATCTCGATGCTCCCACAATATTTGGTCAATTTACCATGAGGTATTTCAAAATCCACGGCAACAATATCTCATTGTGCTCGCTCTGACCACAGCAAGCCTTGCATGACTAGAAGGTTTACATTATGACGGACTTTAGATTACTTTCAAATTTAGAATACTTGAGATTGTTTGTATTACGTTGCTCTTGATCTTGATTCGACACTTGAATCGTGTTGTGCAAGTTTTACACTCGACTCGTACGCACTGCGCCTACGCACATTCCCGCGTATCCAACACACCATTTGTTTACCTTTGACATATTTGATGATTTTATGGGGAATCCGACTTACCTGGAATAAAGAGAATGTATATTAGTTTCAAGGTAAGAAATCTTATGAAATAGCACAAAATGATATAAAACCAGAACAAGATGTTTTGGTAAATGGATTTAGTAAGTACATAACCGCTTATAGCTAATATACAATAGTTTGTATTGGTTAACGTTGTAATTTTATACACTTTTATTACTGTTTACTAATATACTCATTTGTATAATGAGTTTTCATTAAATTTTCAACTAGGCTTTAGCACTAAGATTATACCAATTCTTACGAAGCTTATTTAACAAAATTACTTTTTAAATATACGAGTTTAGAACCTTTCAATTAAAATATCTACACGATAATTTCAAAATATTGAACAAAGATAGCGTCAACGCATCGTCTTAAATATTACGTAATTGAATCACATATTACTGTAACACAATTAATATTAAACCATGTTGGAGGATGTCAAAGCGTCGATTATACGAAAGATAAAAATGAAACGAACCCTCAACTCTTACATACGTTAAAAAGGGAGAGAGCATATCATTAATTGTTTTCCTTTGATACCCTAATTATTATTAGCATATGAAGCTTGTAACATCATCGTTAACGACCCGTCAAATTGTTTATCAGTACATGTATCTATATGAAGTTATCCCAAGGGAAAATAACCTTAGTAGTACTACATTTACAGAGACAATTATAAAGTATTTTATTATAAATTTCGAGTCACATGAAGATTTTTACGTACAAGAAATCATCCAAATTCAAGGCAACTGTGTATGAAAAGTAATAATTTTGTTCCGTGTATACTTGTGGAGTTAGCTTAATAGTTAACGAGCCGATAGGTTTTACTGAGCAATATCTTATGACCTCAATTTTCACTCTATGTTCGAAAAGTAACTTTCAAATATATAAAGAAAGGGCTTTATAGCATCGCAAAATTGGCTTCGATACAATACTTTTAAAACCCTTTTATTCAATAACAAGTACTTAAGGGTAACATGACTGCGTTAATTCTCGTTACGAATGATATATTAACCATGTAAATGTTTAATTTTTTTATTATTATCACACACAGGTTCATCCCTAGTAATATCTTTGCCTCATTATTTACAAAGACAAATTACAAAAGTTACGTAGAGGCAGTTCGCAAGCCCTTTCTTTTACGCAAGTCTGCTAAAAACAATTACAAGTTGCGAGCTATCTAATTGGCAGTTGTTTAGATCAGTTCTAATTAATTTGGCCTTATAATGAAACAGTAGGCACAGGTAGTAGCAATCTAGTTAACACAAATTGTACGTATCTTTCGATTAACGTGTAATAAGTTCACGCCCATTAACGAGGAAATTGCTTATCGAAATGGAAATTATTTATCGAATACTATTTTCCTGTTCATTGTGCATCGAATATGTAATGCAATTCATATATTTTTTTAAGTAACTAGATATTAAAGTTGTATGTTACAAGTATTATTGTTAGCTCCTAGAGCCTGTGTCACGAGTAATCCTCCGTCAGTAGTGCAATGGGTGGGTTAAGTCCATAACATCTCGATTGCAAGTCTAGTACCTGGACAATATTACCGATATTGGCACCAAGACGGTAATATAAGGATGCTTCCTTAAAAGTGAGCATATATAACTACAGGGTCGACGCCAGAGATACGCCGTCGTCAGGGTAACCAAGGAAATGCTGGCGTAATGATCTAGACACATTTTGAACAACTGACCGACCGAAGCACTGGATATTCTATGGGGTAGTATAGGTAACTAAAATAAAGTAAAGGCAATAAAAAAGCATACAATCATTCCGATAGCTAGGAATTATGCTCTATGGGACGCTTGCAAAACCAGGATAATAACGTATGCATTGCCGAGTTTTCAAAAAAGGAATCTCAGTACTGCCAGCGCAAGATTTAACGATCACAACGGTCCCCTGCTGATAAAACAACGCCTTCTTAAGGAGTTTGGTACCCTACTCACCGTAAGAACAACAATACAACAACCCCGCTGTGCCCCACCTAATAGAACACCTTTAACATTAACCATTAAGAAAAAAAGCCCTACTGGCTTGTGACGTAACAAGTGTAAGATCGGCAGTTTGTTTTGTCAGACATATTTATTTCGACTTTTCCTTCCTATATGAATCATTTCTGTATTAATGCCCTATTCTTCATCTAATCTATAAATATTAGGAGTTAAAGCATGAAATTGCCGATAGGTACTGAAAAAATGAATCTCGTTTTTTTCTAAGATGTACCTTATTTATTTAATCGAAATACCTGATTACCTGTACATTGCTGTCATCTAAACGAAAGTTCATTTATGCCTTTATGATAGAACGCCGGGATTTAGATTCGACAAACTGTGTGAAAGAATTTTGTACTGCCTTCTGGGAAGAAAGCTTTAGCAAATTATCCAAATCACGATAAAAAATGGTAGTCCATTGGATCAAGATCTGGAGAGTACGGAAGATGACGTATGGTTTCTAACTGCAGCTCTTGTAGAGTTACAACGGTTTCTCGTGCAGTGTGAGGCCTTGCGTTATTATGGAGCAATAATGGTAAAGATCGATTCACGAGTCGGGGCTGCTTGACTGTCAGTTTCGCCATCATTGTTTGAAATTCGGCACAGTAAACATCTGCTGTTATTGCTTGGCTAGACCTGAGAAAGCTATAGTGAATAACACCATGAAGAGACCACCAAACAGTTACCATTATCTTTTTTCTATTGGTAAGCTTTGCTTTAGAGCACTGTTGCGGCGTTTGACCTGGGGTCAGCCATTGCATTTTTCGCTTATGGTTATTATAAAGAATCCACTTTTCGTTACATGTCACAATTCGATCCAATATTGCTTCATTTCTGTACCGATTCAACAAGGCAACACAAGTTTCAACACGCATTTCTTTCTGCAGATGAGTAAAATCATGAGGCACCCATTTTTCAAATTTTTGTCTTATTGATTTGATTCAAATGCGCCAATATTGTAGATAGGGTAACGATAAATCATGCCGCTAATTCCTGGGTAGTTTGACTCGGATCGGCTTCCACCATCTCCTTCAATTCAGCGTTATTCACCTGTGTGGGCGGTCTTCCACGTGGTTCGTTCTTCAAGTCGAAGTTTCCATTACGAAAGCGTTTAAACAAAAAACGCGCGGTGCGTTTATTAGCAGTCTCCTCTCCAAACGCAGCTTTGATATTGTAAGCCGTTTCTGTCACGTTAGTACCGCGTCGGAACTCGTATTAAAAAATGACTCGGATTTTCGAAGTGTCCATTATTCCCGTCTAAGCTGAATAAAAAAAACAATTGAAAGTTGAAAATCGAATGTTGCACATTTTTTTAAAGAAGAATCTTATAGTTGTCATGTGAAAAAAGTTTTACTCGAAAATCACACACCATGAAGGTATTATGTCAATTTAAAGTATCTATTACTGTGCATGAGATGTTGGGTTTGATTTTCGGGTCGAGTGCAGTGGATTTTTGTCCAGAAATTCTCAGCAATAACACGGAGTCTGGAACTGTACCTGATAAATGACTAAATACATGCTAAATACATAGTTGGCGAAAAGTGAAATATACCTCTGCTTATCCTTTGAGGATATCGGCATAAGACTATGTATGTTTTATGTACTAAATCCTTAAAAATACTTTTGAAATAAACATAAATAAGTCAACAAGAGAGTAGAATTTTATCACAAACATGACCCGCGCAACTTCGTCTGCTTCACATAAGAGAATGTTTCCCGTTTTTTGTAAAATTACATTGATGCTCTGCTCCTATTGGTCGTGATGTTATATAGCCTATAGTTCGAATTAAAAAAAAAACATTTTTTTTTTTAATTCGCACTATTACTTCCTGAGATTAGCGCGTTCAACCAAACAAACAAACAAACAAACTCTTCAGCTTTATAATATTAGTATAGAATGCGATCGCTTACTCAGACTACCACTGCTCTTAACACTGACTAGTTTAACTCGAGATGTTAAACAATATCAGTAAGTTGATTGTAATATTGAACAATGCTATTGACCTGCTTGCAATTAGGTTTATTCCAGTCTTAATGAAGTGTCTCCTCTTACAATTGTGTCATAAGGCTAAAGGTTATCATGTAAGGAACCAACGTTACTCTTTGTTGTGTTGAATAACTTTATTTATTTGATGTTTTCTTGGAAACAGTGGATATGACACGACTGTGCTCCTTTAGAGATTAGGTATAATGTGCTTTCATAGAAATTGCAGTATTATTTATCCATTATTCGAAATTGTAAAACAATTAACGTTAATACAACGATCCGACGTTTTAATATTTATGTTTGTTTGAAATTATATTCATTTAGAAAAATTGTCTGATGGATAAGTCATTATTTGGTATAGCAGATTATTTTATTTTATATATTGTGATACTGATGTTACATCAAAATAACGCATGTCATGGCTCCTTGGAAAGTTTTGTATTTAGTCACATTATATATTTGTATTTAGTTATGTAAAAAATATTAAAGATCTACCTACTGGATGTCCAAATATATAAATATATGACGTATTCCATGTGCTTGTCTTTTAATGTGTTAAAAATTGTCTAATTGTTTTTATATGTTGTTCAAAGGCGATGTCGTATCGTTGTCAAAAGAAAATAAAAGTTTCAAAACAAAATGAAGATCAGTTTTACTACTTCAAACATTAGAGTTAATTGAAACAGGTTTATTTCATAAACAGATGTATCACAGAGTAGAACTTCTGTAATTTAATCAATTGAAAAGGTTCGCTTTATTGCTGTACCCATTAAACTCGAACAAATGTAAATCATATTGGCAATAAATCCACAAGATTTTTATTTCCTTAGTAAGTAGAAGAACTATAAAGAAGGCTATTTCCCGCAATCTCTTTAGCGAAAGTCGTAAACGTGTTCCTCAAATTGAAAGCCCATTACAGGTCGTAGCGAAAACTATTTGGACACAAAAATTTGTTGCTATAAACCTCCGAGTAATAACTCTTGAACAAAACATCAATTTGTTTTGAGTTTGCGTAGGCGAAAAGAAAATACATCACGTCATACTATGGCATATGATTGACTAAGATTTTGTAAGGAAGAGTAATATCTGTGCGTGTAATAAGCCCTTCTATTTTAATCTAAAGTGTTTTGCCGCTTATCACAGTCCATTAATTACAGTTGAATGGAGTCCGACGCCCACTACACTCACTTGCAACACAAACATAATTATAGTAATTGATTTAAATATAATAATAGTAGGGTTGTCGAAAATCCAATCAACAGAGTTTGATAAACTCTGATGGTGTGTAAACAAGGTAATTGTAGCACTTTCTATAATGTTCTTTGTACGTTTATGATCCGATCTATGCGTCGGCAGGTAAGACGCCGATGCTTATCTCGTTTATTATTTCTCTCGCGTTACTTGTAAACAATGGTTTATATTGAAAAGATAAACATATGCTTTGGATAATTTTATAGATTACGAAACACGAAAAATTTTAAGTGTCTCAGCGGTTTATTTTTTATTTTTAACCTATTGTGTGGCAGTAGTACCCCAGTGGCCAGACAGCAGATTTTTAAATAATATGTCTGGTATTCTAAGACTTGACTGATTAAAGCGTATTTGTCGCCGCGCGCTGGCAGGGACAATAATATATAAATATATTTTGATATTACAAACCATTACATTCAACTATATAGGCAATAGTAATAACCACAAGCCATAAACACCGGTGTTCTTTTTAAAATCAACATCCTACTTACAAAAAATCACCGTGAACTACCAACTGTAAATACCTCAAGTAACGATACATAAAAACTCGAAGTTTAGGAGCAATCGGTGTATCGCATTACGGTAGCTCATTAAAACGTCCTTCAATACGGGCTGATCCGTGCATCCGTTGGATTACTCCCGTTTTTTTTCTCATCACCATCGGGTGTAGGAACGTCGTTTATAAGGCAGCCGAGATGAAAGATCGCATTTATGAGCGCCCGGTGTAGAATTACTAAACCGAGGGTAACATCAGTTTGTTTATAGTAAAGCTAATTTAAATATTTATCCATTAGATTCGAGCAAATATCAATAGTTGGAGAAAAGATAAAACATGCGTGAGAACTCACATGACAAACATTGTGTGGAGTGACATTTGGTGTGGTCAGTCGCGCTCATTAGTTTTATGAGATGTACGAGTTGGGCCGACAAACACGAAGACCTACATACTAACATAGGATAGCACGGTTTACGATAAGAGCCTTTAGAACGAAATATGAGAACAATGGCACGTCTGTTAACTTATCATCTTAACATTTACATGAGTAGTATTTGGAAGCGTAGACAGACTATTTAATTGCATGTCTACTTATGTAAAGGTTACGCCGGTGGTACGTCTGTTTTTAAGCCAGGCACATCTGATCTACATATCAAGGCCACTTTTTGAGAAGGATAGGCAAAGGTAGCAAATGGCATCTCAATTCTAGAGTGACTATTTCGAACTTACAATAAATAGATGCCGCAAAATAGATATCTTCTTCATGTCAAAAATAGATTCGAAAATAGCATTATTCGTGACCTGATCGTAAATTCCTGTTACTGTGATAACTGTATTTTTGATAAGTCCTCTTATTATATAAATCTCATAGTGTTACTTAGATAACTTTAGCCTTGAAATTAAATTTTTCTACCTCATATTCGATTCTCGTGGAACGCTGTAATTGACATAGAGTTAGTCTTTAAAAAAATGTGTAATGAATCTTAGTAAAACAGCTGTAGAGTTTCTTTAATATAAATTTTAAAAATAAGACTATAGATGATGATAGTTCGTCTGTAATAAGATTCGAACTGGCACGTCTACTTACCTTCATAACAAGGCTTCTTTCCGAGAAGGAAAGGCAAAGACTACGAATTGCCACTATCTCAATATGTACCTCATTCACCTTATTCATTCTCACCACGTTGCTTACATATTAAGCTCAGTGGCTCTTAGAACGTTTCTGATTTAGTCAGAACATATCTCGTATGTAGTGTAACCTTTAAAACGTTTCTGAATAGTCAGAATGTATTTGGCGGTCTTTAAATTTAGACAACCCCATTTACACTTGCATTTATTTACATATTGTACATACCTTCATTAACAATCATTTTCGTATATTTTTTCATATAACTAGATTTTACCCGCGGCTTCGCCCACGTAAATGTAGGTGAGTGTTAAGTTAGGAAAGTAACAGTATTTTTTACTAGATGAAAGGGTCACTATCCTTTCCTATTCTCCTGACAATGTGTATTCCAAATTTGATGATGATAGGTCGAGTATTTACGGCGTGAAAGCGTATCAAACAAACGAACAAACTCACTTTCGCATTTATAATATTAGTTAGGATTGTATTTGCCAATTAATTCACTACATAATTATGTTATATATTATTTTGTCGCATATTAAAACTTTCACTTCTGCATTTATTTATTTTCATATTTCCTATTCCATACTTTATAGCAACAGTACAGAGAAACGTATGTACATAATTCACACAACCATTGTTTTCATTCCAACAATTTGTGTACAAAGAGGTGAATTATTGTTTTGACCGGCTTCCAATATAAACGTAGTATATTTTCATAAATATTGGAGCGCAACGTCCTTTGAGCTCTACCTGAAATAAGATGCGATGGGGCTGAGCTGTTCAGGGTGACGTCACGAGGCATCGACCTCCCCGCCTGTAAAAGTTTACTAAAATTCGCAGTCAAAACAAATCGCACGCTATGAGAGGAACGTGAACGAAAAGAAACCTCATTTCTTGAGACTTAAAGTTGTATTTCGGGAACTCGTCTCCAGATATCATTATTTTGTGTAATTCCGACTGGAGCACAAATACTCAATGTTTTCCTGTTACTACGAAACGGACCCACTCCGAAAAGTTTATTATACGTTAGATTGCCCAAATTATGTATAATATACTTTTTATTTTTTATGCACTGTATAATTTGTTTATACAGTATGAATCGTGACGACAAGATTACCATAAAGGCAAACCACCAAAACCATATTTAGTAAGAAAGTTATAGGCCATATATACCTAGCCTAATATTATATCATCAAAAAGTTTATCTAAGGGAATAAAATTAACATATTGGATAAATAAAACGGATTTGTTCATTAGTGGATGCTACGTTTAATATAATATTGAGTAGCAGTGACACACTGGTGGCCAGTTATATTAGGTTTTCAACTATGTCTAGTATTCCAACAATTGACAGATAAATTGAAAAGTCAATCCTAAATAAATTTCATATTTGCCTTGAAATCCTATGAAACAATCAATTTCAGATTTGACATGGAATACCCAAAAAATAAAATACATAATATCTCACAAGCTAGGAAGCTGGTATTCTCTTTACACACATATATTTTTGGTACTCTCAAACAATCTATCATGTATAAGTAACGCCCCTTATATACGAACACACCTTTATGATACAGGCTGCATACTAACTGGTCGAGCGAGAAGGGAACCGAATGTTTGTCTTGATTTTATTAATGGCTGCGCTTTCTGTACTTGTAATAGAAACATCAATCTTATAAGTGGTATCGCCCACTCTGTTTTCTCTTATTTAGCAGTTGTCTGAGTTCGAGACTTCCATACCCACGTACTAAATGACTACTCCTATTTACTTAGCTTGCATAAAGCATGTTTATTTATAGCACTATAACAATGATGAATTATGACTATTGAGACACAGCAGCACACCGGTGGCCTGGCGCAATTGATTTTTAATAATGACTGGTTATTCTAAGACTTAACAGATTAATAAAAAGCAAATTGTAAGAAATTACATGAATTTGTTGGTTTTATTGTCACTTGGGTCATTATTGTTGTTATTGCTAATTTCTTCAATTAAGCTATAATTTCAACAGTATTGATTTATTTGCAACACGCTCTAGCATATTCAAAAAATTGTTACTTGCTTTATCCTTATTCTCTAGAATGCAGAGGGTCTCGGGTTCGAACCCACGTCGCGCACCACTGACTTTCGGAAGTTATATGACTTTTCGAAATTATGTGCGTATTGATTGACAATTATCGCCTGCTCCGTGCCTCGGAGAGCACGTTAAGCCGTCGGTCCCGGCTGCCATGAACATCTATGGCAGTCGTTATTGGGAAAGTCAGTACCCTCTAATATCCTGACACTGGTCTAGCCTTAGGGTATCGTTAGCCTTCGGGTTGCGGAGGTCAGGTGGCAGCCGCTCCGTGTAAAAACTGATATCCAGTCAAAGCCGGTTAGACCAGAAAAGCCGACCCCAAGTGTCTTGGGAATAAAGGCTAAGAGAGAAGAAGTGCTTTATCCTTATTATGATCTCATTTGATTGATAAAACAAAACCAAAAAATAAGTGAATATTCTTAATACTTATGTTTACTAAATATTACACATGTCTACTGGTTCTCATTGTAACCCATCAATGTATTATATTTAGTATGTGGTAAATGTCACTGGTGTCACAATTATGCTATATTTATTTTGTACAAACTATTGAAAAGTATATATTGTGTCATTGTTTGTTTACCTAAATAAATTAAAAAAACAAAGCTAAACACCAGAAGTTCGTTCTTGTTAATAGGTATTGCAAATTGTGGTAGTATTTTGCTTCTAAGTTTTATTGATTTGGTCTAGTGATATATTAAACTCGGCTATATAACACATTAATTTTATGAAATTTCGGATAGAATTTTTCAGAATATTGATGGGATTTAAGTGATGTAGAGTTTGTTTTGCCCTTAGAACTCTTTTTAATGATTATTCCGTATTTTCTTTTTATTCGAATTTAAACTCGGTATATTGCAATACCGCAGTAAAGTCAGCTACAAAACGATCGCCGTTGTCATAACAACAGCAAACGTATTAAAAGCAATTTCCTTGTAAATCGAGTCGTGATTTCGGCAGTAATCGAATGAGTCATCCAGGATACTGCCCCTTGAGTCATATTGCAAATAAAGTGCTGGAGTTATGACGTTGTTGACTCGCGGTGCAGGACAAAAGACTGTTAGAGCTCTGTCGCAAGTTAATGATACGTTGTGATTCGCAGAATCTGTACCGTCTAGACTGCGATTTTAATTATATCGCCTTTATGTACCATTTTGACTTATTTGCAATAGCACTTAAGTCTGAAACAGTAATATTGCAAATCTTGATGAGATCATGCATCAAAAGTAACCTAAGAATGTTAATGTATGTACGTCAACATTTTGAACAATTAGAACACTCAGATAGGAAAGCGAATAAATCTTAGCATTAAGAACAGATAGTCTTCTTATTCCAGTGACGTAAGCATGAGCGTATTAGCAAGTACAGTTCCTGGATCTATCAAGGTGTAATTGGGTTTGAATTATTTCTTCGTAGTCGCACGGAGTAGTTGGAAACTGTTCGTGGTAGACGACACTAGACTCGTTCCTTTCGTAGAATTTTAAGGTAGCTCACTGTCTGTGGTACTTCGACGTTATGCAAAGTTATGTATTATTCACAAAATGTATCTACTTACTATATTCTACATCAAAGTTTTAGGTAAACAAAACTACAATGCTTTGATCAATTTTATTACACATGTCTACTGGTTCTCATTGTAACCCATCAATGTATTATATTTAGTATGTGGTAAATGTCACTGGTGTCACAATTATGCTATATTTATTTTGTACAAACTATTGAAAAGTATATATTGTGTCATTGTTTGTTTACCTAAATAAATTAAAAAAAAAGCTAAACACCAGAAGTTCGTTCTTGTTAATACATAATGGAGACGGATTTAATTAAACGACCTAAGTTGCGGCACCTTCATATTATCTCAAATTACTATATTAAATCTATTCCTATCACAATGCTTTGGCGTTATTTTATTTTTGTTTTAGCAGGCAAACTATCAATCGGTTCGCCTGATGGTAAGCGATTACCGCCACCCATGGACACCCGCAACACCAGAGGAGTCACAAGTGCGTTACCAGCCTTATAAATTTCCCCTCACCCCCAGGAGGGAGAAGGATTGGGCCTCCGGTACCCTCACTCACTCGACGAAACACAACGCAAGCTCTATTTCACGCCGGTTTTTGTGAGACCGTGGTATCACTCCGGTCGAGCCGGCCCATTCTTGCCGAAGCGTGCAAGTGAATTGCAGAATAAAGATAGGAAAACATGGATATCACTTCATTTATTATTAAAAACACATAGGTACTGGCGTGCCTTATTCTTACCCTAGGCACACAAATTCCTCTCTCCCAAACGTTAAAACCGTGACGCGATTTTACGTTAATAATGAGCTCTTAAACCACAAAGCATCTTAGAAAGTGAATGTATGTCAAACGTTTCGATGATTAGAACTCACAGAGAATAAAGCGACCCAGTAACTTACGAATATTAAACTCGTATCATAATAGTTCACGTTAAACTGTGTGCAGTTTGAGGCGAAGAGCACCCATAAATCTCAAGTAAAAGCAATGCCATACTCTTATGGTTGGGCTACGTAGGCTGTAAAGTATACCGTGTGTAAGCGTCTGTTCGTCTGGCTTCAAACTAATCTGATTGTAGATACAATAATAGAATATCAAAGTGCGCTATTGTCATTCAGAGATGATCGTCGGATACGTGAGATCAATATCGATGTTTATAGACGTCATATGTGACGTTTAGCTTTTATACTCTTGACGCACTTTGAATATGTCTCTTGAACAACCATATAATGATCTATAATGTTCATTCAAAACGTTTCATTTCAGTGAGATATCAAAAAGACATTCGTTGCAATATTGCCTCTAAAAGGTTAGAGCTTACTTTACGCATCTCGTATACTCTTTTTTTATAGTTATAAGATTGTGCTTAGTTTAACAATGAAGGAACGGAGGACTATTGTAGGGGAATCCTGAGAATCTGATTGTTCTTTAAGCTATCATCATCTTGAAGGAGCGTAGAGCGGACTCGTAGTTGACTAGAATGGTGGCCATTTTGCAAGGAAGTGCGCGTCCGTAAAAGAGACAGGAGCAGGGTCGATATTATTAGCCATACTGTTTCACATATATTCAAACATCAGCAAAACCCACATACTTACAAGCCAGATATTAATAACTGGCCAAGCATTTACGTAATTTACGCACTACCATGGTGCGATAAACTTTTAAAAGTGAAATTATTGAATTAAAATTATAGGGAAGACGGTACGTAGGTAGTTATTAACAAAGGTACGTGTAGACTACGTTTACTCAGATAATTGCGACTGACCACACAGGTCGCAGACAAGTAATTTCATTGGGCGCACTCACACCGCCTCGAGCTCCCACTAACCGCGCCCAAACGCAGTACACTCATACTTATTAATAAAATAACAACAAAATACTGCTGTTGATTTATTTTTAAATATTAAACCAGCAACTAAAATAATAATTATTAATTCTACTGTGACTAAACACGGAGAAGCAATAAATCGAATGAGTTCATCGTTTATTCATTTACTTAAAACTGAAATAGTTATGATTTACGTACCGCTTATATTATTTTAGAATTTATATATTAGTATAATTTACTTCCCTTTGAATAAAAGCAGCAGTCTAAGCAGGGATATCTTAAATATGTGTCAGTAGTGTAAACAGTCTTTGTCTCAAATAGCTTTCGAAACGGTCTCAGTAGAAGCGCAGTGTCAAGCATCTTAAAACGACTTATAAAAGCAAAACATGTTTTTGCTTTTCATAGTAAGTATGTAAGTTACTGTAAACGTCACTTTGTTCTTTTTAAGTTTAAGCTTGCGGCTTTTGTATTTGGTTTACTGTGGGTACTTGACGTCCATTGAAAACAGAAAAATAAAAGAAAAAGAATGTCGTGCCAGCATCTAGGTATTTTTTTTAAATTTCCTATTTCACAGCTATTTGAAGAGTTGCCTCCATCCGTGCGTGTCGGCCATTGTAATACGTGGTGACGGCTGCGCGCATGCGCCCGCGCCGGCTCGGCGCGGTACAATCCATTTCGCGGATCGCTGCCCTCAATAATTACTGTGCGCCTTATGGACCTCACAGTTTCATGTACTCTATTCATATTCAAATCGATTTGATAACCTGTTGATTGGACTCATCAATTGTATCGATACAATTTGGGTCCCGATGATTTATAATCGAGTGCTATTGAACCTTTTAACCTTGAATTGAGAAATTGTCGGCGCGCGCCGGACCAGTACTGATGACTCGACTGCTGGACTTCAAAAACAATTTGTTAGTCATGGTTTTGTTGTAACGTAATAATTGTCATATAAATTGAGATAAATAAATTGTAATCGGATATTAATATTCATAGAAATCGGAAACCTGTAGAGTCAAGTGGTGTGTTGAAAATTAAATAAGGATTATCTGCTAACAGAATCTTTGAAATAAAACAGGCGATATGTTTGTGAGTATATATTGGGTGTTGTTTGTTTGTGGGCGTGTGAGGTTGTCCAGTATTATCAGTGAGACTGCAGCTTAATTTAATTACATACCATTGTTCTATGTTAAACAATAGTGTATAAAGTAAAATTGTTGCCCGTCTAGTCATATGGACACCTGTGATTGTTTTACAACGAGATACAACTACATAATTTTCTTACGAGTATTAACACTTTACTAAAAATACCTTTTATTTGCTTTTTTGAAGACTACTCCTGCACTAGGAATAATTCCTGCATCGCGGGGGATTTCACAACATCCAAACAACGGGCGCAAAGAACATCCAGACTTGGAACAACCATTTGTGGATCACATAATTTATAGTCGCAATACTGCTTTGTCCGCGTATTCCTGTTCTAAACACACCCAGTACACCTAAAGGAGTGCACTAAAATAAATACCAACCCTTCGCCAAGTACAAATAGATCCCGTGTTAAAGAAAACGGAGAGGGTAGAGTAATTGCTATCACATAGCCTTTTTTACTTCAGTTTCCCTATAGCTGTTAAGAATTACCTTACAAAAAAAACATTGGTAGTATGACAAACTCAGCGTCGAAAGACCGCATTGATTCTGACTATAGCTGTCTTTGAAACCAAATTTTAAATCATTTACCCGCTCAAAGTTCCTATTTACTATTCAACTCGCTGTAATAATGTTCAAAACAGTGACGTAGATATGAAATATGACAATGAATTCACATAATTTAATGTTTTACAGCTGTTTATCTAACCTCGCTCCATTTGACATGTTGTTGCCATTTGGAGAACATTGCGAACTGCAATGGCCTACTAAGAAATTAATAAATAATCTTAATTCACGACAAAATGAGTAAAGCTTATATTTTGTAATTAATAATAGTTATAACTTAGAACAACTCTTGTAAATCACGAGCGCCCCTAATTCATAATTTACCATAGCATTTATAATTATGTACACATATCAATTTATGTGTGCGTGAACAGAAGAAATAAGCAAATATAATTTAAACAGAACAATGTCAATAAGTAACACAGCAAAAAATATCCAGAAGTGCTTGATGCGCTTTTATAAATCGCCAGAAATTACAATAATTAATATCATTAAATTATAACTTAACCTATCAACCAACGCTAGGACGCCGGCATCCGAGCTTAACCAGACTATTTAAAACATAAATTTTTATAGTCGTCTTTTGTTTGAATAGCTTGTTTGTATTTTCGTATTTTTGATTAATTAAGAAAAGAGCTTAAAAGAGTACCTACTTACCTTTGCATCTTGCAAATACAGATTTACGCTTCATCTAGAAGGTGTAGGCAGAGACTACACATTTCTACTTACACTGTCTCACGAGAGTAAGTCTCAGCCGTCACTAACAACATGTACAAAGAACTCTCATCCACCTATATATAGATAGTAAGACTATAGTTCCTCGAACTAGAAGAAAATTTTGTAATTTGGTAGTCAAGACATTTCTACGAACTATGCTAAAACGGATACAGACAGAATATAAATAACGACAAAGTAGACCTACAATAAAACATAGGGGCAATACTCATAGTATCTATTCCAAATAGATACCAACTGATCTAGATCAGTACTCTGTTTGATACTTATGAGACTGAGACTTTTCTTAGTATCATAAACATCACAAATAGTATTCTCCTAAATTAAAACAATGTCAAAATGTAAACATAATCTGTATTTAAGTTCACATCTGTCATTTACACTAGATTGCATCTCTATTTTGAACATTATTTTGTTACAAAAATTGGTCTTTAGATTAAAGTGTGTAAAACTGGTATCCAACCTTCATATATTAAAGCTATAAGAATAACAAACATTAATAAGAATAATTAAAAGCAGTAAAGAGTAAACTATTTTCGGTAACAGAATAGCACAATATACTTCTTCAGAGTAAAGTATAAAATAATTAATATTTTGACAACTGAAACGATGACAGCAATAAATTTAAAGGACCCTTGGGAATACGAGGGTGTAGCCGTGAAAATATAATTAGTAATATGCTTATTTGTGGATTTTATAAATATAGTGTGAATTGTATGAAGAATCAGTTTACAGCGTTTGACACATGAGAGTTTCTAATACATAATTCATATTCTAGGCAGACTTATATTATGTAGTGTACTCGTAAAGTTAGGTATAAGACTGATTCCCCAATATCTTATGCATGATAAACAGATTGAATTGTACAAAGCGAGATATAAGGCTGCATTGGTAGTTATTAGGAGGAGTGTATGTGCATGCTCTACTAGCGATTAGTCCTAGTTTCGATTGCTGGATGAAGAAAACAGTGATTAGGTTTTTACTTTCGCCAAATACTTAACTGATGAAAATATTTGAGTTATACCTGCCAACTAAAGTCAATAGCTTGTTGTAGAACACAAATAAAGCACGACTGCAGAATGTGATACGGAGTAGTCTATCTTTTCGAGTTGATGATGATGATATATTTTGTTATCTTATTTATATTATACAGGGTGCCCGGTAATTAATGGATAACCTTGAAATGTCTTATAGTAGAACCGATGGCGGTTCAGAAAATAATATGACAATACATTAATACAATCCCGTGCCGTGTTTGGACTCATAGTTGCGTGCGATTGTCTGTCGATGCGGTCAAAGTATAATTAGTTTTTTGGAAATACTCAGTGCTAGCACTGCGTTTAGAAATGTGGCTGGTAGACAGTCCAGCATTACGTGAGGCATAATACTTAGCGGCCAATGGAAATCTATGTATGAATTTTAGTAGTTAGTATTATTTATTCCTTTCCTTCAGTTTTATACCCAATTATATTGCAATGGTATCTTTAGCCAACATCTTGTTATTGGTCACTTTACCTTCTACTTAATAATATCGATATTCCATATTTGAACAGCAAACCGCACAGTTTATGCAGTAACTGACATTATTACAGAGCGACTAATGAGCTGTTCACGAATTTGAAAGTAAGTTTATTTACCCATAGTGCGCGTACCGTGAGATAAAGACAACACATAATCTCACACGCCTACGGATACTCGTATATTAGCAAAGGTGAATTGAATTAAAAGTGTACATAATGTATTGAGTTAATATGTACTACATAGTAGAGGAGTGTTGCTCTTAGTCTAAGTCAAGCACTTACTGCGGTATTTACTCTTAGTCCGAGTCAAGCGCTTACTACAATGACTCGGTCGAGTGCATAATTGTGTCATGATTGATCTTCTAATCCGTTGATTCGTTGTTTGTAAAGCTCCTCGTGAGTGGTCTCGAGAAGCTTTACAAACATTTGGATCTTAAATATTTGTACGACACCTATGCACTTACCCATCATAATAAAAAAAAACAAATGTATTAGAATTCTTGTTATGTTGACGCAAATTCCAACTAATATTATAGATTATAGAGGCGCTCATAGCCAGTTGTAATCACTAACCGGTAAACGATTAGCGAGGTTAAGCAACGTTGGGTGCGGTCAGTCTATAGATGGGTGACCGGTGGTATTTCATCTGAGCTTCTCCGTGCTTCGGAAGGCACGTAAAAAGTCGGTCTCGATTGTTGTCAAATTGACAGCAGTCATTAAGCCATGTCAGAGGCCTACGGGCGGCTTGAACAACTCTTGACAACAGGTTGACCACTAACCACACGAAAAGACGAAAGAAGAAGACTAATATTATAGATGCGAACGTGTGTTTGTTACGTTTACACACCTCAACTACTCGAGCGATCTTCATGAAATGTCGATATCAGAGATACAGAAAAAGACATAGGGCAGCTTTAATCCTGAAAAATACAACTATTCTCGAACTATCTAGCCGTAAGCAAAAGCTAATTATTAAGTATTTTTGTAAAAACATCGTTTTTATTTGCTTATTATAACGATACTTATACTTATATTAAAATTTTCCGTCGTTAGATTCGATTTTAATCTTAAATATCTACATAATTATACACGACCTTTTCATTTCTCTCGAAGCTTGCATCCAGTTGTAACTCTAGCCGGCCGTAATATGCATCACGAGAACGCAGATTATACAGATGTTAGTGACTCGTTTGCGTTTGTAATAACATCTCTAATACCTACCCATTACATATAAGGGTTCATTGCACTCGAGCACAACATATGCTCGGAGACGGTGTAATCCATAGATACTTTTATTTGTCTTAGGAGCTATTACGTCACTGGTGAGGATGATGACAGTTGTGAGAATCTGTCCACCAAAAGAACTGGTATTATTTATTTAATGAGGATGTTTGCTGCAGAGTAGCAAAAACTTGCCAAACATTTAATTTTGGGCAACGTATTTAAACGTACGAGGTGTGAAGCAACAGTAACATATTAGAATTATTATGGTGACACTTCAAATTATGTCGCCACACATAAAAAAAGAGGAGCGATAGCTCAGTGGGGAGACCAACAGACTGCAATGCAGAGGGTCTCGGGTTCGAACCCACGTCGCGCACCTCTGACTTTCGGAAATTATATGACTTTTCGAAATTATGTGCGTATTGAATGACAATTATCGCCTGCTACGTGCCTCGGAGAGCACATTAAGCCATCGGTCCCGGCTGCCATGAACATCTATGGCAGTCGTTATTGGGAGAGTGTCGACACAAAAGATCCCACTGGGTCGAAGTGTCGCCGTTCTGCACTGACTGGCCCCCATATAAGATACATATAGATGTCACCACACAAACACAATGAATTCTGTAAAAATATTTAGGATAATTATTAATTACCCTTCAGATATTAATTAATAATTATTGCTCGGTTGAGCGGTAAAGGAAAACATCGTGAGGAAACCATAGAATACTCCTAAATGCTCTCGAGGATATATGTAAGGTCTGCCAACCCGCAGTGGGCCAGCGCGGTGGAGTGTGGCTTGATCCTTCCCACACTGAGAAGGCCTGTGCCCAGTAAAGAAACAGTTTATATACAGGACTGTTATTATTATATATATTATAGGTATTACATTCAATATAACAAAACTCCGAAAGTAACTTCAATCCATGCATAATTGCAATGAACGTGAAGTGATGACTACAGCGATGGTTGTTGTAAATTTAAATATACAATAATAAACTACTTGAAACAACACTCTGCCTTGACCTATAAAAATAAAGCATAGGTAATATCGAATCAGTCTTCAGTTTAATGCGGGTATTTAACATTTCTTACAAAGCAGAGTGATTTAAAAGTTTAATGTAATCGTCCACCGTCGGTGCGTCACAAAGTAATAATGTTTATTTATTATACGTGCACACAGTTCTCTGGAGACAACTGGTGACAGACACATCCTGCGCATACTTACATTGTCACATTGTTCAAATAAAATCACTACTCACAACTACTCGTATGTATGTTGCATCATATTAGGGTTGAACCCACAGATCAGAGCTAAAGCTGGAACGTGATTAGTCAATCAAGTCATAGTATACCAGATATAATTAAAAATCTATTGTCGCATACCGTCAGGTCATCGGTGTGCTGCTGCGACTTACTAGGTCAATTATAACATGCAACAACATCTTTTAATTTTGTTTATATTATATGTATGTCATATTATATTCAGCTTTGACATTACTATGTCGATTGATAACTGGTTTTCTTTATCGATCCAATATTGACAGCATGACAAAAGGCATTGCATAAAAACATAACATACTAAGAATTATTTAGATAAGTAGATTGATATGCTATCTAAACATGCATGTGTGGCTATCGTATACACAAAGTCTATCCATGCATGCAATAAGCGCGAACCAGCCCTATATATTACGTCTAGTAGCTACAGTGTGTGCTTCCAAAATAAAATCTGAAGCAAACATCCTGTGAGAACTAACACGCGATTACACTCGAGAGATTAACAATGATAATATATATAGATACTACTGATATCATACAAGGAAAGTTTTATAACTAAGTAACGTCTTCAAAGTCCTTTATAATGGGAATTGTCTGTACGGTTTCTTAGTGGGGAAAACCCATTGAACAGAAACATATTCCAAGAATAATATGTCACCATCTATGATAAATGGAAATACAAGAAATTTTTCTTTGTGTCCGTTGTTTGAATGTTTTGAAAGTCCCCCGGGACACAGGAAATAAATCAAGAGCGGGATAAGTCACTTAAAAAAAATTAAAAAATATTTAAATATTTTTGTAGCCAAAAAACATTTTAGCTATTAAAATATGATAATTAAAGGGTAAAATATTTTTCGTCACCATTATATTAATCAAATATACCAAACATACATACATACATACATAGATTCACGCCTGTTTCCCAGAGGGATAGGCAGAGACTACGGATTTCCATTTGCTACGATCCTGACACACTTCTCTGGCTTCATTCACTTTCATCACATTCCTCATACACGCCCGTCGGTTCAAGGTGCTCTTAACCTGGCCTTTATCCAGAACGCCTCCGATCTGATCAAGAAACGTTCGCCTAGGTCTTCCTCTTGCGACTGTTCCATTCACACCAAACATGAATCAAAATTTAAAAAATATAATATGTTTGTAACATGCGAACATATTATTTATATGTATGCATACTTACCATAAAATTAAACATAATAACTGACCTAGTAATAAAACTTTTACCTCTTCAAGTAAAATGATCGCTTGTACAAAATGGCCGGAACAATTCAAGATGGCTTGATATGATATTGCCTACAGCTTTATGCAGTAATAACTCGCTAAGCTTAAAGATCATAATATTGCGAAGTATCAGCAGATCACAAACCTTTCACCACTTTATTATAGTTGGCGAGAATATCTTGTACAAAACTAGTAGAAAACCTTATATAATATCAGCCCTGCATTAAACTGTCCCACTGCTGGGCATGGGTTTCCTTTTGGTGTTAGATGGGTTAGGCCGTAGTTCATCATGCACGCCCAGCTTGGGTTGGCAGACTTCACATATCTTCGAGAACATTATGGAGAACTCTCAGACATGCAGGTTTCCTCACGATGTTTTCCTTTACCGTTAAAGCGAGCGATAATTAACTATTTATTTCGCACATAACTTCTAAACTACAAGACAGAGAGACCTTAGGATCGAACTCGAGACCTCTGCGTGGCAGTCCAAGGGTTATCCACACAAACGCTGCTTCACAGAACCTTAACTAAATAAAAATAAACTGTATATCGGCCATGTTTATAAATAGTCCTATTACCAGGCTTGGAATTCCTCTCCAAATGGGAGCGATAGGCCATTGTACACATTAAAGGTCGACAGAATTCACACATCTTTAGCACCATCGTATAAAATAATTACGAAGTTTTTCTTAACCTTTAAAGCAAGTGATAATTTTACTTTTTAATATGTGTAGTCGGTATTGGGTTAAGGTATCCAAGCCACATTAGTCCCGTCCCACCCGCACTCCCATCACTCTAACACGTGTACCTACCACTTACCACCTGTAGCTATTTTTTTTTTTGCCTGGCGGAATGCTTTGACGCATACCTCTCCGCGGGGCGACGGAGAGGTTATGTCGGGCTCACCGGGGAAAAGATAACCTGGTAATACCGACTAAACCTACCACGGTGTTCCTCGACATGACCATAGACGGCGAGGCCGCGCGAATCGCTTTCACATGCAATCGCGACCCCGCCGTGGTTTCGGCCCGCCGTGTGAAACGGCAGGCCACTGCACAAAGAATACCTGAGGGGGAGGAGGGGGGACAAAGACACGATACAGAGGCGCACGTGGGAACACGCACGCCGCCTCTCGGACCTGGTGCTGATCGGGTGGCGAGCAGGCCCACGCAGCCCACCACCCCCAGGTCAAACTTCAAGGTGGCTGGAGGTCATCTCGCGCCCTCCGGCTCCCGGTTCTGCAGTTGGGGAGAGGGTTTAAGCGCTCCCCTCTCCCGCTCCGCCGCCTCCTTGATGGAAATTACTTCCTCACAGAAGGAGGCGACGGCGTTCCACGATCTCTCACTCCGGACCATAGACTGAACCACGGCCGGGAGTGAGAGGGACCACCTGTAGCTTGGTTTAACAGTGATTGACATAGAAAATAACGAATTGGGCCACGCTGAAATCCCCGGGAAACTAATATTATAAATGTGAATATGAGTTTACGTTACGTTTCGCGGAACTACTCGACTGATCGTAATGAAATTTGGAGACACGTTGTCATTGATATACAAAAGGATATAGCCTACCTAGGTACCTTTCATCCAGAAAAAATAAAGTTTCTGAGGGCTAGAAGATTTTTGAAAATTTATATTAACGCGAGTAAAACCACGGGCAAAATATAGTCTTTAATAAAACGTTACAGCTAAATTCTTCAAGTATATTGTTATCGCTTAGGTAGCGACAGCAACATAAATTAAGTTCACGTTAATTAAGTGCACCGAACACATGGTTACAAAGTTATCGCGAGCCATCGCACGTGTTCAACAATGTTGCTAACTTAATAATGCGGGTAACTTAGTTTCTACAGTGTCTATGCTATTTAAGTTTACCTGCCAGAGATAAAACTTCGTCCGCCATTTTAAAAGGTTTGCGTAAATTGTTCAACGTACATCATGTTTTTTAAATTTTGAATGCTTATCGTACTTGTTCGAGTAACTGAAATAAAAACATGCTAATAATATGGTATACTTAGCAAAATAGGTCGATATACAATTGTGAGAATTTGAAATGCTTTATCATACACAATAATAATAATTCTAAATCATATACAGCAGTAATAGTTAAAGGATTAGTATTTCAATCGCAATGTATTACTAGAGAACAGTACCTAAACATTGTTCAGTTGTAAAATACTGTTACAGATTCGTTAAATGTATAGCTACATAATATGTTGTTGACTGTATGACTGTTCCGTTTCGAATCATCTGCGGAAAGACTGACTCGACTGTAATGAAACTACCTACATAAAACTATCCAAATTATCATGCAGTCCAATGCCCCGGCAGCAGATAATTATAACAAAATACATTTATCACCTAACAACCAACAACGATTTCCGCATAACATGACAGCTTAATAAAATCATTAAAAAAAATATTAATTTCGAATTAGAAATACAAACAAAACCATCATCACCCCATTCTTTCTAAACAATGTCCATCCAAAAATGGAAGTCATGACGCGTAATATTTCACGGTAACGGATTATTTAATTCACAGCATAAATCAAAAGAGTCATTACTTGCACGGTAGCCTTGCGTGCAGGCAAGCCTCCACCCGACGCGCCCAGAACAAAACCCACCATATCGTGTTACATACTCTTCGTACAAGTACAGCGAATATTTTCACCAGTCCTTGAGGCTCGAATCACGCGATTTAATTCGCCGAGTGTAATATAAAACACGGTCGTAAAAAATAGTGAGATTTTTATCATTAAATGGCGTCATTTTTATATTATACAACAGTTTTGCGTGATTAATACAACGTTTGGGACTTAAATGTTTTTGTATAATCACCATTATCTCTCGATGGTTATTGTTAAACATCAAGAGTAGTTTCATTTACCTCTACAAGTTGATACCAGTAAGGAAAAAATATCCACGTACATATATATTAATAGTGTAATATGAGGATTATGAGGATTCAACATAGGTTATAAGCCGGGTACCCAACACCCATGCGAAACCTTTTACTAGTAGATTTAGAGCTAATTAATGGGTCTCAAGGCTCATCTGTTTTTAAATGTTGCAATTTAAGTTGCAGTGTTGATCATCATAAATTTGTATGATCCATAAATAGTTGCTATGAATCTGGTTGATTTTCTGTTGGTTCTTTTTTCAAACTCTCATACAACATATTTGTCCTATGATTATCAGATCGCATATTTATAACATATCTTCATAATTTTAAACTACTTAAAAACCTATAGAGATTCTAGACACGCACTTTGCTAATTTTATTGATTACAACTGTCCTGCTGTCTTTCTCCACAATGCATATCTGATACTGTACTCCTTGCATGTTAATAAGAGAAAAGCCAGTTAGGTAGCTGTTCCCATTTTTAACCACAGAGGTTAATTGAAAATATTTCTTACATTCATTGTACAGCATCTGTGGTCATAAAATGCCTATAAATATAATTGTACTCACTTTTATTAAGATAATCCACTTTAAAGCACTATACCAAAGGCCGTATATAAAACTTTATGCCTACTTAAATCGAGTGAGTTAAAGGACAGGTTATTAAAACAAGGCTTGAATAAGGTCTGGGCTAAGTCTTGGTCAATGTACACTACTGTAGTGTATTATTAGATAACGGTCTATTAAGCTTAAGATCGGCATTTTTTTTTTTGGTTGTTTCTGTGTATAATATGTAAGTATTTACAAAAAAAAAATTTATATATGTATGTTTATCCATTGTCTAGTACCCATAGTACAAGCTCTGCTTAGTTTGGGCTAGATGGTGCTGTGTGTATGTGGTAGAATATTATTATTATTATTATTATTATTTTCAAGGTTCTCCAGGTTTCTCTGCTTCTGAATAATCTACATAAAAGGTTGAGAAGATATTCAAATGTTATTTAGCTTTTAATTTAAAATCACCCAGTTTAAGTTTATGTTTATAAGGCAAAAATATTTCCCATTTTGATTTTATGGTATTCAATATAAATAAAAGTTTTAATGTAAAACAAAATTAGGTGTATCAGTTTTGGAATTAATCAGTTACGTTTGGTTAGAGCTACTAATCGACGGTGTAGTATGATGTTACAGTATGCAGAAAATGGATTTCTCTACTGGTTTTATTTAACATTGGAATCAAAAAGAAAATTACATTAAAAAGAAGTAAGGTACGCTTGTGATGGTGGTAATAAATTCAATCAAATATTTCAAGTTATAGTCATAGGTATAAATGTAGATAGAATATGCAAAAAAGTAAAAATCGCTAAAATATTAGTTATTGGATATTGAAACTTCACCGCCGTAATCACTCTTTTTAAGAAGAGATTATTCCGCACTAGATTATCCTATAATAATAATAAATAAATAAAACTATTTATGGAGGGAGCCTAATAATTTGCCAGATATAACTATTTGTGGATCATAAATATTTTGTCCCGTGTGAAGTTTGCACCAACCGGGGTGGGTAACCATTTAATTTAAAACTACTGCGTTATTTGTGTCGAATAATACTATACTATAACTAGCAGCGATAGCTCAGTGGGGAGACCAACAGACTGCAATGCAGAGGGTCTCGTGTTCGAACCCAGGTCACGCACCTCTGACTTTCGGAAGTTATATGACTTTTCGAAATTATGTGCGTATAGATTGACAATAATTATCGCCTGCTCCGTGCCTCGGAGAGCACGTTAAGCCGTCAGTCCCGGCTGCCATGAACATCTATGGCAGTCGTTATTGGGAGAGTGTCGACACAAAAGATCCCACTGGGTCGAAGTGTGGTCGGTCTGCACTGACTAGCCCCCACATAAGATACATACATACTATATCTACCATATACAATTACCATAACTGATATCGTACGTACGAGACATGCATGCATGTGTGTAAAAGTTGTAGAAAAATATGTTTATGTATTACTTGAACATTTAACCAATTATATTTTAGGAATATAAAGAAGCCCATTGCCGTGTAATTGTATATCTTATCAACTTTTACTTATAGCTTCACCCGAGAACAGTACTTTTTTTTTGGATCAACTGTAAAGTGAAGTGACCCTGTCCTTTTCAGTACACTTGACAACGCGTATGCGAAATTTCATGATGATCGGTCGAGTAGATAAAGCGTGAAAGCGTCACAAACACACTCACATTCGCATTTATAATATTCGTTAGGATAACGTAAAACAATAAAGCAATACTAGTGAAATGTAAGAATGGTATATTTAGTTATCCTATACGTTATGCGTCATAGTGTGTCACTATTAACTGCGTAACATGTTCCATTAAAAAGTGTAACGTAGTAAATAGATCCAATGTCACTAACACTCGTATTACATGGTATGTTAATATCGCAGTTGTCTCGGTTGTTATTCTGTTTTATCTTTATGCATATGATTTAGAATTGTTTTGCTGTATTTACTTTTCAGCAACGGTCAAGACTCGTTCTGCAATGTCGATTATAAAGGTTTTAATAAATTCATAAAGGAATACATAATTAAATTGCTTATTGATTGCCTGCTTGCCTATGGTAACGAGACAATAAAATATCATTATGTAAGTCGCTGTTTTGTTGTTGTTAGCGATGAGACAATAATTTCTAATTCTGCATGTTTTAATTAAACTTTTTAGGCAGAACACTATTTTCTGGAACGGTACGAAATGCAAATTGCGTTATTGACATTGTTTTCTTTCTTTACTCGTTGCCTATTTTGAGACTGCGACAAAATTACACTTATTAAAGTGTCTCTTGTTGCTGTCTCAAAATAGGCAACAAGTAAACGTTAGCCTTATAAGGCAGGTTTCTATGTCAGCTAACCTCTGGGCTTCACCGTGGCCTTGAATATCATTATCTAGCTTATGAGGCTAACCATATTTATCCCTCACTTTCTAGTCATAACCTAGCCATAATGTGCACTATTTTGCCTATCCGATATCGAAACCTAACCTCAAAAACGTTCGCAAACCTTAATCGCCAACAGGCCAATAGGTTAACGCCTACCAACTGTAGGTGTACCCCTAGGTCGGTTACTTCAGATACTTATAGTGACACTATGAATAAGGCGGGTGTTACCAGTGACATTAGCCTCATGGATAATTGTCGACTGACCCGGATTCTAGGGCTTAGATTAATTAATAATTGGAACTGCAATAGCCGCTGACAGCCGTACCGGCCGTATATGGTGAGACCGGGGCATATCCACCGTTTTAATTGATAGCCGTTTTGAGAACAAGTTGTTTTATAGACAATGTGTATTTTTGGAATATAATATAATAGCGGGTGATATACCAGTTTCGTTGTTTATTTGACATTTTGTTTTTATTTATTTATTTATTTATTTATTTGGATCTCCAACAAAGATTACACCTTACATGCTAAAAATAAAACATAAATAGATACAAATCCTTGTGCATCTTCAATTATAGGAGACCACAGCTTGCATTAAGATATCAAACAATCAATTTTTAATATGGAAATAAAGTATACAATTTAAAGTAAAAATAACAAGAGTTAAAATTTAAAAGAAAAAAAAACTATATATATTGAGTTGAACAGTGGGGAGGTAGGTCAACACTTACTCAATATTAAGTTTTGCGTGTAACAGCAACTTAAATTTACTTAGGCTGTTGGAGAAAATGTCTATATCGTCGGAAGAACATGACAGTGAGTTGTATTGATTGGTCATCCTAACAATCGGCGAGTGTTTACCCAGGTTTGTTCTGTGTTGAGGGGCTTTCAGTAAAGGGCTGGGATAACGAGGAATACGAGAAGGGACGTTAATGCGTAGTTTGCTAAGAAGATCTGGACAGTCAATGCCATTATTGAATAACTTATACAGGAACAACATGTCGGAGATAGTGCGGCGAGATTTTAATTCTTTGAGTTTGAAGTGATTTAGTCTGTGTTCGTAAGATCTACAATTTCCTACTTTAAACCTAAACGCTAGATGACGGACAAGTCTCTTTTGAACCCTTTCAATGCGACTTATGTGGACTTGGTACGAAGGATTCCACACCGTGCTGCAATATTCAAGTTGGCTTCGTACGTAACTGTTGAATAAAAGTAATGTAGTGGTTGGTTTTTTAAATTCTTTTGAAGATCTCAAAATAAAGCCAAGAGCTCGGTAAGCTGAATTAAGCATTTGGTCTATATGATTTATAAAATTAAGTTTACTGTCCAAGTATACTCCTAAGTCACGAATAACTGTTACTTCTGTTAGTGTGTTTCCCTGAATATTGTAAATTTTATTTGTTTCCTGAATTTTGTTTATATATTGAGATATAAATAAATTGATTGTACTAACTTTAATAATTTCATATTATAATATAATAATAATATAATATTCTACCACATACACACAACACCATCTAGCCCAAACTAAGCAGAACTTGTACTATGGGTACTAGACAATGGATAAACATACATATATACTTTTTTTTTGTAAATACATTCATATTATACATAGAAACACCCAGACCAAGACAAACATCCATGTTCATGCACACAAATGTTTGACTTGTGCGGGAATCGAACCCGCGACCTCAGGCGTGGTAGTCGGTTACATCAACCACTACGCCATCGAGGCCGACAAAAATATTGTATAAAATATTGTTATAATTTATCTAATAATTTCATTATGTTATTCTCATTATGTCATATTATGTTTTTACCTACAGCTGGAAGACGGCAATACCTTTTTACAATAATTGTATTTTTGTACGTTTGATTTTATCCTTGGAATTTGTTTGATTGATTGAAGATTTAGCTTAGTATTATTGTGTTCATTGCCTTTGAATGATTGTAGATCGTTTACATTAATTTCTATGTATGATAATAAATGTACCATTGGCTTTCTTATAAAAATATTGCTGTAGCTAGCTTTAAATAATATTAATTTAGTTTATGTAACTATTATATTTCAAATAAACAATGATTTTTATTATTATATGACAGAAATTCCAGTGAAATTAGTTTCGCGTGACTGCATTCGGCGATAAAATTTGATGTACGTACTCGTATATGAATATGATATTTTAATATAATATTGTCTTCTGTTTACGCGAATATTATTCATTGAAATTAAACTACTATAAACGGATTTTATCGCGTTGTTTATTTGACACTTTATTACATAATTTTGAAAAACTGTTACACTACTACTACTATTAAACTTTACTAAGCTAATTGAATTATTATTAACACTATTTAAACTATTTAGATTTAATTTAATCAAAAATATGTAATAAAGTGTCAAATGAACAACGCGATAAAATCCGTATATAGTAGTTTAATTTCAATGATATTTTAAGTCAACCACACCTTAAATCTATATATCGCACCCTTAATAAAACAGAGACTTATCTCAGTATTTTGGATTAAACAAATTTGAACTCTATTGCAAAGATTTAACACAAATATAATATTAGAATTTAACATATACAATTAGAGTTTAAATTGCCTTACTTTCGAATTTCGAGTTAAGTCGCTGTTTTATTAAGAGTGCGATATATAAAACTCTTCCGTCACTGAGTGACAGACAGACAACGCACAGCCGAAACTACTGAACGCAAGAAGCTGAAATTTGGCATGTATGTTCCTTGGATAGTGTAGGGGAGCACTAAGAAAGGATTTTTGGAAATTTCTCCCCGAATGGGGTGAAAGGGGTAAAACCCGATATTCACACGGGAACGGGACTTACGCGGGTGAAACCGCGGGAAAACTACTAGAACTAGTATAAAACATATTTTAAAGGAATTGGCACGAATAAATTAATATAAGTAAACTACACCTTAAATACTAATGTAAAACATAATTAAAGAAATAGATACAAATAAAATACGATACAAAATCTAAGTGTCACTTGGGGTTACCAAATAATATCAGGGTTGGTTTGAGGTATCAACCGCAAACCAACAATAAACCTGAGTGGTAACCTCATTTTTCATGATATATGTACTATTTTTTATAAAGATAAAGATAAAGATAAAGATAAAATTTTACTTTACTTTACTTTACTTTAAGTGTCAAAATATCCCTGTAGCTTAACCAGTCGTGTTATCGTACAGAAATGTAGAAAGTTAATAACATCCAGACAAAACAAACAGGGCCAAATTGATTTAGCGCGAATACTGCCTCGATTGGCACCGATCGTGACTCACATTCGCACAGAGAAAGAGTACTAACTCGACTTACGCACACACACACACACACACACATATGCTTAGTTTGCCAAAAATAGTGTAACTTTACGTGACAGAAGTACCGAAGCCATATATCACTAGGAAACATTATTTTGTTACTAAACAGAGTGTTCAACGTCATGTATAGGAACTTTTGTAACGACCGACCCTAATATTTATTATCGGTTTGGGTATTATACTTTTTGCGTTACCGAATAACTCCACATTTTCAATATGAATAAAATGATTATTTTAGTTACATACCTAGTTAAATATATGTTTTATAAAAAATATTTTATTCATTTGTATGAAATATGTACATTTATATATGTATGTAATTTTTACTTTATAACTGTATTTGATTCTGTTTCAACTGTGTGTATCTTATGTGGCAATAAATTATTATTATTTTTATTTTAGATAAAGGCGCCTTAGTTTGCCTTTTATATGTCAATAAAATAAAGAATAGTGATCAACAAAGACATTCCTTTTTTACGGTACTAAACTTGCAAGTGTTGCCACAAAATAAAAATGATAAATAAATAGTAGGTAGGTATACACGGCTACACATCAAGTTAGACAGCCTGTATACGCATAACTACGCTACATACAAAATAGAGAATTGTCGGAAAGGGACAGTGTATAGTAGTGTCGATGTAATGGTAAGGATAGAGCGTAACAAATATATAACGCAATCTTTCGCTCGATTCGCAGCGTTCAACTTCTAATAGTTCAAAGTCCAAACAGTCTAGGTTGATGTGTCGCTGTGTGTACTAGTCCTTTGTAATAACATATTATTTCTTGTTAGCTACTTTTTTTGGACTGCAGCCAATGTTTAATAAAAGAGCATGCGTGTGGATTTAACTATGTTCAACTTTAGCTGCGCTCTAGATTTAATGTAGGTACACATTTAAAGAAAGTGAAATATAATGTTGGTAAGTTTTACAGAATATAGTCTTTAATTTTACCTGCATATTAAATTAATCTGTGTGACGCTGCGAATCAATAGGTTAAAATTTTGGACATTTAAAAGAAAACTTTCGAAAAGATTCAAAAAGGTTATGAAATTAAAATATGTAATGGTATCAAGCATTAAATTTACGTACTTACTTAGTGCTCTAGTACATATTAACTCAATGTAAAAAGAGGAAGCGACCATAATAAAATTAGAACGACAATCCCATCGAATCTTCTATCGATAATGTCGGTAATAATATCGATAATATAATAATACTAATAGAGTACCGATTATCGATATGTTACTAGGCTCGGATTATCGAGAAGTCGGGTCACGTTGAGAAATATTGGCAACGATTACCTCGAATGTCAATCAGGCGCCAGCCGTTTGGCGCATGCAAATTAACCGCGCCGTTTTGGTGATAAACTTGTAGTGGAAAACCAAACCTGACAGGTGAGAATTTCACACTAACTCAATCGAGAATAAACTTATTAGTTGAGAAATAGGTTTGTATTATTTATAACTTGATTTAACCACTATTTTAATATAACAAAATATCATACTGGTTTGATTTGTATAAGTGAGCATAGGAATACCTACATTGTTCTTTATCTTTCTAATTTTGAAAATAGTTTATTCAGCCAGTTCGTGCGGTTTAATAAATGACAAATAAATTGATTAATACCTAGTTCACTTACGACCTCGTACGAAATAATATTTTTTTAAAAGTAATGTGTGAATAATAAGTATCCTTTGAGGTTATGGCACGGTAGCTTTAACTTTTCAAAAGACTACTTTTGTGAAAATGGAAGATTTATATCTTAAATAATAGGTACTAAAAAGTGTATTCACTATAAATAAGGCGATATAAAATCCATAAATTATGCACCTAATATTTTATCATGCGTAAATTCCTCTTGGTCCTAGGAAACGTACACAAAGCAAAGGAAATTTCAAGCGATATAAACGATGACATACGACTCACATTAGTCGCATAAAAGCCATCAAACCTGGGTGTAACAGTAGGCGTCAAGTGCCACAATGCATTGTTGCCGGTTTACTGCCGCTCCTAAATATCGATCGGGAAGTGCCAAAGTGGTCTACTTTGTGTAACGTAAGTACTTTGATCGTAAATAGACAATATTCTCAATAGTATCGCGTAGGTATATTACTGCACTTACTAGAAGGAGATATATTCAATTAACATACATATAAATATAGATATCTTAACTATCGATCTTGCTATTGATAATTATTTTATTACATAATTATAAATCGTGAATAAACTAATGGCGTTCATTCAATACCTAGCGGTACAACGTAAGCGATTACATCTAAAATAGTTTCAATGTCAAGCTACACAATAACAATTTACATTTTCATTCATACAGATTTGCCTTGTCCATAAATCAAAAGCGCCACTTCTGTTCGAAACAATCGCTTGACATTATGTATTCGATGAAATAGTCGAGTCGAAGCAATCATAGGCTAATGCAGTACCAAAACAAAAGCATAGACAAAAGCGTGTAAAACAATAAAGGAACACGCAATCGAAATTCAAAATTGAGGCGCGCACAATTAGAGTGCATAGTATTCACGCCCCAACGCTTGTATTCAAATTTTGAATACGTTGGAACTTTATGATGAGTGTTTTATTTTGTGTCCTTTGTTTCCATGACTTTATTTTATAGGCACAGGAAACTGTGGTTTCGAGGCGTATTTTATAAGATTTTATTTATAATTGTAATAAATAACCTTTAGTTCATATAATTATAATAATTAGAGGTATTACTCATAAAACAATAGGAATAATAAAGAAAACCACAGCCAATCAATGCTTATTTAGTTACTTGTAGCGCTTCAGCTAAAGTAATTGCCTAAAGATGTTTCTCTACTCCATTCATAACCCAACATACAAACCATGCATGTATTTTTTCTTCTATACGTTTCCTACGTATGGAATAAAACAAATCACATCAACGCAATTGCTGCAATTTGGGTATTATTTTTGATCTGGTAAATTACGTCTTAATCTGTCGACTTTAAATTAGACTCTCTCACCATCGTGTCGGTCCAATTAATACCAAAAGGTACAACACAGACCAAACATTAATAAACATTAAAAATACAATCGATTATGAAATAATTCAAACAGCAGTACGTATGACAGATAATTTATGAACTGTCATTCATCGTTACTTGTACGCTTGTCAATCGCCGCGCGCGCCGAGAGAGGCTGCGCGCAGACATACTTCGCACATGTCACTGATAGCCCGCTATGGCAAACATCTGCTTTCAATGATTCATGCGACCATACGGTAATCTCTCTAAATTAACTCTGGGATAATATATTATGCGCTTAACATGGCTTCATCTTTGTGAAATTAATGTCAAATAAAGACTGTAAATATTGTAATTGCAGAAGTGTTTTCTTTTGCTCTTTCTTTACGTTTAAAGTATGCAGCGTATGCTCTAGATATCTTTGAATTGAAATATAGCCTTCTTTATCTTGCGTAACTGAATTAGATATTACATAAAAAATACAACAAGAATGAAGTGATAGAATATTTTGAGGATATATTATAGGCAAACCTGCTGGCGCAGTGGTAGATTCTAGGAATATTTACCAGCGGCCTTGAAAATTTGTTCTGCAAGTTTAAGATCAGTTTCCTGTGAAGTAGCTCACACTGATGTTCAAATACTCTTTAGGAACATGCCGAACTTGTCGACATGCCGTCTAGATTATGATCGAAGTGCGAATAAACCCATGCCTATCTAATTCTATTCAAGAAACGAGTTCGTTATTTACTGGATGCTAAACGAGGCGGCCAAGAAAATCATGAATGGGCGCCAGGCATCAAAATGGATTGAAAATACAAGTTTGTCGTGTCGGGGAATCGTAGATAATGGGCAGGGCCGCTTTCCTCGGCATCTAGGCCACAATAACAAGAAGTGATCGCTTAGTGAAATTAAACACGGGCCTGGCGACGCCACGGAAATGCACGGACATCGGATAGGTAATGCGATGCGATAAACTAGCCTACGAGACCGCCCTTACGATCATTGTTTGTTCACGTATATCATACAAGCGGACTTCGGCATACTTCGGCTATCTTCGGTCTTCCTCGGCATTCGGCGGTACCTCTCATCTTTGTGTATTACATTTGAAAATAACGGTAACTTTGTATGTATTAGCAGTCGTCTCTGTTTGGAGTTCATTTGCTAGGCTGTCTTCCCACCGCACAAATAAAGCAGTGACTTATTACTGTTAGTGGTTTAGTATGGATAGTCACGTTTCCTTCCTAGGTAAACAGAATCCCACGGAATACAGATACCGGTCGGATAACAAATCCTGCTTTTAAAAATCTTATACCAATATCTTATACTATCTAAAAACTTAACGCAAGATTGGCAGACGAAAGTTTTTTAATTATACTTCATCTGTATTTAGGTATTCGCATATAACTAAGCTTGTATGCATTACGCCAAAATGTCAGACATTATATTTTATAGTGAAAACAATTTAAACTTTATTTTAATTAAAGTTCAAATTCGGGCTTTCAGAATTCTAACAATATATAATTTCACGCAACACCGCTTCAACCACGTGTACCAGCCAATAAAAAAGAGTTAATGTTTTGTTTATGAACACATATGCGTACGTTTTACTCAGAATTCAAATATATATCGTAAACAAAGAATGCTCTGAGAGATACTCGAGATACTACTGACAGTACAGTTTACGTTAAAGAATTTGAAGAGGCTCAATGTTTGCAACGTAGTATTCAGTATTAGCAAACATTTTTTAGTAGATGAAGAAACAGTAGTGTGTCGACAAGGTAATTTACTCTCGCTACATACATAAACCGTTGAATAGGCCAAGAAAAACGTTGGCCAGCGTATATGTCTTGTGAAATGTTCTGTCGGTATTATGCGTTGCGCCGTGTTTTATGCCGATCCGTAGAGATATTTTGCTTTGTGGACATCAAACGATTAATGTACGCAGTCAACCTGTTATTACATAGATTCCTGGAATCAGATTTTATTTACCGAAAGTCATATAATATGATTACCTATGAATAATTTTTATTTATACAAACATTCAAAGACTCGTGCTAAATCCATAAAATGGTATGTATATTGGTATGGCAGAGGTATGTATATTACTCTTAAATTTCGCTAGCTACTTACATGGATGCAATTTGGTAAGTAATATTAGCTAGGCGCCGTCTACTGAGCACATTCCAAACTTCGTGCTCCTACCATTTCTTCGCAGACCATTATTATCTATACTAAATTGGAGATATGCACAAAATTTGAAACACAAAACGTTAGGATGCAATTCAAATATTCAGAAATGATGAACCGCAATTAAATTCCTGAAACTGTTTACATTTTACTCTTGGTAATTACAGACGGCAGCAAACATCTGTCAAAACATTAAACATATTTTTAGCTGCTTTTAAAGGGAGATGGGAAATACGAACTCGACAAATTCTCAATGCGAAAGTTTTCTTCTTAGCGTTGTCAATCATACACATACGCAAACAAATGGAAGTTATTTTTAAACCAGTAATGAAACCGTTTTGCATGTAAATGCGTTTTAAACACCGTCAAACATTCAAACATTCTGGTACTGCTAGATGCGAGTAACTGGTAGAGGTTACATGCAAAAGCTACCCGTGCGAGCGACATGCGTGAGTTGTTCATACGGTTTACTAAGACTGCAATCCTATTGGTTAATATTTCTCCGTTTCTTCGCTCCGCAGCCTCGCTCCGCTTCAATGGACAGGTAGCCTAAAGCTGGAGACTTACGTCGCGTCGGTCTACTACGCAATGCATACAACTTGCGTAAGTGTTACAACTTGCACATATTACTTGCGTTGTGTTCAATGACTGCACGGGTGGCGCCGTAGTTTGAATGATCTTCCTGCCGAATGTTGTGGGTTCAATCTCCACACGGCGCCAAAATTTGTGTGATCCACATATAGTTGTTCTGCGTCTGGGTGTGCTTTGTGTCCGTTGTCTGAATGTTTGTAAGGTGTACCATGACACAAGAAATGGTGATTACCAATATCTTACTAATTGTCTTTTCTTCCTTTCTTTTCTTTTTTATAGACAACTCCCGCACTAGAAATAATTGCTGTGTGTGTAATTGTGATGTTACTATTTATTATTACCTTTTATGCAGTTTATGACTTTTGCTGCACGTGGCATGAATAAACGTTTCTTGCTAATATTGATAATGTTAACAAAAGCGTGACGCCAGTTTCCAAAATTAAGGGAAAGCTTCATACAAACGTACTTTACCCGTGAAATCAATCACAATTCCTACAAATAAATCCATACATCCAGATCATTTGATGCCCGGCACGCGTCCTATAAGTACGGGCGCGTGGCTGCGTGCCCACTGGGGCGGAAAGTGGAACGTTTCGTCAACGGCAACGTGACGAGTCCGGACGACGCGTCAATTTGACGTAGTGCAGAGGGAAGCACAACCGTCGATGCAGAACAATCTCTTCACACTTATATTGATGGCCCGTCCAGGGTCGGAGAAAGCGAACACACGAAAGTTATTTTATTACACTTCGGATTGTTGATTTTTATTTTTGCAGGAACGCAGTTGTTTTTCTTCGGAATGTACGTGAGATAAGTGGTTTATTGATTTATTTTTTAAGTGAGCGTCTACGCTGGCGCCTCTTTTTGGGTTCCAGATTCAATTACCGTTCCGACAGTGCTTTTAAAGTCCGAAATTGATTTGGTTCGTGATGCGGCAGTCTTAAGTCACGACACTTAACTTTGGTGTAAACGTACAATGCTTGTGCACGCAAGTAGCAAGATGTGCAAACGCAAGCTACACACGCCAGCGTCAGTGACCATACGAGCTACCTGCGCGCGTGGCTAGCTTTGGTCGTTAACGCAATACGTACAAACCACGCAAGTACCTCAACTTGCGCGAATCGTAATCGTCGTATTCAAGACTCGTGTTGTGTTGTGTTGTGTTTGACACTAATTAACACACATAAGTTAGTAAGCTCTAGTAATAACACAAACTTTAGTGCTGTATCCGACATTTCCAAATGGCGTCGTATTTTTTCGAGGACATAAACAGCCATATATGTGTATGACCTCTCTACATGTTATTGCGTTTGTCACTGGTATTGCCCGATTGTGAGTAAGTAGGTCAACGGGTTAAGTAATGTCTCTTGATAAGGATAATAACTCATACTATCAATTATTATGATTAATTGTGCATTTTCATAACTGTTATAATTTATGACTGTAGAATTAACTGATTTTTTAGTCCCGGGGTATAACCTCAATCACCTCTGACGTTCGGAAGTTATACGACTTTTCGAAATTATGTGCGTATTGATTGACGATTATCGCCTGCTCCGTGCCTCGGAGAGCACGTTAAGCCGTCGGTCTCGGCTGCCATGAACATCTATGGCAGTCGTTATTGGGAAAGTCAGTACCCTCTAATATCCTGATACTGGTCTAGCCTTAGGGTATCGTTAGCCTTTGGGTTGCGGAGGTCAGGTGGCAGCCGCTCCGTGTAAAAACTGATATCCAGTCAAATCCGGTTAGACCAGAAAAGCCGACTCCAAGTGACTTGGGAATAATAAAGGCTAAGAGAGAAGAAGATATAGGATCAGGTAATATAGCTAGTGTTTGGGTATAATACACCATTGCCTCACTCTTTGGGAATATAAACACGTGAGTCAATGCTTGTAGAATTGACTTTCTTGCCTTCAATGTTTTAGGAGGACTGGATTAGCAACTGAATCCCACGCTAGCGCTTTTATATTTTAATTTCAAAGTTTATTATTCCTTCGGCAATTTGAGGCCTCTTTCCGGACAACATGGCATTGTAGTCTCACGCATTGAGACCACAATAGCATGAATGACAATATTCAAGGACCTCCATAGAAATGCCTTTATATAGAGATGTTCACAGATCTTTTGTGTGCTCCCCACCCATCAGATGCTAGCTCGCGAATCAAAATAACATTGCGAACGATGAACCGAGTGCCGGGTGAGTAACTCGATATTTCAACGCGACCTATTCTCACTGAGAACCGATAAATACTTACTTTATTTTGAACTTTCACGCGTTTTAATTTATGAGTTTAAGTAACCCTTGCTTCTGCACACGTTTTAAGTCTAAACTAAGCATTTGTGAACCGCAGAACGTCAAGTCAAGTCGGAATACCTCGATGGACACTGATGTGCATGAGATTTTAAGGTTTCATTCCCGGATAGGGCAAAGTGCTATTGATTTTTTACAAAGACCCTTAGTAGGTGCACAGCGTCTGGCACTGTGCCTGATACACGACAATTACATAGAACCTAGTTTTCGAGTTAGATCCCTCTGACATTTCGCAGTTATATGTTTATTAAAGTTATTTATTTAACGACGAAGGAAAACATCGTGAGGAAACCTGCATGTCTGAGAGCTCTTCATATTATTTTCGAAGATATGTGAAGTATGTCAACTTATACTGGACGAGCGTGACGGACTACGGCCCAAACCATATAGTGAAAACAGGCTCGTGTCCAGCAATGTGACTGCTTATAAGTAGGGCTTATACTATTGTAATAACTTACTAAGTAACATTAATGTGACGCCTTTGCCTAAGTTTTCGTTATAATAACTTTTATACTTTCGCTCTGCAAACAATTGACGTTTCGGCCATGTTCCACTGCCCATGAACACTAGCAGACCTTTTTGTTATATATAGAACATATATTCTATTTATAAACCTATTCTACAGTTAACCATAGCATACCACAATGCACATATCGTCTCGATGCTACATTACACAATACCCTCTGAAAGCCGATAAGCACTTTTGGGTGATTCCCACATTTTACCGTGACTTTATCGGTTACATAAATAAGTTCAACAGATAAACTCTGTCAACGTATTTACTCTAGTAATTCGTCTTCCTCTTGACATGGTATATTGCAGCCATTTGTAGCGCACTTCGGTCTCTGATTTACATAAACTCATATATATTTTACACTTCTTGGAAGCTATCCCTTGCTAGAGAATTAGTAGAAAGCAGGTTAATTGTTCTCGATTATAAAAGGCTAACCTAATTTCAGTATCCAACTGTCGTTTGTACGCTATAGAATTGATTGCAATATTGCTTTATCGTCACGTTCGGTTACCTTATGAGTGAGATGATATTTTGCCTGTATAGTCACATGGATCATTTTGTTTACTATTTCTGTAATGATAAACCAATGTTAAGATATATGTGTAGAATCGTGACTGTTCCCTGGATACAAAATTAAAATTATGCTAAATTTTATATACAATTATAATCCTAATTAATATTATAAATATTACGATGGCGTAGTGGTTAGTGTAACCGACTGCCACGCCTGAGGTCGCAAGTTCGATTCCCGCACAAGTCAAACATTTGTGTGCATGAAAATGGATGTTTGTCTTGGTCTGGGTGTTTCTATGTATAATATGTACGTATTTACAAAAAAAAGTATATATATATGCTTATCCATTGTCTAGTACCCATAGTACAAGCTCTGCTTAGTTTGGGCTAGATGGTGTTGTGTGTATGTGGTAGAATATTATTATTATTATTAAACGCGAATGTGTTTGTTTGTTACGCTTTCACGCCTTCATTAACTCGACCGATCATCATGAAATTTCGCATACACGTTGTCAGAAGTACAAAAAATGACATAGGGTACCTTGCATCCAGAAAAAAGTGTTTATTGTTCCCAAGCAAGTGAAGCTGCGGGTAGAAGCCAGTATTAAATCAATGTAAAAGTTTGTATGTTTCTTATTCAGTCAAGCTCAAATCGTTAAACAGAGAATAATGAAACTTAGTACACAGGAAAACCATAGACTGAGTTGACACGTAGCATACTTTTTATTTTGGCATGCTTGGCCGCAGGGTTTGCCCGAGGAAAACAGTGAACAGAACTAGTTATAATATAAACAAGTGAGAAACTGCAATGAATAGCTGTAAATCTCAGAGTTTGAAAAAAAAATTATCACCTCGGTCTTTGGACCTTGGTCACCGAGGTCAGAGGTCAAAGGTCATAGTCATTTCAGGATATATCGACTATGCTGAATCGAATGACGTTGACGGCGAGTCTCTAGCTCTTACGGTTCTTGAGTTGAAAGTTGTATAACAGACGGACGGACAAAGCTGTTGTATAAGAATTTTATCGAACTCTAAAACCTAGCTTTTGCCCGCGGCTTCGCTCGCGTAAAAGTGGGTCAGATTAGTTTAGTTAAACTACTTAGTTAGTCGGCCTCGATGGCGTAGTGGTTAGTGTAACCAACTGCCACGCCTGAGGTCGCGGGTTCGATTCCCGCACAAGTCAAACATTTGTGTGCATGAACATGGATGTTTGTCTTGGTCTGGGTGTTTCTATGTATAATATGTATGTATTTACAAAAAAAAAAGTATATAAGTATGTTTATCCATTGTCTAGTACCCATAGTACAAGCTCTGCTTAGTTTGGGCTAGACGGTGTTGTGTGTATGTGGTAGAATATTATTATTATTACTTTTTTTGAATGAAAGGTATCATGTCCTTTTCTGTACCCCTTACAACGTGTATGCGAAATTTCATGATAATCGTTCGAGTAGTTAAGGCATGAAATTGTGCCAAACAAGCTCACTTTCGCTGTTCGCATTTATAATGTAAGTTAGGATAATAAATGTAAATAAAAGTGAGCATCATTTTTATTTTGTATCTAGGATACAGTCATGGTTGTACACATATACGATTACATTGGTTTATCATACTAAAAATAGTGAACAAAACTAATTCATCTACATTATCTATACTAATATTATAAAGCTGAAGAGTTTGTTTGTTTGTTTGTTTGCTTGAACGCGCTAATCTCAAAAACTACTGGTCCGAATTGAAAAATACTTTTACCGTTGGATAGCCCATTTATCGAGGAAGGCTATAGGCTATATAACATCACGCTACGACCAATAGGAGCGGAGCAGCAATGAAAAATGTTGCCAAAACGGGGAAAATTTTCTTATGTGAAGTAGACAAAGTTGCGCGGGTCAGCTAGTATACAATATATATTCAACAAACAGACAAATAAACTGACAGTCGCATTTATAATATTAGTTAGGATTTCAATTGTGATATTTGCATGATATTAGATGTCAGAATATGTATGAACATCATTATTATAAATACAGGGCCATATTGTTTCTGCCTTAATTAAGCAAACAAAATAATTGATTAGTTGGCAATGGCTGAGCTTTGTTTCGTTTAATTCGACTGACATAGGTACAATCATTTAGTTTCATTCTTTATGAATAGATTCTTACAGCATGATTTCATCTATTTAGGATCATTAACTTAACTTTTCTTTACAACTCTGGGACCTTCTTCTCTCTTAGCCTTTATTATTCCCAAGTCACTTGGAGTCGGCTTTTCTGGTCTAACCGGATATGACTGGATATCAGTTTTTACACGGAGCGGTTGCCACCTGACGTCCGCAACCCGAAGGCTAACGATACCCTAAGGCTAGACCAGTGTCAGAATATTAGGAGTACTGACTTTCCCAATAACGACTGCCATAGATGTTCATGGCAGCCGGGACCGACGGCTTAACGTGCTCTCCGAGGCACGGAGCAGGCGATAATTATCAATTAATACGCACATAATTTCGAAAAGTCATATAACTTCCGAAAGTCAGGGGTGCGCGACGTGGGTTTGAACCCGAGACCCTCTGCATTGCAGTCTGTTGGTTTCCCCAATAAGCCATCGATGCTACTTTACAACTCTAGGATATCGACAGAAAATCTGAAAAACTGTAACTGTTCCTTTTGTAATTGAAACTGTTTCAATTACAAAATGAACAAGATTCATATAGTTGTAATTATCACCTACTATATATTTTTAGCATATAAACTACATGTTATATTCTATTCATACTTTATGCTCTTTATTGCCACTTCTTTTTACATAGTTAAACTGTTAAAGCCTTTATTATTTCATGTGAAACTCTTACCTTAACTTAACTTTGACGTTCATAAGTGTTACTTTGTGACCTACATGAATAAACTTATTTTTGATTTTGATTTAACACACCATTTCATATTCTACCCTACTACAAATTTCTTAGAGTCCTTATTTTCACTACATTATAACGTAATAGTACTTTAATAGTTCCTCAAATTCATAAAAATATCAGAGCCTTATCACAAATATTTACGTCTTTCCATCTTGCAAGCCCAGCCGTCTATACACGTCAAAACGCCAGGTGTTTAGAACTCTAAGGAACAAAGAGGCTTATGTTCCGTCGCCTAAACAAAACGGAACAACGAATACTTGTTCCATTCGCAACCCACGGGATAAACAGTTCAGCATGACTGTACAACGATATGATCAGAATAAATTATTAATCATGAATATTAATACTAACCACATGGGCATCGCCACGAAATAATGAGTAAACAATTTACCTAATGGATATAGCATAAAAAGTCATTACAGTTATAATAATAATAAAAATATTAGCTGTGTATATAAACTGTCCCACTACTGGACACGGGCCTCTTCTCAGTGTGCGAAGAGGCCCGTGTCCAGCTCACACTGGTCCAGTGTGGGTTGGCAGACTTCACATATCTTCGAGAACATTATGGAGAACTCTTAGACATGTATCTAATGTGGGGGCCAGTCAGTGCAGACCGGCTACACTTCAACCCAGTGGGATCTTTTGTGTCGATACTCTCCAAATAACGACTGCCATAGATGTTCATGGCAGCCGTGACCGACGACTTAACGTGCTCTCCGAGGCACGGAGCAGGCAATAAATGTCAATCAATACGCACAAAATTTAGAAAAGTCATATAACTTTCGAAATTCAGAGGTGCGCGACGTGGGTTCGAACCGGAGACCCTCTGCATTGCAGTCTGTTGGTCTCCCCACTGATCTATCGCTGCTTCTTAGACATGTAGGTTTCCTCACGATGTTTTCCTTCACCGTTAAAGTAGGCGGTAATTAAATAATACGCACATAACTTCGAAAAGTCAGAGATGTTTAGCAGTCCAACGGTCTCTGAGTAGTTATTTAGTAATTAGTAGATCCACTTATATTGCAATGTAGTAAATCGACATCAGTTTTTAATCTAATGTTAAGGCAATATTACATAATAGGATATAAGATACGCCTGTCTGTCTCCGAAGGAGAAGGAGGAAATGTATATATTATAGGTATGATCACAATTCGCTAGCTATGTTTATAAATTGCACGTAATAAAAGACGTATTCTAATATCATATATCGGATACATTTATATATATTTTAATAAACGAAATTAAACGAGGTTTAAAGAGAGTTCTTCTTTCACGGTAGGCAGTGGCTCTGCTGTGTCCTGACATTGCTAAAGTCCATGAGCAGCGGTTACCACTTTCCATCAGGTGGACCACTTACACGTCTGCCACCAACGGCAATAAAAAAATAAAATAAAAAGATAATGGATCTCATAACGTTCTTCAAACATGTAGATAGTCTTACTACTGTATGCCCGAAGAATACACTTTTGCCTACCTTAAAGGTGTGTGTATTAACCTCACATTTCGCCAACTACATTCTTAGGTCCCACGTAGTAGAAGGATTCATGTCCCAGGAATCGAACCTGAAGCCTCAAAATCTGATCTACATTATAGCAGTGTTAACAGTTATATACTATTTTTATTTATTCCCTCAGCGTTAGTACCCCAATCTTGGTCATCTGTACATAAATGACGCTCGTTGTTTGCCACCTCCATCATCTTCAGTATTCCATTCGATCAAGGGTGAACAACAGTTACGTTCTTGCCTTGAGCACTTACCTGAAACAAAGGAAACAGTATATATATTAACATGTATGTCGTACACACAGCATAATATGTTTTGTTGAACGTGTTTTCCGTATTAACAATGTTTATTTCAAAACTTGTGTCGGCTTGCCTACCGTGATCTTGAGAATGAGACGATGAAGGACTGTATTGATACGGTACAAGTTCTGGATACATTGGCTTTGCAAACGTATAGTAGAAAACTTTTCGGTAAGATACAATATCGAAAGCTTAAAGGCGATAAAAGAAAATATAAATTTCTATCGCCATTATTCTCCTTAATTGAGGCTGTAGAGCTTACTATAACTATGGTATTAGAAGAACAACGACTACAAAACTTATAATAGTATTTTTATAGGTAATTGTGGAAATACACCTAATTATATCTATAAATTAGGTGTCGCAGTCAACTTTACAGATATTCAAACAACGGACAAAAATCTCTTAGACTCGGAATTATTATTTGAGAACCTCACAGTTGTTTGCCGCGTGAGAAGTAAACCGACAACACTCGACACACTTACATGGGGTGACGTGACCACTGACACCACTACGTATGTACAATCGAACATTTTATATCAATTACATTACTACTTATTATAAAACAAAACCTCCCGTCGCGTCTGTTCGCGATAAACTTAAAACTACGGAACAGATTTTCATGCGGTTTTCACCAATAGACAGAGTGATTCATGAGGAATATTTAAGTGTATAATTTGTTAAGGTTTTTAACTATCTGGGCAAAGCCGGACAGATCGCTAGTCTATACTAATATTATAAAGCTGAAGAGTTTGTTTGTTTATTTGTTTGTTTGGTTGAACGCGCTAATCTCAGTAACTACTGGTTCGAATTGTAAAATTATTTTAGTGTTGGACAGGTCATTTACCGAGGAAGTCTATAAGCTATATAACATCACGCTACGACCAATAGGAGCAGAGCATCAATGAGAAATGTTGCAAATACGGGTAAAATTCTCTTATGTAAAGCAGACGAAGTTGCGCGGGTTAGCTAGTGTATTATAATCTGGAAGCAAAAGCTTAAGAACCGGGTTTTGTCGCAAATAAGATGAGGCCTGTCTTTAACAATGGCATTCGGAAGGCTAATTTATTAATCGATTATTACATATTTTATTGAAATGCTCACCAAGGATAATACAGAACTACGTAATTTAATTCCATTCAAACCTAAATAGTTTTCATAATTGAATCTAAAGAATAAACGAAGCCAGGGAGTAAAGAAAGTAATCAAATTGTGCTTCGTTTAATGTCAGTTGGACGTTTATGTCAGATGGACGTTTATGTGAAGTGACCACCCCGAAGAGGTATTGTGCTTAATGCCAGACCCTGACAGACGTGACAAAGGGGGAAGGCAATCTACGGAATCATTGTCCATTCTCATTTAATACAAACCTTTGTCCAATATTTGAACAAGCACTATTAAATAGAGTATAATGGTATTGTAATAAGAAAGAAAATTGACTGAACTTTAGAATTTACTAAATAAATTATCTGCTATACAACTATAATTATCTAAAATTGCAAGGGACAGAATATAGAAAAACGTAATGCAAAAGGTTAGGCGGAATAAACATACATATAAAAAGACAAACAATTTTTGTCCGCGGATCGAGTTTCCCAACTCGCAAAGAGGCAAAGTGACCACTTTAGTTATTGCGCTATCCACACAATAAACAAACTTCTTATCTAAATGGCTTTCTCCATAACCAAAGCTGTGAATTGGTCCAAAAACAAAACAATTAAAACGAACAAATTAAGCTCTTCCAATAAACACATATGCGTTAGTTTAAGTCGATATAAGTACCGTACCGTCAGTAAATCACTTTATCTAAACGAAACTCAAAAAGGGCTGCCGTTCAATGGCTTTTATATCGCTTTATTAAGAACCTTTTAGACTAATTAATGATCAAGCGCCCGTTTATCTGTTAGAGAGATAGTTCGATCATTGGAAACCGAGAATAGTCCTTGCTCATGACAGATAGTAAATTAGAAAACAAGTGTGGTATTTATGTATACGCGACGTGGATGATGACGTAACGGTACGCGCGCGGTTTTAAAATGGGATTGAAGGATAAGCAAATAGAAAAAGAAAAGAACGGTTTGTATACGGAATGTGTTTCTTTTTCTTTAATTTAGCTCATCGAAATAGGCTAGCCACTTATTACCTACTTTAGCTAAGTTAATGCTTTTAAGATTTTGGCAATATTCTGGACAAAAAATAAACGTTGTTTGCTTATTTGCCCATTCATTGTTTATATTTTCTATTCTGTAACCCAAAACGAATACTAAGAGACACAACAAATAAAGTAACTTAAAATTAAAACGAAATATATATATTTTATAGTTTATTAGGTACGGGTAAAACCGTTACGCTTAACCGGTCGTATTCCGCCGGCTCGCATACCAGCCGACAGATTTGTACCCGTCGTAGGCCGGTGGCTCGCATGCGAGCCACCAAATTGGCGCCAAAACGCCGCGCGTCGCCTTCGCTTAAAACCGTATATTACCAACCTTACCGATCAAAACTGATTGCCTATTGGCTACGAATAGCCGTACAAATCTGCCGGCTGGTATGCGAGCCGGCGGAATACGACCGGTTAAACTTCCTTGGCACAAGCAAGCCAAACATTTTAGCTGGTTTGCTAGTCTAAGGATTCGAAGCGTTTCACTTATAACAATAAGTATAAAAGCTACTTATTCAGCTCTATGGCTGGCTATGAGCTTACTCTACAGCTCCATTATTTTACGCCAAATAAATAAAATAATAATACCATGATTCATCAATAAGGTAAATTCAATTATTGTGCACATTAATAAATCTAATAGAACACTTTCTAAGAAATATTTGGATGACATCGTTACATACATTCGCGGCAACACATCAAAAATTTTATCGTATTAGGGTAGGAGTCGTAAACTCGTCAATAAAATTCTGACGAATTGCATGCAACTCCAAATGTCTTGCAACATGAAAATAGTTATAAATGCTGTTACAACAAAACAATAAATTATTTTATGCGCTGATGTAATATATTATTTGTAACCTTGGCTAGAGAAACAGCTATAAATTTGAAGCGTTTATGAATTTTGTGATAATATAATGAATAATTATAGGTGTTTTAAGTACCGCTTGCGTTGCAAACCTGTCTCACGTAAGTTCTGCAACGGGTTCGCAACGCAAAGGTAAAACTACACTTAAGGTCTTTGTACCACGATGCAAGCGTATGATACACGCGTAAGCTATTCGCGTGATAAACATGCGCAAGCTATTCATACTGTATACTATATAATAAAGCTACTCATGCAAGTAGTCCACTCGCATCAGTAGCTCGCTTCAATAGGTATCTCAAAACATTTATATGCATGCATGAATTAAATAATTCCTTAATATCACATACACACGCAAGTGATAGCAAGATACAGTTTTGTCTCATCCTTGCGGAGTATATAAGCATATATCGCCTATCATGTTCTAAAATCCCATGCCATAAGTATGAATGGCATGATGCTTCCAAAAAAAAAAGCACAATAATACTGCCTGACTCGATAATCAAGCTCGCTAACTTATGCTACTGGACCAACGAGGCAGTCTATTTATTTAATTACTCAATACTGCCATAAATATAATTATAATACGAACCACACCTGAATGTGTGGCCGAATGCTGTCGGCTATTTTCAACCAAGTTCAATTATATTCTGGATAAATTCTGTCGGGACGCATTAAGCCGGCTTAATTTAGTTTTAAAATTAACCCGCCGCAGCCGACGTTATCTCGAATTACTCCTGTACCGTACAGAAGTGAAAACAATAAAACTACCAGTTGTTTTAGCCGCAGAGCTGTTATGGCTTACCACTGCATTGTTCTGACCAACAACGTCTTTAAACTTAACGAAAAACGGAAACGATAGTAACGGTCATTTTGATGTTGTAAGATATAAATTTAAGAAGAAATGTAAATTAATTTAAAGGCCTTGTAGTCAGAATAATCCTTGTATTAACTATTCTGGACGACAGCTATTACGAGCCCTAATGACATCTTAACAACGGAGTTACTAGTTGAGAGCAGCGATAGCTCAGTGAGGAGACCAACAGACTGCAATGCAGAGGGTCTCGGGTTCCAACCCACGTCGCGCACCTCTGACTTTCGGAAGTTATATGACTTTTCGAAATTATGTGCGTATTGATTGACAATTATCGCCTGCTCCGTGCCTCGGAGAGCACGTTAAGCCGTCGGTCCCGGCTGCCATGAACATCTATGGCAGTCGTTATTGGGAGAGTGTCGACACAAAAGATCCCACTGGGTCGAAGTGTCGCTGGTCTGCACTGACTGGCCCCCACATAAGATACATACTAGTTGAGAGCAACATATAGTCAATTGCTGTAAATTATTTCAGGAGGGCGTTATCTATATATAGGAGTGCATTGTGGCTTAAACAATATGTTTCAGGCACATGTATGAATATGTCACGGCTTTACGTACATTCGAAAAACGAATACAAAGAACCACCAGGTCACAAAACTTCTTGTCACTTGTAGGACACAGAGCCACAACATAAAAACCACTACGCTATCCAGAAAGTCAAAGAAGTCAAAAGCCACAATATTAAATACAAAGTAGGCTGCTTAATGACTTCTAAATCATTCTTTACAGATAATCCCAGTACCAATATTACCCAAAATATGAGTAAGATCTTAAAGATCTTAATATATTTATTATAACTGTCATCACTCAAAATCATGTCTCATTTTCTCACATTCAGACGAAACAATCTCACCGGCAATATCCTTGAAATAATGATGTCCAACAAAAAGTAATGTGTAATCACAAATGCGTCATTCGTGAACATTTAATATTATTACCTTGATTGTAATTTTTACGGCTTTTGATCGTGTAGAAAGCATTTTGTGTTTCGTGTGTTGTCTGCGTAATAAATCGATGTCTTCAACTTATTAAGGATGGCAATTTGGTACCGAGTGCCTTATAAGAGCATGATTAATTATCCGATATGTGCGAGTGCAGGCTTCTTCGGCAATCGATTATTACTGTAGCCACCATCAGGCACTGAGGTGCGTCTTAATGGGGATTCCGAAACCAAGGGTGTCACTTTTTGCGGAGAACATTAAATCATTAAAGCGGTTGGCATGCAATATGTAATTTCGTCGATAAAGCTTTTGGAATGCTACGACGAGTAATGTACATCCGCCTTTATTGCATCCTTTTTTTGTTTTCTACTACTGAGATGGCAAGCAAGCATACAGCCCACCTAATGGTAAGTGGTCACCGTAGCCTATGGACGCCTGCAACACCAGAGGCATCACTCGCGCGTTGCCAACCCTTTAGGAAAGGAAGTGGGAAGGAGATGGAGCGGGAAGGGGGAAAGAAGGTGATTGGGCCTCCGGTACTCTCACTCACCGAACGAAACACAACAGTAGGAATACTGCTATTTCACGTCGATATTCTGTGAGAGGGTAGTCCTTCCCCGGTCGAGCTGGCCCATACATGCTGAAATCAGCGAGGCTCTACTACTCTGAACTCTTTTACAAATACAGTATATAATTGTGTATATGTAATGACTAAATGGGCTACAATTAGTAGTTGTTAGTAATGAATTAGAGTTGTGAACATATTAGTACTCCATGTTTGATATAGTTATTTTCTAGAGCAAATATATTTTTTTATTGAAATAGTCAAAGTGGCTTCGTTAATCCAGTGGTGTAAACGGAAGCAATCATCAATCAATCGTTCTAGGTTCGAAACCCATTCACCATAAACCCACTCATTGGACTATTTTACATGGATTTTAGGTTTTCGTGTTAAGAATTTCTCAATTCGGATTACTTTTAGGCACAGGATATTGGAACGACCTGTTAATTCTTATTTCGTTTGCCCACTTTACCATTCGATGATGTTTGTAGTTGTAGCAATATATAATTTCCCGACAATTTAAATTAAATCCAATCAGCAATACTATAAAACGATAGCCGTAAAAGCAAGTAAATGCAATTACAATATTTTACTCCGAAACCGTGGGATGTGTTAGGGCGTAAGATAATTGTAATTGCGTCGGTTATTCTCGCAAAACGCGCTGATACGCCCGATTTATGACACGTAATTATGGCGGTCAATCCATACCGTGGTATCGTCTGTAGGCTGTGTTACTGTACTCCACTATGCGTGGGAGCCACCCTTCCAATAAGCCTTTGAAAAGTTCATCAAGCTGAACATCTGACAACCTATAAAAGCCTACAATTTACAGTGGACGTTGTAAAGCAAAGATTATGCGCTGCCATAAATTTATGAATAGCCGAATATAATAATACAAAAGCTCAAAATATATGATTATTATTAGAGGCATATTACAGTTAACATAATTTAGTTAAGTATACCCAAAGTATCCAAACGTTCCATATTTGTACTGGATTGCAAGGCAACCATGGTTGACTCGATACCTTACCAACCTGAGGGCTGATAGGGCTGTACGTAATTTAAGGTTCCGTAGGTTCTTGTCATATAATTGTGCGCATACAGTCCGTTACTTCTAAGGTACTGTACAATGGTTTTATGACAGAATTATAAATATTGTGTTTTGGAGTTCAATTCCAACATTATGTATTAGGGAGAATACTGTCCAATTAAAAAAAAAAATAAAAAATAAAATTACAAAAACTAACAATTTCAGTAGCAGTAGTCAACACAGAGTATAAAGCTGACTTGTGATTGTCACTCTGCATAAAACATCAAATGCCGTCATCAAATGGGTGGCAAAATGTTTCGTATTAAAGTAAACAGTTTATTTTAAATTTGTTACTACATTATTCTTTTATAAGCCTTTTTACATACAGCAACAAAAAATATCGTTTTTATTTACTTGTTTGTGTTTGAACATAGGTGTGTCATCGTTTTATTAATATTAAATATTATTTATGGAGATAAGTCATGTCTTACGTGATGTACCATAAATACAGACATTAAGTACGTTCCTGACAGTCATTACAATACCTACGCACCAAGTTATAAAATATATAAAGATGCATAGCCCAGCTTTATAAATAAATGCTTGTAAAGACTTATATGCCCATTATATTGAATCTCAGAGTCAAACATAATTTGATCCTATTCAAGATTCTACATTCGGCACGTAATCCGTGGCGAGATGACCACTTAACCAAAGCGTTACCATAAACCTCCCTATTTTGAAACGTCTGTATATATGCTGTTACGACCCTCTACAGTTTACATAAACCTCGAAGAACCATTTGTGAATCACACAAATTTTAGTCTCGTGTGGGATTCGAATCCACAACACTCGACGCAGAGGCAGTGTGCAGGTCACCTCTTAAACAAGTACGCCATCGTACCAATCAATATCGGATGTGTGTCCTAATATCGAGTTTGGTGGATGAATCAGCGAGTTCATCGACCTCAGCCGATAAGTGTCAGGTCGGTTTATTTATGTGCATAAATGTATTTGCATAATACATTTCAATTAACTTGCACGTCAAGTTGACGCAGCGCCATTTGAATATCGACCTCACGAGCTTCTCTTCCGCGGAATAAAACTAACGTTTATATTATACACACTCGTAATATACATACTCATATAATACATTTATTATACAACTGTTATATTCAACAAAAACCAAGGTGGTCTGAACACCTACGCCCGCGCGAGTTTTCAAGAGGAAAAATTTAAACTTTCACATATCAAGTTTCTATTTCTCCATGGCAGTTTACATACGAAGTGCTATTTCTGTATTGAATTTATATAAATGTGACGATTAAAATATTAAAGGTTGTACTTATTATAAACACTTGCTAAAGATATGTACAATAACCTTATCCCATTTAAATATATTATGAAATAGACGGCCAGGTTAAGCTTACTCTAAGTCGACGAGCATGAAGAATTTGATGCGTAAATGAAACAAGACAGATAATATGCTAGGATCGTAGTAAGCAGTAATGAGAGGTCTTAGCCTGCCTCTCCAAAAAAAAAGGCTGCGGTTTAGTCTATGTGCACAACGTAGACAAATTTAGCATTTGTCTACGTACAACAAAATCAATACCTACAGTGACTCTAATTTATATTTAGAATATTTTTCTATCAAGTCTTTTAGTTTTTATCAAGTCCTATTAGTGGGCACAGAATTCCAAATCATTCTACTATTTTCTATCTTCTGTCACTCCTTTTCAAAGGCGTCCGAATCGTCCTGCTAGCTACGTTATTATTTGTATTTAATAAACCTCATTTATTTAACAGGCCTAAAAAATGCGGCATATGTGTCAACAATTTAAAACTAAACAAAATAATACCAACGAATTTCCTTACTTTTTAATTTTCTGCACGAAGCGGATTTCAATTAAAATTCCAACTAGATAGATTATGATTAACGCTATGAAAATATCCGATTTAATATGTTTTGAACTGAGGCACAGAGAGTGACATACTTTAAAGGTAAACGTAAAAAATATTTATTCTTAAAAACCTATATTTGATAGAGCATGACCTGAATAATATATTCATGAGAAAATAATTTTAATTCAATTTAACATGGTGCAGCATTTTATAAATCTATGATGTAAAAGTCAAAGTCAAAAATCTTTGATTCCATAAAAAAATTGCAATCAATTCTTGGACGTCAATTCACTATTATATTAATAAAATAAATAGAAGAAAATAAAAAATTTGCATTGAATAAGCCTGTTCGAGGAGTAGAGCTTTCATGAGAAGAAGCAGGCAAGAAACTCATGGCCACTCTTTTCAATCGCCAAATATTTACATCAATACAATTCAATGTTATATGATATTCCTTATATCAGCTGCTGTGTGTGGTTGTTACAGTTATTAATTTCAATAAGATTTAAAAAGTAAAAATTTATTAAATCTAAGATACATATTAATAACAAATGAAATAATAGTCACAGCAACTCATATTACAGTTAACTTAATAATATGATAAGAAATAACCTGTGAGTGGAAGCAACTCAATCCCAAGCATTTTTATCTTCTATAGTCGTATCGTATCGTCGATATCGTCAGTGACTGAGTAATAACCATGACGTACAAATAAAGTTCTTTCATATCATTAAAAATTATTTTAATTTTAATCATACTTAGCTAGTAGTTGCTGTAATACGCAACTTTTAATAGTAACATAGACAGACGAAGTCGCACTATAACTAACAAATATTTTATGTCAGCATTTTAGTACAAATCCCAGCAACCGTTCTATTTTTATTTCAGTCTAGCCTATTACTAGCACAAAGCAAATTAAAATTCAGAAGGAATAGACAATATTCCTTCTCAATTTAAATTTATAAGTAGAACATCAAATTGTACTCAGCCTGAACCTCCGCAAACCAATTATCTCAAGTAATATACTATTTTGATATCAGCCATTAACTGAGCAGAATTCTATTAATATTTAACTAGCTAGTCCGAGATAAGTCTGGCTAAGTGTCATACGAGTACTTGCACTCAACAAGGTATACGTAGAATATAAAAACATTTGTGGTGGCGATAAAACGCGTGCGGTTGTCGCATTCAAGTCCAGATACGAAGGCAGGTGTGGCGAGTAATTCTGCCATGAGTGTTGGCAATGCCAGTACCTCGGTTGCCGACTGAGCTGCCCTGCGAGGAATTCGCGTGGGAGACGTAGACCCGTTTGCTATCGTCTCGTATTTTTGTAACGCCTTCCAAGTTTGTTTTTCGAATTTTCTCTCCGATGTTGTGTTGTTTTGTCCATTCGTTTGTTTTATTTGACTACAAAATACGCGTAGGCATAATAATATGCGTTTTGATTGGCAATGTTAAATGTAGAAGTTTATGCAATATTGTTTTAATATAGGTATGCTATAAACAATCAGAAATAGTATCGTCTGATCATTTTGAACCTAATTATACGATTAGAGTAGGTATTAAACAAAATAGGGGCAAACAACGAACACAATTAGGTTGCAACGTTTTATTACTTTTTGCAAATAGTTTTGTCAACAAAATATATTAATGATTAGTATATTATTAAAAAAAATGCATATCTATAGATACTCAGCGAAATTAGTACGTCGCCATTTTGTGAAATATTAATATAAATGCATACTTCATAGCTGCACTACGGTGTCAACCACAGTTATGATATATTAAATTACAATTCCGTCGTATTAGGTCACAGCCTGATGTTAAACTCTAAAATATTCCTCAATAAACGGACCATATAACGCAATCATAAATTTACCGATAATACTGATAATTCAAACACGACTACAAGCCTATATCATATTATTAAAATATTTCAAATACATGTTATAATATTAAAATAATGGCGCTTAAATTGCTTTGCCGCTCACCGGACTATATTATAATTGTATTGAAGTTAATATCGCAAGAACATAATTATACCTACCTAATAGTTCATTTTATTCTAATTGCATTGAATCATACAACAATTAAATCAATAAATAATTCCCTTCAATTTACAATACAAATATATTTTTGTTTGTAGTCTGTCAAGCTTTAGAATACCACACATAATAAAAGAATTATTGTTTCTGGCCACCGGTGTGCCACCACGGTTTGAAAGATTAATTAGACAAATCTCGAACTAAGAAAAATTCCTGTACCGCGAGAACTTTACAAACATACATATAACGGACACATTAGAACACCTAGACTCAAACAACTATATGTGGTTTACACATTTTTGTCCAGTATGAGGATCGAACCCACAACACTCGACACAGTAGCATTGACGAGGCGACCACTTTAACCATAACACCATCCGTACACTCATTATACAGGCATTAATCGGATAAATGAATCAGACTGAACTCATATTACTTGAATGAGCTCACCATTAGACCAATAATCCTCTTTCTCAGAAATCCTCTAATAAAATTCATAAGAGGTATTCAGTACTACGTAAAATCTATTTATTGGTTTCTATAACCAATAAATACATTATGTATGAAGTAATTTATTGTTATTGAGGGATATTAATTCCCTTAAGGAATATTCCCTGCGTTGTCAGACGGAGGTATGCGACCCCACATTGTTATCTTTTCATCTGAAATACTTCTGAAGATAGAATATTAGAAGATTTGTTTTATGTTTGTAGCTATTTTTAAATCTTCTTTTTTTATTATGAACTATATTTTGCCAGCGGCTTTGTTCGCGTTAATGTAGATTTAGTCAATTAATTTTTCATCACTCAGGAACAGTACCTTTTTTGGATAAAATGTACTCTATGTCCTTTTTTGTTGTTGATAACATGTAAAATTTTATGATGATCGGCTTAGTAGATAAGGTGAAAAAGCGTTACAAACAAACTAAATCACATTCGCATTTATAATACCTATTAGTTACGATGTAAAGTATTTAGTGACTTTTACATAGTTTTTTGTCTGTTTAAAACATGTTATAAAGATGCTATGTCAATATTTCTACGTAACGTACATTTTAGCATAACAAAATAAATTCATCCTCGGATTGGGATTCTAAACTTCTATTAATATTATAACACGTAAATTGTTAAACGGATTTGGATGCAATTTTCTACACAAATAGACCATTCTCCTGGAAGGCGATCCTGATGGGTTTACATAGATAGAAGAGATAGAAGGCGTGGGTGAATTCAAGATATTAAAAAGGGGCCCTTTAAAAAGAAGGAAGGAAGGAAATCTTAGATTTTACTACCTAATACACTCTTGTGCTCTATGCTTATGATTGTGACATAATATATATTACATATAATAAACCGAACAGCTTTTATATATAGCCGCATAATTTCTCGTCACTCACACTCACACACACACACACACACACACGCACACGCACACGCACACGCACACGCACACGCACACGCACACGCACACGCACACGCACACGCACACGCACACGCACACGCACACGCATACGCACACGCACACGCACACGCACACGCACACGCACACGCACACGCACACGCACACGCACACGCACACGCACACGCACACGCACACACACACACCTACACGCCTTCACTCACAAACACTAACACACTCACATGGACACACACTCATACGTATACCCACTCACACATCTTCCAACATGACTGACATTCTCATCACGAACATACTAGCCCTACTCATACATATTCCACCATTCAGAGCACGGAGAGGCTGGTAATCTGTAATACAGGACCTCCTAGTACAGAGACCAGTCTCCCACACAGACTATACATTCACTGCTTTCTTGTATGGACTGTTTGTTTATGATGTCAAATATTATATACCGTGTGAGAGAACAAATAAACAATTATTATTATTATTATTATAGTAGGTACGACATAACTTAATACGGCGTATGAACCTACCTCATGAACTTACCCCGCCGATTAGTTTCAGAACCAGGTATGCTTACCATCTTATTGGCATACAACAACACATCCCTACTAATAAACACAATGTTCTGGATGCTGAGTAAAGAAAAACATGACTAAGTAGTGTTTAAGTCTCTGAGTAAGAGGCTCTAGGCGCCATTATCTTGTTTACAGCCTTGTGTTCACAGCCTTTCCGTAATTGTTTCAGCTCGGAACGATGCCTATAAACCCGCTAACGCGGCTGAAGTATGCGATTCCCTCCATAAAAGATAGGTTTCATTAGAGATAAAATACCGTACAGGACAGCTATTTTGTACACGGGAATTTTATTTCGTGATACTTTGTTTCTTAGCTTTTACGAGCAGGTTAACAATACCGGGTTAATCGAGACAAAATCATCATAACAGTAGTACTTGATAAGTTATCCTACTGTTTATTAAGTGATAAATTTCATAATTCAAATTTAATTCAAAATAAATTTATTCAGATTAGGTTATAAGGTAACACTTATGAATGTCAAAGTTACACTATTTTTTTCTGCGAATATACATTTACTGCCATGTTCAGCAAAGCAAGGGTGTAGGGCTCATGAGAAGAACGGGCAAAATACTCATGGTCACTCTTTTTAATCGCCAAGTTTTAGTCTACAAATCATAAGAGCTGTAAGGTGCTGCAACCATTTCTCCATGAACTATTACCGAACATACTCAAGCATTTAATAAAATTTGATGATAGCCTCTAAAGCAGCAGTATGGTAAATAGGAGCTCCACTTACATGTACATTAATAATCAAGACAAGGCATGGTTGTAGTCCGTAGTTTAACCTAACTATGCTATGTTATCTATGGCTGTCAGTAATTAAAAATAAAAAGAGTGTTATACTTCTTGCCACTAGTGGCGCTAATTGTTCTCTTCCGTCTATGGTCGATTTTATCAATGTCTTCGGCTTAAGTTTTTCTCTGAATAAAATACATTTTAATAGAATTCTTACTCCGTTATTTTTATTTATAACTTAATTATAACACTGTTGAGCATATATCTCTTCCCCGCATGATAAGGTAATCCATAGCCTATAATGCTGGCCCAGTTCATATTGGCAGACTTCACGGATCTTTGAGACATGCAGGTTTCCTTAAAATGATTTTCTTCATCGTTATAGCGAACGATAATTAACTATTTAGTAGGTACATAAATTAAAGAAGTCGAACTTGCGGAGGATTTTGCGGAGGACTCGAGACCTATGTCTGACGGGCGCTTTTCTAGGATAAGACACTTACGTCTAATTAAGTAAACCTTTCTGAATATAAAGAACTAGTTAAAATTAATGTGAAATCTTTGTTATATCGTCTCTCTTAGCCTTTATTATTCCCAAGACACTTGGGGTCGGCTTATCTGGTCTAACCGGATTTGACTGGATATCAGTTTTTACACGGAGCGGCTGCCACCTGACCTCCACAACCCGAAGGCTAACGATACCTTAAGGCTAGACCAGTGTCAGGATATTAGAGGGTACTGACTTTCCCAATAACGACTGCCATAGATGTTCATGGCAGCCGAGACCGACGGCTTAACGTGCTCTCCGAGGCACGGAGCAGGCGATAATTGTCAATCAAACGCACATAATTTCGAAAAGTCATATAACTTCCGAAAGTCAGTGGTGCGCGACGTGGGTTCGAACCCAAGACTCTCTGCATTGCAGTCTGTTGGTCTCCCCACTGAGCTATCGCTGCTATATAACAAAGGTGAAACCTTTGTTATATATCAAGTTTAAAACAGCACGAGTAAATCAATAAACTGTCGGTAAACAATTTCTCCATTTTAAGACAATTAGGTTCGTTAAATTCTAACAGCCTCGTAATTCTTCGTTTGGAAGGAACATAAAGGTAAGTACTAACTAGCAGCTTGTACGGAGCAACTACAAATGTGTGGTGCGTTCTTTAACTAAAGTGAATTTAACTATACATTGTAGTCAACAACCGCATGTTGTATTTTCACGGTCAGTATTGTTTTATATTTCATGAGGTCTCGGGTTCGAATCCCGGGTCGGGCCAGCAAAAAGTTATAGGGTTTTATGTTAAGAAATCTCAATAACAGCCCGTACAGGTAGTTGGCGGTGCTGGACATCTCCGTGCCTCGGAAAGCACGTGAAGACTGCTGAAGTCCTGCGCCTGATCTCTCTGCGATCGTGTCGGATTACCGTCCCATCGGAACATGAGAGTTAAAGAAAGTGCAGTTGTGTTTGCGCACACGCTTGTGCACTATAATATCTTCTGCGCAGATGGCCAGTCTCCGTTAAGATTGGCCGCCGTGACCGAAATCGGTCTGGAGGACATTATTATTATTAATAGTTGTAAGTAGATGCTGGCAATAGCGACCAGTGGTCTTTGCCCCGTCAGTTTTTTGACGGGTGACGATGTCCGAGTAAACTTAACATTGCAAATCATTTTAAGAACAGTTATCGCAAGCCATCAAGCTAAAATGCTTGTTAAAAAATACACGTGGGTTCTGCCAAACAATTCTCATAGCAATAAGCTTAACCATTAAGTTTATAATTATATTTTATATGGAAATTTGTAACTTATGAATAAAAAAAACGATGTACTGCTTTATTACGGCGTAGTCTCTCAATATTTCAATTGTACGCATAAAATCACTCACCCATGCGTGTGGCGCATAACCGCGCGGCGTAGTGTACTTTTTAAATTACAGTCTACTACTCAGATATATTTATTAGCTATTTATATCAAGCTGTAATGTAGATCGGATTCGTGCATTATTGTCACATAAATCGATGCTGATCGATTATATAGTGTTCCTTGTGTAGCGTAAATAAGAACGTCCAATTATAACTGTTAAATGTTACTGTTAAATTTTATCTCTCGTTTTCTCGAACACCATATAAAGTTTGCCTTCACGATCTTTTAGTAAGCAAGCTTTGTTTCTATCTTTATAACGTTAACTGCAATTTCACCCTTAATACATCTCCACCAATCTTACTTTACCTTTACTTAAAAGTAATTACTGACAAAAAGTAAGATCTACTTTTTGCAATGCCTAGTAAACTGATTGCATAAACCGTGCATTCGGATTGCTATATTATAACTAAGCGCACCAGGTCAGTAACAACCTTAAAGATTAAACAGAAGGCACTGACCCCTAGTTTCCCTACAAACGCATAAAAAGCGCACTAACGTGGGTTACTGTCAATCATAACGTGAAAACTCATGCCAAGGTGTAAAATTTTACTGGCAAGAACTCGTAAACGAAACCGAATGACGGCGTCCATTGTAAAATATATTATGATCATAATCCACGATACGTAACTTTGTGATATGATAACACTTACATATTGTGATACGGAGATTATGAAAATAAAAAGTGTATCTTTAAGTTTATTTTTGTGTGACGAAATATATCACAGTAAACGCATTTTATTTTGAATGTTTTTTAAAACATTGACATAATGTGTGTCGTTTATTACTGGTATTTGTATTATTCTTTAAAATAATCTTAATGGTTACAGTAGTGGATTCACCACAAAAGCGTATGAATTTCTTTAAAATATATAATTGCCAAAGAATAAGTAACAAATCGCTTTAGAAAGGATGTTGTTTTGTCCGATGTATAATATACATATGTATAATAAAATGACAACTTTTATACGTTTTATAGAAATTGTTCAAACTGCAAAAATAGGGTGTTATAGGATAAAAGCAGAACACTAATAGTTATGATTGTGTTCATTGTAGGCAAGAGCTACTGTGAACATTGGATAGCCAATTTCTAGCACAAAAGCCTCATAAGAAACTTCCAAATCTTATCTGCGATCTATTATTTTGATAAATCAACACCGAATTACTTATTATTCTGATGTACAGAAAGTCACCCATCTTACAACGGACCACGCATAACACATGATAATAAACACAGCAATTCTTACCAAAATCTACAAACCTACAAATCTGACACACTCTTGCAAAAGTGGTTGAGTCATTTAATTAGATGTTCTAAGAAATGATGACCTTATATCTATTTTTAGCAATAACTACATACTATAAATAGCTTCATGACTACATACATACTTGATACATGAATGAACACAAATATTTTCCCATCGTACTGAGTAAGGCACAGGCAATATTAAACTGCCAAAAATAAGCGTCACGAAACCGGTCTTTTTAATTGCAACATTCTTATATGAAACAAGTCCTGGTAATAAATGTAAAGGAGATAGTCTCAGAAATAAAAATGTATACTTGTTTTACTTGAAGTTATATGTTTTTACTTGTGAATAGTAAGAATGATTTTTGTTGTTGTAAAAATAAATCGAAAAATCGGATTATACGAAATATGAAGCTTTGAATATAAAAATAGCGGTATTAACATATTGAGTCGCAGCGGCACACTGATGGTATTTTAAACGATTGATAAGCTAAAATAATTAAGCCATTATACAATCTGCTAATATCTGTTTAATTATAATTAATAAACACTTAGAATCCAATGTACATAATTATTTCTTGCCTCCGCAATGAGCAAAGAATGATGCGATTTATAATTATATCTTATTTCAACGTTTTAGTACACTATGACTAAGGTGTTTTTAGTGCCTTTATAACTTTAGTTTTTAGTACTGAACTAGCTTTTTGGTTTAGTAGTAGTGAAAACTACCTATTCTTACTGAAGAGCCATCAAAACAAGGTGCTCATGGTAATCATAATATCACTTGAATCCTAAAGCTACAGTAACTAATTTGTGTTAGACGAGTGCATAATATTTAGCTATTCTAGTACGGTAAAAATACACACCATTAGATACACTTGTAACGGTTACCGCTCATTTCACTTCGTCATCTTTTTAGAAACTATTAGAAAGCTCAGTGTTCAACACTTTCAATGTCTTTAAAGAGTAGAAAACAAGCTAGGAACAAAAGGAACATCTCTCTACAATATTTCATAAAAATGTTATTACCCAATTAACAACTTGTATAAAAAGATATTTATAAACCTCACTTAACGTTGCAAATTGTTCACAACTTTCCTAAGCTACGCCTTAGGTCTTACGCACGCGGACCAGATTTCGGCGAACTTATTGTCCGCGAGAATAGTACAGCTTGTAAGTAAAGGACGGTAAAACAGCTAAAACTAGGAAGATAAAAAATAAATCATTTTATATTATATAAATCATAATTGTTGAGATTTATCCATTACAAACATTCCTGAACACAATTAACCTGCTTCTTACAATGAGAATGTATGCAAAAATCTATAGCACATACTACTTTTGAACTAGCAGACTATTCGACTGCTTATGGAATAAATGGTGCAGTGGACATAATATTTTGACAGTATGTGGATATACATATATGTATAAAAATTGGACAAAATATTGTGTGATCCACAGTTATGGTTGCGGCCATTGTTTGAATCTTTATAAATTCTCTCAAAACATATGGATTAACCCAAGTGCAATTTCATATAAAGTAACTCGTCCTCGATTTTTTATATAAAATAAGAATACTCTAGAATACACATTTCTTCTCTATATTTCACCTCGTCGTTAAGGCGAGCGATAGTAAACTTTTATAACGCTTATAAAACTTAGATGCGTCTCTAACTTATCCGAAACTTCTGGGTAAGACTGTCGTCACGTTATTCAACGCAGCAGGTGGAAATCGAGATAGATTATTCATTTATCATAGAAGCACTTGATATATGATCCCATTCATAAATAAAAGAGTGCCTATAAAAATAAATGTACCACTATCTGTTACTTGCGTGTGCTTTGAGACATGAGATTTTTAACAACGTTTTTATAAGTTTAAGGCTGGTCGTCTCGACTTTTTCGGAATAGTAGTCATTGCAATATACCATACACATATCCAGAGTCCATACTCTGGAAATGTGCGTGGTACATTGCAATAAATACAACTCAATTCCGTGGAACATAACAAACCTGGCGAAATGTAGGTGTAACTTATTATGAGTTAACAACAGTGACTCTTTCGATAAAAATTAAAATTAAAAACATACAGGCTTATACCTGTATCTCTAGCAAGCAAAGGTACCACCCACTGTATGCCGTCTATGTTTTTAGGACCCATGTAGTAGGAAACGATCCCATTGCCGACAATCGAGCATAATACCACATGCCGAAGAGCTACTGAAAATTTTCTCACATAAAAGCTCAATAGCTCTTTATCGATAACGATCTACGAATTATACCGGACACCTTATCCACAGCAAACACATTTACTACCACCACACCGTCACCGCATCAGACTTCTTTTTAATAAATCTTAATTACATTAAGTCTGCGGGGAACAAGCCTGTGTGCGCCGGCACCTAATCATTTCCCAAAACGTTACTCTCAACATTATTGCATTATAAGTCGAGCCCCATAAAATGATATCATACGCACATCATTATGAATAACGAGGCTCACTAATACATACTAATCTACTACAACCTTGGGGCCTAACTTGATTTATTTGGTACCGTTATACACCGCAAGTCAATAATGATGAATGTTCTAACACCTAGTAATAATAACATTAGTAAGTTAATATATTAAGGTGTCAGGTTATCGATTACCTATAAACTTCTACTGTAAAAAACAGAGGCAGCTTAGTTAAGATATCGGATGTGCAATCGAAGGTTGCAGGTTCGAATCTCACCCATTAGTGTATACCCATAAAATCGCGATTGCGATGCCGGGAACCCAGTTTTAACCTTAGCTTAGCTAGAATAGTTAACATAAATAAAATATATTTGTATACCAAATTGCAATATCGGGCATAAATTTTGTAATCCACAAATGGTTTCTTTGTGTCCGTTCTTTGAATGTGTGTAAAGTCCGTCCGTCCGACCGGTAAAGGGTGTCTTTAAAAATAAATAATTAATAAGAAAATCGATTAAATTATTTAAAAATATTTCTAAGAGGATAATTAAAACTTGATGCTAGATAATAGTTGCCAATAAGATATGCGCATAACTCTTCAGACGGGAGAGAGAGATACAGACATGTTGCTAATAAATTTAATTTTAGGCAATATACATACATGTATATGTATACCCCTAAACTATATTACTTCAGAAATGTTTAAGATATCACATATATATATGATTATATTTATCTTATTGCATATATCGAGCATTGCGAGAAACAGCCGAAAACATTTCGCATAACTTAAAACTTCGTGATCGACCGCAAACTTAAGCGCCAGCTTACGCTAGTACCACTCGAATATAATAACGTACAAATGACATTTAAGTACTTAACCGCTCAATTAATCAATCGTTGTACACAGCTATTCACCACAAACTTGCAGTTCAATACACAAAGAACCAAATAAATTTCAATAGACATCAAATAAACAAGTCTATGAATAACATTTCATTCCAATGTTATCGTATCAAGGACGCACAATCGTAGCCCAATCTGATACTGAATAAGTAATCAATAGAACGATAACTCGGACAAAAAAACGACTTTAGACTATCGAATAGCAAAGACGAAGGAGCTGGTATATACCTGACGTGTGTGTGTCATACTTATGCGCACATGACCATAACTGGCTGAAATGGCAGTGCATGCAAAAATCGTATCAATTGCTAATTAGATAGAGTACAATTTTGCATAAACAATATGTACCCGTAGCGAGATGTCAGTACTCGTTAGTAACATAGACTGACGTCTGACGTCTGACGTCTGACGTCTGTATAAACCTAAAAAGGTAGGCAGTGGTGTACATGACACCCACATTTCACTAGCTTTGATTTCGAGTACAAATTCCGTTATGCTATTAGTAGCATCACCGAATTTGTACTAAAAGAATACACTGGTCGACTCAGACATCCAATCTGGGACTTCGCGATCGCACGCAAACTCAAGATTTAAGGCCACAGGGTCAACGAAGCAATCACTCGCTAGTAAATTGCACAAATTTGCATATTCAATCAAATGTCGAACGGTATCTACTGATTAAACCAAGTTAGATATGACCCGACGCTTGTAACGAGAGTTTAATTTATTGGAACAGTGACCATATTAAGCCGTAGCAGCGATAGCTCAGTGGGGAGACCAACAGACTGCAATGCAGAGGGTCTCGGGTTCGAACCCATGTCGCGCACCTCTGACTTTCGGAAGTTATATGACTTTTCAAAATTATGTGCGTATTGATTGACAATTATCGCCTGCTCCGTGCCGCGGAGAGCACGTTAAGCCGTTGGTCCCGACTGCCACGAATATCTATGGCAGTCGTTATTGGGAAAGTCAGTACCCTCTAATATCCTGGCACTGGTCTAGCCTTAGGGTATCGTTAGCCTTCGCGTTGCGGAGGTCAGGTGGCAGCCGCTCCGTGTAAAAACTGATATTCAGTCAAATCCGGTTAGACCAGAAAAGCCGAGCCCAAGTGACTTGGGAATAATAAAGGCTAAGAGATAAGAAGAAGTGACCATATTAAAGCCCTATTCCAATATTGTCACACATATCGACTCTATTTGACGTTAAATATGAAGTGTTATAGCACTTTTATCAAGTTGTTTACTCATTATTCCATGGTTTAAACGGTACAGACAAGAGCACTCTTCAAAGCCATACAACTTGTGATTTATAAATCCGCCCTCAATACTCGACAAGAAAAACTTAGAGCCATTAGAAACACAGTTATATAAAACGAATAACATTGTACAAATGTGGTAAAAGTTAAAAACTTGTCGTTCTGCGCATGCGTCGCGTTGAGTAACGGACGTGGACAGTCAATGAGACGGAAAAACTAGTCGCATGCGACTGCGATTGGTCGTTTTGTCGTTGATACGTTGGGCGGATTACTTTCTAAGTTTTTGTTACGTAAATGTGTTTTTGTAAGTCAAGGTGAAGTTGACACCTGTGTCAATATTGTGTCCTCCATCTGTGAATCATATTTTGTTTAACATATCATTATGAGAAAGTCTGCAGTGTTGAGAACATATTACTTTAGTCTATAAAGCTTTTGTATTAAAATTATTATCTAAATTGAGTATATTATCAAAAGTCTTACTATAATGAAACGTGATTAAATACTATAAAGCGTCAAATGTCTTGCACAAAGAAAAAATTTTAACTACAATCAAATTGTTTTTATATATATATATGTTTTCTGGCCTAGATTTGTTTCGCGAGGGCCTTCACAAACATTAAGCACAGTCAGATCTAAAACAAACATATTATGTAGATTCATAACGTTTGTCTTGTAGAGATCAAAATATCCATGCAGTATTGTCACTTTATTATATTTTTCAATTTCTTCTTACTCGTTCACAACAATTGCAGGTACACTTGAAAATCTGATCAAACTAAACCATAAATAGCTCATTTAAGCATATGTGCATAACTGCGTACCAGCCAACTTACTTGGCTATCGTGCTTGTTGGCAAGCGTAGCTCCATACATCACTTACTTCTGTACATAAACTTTGTTTAACCTGAAATTCTATACTTTATTATTTAAACATAATGTCTTATAGGTTTAATGACAAAGACTAATTTTCAAACCAGCGCGGCGTTTATCGACACAAACATTTGTTAACAAAGGGTCCAACGCAAAGTTCAAGTTCTGTGATTGGCTAAATACATTAGTAACAGCCAATCAAATCAGTAGAAGTGAGTTTAATTTTGAAAAACTTACTTAAGACTGCGCCGAGCGAAATGTTCCAAAACAGACTGTCACAGTTAAGTGAATAAAATCAACACTTTTTGTTTAATATAAATATAAAATATTCATTTACCATAACAATGAATGTGTTTACAATTACTCCGTGTAAAAACTAAAAATAATTAATATTTTCGACTACATAATTACGTAAATTTGTCCATCCCAAATATTTAAGCTATTGGTTGACAATAAAGATACATATTTATCAAAAAAGCACTTCAAATCATCCATACAATTTTACTATAACGGCCGCGTCCCGATTTAAATATGCGCCGAACGAGCTCTGTCATGATCTGTCTTACGCTCGGCGCAGTCTTAAAAAAAGTGTTTGCCGACCAAATTTTTCGCGTGATCACACTTAAAACACGAGCAGTAGCAGTGGTGAAGCGACTCGCTATGCAGTTATCTATCAAAGTGTCGTAGGGGTCGGAAAGTCTGGACATTAAATAGATTTCTGTAAAATATGTTTGTTATTTTATATTAGGGACTAATCATTGCCGATATAATTTACATGGCTCACAATTTTCAGTCAATTTTTTGTCCTACTAAACGGCATTATTTTAATAAATATTATCTTCGTTTTTAAATTAAATCAAGCTACCATAATATAAAGATGCATCACAATCCGTTCAACCATTTTTCGAAATACCAAACAAATAAACAGATAGGCAAACAATCTTAAAACTATTATTTTGGTTTCATGTCTGTGTGTCAACGTACAGACAAAACCTCGTTTGACTTTTATAACAGTCAAGAATATTCCAATAACAAATACCCCGGAAACTGTTACTCTTGTAATTAAGCTAGTACACATAATAGATACTGGTGAGGCAGATGACATTCAATCCCTAGTTGTTACGAGGTTCACCGTTAACGCCACATAACTGTACATAAAGTGACCAAGTTATGTGATGCCAGGCCCTACCGCACCTCCTTACGCGAACCGACAACTTAATTGACTCACCATACATTTATACCCAAGATATCAATCTACTGCGACCTTTATAGTTAAGCTTTTGCCATTTTCTCGCACATAATAGGTGCTTAGTATAATACTAAATATTATGTATTCGTGTGTTTATACTTGTCTACTTTAGATACGAGATATGTTATCAGATTTCGCACCTTGTAAAGGTATACTAAGTAACAGTCACGACTAGTTAAGTTGGCTTTAAAAACTCTTCCAGTTTAATTTACAATAAATTTTAATTTATTCTTCTATTATATAGTAAAATCATCAGTTGTCTAACCTTAGATATGAGTGATGACTAACAAAACCCTTTTTTACCTTTGCTCAAATGATTCTAAGTAAAATACTTATTTGAAGAAGAAATCGGCGATAAAGGAGTTTACAGATTATGTTTAAAACCTTTACTGAGATATTAGGTTTGATTCATGAGCTTGAACATTATTTTTCTGTAAAGAGTGCATCATTGATAGCACGCAATTAGAACATACGCCTCGTAGATGTCTATAATACGCTCTCCTATAAAGTAGGAATATTCTCATAGCTGGCGAAATGCAATAGCAAAAATATGTTCATTCATACAGGTCACAAAGTATCACTTATAAACGTCAAAGTTACACTTATTTAAGATAATTTACCTTAACATTTACCTGTTGCCACGTTCAGCAAAGCAAGGGCATAGAGCCCATTAGAAGAACTGGCAAGGAACTCACGGGCTCACTTTTTAATTATAGGTATTAATAAACCTCGTCTGCCCCTTTGTTCATATGTAGGTACTTAGTTTAAGCATCATACTAGTACGTACTTACACAGCTTACTTTTTATCTCCACAAATACATTTTCGCCTACATTAACTTGCGGTTTACGGGACTACTATTTCTGTTATAAAAATGTTTTAACCGCAACCATACGGGTACAACCAAGACCGCAACTCGGATTTTAAACCGTCATCATAAAGCCTTTAGTTTTAAATACATATATGCATATCTAGAGTATGGCAGTGCAGCAGTAGTAAATGTGACTGCTGTACATGAAGTCTCGAGTTCGTTTTCTGGGTGCTCAGTGTTATTGGATCAAAAATTCTAAGTAGTAGCGTGGAATCGAGAACAGTTCTCGGTAGACGGGCCATAAGCTTGCCTCCTATTAGATGGGACCTTCTTCTTCGGGTCAATGGTTCTAGTTTGAACTATACAGGGTGTCCGGTAATTAATGGATAACCTTGAAATGTCTTATAGTAGAACAAATGGCCGTTCAGAAAAAATATGAAAAAAATCTATACTACCTACTACCTGAGGAATGTTTTTTTTTAATTACCATGTTTAACTTTTTGTACACTACGACCATGAATGAATTAATTATATCAGATTTTTGTTATTTTATTATTAAACACTAATTATGCTAATAGGTAGACAGTCAAAAGTATGACTAGCTATTGCACTTTTTAATTATTCTTTTCTTTTTTTCTGAACGACTATCGGTTCTACTACAAGACATTTCAAGGTTATCCATTAATTATCGGACACCCTGTATATTATTTGCATAATATTCGGCCACTTTAATCTCTCTCTTTCACTCACCCAAGATGGGACCTAAATCTACAGCAAACAAAATGAGTAACTTCGACGTTCATGAGTGTTACATTGTGACCTATATGAATAAACATATTTGTGACTGGCTTTTGCCCGCGACTTCGCTCGTGTAAAAGTATGTTAGGTTAGGTTATGTTAGTAACAGTAGTTTTTTTTAAATAACATATCTTATGTTACTCAGTGATAATATAGGTTTCTAATGGTGAAAGAACTTTTAAAATTCATTGAATATTTATTGAGTTACATCCTTACAAACAAACAAAAATTCATATCTATCCTCTTTATATAATAGTATAGATTTCTTTTGGTGGCTGTAATACACTACTGCCTTTCCTCTCGATGATATAGACGCGATATATGTATGTACACACATTATTATACATGAAACTACCATCTTATGCGATGCAAATACTCCAGAAATAATGCATCTCCTTCAATTAAAATCCAGAAGAGCAACAAAGTAATCCATCGTAATGAGTTATACATTAACCAGTCAAGCTGCCGGTCTTGCCTATACAACACAAATACAATTTACTTGTGCTGATGTACCTATAATGTACTAAACAGGCTTGTTTACAACTTATTTTGTATGGACACTCACGGTACAAATGTAGAAATAATGTGTAGGAGCTTGGTTTGCTATATCGTGATTTTGTAACCTTTATTAGAACCTTATATGGTTATGGTATTATTATATATTATATCTTATATGGTAAGCAGCGATAGCTCAGTGGGGAAACCAACAGACTGCTATGCCGAGAGTCTCGGGTTCGAACCCCCGTCGCGCACCTCTGACTTTCGGAAGTTATATGACTTTTCGAAATTATGTGCGTATTGATTGACAATTATCGCCTGCTCCGTGCCTCGGAGAGCACGTTAAGCCATCGGTCCCGGCTGCCATAAACATCCATGGCAGTCGTTATTGAGTAAGTGAGTACCCTCTAATATCCTGACACTGGTCTAGCCTTAGGGTATCGTTAGCCTTCGGGTTGTGGAGGTCAGGTGGCAGCCGCTCCGTGTTAAAACTGATATCCAGTCAAATCCAGTTAGACTAGAAAAGCCGACCCCAAGTAACTTGGGAATAATAAAGGCTAGGGAGAAGAAGATTAGAACCTTATATGGGTGTAGGAACTTTTTAAAGCAGATGTTTAGAGATTATCACGAAAAATCTGTGCCTACTAAGCTAGCTTTCGATAGTAGCAACACCATTGTGTAACGTATATTGAAGATAAATATGTGGTTCTTATGCTAATGCACTGATATTCAAATCAGCGTAATTTAGTTTATAGTTCATCAAGCAATCCATATATTTAATTGTGTGAACAAAATATATATATACATACATTAAGGTAATACGATTTGATATAATAAGCAACTAGTTTCTACTTCTATGCATGCACAGACGTTTATAAGAGATTTACTTTAATTAGTATTGTTTTAAACTATTGTCTCGAAGCAAAATTTATCTATTTCGGAATCGATTTCAACAGTTATTTAAAGAAATATATTTTCTGAGACATGCAATAATATTTTGTACAGCGTCATAAGAATTGATTTCATATAATTTCAAAAGTAAAAAATTACTGTGTTGAACTTGGTTTCTTCAGCAATATCTTTTAAAAATGAAATCGACTAGTGATCTTTCTCCCTAAAACAGAGCTCATTAAACACAATTTCGCTGATACACAATCACACAAAACCTTCATCTCACCTGCAATAACTACATAATATAAACCGTTAATCGTTCAATAAAACTACCGGCTTCAATGTAAACTACGGCCGACCAGTGAGTCGAGCTACTGTTAGTGTTATTTACCTGTGTACTGGCCACTTTACATGGACGTGTATACAAGGAGCTAAACATGGACAGACAGCACAAGAGTGTATTGCTGACGTGCGCTCCCTCGGCCATTACAAGCTTTTAAGCGCTCCGGACTACCGACTTGCGTCGCTTATTAGAATGCCAGTTGATTGCCTTGCGTCATTATTGTGCGAATATTCAGTGTTTGAGAAATATTAAGGTACAGTTTACATTGTAGATTAAGGCCCAGTTATTATATTCATAAATCAGGTCGTTATAGCTACGGGCAGTTAAAATTTAAAATATTTTTCTTACAATATGTGTCAAATATTGACTGTCTGTATGTAAAATAACTCGTTTTTTAATATAAGAACCGAGTCTATGTATAAAACGATTTGTATGATGCCAACTTTACGTGATCACAGATTTGATGTCATAATGCCCTGTTATCATATTTATTAGCATCTTTAACATAGGTGCATGCCTAATTATCATAGTGACTATATAAAAATAATATTGGAGAAACCGCACATTTCAGCCAGGGTGATATTTTGAAAATTTATCACCTCTTAGATGTAGCCCTGATTGTTGAGCTATTTTGCGTGTTGTTTATATAGCAGCTAATAAAAATGATACAAATATAGGTAATCAAAATATCTACTCTATGCGCCTCTAGCTTTAAATATAAATACATACATAATTGTAATAGCTATAAGCGAGTTTATAAACAATAACGGTCGCCTAGTGCTCGAAATTCGACCAAAGTTGGCCTGTAAGATATTGCTGATATATTATGTCATTATATATTGATATATGTAACCATAGCTACGCGCTTCGACTGCGTGTGTCAAATGGGTGGTTGTGTGCGTGTAGTGTTTTTTTCATAAATTTAATGTATTTCTAATTCATATTTGATATAAATATTAGGATTCGCCCTTCCTTCTCATTACAAACTTTAACTGTGCCAAATTTCATACATCTCCGTCAGCGCAATTTTTGTAAAAAGGAATACTAAGATTTTGCTTCACGTATGTATTAATATATAGATTTACAAAGCATGCCGCAACACGACTTTTAATTTTTCTATATGTAGTAATATTTACCTACGACATCGCCAGACATTTCTTCGACACACAAAACCGGTCGAAAACAGTAAAGATATTTGCGTTCCATTAAGAATTTGAATTCATTAACGTACTGGTTGATAATAGATCTTACATAATGTCATATAATATTTGAATATATTTTTCCAACGGTGGTTATTCTTACGTCAGAATACAGAGAGGCACGCTTGTGTGTGTATGCTGTCTACCGAGAACATTTACAAACTCGTATTAAATCGAAACGATTTTGTCCCGTTTGGGATTCCAACCCACAAGACTCGGCGCATTGGCAGTAGCGAGGCGAACACTAAATCCACTACGTCATTCGTGCGGTCTTCATAATCAACAGTGGTTATTCGAATGACGCAATAAACTCCTGTTGCTCTTTCAACCAGCTCTATACTCCATTTGGTTAGGCACTTAACTAAAGGTAAACAATCTAGAGTTATGAACTTTATGAACTGTAAATGGTTTAAGGGCACCATCATTACTATCAAACTGACAGAGCCACAATACACAGAATGATTATATTAAATTACATTAACAATTACGTATCTGATGCATAAAGGTCGACCCTTGAACAGATGAGCTGCGCTAACCCTGATCAGTCAAGCCTTAAAAGGTTACTGACAGACGAGCGGTTTGTCCAATTACTGACGAATAGTGTGACGTAGACGAAGTAATGCCTGATAGGGCTGTCAGTTATTCTCTTTAAACCTTATATTCCAGGGGGCTTACCACCGAACGTGATAGCGGGTCACAAAGTGTATAACTTTGTCTTCGTCTCATACGATTAATAGTAAACCTTTAAGAGTGGTACGGCCCCTGATTTGTCAAAGTCCTAATTATAATTTGGAGTCCACTCTGTTTAATAAAAACTTATTCATAATTTTCCTCTTCTTGTGTTTTGTGGCAAGGTTAAGACTGCGCCGAGCGAAATGTGCTAAAACAGGCGGTCACAGTTAAGCGAATAAAATCAACACTTTTTGTTCAATACAAATATAAAATATACACTTACCATAACAATGAATGTGTTTACAATTACTCCGTGTAAAAAGCATAAAATAATTAATATTTTCGCCTACAAAATTAAGTAAATTAGCACGAAAATGCAAAAACGTACGCTCGTATTACGTGATTTGTAGTTTATAACAGTAGAAATCTATCCTATTTTACAGCTTAAACGAAACATAAATAGTTATATTTCAATTTGTCCGTCCCAAATATTTTTATTTTAAGATACATATTTTATCAAAAAAGCACTTCAAATCCTCCATACAATTTTACTATGGCGGCCGCGCACTGATTTGAATATGCGCCGAACGAGCTCTGTCATTATCTGCCTTACGCTCGGCGCAGTCTCTACGTTGATCCTGAAGTCCTGGTTTCCATATTAGACGACAGGAATATTTTGGGATCGGGAGAAATCTGATTGGATTGTTTTGGTAAATTTTCAGCATTAGCATAGTGTCTGTAAATGTCCGATAGACCGCACAAGGCTTTCGCGCCTTCATAGATATGTACATATGTACGAAGAAAGGAAAAATGTCGAGAACCCTGTCCATGTTGTAAACGTTAACATGGATCATGTTTAAAGAAAGCAGTGTAGCTGATAGAACAAGATTTTAACTTATCAGTGACAGCCCCGTACTGAGCCTTAATGAATTAATATCCGCTCCGCTAATCATGTTAAAGAAATAATTGCGCTCTTGATTGACGACCGCTCGGATATAGAAATCAGTAAACATTTTAGAGAGTTATTAGACGGATATACACTATACTTCTAAGTATAGTGTATAAATATTTCGTAATGGAATTAAGGCATTTGCCTTCTTAACCGACTTCAAAAAATGGAGGAGGTTCTCAATTCGAAAGTATGTTTTTTTTTCTTTGTGTGTTACCTCATATCTCTTTTCTAGGTGGACCGATTTCGATGATTCTTTTTTCATTTGAAAGCTGGTACTTTCCGATTGGTGCCATTTTAACTTTTAGTGCATTTTTTGTTTAAGAATATTCTTTCAAGAAGACGGTTTTCTTTTTTGTGAAATTTTTTATTTATACATTTGTGGTCACCAGCTAAAACGTAAAACAAACGGACACACGTCATACATTTAAATGCACAGATGGCGTAGTGGTTTAATTGGTCGCCTCACCAATACCACTGCGCCCAGTGTTGTGGATTCGATACCACGGTATAAAAAGTTGTGTGATCCAGAAATGGTTGTTCTTTGTGTCCCTTGTTTAAATGTGTGTAAAGTCCCCGAGACACAGGAATTATTACAAGAGCAGGATAGGCCTTTTAAAATAAAGCGTATTCTAACGCCTCCATACTGGAAGGTGTATCCCAGCCACATTTGTCAACCATATTTTAATGGACGAGCATTTTGCCGTTTATGAGCACGGTTCCAGACTCCGTGCAACTACTGGGTAATCTTTGATAGTAAAACCCAAATTATCAAAGTAAATATGAACAATCATGTAACCATAGTTCATATCAGATATCCTCAATAGCAGTGTGTAATAGAAACATACCAACTTACAGCTTACCGAACAGGTGTGATCGTTTAAATTAACTAGGTTACATATTATTTTGAAATGATTTCGTGAGTAGGTGATATAAATCATTAAACTATTGATAGAAAATGTTAACGAAAACTTATGGCGTAGGCGAACATACATATATACAAATCCTTCGTTTCCTGCACTCACACACATGTACTCACATACATTCATTCTTCTATGCACACACAAGATCATACTTAAACACACACCTGTTCATTTGCACACACACAACAACTCACACACGCATACAATGTATCGCTGCACTAGGCGTCATACAGAGTGTGTTATGTTTAAACACTCGTTTCAAATAAAGTAGAGATATCAACGATACTTATGATATCGTATTATTTTCTATTTATAGATAGTTTATAAATGCCTCTTGCTTTGTAGCACTTAATAGAAGGTAAACCCATTCACAGCAAATCAGATAGAACATGGATTGACCAAATGGGAAAAGCCCAACTGTTCTAGTATTAATACTGCATTTGTTGCAGAATAATGCAAAATTTGTTTGCGACCTGTACCGAATATGTATAGAAATACAATAATTTATTCTAGATTCTACTTTCATTACGCTTTACTTATAACCGATCTAATTGAAACTCTAAAGTAAGCGCGCAATGTAAATCTCATTGGCGATAATCGTAAAACTCAGATGGTGATTGTACTAGGTACGCTAGACATGCGTTTATCCGAATTTTGGCACGTACAATGATAGTAAAACATTGATTAAACGTTTCTTATTATTATTAGACACAGCTTGTTGATCCAATTACTACGTAATTTTACTAGCTACGATCCTGGCACATCTCTTTTATCTCATCTTTCATAAAAATATGGATATATTATAAAGAATTTTATTGTAATAAAGGGGTGGTAACCCACTAGGCAAGGTACTGAACTTGTGATTGAGAGGTCTTGGATTTGAATCCTACCTATTGCACTAGCTATATAAAAGGAAAGAGAAAAAAAGAATCTCTAAACAAGAGCGCACTAGCTTAGCTGCTGAGGTAAACAAAAATACGAGTAAACTGTAATCCAAATTGAAAGCAATCTAAAAAAAAGATACAATAAAACGAAATACATATACTAACTCAATGGGTTGAAGGTTTCTTTTCCGAATTAACTCAAAGGCCATACAGATTATACCTAACTACAAGTATGACTAACTTAAATAACAAGTAGGTAATTCGATAAGTTAGCCTTTACCAATATCTCTGCATAAATCACCAATAATTTATTGCTTAGAGTGTCTTGCTGTGTTGATACCAACATTCAAATTATACGGCGAATGCTAAATAGGTTTTATTTGAATTTTTTGTGTACCTCTTTTTTATGTAATCGTTTCCTATTGCTGGTGAATTACGTGACTGTATACAAATTGGGGTATTACCATACGAATATGCGGGTGTGTGCGTAGTTATTCCTTAGTATTTATTTAATGGTAGTTAGCGAAAATATTATTTTGAAGGTACCTTTTTTTGGTCTCCTCTGATAGTATTTAATTCGCTATTGTCGCTACGTCGAATGTTGCTAGTTTAAATACTGTGAGATCCTCTAAAAATGGATGATTTTTAAATAATTACCACGTTTGTTTTAGTGATTGATGATATCATATACAAATATTAAATTGAAACAAATATTTATGCATAACAAAGGTTTCTTTAGGTTGATAAATTCGAAATGCATGCGGTGCTTAAACAACTACGAATCAAGCACAGAGATAATGTTTAATTATTAATAACATTTTACCCTTGATTAGACAGCAATAGCATGGTTAATTAATTGACATAATTAACTCATGATTGGCGCTTTAAATTTACCTAACATACCTTTTACTGTGTACCTAAGTCCCTCATTTACAATTTACCTAAATCCTTTGCTTTTGCGACGCATACCTAAGTTTGCCACCGATCTTAAAAACTTGGTTTCAATCCCGAGTGAGACATATAGAAATTTCTGATAGAAGATGGAGGATGAAAACATAATAAAAGGAATAGATACCCTACTACTACAATTAATTTGCTTGGATTTCGACTGCACTAACACATCATGCGTCTAATATATTTTTCTTGTCTGAGTCAAAGCATTAAGAAAGTACATACATATTTGGAATGCATATCATTTATTTGCTATCTGTATCACCGGCTTAAATTCATAATGAATATACACATAAATACGGTATTCTTTTCTTTTGACTTCGTAAACCACAATAACACAAAAATCAAGATTGTGAGTTCCTAGAATATTTTCCAGTTTCCTCGTAACACCTCATCCTCACAATGGGGTCAGGTAGCCCCTAACTAGTTGGGACCGCATTTAGGGGGCCATAAGAGGCTTAGCTCGTCCCGAGTACTACCAACAAAGAGAAGGGGAATATAATACTTACTTTTTAAGTTAAGATTTTTGTCAAGACTCTTTATAAAGCTATATGACGTGGATATGGCCATTCTTATAGGCAATAGTGACATATTTCTGCCTTTATATAACAGGTATCTTATCTTATCTTGGGGCCAGTCAGTACAGACCGGTGACACTTCGACCCAGTGGGATCTTTTGTGCCGACACTCTCCCAATAACGACTGCCATAGATGTTCATGGCAGCCGGGACCGACGGCTTAACGTGCTCTCCGAGGCACGGAGCAGGCGATAATTGTCAATCAATACGCACATAATTTCGAAAAGTCATATAACTTCCGAAAGTCAGAGGTGCGCGACGTAGGTTCGAACCCGAGACCCTCTGCATTGCAGTCTGTTGGTCTCCCCACTGAGCTATCGCTGCTCATAAGTATATTAGTAACTAGCTATGCCCGCGGTATCACCCGCGTTTATGGTTACTGCGCCGCCCACGTGGGTCGTAGCCTGATATTATATAGCCTATAGCCTTCCTTGATAAATAGGCTATCCAACACTAACATATTTTTCAATTCAAACCAGTAGTTCAACCAAACAAACAAATTCTTCAGCTTTATAATAATAGTATAGATTAACCCGTAAGGGTTTAAAAGAGCGTGACATTTAAAAATGATCTAAATAGCTTTTAATCACGTTAGGCAAGCAAATTATCTACTTAATTATCGAAGGAATATTCATGAAATCTAATTTAAGCAGACGTCATATCCTCTTATATATGGCATAATATTATTCGACCCGTTATAATTACCGCACACAGTTTACATTTAATAACATATAATTATATAATTATTAATAATGTACCATGTAATATCGCATAGCAACCAATTGCATGACTTTAGTATAGGTGTACTGTTACGCTAACTTGTAGCTTTGTCTATACAAATATTAAGTTATTAAGTTGTTTACATTAATATATCTAAATATGATCACTCCTTTCTGGAAACCACATTCAATTAACAAAGATAAAACCAACAGGTTGATAACAATATCTAGTTTGTGAGTAAAACTCACAAACTTCATCTTACAATGTGAATATTATTGAATATTCGTTCTACCAAAGACGAAACCACAGCGATACCTAACAATACAGCTCCATAATAATCCCATTGGAACACTAACAAGTCTTAGTGGCAATCGCATGATGTGCAGGAGTTGGCCCCGGGCCTCTATTTACCATAACAAGAGGGGCAACACAATAGTCCGTCCGCGTCGGTAGGAGAAGCACGCCTAACTAGGTGTAAAACGAGTCGATATGTAGGCCCCTTTGTGCTGACTGAACTAGAAATCTTATTATGTACGCTGAGCCGCATTGTTCCCTATACTCGTTACGTAAATAGGATTTAAGATATAGTGTTATTTTAGAACTGACGGCTTGTATGATTGGTGTATAGCTAGGCTGCGCTTTCGACCGATCTTATATTCGTTGCCCGGATGAAGAAAATTGTTGTTGTGTACTTTTGTAAGAAAATTCTCAGCAGAACAATAATGAGTATATCCTAATAAAACCGATGCCAAAAAATAATGGCATTTTACCCATTGAAGAATATAAGAACGCTTGCTCTAAAATTGGATCTAAACATGTCTGGCAACACAGAGGTGTAATATTACTCTGCTTATTTCTTAATGGCTTTATAGGCGTGATACTTCGTTGTGTTTTGTAATATCTTACGAAACTACTCATCAGTCAAATACAACGGCCTTTTCTGAACAAACTACGGTCTAACTTCGTAAATATTGGCAGCGAAACAAATTCTGAAGTGTATTGGAAAGTCAATGACTTGTAAAGTAACCTTGAACTAAAACAATTGTATGTATTGAGAGCGTAACAAAAAACTGTTGACAATAACCTCGCGGGTTAGTGGCCCGGACGCCACAGTGGCCACTTTCAGTTGTTTCAACACAAGACACTATTGTTCCTACATCTCAGGTTTCAATCACGCACACCGAAGAAAGCACTCCAAACAAAAATAAACAGCCGAAAGAAATATCGCCTTTGTAACTTTCAAAGAATTTTTACTACAACTTCCTTTCCCAAGAGAACGTAACAATACACTCGAAATTTATTATTTCTAAGGACGATGCAGATTGCTTTTTGAGTTATAGCCCCATTAATACAAAACTAATGAATAAAATCAATGGATTACTAAAATTCTTTGGACACCCTAAAATGTTGGATCAACAGTTTTATAGCATTCCTTTCATATTTCAAATTAAAACACAGTGGGAATGGATAGATTAGATGTGAGATTTTAATATTAATATTCGTTATAAAAACATCTTCACCTAAAATTACATATAAACGTATAAGTAAGTAGTAAAATCGTTGATTTAGACAGCACTTATGTTGGTTTGGGTTCGTTCAATATTTGGAAAAGATAAAATTAAAATAAACGCTGTTTTTATGGGTCAGTGAAAATCCAGTTTGGTTCGCGAAAGAACCCGAAGTATGGTAGCGAAAGTGGACAGTGTGGTACGGAGGTCTGATACCATACTGGGCGAAGCTGGGCAGACGTCCAATTAGAGGGAATGTGCCCCTCGGCACCGACGCGGGCGCAGAGCGGGCGAGCCTACACAGGGAGTTACGATTTATACCTCACCGCACACTTTATTGCCACTGCAGCCTTTAACTCAATATCCGAGATTATAAACTAGCCTGAAGTGTGACAGCCACAGTTATTATAAGACCTAGTTTAAACTTATGTAACTGCGACGAAGACACAGAAGTTTTAGTAGGCCAATGGTCCGAGTATCCTAGATTAAATCCCTGTACTGACTAAACTGTATGTGATCTAACGTCTATTGTCAGATTATAATACAGTCAGACTTATTGTGCGAGTGTTTTATGTCTGCTAGTTCAATGGCACTTACATTGTGTTCTAGGACGAGAGTAGCCTTAAAATAAACTAACCAAAATTCAAGTAAGTTTTTATTATTACCAAAGTAAAATATAAATAATCTTATCTTATCTTGTTACGGGGGCCAGTCAGTGCAGACCGGCGACACTTCAACCCAGTGGGATCTTTTGTGTCGAAATATAAATAATAGTAATATAGCCTTGACTTGAATGGAGGCAGTTTCCGTTTAGTTAAACGGAAGGAACGGAAGGTGTTGCCAGTAAGCAGAAATGAAATTATATTGTTAGTATATGTTTTATTTTTCTAGTTTTATTACTGTTCTGTTCTTTTTATTTCTTCATATTTTGCGTGTGCCTTTTTCTGTACCAAAATAAATATTTTTCTTTCTTACTTTCTATATTATTTTATCGTTTATCTAGAAGCTCTATATTTTACATATAATACTATATAATTGTGCAATTATAAATTATTTCCCAGATAATGTCATGTCCACAGTTTCCCATTCTTGGTCATAATTACGATTGTACCAAAAAAGGATAAGATTGCTGTAAATATTTTTCATAAATAAAGTTATCAGCTAAAAGTTGTCCGAAAAACTGGTGAGAGATTAAACATAAGAATCTGGTTTGAGATCCGCCTGTAGAGGTGCGCGAGCTCTCCTTAAAAGGCGGCTCGTCGACAATAGCCTGGGAACTCAGCTCATTTGAGGAGAAAATATCATGTCGTGTCGCCTGGCTCGCTAAATCGCTTTTTAAATGGAACTTCGCTGGCGAGACGCGCGACGACGCGTCATGAACAAATATGAAGTGAAGATGAACGAACTTAATCAGTACTAACGTATATTTTTTACACTTGAGATATCATTACACTGTCTGTAAATCCTAAGGAAGGGACGACATACAAAAAAAAATGAGTAACTTAAATTAAGTTACATGACAACACAATTTACGATAATTAACTTTAATCATTCGAAAGTTACCTGCAATCAACTTAGATTGTTTATTCAGTAACTTACTTAAACGATTATTACGCACTTAATTGTGAAGTAGTCGTTTATACTGATTCTGGTTAGTTCCAAGTCACATTTGTATAATTAGGTGATATAACATGTTACTGTCTCTAAAGGTTCATGTAATGCTAGTGTAACCTTGAGTTTTGAACAAACAGAGGGCTGTAGTACACCGCCGGTATCAGTAGGATTATCACCATTTATCTCAAACGATAACAGGCTAAATTAACGCTAACTTAATATCAGTACCGTCAGTTACAAATTCGATAATAAAGATTGAATAAAATTAATATTTATGTTTAATTAAGCAATAATGCATGTATAGTTGCTCACGTATTGGAAACTCGTAAACCTATAAAGGTTTTACAAGCTTTTTATTTTATCACGTTTTGAATGATTTAATTGCTATTTGACCGGTTTTGTAACGAGCAAGACGAATCGGTTGAATTCAAATGATTGAGTTGTACGCTTGGTGAAGTGGGCAGGAATCGGGTATAGTCATATTTTTACTGTGAACAAAAAGCCTGGAGAGGGATGGCAGATCATATGAGCGGTTGCGCCGATGACCTTGCACGCGCTAACGAAGGCTGTGCATCGTACAAGCCTGATCCACAACAAAAAGATATAAAACTCCGGCCACGTAAAGACCTGCCACAAAAAATAAACTAATAAAAGAAACCGCGCCATGTTCGGAACGCGAGCGTGCCGCTCAAATTTTTGTGTTCTCAGTTTTCGCTTTGGAACAAAGAGGTTTGTTACATGATGAAAACCTCTTTTTTCACTGACAACTTTGACAGTAGATAAATGAAGTTTAATTATTGCTCTCTGTTATGTTCATTTACCAATGTAAAATAAATGTATTTTAGTCACTTTACCGTTAAAACCGTTTGAAAGATGTTTTATACCTATACCACTTAAGAGTAATGATCGAATCTATACATATAATAAAATTGTAAACTGACTTTGTATGTGTGTATGCATTCGTGCACGCTAATGTCCACAATCGCTGTATCAATTAGGGTGTGGTTTTCAGTAAAATATTGACGTAAGAACTACTTTTATTATAGCAACGTATTATGTGTAGATTATAATTACAATGATAAACCAGGTACCTTATTATGATGTATTATTATTACTTAAGAAAAAGGACCCAATTTTTTATTCCATGTGTTAGCCAACCAGACTAAACGTTTGGGCTGCGTACTACTATTGTTTTTCTAATAATTTGGACAACCCATAAATCAAACTCCAGACCTTACGATAGCATGCAATCTTAAGCCACATAACCAACACGGCAGTCATAAAAGTTAACATGTATTAATAACAATTATAATATATGTAGGTGGCCTGATAGAAAATATATATATTTTCTATCAGGCCATTTCAGTAGCCAGCCAGTCTTAAGTAGAAGGCAATAATTACGCCCGTTATATTCTCGCCCATATATGCTGATAATTATGTGGGCGTAATAGTTATGGCTAACCCTTCAAATATATACGGGCGTAATGATATGATACAAACATCTATAAATAACTAACTATCGAATTAAATTTCGTCACATACGGGTAGAGAGATAGCGTAGTATCACGGCGCGTTCCTATTGGAATAGGGGCAGATGGTGCGAATTAGGTTATTTTTGATAACATTATCGATAACAGCATATAGATACGTGGTTTTAACACTGTAACAGATTTTTCTGCTGCTATTGTACGTATATTCACGCCAATATATTCTTAAGCAGCAGCGATAACTCAGTAGGAGACTATTAGACTATCGTAGAGGTCTCGAGTTCGATCTCAAGGCACACATCTTTGACTTTTCAAAGATGCGGTTTTTATCGTTCGCTTTAACGGCGAAGGAAAACTCCGTGAGGAAACCTGGGTGTCTGATTGTTCTCCATAATGTTCCCTAAAACATGTGAAGTCTGCCACCACGTAGTGTAACTTTAGCCATCAGCCCAACGAAGCTACGTAACTTTTCAACTTTTTGCAATCTTATTGATATTTCCGAACGATCGATCATCATCTAGCGAAATGAGACAATACCGCCTAAAAACGTCACGACATGAAATGAGGCTCACACTAAACAGTAGGCAGTAATAGGCTGAATAAATTGACAAATAGATCTTAACAGCCAGTAACATTACTTGCCAGTAACATTACTTTTTTGCTATGTTTTTTTGTTCGACGTTTAAAAGGTGTGACAAACGCTTACGGTGTTCAAATGACTTGTATCCACTTCCGTATATACTTTTTTGTTGCTCCACATAGTAAAGTCTGACTGGGTCTTGCGTAAGCATTGGCTTGCAAACTGACGAATACAATGTCTTAGGTTGAATCTTTGAGATGTGCATAAGTGTTATTGAGTTAATTATATCTGGAAATTAACCACGATCACAATTGTATGGAAAGTGAAGTAAAGAATAATCTATACTAATATTATAAAGCTGAAGAGTTTGTTTGTTTGTTTGGTTGAACGCGCTAATTTCAGGAGCTACTAGTTCGAATTAAAACATTATTTTAATGTAGCCCATTTATCGAGGAGGGCTATAGACTATATAATATCACGCTACGACCAATAGGAGCGAAGCATCAATGAAAAATGTTGCAAAAACGGGGAAAGTTCTCTTATGTGAAGCAGACGAAGTTGCGCGGGTCGGCTAGTAGTAAGATACAACCGTAATATATAATATACATATACATTACTTATTAACCTAACAGTCAGAATAACTCTATGTCCTTATGCAACTTTGAAGCTTTACGAAATTAAAAACTCAACGTTGCTGTCTAGTAATCGTAAAAAACATCCAGTAACTTTTCCATTTATATCATAAACTAAGGATTAGCATCAATTTATCTATTTGATAAACAAGTTTTTTGCTTCGCTCGCGTTTTAGCCACCGGATTGCAAACGCATAACTCCATGATATAACCTATCTTTGTGCCAAGATCCATCTTAATCCGTACAACGATTTACGTGTCATTAAGTTATAGATATCTAAACATTTGTACAAACTGTTCCATTCATAATAATAATAGGATACGACGACTGCACGGATAGCGTAGTGGTTTAAGCGGTCGCGTCGCTACTGGTCGCCGTGCCGAGTGTTGTGGTTTCGATCCCCACACGGGACAAAAATTTGTGTAATCCATAAATAGTCTGGGTGTTCTTTGTGTCCGTTGTTTGAATAATAATAATAATAATAATATTCTATCACATACACACAACACCATCTAGCCCAAACTAAGCAGAGCTTGTACTATGGGTACTAGACAATGGATAAACATACATATATACTTTTTTTTTTTGTAAATATATACATATTATACATAGAAACACCCAGACCAAGACAAACATCCATGTTCATGCACACAAATGTTTGACTTGTGCGGGAATCGAACCTACGACCTCAGGCGTGGCAGTCGGTTACACTAACCACTACGCCATCGAGTCGTCGGGAATGTTTGTAAAGACCCTCGCGACATAGGAATTATTCCCAGTGCGGGAGCTGTCTGTTTCAAAGATAAAGATTAAGAGAGATAATGCAGCTGTCTTCACTCATAATTTACCAATATCTAAAGAAATATTAAAGCAATGTCCATACAAAGTTACTATCGTAACTATAAAGACGAGACCTTTAACTTATAATTCTAACTATTCTAAATGGCTATTAAACAACTAAATTGAGGTCTTAGTTCAGTTAAACAGTGTAATTACTACACGTACATATGTATGAAGTATACAATATTGCCGATAACATGTGTTTATGTTTCCGATATAACTTTAACTTCCCATTAATAGACTCGTCGGCTATAATTAGAAGGTAGGTAAGCATACAGACAATCTTATATCGACTAACAGATGACACTACAGATTTTCAATTCAACTCGTTGTGAATTACATCTTTTGAAGTCTTCACAATCATCACAATAGCCGAACATTAGAGAAAGTCTTTGCTAAGATTACTTAAAACCTAAGTACGATTAAGACCTTATCTAGCCAAATTGAAAACATTCTGGAATACCTCAGACTTGGCAAGGTTGAATAATATAATAATATTCTACCACATACACACAACACCATCTAGCCCAAACTAAGCAGAGCTTGTACTATGGGTTCTAGACAATGGATAAACATACATATATACTTTTTTTTTTTTGTAAATACATACATATTATACATAGAAACACCCAGACCAAGACAAACATCCATGTTCATGCACACAGATGTTTGACTTGTGCGGGAATCGAACCCGCGACCTCAGGCGTGGCAGTCGGTTACACTAACCACAACGCCATAGAGGCCGACTAGAATAGAAAGTCAAATCGATCGGCAATCTACCCGACTCTCAATAATACACCTTTGCCTTGCCTATTTTTGTATTGTATGTTCTTCCTTCATCATATTTTTTTACGCCCCATTCACATTTACTCATTCCATATCTTTCTAATTGTTGATACTAGATCTTCTTTCTTCGTCCACAATATCTGATTTCGATATACAAACCACCCTACAAACAGAATTTACACATAGGCACTTCACTTGCCATCATATTTATATTTTACTTTACTGTGTGAATTTACTGTAATTTAACCATATATTCAACTTTCACTACAAATCACTACCTCCCTAAGTATCATGTAAGCCTTATAAATTGAGGAAACAGTCTTATAACAGTATTCCAGTCACTCTAATGGGCGGAAATTCGCGCTAACGAGATAAAAATGAAGGAACGCTGTGGGTAAAAACACAGGTATAAGTTGCGCTGGCGCATGCTTGTATATACTTAATACACATTAACCTGGCGAGGGAAATGTTCTAAATACCATCTCCTAATGAAGTATGTCTTTATAAGTTAGTTTTGTAATTTGTAACAATTACAGCCAGTAGAGAGAGTATGGTAGACTAGTTTAATTAGATTAAAGTAGAAATAAACTTTATTAAGTCACAAAATGTAAAATATATGATGAGCCTAAGTATGCCCTTAAAATTCGCTTCTAGCGATAAGACTCACTGATGGACATTAGTATGAAAATACAGTAGTTAGATGCAGCATATCTGCTAAACAATTATGTAATTAAGTAAATCAATATAAGAATAAACATACATAATGAATCAAATGTCGGCCTCGACGGGGTAGTGGTTAGTGTAACTGACTGCCACGCCTGAGGTCGCGGGTTCGATTCCCGCACAAGTCAAACATTTGTGTGCATGAACATGGATGTTTGTCTTGGTCTGGGTGTTTCTATGTATAATAAGTATGTATTTACAAAAAAAAGTCTATGTATGTTTATCCATTGTCTAGAATCCATAGTACAAGCTCTGCTTAGTTTGGGTTAGATGGTGTTGTGTGTATGTGATAGAATATTATTATTATTATTATAAATAATGTGTCTGTAATACTTATGTAAATGACATGTGTACACATAAAATACAATATTGATTGTTTCCTTTAAGTGGTAAATATATAATATATAATTATAAACTAATTTTACTCATACAAACGTAACAATTAATCTTAATAAGACAGAAGCGCTTACAAAGTAATAGTTATAAAATAGCATTTACTTGTAATGTAAACAATTAAATTTACGCATACGTAAACAAACCACAACACGTAACATTTCTAAAATTATAAAATTTCCAGCCTAATCAATTTTGCATAGAAATTCATTAATACAAATATAAAAATTATTTGCCAGCAATGTTTACATTATACGTAAACAATAATTACAATAATCGTTTACATTTTCCGGCTGATTCCAGTTCGTTGTAATCACGGCATAAATCAGCCGTTTATTTAATTACGTGTGTTCGTCAGTGGATTCATATGACTGTACCCTTTATCAAGAGTACAAAACAGTTTATTCATACAGTGTAATAATCAAAGTGATTGATTAATTCAATGGCGCAGCTGCCGTGCGATTGAGTCGCATTCTGCATATCAATTGCTCTCAATGATTCGCTGGACTTTGTCGGCTAACACCATCGCGTGTCGGCTATAAAACACATATATTGTAAGGAATTATCCTTGATATTGAAGAGCTATGAATCATGCGAACCTACCACAGGTATTAAGTAGATAGCGCATATTAAATTAGGTGACAATAAATATTTTATGGCAAGGTCTGTTCTTTATATTTCCGTTGCTAAACCGTTGATCACAAATAAAATTCGGTATAGGTGCCTTAGGCTTAGGAATTGCATGCGCGAAAACGAGATAACCCTATACAACCTGCAACCGACCTTCTTGTTCACACGCATGCAATAACTGTGCTTTAGGATCTCTTAAAGCACTGTTATTGCATGCGTCTGGTGACAAGACTAATATGGCGCTTGAACCGTGTGGACAGGATATACCTTAATAAAACGCAGTAATGTCTTATAATTTTGCACGTAAAACCGCATAAGAATTTATAACTGACGAACTTTATTTGGGAGTAGATGGTAGTATCATTGAAATCACCTTCGTCTCAAACTTATGGGCCTTTTTATGTTTTTACAACAAGTCGGCTTGAGTCTCGATTGTTTTATAGTCACAATTCTTGGTCTCGATTAAAAAGCCGCCTCGATCGGCCCTCGTATAAACATTCTCTCAACATTAACTACTTTTGTTAACTGTTATAAGTTGAATTTCTTCCGCATACTTTAAACAGTATTTTCTTTTGTATTTCTAGCTTATATACATATAACTGTCAGTTACATTCGCTCTTCTATACATATTCAAAAGATGAGAGACGTAACAATAAAAGCACACAATCATTGAATTAAATTATTAATTAACCGGTACATGAACTCGGCATGCGTACATTAACCGGCACATTTACCTCCATAAAACATATCTAACCATCAATTTTACTTAGGATGTCAAATACGGTTATTAAATAAAGTCATACATGCCGATAATATGGCGATAATTAACCGGAGATTGCGACATATTGAGACTGATGGCTGCTCTACTTGCGACTACTGTTGGCCATTAATTTGAATAAATAGCTGGTGTTGAGTTACTTGTGTTGTAGGTTCGAGGACTGGTTGAGTAAACTTGAGAAGTGGTACCGGCGCGATGGCGTCGGCGCCTACGCATTCTGCGGTGGGCGGACGCGATGCCCTACCTCGCTGCATTTACTTGATCTTGAATTGTTGACTGCGCGCTTATATAAATAATATTTAAAAATACTTGTTGATTTAATCCTGGCCATGAACAGATTGCATCTTTGTATTGAAAGAAGGTTCATGCACGAACAGTTATGCATGTGTGAACCCATATGACATATTACATGTGCACCTTTACTATGTTTTCATTTTTAGTTTAGTGATAGATGACATAATTCTTAGTAACAATGCTAGCGATGTTAAGGCTTTATATTAATATAAAGCCTAATAAAACTACATAAGTAGTCATTTTGAAAAATTAATAAGACAAAGGGATTGTATATATTTAAGAAAGCATACAACTCTTACGCTGTCGGTCTAGAAAGTTTAAATCATAATATATATTCTTAGTACCGTGAGAATTATGGGAAGTCCCAATAGAACGCGTCTTTTCATTGTTTGATAGCGCGATCAAGATTTTTAACCTTTAAAGTCTGTAATTAAGAGGTTAAAATGCTTGATCGTGTCTCTTCTACATTCGCGTATATCTCCATTTTAGTCAACACAAATATACACGACAAACATTCATTCTAATGTTAAATTACTTATTTCCCATATTAGATGTGAAAAGCCTTAGGTACACAGCTTAATAGGTATAATAATAATAATAATAATATTCTACCACATACACACAACACCATCTAGCCCAAACTAAGCAGAGCTTGTACTATGGGTACTTTTTTTTTGTAAATATATACATATTATACATAGAAACACCAGACCAAGACAAACATCCATGTTCATGCACACAAATGTTTGACTTGTGCGGGACCACTAACCATAGGTAATAATAATATCTTAGCATATGTCTTATCAAAACAAGAAATCTTTAAATACATTTAACTTTTAAGTATAACAGTTAGATATTGACTCGTTTGATAACTGAACAATGCGGACTATGTTCAACAATAGCAATCTCAAATGAAATCTAAATGTTATCTGCGGTATCAGCCATAAACAATAGTTGATTCGCACACAGATAGTGAGCGACTCTACCATACGGCAACCTATTCAGTTACAAATCAAAATCCCCATAGTCGGTTTCCAGAGTGGTCGGTAGCATACTTATAATGTGAGAATGCAGAAACGCTGAATTGGTACAATACCGAAAATTTGTTATAACGGTTGAAATCCAAAAAATGTTCCAGGATTGAATCAATGCGCCTTTTCAAATTAAGATATTCACTAGAAAATATGCATATTTTAGGAATAAACTTTTTCTGAATTTAAATTTTATCGTTTACAAGAAAATAAAATTAATGAAGCTTCCATTGTTTACGATTTTAAGTCCAGCAATGTTTATTTTCATTGATTTTATAGTTTATTTATATGATTTATATTTTTACTGTAGAAGTTGTTAAATATTTTGGGTTAACTTAGTTTAAAATCTTAATATAACTGCAATTGCAAATCTCTAACATATAAACTCAAAATACGACTTAAAATCACGATAAGATAATGTAACTTAACATTTTTAGTAACCAATGAACTTCCGGATCTTGACCTGCAATCCTCTATTCACTGCCAACAACAATGTTGTATAGAAACATTCTGCTCAATAATAATGTCACTGCGCAGCGCCGGCTTCATTTTATATCTCTACATCTAATAAATGAGAATGTCTGTTGGTTGCAATAAACTGCAGACTTAACAATGCTATACGTCTCTACGCACATGCTCTGTGATTTTAGATGAGTAAATATTGGATTGATTTACTTTTATTACTGCTCACATATGCGCAATAACATGCAGTCTTAAGCATTGCTACGCATATCAAGGCTGAATGTAAAATAGTACAACCAATAGTAGCAGTATCCGAATCGTGGATATTCGATATTTGAAAACCAGCATGTTATACTCCATGCATCCATAACGACATGTGTAAATATTCATGTTGACATGTGTACATGTCCTTGGATACATACGGAGGTGGCGTCATCTGTAATAGTGATAGCTTATAAATTTGAAATCAGCATTGTATCAATTAGAACGTTTTTATGTAAGTAAGCATATGTATGTAGCCTATGTTCGATAAGAATTTTGTGGTTGAATGACCTATCTAATATTTTTTTCCTTGAGAGTATATAGCATTACGAAGTTTTCAAAAAAGGATGTACAATGGTGTTTATTGTAAGTGCGAGTATTGTATTAAGAATAAATAGGTTGTAATATTTGTTTACCACGTAGGTAAAATAGAAAATAAAGTAATCCGAAGCCACAACCATTTTTCTCTATGTTGACAAATATACCAACACCCATTTAGTTTTAGATATCCACGCATCGGCATATAAAAATACCTTTGAATGTGGTATTGAGCTAATTAAATACACTTAATTTCGTCTAAAATCCAAGTTTTTGCTTGTTTCTGGACTTAAAACTGATTGCTAGAAGATATACGTAGACATCACAATCTTCATAAGTAAAGGCAAATTTTAAATATCGGTGAATGTATGTCCTTACTATGTGATGGAAACGCCACTGGAACTATGACTACAGCTAAATTATATTCCTTTAAAACCATTGCCTAGTCATTTCATTGATAAAATCTAGGCATGACCAACTGACTGAATACACTGCACATAATAATTATGAATAAGATACGTCATAAAGATAATAACGAAGGAGTTGTCTTAACATTACTCAACACTGACTTTAATTGCTTTTTGATCCAATAATCGTTACTATTGGGTAATATAACAAGCAACAACGTTTACCTGATAATTATAGAACATACAATTTGAATAGCAATAGAAGTGCATACTATTTATCTTGTGATTGCAAATTTGCATAATTGCTCGCGGCTGAAAATAGTCGTTCACTTGTTACAGATTTGTTTCTGCAAGCAGTCAGGCTTCTGAGTATTTAAAAACTCAAACTCTCTTCCTACTCTCGTAAAACATTTATAGACCTCATCTTCATTTATTAATAATATGGCAATTGATTACCCTTAAATTCTGAAACTAGTCGAAATATCATTGTCCCATTGTATTGGCTAGATGAAAATGAAAATTTTTATTCAGCTATATGTAGAAGCCAACCAAGAGGCTGACCTCATTACATGTTACAATAAAGCTCAGAAATTGTAATTTTAGCTTGACTTATTTCCATTATAATGCTGTAGTATATATATTTCTTTACAAGACATTAATGTCTGACTGAGATTTGTACACTGTTGTAATTATTTTTGGCCTTTACGTAAGTTTTGAGATATTTAGTTAAGGTGCTATAAAGAGTGTTTACAAAAAACTTGTTAAACGTTGTATAGACTTAAAGTATTCGTTGTCTGTTATCATTCTAGGTCGCACTCTCGGAAAAACGATATCTAGTAATTGTGATTTTACTGCAACGTTCTCAGTCATAACTCGAGAATGCACTGATAACACGGTTTATTTTCTAAGTCACTAGGTTGTGATACTGAACAATGGAATTCGATACAACGCTGCACCATTGCTTACACATTTTCAGTAATTTTTTTTAAGTTATAGCTATCATTTCCTAGGCCTAAGTGCTTTATTCAAGAAATGAGACGTTTTACGTGCGCACAGTTAATTTTGACATATATTCTATGAGAAATATGTCAAAATTTAACTGTAGTTGAAATGACTCGGTTTTTACCGGCCCTTAATAAAACCGAGGGGTCTCGGAATTTAGGAGTAAGACAATTTAATCCTAATATGTACTGTAACTACAAAATTTAATATCATACTAAGTATATATACATACGTGTTAAGTATTTCATATTAGAGATTTTATTCAGTTATTCTAAAATAAAGTTAGGTCCCCGTTTGAGTTCGTTTGTATAAACGATTGTTGTTAAAGAAAAATACTGTAATATATTTCACCCATCCCAACGTTCCGAAAACTAAAGTACCAGCATAATGTTCATAAGTAAGGCTTGAAAAGATTCCCCGTCAGAAACGGGTTACTATAAGGATTAAGAACACAGCATGTGACTTGTCACATTTCCGCGTAGTCGCACACTTGTAACTTGCATGTCGGCTTTGCCTGTCAAAGCGTACAAACATAAATCTGCTATATTACGCCCTGAATCGGTTGTATGGCTACCCCAATATAAAATATTCAGATCTTACTAACGTAAGCAGATTCAGTTTTGGATGATATCGTTGTTTTCGTAAATATAAACAATTTCATTTTTCTGTTATACTGAATGTATAACATGATTATATATTATGGTTATTAATTTTACTTATTATTCTCATGTTTTCTCCATTCTGAGTTTCGTAGTCGGTATAAACATAATATAACTATATTAACGCGAGAAAGTAAAATTAATAGAAATTGCATTTGAAATGGCATAATTGGTCGTTCTATCAAACGCGTCGGTACTGCGTAAAACTATTTTACGCATGGCCTCAGCAGTTCTTTTTGGAGAGTTATAATTCGAAACATTGTCAACTTTACCATTAGTTAATGTTATTAATGAAGAAACAAAGCAGGTTTATAGGGTATTAGATTCAATTCGGTTTTCGACTTCATGATTTCGAGTAAGATTGATTCATGTGACTTCCTTCTATCCTTAAATGATAACATAAATAGTAATTATGTATTTTTAATCTTACGTTCCGAGTATACGAGAATTTACGCAATACAGGATGAAGTTCCGTCTGTTAAACATAAAATCAAGCAAACTTGTCAAATAACCAATAAATTCTTCACCAAATAGTGGCATGTTTAGACATGCTATTTTTGACATATATTATGTCGTCGTGCTGGACTGTTTACGAGTTTATAAATAAACAATTCACCTCCCGTTTTGGCTTGTCAACAATTTTACACGTTCAAAAACCACTATTATGTAGGGATTATGGAGATAATGCCATACACATACAGGTTAATTCTAAAGTCCAATAAATCTTGGGTAAATGCCATAATTGGATGTTCACGTTAAGTCAACATATGATTATTGAGAATGTGGATGCAGTTCTAGTTTTTTTCTGTTGTCAGCAGATGCGGTAATAAGTAATAACCATTGAATAAACTCCTATATGGTATAGGAGTTTGACGTCCTCTTGTCAGATTGACTATAAATGGAGTATGGCAGTATGATTTTTAAGAAATGGGCGTTTTTATTTAAGTAATGTGCGCTTTCATTCTGGCGACTTAACAGCGCAGTTCAGTCACGACTACTTACTTACTGTTATTTATTTTGTCCATTGAAACAATCCTAACTTAAACTTGGATCGGAAGTATTTAAAGACAAAAATAACAGACAAAAATATTTCAAATTAAAAAGCACTCGCAAATCTCACTCAAATATTAAAGATATCGAGTTTAATTGCTTAAACTTTTAGCAGTAAGAATGTGATTTATAGAACTATTACTCACCAACTAGCCGTTAAGCAAACAGAGCCACTCATGTGGCTTTTATAAATTATTTTCGTACAACAGCGATATTTCTAAACAATTTCACTATTGAAAACGTAATATCTACCATTGACAAAGACCCCAATATCACGAAACTAAACCCAAATTTGAAATAAATTTTAATTGTAACAAATCGTTTTATACAAGTCATTGAAATTCCCGCATTACCCTAAACATGTACGCTTTACAGAACCTCGTTATGCGCATCCCGCTGAGAGGAACGTGTGAACAATTTAATTGGAGAGTCGGGGGAACAACCCTACACAAGCAAGGCTATTCAATCGAAAGCACATCTATTAACCACTATTTACGTACAAGCTCCATATTCCACATTTATTCTATTTACACAAATAAAACGATAAACGATGTGTCGAGCGACAAGAAATTTTTTATTACCCACATTCAAATGCTCGACTTCACCCGAACCGAAGCTATTTTTCAACCAAACATAATAAAAATACGTGTATATCTTCGAAACGGTACAAAAAGTACTATTTTCATAAACAAACACGTAACAGTATCACGTCAGCCGGTGAGAAAATGTCTCTATTTGTGAGTAAACAACCAAACTTACGTATAACACCCACGTACGTATATTATAGGCTCGGAGACTACGGCTTTAGAAGTCGAGCACACATTCGAGATACGAGTATTTACATTCACAACTATAAACTTCAATGAATACGCTGATGTATTTCTAGCCTTTATTTATGGTGTTGGCATACATAAAGATTGATGAATGTGCCCGAACGGCCGCGGAATGTGAGAACACGGAAAGAAGCGTCCTTTACTCATATAAAATATATCCTGAAACATTTGTTTTTATGTTCGAGATTGTATATACACGACACATTTATAATCTAGATGGTAATATTACTATTCATATATCATAATACAGTTTGTGGCAGTTATTGGAGCTTACATCTTATGAAATATAAGGTTTTGTGTATTTTGTATATTTGTATATTTGTAATGTAATGCATTATCTAATAGTTATACGACTTATAATAATGCAGAACTTATATGAAACATCTTATTTCGTTACAGCTTAGATAAAGCAGCCTAAATGTAAATTTAAAATCACTGATCATAAGGCACAATTCCTGAGTTAGCAAAAGTGTTATCGATGTTTTATTGTGTGCCAGATTAACTGTGATCGAAATTTGCAATATATATATAGGAAATCTGAAACCATGTTAAGCTAAATCTAGGTACATAACCTATGAGTATATACGACTAGTATACTATATCTTGAGATGGTAAATTACTTCATTTTTAAACGAATGACTAAACATCATTATTCGAATAAAAATATTTATTGTACAACTCAGTCAGTAGGAACTAATACTTATTCATAAAGATACAGTATAAGCAATAATTTGTTTACAAAGTAATGTTTGATGCATGCATAATATACCGCGGTTCTGATGGCGACCGGTATTACTAACTGTGATATAAATTACATATAAAAGCAGCCTTTAAACAATCGTGGCTGCGGCTTGACGTATTCGAAGATTTGGAACTGCTTATCAGAGATAGCAATTCAAATGATATACCAACTATTTATTAGAAAACGTATACATGTATGTTTGTCATATTAATAAACCAAATTATTACTAGATTTACCGAATTTTTAAAACGACGTATGCTGTAAACTTATTCGACATGTCAATTGCACGTTTTATTTTTTCTAATACGCCTGCTGTACTGTTATATCCTAGAATTGAAATAAGTATACGCATATTAAAATCGTGTCGCAGTAGGATTTACAAGTAAGGATTTAAAGTTCGTCCAAACTCTGGACAACTTTCTATTATTCACACAAGCTTTACTTTAATCCGCTTGGCTTCTTGTTGCTTCGAAAGTGACAAGGTGACTATTAAAACCACGACGACATCTACGCAGTAAATCAAAGAGACTGAAATTACATAAATTGCACTCAATAGTCATTAGACTTCATGTAGACATATAAATGTTTACCTAGTATGTCTCGGAAAATGTATGACCCATTTAATGGTTCTCTGCTTTATTTCCACTCAAATATTTCTGCTCGAAAATCGTTTTTTACCTTTACATTATTTAAGGATAGCTAACACACCATGATGATACGTAGCTCGATAAATAATGTATACAAGCCCGACGCCTATACTGTAAACGATATGTCGTATATAAAAGTAGAAGCGTCGATAAGGGAACTTAAATATTATCTCTAATCGTACTCGCTCAGATTTATGATGTTTGTGATACAAGATTATGGATGGTAGAGCGTTGACAGTATGTAGTATTATTATCGATGGAGGATCCTACTAATATTACACGTGAAAATTTGTGAAGATATTTGTTCCTCAATCGCTTAAACCGTGGAACTGATATGAATTAAACAAGGCATACAGATTTCTGACATAGGCATAAAGTAATATAATTGCTACTTGCATTGCTGCTAATACTTATTTTTAGCTTAGTAAAATAAAGAATTGTTGGCCACAATTCCCTAAATTTTCATCACAATCCGATCAATGGTATAAGACTTACATAATATATAGCAGACGGATGAGGAAAAACATATTTCAATATTTATATAAATATATGTGTAAAGTATTTTTATTTTAAAAAGGTTTGTCTCTAGGTTAATTTATACTAACACTAGGAAATAAATTAAATTGTATTACTAACAGTCTATGGATTCATTGGTCCGAAATAAAGCTATATTATATTATATTATATATTATATTTGCTAAAACATTATTATATTCATTGAAAAAAATACTAAAGCCTTTATGCAATATCTGGATTTGCACAACAATGTTGATGGCAAATATTATTAATTACTTACAAAAGCGATAAAACTGTATATACTCTATTTCATTATATACATATATTATCTGTATACTTTAAGAGGACATCAATTAAAAAATAATCTATCTGTATAATAAAATTAAGTAGGTATGAGGTTATTTGCTGGATCACCAAATGCGTTGAATTATTTCAAAGAAAATTAACGATAGCCATCTTTAAGTCTTTTATTAGTCATTCTGTCTTGATCATGAAGGCGGTCCATTAAAATAAAAAACTAGATCTCTCCATGTGTCATTATCAATTAAAAGCTGTATTCCTACAATAAATGTTCTCAAACACTTTATTTATAGGTCAACATCAATCCATTATAAAAAGCAACGCCGACAACACAAAAAACCTATCATGACAAGATCACAGAACAATCACAATGATAGCGGCAATTGGAAAACCGAGTTGATTAAATATTCGTCTATAAGCTTTTGAAAGGACTTTGAACTTTAACTGTTATGTAATAGGGGTGCAAATTATAGCCAAATTCACACAGTGACAACTCGGTCAGGATATAAATAAGAGTAGGTCGAGGATATATCGTGGATAGACGTTGGATGCCGTCCAGATTCAGACACAGCCAAACTAGTCTGGCGAAAAATAAACTAGACTCTCGTAAGTCACTTCAACTTGCATTTCCTTTTACTTCGAGATAAAGTCTTAAAACAAATAGTTTGAGTGTTTCTTCGACTGTAAATATTAAAACGGAATTGGCTCTTAGTGACGAAACAGGTTTTATGATGTTAGCAAAGATATTCGCGTAAAAAATGAGTAGCTGTAATTTATATTTGACGTAGCTGAAATTGTTGTATCATTTGATGATTTGAATGATAGAAAAATTTATTGTGTCGGACAGTTGTACCAACTGATATTATGTATGTTACAAAATAAATCAACAACTGATCATTGAAAAATTATTCTAGTTTTCTAGTACATACAAGTATTTACCTTGGTTAAAAAAATTTGGATTATTCCAAAATCTTTTTACCAAGGTAAATACTTCAGTCGTACTATAGTCCTTATGGACACAATGTTACAAACCTTTTAAATACCAAAATTTCGTGGCATTACCTTCCAAACTTTTTGGCAATACACTCGTTGTATTGATCTGTATCTGTGTCTAGTAGAGTACACTTAGCGAGATAATCCCTGTTGCTTTTATTCGGCGCTTTCTCTCTAAATTTCTGGCAACGGAACAAACGAGCTCAATTCATACATAGCATTAGCGATTTCGACATAACAACTACTTATTGATCGCATTTTGTATCACCGCATACTCTATCCCTTTAGCATTACGTTTATATTAATAGAATGGAATGTTTTCATTAGCTGAAATGAGAGATATAAATAGCTGCTTAACAATCGCAGCTCAGCAGTCAGCGCAAATTACCATTCCAAGACGGCATGCAAATATATTATGATTAGTTGCATTTATATTTATTCCATACATTAGCACTAATGACATATTTTCCTAGTCTTGCTGTTTACTTATAGAGTTGTGATAATAATATAAAAAATTGCACAGTACTCTTAATGCAATAAATCATCTAACGGTTATTTCAGTCGGCAGATACTTGTGACTCATCTTCTTTGAATAAATAAGTATATTTCTAAGTATACTTTCGTTTCCGTTGCCAAATGCAGTTCCGTTCTGGCAACCTGTAATAATATCACAATCTTTGGCAACGGACATTGCTCCTGGTGCCATAGACTACTAAAGTTCTCCTGTTTAGTGGTACCTGATCATCTACAGTCTAGGTTCTACAACGTAAGTATGCAAAACTTCTGCACAGGTATATCCATCGTCTATTATCCAATCAGTATAGCTTAAAGATGTAAACGGTTGTTTATAATATAGGCACCTATCTCAGTGGCGCATCTGGAGTGAATGCTACTGCTGTGTTTGATGAGGTCTTGGCGTTATATGGCTATATTGATTAGGTGCCATAGTTAAATTTTGGCTTATTTGCCATATTCTCAGACATACCCAATGTTGACATCTACCACTGAACGTAACTCTCATTCATAAATTTCTAAAATAAATTCAAATTAATTGCATTTCATCCATCGATGTAGTGTTTTTTGCAGGGAACTGACGTAGACATCTATACGTAGCAACATTTGCAATCCACTTGAGTTAGTAGATATCCAAAATCCACAATTTAGATTTTAACAGGTACCCAAAATAGTTTATCATCAACTTAGCATATTAACATCCATAGTAGCATATGTATACGTATACCTACATACATGTCAAAAACCACACAGGAAGGTTTAACAATCCAATCCTTGCATAATTCATCAATCATCTTCACGACACGCAAGACAATTCGTTTATTTTTACCAGTCTAAAGTAAACAGTCATGTAAATAACTCTGCATCTATCTGCATATCTGTTGACCCATCACTCTCTAGTGGTTGACATGTAACTTGCAAGTGCTGCTATCGATCTGTGACATATCTCAGACACGTGAGTGCAGAATTTGCTGCGCCAGCTGAGTGCAATGCTCTGCGTGGCGCCTCTCTCACTGGGTCAGCGATACCAGGATGTACAATACATTATGCCCATTCATTATGCTAATGCGCAGACGGTTTCATTCATAAAAATGTACAGGAAGCCTTTAATGAATTACTTACATAAAATATGGAGATTGAAGTCAAATGTAGAGAAAAACATCTCAGGTGTTATTGTTTTGGTTAAGTTTTAATTAGGTAGTATCAGTGTTGTTAACCGCCTCAAACTTCGCAGGTAGATTGGTTTTTATGGTATCTTTGAAAAATGTCCAGTACGGCAGGTAGGAGGGACAGGATAACATCGGTAGCCTTTTTGATTTTGAATATTTTATACCCTTGACTATTTACTTGACGATTGTACTTTAAAGAATCTATTGTTTTATATCAACAAGTACCGATTGTTTTAAGAAGTGCCTATAAGAAAATCTACTAGGCTCCAGTACTTGATAGAGATTGTTTATTAATAAAGTATAGTTGCACTTAATTGCAACTATATTTACTTACTTTATTAACTCATATTTAAGGTTCGTGCTAAACATGACTAGAGCTGGGGCTTAGTAGGTACTGCAATTTACAATGACTTCATAAATTCTTGATAAGCACTTCTGATAATTCTGATATCACACTCAACATAGTATATTACATTCGAAGAAGCAAGATCAACGCGATATAACATATGGAAGGCGACGACCTTCACATATGACATCATTAATTCTCTTACTATGTGATTAGTTAAATTAACAACGGGTTAACTCACCAACTTGTTTGTGATCCATTACTTTTGACAGTGAGATGTTCCGCTACAGAAAATCCGAAATACGAGCCTGGCTCTCCGAACTTTATCACAGGGATCCTGGGTTCGAGATTAAAACTTGTGACACTATACAAAATGCACATAAAATAAACACTAGCGCACCTAACTTTGGCCATGGTGTACACCGTTCGTAATATAATCGTGGTACAAATCGTGTTATCGCACCAATTCACTGTCTCCCAGTTATTATTTGGCACATCGCGACTTTCGTAGAACTAAACTAGTGGCGTGCGGTGACGAGACCCCCAGCGCGGTTGCCGTCCGCCGGCCGAGTATCGCAGCGTTCCCGCTAAACTACTCGTTCGTATCTCCGACTCTACCTAGTCATAACTTGTTCTACATGCCGCGCTCTTCGTAAAGGCAACTGAACTCATAAACTACACAAACTTTTTTCGATAATAACGCCATCTGATGTCATATGTTTACTTCAACAGAATTCTAGGCGCCTCGGTAGCTTAATCATGAAAAGTACATTTTGAACATCGCACCATCTAGCGGATAGATCATTAACTACATATATTTTTAACGCCATCTATGATAAAATTTGTATGTTCTCTCATTCTGTAGTACTTTTAACTGCTGATAGATGTCACTACATGCTATAGCTATTCACGAGCCAAGTAGGCCAGTACATATAAATATATATATACCTAAAAGTAATATCTAAAATAAATATTAATGGAAGCATAACTTTTCATAGTTTACAAAACCCGTTGGTATGTTTGATTGTGGTGTTCGATGTTTGATAGCCTTTCCATGTTTTTTAGTTCAAAGAATTCCGCTAGAGGCGCTTTTAAAGAAAGAATCTATGTAAGTGCATACTGACCAGTTTTCTTTCCGATGGCCATACTATCGCAAAATATACGGCAGTACGTAGTACGTGATTACGTTAAATTGTAAACGTTATTAAATTGTAGAAGTAAAACTACTTACAATGTTCATAAACATTTTACTAATTGGCAACGTAGACAGTAGCGCACTATCGTTGTATGTTTTATTATGCAGTATGGTCAATGGACGCATAATTCTATTTATACTAATTGAACGTAATTTTCAATCATGCCAACTACTAATTAAAATGCTATGTTCTTAAGTATTTTATACTAATAAGTTATACCTATCCTTCAAATATGATAAACGAAAGTTTCTTTGGTATCAAGCGTAAATCATTGAACAGATTTGGATGGAATTTGACACATGGCTAGACTATGTCCTACTTTTTATATTGATATGCGTTCTCATTGAATTCACGCGGTCGTCGTAGCCACGTGCAGGATCTATATGAGTAACTATAATATTCTACCACATACACACAACACCATCTAGCCCAAATTAAGCAGAGCTTGTACTATGGGTATTAGACAATGGATTAACATACATATATACTTCCTTTTTTTTTGTTACTCCATACACATTATACATTATACATATTATACATAGAAACACCCAGACCAAGACAAACATCCATGTTCATGCACACAAATATTTGACTTGTGCGGGAATCGAACCCGCGGCCTCAGGCGTGGCAGTCAGTTACACTAACCACTACGTTATCGAGGTCTAATTAATAATAATTCATTTTATACTTTTATTGGTTAACAGTGAGTGTTTTAGAGGCATTTAATTAGGCATGCAATCATATAATAAGACGGACCAATTTTTCATTGCGAATTAGCATTAGTCTCACGTAATCAATAGTGTGTGTAATAACAAATAGGGAATATATAGGAGTAAATCAATATAACTGTAATATGTAGAAAGTAGTACTATTTCTTATTCTTTGGTAGTACATATATAGGTATATTGTCTTCTTCAGAATGTAGCAGTAAAATATATAGTACGCTGGGACAGAAAATAAAACAAATATGAAAATTCATATAATTAATAACGAATTTATTTAATAAATTGTATAACAATATTCCAACAAGTAATAAACTTAAATTGTGTGCCGAAGCAATAAAAAGATTTGATTTCATTCATCTTTTGCTGCTTTCGGGTACATCATTTTAAAATTATAATTCTATTGCATTACGAATTAAATTATACAAAATAAATTAAATTACAATACTGAAATACAGTTGTTTTGTGTGTTTTAATTTCCTTACAACATCAAACATGGCAGATCTTGCCTGGTGGGATGGAAACGAAGTCTTTGCGTCTAACCAAAGAACTTCACTAACCTCACTAACGTGCGACAATATGTGTCGAAGTGATGATATAATAGAGCTAGATAACCAGAAGCTCGCTGGTACAACCTTTCAGCTAAGCGCTGAAACGAGTATCCGTAGAACCGAATAGCCGGCGGCATTGATCCAACATAGTGTTGGCCGCCCCTCGGTTGCAAACTCGAGACCAATCGATTGGCATTTGACATAACCTCTGTCGCGCCAGGTAGTTTGTTTGGTATTACAATACAGTTATGTGGAACACAGCCACTATCAGTACTGCAACACCATTCGGGCCTTGAGATACATTTAGGGCATGGGATGGAAGGTCAGCTCGGTCTGTGAGTGTGCGAACAGTAGGTTCAACTGCGAGTCCAAACCGACGTTGTAGACCTTCGATAGTTTGGCGACGGCCTGGCCTGGCTCTTTGCGAACGAGTGCCACTCCCGACACCTTCATGAGATGCACCTCTGAGTCCACGGACCCACCACCAGTAGTGGCTAGCTTCACGTGGCATGTGACGTCCACATGGATGAACTTCTCCACAGCCTTGCCTCTCTTGCCCGGCACATCGATATATTCAGTCTTTTCCTCCACTTGCGGCAAATCGGCGCGGAATACACTAGCTTCACCCAATAAACCCTGGAAAAGAAAATAAACATTAAAGTATAAATAGAAACAGATTCCAAAAAAACTGCCAAGGTTATTTAATCAACACATATCCTTGGCTTAAAGCCAAGGTAAAATGCAATTAGAAACTGTCCTTCTGCCAAAGAATCCTGAACTCTGACACCAGTATGTTTAAATAGTATCAAGTAAACAAATCAAATTGTAATTTGGTATGTCTCATCAGGAACTCGTGTCTGCCATGGCTAGTTGCCAAGAGGCGTTGCACGCATTTATTATTCTTTACATTATTATTTATATTAATGAACTGGCTTTCGATTTGAAGTCTCTGAAACCCAATAATTTTAATTAAAGGTTAAAAATAAAGTACTCACCCCATTGCCTGTAATGGTGAATTTCATGCCCGGATGGATGGCACGAGTCTCCATACCAAGACCTTCAGGATGCGAGTCGGACCAGAAATAGTTCTCTGGTGAGTTGAGACTGTCAGGCTTGAAGGTGATGCGCTTTCCGTATCCCATACCGATGGACTGCAACAGCAAACTGCGACCTTCGAAAAGATGCCTTCTGCTGCCGGCAGGGCGAACGCGGTAGTGGAAACCAGGAATGATGCGAGGATCGACATATGTCCCTGCAAATTCAAACTCGTCAAAATATTGCCTCGTTATGTCATTACATACTAAAAGGAAAAGTAAAGATATTTACCAATAACGGGTAATTCGTATCTTTCTAAGCCAACAATACAATATTGGCATGGAATGTCTTTCGTATCAGCGCCATTGACAGTAACCCTTCTGGAAGACGATTCTACACCGGGCTTGAGTTCATAACCCTTCCTGAGTTGTTTGATGCCGATGGCAACGTTCACCACCCGCGATAAAGTAGCATTGCCCCTGCCCTTCTTTACAATCGCAACTCCAGTTACGGGCACCAATTTGGTAGCTCCATCATTTTCATACCACTCCACTTTACAGAGGGTATTAATTTTCACTTTCTTATCAATGGAACCATTTTCATGTATCTTCTGCTCAAGTTCAATTTGATTTTTCTGTGAAATAGATGAAATTTGGTTAGGTACTTGTTTATAATTATTTATATCGCCTTGTCACTGAATAATGCTTATGTTATTTACCTGTTGCTGAACCACTTCCAAAACGCCTTGCGGTTCATGATTGGCATCGTAGATAGTAAACTTGTCTCCAACAGACACAGCCTCAATCTCAAACACAAATCCTTCAGGCCTAGAGTCGGTCCAGAAGTAATTGTCATTCTCATTGAGTTTTGAGTCAACAGGCTCGAATGTCAGGCGTCTGGCATATCCACGTCCAATAGATTGCAGGGTAAGGGCCTTGCCTCCGAACAAGTACCTCGGCTTCACTGACAATGGAGGCGCATCTAGAGTCTGAAAAATTACATATAACATTACTTCTTTAAGTCAAATAAGCACCTAAACAATCTTATTTATTCCTTCTCCATTTTTATCAAAAAAGATTTATTATGAATCTATTAGAATATTTAAAATTGTGTAAAAGAAGAAAATTACATTAATTTGTTTTTAATTACTCATAATTATGCATTTTTTTAATCAAATTCCATTTTACTTGTAAAAACAACCACCTACGTGATCAGCTATGATTATTTTTTACATAATTATCATCAGAACTAACGTGTTTCGGTCGTGCTTGTGTTAATTAATATACGTGGAATGTAATGTAATGAAATAATGCATTATCGAGTAATTTACAGTTTCCCATTTTAACATTCACAATGAAGTTAAAAAATAATCATATCAAGACCACCAATGGCAAGTTTTTGAAATAGAATAGTGATATGATTAATAAACAATGGCGTAATGCCCTTATGAATGATACTTATGTTTTACCTATTATGGACATAACATGCGGCCAGCCAGTATGTCACTTTCGACCTGTCGGGTCTCTCCGTAGTTCTTGAAGTTTGTATGTCAACGCCGCTCTGGGCGAGGGTCTGAAAAACTGGACGATCCACATACCATCGCCTACAACGGCAAGTGTAAACAACCAGTGGCGAATACACAGGCAAAGTTAACAGTGTTGATCGTTGATGAGATTTTGGAAATATCAACAACGGACACCGCTACTCACTGAACTAACACCCCGCTACTAATCTGACCAAATTGCCTGGACTGCTGAAACCGACTAGCAAATGTTCAAGAACCTGTATAGACCATGTATATATGATGTTCAAGATCGACTACGGATTATTTAATAGCGGCTTCAGACGCATTGTATAAGGTTGCCATCACAATATAGCAAGATCTTAAAATATATTCCTGATACTTATTATATAAAAGACTTAAAGAAAAATGTATACTTTAAATTTAATTTGGAATTTTTTCGGTAGAAATCTTTTAATGATTTTACTAAGAGTACTAAATTAATTTGTGACAACCTTATGTATCGTACAATATGGAATTATAATAATTCATGGCAGATATCTTAGTATTAATCTAATAACTATTGTTAGTCTCATCGATTGTGGTTACGAGATAATGGAACACTGCGAACATTCTTTTGTATGTGTTTTTGATAATGTTAATTTTAGATTGAAATGTAGGAATAAGGCCAATTAGTTATCAAGAATATTCACTTATTCCATGAACATTTCTGTAAGATATGATAGTAACTCACCATCCTATTGACTCTGTAAAGGATTAATCTTACAAAAATGTCCTGATCTAACCACAACCGATTTAATTAGCTTTTCTTTTAAAATCCAATCTTTACGAAATAAATCTTAAAAAAATATTTTTTGCAAAACCAATTCAATAGTTGTGATTACAAAGATAGGAATATTCAGCACGATACAACGTCTGAAGTCCACTGTTAACACTCTCCAGATTCGATTCTCAATGCAGTGTCTTATTAGCATAATCGTTTCTTTTGCAGTCCAGTTAGTAGTTATTTTTGCCCGAATTTATATGGATCTTCGTGTTTTTCCGTTTTGGTTACCGAAGGAATTGCTTTACAATGATGATACAAAAGCGATTCCAGATTGATTTGCGCAATACTATCGTCGATGATAAAGCAACATTCAATGTGATCATGTGAGGAATAATCATCATTTGCTTCTATTTTGATTAGTGCTGTAATTAGCTTGGAAATGTGGAGGATTGCATGCACATGCTCGTAGTTGACATTGCAATCATCAACACTTCTCGAACGATCTATGTGACGATTCCTCACAGACCTGCGTGTCCGTGTAATATCTAGCCATGGTTACAGATAAAATTAAAATACTCGTCTCACCTGCATCGGTCTAACTTTGTAACGGAAGCCGGTTCTGACACGGGGGTCGATGTACACGCCAATAACGGGCATCTGGTGCGGTGCCGGTGCAGGTACGCGGTATACAGCGGGGACATCGCCCAGGGTACTTGCGTCCAACAGTACCTCCTTATTGTATGCACTTGCATGCCAGTAACTTTTGTTAGGGACATCGGCCACCTCCTACAAATTGACCAATTATTTACTCCTCTGCACGACTTTACTTTTAAGTCTTAACACTATATTAACATCACGAACCATATCCTCATCTTCTATTTCAAATAAATCGTACAAATCCTCGCTTTCATCACAAACTGTCTTAATTGCAATCATTTTAATTGTTATATTTATTAGGTAATATATGTATATTGTTTGCAATATAAGGAGTACAATGACCGAACTACTGGCCGTCGTGTGAAAGAATAAAGGAAGTCAGGCCATGCATAAGCCAGAACAAAAGTTTGGCACAGTTCTGGCGCCCATGTGATATTCAATAAGCGTTGCCAATATTGTGTTGTTGATGTAACGTCAATTTTGTAATGTTTTATTTCAAGCCTTGTCAAGTGTCAGTCAATGCGTTGTTCTTGTCTAATACCTACGCGATATATAAAGCGATCTTATGCGTAAAAACTTTCAGTTGTAATGTATTTGTCTCCTGAATAACAATAAGCCCGCATTGTAAGACTAAAACGTCGTACATGGACATACAAGTAAATTGTTGTTGGTATTTTAAAAGGTAATTGAAATTAATTGAAATCCATTATCCAATAAATCTGATAGGAGGCTCGGCCGTAGTTGACCATCCCACACTAAGTGACGTGTTACGTATATAGAACGGTACGTCAAGAAAATTAAACAAATTGATATGTTTACAACATGTTGAGACCAAAGTCCTCTAGGCCGGGGATATTGTGAGCTATTTTTAGAACATTTCCTCGTCGCTATTTCTGGGAGTTCGCGAATTTTACCGCCGACGCGATTTTTTTCTAATCGGTTACTACGTTTCTTGTGAGCTCGAGTGTCCTATTTTTTACGACAACTCTGGCCTTCGCAAGTAGTACGTCGGCTAACGAAACCTAACATTTTTATGTTATTGACCTTATCTGGAGTGAATGAGGCGATGAAGCGTGATAAATGCACAATAATTGGAGAGAAGACAAACAAATGCGTAGTCTGTGTGTCTGCAACTATTTTTAGTGCGACGTTTATTTGAGACCTGATATCATATCTAATTGCTCTTTTCGTCTAGACAAGAGAGTGAGACGTCAAAGATAACGCGATAAGTATGAGTGGTGTGTCACACAACACAGTCGTCACACCTTACGAAATGTATAAACACTACAATCTATTCATCTAAAACAATGTCAATAAACATAGCTACGTAAATGTATTACTAATTGTGTACTGTGCTTGCGTATTCTATTATAAAACTGTATAATATGTATGCCAAACAGATTAGGATCGATTATGTGAACTAATAGGGTCTTAAAATAAAAAAATGGTTTTAACAATTTTCGTGTGTATGTCCGTCTGTTTGTGCCGTGTTTACGTAAAATCCACTAAAGGCATCTTAATGCGGTTTTCGCAGTTTGATAGCTAAAAGTTTAACTAGATATTGAAGCCACGTGTTATACAATTTTGTCCGAACTAAAACTATGATGCATGGTGTGATCTTCCTAAATTATGTCGCAGGCGTAGAATAGACCACGTGGACGTGAAGCGAGCAAAGGCTAGTAATTTATAAACAATTGTAAGTCAACGTGAATTCTATAATTCGTGATTCGTGATCAACGAAATTTGGTCTATTTTCAGCTTCACAAGCGATTCATATAGTACGTAATCTGCTACCATCAGCCACGCCCCAAATTCCTTGCCAACATTTTCTACCCATATATCACGTTTTGTAAATATAATTTTGCTGAAATATATATACTTACAGGTATTTCCAACTCCGGGAAGGCCTCCTCGCCATCGCTTTCAATGTCACTTGGAGCGGGGATTAAAGCTTTAGGAGTGCTTTCCAACTCCTAAAAACAACATTACCAGTTATAAACAAGATTACTTGATGAGTAATCGCTATCATGAAAGAATTATGAAGATGAATACAAGCATGTGTGTGTAATCTCTGATAACAAAAAGAGGCCACGGTAGTAATTGCCCTTGACTTACTCAGACATTGTGCGTGACACTGATTAAAACATGACATTATTTATTACTATAGTAGTGAATGTAAGTCTCAAAAGGCAGCTAGATACATAGAATTACGTCAGAATATTCTCGAACGGGCAGACAGCATGCTAACACATAACGGGCTGTAATACTGTCTATTCGATAGATGGCTTTAGACTGATCTTCTATTATGTGACTCTTGGGTTTCACTGAACTGAAGAGTAGCAGCCCAATGCCACCAAACTCTGAGCTGTACTGCCTGAATTGAAAACCAAAAGCAGACCACGTCAGCGCACTATGTCGGCAGACTAATGAATGAAGCAAAATTGGCAATTTTCGATAATTATTTAAAAGTTTGTTTTAAATTACCTGAGCGGATGGCAGAGTCTCCACTAGTTCAGGTTCCACATCCAAGGCAGTGGATGTGCCAGTCAGACGCGCACGGGTCAGATTCCACAAGCGCTGCAGCGCTACGGGAGTCTGTTCCACGTGCATGTCCATGGCTGGGCTAGCGAGCATCTTGACTTCTTCTAAATATTCTCAAATCTGACAACAAAGAAACCAAAGTTCGATAAGAGTCAGGCGAAACTTACAAATTGATGTAGTGATAGGAGAAAAACGTATAGAAAATCAATTAAAATAAACATTAAAATACAATGTAGCTAATATTACTATGTACTTTAAAAAACAACTTTTTATTCGTGACATTACATTTAATTATAATGCAATATTACTTTGTAGTTATAAATGTCTGTCACGTGAAATTGCTCAATTATATCGCCGGACCTGGCATTTTATGCACAACCAACAAATAAAATACATTACTGAGTACAAGAAATCTATTGCTGCAAAATCCTTTTTAGACAAAAGGTAACTAGAAATCAATTATTATAAACTTTTAGGTCACCCATCTACAGGATTTTGAAATATATTCAAAACGATAATGCAGTAAATATGTAGCATACCTAAGTAAGTACGATTTAATCAGCAATTCATGAAATGTATAAGACTCTTTTTATTGATTTTCATCGAAAGAAACATGATACTAAACCAAAATGGTTTACTAATTTCGTTACGGCGTTATCCAACTTTACGACATTATTCAAAACTCAATTCGTAGTTGAGTAACATAACTATTTTAATGTCAGATTGTAAATCTACAGAACTCAAGTGCTAGCTGTCATAAACATGCCGTGTAAAATTTTATTTACGATCCGATATTTCTAAGACGCTTGGATCGCAAAGCATTGTTGTAGAATAAATGTTCAAAGTGAGCTGCGAATATTGCAGAAACATCTAGAGACAAACAGAAACAAAGACTAAATGGTACAACAGTACTTATTTCAAAACCAGATTAAAAAACCCACGCAGACTGAAATATACGAAACGTTTTTCGCCCACACATTTATTATGGATGAAAACGTGAGTAAATAAAAAGAAACTGTGATTATGTTCGAAAGCAGTGTTTTTTAACAACTTATGCAATATTTATAGGTATCTAATACCACAGTTTGAGAAAAATAATACCTGTGTGCAATATTGAACCCTTAAATAAGGACTTTAGTAACATATGTTCAATGTTGATTCCTAAAATCTAGTATTGAAAAAACATTGTTCTAACGTTGACTACAAAATCAGTCCATCAGCAACATTTATGAAATAATAAGATCCAATAATGTTTTAACTAAAGACTGATAGTGATCGTCATAAGGTAAAGACCTCGTGACGTCGAACTATTATTTGGGCAGCTGAATAATTATTCGCTAAAGGATACTCGGTTGTATGTTGTGGTAATTTTCCATAGATGGATAAAAGAGCAGTGATTCACTCAATCGAAAAGTAAATGGCACGAGGGTTTCCTTAATTAGGTGAATTATTTATCAATGTTACAAAAGACACGCGCTTGTCTCTAAACATACAAAGTAATATGTATCCAAAATATTACAAGAACTAAAGAAACTTTCTGGTATTCTTAACTAGCTAAATGATAATAATTGAAAGAGGAATTCCTGGCCCAAAAACCCATAAATAAATTTATACAATTCGAACTTGCAACAACTTTACGTATTCCAAATTATTTGGACATGCACATAACTTAATTTTATAAGTATAATTCTGGTCCGTTAATAGTTGCGTCTCTTATCATTTTACGTATCCGCTTCAGAATTCTCTATTATAATTATGCTAACGATTATAAAAATAATAACGAAACTAGCATTGTTGGAAACTTAGATTGCTGATAAGTTACAATTATTTCTCATTTATTGTCTCATTTATTTTACAAAGGCGAGATGCAACCTGTGGCGAGAAAATATCTCTACCTACACCTTTCGTGTCACCTGCTGAGAGCCTTCAATTTGGACATCAATTGCCATGATCGGCCTGGAAGTCGCTAAATAGACTCCGAACCCAGGTCGGTCGGTGCAAAGAAAACATGTTTAGGTGAAAACTCTCAGACGGTACCGATCTGGCTTGTGCGTGCGGTGCAAGACAAACGATGTCCCACCTCACATCGTGCCCTGCATGTCCGACAACTTGCACGCAGGAGGATCTGATGGCTGCCTCTGACAACGCAGCTAGCGTAGCTGCTTTCTGGGCGGCAAATATATAATTTAAAAGTGTTTGCCATCGATACGCAAAGAAGAAGATTTCTCATTTGAATATATTTTAAGTCGTAAAACAACCTGCAGATGCACGTAAAGGGTCTATCCCTTTCAATACGACACACAACTGTAAAGAATCACAGGTTTATTTTAAATTCCAATTTTACACAATAGAAAAGTATACTGCCCCGAGTACAAAAAAAGGTCACACAAAAACGAGCAGGTAAAATTATTACAAGAAATAAAAAAATCCTTTTGAGTTGCAGCTTGACAACATAATTCGAAGGATCACGAAAACGACGAAATCTGCTTTGAAGTGAGACAATTTTATATTCCTTGGTACGACTGGTTTCTAATTAAAATATCTAAATACAATAAAAAAAAAGTTCTTTATTTCGAAGAATTTACTCGTTTTAGTAAAATATTGAAAGCTGTTGAGATTTGTACTTACAATATGGTTAGATAATAGTGTTCATATAATAATTAACATATTAAATATACCGATTAAAATAAAAAATTTCGCAACATTGGCGCCACATAACAAAAAAAATGTTGTCGCCATAATAATAATAAATAGGCGCCACATAAAGTAATTCACTAGTAGAAAGTGTTTCTTTTTTATACTAACGTAGTTAAACCAGTATAGCCGATGAGAGAGAAAGCGCTCGCCGATATAACGATATAACAAGTCGGCCATTAGCTGCATACACGGTACACCGTTAGTTAACCAGAACCAGAATGTTCGGTTCCATTTTATTATACTTAATTCCTTTTTCGTTTCTGGATTATCCTTAATTTATCTTGTATATTTCTCCTATATTTATTCGGTATAATTCATGCATTCCAAAATGTTCATAACTTACCAAGTTGCTATAAAAATTTCTCAACAGCTGTAGCTGACGGGGACTCAAGGCTTCGATCTAGCTAACAGTCTCCACAAATCTACAATACAAAAAAGTAGCCACACAGTTGCAACGAATGTCACGAGGTGCAAGAGATTCAACTGTACTAAAGCGCAGCTTGAACACTACTGAGCGCTCACCCTCGCCTCCGATGTATTTTAAACTTACCGGTGCCCCCCGGCCGATCGTGGGGAACGACGAGGATGCAGATATGTCGTCCAAGCGAGATGGCTATAGGGCACGCACCGACCGCGTGCTCCGCCAGACACTCACTCACACATCGGTAAACGGTTACGCATGCGCCGATGCTATTGATACGTCTGAATACGTCGAGGTCGACGTCACTGTCCTCCTTTCAGATCAAAGTACAACAGAGGGTGGGTCTCGAGACCCGAGCCCTGACAAACTTTATACATAAAGTAACAAGTGAATGCTATTCAAACTTTTGATCCCGCGGCTTCATAAGTTTCTAAAACACACACGCTAGCAAGAAATCATGGCCTACTTGTTTGATTGCCTTAAATAGGCATTAGGCATACAAAGTCTAATGCAATATTGCATTAGACGTCAGCAAAAAGAAATAAATAATTAACATAACTGTCATAAAGTTAACATATAAAAATAATACTGACAGTGTCCCAGAAATCGTAAATAATAAGCATAAAAACGTGAGATGCCAAAAATAATTCTCAAAACAAACTGATTGAAGTGATTTGATGTCTATAAGAATTTAATAAACGAACAGAATTTTAAGGCGTTGTAAACCAATAATTAAAAAGATAACAATATTTTATTGTCATGTTATGCTTCAAGCTTGAAGTCATTCTGCGACCTAATGCTAAAGAAAATTATTGACCACTGAGCTAAAATAACTTCTGTTACCAGGAAGGAAATAAAGAAGGAAGCAAATGCAAATATTTTAAGAATAAATTATTATAGTTATCAAAGGACACGATCGGTCCACCGTAGCTAATTCACTAAAGCTAAAACATATTTGAGACCACAACTTTCTAAATTTCCAAAATATTTGTTTAAATATTGTTAAGTGATCAGGTTTATCTACTCTAAAGTATGGCAGAAAAAGCTATATATTATTAAAATTAAATTAAAATCCTATATTGAAACCAGCCGTTGGAAATACTTGCCAGCATAATATTTTACCATTATATGATTGCTTACGCTTCAACATATCTGATGACAAGGAATTAGACCGGATCCCTGTCAGCACCGGCCCATGCTAGCTACGGACCTCCCGTATATATCCATATATATTGTGCCAGGCAAATGTATATAATAATATAACATTTGTGCAAACGTATGAAATCACTAATTAGAAAATTTTACATGTTATCAAGTACGTAAATAGTGTAAGTGCTGTGAAACTAGACCATTATCATGCTCTTGACGTGACCCCAATTGTATAAAATGTGATATGCGACACGGAAAATAACTTATCTACAAATAGTCACTCGATTTGATTGAAATGTGTACATTTATAGCTAACTTATTTAGAGTTCAAGGAAAACGGAGAATTCCTGATTAATAATATTGCGGGCGTTTGATGACATACTTGGAGTTGATTTTAGATCCTAATCATCAGATCAACATAAAATTATATAAATAACATAACTGCGTGGATATTAAACAGATATATTTCTCACCGTTGAACCAATTCACGCGGAAACACGGTGATAAGATAAAAATGTCCACAAAGCTTATCATTAAAATCCAGAAACATAGCTTCCTATATCAACCAAAATAAATAAATGATAAAATCTTGCATTTCACTAACATGTGTGCGCCATTAAAACTGTTTTGTACGGAATTGGAGTAGCGGACACATGCCAAGACAATTACGATACACGATTATACGTAATCTTACAAATGCTAATCATAAGCCAGTGAGTGTTGTTAAACACGTTACTTCATAATAATCTCGGTTTTATAAATAATATAATTGACTAAGAATTTTGTCCGCCATCTTGGTGAGTCTTCCGCAAGAGATTGCAGCAACAAGTTAAATATAGAAATTCTCAAACTGCAGCGCCTCACCGCCGTGCAAAATTCATTTTATATCCATCGTCATCTTTAAACTATTTTAAACATTTAATACTTTCCTCATACTTCAAATCATATGTTAAATAATATATTACCTATATCAATCGCCACGCATCATTTGAATAAGAGCCTTCAAGTATAATACACAAACAAGAATATTAATGCGTCCAAATATTTTTATATGTTATTTTTATGTTGTCTATTACATAGCATTATTGATTATACACTATAGCAATTAGAATTATGAAAGCATGCACCTACATGAGGTTACGAGTAACAAAAATGTGGTCTCATTTTGTTCCTCGACTAATAGTTCTTATGAATGTGGTAATCTTTGATAATGCAGGTATTTGACATATATTATACAATTTATTGAATTGTTAATGATAAATAAAGAATATTAGCTTAAGTAAATTATTTTAACTCCGAAATTTGTCCAGAGATCTATTTAAAATAACTTTAACTCAAAACATACAAGTAGGTATATTAAATAAAACCTTCTATTATATTTCTTTTACTACTTGTTTCATAATAGTGGAGCAGTTTATATACGGGGCCTTTTCTCAATAATACACACAAGATGTGCCCGCGGTTTCAACCGCGTTTATGCTTACTGCGTCGCCCCTGTGGATCGTAGCGCGATGTTATGTATCCTATAACCTTCCTCGGTCAATAGGCTATCTAACACAAGTAAAATAATTTATCAAACCTAAACGGTAGTCAGGAAGTACCGCGTTAGCGCGTTGCACCAAACAAACAAACAAACTCTTCGGCTTTATAATATTAGTAAAGATTTGGCCATTTAAACCAATTCTTAAAATCAATACGTTATCTGCTATGTAAACTAACCAAAAAGTAGCTGGGTAATAATTATAATTCTTATGACCATGCAATCAATTTTTGTTTTCACAACTAGGTAAGTCTCAAAAATGAATTGTATAGTAACATAATTATAAAGAAACTATGAAATAACAATATTACAATAGTATTATATATTCATAGCCTTGTTACATCTCATTGTTTTAACTAACGAAATTACAAGCACACATCAGAAATCACAAGCATATATACAGCTGCCGAGTGTCACCGTTCACGGTCTCATTGTGACGTCATATATTGTGTCTTATCTAATCTTTACTACTGTCCTATTGGTGACCAATGAGACCAAATCCATAGATTGGGAGACTGCAGTTATAATAAAGTATTATCAACTCAGATTTTTCTGCCACGAGTTCTCAGTTACAGTAAGGAGTTAACGACACCGCAGACACATTCTACAATGCTGGGATGCCCTTTTAATTTCACCCGAGTGGGTGTAGTGAGCGTACTTCAAATGCAACGAGAGTTCGTTACATTTGAAGTACGCTTTTCGTCAATTAAGATAACTGGTTTTAACCAAAGCGTCCCTGATCTCAGAAAATGATCAGAATAGGTTTGCACAAGCTTTCTTCTTCTAATTTTATTTAGAAAATAATTTTAGTTTTACTAATTGATATTTGAAGTTTGAAATCTGTGTCTGAATAATAATAATCACACCCAGTCCAAAAAGTCTCAGAAAAAGTTATATTGATCGAAATCATTTAAGCGATTTTATGATTAAAATAGCAAATATTTATAGCAATGATTACACTAACATCCGTAAATATAAAGAGGCAACGTATTATTGCTTCACATTTGCGGCTCGAAGGATCATATTTCCGTCAGCAAAACGGTTCATACCAATCATGTCTGATTGGTACTTGATACCATTGATACAGTGACAGGCGACACCCGCCGCATTCGTAGAATTCATTGTTTAACAAACAACATTCTGAAGAATTGAGATGTCAGACGAGCACCTATACTCAGTAAGCTATCTCGCATTAGATTCATGAAAACATCTCAATGAATGCCTGAAGAAGATGATACATATCTATAGATAAAATCTTTTGAAATCTTTTGGAAACAAATACGTTTTATATACTAGAGATGTGCGATTATCGATTATAATTTGAATAATTCGTCGAAACATGCATAGATTAATAGTTGATTAATTAAATTCGCAACACGTAAATCGAACGTTGACTCGATATTTTGGACACTCGATGCACGCCATGTCGTCAACTCTCCGTGAAACACGTGATAAAGATTCTATGTGCTCTTCATCCTCGTACCAGACACACGTCAAACCTCGTTGACACTACCAACTCAAAAGGGGGAAACACTTTTTCTTAAAATCTGACCTTAATATATAAGACGTAAATGAGACAGAATAATGAAATTGTTGCTCAGGTCTTGAAAAAAGGCTTCAGCCTGCAGCAGGTTACGTCCAAATAACCTGGTGTCATTAAATAGCCTTGTGCTGCCACGTCTGTGTCCAATATACTGAAAACGTGGCGATGCGTTTTTATCACATCGCTTGTGGTATACCTGATATTGCAAGAGCGTTTAGGGTACGATACGATCAGACACGACGTAAATATACGTGCCCCCCTGATCGTACGTTCTTCACAATACGTATTATTTCCCATCTACTCCGGCAGGTCTTTGCAGATGATACAACGAAAGGACTGAATACATGCTAAATTCTTAGCTCCACACCTGTGCTGAAACCCACATCTACTTGATTTAATAAATTAAAGTGTACCTATGAATTATTTAATGTTGTGTAAAGTTTATTGAATGTTTAGAATGCAATCGCCAAATTGAAATCCAGCACCACGTACGTACGTGCCAACATTTCCGGCCATATAGAATTTCACCAAACATGACTTGTTCTGCATACACTCGTTTGACAACGTTTCAGTAAACTATTTGTCTTTTAAAATAATATTTCTAAAGTAGTTCCAGTACTTGATTATGCAAAGACTATGCCTGTATAGTCTTAAAAGGTTGGGCAGAAGTGTTTAATTCAATCAATCAATTAATGTAAGAGTTGTTCTTGTCGGTAGAGCCTTATTCTTGCATTCTTAGAGAGACATGGAACAGTGTTATATCACACTCAAATTTCGTAAAGTTTTTAAGTAGATAGCAGACGAAACAGTTACCGTCATCGTATCAGACATATTTTCAAACTCCGACCTGTAACTAATAATTTATTGAGAAAATCCTTACTAATGTTATAAATGCGAAAGTTTGTATGTAAGGATGTTTGTTACTCTTTCACGCAAAAACTACTGGACCGATTGTGATGAAACTTGGTATGTAGATAGCTGGAGACCTGGATTAACACATAGGCTACTGTTTATCCCGATATTCCCACGGCATCAGATCTTACGCGAGTGCAAACGCGGGACGCCACTAGTCATTCATAAAACACAATGTACAGCCAGAAATTCAACTCTGGTACAATCTCGAGAACAGCTACAAAATGTATGTCTCGAAGCCAGATAATATTATACTAGTATTGAGGATATAATAAGTATTTTATATAGATTATAATTATATCCTTTCTCATATTAAAATACGAATGTGAATTTAGAAAATAGAAAGAAAGAAGAAAATACATTTATTTGCAGCAGATTATGCACTACATACATCAGAAAAAGTAAATTACAAAAAAAAGAAAAAAACAAATCTTACTGCAAATTGGTCGCAACTCAGCGAAATGCTAGTTTTGAAAAAACTAGCGCTGGTCTTCCGTTGCGACCAAGCTTGGTTTTTATATAACTAATAAACTTAACACAACTAATACAACAATAATACAATAATAATACTAATAGCGATTACGGTAGCAATATGTTAACAATACCATATTTATTTGTTTGTTACGCTTTCACGCGTTAATTGCTCGACCGATCATCATTAAATTTCGCATACACGTTGTCAGGGAAGCAGAAAAGGACATAGGATACCTTTCATTCAGAAAAAGTACTGTTCCCAAGGGGAAGCTAGTAACATATATCATAGCACCATAGCTGTGTGTCTCCAAAGAGCATAGGTTTAAAATAATAACATTAACACAAGAGGAAGCATATAACCTGTCAAATCTTGGAATGCCAGACATAATTAAAAACTAGTATGTCTGGTCGCTAGTGTGTCGCTGCGACTCAATCGAGACATAATCGACACAACCATGCTTGTAATTAATATACCAAACCAAAAACTCAATAACTTTTGCCGACCTAGAATTCGAACCGGAGACCTCACGGTAGGCAGTTGCGCTCATCTGCATAATATGTTAACTGTATTTAAATTATGTGGGCAACCAGTATGGAAATACGAAACAAAACACGTGTTTTCCTTATGAAACAGAAACGAGCGGACTGTTTCTTAAGGACACACGTTGAATTGCACGTGCATTTGTATTTTAGTCTAGCTGTGCTTGCTATCGATGTCATAATTATGTACGAATCATTTGGCCATGATTCATTTACGAATCCTAATCTTTAGATAACGGTATAATAATCCTAACAAATATTATAAATGCGAATGTGAGTTTGTTTGTTTGTTACGCTTTCACACCTTAACTATTTGACCGATCATCAAATTTCGCATACACGTTAGAGGAACGGAAACGGTTACTTTTCATCCAGAAAAATCTGTTTCCGAAGCATTGAAGATTGACATAACCTTGCCTTAACATAACATTTATGCGAGTGAAGCCGCAGGCAAGTTATTGTTAAATTATACTTCTAATTATAAGTAGATACATTAATACAATCTGTCTTATTATTATGCTTTTGAATGAAAAATCATAAACACATCTTGTAACATTTTGTTGAGTTATACTGCCTGTACTTTGGAAAAATATTATATTTATTATTTAACGACTCCAAGTACCGCCGCTACCACCCAGACCACGCTGTGTGCTGTGGGTTTGAATCTTATTCTGAGATTAGGTGCATTTTGTGTCCGCTAATTATATGATTGTATAATACGACAGTGACTGAAGTCTGAACGCATGGGCGACAATAGGAGTGCAAAAAAAATAGTTCTGCTTATTTATATTAAGCGCACTCAGATAAGTGCTGCCAAACTTACCTCAATAATAATAAGTGTTCCGGGAATCTTAAACCTTTTCTATTATCCAGTTTTTATTACTTTACCCTTCGGTTAGCGACGCCGAGCCGGTGAAACCTCAAGAATGGGTACGAACATAGGCAACAGTAACCGCTTACCATAAAGGGTTTGCATATTTGCTTTCCAAAAGGCATTAGTCTCCTTTTTCATACAATGAAGATTATTATATTATATTAATAATAATAATAATATATTCTATCACATACATACAACACTATCCAGCTTAAACTAAGCAGAGCTTGTACTATGGGTACTAGACAATGGATAAACAATAAACATACATATATTATTTTTTTCTAAATACGTACATATTATATAATATTATTATATTAATCCAAAATACTGAGATAAGTCTCTGTTTTATTAAGGGTACGATATACATATGTATTTGCCAATACATTACTACAATATGAGTTTTATAGCAATTGCATTTATGGTACTATTATTTATTTTACTGTTAACCACTAATTGTTAGCCTGACAAAGTGTCAAGTACCTATATATTTTACAGATTAGTAACATTGTGGGTTGAGCAGCGATAGCTCAGTGGGGAGACCAACAGACTACAATGCAGAGGGTCTCGAATTCAAACCCACGTTGCGCACCTCTGACTTTCGGAAGTTATATGACTTTTCGAAATTATGTGCGTATTGATTGACAATTATCGCCTGCTCCGTGCCTCGGAGAGCACGTTAAGCCGTCAGTTCCGGCTGCCATGAACATCTATGGCAGTCGTTATTGGGAGAGTGTCGACACAAAAGATCCCACTGGGTCGAAGTGTCGCCGGTCTGCACTGACTGGCCCCAAGATAAGATAACTTTGTGGGTTGAACAATATTTTCTTATTCTTGTTAACTCTTCCAAATAAACAATTTTTTGTACTGCATCATAGCTGGTTTCATAAGTCTGTATTTTGTAAGGCCAACAAAAAGTTATTGTGTCTTTGTGTTAAGAAAATTCAATACCAGCCCGAAGTTAGGAAATTGGCGCTGTTAGACACCTCCGTGCCTCGGCAAGCACGTAAAGCCGTTGGTCCTGCGCCTGATCTCTCTCCGGTCGTGTCGGATTGCCGTCCCATTGGACCATGAGAATTAGGGAACAGAGAGTGCATTTGTGTTTGCGCACATACTTGTGCTCTATAATATCTCCTGTGCAGATGGCCAGTCTCCGTTAAGATTGGCCGCCGTGACCGAAATTCGGTCTGTAGAACATCATTATTATGTTTCTCTTATCACAGGTATTTTCTAACATATTATAATAGGAAAATAACTGGCCCTTTGGAAGGCTTACACGGAGACATAGGTCCAACGTGAAGAGGCCCTTCGAGAGTTTTAATCAAAGGTGGGATGGAACACCTACCGCGTGATAGCCGCAGCAGGCGTAGGACTATTTCTACGTATGGATTCTGGTGTTTGGTGAATCGGTATATTAGTAACTATGGATGATAAACGGCGTCTGCCCTAAATACTCTAATAACATCAATCGGATAGGTAGACGGTGACTCGCCAACTCACTAGAGGGGACCCCTGAATAGCCATCATAGGCATACAAGCCAGCAGCAGAGGGCAACAACAGTGCGAGCGGCTAGGGGTGCCGAGCGGTGCACCGCCGCCGGTTTCACCATCACGGGTCTCGTGACAACGGAGACCCGGAGCGGGTTTCCTCGTAGTTATGCCCTTGAAAATGACACTTCCAACCCCAAGCATATAACTCTAGCGGCCTCCTCTGACCGGCAGACCAAGGCAAGCCAGAGTTGAGAGTCCTACGGGCGCTCTTAAAGTTCCACCCCAGCCAGCCAGTAACGACAAGCCGGGGACGAGGCCATAACCGACTCTCTGAGGCATTGAGGACTGCAGTGTCGCCACTCACATTCAGCTCGCCACAAGCCGCCCTGCGGTTTGGTGCTTTTATTTATCGGCCTCGGTGGCGTAGTGGTTAGTGTAACCGACTGCCACGCCTGAGGTCGCGGGTTCGATTCCCGCACAAGTCAAACATTTGTGTGCATGAACATGGATGTTTGTCTTGGTCTGGGTGTTTCTATGTATAATATGTATGTATTTACAAAAAAAAAGTATATATGTATGTTTATCCATTGTCTAGTACCCATAGTACAAGCTATGCTTAATTTGGGCTAGATGGTGTTGTGTGTATGTGATAGAATATTATATTATTATATTATTTAACCTGATGATACATTTTTTGTTTATATCACAAGGCGAAGGTGGTATTTTAAAAGCTAGTGTACTGTGCCCTTCGTTATCGCGTTGGTCTCATGATGAGATAACGACTGTCCCAGAGGGTTTTATTATTATTATTGCATGTGCCAGCGCGCCGACGATAGATTAGGTGAGGCCCAATTCTGTCCAGGTAAAACAATCGTACTTAACTTCTTATGACACTTAGTACGAATTGCATTAGAATTAGGTGTGTTTGCCATACACATAACTGGAATCAGGCTCCTAATGATCGTATCTGTCGTGCTAATAATTTGTGAAAAGGTAATTATGTTCCAGCTCCTCCTATACAATTTCGACTAAATTCATTGCGAGTTCCAAGACAGCTTAAACTATAGGACGTACAAGACGTAATATTTTTTTTATGGCGGTCATTTCTGAATGCTTATACAGGTGATACACTGGTAGGAGAGCAGGTAGCATTGTCCCCATAACAAATTGTTAATCTCTTCACTCGCACGGTTGAGAGGTATGCGTAATTTGTATTTTACCAGATGCAAGGGCGGTATTGTGGATGGGATTAGTTTCGTCACACAGCATGTTTTATATACAAGCATAAATTAAACGCCAAATAAATGTCATTGTGTTCATGTTTTTGTATAATAAAGAACACAATACAACATAACGTATTAATCTTATTTTTTAATATTATTAACAATTTGTATTGGGAATAAAGTACTAGTATTCTTATTAATAACTAGATAAACGCTTGTATTATAAGTGGGTTTACGTCGCTAGTGTAATCGATGGGGTTTGAATCCAGGTATTTTAGATCTCAATACCGACAGCCAAAATACAACATATTAAATTTGCTAAAGAAATGAGGCTTTAACTTATCCTATTGAACTGAATCCTCGTGTTTAAAAAAGGTCTCTATGTTAAGTGATGATGTGGTATCTCAAGATAAATGCGAAGGTAGCTCTGCCTCAGTGTATGTAATAAAGACTCATCACTTAAGCGGTTTTGGTAAAATAGTTTAAACTTTAATATAACATAGTGCCGGGGAAGAAAATGGGACTGAAAAATCGGTGAAGATTTATACATGCTGTGAAATATCTGATAAAATATTCCGAAATATTTTACTAGTTATATGACATCCTTTGTGCTTAAACAAAAAGCAAAAATAAGTGGAAAGCATTAATGGTAATTGTACCATTATCCTATTTTGTCGACGATGGTTAGTCACCATTTCGAATAATTTTCCAGAATATAAAAAAGTAATCACTTCTAAATCACGTTAATTTTCTGTGAGAAAAACTCTATAGATACTTTATCTTACAAATGCAGAAGTTATTGTTGCAGAGATAGAAGGATTAGTAGGTAGTTACAGCGCATTGACACATACAAATTCGTCGAAACCGTTTTGTTACACGGTTTTGACATTATTAACCAAAAAAAAAACAGATTACACAATGCATGGTTTCTACAACTCGGATTGGAAAACGGTTTTACAGTCTACGCTTGAAAAATACTGAGTATCTATTCTTAACTAGATGCGCCTGTGGTTTCACCCGCGTTTATAATTACTGCGGCGCCCCCGTAGCGTGATGTTATATAGTCTTCCTCGATAAATTGGCTATCCAACACTAAAAAAAATATTCAATTCAAACCAGTAATTCCTGAGACTATCGCGTTCAACCAAACATACAAATAAACAAACAAACTCTTCAGGTTTATAATATTAGTATAGATTTCTAACCATCAGAAACAGTATTTTTTCTGAATTATACTCTATATCCTTTTCTATACCGCTGTCAACGTGTATGCGAAATTTAATCAGTCGAGTTGTTTTAAGGTAAGGATGCGTAACAAACAAACTCTTAATCGCATTTCTAATATTAGTTGGGATGACTTGCAGTACGTTATTGGATATTAATGCACCGCAAACGGCCTTCATGACAAAACTTGACAACGAAAATAAACGAATCGATTTTATATCGCATTTAGTTTTGCCGCAGTGTGAATCACACAAGAGAAACGTCCGTATGTCCAGTTTTATAAATGTTATTTTTAATTATCTTTTATTTATGTTGTTACAACGAAACTCAGTTCACAGTTTGTTTTTCTAGCAGTCAAAGGAGCACATTGCTTATCATTAGTGATTAGATTAGATTATATGTAATAATAGCTGACCCGCGCAACTTCGTCTGCTTCATTTAAGATAATTTTCCCCGTTTTTAAAACATGTTTCATTGCTGCTCCGCTCCTATTGGTTGTAGCGTTATGTTATATAGCCTATAACCTTCCTCGATAAACGGGCTGTCCAAGACTGAAAGAATTTTTCAATTCGAACCAGTAGTTCCTGAGATTAGCGCGTTCAACCAAACAAACAAACTCTTCGGCTTTTTAATATTAGTATAGATTTTCATTATATTGATTTTTACACAAAAGCAGTTTTTTTAGTGTTAGTAAGGCTGCCATAGTCTTACTGAAACTAAAAAAAAATTTGCTTAAAATCATTTGTATCTAATATTTTACTAATTATTATTTATTGTCATCATGTAGCCATAATTACGATGGGTAACCATTACATGATTTGTTTAACATAATTATACAAAGATGTTGAGACTGTTCATGAGCTTTCGAGTTCAATTTTTATAGTTCACATAGCAACACAGAGTTTGGGAATGTGGAGCAAGGGGACATGGTAGCGCTCTGTTACGTGGGACCTTTAAATTCAAATCTTTGTTGCTAGCTAGTATATAATCTACACTAATATTATAAAGCTGAAAAGTTTGTTTGTTTGTTTGTTTGTTTGTTTGTTTGAACACGCTATTCTCAGGAACTATTGGTTCGAATAGAATTTTTTTTTTAATGTTGGTTAGTCCATTTATCGAGGAAGGCTATAAGCTATATAACATCACGCTATAACTTATAGGAGCGGAGCTGCAAAAAAAATGTTTCAAAAACGGGAAAAAATCTCTAATATGAAGCAGACGAAGTTGCGCGGGTCAGCTAGTAGATGATAAACTTAAAGCTATGTATTAATTAGCCACTAGCATTGTGCCGAGTGAAGTGGGTTCGAATCCCAAACGGGATAAAACTTTGTGTGATACACAAATGGTTGTTCTGAGTCTGGATGTGCTTTGTGTCCGTTGTTTGAATGCTTGTAAAATTTCCCACGACACAGAATTAATTATTTAGAATTATTCCTAGTACGACAATTGTCTTTTTTTATCATTGTGGACCCTGTCGGGCTCTGCATACTTACTAGTTATATACCTTAACCGTACCTAGCGCCCGCGCCGCGTGCGACAGGAGACCCATGATAATAGAAAACAGCACGCCGCCGCGCGAGCGCCCGCTCCGTACACCCTCTTAACGCAGCGGACGGGTTATACCCCGCCTTCGGAGATAAAGGCGTGAGAATTAAATTTGTGTTTACAAAAATCAGCTACTGCTGAAAACATTTAAAACTGAAACGTAAACATTTCAAAGCCAACAATACGTATTTCCATCGCTCGTGTCATCTAAAATAGATACTTACCCATATTACAATACATGTGACCACGCTGTTTCGAAGTAAACAAAGTGTATAATTTGTGCTCGTAATTTTAAAGTTATTTTAGTATTTATTTCGGAAGTTAAACATAAAGAATATGATATATTTGATTTTGCCCGTGGCTTCGCTTGCCTAATTGTATATTATGTCAATATTTATTCCTCGGAAGCAGTACTTTTTCTGGATAAACGTTACCCTGACCCTGACGATGTGAAATTTCATGATGATCGGTCGATTAGTTAAAGCGTGAAAGCGTCACAAACAAACTCACATTCGCATTTATTTATAATATTAGGCCAGATTTATTTCGGAAGATAAACGTAAAGATTATAATTTATCAATTTGTTTGCACGTGTGACGCTATACTTAAATCGTTAATCTCGTGACTGCGCGAGTGTTTCGTTGACTAAAGCGTGCACGAGACATTTTTTGTGTGATTCACGGATTGTTCCAAATCTGAGTGTTGAGTGTGTGTGTGTTTGTTGTTTGGACTTTGTGTATGAAACCATCGTAGATATAGACATTTTCTATAGTCTGGAATTTATAATTAAAATGCCGAGGTGCAAAGATACATCTATACTAATATTATAAGGCTTAAGAGTTTGTTTGAACGCGCTAATCTTAGGAACTACTGGTCCGAAAAGAAAAATTATTTTAGTGTTGGATAGCTCATTTATCAAAGAAGGCTGTAGGCTATATAACATCACGCTACGATCCACGGGGGGCGGCGCAGTAACCACAAACGCGGGTGAAACCGCAGGCACATCTAGTATTATATACAACTATACTTACCTTTTCCCATCTATGTTAATGCTAGATTTAGCCCACGGCTTGGCTCGTGTTAATCGAAATTTTATCAATAAATTTCATTCCTTTAGGAACAGAACTTTTTGTCTGGATGAAAGATTCATTTGTCCTTTTATGTATTTCTGGCAACGTGTATGCAAAATTTCATAATGATCCGTCAAGTAGTTAAGACGTGAAAGCATAACAAACAAAAACAGAAATCTTAACCTTTCATCCAAAAAAAACTAACATGACTTACATTTACACGAGCGGAGCCGCGGGCAAAATCTAGTAGGCTATATTTAGTCCAGGTAAAGCTGGAGCAAGTCGCTTGTCTACATCTACACTATGACGAAAAATTGTATATTTGTTTGTTATGAATAAATTCAAAAGTAATAAACCTATTTTAAAAATACTTTATCATTAGAAAGTTACTTTATCTAGGAGTAATACAGGCTACAATGTTATAACACAACGTTATGAGCCTCGGGAGTGGAGTTGTAATTATTTAAGTGAAACCGCGGGAGACAGGTAGTTATGCATAACTAAGAATAAACATGCAAGCTAAAATCGACGTCTTCTAGAAAAATATATGTATGTACTATCGACATGAGCGACGGTTGACCATTTCAGAAAAATTTTCGCTTGCCCATGTACGGGTTACACGTACTGCACGGGTACGGGTACCAAGTGTTGGCTTGCTATGCGATTTTAACCTTAGGAGTGGTCATCCGTCGCTCAAGTCGATAGTACCTATTATTGTGTACTATCGACTTGAGCGACGGTTGACCATTTTAGAAAAATTTTCGCTTGTGCATGTTGACTTTAAGTGACTCCGCCCTCCGCCCGACCAAGTGTTGGCCTGCTATGCGATTTTAACCTTAGGAATGGTCATCCGTCGCTCAAGTCGATAGTACATTCTAGAATAAAAATATAAACGTTATTTATACATATTTCTTCTAGTCTCGCGTAGGCGTCTTTTATTTATAAGAAGGGTTAAGTCCAAGTTTATGCTGGCTTCAAGCGCTTTGGAGTTCATGCATCTTCGAGAACATTCTAGATAATTCTCAGATATGTAGTTTCTGACAATGTCTTAACCGCTAATGCGAACGATAATTAACAACGTAGTTAGTTAATGAGCGGGCATTAAGAAACTATGTGAAATCAAAAACTAAAGCTGTTATAATTATATACATACAATGCGTGTCATACAAGATGTGTGTAAATTGTCACGTTTCGTCGCATGGCACGTGTCCGTCCTACACGGGTAGACACGACTATAGTGACTATGTATATATAATTCTTTGCAATTAATATTATTATCTTTGAAACTAGAGTTGTTATCTACGGTCTATCTTTTAGAATGTAATCATAATATCGTTATCTTTATCACCTAGATAAATGTAGCTATTATAGATACAGTGTCATGACTTTACAAGAGCGCAGTGGTTTAAGATGTCATTCGCTGTTGCTGGTGAATAGGTTTGATTTCCACACAGGTGAAAAAATATGTAATCTACATTTTCACTGAGTGAGACTGCTGTTTATGTTCCGTTGGTACAGCGGTAATTAAGGTAACTATTGTGTATGGGCTCTCGGATTCAATAACCGAGTAGTGCAAAGTATTATTGTGTTTTACAGTAAATAAGTTTTCAGTAGTAGCACAGCGTTTGTTAGTGTGCCCGGTAGACGGCAATATTATGGGATATATTGCCGCCTATTTGTTACATGGGATTTAAAACCATACTTGGCTAAATGTTGTTGTAATACACCCCTATCTGGTAAACAGCGGTAGGCTTGAATCTTATTACGTAGGACGTAAAATCATAGCTTAAAGCGAAATAGGGCTGTAATACTCCTTTTGCCTACTCTTTTAATAATAAGGCAAAACTCATTTTTGAAGCTATTCATTAATTTAGGAACATTTATTAGTATTTAAAAAACTGTATCCAAATAAACCCTATGTATGTATCTTATGTGGGGCCAGTCAGTGAAGACCGGCGACACTTCGACCCAGTGGGATCTTTTGTGTCGACACTCTCCCAATAACGACTGCCATAGATGTTCATGGCAGCCGGGACCGATGGCTTTACGTGCTCTCCGAGGCACGGAGCAGGCGATAATTGTCAATCAATACGCCCATAATTTCGAGAAGTCATATAACTTCTGAAAGTCAGAGGTGCGCGACGTGGGTTCGAACCCGAGCCCTTCTGCATTGCAGTCCGTTGGTCTCCCCACTGAGCTATCGCTGCTCTAAATAAACCCTAACTAATATTGTGAATGTGAGTTTGTTTGTTTGTACGCTTTCAGGCTTTAACTACTGGACCGATCATCGATTTATTGCATACACGTCAGGGGTACAGAAAAAGTTTAGGGTATCATCCAGATATGTAATTTATGAACAAAATCTAAATTAACGCGATTAAAACCGCTGGAAAAATCTAGTACAGAATAAAATAAAAGTCTACATTAATTAAAATGCAATATATAAATACATGTAATATTAACTTTCTTTCGGGCAGAACAATTTGCTCTTGTCAATATATTTGATAAAGGTACGTATAAGCTGGTTCACCAGGGGAAGTACCATGCTTTTAAAAGAAACAGGCGCTCATAGCCAGTTGCACTCACTGATTGGTAAACGATTAGCGAGGTTAAGCAACTTTGGGTGCGGTCAGTCTATAGATGGGTGACCGCTTAGTGGTATTTTCGGAGGGCACATAAAAAAGTCAGTCCCGGTTTTGACAGCAGTCGTTAAGCCATTTCAGAGGCCTACGGGCGGCTTGAACAACTCTTGACAACTAACCACACGAAAAAAAAGAAAGAAAAGAAACCGGCGTAAGAGTAGTAACAATCATTCTACTTTTCGCCCGGTTAGTAAGAGTTCCAGAGACTCAGATACTCATCTCAATTATTCCTTTTCTTTTATCCTATCTTTAAGCCCTTTTCCTACAGTCGCCTAGCGTTAGTTATACCTTTGGAATTGCCAGATTTGTAGAGATTATGGCTGCAAATTTGATTGCATTTGGTGGCAGAACTGATCACTTTCAATATTTCTTTAGTCTTTCGTAATGGTGATGAAATTAGCATCTACAGATCTTGTATTTCGACGCCGACAGGAAAACTACTGAGCAGTCACTGGTATGAGTAATCTACTATGTCTATAGACGTCACAGCGCCGTCTACAGATTGTCACACTCATCAGAATACATAGTCTCACGGTTTAACCCCCAAAGGGGAAGGTATGATTTTATCCCATGTAATGGGTCAAGAGCCTACTGCTGTTTATCAAGCACTTGTCTTCCTAGAAAATCCAAATTCTCATACACAGTAGTCGCATACCCTATCGCAATCATGGCAACCTTAATTGGGTTTTACTATGTATGTCAATTAACCTGAAATGTTAAATGAACAACCAAATAAGGCGATGTAAGGATAAGTTAAACACAAATTGTTTATTAATGGTATATTAATGATGTACAATTATGACTAAAGTCTTGATAGAAACATTGTATTAATATAAATATAGACTATCTGCTTGAGCACGTGTCATGAGAAAATTACTAAACAGATTTTGATAAATTTGGAGCACTAATAGCCTGTTGGCCGCATTAACATTTATGCCTACAGCTATCGATGCACACTGTGTGTCCGGCAAATTAGGTAAAAAGCAGGCGACGCATGGCCACTGGGCAATGTGTATATAACACGAACCATTTCGAGCTACTTTTCACCCTATACCACATAACTAAGAATTGAATAAGGCCTACATTTTTTTACTTTTCTCGACAAGTTTAATGTCGAATGAAATGATTAGTAATGTCAATCAGTTGAGTCACCTTTAAAAGAGTTTTAAAAGAGAACATTTTTAGTTCAGTAAATTTGCCTACGTTGTAAAATTTATACAATCGTTTTCATAACTAGTTATCATTTAAAAAAATGCGATTGAACTTGACGCCCATTGATGGCAACACTGTCAACCCTTGGCGCTGTTCAGTAGTACCAAAGTACCTTTTTAAAATGTATGTTTTTAATGTCATATTCTACTTTAGTCAAAAATAAAGTCCACCTATGTAATGCTGTTACACTTAAAGACACTTTAAATTTCATGTGCGTAGTTGTTCGGGCTTTGTACCTAACTACCTACCTAGTGATTGTAAGAAGTAAATCTTTTCCATTTAACGTAGCTTATAGGTACTTTTCCGCAATGGAAAGGAAAATATGTAAATATAAATTTCCAGGAAAGTTAAAACATTCACAACGGTTGTGCATATACGTAATGAATATTCAATTAGTCACTGACGTGAGAAATAATTCAGATAACCTGATTAATCATAAATTTGCAAGTTTAAAGTAGTGAATCACGTTACTTATCACTGCATATTATAAAATAAAGTACCCCGCCGCGTCTGTCTGTCTGTCTTCTCGCGATAAACTCAAAAACTACTAAACAGATTTTCATGCGGTTTTCACCAAAAGACAGAGTGATACATGAGGAAGGTTTAGATGTATAGTTTGTTAAGGTTACCCGTGCGTAGCCGGGGCGGGTCGCTAGTTTTATATTAAACCTCTTATTTAATCTATCTACATAATTGTCTTTATATTTATACCACGTTTATTTTACTTTTAACAATTTCCGTGCTGGGCATAATCTGGGCCTCTTGATTTGTCGAAAATAATGATGGAAAATTATCGATTAATAAAATCTAATTACTCGAATCATCAAGCAAACTGAAATATTCGAATCTATACAAATAGGTACAAACGAAGATACTGCATATTATTCTAGCGGTATAATGATTGATGACATAGGGGCAAAGAAATATGAGAAAGAAAATCTAAAAAAAATTTGTACCCGTCGCAATTTTAAAATACGAAATGATTTTCGTTTTCATATTGCATTGCATTGTCAAAATCACTGACAGTGCCTACACCTTAACAGACCCGAAAATCATAGATCGAAAATCATCAATGACATCTTCTATAAAGTCAAGGTACTTCTACATTTAGGCTGCTCCAGTTTAAACCCAATGAATAATGGAAAATAACCTCTCCACATTCGAATTAGGTAAATTCACGAGATACCTTTTACAAATGTCGATAATTGACTTTTCGTGAGTAAGAGATTTCAGCTAACTATACTGAGGCGCCAATCACCAGGTGGCGATGTTCCGAAATATCTTACAATGTAAACATTACTACTAAGTGGCCGAATAGTGATATTAAGAAAACATTTATTGTCATCGGTTTCTTCACCTGTTGTTTATTTAAATATACGTTTTATTTTTCAACAGCCTTTCTTATACAATATCAAGATGCTGTAATATGTCACCCCTCTGCTACTATTTTGTCACATTAAACTATTTAAATAAACAGTATTGCAGTTTAAGCCAGCAGCGATAGCTCAGTGAATGTTGTAAATTGTCAATCAGTACGCACATAATTTTGAAAAGTCATATAACTTCCTAAAGTCAGAGGTACGTGACGTGGGTTCGAACCCGAGACCCTCTGCATTGCAGTCTGTTGGGCTCCCCACAGAGCTATCGACAATAAATATCTTTGATACAATTTACGGCTTGTCTGAATGCAATTCCAAGTACGCATATGTTTATACTTGAGTACATAGGTATAGACAGTCTCTGGTTATATTTTACAGTTCGATTTAACGATAAATGAAAACATCGGAAGGTAGCATGTCTGCATGTCTGACAATCCTAATCCTTACTAATATTATGAATGCAAACGTGAGTTTGTTTCTTCCGCTTTCACGCCTTAACTACTCGACCGATCATCATGAAACGCATACACGTTGTCTGGGGCCCAAGTCTGCTATTACAATCGTGTCAGAATGGTCTATCATTGATTTCATAATTGTTGATTTTGACAAGTTTGGTAATCTACTAATATAATGCCGTCATTATGACTTTCCAATGGTCAACCACTGACACTCCTTTGGAAAAATGGCATAGAATGGTAATCTCGTACATAATGACAAATGATAATATGTTGACAGTTCCTTTGACCAAACTGCTTTTAACACTAATAAAAAATATGTATAAATATATATAAACGAAATCTGGTATGAATAAATGTTCGAATTTAGGAGAAGTTTTTCAAAAATCACTTCTACTAACAGGTTTTATGGTCCTATTACGAGACCATTGACCGACCAATGATCGACCATTAGGAATTTAACATATTACGAACTTTTATCAAAATGACAATGGAATTGCAGTTACGTCGTGTCGAAATGACGAATTTATAAAAATAGAAGACTTGGACCTCTGGGGTACAGAAAAGGACATAGGCCTTTCATCCAGAATAAAGATCGCATTTAGAATATTATAGTCAGGATTAGGATGATGATGATGTTGAACGGATTTATATAAAGGTTGCACCTAGCTGAAAATATCTGGATTTACATATAGGATACATTTTAACCCGGTATACGTTCCCGTAGGATTCATGTGGGCGAAGCCGCGGACACAAACTAGTTTATTATAATTATACTTTATTGCACATGAGAAACTATAACATTTACGAGTTGATGGAAAAAGAAAATATAAGTTTTACATACAACGACATTACTAGTTTACATTATTTTTTGTTTACAAAAGACTACAGTGTTAATGTGAAACATCTCTCTCCACCCACATATTAGTCGGGTAAACCTAACGTGACCATTTATTTCTTGTCAGAGCGAGACGATTTCGGCATTTAGTAAAAAACAGAACAGACATTACTTTTATTTAAAAACAAGGACATGAAAATTATCTATTAATAATACATGGGTCATTTGAACTTATTTTGATATTAGATTCCAGTTGCAAACGCATTAGTTCCATATTTTTTGGCAGAGCAAATTACTTTCAAAATGTCAGCTCTAGTTGTTAAATAGGAATGGAGCTTACCACATTATTTGTTGATGACTTATCAATCAAAATGGCTTTCAAAACTGCGTTTATTGACTTTTGGGTAGGGTACGACTCATAACTTATCGCTTGGTTAATTTGCTAAAGCGGGACATTTTTGCTCTGGCTGGGGACAACGGGAGGACAGACGACCTGAAAGCTGGACTGCCTCGCCCAATGCGGGACGTATGGTCACATTAGGTTTACCTGAAAATAAACATTGGAGTATTAATAGACTTGAATGACTATCGAGCTATCGTTTTGAACTTTCTCAATTTTCATCAGTACAATACACTTTATTGCTCTGACGTCACATTTAAAGTACTCTTGACATTCACATTGCAAACTAATTGATAAAGTAGCCAATTCATTTAATGATACAGCAATCACTTAATTGTCTACTTCGAGTTTGTACACACGTGTATGTTGTAGTTGACGTGTGTTTTATTGATTTTATTTTTATTTTCTGACAATTACTACAACCTACTGACGCACATAGTTGTATATAACATATAAATAATAATATCAGCCCTGCATTAAACTATCCCACTGCTGGGCACGGGCCTCTTCTTAGTGTTAGAAGTCTACTTATAATGTTATGCGTATACGCCAATGACTATTACCATGCCTCCATGTAGACCACAGCATTATTTGCTGCAGTTTGGAGACAAAAATTGATGACTGCACCGATGGATTAGTGGTTAAAGTGTCACATCAACATAGACTCAGCGCCGCAATTTGATTTTTTCTTGTTATTCCTAGTCTGAGTGTTCTTTATGTCCGTTGTTTAATTGTTTGTAAACCTGTGTAGTCTCAAAAATACACACCCGTGATACAGAACATACATGGAAGTGGTCTTATTAAAAAAATTAAAAGAAGCCTTACAGTTAGTCACTTTACCTATTCGGTTCGTCGTATCAATAAACATACTAGCGCAATCTAATCATAACACAGCAATGTTTCTAAATGAGCAGCTTAAGCAATAATATTATATTATCGTCTTTATTGTATCACATAATTAGCTACAAATAATACTTAAAGTACTTATAGCTAATTATAAGCAATACGCAAAAGTTGATTGTCTAAGTAGACAATCAACTTTTGCGTCAGCAAAAATGTACGATAGTTATCAATTTACTTGATTTCACTCGCAGCTTGGCTCGCGTCAATGTTCTTATACATTTACGCCCACGTCTGGGGTTCCTCAGAGATCTCATCTTAGCCTTACTTTTTACCATCTTTATAGACGACAATAAATACTGTTTTCACGACTCACATACAATATGTACGCTGACGACTTAAAATATATAAAACCACTGAAAACAGATCTGATCAGTGCCTTTTGCGGGCAGACATTGATAGGCTCTGCAACTGGCGTGATCTTAACGCTATAGAGGTAAATATAACTAAATGTCATCACATTATATTTTCGGGGAAACAGCGTCAAATTAAGACGTCTTACGCTACGAAGGATAAAACCTTGAAGAGCGTAAACGTGGTTAAAGATTTGGCAATACATATTGACACAGAAATGCGGTTTTTAAAACACATTGATTTTGTATTCAATAAAAGCAAAAGGATGCTAGCATTCATAAACATTAACCCTCGTCATTTTCTAAAAACTTTACATTTCGCTTTGGTACGCAGTAGCATCGAATATTATTCTATTGTGTGTATCCCCATGTACCAAAATAACATCCACCGTTTGGAAAACATACAAAAGAGGTTTGTAAGGAGGCTCTCCATAATGTCTGATATACGACACTCGGTTAAGGATTATGGCGATTGACTTCACCATTTTAAAATGAGCCATTGTAATGGCGTAGATAATCCAGAGATTATCTTAGTCTCTTAATCCTTCACAAAATAATGAACCAAAAGGTTGATTGCCCACGATTGTAATCGCAAATTAATATGAATGTGCCCAGGTCCTCCGCAAGGTTGGTTAACTATAAACCGCAGGTAATAAAGAAAATTCAGAATAATTATGATAGTAATACACCTCTCTCTCTTACATCCTCCTCCGCAAGTGTAAATTTCAAAGTCCTCGCTGCCGAGGTTTTCCCACAAGATTACTGTACGGGGTTCTTCAAAAAGGGTGTTAAAAGTTTTTTACTGGGTCGGCAACGCGCAAGTGATGCCTCTGGTGTTTTAGACGTCCATATGCTACGGTGACCACTTACCTTCAGGTGTATACATGTTTGCCAATTCGGTAGCATAAAAAAAAATCTTCGAGCTAGATATCAACCTTAGAGATATCGACATAATATATGAAGCAAAAATTTGCTCGTTAAAAAAAGCGTTGTATATTAAGAAAATTTAAAACTAAAGTCTATACAATAACAACAATTAGATCTTTATAAAATAATGTATAGTAAAATAATTGTAAGGTTTTTACTTTTATATCATTATCACTGCTTTTAATTAGTTTCTCATTGGTTTATTTTGTTTTGTCTGCTTATTGAAAATGTGGTAAAATTTGTATGAAGATAACATTGCAAAACGCACTTCCGATTACAATGTTGTGTCTTAAATTTAAGCATACAATGATATTATGTATTTTTTGTTATTTTGAGCCATGTACAGTGTATAGTTTAGTCGGCAAGCCTAAACCTAAATAAATTAAATAAAAACAATGTTAATTTTGTCAATAAATGCTCTGCCCCAGGGATAAACCCGGGGGCAGATCATTTTTCTGGAAAAAGATATACAGTATGTCCTTTTGTATGCCCGTGACAACGTGTATACATGCGAAATTTCATAATATTCTATCAAGTAACAAACAAACAACAGTAAGCACGTGTCAATTCTCTTATCCTAACTAATATTATAAATCCGAATGGGCGCATTTATAATATTAGTTAAGATACGACAATTGACACGAGCTCGTTGTTTCACTATGTTATACATTGTATAACATAGTGTTACACTTGTAATCCCTGAATAATTATTAGTCAGAAGCTAATAAAACTTACACATTGCTTGTCATGTATATGTATATGTGTTGTGCGCAGTAAAAAGTAAGTCCATATCGTTTAAACTATATAGCAATTTTTCTTCCTTGTCTTATTTGGTAAAAAGTCATTATAAAACCATTCTGTTACTGCTTTTAGACTGCCGGTCAAAGGCGGCAACTTGACCATCCCTTGTCAACTTTACCACATCCGAATTACGTCATTAATTTGCCATTTTAAAGATATTTAAGCTGATTTTTATAGATTGGTAAAATTTTAAAATAAATGACGGCCACGCCAACATTTTTTCAAGCCGGTAACATTGATAACTATCTCAATATGGCGTCATTCGTCAAAATGCAGGAAAAGCGTCGCGCCGTTTTACTGGAAAATTGTCACTGTTTCGCCTAAACCACTTGCCTAAGGTAAGTACATTTGAATATGTTATACATAACTTCATTGGGAATATGCTAAGATAGTTGTGATTTACTTTTAATGCATTATTTTTTTATTATAATATGTCAAAGGCTAGATTTTGGGGTTTGGTAAAGTTGCCACAGTAACCAAAATGGCATCTTTACCACTGCTTAGGGCTGTTACATTAAAATTTATATTCAACCTCTGGCCCAAAAAGATGTGTGTTATAAGTTTGACGTGTATATCTGTCTGCGGCCCTATACACTTTACAGGCTAACCCTAACCATTGAAAAGAAAGTACGGAAATATAGCATGGCCGTAGCAACTTTATCAATTCCCTGGTATTGCCATTTTAGGCAGTAGTTTTCTTCCAAGTTTGTATATAAACAATGTCATTGAGTGGATCGGATTAGTGTATTAACCCAATGTCCAAGGCTATACCTTTTCTACAAAATCTGACGACATGGTCAATTTCCACAAGTGTGTCTACTTTACCATCCCAATATAAATGGTTATAAAAGTTGTATCTTAGGAGATTTTTTATCTAAAACCTATATAAAACAAACACCAAGCCACATCGAACATGATGATATCCGTAATTTTTATGAGAGTTTAGTATATTTTATCCTACTCCAATTATCGTCCAAAAAAGCGGTAAAGTTGCCGCCTTTGACGTACTTTACGACTTTGACGTTAACAAAATTACAAATATAGAAAGACTGTAGAGTTGCGAGAGAGGCTCTATGTGTTCTTTAGCTACTAGAAAGGCAACATTGGTTTAAGACAAGTAAAGAAAATTTACTATATCTATACTAATATTATAAAGCTGAAGAGTTTGTTTGTTTGTTTGCTTGAACGCGCTAATCTCAGAAACTAGTGGTCCGAATTGAAAAATCTTTTTAGTGTTGGATAGCCCATTTATCGAGGAAGGCTATAGGCTATATAACGACGCTACGACCAATAGGAGCTGAGCAGCAATGGAAAATGTTGCAAAAACGGGGAAAATTCTCTTATGTGAAGCAGACGTAGTTGCGCGGGTCAGATAGTAATCTATTTATATACGTGTCTTTAGTGCCTGTCTTTATGCTAACCGTGGGTATTCGAAAAACTAATTCATATAACATAATACATACATAATAATAAATAAAGTGGCATAATAATCTTTATTGGAATAATCTGCAGCGCTATTATAAACTGTTTTTGTGTCACACGACTTTTAGTCCCGCGTGAACGCTACCCGATAATGCTAATTTCATATACGTCAAGAATATTACACTTTTAATAAGTTGTATATTATTTTTAATAAAGTAGTGGTATATTTCCGTAGCATTTATAAATATTAAATCAACTACCTACCTAAATGAAATGTGTTTGATTTGATAACCTTTCCGAGCCTGCCGAAAGTAATCTTCCTTTTTGTATATGAAATGACCTCAATATTATCAATAGAATACAAAGCGATACGATATTGTACTATAGGTATATAGCTATTTTTAATATATCTATACTAATATTATAAAGCTTCAGAGTTTGTTTGTTTGTTTGAACGCGCTAATCTCAAAAACTACTGGTTCGAATTGAAAAATTCTTTAAGTATTGGATAGCGATAGATATCGAGGAAGGCTATAAGCTATATAACATCAGGCTACGACCAATAGCAGCGGAGCAGCAATAAAAAATGTTGCAAAAACGGTGAAAATTCTCTTATCTTATATTTATGAAGCAGACGAAGTCGCGCGGGTCGTCTAGCATTTTGTATAGCTATTTTAATATATTTCATATACCTACTCATACCTGCTTATAGGCGTAAGTTATACAGAAGCGGCATATGCCTGCACGGATGGCGTAGTGGTTTAGGTGGTCGCCACGCTATTGCCACTGTGCCGAGCGTTGTGGGTTCGGTCCCCACACGGTACAAAAATTGGTGTGATCCACAAATTGTTGTACCGAGTTTGGTTTATTTTCTTATTGCCATTCGCGGCAGACGAGCATGCGGCCCACCTGACGGAAAGTGGTAACCGCTGCTCATGTACTTCAGCAATGTCAGGACACAGCAACGCCGCTGCCTACCGTGAAAAAAGAATTCTCTTTAAACCTCGTTTGAAGAAGGATATATCATAGTGTTCTAGAAACACCGAAGCAGGCAGTTCATTCCAGAGCTTGCTCGTACGTGGGAGATATTATCGCTGAAAGCGTACCGTCTTAGATTTGAACGCTTCCAAGTGATATGTATGAACCTTGCTTCGTTGTCGAGTGGTACGGTGACAGAAAGGGGCCACTGGTACCAAATCAAACAGTTATTCAGAACTCCCGTAAGAGAGTCGGTAGAACATGCAGAGAGACCCAAAGTCTCTCCGTTGCTCCAATGACTCCAATCTATCCGTGAGACTGGGATCATCGACGATTCGAACTGCCCGTCTTTGTAAGGAGTCAAGTGGATCGAGCTGGTATTTGGAGGCCCAGAGATGTGAGCAGTACTCCACGTGCGACCGGACCTGTACTTTGTAAAGCATAAGACGTTGACCTGGTGTGAAGTACCGCCTCGCTCTGTTCAGTACACCCACCTTTTTGCTCGTTAATATAGCTTTGTCCTGCAAATTACTCCCAAACTGGACTTTACTCGAGATTTTCACGCCGAGGATCCCAATACTCTCAGAGATACGGAGAGTAACTCCTTGGAATTGTGGCGCCATGACAAAAGGGTTCTTCTTGGCAGTGAACGCGCACACTTGTGTCTTCGAGGGGTTGAATTTTGTTTTGTTGAAACTAAGTTCTGTTCACCCCATTCGGCGGGCCCGCCCAAGAGAGTCCTCGACTTCAGACACAAGTTGTGTTCGTCTTTCTTGTATCATGCTCCGAGGGACATTCTGATAGCTGGTATAACGCGCATCACCCGTGCTGTCATCCGCATAGCAATGTATGTTCTCGATTGACAACAAGTCATTGATATGCAGGATGAACAGCGTTGGGGAGAGCACCGAGCCTCGCGGATCACCAGCGTTAATGGTTTTGGTTTCAGAGCTACAGCCATCAACGACGACTATAATGTTTCGACCATCCAGAAAGCTGGATGTTCTTATTGTCCGTTGTTTGAATGTTTGTAAAAAGTGTAAAAAGTTGTCTTTTTAAAAAGGACAAAATAAAAAATATTAGAAAAATTTCAAAGTCACGGTGCACGAGAGGTATGATGCGCCTTTAAAACTACTCCATATAAAATGTAAGAACGATGTGTTATTATTCGAAAAACCAGAACTATAATAATACTGCGCTATCCCAGTTTGACCGAATGAAGTGAATATTGTAGTTTAGCTTAGATATCAGTTATAGTTTATTGTGTGATTAATATTTTCTTTTGTATTTAAAGGCGTAGCTCTTATCGATCTATTAATCGCCAAATCTCTTTGTTTGTGATTAAATATTTACAGTAAAATAATTATTGATTTTTACATTATTATTATAACTATCATCCCAGCTGTACGTTTCCAAATATTCTTTCACATGAATCACATCCCTGCATTTGTTGTGCATGTTCAATAAAGCAATAAACAGGTTATTAGTTAACAAAAAATAAGATAAAGTAAACATTTTGATTTCAAATGCGCAGCAATTGAGCGTAACAAATGATTAAGACGAATTCATCTTAATTATTTGCTACATTATAATTATCAAAACATAAACAGTTAAAATATTAAACAGCTAAAAAAACTTACTGTAAACTAGTGACGCTTATTTTATATCAGAGTGTGAAAACATCATTTTATATTTATTATACAAAGTGGCACAAATGTTTTCACATTAAATGATACCACATATACTACCAAATTATGAACCAAATGTAATCAGTAGTTTAGCCACAGGACATTTTTGTGGCTATGAAATTTAGAAATTTTAGAACTCCATGTAATGCAGAGATAAAATACTTAGGTGTCAAATACCTTAAGCAGCGATATTAAAAAAACCGTCGTATTGTATTCGGGTCCGGGAATTTCCGTTCTTAGCGAGTAGACAAAGACGATTTCTCGGAACCTATGACCGTTAGCGAGCTGGGAACAGCGCACGATGGCGTTCCAATTTGTGTTTAATTTTACTTTATTATTTTATTTAAAAAAATCATTACTTAATTTCTGCGAAAATAGGTTTTTTGTTTATGTTAACCGTCTTATATCAACCAGTTTAAGGCAGTATATCATTTATTGTGATAACATTTGCGCCACCTTGTTTAATTTACTGAAAACAAATACCCTTAACGTTGTGCTATGATGCGACATCTGTCAATGTCGCATTATAAGTTCTTAAAAGGGAAGGAAATTATATGAAACTAGCGACCCGTCCCAGCTTCCCACGGGTAGCAGCTTCCCACGGGTAGCAGCTTCCCACGGGTAGCAGCTTCCCACGGGTAGTACCTACAAAACCAACAAATTATACATCTAAACCTTCCTCATCAATCACTCTGTCTATTAGTGAAAACCGCATGAAAATCCGTTTTGTATTTTTGAGTTTATTGCAGTAGACAGACGCGGCGAGGGAGTATGTTTTGTAATATGTAGTGATGTGAATTGTATGTACTCTTAATTTGTTTGTAATTGATTAATTTAAGTACTTGACATTTACTCTTCTAAACTTATAATCATTCATGATACAGTGGAAATAGTTTGTAATGTTACTGGTCTTTTGAAGCGCGTGAGATCTATTTGGGCACAATGGCAGCCAATAGGGCTGTAATCTTGTTCTTGGAGGTAGCAGTCAGCATTATACCAGGATCTGGCCCGTATCACCGGACGCAACTCAGAAAAACAGTCAGAGGAAAAAAACTAATTAGCGCACGATACAGACTGCTTTGTAAACGGTCACAGGGCCTGTAACCGTTTAGTGTCTTGGGTTATATGTTATATCTATACTTATATTATAAAAAGGAAACATTTGTTTTTTTTTGTTTTTATGTTTGTTTGCAGGGATTTAACACAAAAATAGATCATGTGATTTTAAAAAAAACTCACCATTTGAACGCTATATTATCACCGAGTAACATAGACCACATTTTATTTTTTTAAAAGTACTGTTACTAACATAACCTTTTTTTTTTTTTTTTTTTTTAACGTGGTTATATGCATGATGCATACCCCTCCGCGGGGGCGGGCGGAGAGGTTATGTCGGACTCGCCGGGGTAAAAGAAGATGTTAAGATGATAAAGTACCTCCCGGAATACCGACTAAACCTACCACGGTGTTCCTCGACAAAACCACTATCGACGGGGCCGCGCGAATCACTTTCGCATGCGGTCGCGACCCCGCCGAGGTTTCGGCCCGCCGTATGAAACGGCAGGCCACTACACGAAAGACCTACCCTATATGCACATCTAAAAACTCCTTACTGTCCCCCCTAGAGGGGAGACGGACTCGACACAGAGACGCGCGTGGGAACACGCACGCCGCCTCTCGGACCTGGTGCTGAACGGATGGCGGGCAGGCCCACAAAGCCCGCCACCCCCAGGTCAAACCTCAGGGTGGCTGGAGGTCGTCTCGCGCCCTCCGGCGCCCGGCTCTGCGGTTGGGGAGAGGGATTAAACGCTCCCTCTCCCGCTCCGCCGCCTCCTTGATGGAAATGACTTCCTCACAAAAGGAGGCGACGGCGTTCCACGACCTCTCACTCCGGACCATAGACTGAACTACGGCCGGGAGCGAAAGGGCAACCAATCCGACTGCCGCGATCAACTCACTGCGCTGCGATGCCCAGGCGGGGCAAACCGCCAAAGTGTGCAGCGCCGTGTCCTCAACTACGTCGCGGCAGTCGCCGCAGTGGTGACAACCGGGCGTCTCTTGCCGGCGTATACGACACAGGAACTGGCCAAAACAACCGTGGCCAGTCATTACCTGTGTCAGCCGGAAGGTGAGGGCGCCATGCCGCCTCTCCAGCCACTCCTCAAACACGGGCCTTACCTAACCTACTTTAACTACGCGAGCAGCCACGATGGGGCTAACATATTACTCTGTAATAAAAGCCTATACATAAATAAAGATTTAAAAATTTAACTACGCGAGCGAAGCCGCGAGTAAAATCTAGTCAGGATATATATCAAAAAGCCAAGAAGCGGAATCGACTTCATGACGACTAGCAACATTTAAGAAGACAAAGATGAAAATCGAGCAGCGGCCTTAGAATCTTCTCCCTAGCCTTTATTATTTCCAAGTCACTTGACGTCGGCTTTTCTAGTCTAACCGGATTTGACTGGATATCAGTTTTTACAAGGAGCGGCTGGCACCTGACCTGCGCAACCCTAAGGCTAACGATACCCTAAGGCTAGACCAGTGTCAGGATATTAGAGGGCACTGACTTCCCAATAACGACTGCTACAGATGTTTATGGCAGCCGGGACCGACGACTTAACGTGCTCTCCGAGGCACGGAGCAGGCGATAATTGTCAATTAATTCGCACATATTTTCAAAAAGTCATATAACTTCCGAAAGTCAGTGGTGCGCGACGTGGGTTCGAACCCGAGACCCTCTGCATTGCAGTCTGTTGGTCTCCCCGCTGATCTATCGCTGCTATGGCTGTGAAGTCTTAGAATACCAGACATAATTCAAAATATATTGGTATATAGTCTGGCCACCGTTGTACTGCTGCGACTCAATAGGTTAACTTAACACATTCAGCAAATTACATATTTAGGATCTATAAGGCAACACCTAGAGTGGAGTGGTTTGCAATGCTGTTTACTTAAGATTGCAAAATTAACAATCAGTTTCTGAAGGGACACTTAATGACGTGTTAAAATCAAACACATATCAAGTAGTTGGCTGTGGTTAATTCAGTCAGCCAATCAAAGCAATTGACATGCGTTTGACTGTATGTTAAATATTTTTTATGTAGATCTGCCGTTAAGAAACCTGGGGTATTTAAGAATGAGGATTGGAGATTATAGAGATATTCTGGAGAACTGTACGCCTACCATGAAATATAAATGCGTAAGTTTTGGGCCGTGAAACATATTATTCCGAAAATCAGGATGAATTTAGACACAGTTATACAAAGAAAATTACAATACAGCAATCAAGATTGTCCTAAATCCTTTTAAAAAGCACTCCGGGTAATGAAAACTATTATTTAGAAAAAAGAAATTCGGTGGATTGGTTTCAGAACTTTCCATACATGAAATTGACTGTTTTGGTAAACCTTTTGTTATGATCTTGTCACTCAATTATCGCTGCTGTTACGACTTCATGTCGTATACAAATCAATCAATTTTTAACGCAGCTTTGTATTTCGTCATAACTGTCTGCCACAGATTCGTGTAGTGAGTGTCACGGATTGTCAGCGTGATATTGCTATGTAGCTTGTAGTATGCTTACTTATATATTAAGGTACTTACATATCTATTTATCCTCATTTGACTAAGTGATCGTAATTCACAACACACAATATTGTTGGAGGAAAATTAACAATAAAGAGATATGGTAAATTTTCCTCTAAAACTGACTGATTATGTGTCTCATAAATATTGTACATTTACATAACAAACCAGTGATATGCCAGCGAGGAGACCATTGCAGCCATGCAGAGGTCTTGATCTAATGCCAAGGGACGCACGTCTGACTTCTTGAAGTTATGAACTTATAGTCAGCCATCACCGCTTTAACGGTAAAAGAAAACTTCGTATGAGAAATCTCCATGTCTAAGTTCTCCATAATGTTATCAAAAATTAGTGCAGTCCAGTCACCTGCTCGGGCAAGCATAGTGGACTATGGCCTAAATCTTTTCATAATCAGAATAGGTTCGTACCCAGGAATAGGATTAACAGGGCTGAAATTGTTATACAAACATACATAGGCTATATACCCAAAGAGTACGCATTTCGCCAGATTTTTATTTAAACTGCGTTTGTCCTAACCTAACACGTGCGATTACAGTAAAGTATCTTGGTCTCATCATAGACAAACACTTAAACTGGTCGGCTCATATAAACAAATTAACAGCCCGCATAAGAAAGCTTGTGCCTATATTCAGAAAACTGAGGCGTATTTGAAAATCCACTAGTTACATTATTTGTACACAACTAAATAAAATTATAAAAGGTGACTAAATGCACAACAATTAAAGGTTTTTTATAACGTGGGGGAATGCATTGACGCATATCTCTCCGCGTTATGTCGGACTTACTGGAGCAAAGAGATGAGAAGATGGTAATGAAGATAATGGACATCCCGGTAATACCGACTAAACCTACAATGGTGTTCCTCGACAAAACTGCAATCACTTTCACATGCAGTCGCGATCCCGCCGAGGTTTTGGGCCGCCGTTTCAAACGGCGGGCCAAAACCTCGGCGGGATCCACTCCACTACACGAAAAGACCTACACTTTAGGCACTTCTACATTTTAACCCTACAGACCCCTTGAGAGGGGACGGATACACGACACATAGGCGCGCCTGGGAACACGCACGCCACCTCTCAGACTTGGTGCTGATCGGGTGGCGGGCAGGCCCAGGAAGCCAACCACCCCCAGGTCAAACCTCAGAGTGGCTGGAGGTCATCACGCGCCATCCAGCGCCCGGTTCTGCGGTTGGGTAGAGGGTTTATGCACTCCCTTTGCCGCTCCGCCACCTCCTTGATGGAAATTATTTCCTCACAGAAGGAGGCGACGGCGTTCCACGATTTCTCAGTCCTGACTATGGACTGAACCACGGCCGGGAGCTAGTATCGGTATCTCAACATATAAAAAGTGAAAAATCTATTAAGTATTATTAAATGAGTGAGAAAAATACCGAAATATCAATAAGTAAAATATTATAGAAAAATTAAAATTAAAATTAAAGAAAATATTGTGTACCTAATCTTATCGACCCAAGAACAACTTTTTAAATATATACCTTATCTGCAAACATATCTAGCTCACCGCAAGCGATAATAAGGCCACACGTAATCGCGACACCTGCTTTGGCCCTCCTTTCTCCCTTCTATCAGGGACATTTCCAGACTGGAACTGCTTTTACAAATTTCTAACCTCAAGTTGCCTAACCCAGGAGTTTAGCCCAAGACCTTACAAACTTATACAATGGGATCAATGAGTTGGTCCAAAATGTTCCATGCTACCAAAATCTTACTAAGTTAAACATACCCTGTATCCTTACTAACTAAGAAATGCTTAAAGGAGAAACCAAGCAATAGCCGATAACGCTCATTCTATTTACGTCAATAATACTTTTAATTAGTTGTATATTATCTCCAATTAAGTAGTGGTATATTTCCGTAGCTAGCATCGGACAATGTTACATCAACTACCTACCTATATGAAATAGCATCTTAGCGTAATGATAACCTTTTCGAGCCCGCCGAAAGTAATCTTTCTTTTGGTACAGAAAATGACCTCGATATAATCAGTCCTTACTTTATTGATATTATAAATTCGAATGTATGTATCTTATGTGGGGGCCAGTCAGTGCAGACCGGCGACACTTCGACACAGTGGGATCTTTTGTGCCGACACTCTCCAAATAACGACTGCCATAGATGTTCATGGCAGCCGGGACCGACGGCTTAACGTGCTCTCCGAGGCACGGAGCAGGCGATAATTGTCAATCAATACGCACATAATTTCGAAAAGTCATATAACTTCTGAAAGTCAGAGGTGCGCGACGTGGGTGCGAACCTGAGACCCTCTGCATTGCAGTCTGTTGGTCTCCCCACTGAGCTATCGCTACTGTTTTGCATGCACTTATTAACTATACCTATAATTGATGGAAAACTTATTAAATTTCATAATATATCTATCTAATTATGATGATAGTAAGGCTGCATATCCATTAAAGTGGAGATTTTATAAAATTCTATTGGTTAATATTTCTCCGTTTCTCCGCTCCGCAGCCTCACTCGGCTTCAATGGACAGACAGCCTTATTAATTTGTTTTTTTTTAATGTTAATATTATTTATTGGATATGTACACCAAGTTAAAGTAATAAAGTGGCGTTCAGCACCACACACTTAAACACAGAGTGCGCCATTTACGGCCAAGTTTAGCGAACGGTCGTAAAATATGGTTAAAACTGCGCAGCACACAATCATTTTATAAAATTGATTAGTCGTCTCGCGACCATAACCATAACTTAATGAAAAAACCTTTGTTTCTGAACACCAGCATTTATCCGCTGATGGACGAATTAATTAAATTAATTAGGGTGCCAAGAATGCCCGCGGTGGAAATAATAATAATAATAATATAATAATAACCCTCCTTGACAGTTTATCTGTTTCATCTCATCAGTAATATGTTACGTATGTATGTATGAAGGCGTCTATATATATATATATATATATATATATATATATATATATATATATATATATATATATATATATATATGTATATACATACATATATATATATATATATGTATATACTAGCTGTTACCTGCGACTTCGTCCGCGTGGATTTTAACTAAAAAGTGTTAGTTCAGTTCGCAGTAATAATAATAAAAAAAACGAAAACTTAATATTTCGTAAGCCTCGTATAGAAATACCTATGCTCAAATTAATGTGATTCTTCTACTTTATGAGTCAGTTTTATTTTATTATATTATATATAAATATAATAAAAATGTATATTGTTATTATTATTTTATAAATGATTCCCAATTTGATTCAGATGTTGTTTACTATTTCATAGGTTTTTAATGGTTTGCCGCGGAACCCAATTTTCTTTCAAAATAAAAGTAGCCTAAGTTACTCCTTATAATATAAGCTATCTCCCAGTTGAAGTCCCGTCAAAATATGCTCAGCCGTTTGGGAGATTAGAACAGACAGACAAACAGACCGAAAGACAGACGACAAAAAATTTAAATATATACTTTCATATGCATGAAGTAAAAAGCTGTTATTTTAAAATTACAAATAGACACTTCAATTTTATTTATTTTTATATATGTATAGATTTGTGTATATGTTATTTAAATTATATGATATATTTAGGTATGTATATGTTACGGCTAAAGGTGGGTGTGAACATAAACTTAAGATTAGCCGGCTACAACTAGGTGCAGCCGGCCACATGCGGTTAGGTTATGTTAGGTTACTTTTGAGTTTAGCCGGCTAAAACTAGGTGTAGCCGTACTTCGGCTATTAGCCGTAACATATATAATATTATGTTAATATCATTACTTTTGTGTTATTCTTTAGTTTAAATACATGTATATTTATAATGCTATTGTATGCGTATGCACCTACTTCTTTTTATCTCTGCATCACCCTACGGTTGACTAATGACAGTAATGACTGATAGAGAATGCCCTTGGCATTAAGGCCGCCAATGTATTGTTTTGTGCATGAATTTCTGAAATAAATAAATAAATTTATTTTCAGACTAATATTCATTGTGTTAGTATTACATAAAGCTTACAAGCTAGTACAAGTAATTATTAAAACACAATAAACACATAATAAAAAATATAAATAAAATTACACCGTAGGCTTATGAGCCGCAATCAATGACAAACAATGGTGCTATCCCACCTGTCCACTATCGTGCTGAGGATATTATTGGTGATGCCGCGCACCCTATGCGTGATGGAGGCGCATTGTTTTCTCTTAATTGCATAGAAATTGTCTACTGCCGTCTCGGTAAACATGCCTGACACACTGCAATAGCGCGGCAGCCCCATCAACATCCTAAACGCGTTGTTGTACTGTACGCGCAGGGCGCTGTATGTCCTCTGCATGTATCTAACCCATAGACTGCACGTGTAGAAAGATTGGCAGAACGCTCTAAAAAGCGTCGCCTTTAAAAAGCAAAGCCTTATCTATGGACGGCGACAAAGTGTAATTTTGCTCACGGAGTCAGGTATAAAATATCAGCGTTTTGGTAATTAATTCTAATTTATGTAATTGCTAGAATATTGCACGCGGCTTCGCTCGCGTCAATCTAGATTTCGTATACATATAAGATTTTATCCATCTGGAAAACTTTCTTTTTTTAAAAATAAAAGCTGTCCTTTTCTGTGCCACCGACAACATATACCTATGCGAAATTTTTATGATTTTTGTTGCATTAGTTAAGACGTGAAAGCAAACGTACATTCGCATTTATAATAATAGTTAGGATTAAGACTTTAAAAAAAAAAAGAAGCAGCGGTAGCTCAGTGGGGAGACCAACAGACTGCAATGCAGAAGGTCTCGGGTTCGAACCCACGTCGCGCACCTCTGACTTTCGGAAGTTATATGACTTTTCGAAATTATGTGCGTATTGATTGACAATTATCGCCTGCTCCGTGCCTCGGAGAGCACGTTAAGCTGTTGGTCCCGGCTGCCATGAACATCTATGGCAGTCGTTATTGGGAAAGTCAGTACCCTCTAATATTCTGACACTGGTCTAGCCTTAGGGTATCGTTAGCCTTCGGGTTGCGGAGGTCAGGTGGCAGCCGCTCCGTGTAAAAACTGATATCCAGTCAAATCTAGTTAGACCAGAAAAGCCGACCCCAAGTGACTTGGGAATAATAAAGGCTAAGAGAGAAGAAGAGTTAGGATTAGGATTTTGGGAATTAATAATAATAAATGAGGTGGACTACTAAATGTACATCATGAAGCAGCTATCTGTATCAGTATAAACTAATGACAATAACATACTTCGGACATATCCGTGACTAGATTGCACGCTCCATTGATACTCCTAATTATAGCAGCGACTGAACATAATATATATAACCTTTATATCGAAAGGTGTTAGCACCTAGTATTTGCGTCAATGCCTCCTAAAAGCGCTCTAATTAAGTAGACCGGTTAGTATCAGTCACTCCACACGACTGATAAAGTGCTAATTAGATTTACAACCGGATCGGACTGGTTGGCGTCGTGTGTGGGTGACTTGCATGTAGCTATAGATAGATATGTACTTGCAAGTAGGTACTATCGACTTGAGCGACGGATGACCACTCCTAAGGTTAAATCGCATAGCAGGCCAACACTTGGTTGGGCGGAGGGCGGAGTCACTTAAAGTCAACATGTGCAAGCGAAAATTTTTCTGAAATGGTCAACCGTCGCTCAAGTCGATAGTACATACTTACCTTCTTGCAAGTACATACATATTTAATCAATGTTGTAACTACATACTAACATAGGTAAACTATGTTAGTACAACTTTGTTGTAAACATGTGTTATATCCGTTTGCAACTTAGTTTTATTCGGAGTCAAGGCCAGTAAACAAAACTATTAATACAATACTGTAGCGAGGCTTTGTTTTACATTGGAGATATTTTTAAAAACCTATTTGTGTCTCGTTCAATAGGTTTGATTTCAAAAAACTAGAGCTTAGAATTTCTGTCGGTCTGTTTGTCTGTCCGTATCTCAGCATGTTTTATGTGTAAACCTCTGATTTTGGAGCAATCCGCGTGGATGACTGTATGTCGTTCAAACTGAAACAATCTGAAGGTCTACAAGGTAACGTACATTACAGCAAATACCTCTATCCTACAGAACATAGCAGCCATATAACCTTGAGTTCTGTTCCTGTGGAGACGCTGTGCTGTTAAGAAAGCAGTATTTGTTACTCTTGCATTGGCAATACAACAACGTTTTTAAGGGTCAGGCAACCTGCAAGTAATATCTCTCGAGTGAAATATCAAAATAATTTAAAGGGGATTATTCATTGCTTTACCTAAGCACAAGAATTTCAGAGTAGTAGAGCCTCGCTGATTCCAGCATGAATGGGCCGGCTCAACCGGGAAGGACTACCCTCTCACAGAATATCGACGTGAAATAGCAGTATTCCTATTGTTGTATTTCGTTCAGTGAGTGAGAGTGCCGGAGGCCCAATCACCCTCTTACCCCGTTCCCACTCCTTCTCCTTCCCACCTCCTTTCCTAAAGGGTCGGCAACGCGCAAGTAATGCCTCTGGTGTTGCAGGCGTCTATAAGCCACGGTGACCACCTACCATCAGGTAAGCCGTATGCCTGTTTGCCAACATAGTAGTATAAAAACAAAACAAGAACACTTCTTTCATGTTCGGAGCTATCCAGTCCTTCCTATATATTTCCTATATATTGTGCTCTGTGATATCATGCCGATAACTATACGTATCTACTATAGCTGGAATAGGATATCGAGCGAGCGAGTTCGAGGGTAACAGCAACTTCTAGCTGTAACTAGGGTTGTCAATCGAATCAAATCTGTACTATTAATTTAGATTAGAACTTAATGCGACTGCTGAGCAGCGATAGCTCAGTGGAGAAACCAACAGACTGCAATGCAGAGGGTCTCGGGTTCGAACCCAAACCTCTGACTTTCGGAAGCTATATGACTTTTAGAAATTATGTGCGTATTGATTGACAATTATCGCCTGCTCCGTACCTCGGAGAGCACGTTAAGCCGTCGGTCCCGCCTGCCATAAACATCTATGGCAGTCGTTATTGGCAGAATGTCGACACAAAAGATCCCACTGGGTCGAAGTGTCGCCGGTCTGCACTGACTGGCCGCCACATAAGATAAGATAAGATAATGCGACTGCCAGGTTGACACAATGGTTTTCTCGCTGCTATGGATTAGGTTATTGAGGTATTTGTGCGAGTTGACTGCATCATGTAAACGATCGACGGCAGATATCCCCGCAAGTATCCCATTCGAAGTATTTCAGTGAGTTATTCAAACAAATCGACTGGACGAATGGTGTAGTGGTTTAAATGGGCGCATCGCCACTGCCGCCACGCTGAATGTTGTGGGGACGATCCCCAAACAGAACAAAAATTTGTGTGAACCACAAATAGTTGTTCAAGTCTGCGTATTCGTTGCTGACTGTTTGAATGTTTATAAAGTCTACGCGACACAAGAATTATTCAAAGTGCGGAGATTAAAAAGGTTCTTTAGTTTATATTGGCTTTACGTTTGCTTGTAAGAACATAGATATTGTCGACTTACATAATAGCACATCTCTATGCTATTATGGTATATATACATATCAGGAAGATACATGAATGAATTTTAATAATTGTATAACTAACATAGTTTTTAAGTTACTGTTACTAAAAAAATATGGATGATTCTGAAATAAATGTTCATTATTATTATTCTCTTTATTACTCTTTTCTCTAATAATTACATTTTTAAATATAAATATAAAAACTATACATATTTAAAAATATAAAAACTGAAACTTAATAACTTTTATTATTATTATTATTATGCATGTTTTCTAGAGTTAAACTTATTTAAAAATATTTTAATATTAAATTAAATTAAATACCGGATATACTTTATTCGTTACATAAACAATAGACTTCTAACGATTGTGTTTTTGAAGTTCGTGTGTATTTGTAAAGGTTTTGTGTAAAGAAGAAAACAATATCTGCTTAATTATGTTTATGAATGTAATTATAAATTTTTCATTAAGAATATAGATTCAATAGTAAGATTAAAACATCAATAATAATAACGTGATAGCATCATCGTTACTGAGAAAGTACAATTAAAATACAATTAGGTCGTGGTCATACGACTAACTGAGACTGTTAAAAAATATTTTATGTATTTTATAACACTCATAGTATAAGGCGAAAGGATAATAAAATAGGTACCTAAAAATTGACAAGGTAGTAAGGGAAACAACATTTGACGTAATAGGATTATAGACGATTTGGTAGCGAGATTTGATGTGAATTTTTGTAAACGGTCACAAATCTAAAAATTTTACGGCTACTTATGTGTACCTCATCGATCGTTCGTGCACTGATGCAAGTGTAGCAACCACGTAGATCAAACAATCCATGTACCCATAAAAATTAAGGTCAGACCGCAATATTACTTACTCATTATGGGTATTTTGAGAATAACCTTGAACCGGGCTTTTGGCTTGATATTGTAAACAAACATATAGGTACATGACTGCTAACTTGTAACAATGTAAAAAGCTTATCATATGTCAACGTACTATCAAGGTCAAAAGATTAACATTTGGTCAAAAGCATCATAGAGCATCAAAAGGTATTTTTTATTTAATCTGTTTGTTGTTACAGCACAGGTTAGTTAAGTGATAATAAACACAAATGAAAATACAATATATTAATTATACCTACAAGCTTGATAAAAATTATTAATGGAGTTAGAGATTGTATTTTTATAATTTTCTCATGATTTATTTATTTATTCACACTTATTTGCAATATATATGATGTACCTCAGAATAATTTAGTTATTATTTTAGGGTAGGTACCAGCTTACCGTAGGTAATCCCTGTATCATGACGTGCGTTCCAAAACATTGAAATAACGGACCCAATAACTAACAAATACTATAGACAATACAATTAACATTCCATGCTAGGAGAGAAGAGTACCCATAGCACACGCATACACACAGAAAATAATCAGCTGAATAAAGACATAACACATTTACTCCGAAATTCTCCCAATAGCAATTGACAACCCTAGAAGTAAGGTTTCCATAGCAAGTAGGTACATAGCCAATATGAAATTACTCCAGCGTCGCCAGTCTGTGTTATCTAGAAAGTTAAATAACAGTCTAGAAATCTATCGAGGTCATGCGATAAAAATAGCAGTTATAAATAAGACAAGGTTTATTTTTGCGTTTAGTGTACATTTAACGGACTTTAGGATAGCACTCAGTTCGATTATTTACTTTGTTTGAATTCCGATCCAAAATTTAATCGTTGATAATGTGTTTGGAATATTATACTAATTCATTTTATTTCGTTTTTTAACAAATTTCTTCCAGGATTAATTCCTACGTTGCGTGTGAATTTACAAACATTCAGACAACGGACACGAAGAACACCCAGACTCGGGACAACCATTTGTGGATCACACAAATTTTTGTCCAGTGTGGGGTTGGAACTTACTACTGGACTTCAGTGACATACGCACATACAAAAGAATTATACCTATAAAGAAAAAGAATAACAAAATTAATTTAATTACTTATTTATAAAATTCATAGCTATATCTAAAAATGTATTCGCAGTGGAAATATTTCTCACTTAACCTCTCCATCATTTAGTTTGACACAGATCCATATCTTAATTACCTTCAGTATCTGGTAAGTTCAATTATAATACAGAAACACAATTAATCGGTAGCTAAAAATAACTTTAAATTGAGATTTAATGTAACACAATTACTTATACTTACTTATATATAAGATGATGTTAGAATAACTTAATTACTGAGTATTGGTGTCCGTTATAAAAGGTATTGCACGCCATTGCATAAGTATAAATAAATAATAAAGGCTTCATATTTTTGTTGGTTGGCTAAAGAGACTACTCCCGCATGAGGAATAAAGCGGGGTACTTTACAAACATTCAAACAACAGACATAAAGAACATCGAAACTCGGAACAACTATTTGCGAATCAAACAAATTTGTCCCACCACACTCGGCGTGGTGACAGTGGCGAGGCGGACACTAAGTCATCTCGCTATAGGTGCAGTCAAATAGGTATTGGAATACTCAATTATTTAAATGTATTCAAACTGTATATGCATTATGTGCAACTAGGGTTGCCAGGTCTAAAAACCGAAAAGACGGACCGACCAACCAGTTTAGCCGGCCATTCGGGTGAAATAGCCGAATATTGTTATTTTTTAGGGTTAGTATAACACGAAATTGTTAGCGATACAAGGTGAAGCGGCGGCCGGTTGGGCGACAATCATATCTTGATTTCCACCAATGATGTAAAAATGGTCATATTTAAAAAATCCAACAAAAGCCGGACAGGCTGGACACCGTCTAATTTGGCCGCACACGCAACCAAAAAGGTTTTATTCGGATGTCTGTGAACGCTAAATGCAACTTCATCCATACTAGCATCATTTGGCAATAAATCTATCTATGTAGGCTTGCATCCTATCCCCACGTAATAGGATGCAAGCTTACATAGGTGAATTGGAAACTAAAAAAAAAAATGATGAAACAGTATGTGAAATATACCGTTGCCTCATGTGGGAGCATACAGATGTACATCCATGTACCTACGTATAATCGTACAATATAATATCTGTTAAAAGTACTTACCTAACCTATACATAAAATAAAATTGTAACTGGTGCATACAAGATATATAGAAATATTTATGTGAGGGCTAGTTGCCAAAACAATTATTTTTATAAATGACTGTCTGTATGTTTATACGCGCATCAAGCGAAACCTACAGCAAGAAATTGAATGCGGTTTAGACAATTGTGTTGCTGAAGGTCTAACTTATTATCTGGTGCATGTTTCATCTTGATACGCCGTCTACAAGTTGAGTATTTATATGAATAGATCCGTTTTTGCTTAAAAGCAAAGAAAAATATAGATAGGAGCTTACGTCCAAATTTCACGCATACAAAGTCGCGTGCGAAAGCTAGTATGAGAAAATGCGTATTTCTTTAAATTAAAATGTTCATTCTAGTGGTTTCAATGTTAACGAAGGTAACGAAAAAGTGTTTGAGTTAATTTAACTTTATGAAACAGAGTATTATATGGAATCCTAGTAACCCCGACCACAAAAAGAAACACTTGGTACATGATGCGTGTGTTAGAATTAAAAATAAGCTTTGGCATTGACCTGCCACAGTAGAAGAAATGAAGAAGAAAAAGATTCTGATGTCATACTACAAAGCCCATCTCAATAAAAATTATTTACTGACATTCATTGCAACGCCACTTCCTTCATTTTGAATTATCGCCTACGTCGTCAACGTATATTAAGCAACATAACTTGGGGTCTTTTAATAGGAATGAGATAAAACGTTAGATTTAAGTTAAATAATATAATAATAATAATTGTTTATTAAGTTTAAGTTGGCACAAATATGAATAACAATTGGTCCTAAAAATACTTAAAATAGGATACATTACTTTGGACGCCTGTACTAGATTATACCTGTATCACAGGCGATGATTATGTGCTATTATAGTGTAATAGGAAGGGCATTCTTAACAATATTTAACGAATATAGACTATTCTGTAATAAGTTACTTTTACAATGAAAATAATATAACTTATATATATAATTTTGTATTTAGCAGCGATAGCTCAGTGGGGAGACCAACAGACTGCAATGCAGAGGGTCTCGGGTTCGAACCCACGTCGCGCACCTCTGACTTTCGGAAGTTATATGACTTTTCGAAATTATGTGCGTATTAATTGACAATTACCGCTTGCTCCGTGCCTCGGAGAGCACGTTAAGCCGTTGGTCCCGGCTGCCATGAACATCTATAGCAGTCGTTATTGGGAAAGTCAGTACCCTCTAATATTCTGACACTGGTCTAGCCTTAGGGTATCGTTAGCCTTCGGGTTGCGGAGGTCAGGTGGCAGCCGCTCCGTGTAAAAACTGATATCCAGTCAAATCCGGTTAAACCAGAAAAGCCGACCCCAAGTGACTTGGGAATAATAAAGGCTAAGGGAGAAGAAGATATAATTTTGTATTTAATTATTAGTTATGTTTATGAAATAAACATAGGATATGTCTAATAATGGGAATCTAAGCTAACTAGTGTAAGTGCTAAAGATATAAATAAATAGTGGAAAATGAATCAATCGTGCAACGGTTTATTTGTTATACTGGATCAAACATAAAGACGGACCGACATCCCAAAAAATATTGTCCGATCCCTCTTATAGACTTTTAAATTAATTTGCAAAAATGTCTTTATTATACAGACTACAAACACGCCCTCGTTACACTTTATAATACTATAATACTAAGATAGTACTTTTAGGTAAACAGATTCATAAATAGACGAATTTATACACAAATAATGCAATACCATAATTTATTTCAAATTAAGGTAGACAATTTCTATGTACGAGAGAGCTTGCATTTCTCGTGCCTGGTCAATATTTGTGCAGTGTTGAATGTAGAAATCACTAACTCTAGATAGGTACATCAACCATCGTGGCATCTCAATTCAGTCAGGAATACTTCTACAGCTAGAGTTATCTAATTATTAAAATAGCCAGTTGCACTCACTGATCGGTAAACGATTAGCGAGGTTAAGCAACGTTGGGTGCGGTCAGTCTATAGATGGGTGACCGCTTAGTGCTATTTCATCTGAGTGTCTCCGTGCATCGGAGGGCACGTAAAATGTCGGACCCGGTTGTTGCCAAATTGACAGCAGTCGTTAAGCCATGTCAAAGGCCTACGGGCGGCTTGAACAATTCTTGACAACAGGTTGGCCAGTAACCACACGAAAAGAAGAAGAATAAAATTATTGAGGAGATTATCCAGAGGAGTTCAGTATTGTCAATATTTTTCTATTGCAATAGTAGGGGTGGGCAATCCGAGGGTGCATGGCGGGTGCCTCTTTTCTTAATAATTTTATTCATAAATAAATCATAAACATTTATTTGTATATATATATTACATTGTATTGCCACCAAGTAATTCGATTCAAGTTATCAAATAATTAATTAAGTGTTACCACATTTAATATAATTAATGCGAATGTTATGCTATCTATCTTGCCTCGGAGAGCACGTTAAGCCGTCGGTCCCGGCTGCCATGAACATCTATGGCAGTCGTTATTGGGAAGTCAGTACCCTCTAATATCCTGACACTGGTCTAGCCTTAGGGTATCGTTAGCCTTCGGGTTGCGGAGGTCAGGTAGCAGCCGCTCCGTGTAAAACTGATATCCAGTCAAATCCGGTTAGACCAGAAAAGCCGACCCCAAGTGACTTGGGAATAATAAAGGCTAAGAGAGAAGAAGAAGTTATGCTATCTATCTTAAAATAATATAACTCAAATAATATTAATATAATTGTAGAACCTTTGTTCAATGAATAATTAATACATAGGTACGTTTGTTATTGTATTCTGCTATTTCATTCAATTGTATTGTTTTCCTTTTCTATATTATTATTATATAACTTCAAGTAAATACGCAATTTAGTATAAAACTGTAAGCTTATATTGTTTAACTGCAATAAATAAATAAAACATAATGTATATGACAAACAGAAGTTTTCAGCTTAGTTTAACCTTGAGAAAAGTCCTCGGTGAATAATGGAAGAGTACCTACTGGATTACTGGACCAACCAGTGTATCTATTGAATAGGGGACAGTCTTATTAGACTTGGTGATTTGCCGAGTCACATTGTCTGTTCCCACTAATAACGTGCGTGGGTACCTACTAGATTAGGTATGTCTGTATCTATTTCTCTTATCACAATACTATATTAACATGACGTGTCATACTAAAATATTACAAATATACATACTCATGCCGGAATATCCCCGAAAGGTTAGACATATGCTTTTGTTTACCAAGATAATAAAAATCAGTGCGTAATTGTTTATTGTAAGTATTTTAAGTTAGTATATCAAATAATAATGACACAGCCTTGTATTAAACTGTCCTAATGCTGGGCACGGGTCTCTTCTCAGTGTGAGAAGGGTTAGGCAATCCACCACGTTGGCCCAGTGCGAGTTGGCAGACTTCAAATATCCATTATGGAGAACGCTCAGACATGTAGGTTTTCCACGATGTTTGTCGGCCTCGATGGCGTAGTGGTTAGTGTAACTGACTGCCACGCCTGAGGTCGCGGGTTCGATTCCCGCGCAAGTCAAACATTTGTGTGCATGAACAATGGATGTTTGTCTTGGTCTGGGTGTTTCTATGTATAATATGTATGTATTTACAAAAAAAAAAAAATATCTATGTATGTTTATCCATTGTCTAGAACCCATAGTACAAGCTCTGCTTAGTTTGGGCTAGATGGTGTTGTGTGTATGTGGTAGAATATTATTATTATTATTATTATTATTCACCGTTAAAGCAAGCGGTAATTAACTATTTAATACGCAAATAACTTCGAAAGGTCAGATATGCGCGGGATCGAACTCTAGACCACCTATACCTAGAACGATATCCCACTAGCCTATTGCTACTAGATAAATAATTATGTAGTGTTTCTTGGAGCCATTTTCTGCCAGCTCTGTTTTGAGTCCAACTTAGTAAAGGGAGAGAGCCTATTGCAGTCAATCAAGGAAATACTCACCGAGCAGCTACTAAAAAAAATTAACAGATAAGCATTATACAAGAATAATATTATAGGACTTACCATAGTGCAGTACTTACCCTACATGACAGTCTTATTACACCATAAAACTGCACGAATGTAGTGCTTTAAGTAATCACCTCGCTGTTGGCAGCCACTTTGCTGGATGTTGCTGGTTATCCACCACACGGGCAATATGTGCTTCTACAAAAAAAAAGGTGCTTAGGTATCCTTTGAATCCGTTCCACGACACGGAGTTTATGCCTGGTGCGAAGACGTCAATAAAAAAAGAAATAATAAGCTTATGCGAATATACGTACAGTTTATGAGTATACCTACAGATATTCTCGCGAAAGAAGGAGTAGGTACAGTTAATTTAAATGCAATTCACTAAATGAATAAAATGTGATGTACAATACATTAACGCCTGTGAATAATTTTTTAATCATGGTAATGAGATATTGTTTTGCTTGCGGGTTCGATTTCCGCACAAGTCAAACATTTGTGTGCATGAACATGGATGTTTGTCTTGGTCTGGGTGTTTCTATGTATAATATGTATGTATTTACAAAAAAAAAAGTATATATGTATGTTTATCCATTACCCATACCCATAGTACAAGCTCTGCTTAGTTTGGGCTAGATGGTGTTGTGTGTATGTGATAGAATATTATTATTATAGAATATTATTATTATTATTTCTATTGAGCGATGTACAATATTTAAAAGATGGTTCGTACGAATACCTGTTCTGCAGTGAGGAGCTCAGTTCTCCCGCTTGATTTTATGAAATCGGTTTATAAATGTGAAAGTATGTAAATATCTTTGGCCGTTTCGATGTTTGTCACTGAACACGCGTTAGTATTCGAGGGATCCAAACCCGTCTAACGTTAACGTCTAGGACTAACTATGGGCAAAACATTCAAATGTTTGGCCCATAATAAGCCAGGCACCTACCTAGTCCCATGTTATAAATCGTGGACTACCACGACTTATATATGGGACTATGTAGGTACCTGGTTTATCTCGTATAAACATATTAGAGGAGCCTAAATTTCTTCTATTATTCTGTGTATTAGAGCCTTGCTGGTTTCAATTTTTATATTAACACTGCCACACCCCTAAATTGTGCTGCGCATAACAGTAGCCGGCAATGAACGCTATCAACAAATAGGTATCTATCTATCTCATCAATTAATTATTAGTTTCACCTCGAACCTTGTTCTTGTCTATAACGATTGTGTGTCTCAGTTGTCCGTTATCAAACTGTTTACGTTTTAGATGTCATCGATTTGCAAAGGTCACGTCGCCATAGGGATCGATCGAAGTTTCATTTGAAAGAGGGCACTATTGTTCGATTTATTTCTGCAGTATAGAATTTACGCTCATGTATTGCTTAAACCCTCGTTTTCTATCCTTTAATCATAATCTACTAGATTTTGCCCGCGGCTTCGCTCACGTAAATGCAAGTTCGGTTAGTAACAGTCTTTCTTAGAGTTCGAAAAATCTCTTAAACAACAGCTTTGTCCGTCCGTCCATCCGTCCGTCCGTCTGTCTGTTATACAACTCTCAACTCAAGAACTGTAAGAGCTAGAGACTCGCGGTCAACGTCATTCGACTCAGCATAGTCGATATACCTACTCTCGAAATGACTATGACCTTTGTGACGTGGTATCACGTGACCTTTGCATATTACTTTTTCGAACTCTAAGATTTACGGCAATTCATTGCCGATTCCCACTTGTTTCTGGATGAAAAGTACCCTACGTCCTTTTCTCTACTCCTAAGAACGTGTATGTAATTTTATGATGATGGGTCGAGTAGTTAAGGCGTGAAAGTGTAACAAACAAACTAACATTCGCATTTAAGTATATTAGTTAGGATTAGGATTTATGTTATACCAGCTATTGCCTGTGACTTCGTACTTGTGGAATTTGGAAATAGGTACCTATCTATATGTTTCTTTCTTTGCATGTGACAAGCTGATCTACACAAATAATAATCGACATCTACGTGGCGTATCCAGATTAAACATAAGTACACCAGATTATAAGTTAGACCTCCAGCAATACGTTGAAGATCACATTCAATTTCCTGATTAGTTTCGTGTAGTAATTTTAGATGATGCGCGTACAGATATACAGACATACAAACAAGTATTTCAAATATAATTGATTTGGCTTCTATAGCTCCTATAAAGACGCCTCACATTATTTTTCTTAAATACATCTCAATAGATTTAGATCGCGTATTTGCTCGCGTAAATGTAGGCTAGATAAGTAACAGTAGCCTACTACCCAACTTTAAAGGTACTCCACGTCCTTTTCTGTGCCCCTGGGAACGTATATGCAAAATTAACTGCGTCCGTGGCGCAGCGGTAGTGAATGCGATTGCTGTGCATGAGGTCTCGGGTTAGGGTTAGCCAACAAAAAGTTATTGGGTTTTTCTGTTAAGAAAACTCAATACGAGCCCCGAGTTAGGAAGTTGGCGGTGTTAGACACCCCCGTGCCTCGGAAAGCACGTAAAGCCGTTGGTCCTGCGCTTGATCTCTCTCCGGTCGTGTCGGATTATCCGTCCCATCGGATCATGAGAGTTAGGGAACAGAGAGTGCACTTGTGTTTGCGCATATACTTGTGCACTATAATATCTCCTGCGCAGATGGCCAATCTCCGTTCAGATTGGCCGCCATGAAATTCGGTCTGGAAGACATTATAATTATGCAAAATTACTTGTTGATCGGTTGAGAAGTTAAGGCGTGAAAGCGTAACAAACAAACAAACTCACATTCGCATTAATAATATTAGTTAGGAGGTACATTACATAGGTACGGACATTGACCAGGTACAAATTTTATTATATAGGTACATAGATTAGCAAGTGTCCGTAGGCTAACCATTAGACGGCGCATATGCTTAACCTTAGTGATACCTATAGAGAGAAAATAGTTTATGTGTATGTAATCTCATTACACCACAATCTCGGCGCGAACAATGCTACTGTTATTGAAACAACGGAGTGCGTAACCCATTGATTGCTAACTATAAACTACAGACAAATTTACTAACTATTAGGATCCAGACTAAATAACTAAAAGAATAGCATCGAGCGACTCAGATATTCACCTTTGGCATTCCTTTATTTTCATCTCATCTTTAAAGCGCAGGCCACACCGAGCTGGCGGGCGAAACGAGGGGAAGAAAACTATATAAACTTAGGGAGGTGCCTCATTAGTGCGTTGCGTTGCGTCACAACGGACCAACGCAATGTATGCCACACCTGAAAGGGCGACGCACGCATCTTAGCGTTGATTTCGGTCTTCATTCCACAATGGATTGGAACACTTTACGTCGTCGCACCGACAGCGCAGCACAGCACCGTAGGGTGCTGCGCTGCGCTGTCGGATCGTCGTGCTGATGGACGGACGCGAAACGAAGCGGGGGATAGTCCCCGCTTCGTTTCTCGTCCGTCGATCGGTTAAAATGTCGCGTGCGACGACGTAATGCATTAATGTGGCATATCACAAAAATATGAAGCAGCGATAGCTCAGTGGGAAAACCAACAGACTGCAATGCAGAGAGTCTCGGGTTCGAACCCATGTCACGCACATCTGACTTTCGGAAGTTATACGACTTTTTGAAATTATTTGTGTATTGATTGAAAATTATCGCCTGCTCCGTGCCTCGGAGAGCACGTTAAGCCGTCGGTCCCGGCTGCCATGAACATCTATGGCAGTTGTTATTGGGATAGTCAGTACCCTCTAATATCCTGACACTGGTCTAAGTTTAGGGTATCGTTAGCCTTCGGGTTGCGGAGGTGAGGTGAGCCGCTCCGTGTAAAAACTGATATCCAGTCAAATCCGGTTAGGTTAGAAAAGCCGACCCCAAGTGACTTGGGAATAATAAAGGCTAGGGAGAAGATTACAAAAATATATGGAAAACGACGCAGCGTCGATGCTGCGACGTCGCGACGCAACGGACTAAAGAACACCTCCCTTAGCGAAGCTTTGGCGAGCTAAACTATTTGGGTTCATACTGAATACTTCGGACGAGACGAGCGTCGACTAGTCCGAAGACGTAGACGTCCGTGACGTAGCTTATCTCTGTAAGTATATAGTTCGGGATGTGAACCGAAGTATTAAAAGAGGTGAAACGATGTTCACACGGCTCGTTCGCTAGCTAGCGGTGTGACCTGCGCTTTTTTCGGTCAATAACGAGTTTGTGATACCTCTGATATTGCATGCGATTATAGACTGCTGTTACCGCTTACCAAGTCAGACCGAATATTAGAAATAGTCAGTCATTGGCCTTTTACGTCTGTTCCAGACGATTTAGTCATTGACATAATATCATTAGACATAATAGTTATGAGAAAAGAACGTACTCATTACATAGTTAACTTATAGCTTGAGAAAATCCTTTGTTATTGGAAGTAAGCCACGTACAATCGTTTGCCATCCTTAGTGTAAGTAAAAATATAGACATGTACCTACCTACCTATGTATATATGAAGAACGCCAATTATCCTTATTATTTTCATCTGTCGAACCAGCAGGGCTCATCTGTTTTACCTGAATATTTTCCTCTACGGCATAGTATGTTTTTGGAGATCAATTCTCTTACTTACCTGCAGGCTCTAAAAATAAATGTATGATTTGATTACAAATTCTAATTCTAATCATTTATTGTCAACTAAGTGTACATACATAAGGAGGTGGTACAAACGATATAAGTAGTGCTTATAACTTAGTGCCTTATTTAAGCATTACAATAGTGAGGGAAAACAATAAGAGATAGAGATAATCACTATTATACAATTAAAAATCCTAACTAATATTATAAATACGAATGTGTTTGTTTGTTTGTTACGCTTTCACGCCTTAACTACTGGACCGATCATCATGTGCATATACGTTGTCAGGTACCTACGGAAAATAACACAGGTACATGTCAACCAGAAAAAAAAACTGATTCAGAGGGATAGAAAATTTACATAGCCTACATTTACGCAAGCGGAACCTCGGGCAAAATCTAGTAAATCATAGAAAAATTAATTCTAAAAATATCTAGTATAATTACTATAGAAATATAGAATTATTAATAAATGAGGTGATTACTTTCTGTTTACGCGAATATTATTCATTGAAATTAAACTACTATATACGGATTTTACTTTTTTTTAAACAACTCGATAAAATCCGTAAATAGGTAGTAAGTAATTTAATTTCAGTGATTAGTAATTACCTTATACAAAATTTTAAAATGTTCATGTTTATCAAGGTAAGGTGGGTACTTGGATGTGTATATCCTTTGGCTAGGCATTGGCTCTTTCCATTAGAAATCACAATCATCGCCTAGAGCAGTGGTCGGTAACCTTGTCGTCCAAAAGAGCCAAATATAGATAATACACAATTGAAATCAATTCAAAGAGCCATTCTTTAAACTTCAGCTCTGTTTTAGCAGAAGACATAATTACGGAAATAATTAAAAAATCTATATTAACATAACTCGTGAGCAAAGCCGCGGACAAAAAGTAGAAAAATAGTAAAATAAACTTTATTATATAACCAGTTAAAATATAAATTAATTGTCTTTGTGTATCTACAGAACATAAATAATTTACATACTACTTATTAATTATATTGATACGTGCTATAACATGTGATCACATTAAATATAAAAGATACTTTACTTATACAAAGATAAGTACCTACCATTGACATACTTAATGGTTTAAAAAAGGTACAATTATAATATGTATACCAGCCATCATAATTTATTTTTGGAGTAAAAATTTTTAGGTACCTACCTCTTTGGAATCAGTAAAAATCGATGGTATAATTATTAAAAAGAAATGTTGGTATCTCCTTATACCTATATGTAGGACTTGTTTCCTTATGACGGCAGTATAATACGTAATAATATATTGTCTATCATTGACATACATAGTTTTTTTTTTACTTATTATAGGCTTGCGATCTCACCTGATGGTAAGTGACGATGCAGTTGACGATGGAGCACGCTTGCCTAGAAGATACCTATTCACTCTCGACTTGAAGACACCCAGATTGTACTCATCGGGAAACACAGACTTACACAGTATTTTGTATTGTGAGGTGTACCTAATAAACTCCCATTTCGCCATTGACTATAATTCTAGGTCCGTCGTAAAGGGAGCGATTACTGACTACCGCACACAGTGCCGGACAACATGCTACTATTAAGAATTGATTGATAGAAAATCGCATAACATCTTGATAGACCGGGCATCGAACACGAGACCTCGTGCACAGCAGTCGCATTGATTACCGTTGAGCCACAAAGGCATTATCAACTATCAACTCATTCTATTAAAGAGTAAATCAAGTTGAATCCACCGTTTTCTTTTTTTCATCAGTTTCATGTTCATGTCATATACGATATTACCAAAACCAAAATAAAATCATGAATGTGCTTAAACATAATAAAATATTCTATATTCTTGCATTTTACTTAACAAGCTGGATATTTTGTCATTTTTCATGAAGGCGCTTACATAAACCTGGCAAAAGCGGGCCGGGGTATATTACACCAACATTTTGCCGACTAGTGCCCGCGTAATAGGAGGCTAGGATGAATATATGCACAAGCCAACATTTCTTATGCACGACGTTGCAATTGCACCGAGGTTCAATCCCCAGGCGTGACAAAAATATGTGTGATTCACAAATAGTTGTTTCGAGGCTGCGTGTTCTATGTGTCCATTGTTCGAATGTTTTTTATAAAGTCCCTCCCAATCGGTCACTATTACAAAGGCACCCATACTCTTTATTGAAATGAATTCTAAATCAAATCTCATCAACATTTCAATAAACCCAGCGAGATTGCAACATCTTAAGCAATACACCATTACAAATAACTCAATTAAAAACCGATTCTATAGTACAAAGATTGTTTACACTGTAATGTAAACAACGTTTACGCAACATTAACATAACGTCTATTTGTCCAGGTAGAGATAAGCAGAGAGCAAAGTCTTCCCTGTGTTTGAGCTCTCTTGTTCTCACAAACATTTTAATTATCATAACAAAATACTTCTTTGATAAGCACATACGCTATGTTATTTATATACAAGGCGATACGTGCTTTATGTAAATAGTAATACTAACTAATATAAATGCGAATGTGAGTTTTTTTGTTACGCTTTCACGCCTTACTCGTACTTATCAAACATTCAAACAACGGACATAACAAACACCCAGATACGGAACAACTATACAGGATCTCCGGTAATTAATGGATAACCTTCAAATGTCTTATAGTATAACTGATGGCGGTTCAGAAAAAAATAAGAAAAAAGAACAAAAAAGTGCAATAGCTAGTCATACTTTTAACTGTCTATCTATGAACATAATTAGTGTTTAATAATAAAACAACAAAAAACCGATGGAATTCATTAATTTATGGTCGTAGTGTAAAAGAAAGATAAATAACTATGGTAATTTAAAAAAAAACATGTCTCAGGTAGTGGTTAGGATAGATTTCTTTCAATTTTTTTCTGCAAATCAAAGTGCAATGTGGATTAAAACCCACAACACTCGGCAGGCACTCGACCCGCAACAGTGGCAGTGGTGCGGCGTCCACTTAAACCACTACGCCATCCGTGCACTCATAACAATCTACAGGATGACTGGTTAAACATTGTACGTACATAAGGTGAGAGGTAACGTCTAAAAAAAATTAAATCTGTTTAACCTTCAAAGAAACACTTTATGAAAATTTGTATGAAATATCTATAAAATGTGGACATTGCGCGGGTCGCACACAGCTGTGCGCGCCGCGCTACCGAGGCTAATGACCTTTGATAAGGAAAGGACGGTCGGGGGTGCAAATTCGGGAGAGTGCGGGGTTGCGGTAGCGGGGGGCAGAGGCGGAGGTTTCGGTTACTATTCTGAGTCGTTTCGTGGAATAACGGACATTACCCAGGTCGCATGGCCAATCGGCTCATCGTTGTAACATAGCTGTGGTATATGCGAAGAGTTCAACACATTAAGTTTTTATTGGATAACTAGGTAAAATTTTAAGTACCTATTTTTTTAGATATTTGTGTCCAGAATCGAGTATTGAATATCCTCCTTCAATATGTTCAGTCTTTTACCAATCAACCTGTATATTCATCAAACCCAAAACAAAAGTGCTACGATTTTATCAATAATAAGTATACAACCAGATTAATATCCATTACCCTCTACCAACTCACTACCCTCTTAATCAAATGTAAATTAAACTATTACAATCGGACAATCGTAATCACAACAAAACACAGCTGGTCACAGCTTATCATAACTTGTCTCAGATTAATGTGAATACGAAACATTCTCACGAGTCATTGCTAGTGACTCGAACTGGGTAGGCAGAGCTGCGTTACAAACATATTTGGCAGATCTTGTTTATACCATCCTTTTTATAGGGATACTAGTTTTTGGGCGTGGCTTGCTTGCGTAAATGTAGATTTTGTCAATCAATTTCTATCCCACGTTTTTGCTGGATGAAAGGTAGCCTATCTATATAGGTACCCCTACTTGACCGACCATTATGAAATTTCACATACACGTTGTCATTGTCAGGGGTACAGAAAAGGACATAGGGTACCTTTCATCCGGAAAAAGAACTGTTCTCGAAGGATAGAAATTTTTCGATTAAATCCAGATAAACGCGAGCGAAACCGCGGTCAAAATCTAGTTCATAATAAAAAAAGTTTAACTTAAATTTTACATATCCCATATAAATATATCTTGCAGCATACTCAACGATTGCATCTGCGTATCACTAGCAGCTGTTAAATCTACAGTCACGTACTTAGCAGCTTGTAGAATCTTCAGACACGACGCGTTTTCAGGAGGCAGTTTGTGACATACTTGTGTGAAGAGGGACTTGGCACAGTCATAGTGGAACACCAGCGGGTCGAGAATGTCCGATAGATCGGATTGGGCGAGCAGGCAGCATAAGTGAGCGAGAGTTACGCATAGCTGAAACAATAAAACATTGTTTAATTTGGTGGTAACTACTTATTATTGCCGTCGTGAGGAAAAAAAAAATATTTCCTTAAGATTTTTCGAAATTGAATTTTGTTTCGTATTCAGTAAAAAAGACGCATCTGCTAGTATTTAAATATGAAATATAAAAAAATCGGCGTGTGCGCATTTTATCCTTATGACGGCAGATTAGAGGATATCCTAGTAAAGGACCGTTGGGCTACCACGAAGATGCCTCGAATTCGCTCCCAAAGCGCCCATCTCTGACCTTTCGAAGTTATGTGTATATTAAATAAGGTCAGGGGGGCTAATTCCGGCATGGTTTATTTTTTATTCACATTTGCTTACCCACAATTTATGAAAGGTTTGTTTTATTGCCATTGTTGTAGTACCACATAAGAAACCATTTACTAAGCTTTTAAATATAGTAAGCATATATAAATTAGCTATAATCAGTATAAAGATATAAAACATTTATTTAAATATTGCCCTTAGACGGATTTACACTTCAAAATCGGGTAAATCCGTCACACACGTAATAATCCGTCTCACTCGCTTTAAAGGTCTGAGAGTTCTCCATAATGTTTTCAAAGATATGTGAAATTGCACATGGCCAGCGTGGTGGAGTATAGTCATACATACATATATTTCTTCGGGATATGCGTAAGACTATTTACGCCTATATCCCCAAAAAGATGGGCAGCGATATATTTGACCCACATTTTACTAATTGTTTTTTTACGTCCCATGTAATAGGACTCGGGCCTATCGCCGCTTAACGAGCATAATGCCAAACTACGTGCTCGAAACCGAGACCTTATGCACAGCAGTTGTGTACACTCTCGCTGCGCTACCGAAGCTATTTTATACTGATAAAGTTTTTTGATATTTCTAAATTTATAGGCAACGCAAACACTAACGAAAGGCAACTCCCGCACTAAGAATAATTCCTGTGCCGCGGTGGCCTATACAAACATTCAAACAACGGACACAAAGAACACCCAGATTCGGAGCAACTATTTGTGGATGCCCAAACTTTTGTCGTGCTGCTGTGGGTTAGTTGACTGTGGATCCATCCTTAAACAAACATCTGTCACGCTGCTACGTTCTACAAGGAAAAACTACGCCACTTAGTGGGTATAATAACAGGCCAATGTTCACTCAACAAACACCTGTTCAACAGCGGCATCACTGACAGTCCCTCATGTAGAGGCTGCATGGAGACCGAGAAGACATCGGCTCACGTGCTCCTACATTGTAAAAGCGTGAGCAACCTATAGGCGAAACTTCTAAACAGTCCAGAAACGATGAAGGAGGTACTGCGCAACATCGGTCCCCTATTATTTTTCTGTGCCGAGCTGAGGTGGTATGAGTAACCGAACAATATTTCGCGTCGGTTACTTACGCACAATGGCCTAATTGTGGGGCTATGTGCGGATAACACACGTCCAACTAACTAACTAACTAGTCGGCTGTGGTGAGGCGTGCACTTAAACCATTACACCATCCGTGCAGCCAAACCAATTTCCCATATTCTTTAATTCGATATATTACTGCTTACGTATAAACTATTCATACTCAGGGCCACATAACATCGATTGATAAGCGTTAATTGTACTGTTTCGTGCGCACTGACCTTGCGTCACCAAATCAATGGCAATGTCATGGTTACATAATGAAGTTATCAATATTATATTGCTTATATTGATTTGTTTATTAAATAATTAGACGTCATAAATATTAAACCTTTATATATTACGGCAAAAATCATGTCATTTCCGTAAATATATGAAGAGGAGATATTTATACGGGATATAAATATCTCCTTTGCTTTTGAGAGTAAAGGAATGAAGATAAATGTAAGCAAGACGAAAGTAATGGTATTTGAAAAGGAAGAGTGCGTGACGATGTGTAATATTATGATTGATAGAGAAAAAGTGGAGCAAGTGAAAGAGTTTGTATATTTGGGTACTTTGTTTACAAGGGATGGTAAACATGAGGGAGATATTGAAAGGAGAACGATTGCGGGAAACAAAGTGAATGGAGCTCTACGCGCTTTTATGAACAGTCGAAATGTTTCCGAAAAGGCACGTTTGGCTGTTCATAGAGGACTATTAGTGCCCACACTTATGTATGGAAGTGAAAGTTGGGTATGGCAAAAGAAGCATGAGAGCAGAATAAATGCTGTAGAAATGAGAGCGCTGAGAAATATATGTGGTGTGACTCTGAAAGATAGAATAAGGAATAGTGTGAGAGAGATGCGGCATGAAAGTTGATATAGTAACAAGAATAGAAAAGGGTATGTTAAGCTGGTTTGGGCATATAGAAAGAATGGACGAGGAAAGACTGACTAAGAAAGTTTATAAGGCTAGTGTGAATGGAACAGTCGCAAGAGGAAGACCTAGGCGAACGTTTCTTGATCAGATCGGAGGCGTTCTGGACAAAGGCCAGGTTAAGAGCACCTTGAACCGACGGGCGTGTATGAGGAATGTGATGAAAGTGAATGAAGCCAGAGAAGTGTGTCAGGATCGTAGCAAATGGAAATCCGTAGTCTCTGCCTACCCCTTTGGTAAACAGGCGTGAATCTATGTATGTATGTAGGTATAAATATCTCCTCTTCATATAACAGAGGGCGAGTCAATCGTCTACTATTATCTACATGCTGTTACAGAGTAGCACTACCCTATAACACTGAGCCCAACCCAGGAATAATACCTGGAGGGTCTCCACAAAGCCGACTGCAAAATCTAAATTATCCATCTAACTAAGTACATACATATACTTATGTTACGATAAATTGAAGACGTACCTACGAGGAAGGAAAATTATTAAATAGAAACTATATTTATAATAGTAGTTAGGATTACTATATGACACGGTTGTCTACGTAAACTTGTAACAATTTGTTTTATTTTAAGATTACTTGGAATTTGAGCACGAGTTATTTATATAATTGTTAAGCTAATATGCCTGTGACTGGATTCACGTCGATAGACCAATGGTTTTCTAATCCATTACCGAGATAGAGACATTTCTGATCGTAAGTCTGCGTTACTGGCACTCCATATTCCAAAACTGACCTGTTCAATAAGATTATCCTTGTGCTTATACTCGTTAAAGTCATCGACGTTGGCGGCGTTCTCCATGGCGGCGAGTATAGCGCGCCACACATGCGGGTAGTGCGCGCCGAACTGCGCACGCGCAGTGGGCGCCCGCAGAGCCACCGCCGCCGTGATGCGGACCTTTAGGTTCTTGCATTCTTGCGTTAGGGTGCAGAAGCTTGAGAATACCTGACCCTGGGGAATTAATACAAATTAATTATGCCGTTTTCTTAATATTTTAGTGCACGGATGGTGTAGTGGTTTATGTAGTCATTACTGCCATTACACTAGAGTGTTGTAAGTTCGAAGCCCACAAAATATGGTGTGTCATAAATGGACATTCAGAGTCAGGGTTTCAATTGTATTCGAATGTGTTGATAACACTGTACATTTAGTTACGAGCCCGTTCGCCCCTCAAGGTTCGACCCTAGTAGATGTTTGTTAGGTTTCTTTAAGATCCACCCAAAAATAGGAGCCCCGCGAGGTGAGGCTCCGTCGATTTAATGAAAGGGGTGAAAGTCAAGGGGCATACGGGCGCTGCGTCCCTAAGCATGCAAAGTATAGATCGTTCTTACTTGTCCTATTTAGTAAACAAATAGGCGTAGGTACTGATAGATAGGTACATACATTACATAGAAACCCATCTCTAACTTTATTTTTGTCCTGTTTACCAAGTATGATAAGTAAGAAAAATATGTAGGGTATAATGCTACCGCGTTGTGCGCAACTATATTCGAATATCATTCGAATGCAACTATGCGCGTTACTAATTACTTGTGAGACCATAAAATAATATGTTTGCTGAAACGCGATTTCATTGGATACCTTATGACATCTCGTCTCGTCACGTGGCGTATTAAAGATCATGAGCGCAATCATTCATAATGTTTGCATAACTTATTAATTAACAAACAAACTATTGATCTATCGAATCGACAAGTTGCATTATTGTATAATGGATGTGTTCTTATATAAAGATCGGGATCTCTTCATGAATTATGTTTCTCTTATGACAGGTATTTTCTAACATATTACATTAGGAAAATGCCTGCTCCTTCAGCTTACACCGAGACAAAGGCAGAGAGGCCCATTGAGAGTTTTAATCTGAGGTAGGATAAAACACCTATAGCGGCACTAGCAGCAGCAGGCGTAGGACTATTGCTACGTATGGGTTCTAATATATGGGCTATGGGTATGGGTGTCTGATGGACTGGCATACCGAATAATGGTAACTATGGATGAAAACGGCGTTTGTCCTTAATAGTCTTATAGCATCAATTCGAATGGGCAGACGAATTATTATTATGTTTACTTATGAAGGAATCCCTGCACTAGAGATACTATTTATGGACTCAGAACTATTATGTTTAACCTACATGTTTGTTTGTTTGAACGCGCTAATCTCTGCAACCACCAGACAGATCCATACGGGTCTGTATATTTATGTTTTGCTTCTTGTAGCCCAATTATTAAAAAATGTTATAGACTATATAACATAACGGTACGAGCCAGGGGCGCAGATCAGTAATCATAAACGTGGGTGACACCGCAAGGAATAGTGTTAACATAAATCCCAGCACGTGTTTTCCTGAACAACCGCAATACCACATTATTAATAATTTTATAGTTTTTACTTGCGCAAGTGGAAACTATAAAATTATTAATAATAAACTTACATAATAAACAGAATTGTATATATGTTGTTATTGTTTTATATACCTAACACGTGGAATAATTGGTTTTCCATATTTCATTCAAGTTCTCATAAAGAGTCACATAAAAATTCTAAAGTCACTCTATTTAATTGGACTCGTTTACCAAATTTGGCGCGGTATGTTATCTATATATTAATACGTGAAGCAAATACTTTGTACCCCTTTTTACGAAAATTGCGCTGACGGAGGAGTATGATATTTAGCATAGTTAAAGTTTATATTGAGAAGGAGGGGTGAATCCTAATATTTATAAAATATATGCATTCGAAATACATTCAATTAATAAAAAAAAACACTACACGCACACAGCCATGCATTTGACACACGCAGTCGAAGCGCGTAACTGTGGTTACATATATCAATATATAATGACATAATATATCAGCAACATCTTACAGGCAAACTTTGGTCGAATTTCGAGCACGAGGCGACCGCTAGTAAGTTAGAAATATGTATGGTTTTGTTTGAGTAATCTTATCTTGTACTGTGTATTATTCCTGTATCGCGGGGGACTTTACAAACATTTAAACAACGGACACAAAGAACACCCAGTCTCGGCACAACTATCTATTAGTGGATCATATCAATTGATTGTGTCGTGTAGGGATCGATCCCTACACGAGCCCACAACACTCGGTGCATTGGGAGCGGCAAGGCGATCACTTAAGTATTGGTTTAATTCCATTAGTACAAACACTGTTATCAAAACGTATGGAAATCTGTCTTCCAAGAAAGAAATACTTATTTTCATACGTTTTAACTTCGTTTGGCTGTACAATTATAACAAAAAGAGGATAATGTATAGTAGCGATCCACGTTTAAACAAATATTTCTATTACATATTTGAATAACAATGTATGATGTATTTTCTAATATATTTGTCGATTACTCAATGACATACGCGCGCCGCATCCTTAAAGACCAAATTACTTTTCGAGCTACGCACAACTGCATTCGAATGTTCCAATTTAAAATTTGAATGAGAATGAATAAATCTACGTAACAATTTCAAATCATTCGAATTAAAAGTACATTTGCTTTTTTATTAATAATAGTATCTTACCTGCCAGCCACTTAGACACGTGAACAGCTGTTCATTCTTCATAGCGTTGCCCATGGCGTAGCAAGCGTTCCACCGCACCTTCATATTGTTCCCCTTACACGCGCAGTGCAAAAGCTTCATTATTGCCGACTCGCATAAGGTCTTTATTTGCGTGTTCCTCAACAGGCTTTCGTTCTTTATCAGCCGGAGAAGATTGCCTAAGCCTCGCGTCGCACTCATCTTTACCTGTACATAAATATGTGATTGAGACAACTAACATCTTAGCCTCCTCGTGAACATGCTATAAAGCAACCGAAACGTTGGGGAAAGTGTAAACATAAATATAAATAGTTTGAATTAATTTAAATAGCTTAAATTGTAATAAACTTCAATTATATTAGTGTTATTATTCAAAATTATGTAAAAAAAGTGTATTAAAATAAACAACGCGACAAAATCCGTATAAAGTAGGTAGTTTAAATTCAATGTACTTATAACATTCGCGTAAACGTAAGACAATAATATGAATATTTAACTTTGCAACAGTATTTTATGAATTAAAAGTCCTAATTATTATTCTGTATTTTTGCACTCTGATTATGTCAAGTATGTTTTAATTATATCTGCTATAAAAACGGACTTTTGTAATATTTATGTAAGATAGAAGCAACGGAAACCTCGCAATTAATTATCGGCTTATATTGCTGACTGTAAATACATACTTGGTAACATAGCTGTATCTCGAAAGCAGTACACAGAGGTGTTATACACCCTCATTTATAATTTTAGGTCCCAGGTAATCGGACACAAGCCTATCACCTACGGAAAGTCTCTTGACATGAAAACTCAATAACATTTTGCCTAACCAGCGCATTAAACTCGAGGCCTGAGACCTCATACACAGTGATCGCATTCGCATTAATCGTTTGCAAGTAGAATTAATATAGTAAAGTATCTTAGAAAGTCAAGCTGGCTTTATAAAGGTAGAACCACAGAACGTACGGTCATTTGGCTTTCCCAGTCTGGGCGTTCTATCTCTGAGCAGTGACTACATAGTGACCTACTTTAGTAGGAAAATAAATGTCGTATATAAACATTTATTTGTAAACAAACCAGTCATAACAATAAATATTGAGTACTGTTCTCTGGAAATTCCTTTTAGATACGCCAAATTTAGGTTTGTGACTCAGAGGTAGGTACGTTATTTGTTTGTCTAATATGTTTATAATGACACGGTAAACCAAATAGTTTTGTACATAATAACTTTGGTAGAGCAAGATTTGTAGGTATAACTAAAGGTATAAGCCTAATGGCAGACCGTTGGACTGCCACGCAGAGATATCGAATTCGATCCCAAGGCGCGCATCTCTGACTTTTCAAAGTTATGTGCGCGCCGACCGCGTTGTGAACTGACGTGTTACTGATTATCTCTGTGTGTTTAATTCGCAATTACGCATAAAAGTGAACTTCTATGATAAACAAATACATAAAAGTAAATTTAAGTGTATCAGTGACAAAACAGTGAAAAATAATAGTGCAAAAACTCGATAAAGTGACCACAAAACTCAAATAATAATTAAAAAGAGTGGTCAAAATTGTTGTAAGTTGAACTTTGAAGTACCTGTTCATTCGAATAACCTAGCTCTATTTAAGTTGTGATCGCAAATTTCAGTCTGCATTACTAGAGCTTTCGTGACTTTGCGTTGACAAGCGTTACCCGACGTACTACGTGTCGCGGGTTCGAGTCTCCCGAAGACAGAGTTTCTTTTTGCAAATTCCATCTGCTGCATCGACTTCTGACCATAAGAGAAACATATCCACAGACTAATTTAAACACCTCGTTCAAATAAATAACTTATTTATATATTTCTTCTGCCATTATTTAACAACAAACTACGGATATTCGACTAACTTACCTCTCATCCTGCAAAAGTCGTGCTTCTATTTTAAAGACTTTTTCGTGTGACTCTGAACAATATATCAATTTAAAACAATTTCAGTTTCATGTACGCCAACAAAAACCACTTCAAAAACGTCACCAAGTTTCTATGGATCCGACACAGTGCATACACTTCAAAGTCAGAAACATGATGATTTTAACATTACAAAAAGAAGTAAACGCCGCTTAAACGATCCGTCAAACACCGATGTTATTACGTTGTCGGATCTAATGACAAGGATGGACGAAATCCAAAAACAACAAGATGCTAAGTTCTCCTCCTTAGAATCGTCCATAATTGCCCTATCAACACAAAATGATGAAATTAAGGAGTCAATGGTACATCTGTCTGCAAAATATGATGATGTTTTTAGTAACCTTAAAATCCTAGAACAGGAAAATAACTATTTTAAAAGCCACATCAAAACCTTAGAAGCAACACTTGAACAGATTGATAAAAATACAAAATCTAACGTGATGAAACTTAGAAACATCACCACAACGGAGTCTGAAAGCAAGGAAAAGCTAATAGAACTTGCGAAAAACATTGGCACTATTATTGACGTTCCAATTCAGGACTCGGATATTCGAGACGTATTCCGGATCAAACTGAAAGAAAAAGCAACCGGTCCTATTATCGTAGATTTTACCACGACCCTGAAGAGAGAAAAGTTCGTAAAAGCAACAAGAACCTTTAACAAAGCTAATAACAATCAACAATTGAGTTCTGCTAGTTTCAGTATAAGAGGTCCTACTAAACCCATTTATGTGGCTGAATCACACATCATCACACTGCATCAACCCGACGACTGCACTACCTAGCCAGTATTTTTGCTAAAAACCACAACTACGAACACTGCTGGACATCATTTGGCAAGGTGTATTTAAAACGCAACTCCAATGAACAACGTCTGCGCATTAGTTGTGAGAATGACATTGAAAAACTGAAAAAAGTATCTGACTAGTTAAGTTTCTTTCTCTTGTAATAGTAAGCTATAATTCTACTGCATGCAAAAATACTAAATCTCTTAGCCTTTATTTATATAACGCCTACCACTACTTTGTAATTTCCAAAATGCATAATATATACTACTACTTAGACAGCAACATATACAAAAGACACACAGCTACACAAACATTAACTCCTACCATAGCAAACTATATTAAAATAATAAAGTTCATACTAAATTCATTACACAACTTTTTCGAATTATATTGTGGCACTGATTAGTTAAAAAATATTTTAATCTTTACGATCAAATTAACACTTAAGCATTACCCTGGTAAAAACGCAAACATACAAAACGAAATCGATACTTTTAATATAGCTGATTCCATAACTTGCGATGCCGAGGATTGCTCTTCTGTTTTATCTGATTCAAACAAATGTTTAAAATTTTGCAACAGAACATTCGTAGTTTAAAATGTAATTTACAGGGGCTGATGCCAATTATCGCCCAAACAGGCATAAATTGGGACTGCATTGTTTTGACTGAGTGACCATCTATAGATGGATATGAAAGTTTTGATCTTACGCAAAATGGGGGCGTAGTCGTATATACCAAAGCAAAATTGGTCATTATAGTGGAGGAATCTATATTATCTGGTGCTAACTGCCTCGTGATCACTCTAAACAAAAATACCGTAGCTCTGGCTATTTATAGACCCCCTGGATACAAAAATATTAATAACTTCCTTTAATCCCTTAATAACATTATTACGGGATTATACATATTAGTAAAATATTCAACTACTCAAAATTTCATATTGCTAGGTGATATAAATATTAATATAGGAGTTAATAGTAGAGACACAAATCTAAATGCATACTTAGTTTTGTTGGCATTTCACGGAATGATGCCTGCGTTCACACTGCCAACACATAATAAAACATGTCTTGATAATGTACTTCTAAAGACAAAGCTAAATGTCCGTTGCTTGATCCTACAAACATCTCTGACCGATCACAACAGTATTGCCTTATTCATCACAACCCATTCTAAACAAAAACCAGCATAAATAATTAGATATATAAATCATGAACTCTTACACTTACAACTTAAACATACTAATTTCAGTTTCTTATACACAATCAAAGATGCTAATGAAGCTGCTGATTTCCTTAACAACGTACTTCAAAAAGCTATTATCAATAATGCTAAAGAAAAGAAAGCTTCCAGGCGAAAGAAAATCCTTAAACCCTGGATAACCCCAGGTATCCTGAGATGCATTAAAAACCGCGACAATTTGTACAAAAAACTAAGACTAAAAGAACCAAACATTGACACACTTAAGACTACCTATAAAAGATACCGTTATTTCTGCACATCTCAATTGAAAAAATTTTAAAGGAACTATGAGAAACTTCAACTTCAAAATGCTGGAAAAGATAGCAAAAAGCTTTGGAAAGCTGTTAGGAAGAACACGTATACCACTAAACCTAAAGAAATCTCATTACAGTTAATATACTCAAACGATTCACAAAAATTAGCAGACGATGTAAACTGTTACTTCGCAAACGTGGGCAAAAATTTAGCTGAAAACTTGCTCAACAAAAATTTCATATACGATTGCCATACTTTACACTCATTCTGTGATTCCTTTACTCTTCTACCCACTGATGATGATGAGATTGGGATCCTAATTACAAATTTAAAAAGTGACTGTTCTGTTGGCTTGAATATGATATCGAGCAAAATTGTAAAAGAAAATAAAGGTGTCCTAGCATCTCCAATATCGTTTATTTGTAACCTGTTACTTTCGACAGGAATTTGCCCTGGGCTCTATAAAAGTCGCGAATCCATCTCATTCACAAAAATGGTGAAAGAGACTGTGTCAATAACTATAGACCTATCTCTATTTTGCCTACTCTTTCCAATATTTTGGAGCGGATCATCAATAACAGATTATTAAAATATTTAGAAAATAAAATCCCACTATCACATGCACAATTTGGTTTTAGGGCAAATAAATCGACATCAGATGCGGTGTTCGAACTGACTAATTATATAGCAAATAACTTAGACACAAAAAAGAAAACAATAGGCATTTTGTTGGATTTGGCAAAGGCATTTGACACAGTCTCTGTCCCAATCTTACTAAAGAAACTTGAGCACCTGGGTATTAGAGATCTCCAACTAAAACTATTCAAGGATTACTTGAGTGATAGAACACAGTGTATACAAATTAGTAACATCTTAAGCAAGTAGTAGTAAGCAAAGTCCCAGTCACCTTTGGAGTTCCACAAGGAAGAATTTTGGGCCCAACACTCTTGTGTACATAAACGCTTTGCCAGATGCAAATTCTAAATTCAAAGCTCGTTACTTTTGCAGATGACACTGCTCTGCTTTTCAGTGGAAACTCTTGGAAAGAGGTTTATTCTAATGCCCAGAAATGTATGAATACAGTAAATATTCGGTTATATAAGAACATTCTGACATTAAATGTTGCAAAAACAAGCTATATTACTTTTTCAACAAATAATACAGACGAACCTAATTCCTTATATCGTAATGTTTCATGCTCATGTTCTGATCTCACTGATACAAGTTGCTCATGCCCAAATCTTATGAAAACAGCAGTTACTAAATACCTTGGTGTAATGATAGACAACAGATTAAACTTCTATCATCATATTGACTACCTTGCTGCAAGAGTACGAAACCTTATGGTTATTTTTAAAGTTTTAAGACATGTTGCCCCGAAAAGCGTTATCAAAACAGTATATTTTGCCCTCTTTCAGTCACAACTCATCTATTGCATCTCTTCGTGGGGAGCAGCCTGCAAAACATATTTTCTGAAAATAGAAAGAGCACAAAGAGCACTTATGAAAGTTAGCTTATTCTTGCCATTCTTTCACCCGACAAAAGATCTATATAGTAAATGGGAAGTATTAACGGTTCGTCATTTTTTTTTTATATACAATAATTAAAAAACATTGTTTACTAAAACATGAAATGAAATTATTACAAACGTTGGACTATACAAGTACAGAAAATTTACTTCATAATTAAATTAGTCTCGTGACAATATTAAACTTAACAAAAAAAACAGTAGTACACACACTAACAAAAAACAAAGTCACACTCAAGCGAGCACATACATAAACACACACACCCATGCATATACAGAAACACACATACATACGTACACAACACAAGCACTCACGCAGCATGAACATGGCGTTTATTCTTTATTAGTCCTACCCTATCACCTAGTTCAATATTAAATATACTTCGTTACTTATATTAAAAGTCTCATAATATCAGTAATATCACTCAGCTGTTATTGCCCTTGTTTCGTCCGAAAGATGAGGACCTGGTGATCTGTAATACAGGTATTCATATGCCTAACTCAGACACCAGCTCCTCACATACTTCAGACCATGACCATAGCTATATGTAAATTGGTATAAGTAAACACTATGTCATTATTTAAGGCCTGTTTTATGTGAAGAGCAATAAACATTATTATTATATATTATTATTATTCTCTTAATTACTCCTTTTTTTTATTCTAATAATTACATTTTTAAATATAAATATAAAAACTGCAATGACCCACCGATATCGGGAACAGGGTCCAAGCTGCCGGTGGTTAGGGCCCCAGAAGTTATTATATATTATTATTATTATTATTAAATAGTTAGTAATACTATCACTCGCTTTGACGGTGATTGAAATACATCATGAGGAAACCTGCATGTCCGAGTTCTCTATAATGATCTCGAAAATGTTTACTTGCATATTAAGCGTTATTCACACAGTATTTTAGCTTAGTTTACATGGTTATGTATATTTGTAATGTTTACATTACAAATGTGACTGTTACGAATATCAGCCCTGTATTAAACTGTCCCACTGATGGGCACGGAACTCTTCCCAGTGTGAAAAGGTTTAGGCCATAATCTACCACGCTGGCCCAGAGCGGGTTGGCAGACTTCACATATCTTAGAGAACATTATAAAAAACTCTGAGACGTGTGTGCTCACGATATTTTACTTCACCGTTAAGGCGACCGAAAATTAACTATTTAATACGCACATCATTTCGAAAATTAGGAGGTGCACGCCTTGGGATCGAACTCGAGATCTCTGCGTAGCATTCGAACGGTCTCTCAGTAGGCTATTGCTGCTCAAAGAGTTAGGCAGGGCTACATTATATCTATTTTGCATGAACTTTACGACCCACATAGCAGGAGAGGAGCTTAGCGTCTACCGAGTCTATTTTCAATCTGTACACTACTATTGACAATTTCTATTATAATAATGCAGTGGAATAGTATGTTTCGCTGCTTCTGTACTAAAAAGCCTCCGTGGCGCAGCGGTTGTAAATCCGATTGCTGTGCATGACGTTTCAAGTTGGAATACCGGATCGGGCGAAAAAAAGTTATTGGATTTTCCTATTGAGATTCTAAATCTCAATACCAGCCTGGAATTAGGAAATTGGAGGTGACACCGCTGTGAGTGTCCGGTCATCTCTCTCCGGTCGTATTGGATTGCAGTCTCATCAGATTACCGAGAGTGCAATACTCAATATTTTAAATACTCATCTGTTTGCGCATATACTTGTGCACCATGGCCAATCTTAATAGAGACTGGCCATTTGCGCAGGAGATATTATAATATCTCCTGCGCCAACGTCCAGTCTTTGTTAAGATTGGCCGCCGTGACCGAAATTCGGTCTGGAGGTCATTATTTCAGTCTAGTGAGAAGTTCACACTAGTAACAGAAGTAGGAAATGTAAGCAGCTATAAAAATTCCCAATTTCACTGTAACATTTCTAACGGCTGTAATAAATATTATTTTATCTACATCGCTGCCTGCTCCTTCCGGATAAACAATCACTCGCGGGTCGTTGTATTTATGTATACATAATAAAAAACATACAAAACACAGCCATAAAATAACATAAACCAATTCTATCACGTTTAACTCGAGTGACAGATCCGTGATATCGTGCGCAAACAAATACATTGGGACCAAAATCTTAAGCGATAATAGAGCGTGTGTGACGTCACAATTTGTGTTTGTACAAAAATTAAGTCTCGTTACCTTATCGTTGTCCAGTGCGCACTGCAGGCTGACCTCCAGGAGACGGACTAGGAGGTCATCGTCTATTTCCTCTGCGTTTGGTTCCTCCCTGTTGCGTTAAGTTATATAAGTATAACATATCGAACTATCGACCCTTCGAGGATGAAATGTTGTAGAAGCCATTTTGGTGAAAATTTGTTATTAATGTAATCCTTTTCAGTTCTTCGAGCTGCATCGACTTGTGTATTGAAAATGTTATGCAAATCGAAATGGTTTTTACTAACCAGAAAATACCGCAGCATAAACAGGTTTATTTTAAAAGTAATGTTGTATATAATACTTCAACTAGCCACAAATGCTTTAAAAGATATAATTTTAACATTATAGAAAATAAAGAACTAACAAAACTACGTTCACATATATTAATTGATTTTTACAGACTGTTAACCCCAAAACAAAAAAGTAAAGAGAAAATTATAACTCAATACTTTGTTTATGGCTCTCCGGGTATTTCGGCTTTTACTACATTTTATCCACGAAAGGTCGATATAGGAAAACACCTTACAGTACGCTTAAATGAAGTAGAAAATCAAATGGAAATATATATGTATAGTAGCTTTTTGTGTTTGCCTGCTTCGGTGCCGCGGTTGTGAATGCGACTGCCGTTCAGAGTTTCGGTTCCCGAGTCAAGTAAAATGTTATTGGGTTGTTCTGTCAAGATATTATCAGTGAAGAAAAATTATATTATAAGTGAAGAGGAGTTTGGGAATGTGCTCGATTAACGGCAATGGGTTCGATTGCTTGAAAGGTATTTATGTCCGCATTTCCTCTTAAGCAGAACTCTACGCTACCAATATGCGAAAAACGCTTCGAAATCCGTTTAATGGTTGTTACGTGATTACGTCACAGTTTGTATCGTACATCCTTTTTTTGTCATTTGACACCTACCCTTATTACCTAATAGTTTTCCCTAGTAGTTTTCAAAATATCTTCGTCCTTTAGGGTTTGAGTAATGTAACTATATGAATCAAATAAAAAAAGTGAGACAGCTACCCTATTATTAAAATCAGACTACTCTGTAAATAATAGCGTAGTCATTTGGGCTCTTTTTAAACGGATTCACGTAATCTATATATATAAAACTCTTCCGTTACTGACTGACTGACAGACAACGCACAGCCGAAACTACTAAACGCAAGAAGCTGAAATTTGGCATGTTTGTTCCTTGGAGAGTGTAGGGGAGCACTAAGAGAGGATTTTTGGTAATTCCTCCCTGAAGGGGGTGAAAGGGGTGAAACCCGATATTCACACGGGAACGGGACTTACGCGGGTGAAACCGCGGGAAAACTACTAGTAATAAATATTAAGAGCTCTTATAATATAATAATAATATCAGCCTTGTATTAAACTGTCCCACTGCTGGACACGGGCCTCTTATCAAGGTGAGAAGGGTAAGGCCATAGTCCACCACACTGGCCCAGTGCGTGTTGGCAGACTTGACATATCCTTATGAACATTACGTAGAACTCTCAGACAGAAAGTTTTCTTTACGATATTTACCCTCACCGTTAAAGCGACCGATAATTAACAATTTTAATGCACATTTAATTTCGAAAAGCCAGATGTGCGCCTTGTGTTCTAATTCGAGACCCCTACGTAGTAGTCTAACTATCTCCCATTAGGCTAACGCTGCTTGTTACTATCTTGAGCTTAGAAAGAGCTGTTATCATTACTCAATTACATTATCATACATTCAATATAGACAACAAATACGGGACCCCTTTTATTTATTTTTTTCTTTATGGATACCCCCTCCCCCGGGGGGGAAGGGTGGTTATGTGAGACTCTCCGCCCCTGAAGGGGGTCGGTATACACACTAAAACCTGGGGTGAGCAGTCCCTCCGCCGACGGAGTGGGGCGGATTGGGTCGCGTTAGCAATCACCATCCCGTCCCGGCGGTTGGCCCGGCTGATGGTGACCGGGCCTCAGCACCTGTGGAGGGAAGGCCTTGCTCACCAAGGCCATCCCCCAGACGTGTGGGGCCGTGCAAGCCGGTAGAGAGTCCCCCGACTCTGTACCAGTGACCCCACTATACAGGAGCGAAAAGGCGGGCAAATCGCCTCCTTCTCGCTCCCGTCCGTCTGCGCCGGAAAATACGGGCCCCCTATACCAAGCTTAGTACAACGTTCAGCAGACATATCTATATTAAGCAAATATACCTAAACAGATACTATCAAATCCCTTTATCGCGTAAAACAACACTAGGGACAAATATTTCAGAGATAAGTATGTAGTACCTAATTACGCATTAAGTTAACAAATAGATACGATATACCGGTTGAAACTGCACGGATGGCGTAACGGGCAAGAGGTAAACTTGTTGGTGTCACTAAGGTGAGTATTAATTTATTGGTAACAATATAAGCTTACAGTTTCTAGACCAAAGCGCTTACATGTTATAAGTACTAAATCTAGGTGCATAATACAAACAATACAAAATAGATTATTGAAAACTTAAAAGTACATAAAGACTACGACATAATATAATTTAAATAGGTACAAGAAAAACAGCCAAGAATAAAAATTAAATTAAATTAGTAGGTAAATGGTATGTCAACATCATCATCATCATCATCATTATCTCAGCCGAAAGACGTCCACTGCTGGACATAGGCCTCCCCCAAGGTTTTCCACACAGACCGGTATGTCAATAAATAATTTTATTATTTTATATTAATAGGATAGTGGTAGTGTCATTAAATTGTATTTAAATGAATAATTACATTGCGCATTAATATACATAATTTGTCAAAGAACATGTCTACATCTAATATATGTAAAAAATGTAAAAATCCGTATATAGCAGTTTAATTTCAATGAATAATATTCGCGTAAATAGAAGACAATATTATAAATCTACGTTCTGTAAGAATTTATTAATCAACTGTATGGGTCTTCCAGTAGGACTATTGGCAGCATGTGGGAGGCGCCATGTTGGTGGATAGGTTAGGAGTCTGTGATTATTGTTCAGAATCTGGCTATCACACTGTGCTTTAACCATAATGCGATGGGTATATTTTTATTAAACTAGAAGTAATTTAAACTAGAGAGAGTTAAAATACACGCCGATGTAAATTTAAGCCACGTGTAGTCGTTGGGTGAACAGACGAACAGATTTGAACAAGACCAGGCAGTATGAAAAATAGGATGCCAACTGGGGCAGTCTACTCGATCAACATAGCGTTTCAAAGACCTTGGATGTAGTTAAATCACCCACATAACGAAAGATACTATTGATGAATTGGATAGTTGTCCTAATGAGCCTTAAATACATTATGTAATACTTACATATTCAAAACGAGAGCATCACTAAGGTTTCCGAGTGCCCACGCAGCTTTCGTCCTCACAACCAGTGTCGGTTCTGCGAGTGCTCGGAGTATGTTCTCTCCGCAGTCACTCACAAAGCCAATGTCCTAGATGTAAAAAGGAATGGGTATTACTTTTTCGAAGACATTGCGCGTTCTCGTGTAAATCTATGTACGTTTTATAGTTACTTTTATCGGCGAAGGAAAACATCGTGAGGAAACATGCATGTCTGAGAGTTCTCCATAATGTTATCGAAGATATGTGAAGTCTTCCAACACGCACTGGGCCAGTGTTGTGGAATATGGTTTAACCATTCTCACACTAAGAGACCCTTGGCCAGCAGTGGCACAGTTTAGTATAAGCTTTAAGCTGATATCTATATAATTATATAAAAATCTCGTGTCACGGTGTTTGTAACCGCACTCCTCCGAAACGGCTTGATCGATTTTTATGATTTTTCAAGTATCTTTGGTAGGTATGAGAATAGGTCGTAAAGTATTAGTAGTAGTAATTTTGTGCCTATAAATTAGACTTGGATATGGATCATGTGTCTGACAATAAAGATTACTATGTTTCTCATATCACAGATATTTTCTAACATATTAGAAAAATACCTGGCCCTTTCAGAGGCTTACACGGAGACATGGGTCCAATATGAAGAAGCCCTTCGAGAGATTTATTATAATATTACATACCGCTAAGAAATAATTTATATGGCAGGACAACGTTTGCTGGGACTGCTAGTTATATTACGAACCTCTCTGAGCGCACGGTACATGACGAGCATGGCGAGTGCACGCACTGCGGCCGCGCGTACGGGAGCGTCTTCGTCCCCACACGAGCCCATCAGCAGCGTGCACCATAGCACCTGCACGTGCCGCTGGAAAAGAAAAATGACCATGAGTGACCATTTATATACCGTGTAACAGAAAAGGTGGTTATATTTAAGTGCTATATAGCTTGAAATTAAATAACTTTATACGGATTATATCGCGTTGTTTATTTTTTATAAAACACTTTAACAACCTGCACCAATACCACTCGCACGTGCCGCTGGGAAAGGAAAATGACCATGAGTAAACCATTAAAAAAGGGGGAGGACGAATTTAAACGTGTTCGTACATCACTCAAAATTGACCCAATACAGCCAAAAACTGGAACCACACCGAAGACGAGCGTGATATCGAGATGAATTATAGGTGAGTGAGATATCTGAGACTGTGAGGATATAAGAAAATAGGGTGCGAAGCATCTTGCACAAAAAATTTTATATGCGAAAGCTCTGTACGAGATGCGTGCCGCATTTGCTGAATGTGGCTCAAAAGATAATGAGCAAACGATTTTCGCAGCAACCTTTGGACCGATTTAATAGGGATCAGACCGACTTTGTGCGGCGATTTGTCACCTTGGATGTGATGTGGGTTTATAGTGATACACCAGAAATACACATCAGTCGAAACAGTGGGTGGAAGCCGGTGCTTAGACGCCAAAGAAAGCGGAGGCGATCGCATTTGCCGGGAAGACATGGCCAACATGTTTCGGGATGCAAAAGGGATTTTGTTAATTTATCGCCATGAAAAAGGTAGAACAATTACAGGCAAATATTACTCTTACCTTCTTTACTAGCTGGATGCGAGGAGAAGAAAAAAGTCAGGGAATAAAAAAATATTTTTCTTTAGGAAAACGCACCTATACCGCAGTAGGTGTTGGCGATTGTGGATATGGAAAACCCTTCCCCCTATATATTTCTTCCATCCTATATCTTCATCCGACTTCTATTTATTCCCAAACTTGTAGAAATTTGGAAGTGCTTTGCATCCAATAAAGAAGTAGAGACGGCCTCAGATGAATATTTTTACCGCCTTCCTGATTATCATTTCCAGGAAAGAATATTAATGTTGGAGAAGTTCGGGACCAAGTGCGATGATGTCAAGGGAGATATGGCAAAAATAAAATATTTTTAAACTGAAAATCGCAGCCTTTTATTGTCAGGCCGAGAACTTGTGGATCAAAATTTTTCTCCCGTGTGGAGATCGAACTCTCAACATGCCGCGCCGTGGCAGTGGCGAGGCGATCACTTAAACCACTACGCCATCCGTGCATTCAACAAAAGATTATATTCGTTGTCTAATAAATAGAGATGGAAAAAAAAACTACACAGATTTTTATATGTATCGTCCATAGCTATCAATACGCTATATTTGTATACTGAACGACAAAAAATTAACTACATATATAAACATTTATTTATTCATTTATTTATTATACTCAATACAACTATCATTACAGGACTAGCTTAATACAATAGTGTAGCTATCTTATATATACCTAAGTAGGTACGATTATATTTGTGAATATTGTATCATTAAACCTATACCTATTAATTACTTACTATAACAACTTACAAACAGAGCTACCTTTGTGAATTCACTCGGAACACAACAGAATATGTCTGTTTTGTTAGCTATAAAGTTCAGGGCGTGAACAGCGCGCGTCAGTGGCGCCTCTCCCATCAGATTGAAACATGAATGACTTTACATTATTCCACTTGAGAATCCAGTTCGAACAAGTTATATTGACAAGATGTCAATAGACAAGTGAACCATAAACGATATGCACACGAAAATGCTTTATCTGTTTTAATAAAAACAAATTCCAGATGTATCCAGAGTGGATATTTTGACATATGACATATTACACTTATTCTCATGATAATAAGCTACGCAAACAACAATGACTAGGGAAAAAACGATTACCGGGCTAGGCAAAGTGTTGGGTTAGCCAATAAAAATAAATTCGATATCTGATATTTTATATTTTCTATCTATTTTAGACAATTTTGGAGCTCAGAACAGTGGAAATAGCCTCGCCCCTATTTTATGTGATCTGAAACCATAGTTTGCATAATGTGTGTGTACTACAACTCTTTCTATCCTTTCAGGGTTATAGAAGTGTGACTTTAAATGCATGTATGTCGAGACCATAAATAATTATATAAGGATTTGCCCTCGGCTCCGCTCGCAAAAATGAAGGTTGTCAATTTTTAACTCTTTTTCCATGAAACTCTATGTCCTTTACTGTACCCCTGACAGCGTGTATGCGAAATTTCATGATGATCGGCCGAGTAGTTTAATTGTTAGGGATTAGAAAATGACATAGGCTACCTCTCATCCAGGAACAAGTGAGAAACGGCAATAAATTGCCGTAAATCGTAGAGTTCGAAAAAATGGTTCAAGTAATATGCAAAGGTCACGTGACCTTGAGGTCAGAGGTCAAAGGTCATAGTCATTTCGGGGGTATTTCGACTATGCTGAGTCGAATGGCGTTGACCGCGAATCTCTAGCTCTTACGGTTCTTGAGTTGAAAGTTGTAGGTATAACAGACGGACGGACAAAGCTGTTGTATAAGAGCTTTTTCGAACTCTAAAAAGTACTGTTACTAATCTAATCTAAGCTACCCTACATATAAGCGAACAAAGCCGCTGGCAAAAGCTAGTAAATGCAAATGTGAGTTTCTTTGTTACACTTTCACGCCTAAACTACTTGACCGATCATCATGAAATTTAGCACACAGATCGTCAGGGCTACAGAAAAGGACATAGGGTACCTTTCACTTAGAAAAGAAGACAGGTGATTCGAGGGATAGTCGGTCTAGTATATAGCATTAATAGATTTAGTTAGTAATATTTACCGGTAGCTCTTTAAAGCTTCTGTCTCCAATGTTGGCGACACAGTCACACACCATGGCTTTAGCTGGCGAGTTCTCGTGACACTGCAGCACGGTGGACAACGGAGTCAGTAACTTCTCCCACATGTACACGCATTGGGATAACGGCGGCGCCTGGTCTAGTTGTTCTGTAACGAGAAAGTATGTTAGTGGAATTTTATTAGATAGCCACATTATGTCGTAGTCAATATTGAAAAGGACGAAAACGAAACTAAACGTAAAATTCGAATATATAATGCATATTACCAATTTTTTTAGAAGACAGTCTCTTTATAAGTATTTGCAGTATCGCGGAGGACTTTACAAACATTCAAACATTGAACACAAAGAACATCTAGACTCATAACAATAATTTGCGGGTAAAATTTTTGTCCCGTGTGGGATTCGAACCCACAACTCTCGGCGCTGTGGCAATTGTGCCCACTTAAACCACTATACCATCCGTGCAGTCATGCGAAGAATATTTGCTGTGATCTTTTGACAAAGCTGTTCAAACTTATTTCTTAGAATGAGTGGAACTCTTACCAAGTTTCTGTATTCCATCTCCAATTATGCTGACTACTCTTGCTGACTGTAACACTACATCTTGGTGTTCATGTTGAAGCATCTCAGAGAGGATCTCGCTCAACAAGGATATATGAGGCTGCAGTAATTCTTGGAGGTGGTGGAACGCTACCGCAGAGAGCACTTGAAGGGACTCCAGTACTATCGGTATAGCTGATGGTTTGCAGCGCTGAAAAACATAGCATAATGTACTAATAGTCAGGTTTGATAAATAAACTAACGAAGCTTTGATTTTATTCCCGCACTAGGCATCCTGACTAATGTAATAAATGCGAATGTGAGTTTGTTTGTTTGTTACGCTTTCACGTCTTAACTACTCGACCGATCATCATGTAATTTCGTATACACGTTGTCAGGGGTACAGAAAGGACATAGGGTATCTTTCATACAGGAAAAAAGGGTACTGTTCCCGAGGGATAGAAATTTATTGATATATCCTACATTAACGCGAGCGAGGCCGCGGGAAATATCTAGTAACTAGATGTACCCGCGGTTTCAACTGCGTTTATCGTTACTGCGCCGTCCCCGTGGGCCGTAGCGTGATGTTATATATAGCCTATAGCCTTCCTCGATAAATAGGCTATCCAACACTAAAATAATTTTTCAATTCGAACCAGTAGTTCCTGAGATTAACGCGTTCAACCAAACAAACAAACAAACTCTTCAGCTTTATAATATTAGTATATAGATATATAAAGCAGAGACAGCCTAGTGGGATACTTGACTTCCACGCAAAAGTCTCAAGTTTAATGCCAAGGCGCGCGTCACTGATTTTCTGAAGTTATTCGCATATTAAATAGTTAATTATCGCTCGCTTTAATGGTAGAGGAAAGCTACATGTCATCTGCGAGTTCTCTATAATGTTCTCAAAGATATGTAGTCTGCCAACGCGCTCTAGACCAGCGTGGTAGACTATGGCCTAACCCTTCTCACACTGAGAAGAGGCCCGTGCCCAATAATGGGACAGTTTATTATGTATACAGGACTAATATTATATTTATTACATAGGCATAATTCCTATGACGCGAACGACTTTACAACATTCAAACACCCAGATTCGGCACATCTATTTGTGTTTCACACTAAATTTTGTCCTGTCTGGGGATTAAACACACAACATACGGCGCAGCGTCCATAGCGAGGCTTACACTAATACCGTTACGCCATCCGTACAGTCATCAGCTTTAAAGAATCTATTTATGTATAGTGTGCTTTGATACACTATTACATGTCGTATACTTACCATATAGGTACAGTAATATTGAATAAATGTATAACCAATTATTTAAAATAGAAAATAATTGTTCTATCGAAGTGCCGAAGTGTGATTTGTTTATTGTACAATATACCTCCACCGCTACGTAACCTCCGGTCAATAAAGACATTTAGAAGCCGATTAAGACAGTTCCTCATGGAGGCGCAGCGGAAGCTGGATAGTGCCATTCCAAATGCTTCTTTTATTTGAGATCTGGAATAATCAACTATAATTTATATTTTGTCGGCCTCGATGGCGTAGTTGTTAGTGTAACCGACTGCCACGACTAAGGTCGCGGGTTCGATTCCCGCACAAGTCAAACATTTGTGTGCACGAATATGGATGTTTGTCTTGGTCTGGGTGTTTCTATGTATAATATGTATGTATTTACAAAAAAAAAAGTATATAAGTATGTTTATCCATTGTCTAGTACCCATAGTACAAGCTCTGCTTAGTTTGGGCTAGATGGTGTTGTGTGTAAGTGGTAGAATAGAATATTATTATTATTATTTGCTATAATTTATAATTTGCATATGATTATAAACTTTATTATATATTTTATTTTCTTTTTATATATATTATTTCCTATTTTATTATATTATAACTAGTAGAAACCTTGTTCTGATATTAACAATTCCTAATTTTAATATGAAAATTGAATTCTTACCCATTGCCATTACTTTCTTAATCATATTATTTTTTTATTATTTTAATATATATTAAAAGCTTGACAATCTATCTTATTCATTCTAATTCTATTTCTCTAATGTGCTTATATATGTCTACATATTTGTATTGAAACACACATTTCACATTATATTATTAATTATAAAATATATTGCTTATGTTGTTGTTATTAATTCGCACTCTTAATAAAACAGCGACTTAACTCTAAATTTGAAAGTAAGGCAATTTGAACTCTAATTGTATATGTTAAATTCTAATATTATATTTGTGTTAAATCTTTGCAATAGAGTTCAAATTTGTTTAATCCAAAATACTGAGATAAGTCTCTGTTTTATTAAGGGAGCGTTATGTTTTTTTTTACATTTATTTTAAATTTTTTCTTTTGACATTTTTATGAATTTATTTATATTTGTATTTATTTTTGTTAATTATTTATGTTAGTAATCTAATGTTATTTTTTTAAATTATTATTACAATTTATGGCCATTGTTATTAGCATCCGTGCAGTAACTAAAGGGATCTAGTTGAAAACCAGCGCCAGGCTTCCTTAGCCTGGCATATGCTGAACTAGTTCCCATTTGGCTAATTTTATTATTATTTTTTATTTAACTTGTTATTATTGTATTTTTTATGTTGTCAAATAAATTAATTCTTTCTTTCTTTCTATTGTATTTTCCTGGAATTCAAGGGGTAGGAGAGGTCCTTCATTTCGTGACGTCACCCTTCAAAATCGAATATATCTAAGTACAGTAATACCCCGCTTTACGTGAGGGATACGTTTCGCGAAAACATGTGTTATGTGAAATTCACGTATATTGGGGTTTGCGTTTAGCACAGCCAAAAGCTAGTACAAAATGCAAATCAATAAGTACTTTAATTCCAAAAACACATTGTGCAGCGTTACATTATGCAATTGTTTTACGGGCAAATATATACATTGTTGTAAAAATAAAAATATGTACGTAAGACGGATGAAAAAGGGATTGCCCATTATTTTTACAAAATGGACAAAGAACGTGGGAATTCCTAAATGGAAATTAAACTAATTTCGGAAATGCTGTTTTAATTTAATAATTTCTAGATGTTTGATAGATTGCTAAATATGTGACGTCAATCTTGGGAGGGGGTAGTCTCACAAATGTGACTATCTATGGCAAGTATGACAAGAAAAAGAAAGGAGTTGAAAATCATGAAATCCGTGTGACGTAATTTATGGATGGCTCTTAGGGGTTTTATTTACTTATTTCATTTAATAGGGTTAGCAGCTTGAAGACGCAACGGTGGTATATGATACTGCTAGGCATGCGTTCGTTCTCGGATACGATTCCCGGGTGAGATGCACTGTTATTAGGATTAACTAACGAGAAATTCTCAGTAGTAACACACAGTCTGGAACTGTGTCCAGTAGACGGCAAAGTCTTGATTTCGATGCCCAGTTATCGATCAAGAAATTCACAGCAACATAGCAAATTTGGAACTGTGCGGTAACGGCTCTTTCGTAATCTTTACTTAAACATGAAAGTCACTAACCGTGTATATATTCCATTGTTATCGCTGAGTGCAGACATTTATAAGCGGCACTTAATACTCCACTTTAATATCCAGTTCGAACAAGTTATATTGACGAGAGTACACAAGTGAGCCATAACAGATAGGTACACAAAAATGCTTTATCTGTTTAAATAAAAACAAATTCCAGATAGATCCGGAGTGAATAGGTTGACACATGACATATTACACTTATACGTATAATGAATAATCAGCTTCGCAAACAACAATATCCAGAAAAAACTAGTTTAAAATTAACCTATTTTTAATCTTTAGGCTAAATATGATATTTATACTCTGTTCTACTTTTTTTTTTACTTGGGCCGAATGAATCACACATACCTTTCCGCGGGGGCGGGCGGAGGGGTTATGTCAGTCTCGCTGGGGTAAAAGAAAGATGTTGAAAAGATACGGGCCCTCCCGGAATATTGACTAAACCTACCACGGTGTTCCTCGACTGTTTATCGACGGGGCCGCGCGAATCATTTTCACATGCAGTCGCGACCCCGCCGAGGTTTCGGCCCGCCGTATGAAACGGCAGGTCACTACACGAAGAGGCCTAACTATTAGAAAAAACGCCCCCCAAACCCTACTGTCTCCCCACTAGAGGGGAGACGGACTCGACACAGAGACGCACGTGGGAACACGCACGCCGCCTCTCGGACCTGGTGCTGAACGGGTGGCGGGCAGGCCCACGAAGCCCACCACCCCCAGGTCAAACACTGTTCCACTGCTGATCACAAAGTAACACTTATGAACTGCAAAGTTCAGTGGTAAGTGCGGTCACAGTACAGATACTTATTTGTATTGATTTATTTATTAATTTAGGTCACAAAGTAACACTTATGAACTGCGAAGTCTAGTGGTTAATGCGTTTTATAGTAAAGTTATTTATTTATAGTAACTAGCGGTCGCCCACTAGTCAAAGTTCGACCAGAAGTTTTTTTATTTTTTTTCTTCAGCTAATGTGGCAAACATGCATACGGTCCACCTGATGGTAAGTGGTCATCGCAGCCTATGGACGCCTGCAACACCAGAGGAATCACTTGCGCGTTGCCGACCCTTTAGGAAAAAATTAAGTGGGAAGGAGAAGGAGCGGGAAGGGGGAAAGAGGGTGATTGGGTTTCCGGCACTCTCACTCACAAAACGAAACACAACAGTAGGAATACTGCTATTTCAAGTCGATATTCTGTGAGAGGGTAGTACTTCCTCGGACGAGCCGGCCCATTCATGCTGAAATCAGCGAAGCTCTACTACTGACCGTTATTAAGGTTATATTGTCTATAACTTTACGCTTATAAACACAGTTCATTTAGAATTCACCATGACTATACAGATTAATTTACCTATCTTTTATAAACAAATTATTATTTAGTTAACTATACTCTTTCATTGACAATATTTCTAAGCTTGCTACTTTGTTTTATTTTACTTTATTACATATAAATAAGGTATATGTAACCATAGTTACGAAGAATTGTACGACGTCAGACGAACAATACCGAAATACTACGAACACGATTCGACTGCGTATGTCAAATGCATGGCTGTGTGTGTAGTGTTTTTTCATTAATTTAATGTATTTCTATAGCATATTTTATAAAAATATTATGATTTGCCCCTCCTTCTCCATATAAACTTTAACTGTGCCAAATTTCATACTCCTCCGCCCGCGCAATTTTCGTAAAAAGGGGTACAAAGTATTTGCTTCACGTATTAATATATAGATTAACGGACATAGCATACACCGAAACAATAATTTCTATTGACACAAATAATTGTCTCGTGTGGGATTTGAACCCAGAGGTTAGCACTTAGCCGACCGCTTGTCAGCTACGCCATCCATGCTATCGAGTATTAAAATAATGTCCTCCAGACCGAATTTCGGCCACGGCGGCCAGTCTTAACGGACACTGGCCATCTGCGCAGGAGATATTATAGTGCACAAGCGTGTGCGCAAACACAAGGGCACTCTTTGTTCCCTAACTCTCATGATCCGATGGGACGGCAATCCGACACGACCGGAGAGACATCAGGCGCAGGACCAACGGCTTTACGTGCTTTCCGAGGCACGGGGGTGTCTAACACCGCCAACTTCTTAACTCCGGGCTGCTACTGAGATTTCTTTACAGAAAAACCCAAAGACTTTTTTTTTGGCCCGGCCCGGGATTCGAATCCGAGACCTCATACACAGCAGTCGCATTCACTACCGCTGCGCCATGGAGGCAATTATCAGGTAGGTGCTACAAGTATATTAACACAATTAAGTCTTTCCTTAGAGTTTGAGTTGACTGCACGGAGAGCGTAGTGGTTTAAGTGGTCGCAGCGCCACTGCCATTGCGCTGAGTGTTGTGGGTTCGAATCCCACACGAGATAAAAAAATTGTGTGGTCCACGAAAAGTTGTTCCGGATCTGAATTTTCTTTCTGTGCGTTATTTGAATGTTTATAAAATCTCCCGAAATACAGGAATTCGGCCGCAGCAGTTGTAGATAAAAAAAAGTTTTTCTATAAATTTATATAAAGAAAAGTTAAGCCCCGAGAAAGAACACAGCCTTTACAAAACACGAACGAAGTAGCGACAAAAAACTAACGTTATATAAATATATAATACATACCACCACCTCATTCCCTCTAAAAACCCACCCCATATTCTTGAAACAGATATCCAATATCCAGCTCCTGAAATAATGACCTCCAAACTCCTCATTCTCACTGTCCTTTATTTTATGATCAACTGCAATGAACATCTCATCATCCGAATATCCCTCTTCGAAGTCATCACATTCCTCCGTGTCAAAGATCAAGCTGTTATTGACAGGTTTCCTGGAAGAGCTCATGGTTGTGGATATATTGGCAGGTACTGCGTCTTTCTCTATAGCTTTGACAACTTCGTCTACTTTGGGGTCTACGGAGAGTACACATCCCATTGTGATCAATGCCCCGACTTGTAATGTCACATCTGTAAGTTTAGTCATTGGGTGAGACAGATATTAATTGTGGGTACATTTTGCTTTATATTATACTAGCTTTTGCGCGCGGCTCCGCCCGCGTGGTACCTACATCAATAAAAAGTAGCCTATATCCCTCCCCAGGTTTTAAACTATATCTAAATTCATATTAAATTGGTTGAGTGGTTTAGACGTGAAAAGGTAACAGACAGACAGACAGAGTTACTTTCGAATTTATAATATTAGTAAGATTACTCCTATAATAATATGTTATTTATATTGTATTGGTTATCCATTTTGAGTTTATTGTATGTTTATAAAATTATTTTGTATATGTTCATATTTAGTATGTAAGTTTAAATTCTACACAAAAAATTTTGTATAAGATAAATGACTAATTATAGAAGTAGCTATGCATGTAATAAATTTTTAACAGTATTTGTGAATGAAAAATGTCTTGTGATTGTTCTATAGAAATAAATTGTGATTAAATCAACAATACTTTATTTATTACTGCTTTAAAAGAAAGATTATCATTATTGTGTACAATAAAGCAATACGAAATTGCACTAATATTTTTCGCCTTATATTACTGACTGTCCATCCATAATTTTCTGCTAATATTATAAAATAATTTTTAATCACGTCTCGTGTGAAACCTACTCGAACACATACCGGGGTGAAGAGTATTCTTTATTTTAAATTATTTTAACGGTTATAATAACTTTTAAACTTTCGCGTTGCATGATATACATAATATGTATCGGGTATTAACGCGATCATGCAAGTGTACCTTTTTAAATGTTTTAACGGTTTGCACCGGATTGAATAACAAACATCTAAACATTTTCACAAAATTATCACATTAATATTATCCTAACTAATATTATGAGAATGTGAGATTGTTTATAAAGTTTTCACGCCTTAACGACTCTACGGATCGTCATGAAATTTTGCATACACGTTGCCAGTGGTGGTGCATAAAAGGAGATAAAATACATTTAATCCGGAAAAAAAGTACTGTTACCGAATGATAAAAAATGATTGACAAATTCTAGAATTTCTAGATAAACGCGAACGAATCCGTGGGCAAATTCTAGTATTATATAAATAGGAACGAGAATTTTAATAGAGTTTACTACAATATGCATATATTAGTGATAATATAGAGGTAACTCTGTTGATGTGTCCGTCTATAACGGTTTTAAAATTAAACTACGTCCTAACTAATATTATAAATGCGAAAGTGAGTTTGTTTGTTTCTAACCTTTCACGCCTTAACAAGTCGATCTAGACTCAGGGGTACAAAACGGTCGTATGGTACGTTTCATCAAGAAAAAAGATCTGTTCCCGAGGAATAAAACCATATCGACAAAATTAACAATAACGAGAGAAGCCGTGGTAAAAAATATGATGCTTAGAATCCTAGAAGAAATATTATTATTTAGCACAAACAGGTTACTGATGTCAAAATGTACATGTGGAATAACTATAAAATCTCACCTCTGTGTACCAAAAACTTTCTGGTAGACTTAACAAGGTCGGTAATAAGTCCTTTCTTCATCTTATGGTAGGGCGTAGCCTGTACGAGCGCAGCGCAACACTTGAGCGCGATTATGATCACCGCGTGGCTCCGCTCGCTCTCCAGGACACTGTGCACTACCTTGTGCATACACGTGATCATATAACCGAGAGATTCGGAGAATGGGATGAATGAAGTGCTCTCCTTTTTGCTGTAATGAGAAAAATGAGAAATGTAGGCACAGCAGAGTAGCATATTGTCTGAAGAAGCATAGGCCTCCTGGCCTATGCTTCACCTGAAAGCTTTCATCTGATGGACCTCCTTGAGAAGATCAGAGCCATATAACGTTAGTAAAATTGAACGTATCACGTTCCATCAGTTAGTAGGTAGGTATTAAATGTAAATTCTATAGGCAACAGGCGTTGATTTTAATAGAGAAAACGACTGGACGATAATTGTACGGTCAAGTGGTCGTCTGGCTACTGAGCCGGGTTTGATTGTGGGTTCGATCACCACACCAGACAAAATTTTGTGATTCGCAAATCTTTTAAGTCTAGATGTTCATCATGTTCGCTGTTTGTATGCTTGTAAAGCCCCCGGCGATCCAGGCTCGGAGCAATAATTGTGGAGCACACAACTTGGCGTAGCGGCAAGGCAACCACTTAAGCCATTACATCATCTGAGTTAATGTTAAATACTTAACAAAAGACTTAGTAAATGATAATGTTGCTACTAAAATATTGTTTTAAAATGTAATAATGTTTAAGAATTTTGACTTAAACAATTGCACATCCAAGTGTAGATATAGCATATTAGTAAAAGTAAATGTTTAGCAAAGCTTGAACAATTTTAAACTATCTTTCGTCGTCCCTTAAGTCTGCGCCGAGCGAAATGTGCCAAAACAGGCGGTCACAGTTAAGTGAATAAAATCAACACCTGTACGGGTCAATAACCGTACAACACGTGTATATTTTAAATAATTTATTTTATTGCACTTTACGCAGCAATAATGAACTAGTTCATCGTTAGTCGTCATATCGCGCGCGTGACTCAAATCTCTTACCTTTCATTATTTTCACTCATCCTCATTCTTTAATTAATTTGATCTTTATTACTTTATTGTGGACTTTAAATATAGCGAATTTTATTATATTTTATCTTAGTTTATCTTTATCTCACCCCAACCCCGAACATTGGTCCTTCGAGCCGGATCCGTGACCATTACGCGAGTGCTTTATATAGTGTACCGTGTACGTGTCTCGCGAAACGACGAAATAACTAGACTTTGGAGTACAGTGCGCCCGTACGTGCTTCATCTCATCTCGTTGATCCTGTATGACCCCGGTGCCTACAAGGGCACCCCTTTAATCAGCTATTGATCCTGTGACATTGGTGCCTAAGCAGGCGCAAAGGAACCTATCAGTCTCCAGTTTGTACCGCACAGCTCGGACTTCGGTGCTGATTTATCTTCGACCCAAAGAAGCCTATACAAGTAAGGTATTTTTATTCTATTACGAATATGTCCACAATGGAAGACATCTTGGCTACCCAGCAGCAAATCATCGAAGCAGTAGATAAACTCTACTCGAACTTCAAAAAAGATGGAGCTGAGAGAAAAACTCCCGACTACATACGTCGACGATTAGAGAGCTTGGAGCAATATTTGACTGAATTTCACAATAATCATATGACCTTAATATCTTTTGGTGATCGATCTCATGTGTATTTTACGTCAAATCAATACGATCAAATGAAAATGAAATATAATACCATTAAAACAGCCATTCAGAACTATACACCTCTCTCTGACAGACCTCTAACCCCTGTACTAAAACCTCCAACATTTCAACCATCCTCTTCCCAAGCGTCTCCGAATCCTCTTCTTAAAGATAGCTCACACTCGAGCAAGACTGAAGAGCTCTTAAGGAAACAAGCTACGAATTTCCGAGCTTTTTCGAAAGATGCTGCGGATATCGATCTTAATCTTATCACTGAAAAGTGGGAATTTGAAGACGTCCTTAAAACCTTAAAATCCCGTTGGACTGCAATTGATTCTGTTCACTGGGAATTAGATAACGAGCTTAACGGCTCAAACAGTCAGTATGAGGAGCAATTTATAACCTATGAGAAACATTACAAAAATCTTAAAAAAGAAATTAACAGGAAAATGTGGTCTGTGGCACATATTGAAAAATCCACTCCCAAGATGGAAATCGCGACCTTTGAAGGAAATTACACTCAATGGGTTTCATTCAAGGACCTCTTTACTGAAACAGTGCACAATAATCCCTCTCTCTCGAACGCGCAGAAAATGCAGTTCCTTAAAAGTAAAATTAAAGGCGAGCCCGAGAAATTGATTCAACATCTTCAAATAAGTTCCACTAATTATCCTGTTTGCTGGAGTATACTTAATCACCGCTACGAAAATAAGCGACGTATCTTTCTATCTCACCTCAAAAACATACTAAACATCCCTACATCTCAACAAAAATCAGTAAATCATCTTAAACGCATCCACGATACAACATACGAGAGCGTGAATGCTATAAAGAATCTCGGTGTTGACGTTTCTACTTGGGATCCTTTCCTTGTATGTATCTTAGCTGAAAAATTAGACTCTGAAACGAATGATGACTATATCGAATCTTTGAAAGCTCCGAGAGAACTACCTGTGTTAGAAGAGTTTCTCCAATTTTTGGAAAACAAGTTTATGTCGCTTGAAACTTCTCGAAAAAAGCAAGAAATCTTCCAAAGGTCATCTGTATCATCCTACAATCAAACACCTTTTTCGCCATCGAGAGGCTATCATAATAACCATCAATCATCTTCAAAGGGTTTTACGCCTAAGAAATCAAGTTATAATTATCCTAACAACACTTATGCAAATCAAGTAATTTCGCAATCGGCAAAGTCCAATTGCAAAAACAACGGAGGTCGTAAACCTTGCGCAATTTGCAGCGCAAGCGATCATCGCATACACTATTGTCCAAAGTTATTGAAAATGCAACCTTCAGCGCGGCGAAATGCAATTACTGATTTAAATCTTTGTATAAACTGCTTACACTACCACGAAGGTAAAAAATGTCTTTCGGAGTTAAGGTGTAAAGAATGTCATAAAGATCACAATACTATCCTTCATGAATCTTTTATGTTAAGAATTACGACACCGAATGCGTCACAGTCTAGATCGAACGCAAAATCAGCAACTCAGCAACAAGATATGAATGTACTTGTATCTACGCAAAATGATTCCACAGAAATACTACTTGCGACAGCAATAGTTAAGGTAAAGGCAGTTGACGGGTCTTACCAAAGGATGAGAGTACTTTTAGATCAAGGATCTCAAACATCTATCATAACCGAAAGAGCCGCTCAGTTGTTAAAGCTGCCTCGACAAAAATGCAACGGCTACATCTCAGGAGTTGGTAATAATGAAAACCCTTGCAAAGGCACGATCTCTATTAAATGCATGTCATTAATTAATAACTTTACCTTTGAAACGGACGTATTTATAATGAAACGATTAGTCAACCACTTACCAAGTCATACCTTTACAAAACCAAACTGGCCAGCCTTAAATCAAATAACTCTCGCAGATCCCGAATTTTACAAAAGTAGGCAAGTCGACATTCTTTTTGGCGCGGATATCTATTCCCTGATCCTTTTAGATGGTATTTGTCGATCATAAGGTATATTACCAATAGCTCAACAAACGCAGTTAGGATGGATTCTGAGCGGTAATTGTAAAACCTTTCAATGTAATGTAATCCTTAACAACATATCTGATATTCAGCAGTTTTGGGAATTGGAGGATATTAATGAACCCTTAACTATATCCGAAGAAGATCAAAAATGTATCGATTATTATCAGCATTCAACTTCAAGACGAGATGATGGCAGTTATGTCGTGAAAATACCATTCAAAGAAGATTTTGAGGAGAAATTAGGCGAGTCAATAACAAAGTCGGTTGCACAATTCTTTCATATGGAAAATAAATTGTATAAACAGCCTGACTTAGCACGCGACTACAAGTTGTTTATAAACGAGTACATTGAGCTTGGACATATGACACCTTTAGCAATAAACGCCGACGTGAATGCAGGTTGTTACCTATCGCATCATTGTGTTCAACGTGCGGAGTCATCAACTACAAAACTTAGAGTTGTTTTTAATGCATCGGCCAAAACTTCTACCGGTTACAGCCTCAATGATCTCATGTGCAGCGGACCAAATCTACAACAAGACCTTCTAAGTCTTATTCTTAAATGGAGGCAATTTAGATATGCATTTACAGCTGATATTGAAAAAATGTTCCGCAATATTTGGCTACATCCTGATCACCAAAAATTCCAAAAAATAATCTGGAGAAATCATCAATCCCAACCATTACAAAAATATCAGCTGGCAACCGTAACCTATGGCACAAAATCCGCACCATTTCTAGCCATGATGACTCTCAAACAACTTGCCATCGATGAAAAACTAAATTATCCCAATAGCAGCGCTCCTAGTGTATTAGAAAACTCATTTTATATGGACGATCTTATGCATGGAGCTCACACTAGGAATGCCGCTAAACAGCTCAAGATAGAGATGACAAATCTTCTTAAGTCAGGTGGATTAAATCTCAGAAAATGGCGTTCGAACTTACCTGAAATTTCAGATGACCACAGCGCTTCTCAGAAGGAGGAAGAATTCTATTTTAAACAGCCAGAGTCTACAAAGACTTTAGGTCTTAGATGGAACCCTAAAGACGATTTATTTATCTTTCACCCCATAGAAATCACCTCGGAATGCATCCCTACAAAACGCCAATTTCTATCTGATATTTCCAAGATCTTTGACCCCTTAGGATGGATATCTCCAGTCACAATAAAACTAAAAATGCTATTTCAAGAAACGTGGAAAACAGAATTGCGTTGGGATCAACCAGTTTCACAAGAGCTTGCCCTGGAATGGAATAAAATAAAAACCGATCTGCCCCATATATCTCAATTTAAAATACCCCGTTGGATTGAAACTAAAGAAAATGACGTCATTGAGCTTCATGGTTTTTGCGACGCTAGCACCAAAGCCTACGCATGTGTCGTCTATTGTAAAATCCAGAGAGGCTCTAATACTCACGTATCCTTGGTAGCCGGAAAGTCTAAAGTAATACCCCTGAAAAAACCTCAATCGATTCCCCGTTTGGAACTTTGCGGCGCTGTATTATTAACAAAACTGTTACAAAAAATAATCTTATCTCTATCGGACTTTAAGGTTCAAGTTTATGGATGGGTCGATTCTATGGCAGTGCTGGGATGGATAAATGGAGAACCACAGAAATGGAAACCCTTTGTAGGCAACCGCGTGCAAATGATATGCGACATTATCCCCAAAGATAGGTGGAGATATGTTAAATCTAAAGAAAACCCCGCAGATTGCGCGAGCCGTAGTTTAACCGCATCTCAGTTGGCTGACCACTCACTTTGGTGGCAAGGACCAAATTGGTTGCCAACGTATAAACCCGAAAATTATCCTGAAAAGACATCCTATGTTACAACTGAAGATCTCAAAAAGAATAAGTTAGTAAACGCAGTGACTAACGATTATTCTGTAATAAAACTATTACTAACAAAATATCATACTTGTAGAAAGGTAATTCGAATCTTAGCCTACGTAAACAAATTTATAGCCATTTATGTTTTGAAGAAAAAACACGAAAGCTATCTTACTCTAAACGATATGAAAAAATCACATGAAATGTTGATAAAGTATGTGCAAAGAGAATACTTTTACAAGGAAATATCTCATCTTGAAACAGGTTTACCCTTGAGTAAGAAAAGCACTATTTTGAATCTCAACCCCACTTTAGACGCCCAAGGAATACTCCGCGTTGGCGGTCGCCTTAAAAATTCGAACATTCATCCCGAAATGAAGCATCCCATTATAATCCCGAATCAATCAAAATTATCAGATCTCATTATTGATGAGTCACATAAATTAGTATTTCACGGTGGAGTAAAAATGACAACAGGCTTTGTAAGGCAAAAATATTGGATTCTTGGTGGCAACAGAGTTACAAAAAAACGATTAAGAATGTGTGTAAAATGCAGAAGAAACGATCCTACAGCCACGTGCAAAAGTATTAGGCACCCCTATTGTTTGTCTCTATCTCAACAATGAGCGCTCGGATAAGGGTTTTATGGTCTTACTATTGCATCGGCGGCATTTTGAAACAAAAATAAAACAATAACAAATATTTATGACACCCAGGTGCAGTTTAAAACGATGTTTTTACAAATTTGCAATTTTAAAGTTTACTCTATAGGGGGTTATCAGTGCTTGCAGTGAACAGACACATATCGTACGCAATTGTTGTTACCATATTCCTGAAGACTAATATTCATCGAGTTAATAATGCCTAAAAAAGCAGAACTTAGTGCAGAACAGCGCCTAAAAATTAAAATTTTACATGAACGAGGCATGTCTCAAGTGAAAATAGCCCGAGAAGTGAAGTGCTCGCGTTGTGCAGTGCAATATGCACTAAATCGCTTCAAAGAGACCGGTACTCATGAGAATAGGCCAAGAACAGGCAGAAGAAAAATAACTACAGATCGTGAAGACCGATTGTTAATTAGGCAGTCTCTACAGGACCGTAAAAAAACTGCTTTAGAGCTCGCTGCAGCTTTATCTGAAGCAAAAAGCAGATCAGTGAGCGCGTGTACTGTGAGAAGAAGGCTTATTGCAGCTGGATTAAAAGGTTGCAAGGCAAGAAAGAAGCCGTGGCTATCGGAGCACAACAAGAAAAATCGGTTGCAGTGGGCCCTCAGACATAGAGATTGGACAGTGGAGGATTGGTCCAACGTACTGTGGTCAGACGAATCTAACTTTGAGGTATTGTTATTTAATTTATGTATTACACCAAAACACATAGCCGTCTTTGAAATCACGTCCTGCGAGGGAAATATGCAATCTTGAATTAAGTTATTTTTTTGCTTGTTCCATAGATGTTTGGAACACCCGGTGTTACTTACGTCAGGCGAAGGGTGGGCGAAGAGTACAACCCAGATTGTGTAGTGCCCACTGTTAAACACGGTGGAGGCTCAATAATGATCTGGGGTTGCATGGCTGCCGATGGAGTGGGCGAAATGGTGTTGTGTGAGGGGCGAACGAATAGCACCAAATACACAGAAGTTCTGGAAACAGCTCTAGCACCGTCTGTTACACAGATTTTTGGCGATACAAACACCGACGGCGTAAAATTCCAGCAGGACAACGCCACTTGCCACAAGTCAGCACACACTATGGCATGGATGGCTCAAAACGGCATAGATCTTTTGGACTGGCCGCCACAATCACCGGACCTCAATCCTATTGAACACATTTGGTCTATTTTGAAAAAAAATATCCGTAGACACTCGATAAGCAACAAGGAAACACTGCTCGCCGCGTTAAAGCACGAGTGGCAAAAGATATCCCAAGAGGAATGTTTTAAGTTGGTAGAGTCAATGGCAAAAAGAGTGGCTGCTGTCATTAAATCCAAAGGTGGACCGACAAAATATTAATTATTTTATAAAAATAAATCTTATTAATCATATGTGTTGTTTTCTTTACATTCCCTATGCTGAATCACCCTAAAACTGGCATTATTATAGGGTGCCTAATACTTTTGCACGTGGCTGTATAACACAACACCAACTTATGGGGGACTTACCTTCATCCAGGTTAAATCCTAGTCGGCCCTTTTATCACACTGGAATCGACTATACTGGATATGTTGCGGTAAAAGCAAGCAAAGGTCGCGGTATTAAAACCACTAAAGGCTATGTCGCAGTATTCGTGTGTATGGTAACGAAAGCCATACACTTAGAAATCGTGTCAGATCTCACAGCTTCTGCATTTATCTCCGCGCTCAGACGCATGTCAGCCAGAAGAGGAGTTCCCGGCCACATCTACAGCGACCAGGGCACAAATTTTATAGGGGCCAACAAAATCCTTAAACAAGAACTTGAAATAATCTCTGAAATCCTAACAAGCCAAGAGAACATCTCTACCATCTCAGAAATGAACATTGAGTGGCATTTTAACGCTCCATCATGGCCATCTGCAGGTGGACTTTGGGAAGCCGCAGTAAAGAGTTTAAAACATCATCTAAAGCGTGTTGTAGGGGAGCAAAAACTCACGTATGAAGAGTACAACACGCTGTTATCTCAACTCGAAGCTTGTTTAAACTCACGACCTCTTTGTCCGTTGACGGAAGATCCCGAGGATTTAGATTTCTTGACCCCGGCTCACTTCTTAGCTAGTGGGCCTAATTTAACGATCTACGAAACTGAAAATGATCTTAGAACTAGATGGCACTTGGTGCAAAAGATTTATAAAGATATTTGGGTTCAGTGGAAAAACGAATACCTTTCACAGTTATCCACTAGAACTAAATGGAAACAACATCAAAAGGATCTATGTCTCGACGATATTGTCATCATCAAGGACGAAAACCTACCACCTGGAAAGTGGGCTCTAGGCAGGGTAGTAGACCTTCATCCCGGAAGTGACGGACATGTGAGAGTCGTCACTCTTAAAACTAAGAATAGTTTATTAAAACGACCGGTTGTCAAGCTGTCGCTATTGCCAACAAGTGGAAGCAATCATCGTCCAGATGAACCGAATAGTGATGATAAAATGCCTAAGAAAACAAAGTCAAAGCGTATGTCATTCTCAGCTATAGCCTTGGCCTTGACCGTATTCCTTTTATCACTGATAAACTTATCTCAAGCAGCTTATAACACTACCCCATTGAATAACAGTATCTACCTCGACAAAATCTCAGATATGCACCTTATTCGAGACGATTGGCTCTTAATAGTTTATTATGACACATATCCCTACAAGGAAGGCACGTCGGCACTTGAAAAGTATATTAAATATCTTACTACATTATGCTTTACTATAAAGGAACAGATATCTTGTGACAGTATCGTTTTACAACTCGAGCACGAGTTCGAAGAAATAAAACATTATAATAATATTATTACTATGAATGAATCATTTGTAACTGGATACGAATGGAGGCGCCGGCGCCGTGGCTTGGTAGACGGAGTGGGCTACGTAGCAAATAGTTTGTTTGGCGTGTTGGATCAACGATTTGCTGAGCAGTATACTAAAGACATTAACCTTTTAAAAGAAAATGACAAACATTTGTATAACCTCTGGAAAAATCAAACCTCCGTTGTGGAAGCCGAGTTCAATGTTATGAAGAGAATGGAAAGTACGATTAACAAACACCACAAATCTGTAAATCAGAAAATGAATTCCCTCCACGACTCTTTTCAAGATCTTCAACGCCATGTACAAAAAGTCACTCTTGTTTCAGAGTTCTTAACTTCCGCATTCTCAGCAAATAACTTATTGTATAATTTAAGAAGAATACAGGATTCCATTTTAGACATGGTGACTAACATTTATAATGGAAAATTAGATTTTCACTTAATATCGCCGAAACAGCTGAGAACTGAGTTAAGTTCGATATCTGCTCAAATACCTAAAGATTTGGCGATCCCTGTGGACAATTTGCATATAAAGGATCTTTATAATTTGCTTAAAGTGAGAGCAAAATACTGTAATAAATACCTGATCATTGAAATGAGAATACCTTTGATTGAAAGAGACCTTTACGAAGTATTTAATCTTATCCCAATCCCAAAGTCATTGAACAACGACATGATAATTGTAAAGACAATATCAAAATACGTAGCCATTAACATCAGAAAGGACTCGTATATAACCATTTCCCCGACCGACCTCCAGTCTTGTATAAGACAAAATCCTATGATGATCTTATGTCACATCAGAAATCCCATTTATCATTTGAAAGATGATCACAGCTTGTGTGAGACGATCCCAACCACACGAACCTGTAAAACCATAAGAACTCCCTGCAAAAATGTATGGGAAGAACTAACATCTCCACATAAGTATTATTATTTTTGTTGTCATGAATGTCTCATTAAATTTATTTGTGAAGGTCTAATTACCGCCGCAAAATTGACAAATGCCGGTTTATTGAACGTAGAGGAAGGCTGTATGATAAAAACTGAAAATTTCATTGTGCATTCAAGCAAAGTGCTGTCTAGCAGAATTAGTACAAGCACAAAAATTGATGCGCCTATAATTTCACCGATAAATCACATCCTAAACATTTCTATCCCTGAGACCACCGAGATCGATCCTAATAACTCAGAAATCCTGCGTCAATTTGAGGCTATAAACAAAAATATTGAGATCCTGAAGCATAGTGATCCTTTGAGTGATAAGGTATCCTACCACGATGTACATCACTATGCTGTTATATATATTCTCATCTTTGGAATCCTGATTGCCGCTATTATAATCTATTGGCGGCGGCGAACACTGAGAGCGCATCGTGGATCCTCGATATCTACGGGAGAGGCGCAAGCGTCGGCCCCGGACATGCCGATGAGTCCCGGCAAAAGTGTTATAAGTGCGTGTTGTGAGGCTAGGGAAAAAAGGCAATCTGTAGTTAAATTAAAAAGTGCAGTGAGTGAGTGTTGTGTTAGGGAAAAAGGGCAATTATCTCAATCAGTGAAAAGTGATAACAAGGGACTAGCTAAATCTCATGATCATTTACAGACAGAGGACAGAGCCTCCTCACCCATATTTCGCGTTTTTTCTCTTCCCGATTTAAAAAGCTTATGACGATTTGTGAGTCATGTCTCTAAAGTCACATGACACGCGTGTGTTCTGCTTATGCAGTTTTATTATTAATCATTTAATTATGTAGCTACTAACCCTTTCAATCATTTATTATTTTAGTTAAAAATTGTTTCATCTTGTTACTCACCATCCATTCATCTTACTAACCACTTTTTTGCCCCCGGGAGCATGTACGGGTCAATAACCGTACAACACGTGTATATTTTAAATAATTTATTTTATTGCACTTTACGCAGCAATAATGAACTAGTTCATCGTTAGTCGTCATATCGCGCGCGTGACTCAAATCTCTTACCTTTCATTATTTTCACTCATCCTCATTCTTTAATTAATTTGATCTTTATTACTTTATTGTGGACTTTAAATATAGCGAATTTTATTATATTTTATCTTAGTTTATCTTTATCTTTTTTTTTTTTTTTTTTTTTTTTTAACGTGGGGGAATGCTTGATGCATACCCCTCCGCGGGGGCGGGCGGAGGGGTTATGTCGGACTCTCCGGGGTAAAAGAAAGATGTTAAGAAGAAAATGTACCTCCCGGAATACCGACTAAACCTACCACGGTGTTCCTCGACAAAACCACTATCGACGGGGCCGCGCGAATCACTTTCGCATGCGGTCGCGACCCCGCCGAGGTTTCGGCCCGCCGTATGAAACGGCAGGCCACTACACGAAAGACCTACCCTAATGGCACTTCTATCACTCCCTACTGTCCCCCCTAGAGGGGAGACGGACTCGAAACAACAGAGGCGCGCGTGGGAACACGCACGCCGCCTCTCGGACCTGGTGCTGAACGGATGGCGGGCAGGCCCACAAAGCCCGCCACCCCCAGGTCAAACCTCAGGGTGGCTGGAGGTCGTCCCGCGCCCTCCGGCGCCCGGCTCTGCGGTTGGGGAGAGGGTTCAAACGCTCCCTCTCCCGCTCCGCCGCCTCCTTGATGGAAATGACTTCCTCACAAAAGGAGGCGACGGCGTTCCACGACCTCTCGCTCCGGACCATAGACTGAACTACAGCCGGAAGCGAGAGGGCAACCAATCCGACTGCCGCGATCAATTCACGGCGCTGCGATGCCCAGGCGGGGCAAACCGCCAAAGTGTGCAGCGCCGTGTCCTCAACAACGTCGCGGCAGTCGCCGCAGTGGTGACAACCGGGCGTCTCTTGCCGGCGTATGCGACACAGGAACTGGCCAAAACAACCGTGGCCAGTCATTACCTGTGTCAGCCGGAAGGTGAGGGCGCCATGGCGCCTCTCCAGCCACTCCTCAAACACGGGACTTACCGCCACGATCGTGGCGTGCCCAGTTTATCTTTATCTCACCCCAACCCCGAACAACACCTTTTGTTTAATACAAATATAAAATATACATTTACCATAACAATGAATGTGTTTACAATTACTCTGTGTAAAAAACTTAAAATAATTAATATTTTCGCTTACAAAATTACGTAAATTTGCAAAAAATGCAAAAACGTAAGCTCGTGTTACGTGATTTTTAGATTATAGCAGTAGAAATCTATCCTATTTTACAGCTTAAACGTAACATAAATAGTTATATTACAATTTTTCCGTCCCAAATATTTAAGTTATTGGTTGAAAATAAAGATACATATTTACTAAAAAAGCACTTCAAATTCTCCATACAATTTAACTATGGCGGCCGCGCGCCGATTTGAATATGCGCCGCACGAGCTCTGTCATTATCTGTCTTACGCTCGGCGCAGTCTTAAGCTGCAGCGTAACGAGACTACCTTTAATGCAATATTTTATACAAGATGTTTATCCTAGTCTTATACGCATTATTAGGATACATTGACTACCTATTAATAAAACAGGCCGCATACTTGTGCTTTCAGTAGTATACAAAACGTATTGGAAATGTTATAATCAAGATACATTTAAAAGTATGTTCAAAGCGGAATACCGCAAGTTGAAGTATGTCCGTATCCCATGATAATTTTAGCAATAGTTGCGGTAGGCAATTTATAGAATGGATTCTAATATCTCCAATCATTATTTCATTATGGACTGCCGCCTAATACGACTCTATATAGTTAAAATAAGCTTACCTAGTCTCAGCTTGAGATAAATACATTCTAGAGCCGGATAACAGCGCCAGTATGACGCTTAGTACGCTGGCTCGACTGTTGGCGATGGGGTCAGTCACGGCGCAGTATGCCAACGTCTTCTTAGCTGACTCTCCACCAGACCAGTTATTTGCGTCTGGAGAATCTGGTAGGAGTGCCCACCAGTAACCGAAGATGTCTCTTTTTTCTTTTACCTAAAAATAATTATACAAGTATGGTAACATAATCATTGCTTTTACAAAACCATCTCTAGGTCTAGGCTAGCTGTACCCTGTTATTATTTTTATTTATAGAACCAGTCCACAGCGTCAAAGACATCTCACATACTCGAGATAGTCATTGTGTTGAGAGAGACTTTAAAATCAGTCAAACAACAGACATAAAGAACACCCAAACTCGACACCGCTATTTGTAGATGACACAAATTTTCGACTCATGTTGGAATTGAACCTTTAATTTTTTTGGTAACGATCCGAACCTTGGTTCTAAACATGGCTTATTCTTTGTCTGGTTTTAGGTAAATTAACTAATTAAACTACCTTATTGCGCTAATCTTGTGGTCACGTATATAAAAACACGCTGTGCTCCTGACCAATGTAGCTTTTACTCTTTGCGCCGGCAATATAACAATTCGTTTTTTGAAGGCTTAGCAAGGCCTACTGACTCTCAAACCTTACAAGCGCACATAGGATACTACAGTAACCGCTTACCATGAAGTGGACAATATGCATGGCAACTGGTATAAAATAAAATTACTAACCTTAACTAAAACCAAAAGCAGGTTCGAAGCACTCTGCCTCACTCTAGATTTCAAAGCGATCAGTTTGACTTCTCTGCTGTTCTCAACATCTGACATATCGGAATCACTAGTTAACGCCCAGTAATTCTTCGCTTTCTGTGGCTCCAAATAGTTCCTGCTGGCTGGCTTATATGCCAAGTTGTTTTCAAAGTTGTCCACATCCTTCATCAAGCTACGATCTGACACAGGTATTTCCTTTTTCAAACTCTCAATGGCGTTGTTCCTTTGTTTTCTCAGTTTTTGTTTCTGGAATACGAAACTGTATGATTAATAGAGATTGTTTAAATCTAGTATTGATACTTGCACTCATATGTATGAAAGTTAAAATAACTCAATTAGTGAAAACAAAGTTACTACTTTTTAAAATTGGATCTCAGAGGAAAAATCAAATATCACTGATTTAAATAGGTCATGGCTAGTGGTTAAATGCATATAAAAATAAATATTTAATAATTTTAAATTTTTTCCAAGTTCAATGTGAGATACATCCTACCTATACCTACACAGGTTACTGTTATATGGAGTATGAAAACTCGAACTATAAATACATACTGTAGGCATACCTACAGAAAAACTAAGAAAAATAAGCATAGAAGTTACTTTTGACCTGGAAAAAAAACAATAGATGAGCATAAGCTGCTCACATACGGTGCTATAAGCCGCACCTGATATGTACGCTCTATGTTTAGTAAGAAACCTAAATAAGAAAGTATCCTGAGTCATGATAATTATGTAGTCTATGTAAATACAATTTGAAGAATGTTTAAAGGAAAATAAAATCCTTTTGCAGTGCAGGTTAGAAAGTGAGAGAGCGTGCGTGCATATATGAAGTGCGTGCAAGATTATGATATTTACCTTCCCTCCTTTCGGATTTGGATTAGTCACAACAGAAGACATTGCTATCGTCTGTTGTGCAGGCATTATTTTCTCTGGCTTGTTGGACTGTGATACCAAACCATACAGTACGAAATAGCGACAAATTCCCATAACTTCGGGTAAAGGGATACTTATGTTTGGATCGTTAAAATACAGTTGTGACAGCACTCTTAGTGCTGCTATTACTACCTGCAATAGTAAAAAGTATACAGACTAAGCTTGATATTAGATAAGTTGATTAGTTCCATTAGATTTGACATTTAGTTGCCTTCCTAACTAACACTTTATTAGCCATATTATTATGTAAATTATTTATTTATGATACATATCACCATAAAACAGGCATTGTCCTAATAAAAATGCAGTTATACGACTAGCACAAATTTGCACATGTTATGTTTATATACATATATCAGTGTATTGTGTCGCGCTACGACGCCACAGTCATGATCAAGAACGGCGATTCGGTTCAAACTTGTAGATCAAACACAAATAACAAATTATGAGTTGAATCAAATTACATAATGGTACACACACAAAAGTTTCTATAATTATAAGATACTAGATTTCGCCCGCAGCTTCACTCGCATAAATGTAGGTTAGGTTAGTAACAGTACGTTTTTCTGGATTAAATGTACTCTATGACCTATCTGTTCAGCTGACAACGAGTAAGTAAAATTTCAAGATGATCGGTTCAGTAGTTATGGCGTGAAAGCGTAACAAACAAAATAAATAAACAAACTCACATTCGCATTTATAATATTAGTTAGGATAAGCTTAGGATTAGTTCTCCGCCAGGTCCTGGTGGAAGAATGGAGGAATCGACTTGTGCACCCCAGTGCCGGGCACGGCACAATCGTGGCGGTGAGACCAGTTTTTGAAGAGTGGCTGGAGAGGCGGCATGGCGCCCTGACCTTCCGGCTGACACAGGTAATAACTGGTTGTTTAGGCCGGTTCCTGTGTCGTATAGGCCGGCAAGAGACGCCCGGTTGGCACCACTGGGGCTACTGCCGCGACGTTGTTGGGGACACGGCGCTACACACTTTAGCGGATTGCCCCGCCTGGGCATCATAAAGAATTGATTATCCTCAAACACCGTATAGCAGAGATATTGTAGACACAAAATCAAATAAACAAGTGAGAAACGGCAATGAATTGCCGTAAATCTTAGAGTTCGAAAAACAATATAATATGCAAAGGTCACGTGATACCACGTGATCTTGAGGACAGAGGTCAACGGTCATAGTCATTTTGGGGGTATATCGACTACGCTGAGTCGAATGGCGTTGACCGCGAGTCTCTAGCTCTTACGGTTCATGAGTTGAAAGTTGTATAACAGACAGACCGACGGACAAAGCTGTTATATAAGAGATTTTTCGAACTCTAAAAGTATAGTAATAAATTTCCACATAATAAAAACAGGTTTTTAAGTAGTCATATCTATCCAGAGGCTCCTAGTAGACTAAATTTTATTAACATTTGTACAAAGATTTAGTGTGTAAAACTTTCGTTTTTACGTGGGGATATGCGTCAACGCCTACCTACCGCGGGGCCACTGAGCGGTTATGTCGGACTTGCCGGGGAAAAAATATCCCGGTAATACCGACTAAACCTACCACAGTATTCCTCGTTTTAACCAGAGACGGCGGGGTCGCGGGAATCACTTTCACATGCAATCGCGACTCCGCCTTATAAAACGGCGGGCCACTATACAAATATATCTACCCTTTTTGTTACTCTAATTTTATCCCTAGTGTCCCCTTGTGGGGACACGAAGACACGACACAGAAGCGTGCGTGGAAACATGCACGCCGCCTCTCAGACTTGGTGCTGATGGGTGGCAGGCAGGCCCACGAAGCCCACCACCCCCAGGTAAAACCTCAGGGTGGCTGGAGGTCGTCTCGCGCCCTCCGGCCCGAGAGGGCAACTATACCGACTGCCGTGACCAACTCAGGGCGCTGCAAAGCCCAGGCAGGGCAATTCGCCAACGTGTGCAGCGCCGTGTCTACAACAACATCGCGGCAGTCGCCACAGTGGTGACAACCGGGCGTCCTTACTTGCCTATGCGACACAGAAACTGGCCAAAGCAACCGTGGCCAGTCATTACCTGTGTCAGCCGGATGGTGAGGAAGCCATACCGCCGCTCCAACCACTCCTCAAAAACGGGTCTTACCACGATCGTGGCGTGCGCGATGGATGAATTTGTAACCTGCCTTATCATTAAAATGATTAAGTATGAACTGATCAAAATTAGTCCTATAGAGAATTAAATCAAACTCTATAAAACTTACCTTACAGTATAAAAACTCATCATATCTCTTTGAGTATCCTTTCATTAAAAACTTAACAACTATTTGAGAGATTTCATCCTTCATTTCAGGAGTAACTTTTGATTCCAATTTGTTGTCATCTGTGGTTGATATCAAACATGCTATACATTTCAAAACAATTAAATGTATTTGAATTGGGTTTTGTGTAGACAATAGGGTCTTGTTAGGGTCTATAAGCTTTGTCAGTATTCCTCGGCTGCCTATTAATTCTTCAGTAAACTGAAAAAACAAAATTGTACTTTAAATTTAAAAAAAATAGAATATTTTCACCATGTTAAATCCTGTTTCAATGGAGACTTCACAGATGTTGAAACCGCAGACAAAAAAGTAATGAGACCTAGTACAATTACTTATTTGTGGATTGTATATGATACAACGCATGAGAATAATAAATTATACCATGTATAACATTAATGTATGGTCATATATTTTACAGGTACCATATAGGAGCCCATGCATAAGATAAATCCTTAAAATTACAAAAAAATTGACTCATACATACAGACCATAATCTCTTTATTATGGGCAACTTCACAACAGACACATGAACTTAAGATAATAATTTGTGTGTCACACAAATGTTTGTCCTGAATGAAATCAAACCCACAACACAGTAAGTTAGCTGCATGAAACATTGCACCTCATGGTGCAAATAGTTCTGAAAGAAATGGTTGAAATAATTCAGAACATGATGCATATTAAACTATTAGATATGTGTGTAGTGATGTTCTCGTTCAACAAGACATAATGTTCCAACCATAAAAAATAAATACTATCTAGGTGCCAATCTGGTGGAAATATGGCCAACCTAATGGTATTATCAAGAGTGTCCAACATATTATCTCTCCTACAAAAAATGAGCCACTGTACTGCCAGTCTGGAGGACAAATAATAAAATATTGAACATTTAATTAATTGTTATTTTGATATACATACATTGGTTGACTATGGGAAGATAATCTTCCATAGTCAACCAAAGTGAACTATGTGTAAAAGAGAGTTATTTTAATACAAACCTTAAAGCTTGCTAGCGGGTTTAACTGTATTATACATTGCATACTATGCAAAATGTCTGCCAGTACTATATCTGAGCACTTCTTCAAGCATTCCACATGCCAAGCAAGAACCTTCCAGAGATAGTCAGTGCCAAACTGCAAATTCTGTTTTGTAATAACACTATTAATTAAATGAGAAGCTTTTGCAGCTAAGAACTCATCCACAGGTTTTATGTTTAAACAAAGAGCAGTTATTAATGTTGCCGCATCCTGGAAACAAAATGTAAATTACATGTAATTATTATTTTGTTAATTATTTAATTACGTCATTGTTTATTTGAAATAAAATTCATAAATACAAAAGCAAAATTGTAAAATTTGGCTCCAAAATTACACATAAGTAATCTCTAAATTGACACTCAAGACTCTGGAATTCAGACACAATGCTGTGTTGATATCTATAGTATTAATAATACGGTCTTGATTGTACATTCCATTGAGCTTAATCTTACAGACGATTTTTGTCCTGACACCCAAGTTGGTTAGTGTTACTGAGAATCATTTCAGAAATTGGGGCAGTGTAATTTGTTTTCAACCCAGGAATTGCTCAGTAATCAAAATTTAAGTTTTATCAGCTTCGTCACATACAGTCCTGAATACGCATCCTATTATGTGCAACCTAGGGCTACTAAAACGGTATTTTTCGGGGAAATGTACACGCAAGATGCAATGTTATGACAATAACATAACCTAAAACTTACATGTTTTTGGACGAATAAATCCACTTTATACGGCTTAGCGTTCAACTCATCTATTAAACTGTTTACTTTCTCCTTGTTGTAGTTTTTAAGATACAGAAGATTACAAAGTTCGCCACCAACAACTGAGAAGTCTTGAGCTGGATTAATATTCATTTTAAACTAATTTTATAGGCTTCTCGATCACTATAAAATAATCATAAACTTTATTTCCCGTTTACATAATTAAACGTATTGCTTTTCAACATGACAAAGTAAAATTTTACGAAATAAAGTTGAAAATACTAGCAGGTTTGCAAATTGGCTATAAACTTGACATTTATAAACAAAGATTGACAGTAATGACACTAGAAAATTGAAATGTGTGACATTAAGGGTGCGTTCCACTCAGCGTTCACAACGCCAACGATGCTCCTTTAGTCGTTCCATATGACGACTGCGATCGTTGTGGTAGCGGCAAAAACGTCACTCATGACTTCATGACTCATGCTCACGCAAAGCTCACGACGACCCATCCCGAGAGGTGAGTCCTCGTGATATATTTAGCGCCATTTTTTTAAATATAAAGTAACAAGATAGCGACTACGAAAAAATAACTTTATTTGATGCGATTTTGATGAAACGATGAATACTTAAATAAGTAAGTAATAATTTTATAATCTACAGTGTAGGTAGCATGTAACAGGAAACATTTACTTAACTGAAGGTACTTTTGAACTTTTCATCAGAGTAACGATTAATTAGATTATGGAAATCGTAAATACGTGGTCTAAGTTTACGTTTTTCACGATCATGATTTTGTAGAATTGTATTCCACTCTCAATCTGAACTGGATGAACGAGTACTTTCTGGAGCATTATTGCGACGCACTACTAAATATCCTACTGTCACCGTAATATACATTTTGATTATATTTGAATGTAAATTAATTAAATACGCCACAAAATTATGAAATACTAGATTTTGCCCGCGGCTTCGCTCGCGTTGCAGTAGATTTATGTTAAAATAGATTTTTAGTAACCTATATGTTATTCCGGTAAATAAACAAAAATAGGTACCTAGGTACTGTAAAGTTTTATCAAAATCCGTTCAGTCGTTTTTGCGTGAAAGAGTAACAAACATCCATCCATCTTTACAAACTTTCACATTCATAATTTTAGTGGGACATTATATATTTTTTTGAATATAATAAATAATAATAGTAATAAAAATAATTTATTTTCACACCACAATACAGTTGAAGTAGGCACATTTGATATCAGACATAAATTTTGTTGACTTAGAAGTACTGTGGGAGACTGGTGCCTAAGGTAGACGGAGAGTCTGTGTTTCAGGACACTAGAATTATATATATATACATATACATATAAATCCAATTAACCAATTACTATAAGAGTTAATTGATCAGACTTACAAAATGTAACCTAACCTCTTTATGGTTTGTTTTTGTTTTATAATTCGTCATTTGTATTATTTAGGTACATAATTATCCGTTCCACTTGACTTGGATAATGGAGTTACAATATTATTTGAAATTATCAGTCAACGAAGCAGTATTTGATAATTGCGCATCAACTTGAGAACAAAAGCCAACAGTACCTACAATCTCTAAGCGTATCTGGCATTACACTAAGGTTCATTGATTGGTTCTTTGATCCTAGAAAAAAAAAAATTTGCTAAATTTAACATCGGACTAACTGATACTGATATAAACTAAATTGATTTCAAACATTTATCTAATAACACCTCAAATTATAAAAGCTGTTCATCAGTTTTGACTGAACGAGGTCACAGGGAAACAGACATACAAACACATACATACATGAATACATACCTACATACATGAATACATACCTACATACATGAATAAGAGCAGCGATAGCTCAGTGGGAGACCAACAGACTGTAATGCAGTGGGTCTCGGGCTCGAACCAACGTCGCGCACCTCTGACTTTCGGAAGTTATATGACTTTTTGAAATTATGTGCGTATTGATTGACAATTATCGCCTGCTCCGTGCCTCGGAGAGCACGTTAAGTCGTCGTTCGGTCCCGGCTGCCATGAACATCTAAGGCATTCGTTATTGGGAGAAGGTCGACACAAAAGATCCCACTGGGTCGAAGTATCGCCGGTCTACACTGACTGGCCGCCACATAAGATAAGATACATACATGAATACATACCTACATTATTACATACATAGTCACATGTCTATACAGGCACACCCCGAGGGGGTAGGCAATGGTGTATTACAGACCCACATTTCGCCAACTATGTTTTTAGGTCCCACGAATTAAGGGGCGAGCTATTGCCGTCTACCGGGTACATTTCCAAACTCCGTGCTGCGACTGAGAATTGCCTAACAGTATAACCCAATAACACTTTGCCCGACCCGGGAATCGAACCCGGGACCTTGTGATCCGCAGTCGCTTACACTAGCGCTGGACCAACGAGGCAGTCATGAATACATACCTACAATCTACATACATAATTATGTATATACATACACTCGAAAAACATAATATCCCTTCTATTTCTCAGTCGGGTAAAAAAATGAACAAAGTAGGTATAATATCATAAAATAAAGTAAAACTAAAGACTGAAACCAATAACACGATACGTAACGTACCAGTGCAGGGTCATCAGAATTCTCCATGTCATTAATTTCTTTAGATTTAGCCAGTACCACGTTATCAATGTCTTGGTGTTCATAGCCAGTTGCACTCACTGATCGGTAAACGATTAGCGAGGTTAAGCAACGTTGGGTGCGGTCAGTCTATAGATGGGTGACCGCTTAGTGGTATTTCATCTGAGCGTCTACGTGCTTCGGAGGGCACGTAAAAATTCGGGCCCGGTTGTGGTCAAATTGACAGCAGTCGTTAAGCCATGTCAGAGGCCTACGGACGGCTTGAACAAATCTTGACAACAGGTTGGCCACTAACCACACGAACAGAAAGAAGAATGTCTTAGCTACGGCTTGAACGGCGGGCAGAATTTCTGAATTTCTGAATTCTAAACAGAAATCAAATCACAAATTAAAAAAAAAATTACAGTATATAGCTACTTTAAACTTAAGAGCCATGGATTTCATTCAATGTATGGATTTATAAATCACAAATTACACATAATTCAACGTAACTAAGAACAAAATTTATAAGTAATTTTTATATATTTTTCAATCAATATTGGAATTGATTACCTACTAGTAAGGATCAATTTATTGTGACGCATGTTCTGAGATACTATTGTGTATCTCTCAGTGTGTTTTGCCTCGAGTTATAAACAATAATGTTATAATAATAAAACTGTACTTACCACTTGCTGGTGTTGTATTTTCTTGTTCTTTAGCATTTAGTAAACAACACAGTAACTTTCCACGTGAAAACATCTCGTATTACTATTTTTAAATATTTTTATCCTCGCTTAGCACGCACTGCATTAGCACGGATCGGGGAGACTGCGGCGCGCGGGATCGCGCGTCACATTGTAGTTAAAAGACATTATGTGCAGTAAACAAGATTATGTTGACGCGATGTTTAGAGGTAAACAAACGGATGATCTTTTAAGTTTCTATACTACATTTGAATTTGTTAATTTAATATCTTATTTTATCATTCTGTGGAGGAACAGGGTGCGAAGTCCCTCCAGCGCATACGAAGGATCCTCCGACCAGGCTGGTTGATCGTGCCTGGCGTGCCGCGGCCTGATGGTTGTTTTTTTTGTGTCTTTTAGTTGTTGGCCTCAGATGGCCTCTACAACTTTACGCGGACTGTGGGTGAGCGCAGAAGGTACCCAACCCGTAACCCCGACGGTTGATATCGGGAGCTTGTATATATACTAAGTCGCTGTGTAAACTCCACTTGTGCGATGCAGAATTGTATGACGTCATGTTAAGCGCGATTGTATCGCCATCTGTTAAATGTAGGCGGAACTTCTTCGTCTCTGTGCAGAGTCGCCAAAATTCGATATTTTTGTTTCGTTATATCGTGTGACTTAATGCTGTATACCATACGATAGAGCTCGCTTAAACGACTTTATTAGAGTAAAAAAGTAGAATTGAAAAAAAATGGATTTAATATTGTATGCCTGTCAGGAATAAAGATGTCCAAAAAATCTTTTGTATCGATACAGCGCGTATCAATACGATCATAACCAATCGCATCGGTACAGCGATATATCGCAACGTTTTGTATCGATACATTCGATATCTATCGAATTTTTAAATAATTTAAATTAAAGATAATATTAGTTCGAATCGAAGAGAGAAGATTAGTTCGAACAGTAAAAAGAATTTATTTTCTTAAAATTGTATTAAAACCGAAACCAATTACAAATGAAAGGTATGTCTATTACAATATTTTAAAATTGCCATTAAGAGGCGGTTAGGCTTCGTAAAAACAAAAGTCTAGACAGGCGTTGCGGATTTAAGCGATTGCGTCTATCTGAAAGTGTGTTTCCAGCTAGTGAAAACAAGCATTAAAATATATTTCAAGAAAGTTTGTTACCGACATTTTGCTTAAAACAAAGACGACTCGTCAATAAAACAACCAACAAAATAATTTTATTATTAAATTTTTCTAATGTTAGGTACTATATTATAAATGTATAAACAAATTGTCTGGTAGATAGTGCACAAAGCGTGCCGCACGCCGACAGCTCAGTTTGATGGTGCAGTTTGTTTACATTAATCGCTCCTTACCAAAAGAGATTTAATATTACAGGTTTATATCATTATTTGAAGCAGATAAATAGATTCGATATTTTTACCTAGAGATACGACGTATCGATGTGTATTGTATGGACGTGTATCGATACAAAATATCGATATATTGCATTGCTTTGTATCGATACAGCATAATATCGATATGTATCGCACATTTTTACTCAGGAACAGACATATTCTTCGGTATAGGTACTAGACTGATCATTAGCTAACAGCAAAACATTCACTTCATTCTTCAGAGATGGTTTATCAACCCACGTACTTTTTCTTTTTTGTGAGGTCTGTTCAAGACGTAGCTAAAATATTCTAAGTCTATGGTCCAAGTAAACTTTGGTATGGTTATTTAGATATTTTCGTATGAACATGTGTTACCAACTATAATCACTTTTACGCTTTTGCCCTGCATTTATGTAGTAGAAAAACCAATATCATGCGATATATTCTACTTCTCATATGTAAGTACAGACATAGAAGTAGTAGAATATTTTTGATACGTTTTGTAACACCTTTTTGATACGCTTGCTTAGTTGTCCTTTTGGCCAGAATACACTAGCCGTGGTCACATGAAGACTGTTGATGTTGTAGATGTTTCGAAGTCCTTCTTCTGTCTAGTTTATATAGCCATGTCTATTATCATGTGACTCACATATTACTAATCGCTGTAAACCTTTAATCCTATTTTGCCGGTCACTACGGAATTTTAAGAAGAAATTATTGCAAACTAACGATGAATCATTTATGTACACACAGCGACACATCAACCAAGACTGTTTGGACTTTGAACTATTAGAAGTTGAACGCTGCAAATCGTGCGAGTGAGTGCGTTATATTTTTGTTACGCACTATCCTAACCATTACATCGACACCACTATGCACTGTCCCTTTCCGACAATTCTCTACTTTGTTTGTAGCGTAGTAATGCGTATATAGGGTGTCTAACTTGATGTGTAGCTGTGGGTACATACATATTAAAATCGTAGTCTCTCTGATCTAAGGTAAGTAAACCACACCAGAGAAAACCTGCGTTTTTTTATATTTAAGATTCAAAACAGCTGCATAGGCATTTTACACCGACGGCACACTACTGAAGACCTGCACTTGTGTAATACAGTAAGATTAGTACATAGGATACAATTAATCCCTACTTAATATTATAATATTATTTAATATTATAAATGCGAAAGTAACTCTGTCTGTCTGTTACGCTTTCACGCCTAAACCACTGAAACCATTTTGATGAAATTTGATACATAGATAGACTAGACCTTGGGAAATAACATAGGCTATTTTTTATTGTAAAAAGGGCATGAAGGGGTTGAAATAAGGGATGAAAGTTTGTATGGGAATTCGTCATTATCGCGCCTAAACCACTGGACTGATGTTAATGAAATTCGGTACAGAGATAGACTAGACCTTGAGTAAGGACATAGGCTACTTTTTGTTGTAAAAAAGGCCATAAAGAGGTTGAAATAAGGGATGAAAGTTTGTATTGGAATTCGTCATTATCGCGCCTAAACCACTGAACTGATGTTAATGAAATTCGGTACAGAGATAGACTAGACCTTGAGTAAGGACATAGGCTACTTTTTGTTGTAAAAAAGGCCATAAAGAGGTTGAAATAAGGGATGAAAGTTTGTATAGGAATTTGTCATTATCGGGCCTAAATCGCAATCGATTTGAATGAAATTTGGTACAGAGATAAACTAGTTCTTGGGCAAGGACACAGGCTACCTTTTGTTGTAAAAAAGGGCATGAAGGGGTTGAAATAAAGGGAGGAAAGTTTGTATGGGCATTCGTCATTATCGAAGATAAAACCATGAGACTTTGTATTTAGGCACTGGATATGAAGTAAATAAGTTAACATTTGTTCCAGCGGTTTTGAAATTTTGACCTACAGGGGGATGAAATAGGAGACTAAAGTTCGTATGGAAGCCCAAACAAACCTGTCTATTTCTACAATACGTATATTTATCGAAAACATTGTATAATTAGTATAAATGCCGTGTTACTATATAGTACACGTTGCGCGAGCGCGAGATACGCCAAGCGCCATATACAATGAACGGTGTGCTGGCGGCGGCGGCGCAGCGCGGCGTAGTGAGGGAGTTTGTAACATTTGCAGAAGCGGTGAGCGTGGAAAAATGTTGCAGCAGTATAAGCTGTTAATTTGGGATAAATGTACGATGTCCCATAAAAGAGCAATCGAACAACTATATCGCACCATGCAATATAATCAAGAGCAACCAGGATATCATGGAAGGGATGGTTGTATTTTTAGCTGATGACTTTAGACAGACCCTGCCGGATATTACTAGGGGTACACCGGCAGATGAAATAAATGCCTGTTTAAAGGCGTCTATGGTTTAGCTTCTATAATACAAAACGTGTCTACGTGTACTGTGGGTACACGTAAAAACGTTTTGTCTGACTACAAATATGCGAGTATAACTACACAACGATTCTAACGCAGGGCAATATTTTCTTCTAAAAGTCGAAGAAGATTGTATGCTAACAGACAGTAACAGCATGATTACACTAAGACGTAAATTCTATCAAATTGTCGATAACACACGTCATGATTTAAAGGATTCGCAGCATAATCATAATAGAAAGAAAACATTCTTTATTGCCACAAAGAACTACTTACAATTTTTTTTTTAATAACTACTATATTATTGAAAACACAATAAAATAAATAGTTCGTAAGTTCGTCGTTCTGTGCAAAAAGTACATATTATGCTATTGTGGCAACAAATAGTCTCCATTCAGCATTGATGTTGAGATAAAATTGATGTGATATAATAAGTATGGTCATTCGAGAATGGTTGTGTGACAGATCAATTTCAATTTTGGCGTCGACAAACGAGACATTTGGCCAGATAAACGAATAAATTATGTCAGATGTTGAGGGAGATGTTGTCGTATACCTGTCAGTAGACAATGTTATGGACACTGAACAAATAACATCGTACCCTATAGAGTATCTCAACTCTTTAGAATTATCAGTATTGCCTTTCCATAAGTTAAGGCTGAAAGTTAGTGTTCCAGACCTGTCAATGAGAAATCTTGACGCACCAAGGCTATGTGATGGTACACGGCAAGAAATTACTCATATATGACGCAGTATTATAAAAGCTATAATCATGACTTCAATAGAAAAAGGAGAAAATGTTTTAATTCCCCGTATTCCGATAATTCCGACCAATTTGCCATTTCAGTTTAAAAGAGTTTAGATTCCCCTAAAAGTAGCATTTACGAAAATAATAAACAAGACTGTTTTCTATAGGCAACCCTATGTAGCGTGTTCACGAGTATGAAACCCACAAAATCTTAATGTTTTAGCAAAACAAAAAACACAGCATGGAAAAACAAAACACGAAGTTTATGAAAATGTATATGACGGCGTCGCCCTTAAGAAGTGCGTAAATACCACGTGCGGCGAGTAATCGTTCGACGGACACGTCACTCTCCCCTCCACAGTTCTATAAAAGGCGCCGCACGCACAGTGGAGTGGTCATTCTTAGAGTGAACGTTGCTCGGTACACTTGTTGCGTTTTAATTGATTAAATCATATATTGTAATAAATAATATCAATTAACAAAAGAATTGTGATTTATTAATTGTAAATCAAAGTTAATAAAGTAGTTACAATTTGGTGGACGATTGGTGTATTTTCAAAAAAAATATAAATGTAGGAACGTACGCCGACATATATAAATTAGCTATTTACAGTAAACCATAGCATTTATATGTGTATTATTTGCAAAATAAGTATCCTAAAATTAAAAATGCTGCCCAAAGTCCACGCGGACGAAGTCGCGGGCAAAAGCTAGTGTAAAATAAATTAGTCATTTTGTTTAATCCGACTTTGACTCAATACCTTACTAACCACTCACTGTGGCCAAGACACTTTTAGCCATCTTTGATCAATCGTGTGAGTTTGCTCGACTGGCAGTGAGTTATCTATCCTTATCCTGGACATCCCGTCTACTTTCCGCCTGTTACCTTAGGACGTATGGTGCAGGCATCCCGAATTTATCTATTTATTTATCACATGGTATATGGTAGGCTAGGGCCTTAGGGTATTAGGGCTGATACTACTTTAGGGTACTTAAGAGTTCCGTAGGTTCTCGTCATATAATTGTGTGCATACAGTCCGTTACTACTATGGTGACGACTGTACTGTTATCAAACAAATATTTGTAACGAAGCGAGTGCCGTAGATAATTAGTGCTGCTTGATGTGCTACCTCAATGCATATTATTATTATCATAACATCGACATAAGTATATCCACGTTAACGTGGGTACATACGTCAAAACATACATATCGCACTCTTTATAAAACAGCGACTTATATCGAAATTAAAAAGTTAGGCAATTTGAACTCTAATTGTGTGACTATACATTCTAATATTATATTTATATTAAGTAATTGCAACAGTTTAAATTTGTATAATACAAAATAGTCAGATAGGTCTCTATTTTATTACGAGTGCGATATATACATAGATTCACGCCTGTTTCCCGGAGAGGTAGGCAGAGACCACGGATTTCCATTTGCTACGATCCTGACCGTCAGGTCAGGATCGTAGTTTAGTGTGTCAACACTTCTCTGGCTTCATTATACGTCAAAACTAAGATAATCATAGGTGAAACCTATATCTAAGTAATTGTAGACTGCAATAGAAGTGTTCATCGTTGAGCATTAGGGCTGTGTAATAATTGAGGTAATATCAGAGTTAATATGAACCAAGTTCTAGATGTAGGTACATCCCAAGTAAACTTTTTGTAATATATTAGATTCGGAGTGCGTGCTGTCCCGCTTTTAACTGATTATTGCAACGATACGTCTGAGCGCATAATTTTAGTATGTTAAACTTATCATCTGGTGTTATATGCTACTGCTCAATTAATATTGCACTATAACGTGCTAGTAATGTACATACGTCGTTATAGTAATAGCCTATCTTGGACTGCGTGAGTTCAGTCTGTGGCCCCAAGCCAGCGCTCATGGGAGCCGACTATCCTTTAGCGCCCTACGATGCGACCCAGTGCGTCGACTGCGGGCTGGGAGACTGGTGTTCGTCTCACATTCCCTTTCCGCCACCTCCTTAGCGAACATTACTACCTCGCAGTAGGAGGCGGCGGCTACCCGTGCGCTCTCCGCTCTTCCGGAAGTGCTCTTCTTGGCCGATGCGTCGTAAGTGCTTCCCGAAGCAGCTGTGCCTCGAGAGTACCTGTGTCAGCCGATAAGATAGGGCGCCATGTCGTCTCTCCAGCCACTTCTCCGTGATGTGTCTTACCGCCGCTATCGCGGCCTGTCCTAACTGCTAAATACTCTTAATTTTTTTATTTCATGTGAGAATTCTTTGAGGTTTGAGGTTTGAGGACCTGGGGGCGGGCAAGCCCGCGAAGCCCACCACCCCCAGGTCAAACCTCAGGGTGGCTGGAGGTCGTCTCGCGCACTCCGGCACCCGGCTCTGCGGTTGGGGAGAGGGTTTAAGCGCTTCCTCTCCCAACTGCTAAATACTCTGAGCCAACGTGGGCCAACCATGGAACCATTAGGTAAAACTAATCTAAAATTGAAATTAAACAAATTTATACAGATTTTGTTGCGTTGTTAATTTTTTATAAAGGACTATTATTATGACATAATTTTGAAACTTTAAACTACTATTGTTAAACACTTTTACTAGTTACTGTTTACTTTTATTTAAACTCTTTAAATTATAAAACTATTAAGCTTTAATTTTACACTTTCCCCTATCTCTAATCAAAAAGTTCCATGAGCCCAACTTACATAAAATAGACATTTAGAGATTTATAATTTAATCTCTTTATATTCTATCCAAACAAAATACAGAATAATACAAGTCAAATTAAAAAGTTAAACAAATGTCACTAATATAATTCTCTGTTTGCTACGTTGTTTTGCTTTTTTATAAGATGTCATTTTTTAATCCTGATATTCCTCCAAAACTAAAAGAAGAATCACATCATCCATGGGAAAGAAGAATTAAGGTCATCTATTCCAGAACATATAAATATGGTCACAACTCAACGAATAATCCTATATATCCTACCATTCCCAAAAAAAAAGAAAAGGAATATAAAAGTCGTATCAAATTTACAGTCATCGGGAACCGAGTCACCAAAGATTTCATTTATTGCTATTATTTGGTAAAAGGATTGCATAAGTACAGGGAAAAGGAATTTGAAGCTCCTGTGATTCGAGGTAAACCTGTACTTACTCACTTACCAAAGCTCTAAACAAGATCTAGGGACCTCTTTTTGACCTATTTGGACCGCAAAGATGAGTAAGTTTATGTGGTCGCATCGCGAATACTAATGCGCCGCCTTCGGCATTTACAATTTTAAGGTGTAACTAGTGTGGAATGGCCTCAAATATTGAGTAATTTGAAGCGCCAATATGGTGGCCTTACATATCTCGTGTCATCCAGCGCTGCTGTACTGATAGGAGACGAAGCCCTCGGTGGAAGAGAGGAACTGAAAAAATACGTACAGTCTAAATACCATTACCACGTTACTCTAGATTACGTTAAAGAAGGAATACAACAATTTGCTAATTATATAAAATCTTCTGGCGTAAGTGTATTTCTATATAATCATCTAAGTTTTTGAGAGCCCTGACACCCATAACACAATTTCAATCTTAGATTGGCTGTCAGATGGTTACAACACTGTAGGTACCTACAATTTGTAAGAAAACGTTTGTTTTAGCACACTGCATTGTATGTAAAAATTGTAAAACTGGTAATAAAGATTATTATTATTATTACTATATATATTAATGCGAATGTGTAAGTGATGCATGCTTGTTTAAAATCACTCGAATTATTTATAAAGAAATCTTTTTACCGGTTGTCAAATCCATGCTCCCTACTGTAGGTACTAACTTCTTAATATTTAATATGCGAATGTAATAATAATTTAAATGATCTACAGCCTCAACAAAAGGTCTAATATAATAAATCATCGACATTATTTCGGTAACAAACTCATCATAATTCGCGGGCGTCACTTGTGTTCCCAGGATAAATACATAAAAATTTGTGTCAATATGTCAATAGTACCTACCTTGTATATGCCTTGTGACGTTATGGTAGTCAACCAGCTTTAGAGGCGTGGTTAACCTAGGATTTTAATAGAAATTAAAGATGAACAACGCGATCAATAAGCATATATTTTCACTTACAACAGGTGTATGAGAATAAACAGAACTACAATTATATTCAACTAGGTATTTAGTGGTATTTAAGGGCGTGGTTCAAGATGAAGGCTTGTTATGTGGTCCCGGGTAGAATGGACCAATTAACTTCGGTAGGCAGCGCAGCGGAAGGAGACGGCACCAGGGCGCGTTCCGAATATATGGGGCCGCCGCTGGGGAGGAGAAGCCGATGGAGGGGCGCCGCGAGCACGGCCGCTCAGCAACGACCGGTTCGCGTCACAGCTTGGCTACAACTAAAGATTATAGGCGAAATTATGTATAAATAAGGTCTAAATAATTAAGAGTAATTTTTTTGAACATTACTTTCAGAGACCATGTGCGTATCTCAATATTTCAGTCAACAGAGATTGTATAGGAAGTTTGATATTTATGGTAAGTAAGGAATAATGAATTCGGCATTATATTTTAATTCTTAGCAATAGGTTTCTATGGTTTCGTCGTCGATTAGAGTAATTTAATTTCTTTCTTTTTTACTATGTCCCCAGTTATACTCTGATTTAGTACCCTTAACATGTGAAAACTTTCTGAGATTATGTGAAGCTACCAAGGCTGGTTATGCTGGCACACAAATACATCGAATCGTCAAAGATAGTTGGATACAGTGCGGAGGGTACGGGTTAAAAAACAACTCCATCTTAAGATGTGAAAACTTCATTGTTCCGCATGATAGACGTGGTGTCCTCTGCATGGCTAATGATGGCAGGTAATAAACTAAAATCTATGATCATTTTCAACCTTTCAATGCTTAAGATGCCAGACATAATTGAAAATCTATCGTGTTTGGACGCCAATGTTCCGCTGCGACTCAATAGGTTAAGAACACATTCCTAATTAACTGAACAGTATTCACACAATATAATAATTATACTCTTAAGCTGGTGACAGACTTGTATCAATCGAGCATAATGTAACATGTTATAACGTGAACATTCGAATAGTTAGAAAAGCGTGAAGAGCTGCTTGCTGTTCGCTACACGTGCTCTACTTAGCCTGCCGATTTGGAATTAATGCCTTTGATTATTGCATGTCAGTACAACGTCGACGCGTTGGTGTTAGCGTTGGGCATACGGACGTATTGAATTTCTAGCACTAATGACATGCAAAACACCTAACTATTTATCAAGGAGAACATTACGCCCATGTTTTAGCATCGTTGGTAACGTCGCACGCTCTTTGCGTATATTCAATTAAAACATCGTAAGTCGATACACACTTAAGAGATTTCCATTGCATCTATCTTTCATCACTGTTACATAGTTTTTACAGCATTAATAGTTCAAAAACAGTTGACTTGGTAATTCAGGTAGTCAAAAGAAAGTAAGGGCAACTTGTATATTTTTAAATCAGGACTAATTTATTGATAATTAACATTACGGTGGTGAAATCTGTGGTGCTATGTGGGTGATTAGGTAGTTATTCCCTTGTTTTTGTAACCACCTGATTCTACTCTATTTTAACGTGAACTTTAAACTCATTTAACATTTGCGTTCTGCAGCGAACATTTAATTTTTGGAAACTACAGTGTGTATTAGCATTACTAAAATAACAATGACGAGATTTAGACGACATATGGATGTGGTTACTACGACTAGGGCCATAACATTCATTCAAGAAGGCCGTTCAGTGTTCAGTTGCTTTGCAGCTGGGATTTTCGCGAAGAGCCATCCAGAATGTTTGGAATTGCTTTGAAGACACTGGGAGAACTACTAGAAGACAGGAATCAGGCAGGGTTTAAGAAAATACAGCATCAGAAGACCCATACATATGTTGAGTGCATGTAGAGAGCGTACCCTCACTGCCCGTACTTTGCAAACCCACCTGCGCCAGACAACAGGGCCTCGTGACAGTGACCAAACTATCAGAAACCGATGCATGAAGGCCAGTAGTTAACCAGAACACGAATAGTGCGGATTCCATTAACAAGTGTTCATCACGTAAACCGGTTAACATTTGCAAAGCAAAATTTGGATTGGGTCATGAATTATTGGAGTTTGTTACTGTTTACAGATGAGCGAAAAATAAAGTCTTTTAGTCATGATCGTCTCATCACAGTGTGGAGAAGAGAAGGTGAGCGATTTTCCGAAGTATTCATTCACGGATGAGACCGATTTTACTCAATGTTATAGTATGTGGTGGCATAAGTCTAATGGGTAGAATCGAGCTAGTACTCCTAAATGCAGGCACAATAACAGCTCAAAGTTACATCCGGGAACTCATTAGACCCCATATGGTGCCATTTGCACAGCGAATGGGTATAGGATTCAAGTCAATGCAGGACAATGCTCGTGCAAAATCTGCTCTGGAGGAAACCCGTATAGAAGTTCTGCCGTGGCCTGCGAACAGTCCAGCCCTGAATCCTACTGAACACATATGGAAGCTATTGAAAAAAAGTGACCGAGACAAAAACCACCGTCTACCAGGAAATACAGCTCATAAACGTGCTGAAAGCGAGCTGGGCACAAATACCGTAAGAAACTGTTCGCCACTTGATTGAAAGCATCCCTTTAACTCAAGTCAAGTCTGGGACAAGGGGGGCGCCCAGGGACGGAGCATGCCACTGACCATAAGATATGGACGCTCCCAGGGATTACGGTCCAGAGACCCCAGGAACTCTTGGCGGGCCTAATCTTTGGCCCGCTTAGTAGCAATTTTGAGCTGTTTATTGGCCGCTCTATAGGCCTCATACAGTTCCGCCTCCCTGGCAACAAAATCGGAACGGCGGCGACGCCTCCTACGAAGCCGGATATGCTAGCGTCGGGCTACCACGCAAGAATGGCGTAGTTGGCCGATGTGATCCGACCACCAGCACACCCGAAGCCCGGCTGGAAAATGGCAAGTACTCTAGGCATCGCCGCATCACAAAATATTTAAAGTCATGGTCTCCCGTAACCACTCGGCCTCCATTTCAATATTTTCAGGCCTGGCCGGTACTGGCACCCAGGCCAGAACGATGGAGGCTACCAGAAGGACCACTCGGTTTAGCTTTTTCAAAGCCCAACGCGGACTGCCCCCAATCACGGCCCTTGAGGCTGGGGGGTGGGAGGTCTGGGCGGAGACGTCGAACCGGATGTAACGGTGGTCCGACAACTTCAGCACCTCCTCGACGACGCACCAGCTTTGGACACGACGTGCTAGAGCTGGGCTAGCAAAAGAGACATCAACGATGGAACCGCCCAGCTGACGCACGCACGTGTGCACTGACACACGATTGAGGACTTGCAGGCTGTTCTCTACGGCCCACTCCTCGAGCAGTTCACCCCTCGCATCCGTGGTCGCTGAACCCCACGCCGCAAACTATTGTAACTCTACGACAACCCTAGAACCCTTTAATTTAGACAAAATATTAAAAACATAGGGTGGTTTTTATTTTGTTTTTACTAGTACACATCTCTTTATTATTCTGCAGTAATGTAATAAATATTTCCAGGCATAATGATTGTTCAACGCAATTCTTTGTACTACTCCAACCTGCTACCTGGATGGCAGAGAAATACGTTGCGTTCGGCCAGCTCATCGAGGGTGAAGAAACTCTCAACAAGATAGAGAATATCCCCACGTGGCACGAATCACCAACAGCTGAAATAGTGATTTATAAAGCCGGCGTATTTAACATGGATTGTCAGTATATTCCAATCAACAAAAATGCAAGTGCATACCTACACGGACATGTCGAGAACCTTCTTGTAGTTGGAGAAATATTTTATGAGGTAATTGGGATTAATTAACAAAATAGATATACATCTATAAGTACGTCACTGAATACATAAGTATAAGTACATCTTTATTACATCCACATTTCGCCAGCTGTGTTATTAAGTGTCCCGTAATCGACAGGCGAATTATTGACATCTAAAGTTGGCCGCAAACATACGGTTTCCTGATCAGATTTCCGAAACAGTGATTCAGATTCGTCATTCCGTCAGCTTTGCGCAGTCGTTGGGTTTTTTTCATCAGGAATTAGTATTATCAGTACGTACGGTAACGCCATCGTGTCTAGCTAGCTCCTGATGTATTCAGAATGGAAATTTCCGTTCGTGTGCGGTAGTACATACAGAATGTTAGCGAGCGCTGCATTCAGAATGACGTCATTCGGTTTTTTTCCGTTCTTTATTCAGAACACACCGGCGAGATTCCGAATCAAACGACGGGAATTATTTTCGCACGGAAAATATAAGAACGTGTGCGGTATATAGCAAATTCGTATAAAAAGTGTGCATTCGGGTATCCGAATCTAATTCCCTGTTTCGGAAACCTGGTCAGGAAACCGTATGTTTGCGGCCAGCTTAAGGGTCGTATATTCAAACTCCGTGGCAACTATGAATTCTTAAACTTTACGATTGCATGCAAACTTCATCGTACCGAACTGCGCATTCTAGGCTAGTACTCTAGCCCTGTTCAAGACCTGTGTGACGTGATAAATATATTGTACTCTAATTGGATCCGCGTGTCTGAATAAGAGGTCAAGCGACCAGAGACCACCGCGCCCTTTTAAAGTTGGATTCCAGTGGGTACTGGTGTTCCATTTTGCTATCCAAATCAAGCGTATACGCTCTTTAACTTAATTATCAATTGCATAAAATAAACCTACGACTTCAGCAACACTGGTCGCCAAATCGTTATACTAATTTACAAGACGTCAATTTATTAACCAAATTGACAATAAATCTAATATGATATAGCTTTCATACATATTTTTAGGAACTATTACAAAAGGTGTTTGTGGAGGTGCAACTAAACTACTTAAGACAGCTTGAGGCTTTAAGGATTGCCAACGAAGGTGCCGAAGAAGATGCCGATTCTGAAATGTTACGTATATCCCTCAAACACTATCATACTACCTTAGGACTTATCTAGGATGACCAGAGCAGCCACTGCAGATGCCAAGCCTTCGGTGGATCCGACCGCGCATCGGTAGTAGGAAAAAAATAAGAAGCAAATAAGGGGTGCATCACCCATAATTGGATGTCGTTTCATACTAAAACTGCCTCGGACCGGAACTGCACTAACACTTTCTAGCTGAATTACTGACATGTTTTATAGCTAAAGTTATATCTAGTTATTTCGTCGACCTGCGCTTATATTGAAGCTGTGCAAGTGGCGCACGATTCTCAACGGATTCTGGTAAAAATAAGCTGTCAACGAGCTGCCTGCCATAATCGCGCCGTTTTGCTAACCATAGTCACGCTGGTACGGCCAGCAAAATAAGTCGATACACATGCGAGATTTTAATTTGCTCTATTTTCAAAATTACTTTCATTATTATAGCATACTGCTAGAAACTGCTACAAAGTCCAAAATGTTAGACGTTAAAAGATAGTCGATTTAATCAATGCTACAAAAATAAAGATAGAAAATTTTATTTTAGTTCATAAATTAACTAACTCTAACAAATTAGTTTAACGTCGAGCTACTTATATTGCTGACTGTGTTTTGACAGAAATAAGCCGGCAAGGCGATGTCAAGTTGTCGACGACGAAGCATTAAGGCGTAAAGAACAGTTTGGCGTTATTCACGCCTTAATGCTTCGTCGTCGACGTTTTATACTTGACTGATCAAATAGTCCAGTAACACCTATACCTTAATGACGTAAGCATATTATTTTTAGATATCGACAAAAAAAAGCAGCAATACGAAAGCAGTTGGAAGAACTGCGCAAGGACGATCGTTCTGCCGCATCTCCTAGCGCCGCTTCTATAGTTAACAATGAGTTTGACGTGGACGTATACGAGTACGAGATTGAAGAATATTCATACAAGCACGTTTCGGTGGCGCCTAGCCCTGTCGTAAAGCCAGAAAAGATCTTCTATATACCCTTTACTGACGTCCCGTATCCTGGAGAGATCGACTCTACAATTGATCTAAAAAAGTTAGTGTGTTGGTTTTGTACGTTATATATACTTAATAGTGGTAGGAATCCAATTTCACACAATTTCTAGAATTGCCTGCTTGCACACAGGCAAAACCCAAATGTCATACAAAAAATCAGTGCCCTCTACCGGAAACTGGACAAATTTACAAACCCCGTTCTGCTACTTAGATTTTCCACAAAGAAAACTTTTGGTAATATATAAAAAAATCAATAGCAAATTGTTTCTTTTTCGAGGAATATAAGTAATTTTTTTCTGTATGATTTAATAGTTCTATATAGTTCTATATAGTTCTTATAATATAAAATTATAGAATCGTATTTCTATGCACAGAATACTAAAAGGCAATTATTGTCATGAGGCTGACTTAGAAATGGATAAATTAAGAAGACAAGCTAAACCAGAAAGACGAGTATCAATCCCATCTCAAGCGCTTAGTTCTTTATTCGAAACCTACAATATTTCAGACGATGATTCAGGTAACCATTATTTTTAGTTGGTGTCGAAATAATGAGGTGCCTTCGCCCTACGTAAGTCGCAGGACCGCATACTTTGCCATCCTGGGACTTACTCTACGACCATGTGACACAAGACGCCTACATTGACCAGGAGAGGCAACGCGTTATCTCAAGTCAAACATAGAATAGCCAACTGGCGATGTACCTTTATCCACTCCGAGGAGTCGCATTCAAATGACGTAGTGTTATGTACTTGTAGTACTTAATGTGTTATTCTGCCAAGTGCATGCGTTTGGGCAGAAACTACTCTAGTGTCACAAACCTATTAAGACCACTATTAATTAAGCTACCATAACAGACTGTCTTTGCTATGTTAGTCTAATACTATGGGCGCCGCCAGGATTACTTTCAGAGTGGCGCATCTGCATCTACACATTATACTGTTAAGTAATATAGAATATAGAATTATAACGGGTTTTCAATAAGGGCCGGTAGATGTAGAAAGTAGATAGTAGATGTTGAAATTAAATAAAACAAGCTCTGTGTGAGGTATTAACAAAATTATATTTTTTATTTGAAAGTTCCATATCGACATTACGATGTCATATTCCACACTAAATGGCATCATTTAGTGTGGAATATGACATCGTTCAAAACCCCGCCTCGGCAGTGGCACGGATCCGAGTGGTCCGATTTTACATTACTCTTCCGAATAGATCCAGCTGAATTTGAGCGATGGCCTGTGCTTTAGGGCATCGACCGTGCCCTAAAGGTGGTTAAGACAATAAAAAGTCGGGGTCAAATCGCAAGACCTTTGTTGCCAATTCACATCAGCCTTGCGAGAGATAACTTTACCCTAGAATCGGTTATGCAGAATGTCAATCGTGGCGTCCGCTGTGTGGCGCCGCCCTGCTGGAACCACATGTCGTCTAGGTCCATACTTTTTCTTGTGGGGTTTCTTGAAGTCGCAGGTCTATGCGAATAAACCACAATCGACCAATTCCCTAAAGGTGAACATAACACAGCCCATCGCTTAAATTCAGCCGGTTCTATGCGGAAGAGTAATTGAAAATTGGACTACTCCGATCCGTGCCACAGTAAGAAGTTGAGGCGGGGATTTGAACGATGTCATATTCCGCACTAAATGGCATATATGAGCATTTTAAATGAAAAAATACAGCTTGTTTTATTTTATTTCAACATCTACCCGCCCTTATTGGAAAACCCTTTATATGTATATTATGTAGATAGATGTAATGTCAAATTCAAAGCGCGTGGATATTTCATTAAATATATTTGGCTCATCGAAAAAATAAATTTAATTTAATACTTATGTTTTTTTTTCTTGACAAGGTGGTGCAAGCTCACCCCTTTGCACTCTGCTGCTGGCGCTCATGCCTAATAATATTTTATTTGCAGATATTATATCCATTGACGATTCAGATGAAAAGATGGAACTCAGCAACTACTTTCAGTAATATATATGAAATATAATTAAACTGGAATACCTATTTCTTTATAGTCTACATATTTAATATAAATACGTATGTTCTTGCAGAAATAATACAGACAGGACCAGTTTCGCAGGTCCTATTATTAAGAAAATGGCTCATAAGCGTGCAAAGTATGATATTTTTGATAGTAGCAAAGAAGCAGAATTTAAGTAAGTATCGGTTGAACCGTTTAAATAAAAATGTAAAACTAAAGCTTTCTTAGACATGGATAAAGGCAATTAATCGCATGCCGTTTCTGACTATGTGGTGGAGGTATTTTGAGAAAATACCTTAATGATAGGTCGATAACATATAGTACAAGGAAAATAAGTCGGTAAATTATAGGTCAGAGGACAAACAGAATCTATAGCTATTATAAAAGATTTGCCATAAGGTTCTATACTCAGTATACTATACTTCATAATATATGGATATCCTTAATGAATTTTCCCAATCTAGCAATCTAGTAAACCCGGAAACAGGGCACTGGGTAGTATAAATACGCTGAGCCCATGATGTAAATTTAACACATTCAGTGCCAGGGATCCGGCACTGAACGTGTTAAGCTTAAAGGTCTTGTAAACAAAGTGTAACCAAGTACAGCTTATGTAAATTTATTCAAATCAGCCCATCTGTCTAATAAAAAATTGGCATTATTAGCATTATTTCAAGTCATATATTTTCGTATTCCTACAATTTTTCATAAAAGGCGCCTGGGCATTTTACTTTAGTCACAGAGCGATAATACGACCTTAAAATATTATCGCATATTACTTTTATCTACACTAAACATAAAAAAAAGATTTGCAGGTTTGTTTCATATGAATAAACTCGAAACTGCGGGATCGATTTTAATACTAGCTGCACTATTAAAATAATACTTGACCGGGAAAATAATATAGGCACAATATTAATGTTTTACTTGTGATTGCTTTCAGAAATCGTTTTCTTACTGACGAAGAACTAAGGATATTTCGGTAATTATTCGTTTTTTCTAATACTAGCTGACCCGCGCAACTTTGTCTGCTTTACATAAAAGAAATTGCTTCGTTTTTGCAACATTTTTCATTGATGCTTCGCACCTTTTGGTCGTAGCGTGATGTTAAATAGCCTGCCTCGATCGAACCAGTAGTTCAACCAAACAAACAAACAAACTCTTCAGCTTTGTAATATTAGTATAGATATTGTATGCTGAAATCATAGCAAATGTCAATCAGTAGTCACTGCTTAACACTGGAACACACAGGAAACGAGCATGTCATTTAAATAAGTATGCACATAGTAACATATTTAGAAATTCAAGTGCAATGTTCATACATTTCGCGTAAGTTGATTCACTACCGACTACAAAATGTTTAACAGTATGTTCTAGACTTTATAGGCTAACAAATCAGTTGCCTGATACGGCTACAAGGAAAAACAAAAGCATACTGCATTTGGTTTTCAAGTATAAACCTCACCATACACAGACAGTTGAGATGGAGCGATGCCGGTGACTTTTTTTTGTATTGGTCGAATTAGTACCTATTAAACATTACACACATGATCCGGTATGAGTGTGTGTGAATTTTGCTACTGGTAACGCTTTGTCTCATCTGTCTATGAGTTTAAAGTGTGAATACATTTGGGATATAATTATATATATATATTTTCATATTCACTTCAAACTATATTATTACGATGTAACGTGAACTTGGCCCTTAGCGGTGGACAAATGTAGAAAATAAAAAATGCGTACTTGTACAATATGAGTTCACATAAATGAACTATAATAAACACTAGAAAAATTATGACTCAACAATTTTAAAATATTCTTGTCTCTATTCTTGTAGAACGGCTACAAGGGAATACACAAACACACGAAAGAAGTAAGTGCAACTCGTTTAGTTTAACGATTTTTGAACATTATTTGATACATTAATTCAATTCTTTATACTTTAGGAAGGTTTCAATCGCCTGGTCCTATTCCAACCTAGCGCCTTCTAAGATAAAAAGACGTCAAACTGGTTTTATTCGTCCAACGGATTTACATAAAATCCATGCATTGATTCGAATAAGTTCACAAAACTTAGCAATGACACTCGATGATGATGATGATAGTGACGATGAAGAAGACGAAGATGAACTGTTCAGGTGTTATCATTGTGTTATGTTAGAAAAAGGTTGACAGGAGCCCATGAGGTTCCTGTCAACACGCGGAACGGTGCGGTATTGTCAACCTATTTGTGTTTCAATAGTTAGGGGGTACAATTAATAACAAGTAGTTGTAAACATCTTTCGTCAAGCATTTGTTATGCTGGGGCTACATCAGCGGGCTACGACGAATATTCGTGTTAACACGATGAGTGTGGCCGGCTAGATCGTTGCAACGCGTTGTATTCGGGCGAAGACGATGTATTATCGGGGCACTATCGGTAAACTGGCGCGCATCAAAGGGATATGGCGCGCCAATATTCGCTTGGGTGGCTACACCTACGTCACTTCAGTGTCGTCCAGATTTTGAAGCGGGATGGACGCGCTTGTATTTTTTGTACACTATGGAGTGGAGCAATAAAAAAGTGTTGGAGTTCGTTCAATTTTATGAAACTGACAGTATTATATGGAATCCTGATATGACATAATAATATACTGCAACGCCAATTTCTGCATTTTGAATTATCGCCTGTGTCTCGGCCGCACAACAGGTCGAACAACACAACTCGGCAAGATGTATCGCGTCAACACGACTCGAATCTTCGCCCGCTAATGTAGCCCCAGCATTAGGCTCGCAATCGATTCTAGGCCATACGAAGTCGGTGCCAAGTAGTTAAATAGTTAAATAATCTTTGATATCATATATATATATATGTTTAAATTGTGTGTAGTGTTTAAGTAGTCTTATGGAAGGTAGGATGTAAGGAGAACCATTTAAGAGTATGACAATGTTTCCATCGAAAAGCAGATATTTATGATAGCGCCAATGTAGCAAGTGGGTAAATTTACAACTCAGCACACTTCACTCCGTGTACAACTCCTGAATTCACAACACTGCCGTCTTCGCAGTAGTAAAAAAAGATGATTTTATTCTAATGCTTTTGAAATTGTTTCATATTTATAATTAATAATAAACGTTATACCAATTTACTATTTTAGTTTCCATTGTAAGTAGCGTAGTACTTGCATTCAATATAATAAGTTGCCATTTTGAATTCCAGGAAAATTCGTATAGCACCTACGTCTCTAAGACCGCGTTATCATCATAAGTCATACACCACGAGTTTTGCGCCTCGTCCAGATTTTGGCAAGGATTATGAGCCGAGACCTTCAATTCTTACCCGCCTTTATGATGAAGTATCTGTTGGCAGCGATGACAGATTGCCAACTTTGAAGGATTATAAGTGAGTATGATAATGTGTCCACGTAAAATTTTTTATTTTTAATACTTTTATGGTACCAAATTAGCATAGCCCCGCTTGATGGCCACCGGCTACGGTTTATATACTATAGACGCAGTGATAGTACTTTCATATAGGTATGTAGTGCCCAGCTTGCTCTATTAAAATACTCCAGGCATAATAGTTTTAACATTTTATCAGTTCACTAAATTCCACTGAAAGTAGTCAGTCTTACATTTTGGTGAATTTACTCACAAATACATGCGAAATTCGAAAAATATGGATTTCATTTACTGGTTTTAAAAAACATATAACGAGCTACTACTTACAAAAATTAAGCACATAGGTGTATGGTCTTTGGCTACAAGCTTATTTCTCACTGTTGCGAATATTGTAGAGTTGCCTTAAGCAGTACTCCAAAAACTACCTTCTAATAAAGAAATTCAACACACGCAGATAAACTGCAATTTACCGCAGACAGAAGGGACTTTCAAAATCTGCTCTAGGTTTGAGCAACGATCTCGTTGTCATCTTTATCTACTTAAACTTGTCGTAAAATATTCAACTAAGGACTTTTCCAATTATAACTACACTCGCGAGCAACCAAATCGACTCAACCTTTTACTCCGCACACATATATCCAATTTTACAAAAACTACGCTTCGTATTTATGACAACAATATGTCATTTAAAAGTTTTAAATTTAAGTTTTCAATGAGCATCAAATATAAAAAAATAAGCACTTATTTATTTACGCAATTTAATTGGGCGATATAGTAAACGCGCACGAGATGCGTTGTGGCAGCAAAACCACGCTGCCACTTCGCTTAAGACAATTCCGTGCCTCACGCGACCGACTGGTTCACATTAGCCGCGCATAAGAACGACGCTCGAACCCCACGTGCTTACTGAGCAACGAACATGTCCTCTGCGGCGCTAACCACATACCCCTGCGAATCTAACACCAATGTCAGGCACCGCGCACTCTAATCAGTGGTCGATAGACCACACCTTTCGAGGCGCAGTGGTCTTCCTGACCCCGCAGTACCCTGGTCCAAAGGGGGAGACCCGTAGTTCTCCCCCCGAAACTCTATCTACTCGGGTCCTGAAGATAGGGACAGTAAGAAGACGCTAGAAGGAAGCTAACATAACTCCAAAAAGACCTGCGACGGGCCCTAAATTGACTGCAGGCCACCGACAAGCGCGCCTCCAGTTTCCTCGAGGGTATCTCGATTGGGGCATTGCGCAATGGCATTCGGTCCTGTTCATTGACGAGTGCAGAATGTGTGTGTGTGAAGGCAGTGACAGAAGAGGCCGGGTCTACAGGCGTCCGGGCGAACGATTTGCACAGTGCTGTTTCACTGAAACAGTTGCATACGGCGGAGGTTATTGCATGATGTGGGCTGGGATCTCCTTAGAAGGAAAAACCGAGATTGTTTTGTGCCACCGATTATCACCGGTATATAACCAACATACTGTCCTGCCATCCTTATCATAAACAACGCACTTGCTTGGCGGTGAATTTCGAGTAAATCGCGCCTAAAGTTTTTTTCCTTTTTTTGTTGTCTCTATGAAACTAACAGGAATTTCAAACATTTTTGTTTTGTTTGGTACCTTTAAATGTGAACTTTGCATGTGCGATACTATATTTATATATTTAGTTAATTTAAATATTTTAAAAGACGAAAAATTGTTTAAGACTAGTAAACATGGACTGCAATAATATTATTTTTTTTTTACGGGGGAAATGCGCCTGTTGCATACCTTCTCGCCACAAGGGGAGGTGAGAGAGTTATATCCGGCTCTCCCGTTCTTCGGGCCTACGGACCAAAACCCCACGGTGTGCACGCTCGCTGCCTTTTATAGTGGATGGGCTGCTGGCAAAAGTTACTACCTCAGCGACCTACCCAGCAGTCTACAACTCCTCGGCGACGCCCCGGCACTACATAGGGCGTCAGACCGACTCAATGGCTGGCGGGTGGGAGATCCCCGTTCGCCCGCCCACGGCCTTCATTATGGCGGCATTAGGCAGCGAGAGAACTTCGCCCACAACCTCAATGAGTTCACGGCGCTGCACCGCCCAAGCAGGACATTGCTCGAGCGTGTGCTGCGCTGCGTCTTCCTCACAGTCGCAGTGGTGGCAGACGGGACTCGGTTCCCTCCTAGCAACCGTGTGCAGGTATTTGCCAAAGCAACCGTGCCCTGACAACATCTGCACTAGCCGGAAGGAAAGGGTCCCATGCTGCCGCCCTGCCCACCGCTCCAATACCGGCTGGAGGGCCCCAACGGTTCTGAAACAGGCCAACGGCGCCTCCAGCCGCGCCTTCCACTTTAAAATTATGCCTTGATGGGCTCGATTGCGCGCGCACTCAATCACTGTCGGGAGGGGACTACAACCCGTCTCCTACCGCACCGCCTCACTCACTGCAAACACTTCGGCGAGCACTTCAGCCTCCATATCCCATGGGGGTGTACCGGCCAACGCGCAAGCTGCGTCGGCCGACACCGTGCGATATCCACGTATTACCCTGACCGCTATGACTCTCTGCGGTCTCCGCAAGAGAGTCCTGCACTGAGCGGTCAGGGAGTCCACCCACACCGGTGCGCCGTAAAGCGCCATCGACCGGATGACCCCCGTGTAAAGTCGCCGGCAACCAGCACTGGGCCCGCCCAAATTTGGCAATAGCCGCCCAAGGGCGGACGCAGTGCCGATAAGTTTCGGGGCGAGCTGTCTGAAATGCTCGTCGAAGTGTCACCTTCCGTCCAGCACCAAGCCCAGATATTTCATGTGGCCCTGGATGGAAACGCGCGTCGAACCCACCATTATCTAGGCGCCGCGGGGTGGACTGCGACGGGGCCCATGAAAGACCAGGGCCTCCGTCTTGTTAGTAGCCACCCGTAAACCCAGCGCCTCGATACGCCCGACCACCTGGGAAACCCCCACGGTGGCCAAACGGGCCGCCTCCTCGAAGGTACCCCACGGGCGGTGACGAGGGTGTCGTCAGCGTAACTGATGACGCTTAACCCGGAGGGTAGGACAGCACGTAGGGCCCAGTCGTACACCATGTCCCACAGGAGCGGACTAAGAACCGATCCCTGCGGAACACCGCACGACATGGGCCGCCGCCAACCCTCGCCTCGAACCTCGAGGAGGACACTCCTGCCTCTCAGATAGTCTGCCACCAGCCGCTCCAGGTAAAAAGGTACTCCGTGATATCGAAGCGCCCCCTGGACACAGCTGTATGGCAGACTATTAAACGCGTTGGCGATGTCTAAAGACACCGCCAACAAAACACCGCCGCCGGCGACCGCCACCTCGGCCGCGGCCTTCAGGCGCATAATGGCCCCGACCGTCGAACGTCCTTCCCGGAATCCGAACTGAGCGTCCGACAGGTCGGGACCGACCGTCCTCAGGTGCCGGACGATGCGGGTGGCGATAAATTTCTCAAACATCTTTCCCGCCTCGTCCAGCAACACTATGGGCCTGTACGCCGCGGCCGACTCTGGAGGCCGTCCCGGCTTGGCCAGCAGTACCAACTTCCCCTCCTTCCAGCACTCAGGGAAATGTGTGCAATTGCCTGGTTTATGTCTAGGAAATGCATTTGTGATGTTCACGTCTAGCAAAGATAATGGGATTACTTAGATGTAAGTTCACATTTATAACGTATATGTTGCAAATGTGTTCATTATGACTAGCAAATAATGGTAAAAGCTCACATGCGTTTAGTTTTATGTAACTGAACAAAAATTAAAATACTTTTATCGTACGAAATATTTATTGGAAAAATAAAAAGAAAATAAAGGCTTAAAATAGGTGGCTCTATGGATGGAAGGTTATTATTGCATATTAGTTGTATATCTTAATAGAGTTTCTTCGTCTTAGTTAATCACAATTATTTTTATGGCATATCTTAATTTATAATATCATAATTTATACTACAATATTGAGATGAGATTTTCTTTGAGCATTAATATAATAATATTTTCATAACATTATAAAACACATAATCCAAAATCAAACAACAAATTTGTTCAATCTGTAGGTTACTACCGATAAATCGTTTTTACGTAATTTATACCAATTTAATACATAAATAACAAATGAGGATAATAAAATTGGAAAATATGGTCCCTTGGAAAAGTAAGCTAAAATATAAAAAAAAACATCAAAATAAATTGTAATAAAGGTACTTAATAGTAAAAATTCTGTCATTTTAAATTAAACCTTTGGCATCAGAAACAAGTAAAATATACTTAAAATGTTTTCTATTTTCTGGCATAAGAGGAACAAGCTTTGAAATAATGCCCTTTTTTCGCTCTTCATTAATACCTCTTGGTTGTACCTTTACAGCAACTGTAGGAAATTCCTGTGATTTTATCATTCTAGCATGCAAAAAATCAAGATCCTGAAAATCGTCATCAGAATGACTTCTTTTATATTTAATTTTGTGAAGCTCTTTCTCAAACCTGCCATCATATTTTTTAAGTATACCCGTGGCTCGAATTTTTAAATTTATGTTGAGATGCATGATCTTGATAATTAAAAATGCCAATATCTCCATTATTTTGGCAAAATTCTTATTTGAATTTGTAGCACGTACACACTCCACAAAATCAGAAAAATCGTACACCTTGCCCATTTTTCTTAAAGCTTGTTCGACTTGATGATGAAACGAGTCCGCCGACATGAAGGTGTGGCCGGGTTCGAAATATTTGAGGGTTATTGTTTTGGTGGCAATTAAATTGCTATTTACAATTTGTACGAGAAAACTTAGCAATGCCCAGTTTTTATTCTGGGCAGCGCAGTTGTCCAAACAACAACGTCCACTATATCAAAACTTCAATCCGAAAACGAATTGCTTCAGTCAACTGTATGCGATCTTTCTTCTAGACTCGCCATAACAGAACAACACTTACGAGAAAGCAACCTTGAAATTAACGGTTTACCAGAACATCGTTCAGAAAATCTTATCTCAGTGGTAACACAACTAGCAAAAACTATTGACTGCCCTATTCCTGAGGAAGACATTTTTAAGGTAACACGAGTAGCTAAATTGTCCAAAGATACCGCCAAACCACGCACAGTAATTGTTAAATTCCGGAACTCCCGCCAGCGCGATACCGTACTTGCAGCCGTATTCAATTTTAATAAGAAGAACCGTAACGACAAATTGAGTTCTCACCACCTAGGGCTGGGCGGTCCACGCGTGCCCGTATACGTTGCGGAGCACCTCACTCCGAGTAACAAGGCACTACATGCAGCTACTAGGAAAAAAGCAAAAGAAGAAAACTACAAATTCAATTGGATTCGGAACGGCCGTATCTATGTGCGTAAAGACGAACCAAGTCAGGCGCTACTTATTCGGAATTACGACAGTCTGAAATTAATGATTTAATTAACGTCTCTATAAATTTAAACTGCCAATGTTATGGCGTATTGTTTGTAAATTCGATAGTTTAGATATTTATTATCAAAATGTACGCGGTATTCGCACTAAGACAACCAAGGTGTATGAGAATGTGCTCCTATCAAATTACAACGTTATTGTACTGACTGAGACGTGGTTGAATTCAACAATTTGTAATAGTGAGTTTATAGATTCCAGGTACATTGTATATCGTAGAGACCGCTTATGCACCGAGGGTTCCAAGAAAGACGGTGGAGGGGTATTAATAGCTGTTACTCGTGATATCCCATCTGTTCGTATGAATAGCTGGGAATGTGATTGTGAGAATGTATGGATTACGATTAATTTAAATGTTAACAACTCTCTAAAAAAAATTGCTATCTGTGCTGTTTATCTACCCCCACCCATAAAACTGGAGTCGCTCGATGGATTTCTCGATAATGTGAGCAATGTGATGAATGTGGTTGATGACGTATTAATACTGGGAGATTTTAACCTGTCTTCGATTAACTGGTCCAAAAATGATAGTTTTCCTTATGCTGAGCCATCGAATTATAGCAGTTCCCTGGGTTATTCGCTTGTCGATTTCATGTCCATTAATAGCCTTCGTCAATTTAACAGCATTAAAAATGTGGATGTGAGAACATTGGACTTAGTCTTAACCAACTTGCCCAATGTGAAAGTAGAGGAACCACTAAATCTTATTAGCAAATTAGATAATAAACATCCTGGGTTAGTGGCAGTTTTCTCATACTCCAATCATCGCCATTTTTTAAAGGCTAAGAGTTGTAGTCAGTTAAACTTCTTCAAGGCGAATTATACCGCTATAGTTGCCGAGTTAAAAAATGTTGCTTGGAGTGAGAAGTTCTCAAAATCTAGCAAAGTAAATGCAATGGTTTCAATATTTTATGACATTCTCAAGAGCCTGATTGCCAAAAATGTTCCTAGACGAAGTAGTGTCAAATCTAAATATCCATCATGGTTTAGTTATGCATTGATAAAAAGACTCAACGAAAAGGAGAAACTGAGACTGAAATACCGTAGGTTCCAGAATCCTATGGACTTGATATCATATCAGGCCGTGCGAGACCACTGCAATAAATTATACAGGATCTGCTACTCTCAATACAAATACAATATAGAACTGAATATCACTAAGAACCCGCGAGCGTTCTGGCGATTCATTAAAGACAAGAACAAAGGTTCATCCTCAATTCCATCTAGCATGTATATGGGGGAAAATATTGCCGACACAGGTTCTACAATCGCTAACTTGTTTGCTTGCCAATTTTCATCTGCTTACAACACCAAAAATGACTTACTTATTGATTCTGACCATCTTAAACCTCCTTCTGATAGATGTATTGCCAATATTAAATTATCTGAACGTGACGTGATCAACAAAATAAAAAGCCTCGATATATTCAAAGGCGCGGGTCCAGATTGCATACCTACCGTTTTCATTAAACGATGCGGGTCGGCACTAAGTCTTCCGCTTACTTTAATATTTAACCGTTCATTGAGCGACGGAAGCTTTCCGGAAGAGTGGAAAAAAGCGAGGATAGTGCCAATACATAAAAAGGGTGACATGAATAATGTCAAGAATTATCGGCCCATAGCAATACTGTCAAGCTTTTCAAAAATTTTCGAGTCGCTAGTTTGTCCCATAATAACGAATCATGTTGATGTTATGTTATCACCTACTCAACATGGTTTTCATAGTGGTCGCTCAACAATTACCAACCTGTGTTGTTTTGTCTCTGACATATCTGAACATCTCGATCGTGGTCAGGAAGTTGATGCAGTATATACAGATTTTGCCAGTGCATTTGATAAGGTCAACCATAAAATTCTTTTAAAAAAACTAAACTTCCTTGGCATTACGGGTTCTCTATTATACTGGTTTCAATCGTATCTGGCAAAAAGACTACAAATAGTTTCCGTCACCGGCTTCAACTCATACCCTTACTATGCTGTGTCTGGGGTGCCTCAAGGATCGCATCTTGGACCAGTTCTGTTTTCAATATTTATTAATGACATAACTTCTGTCATACGGAACTGCAAATATCTACTTTTTGCAGATGACTTGAAGCTTTATAGACCTCTTTTGTCACAAAACGATGTCAAGTTAATGCAAGATGACCTATATAGAATAGAGGAATGGTGCAGCCTTAATCAAATGCAACTTAATGTAGACAAATGTTACCACCTTAGATTTACAAAGAAAAAACACCCATTAGAATCTAAGTACAAAATTGCCATGACTGAAATACAGCTAGTCACTGAGATGAGAGACCTGGGTGTGATTGTTGATGGGCAGCTACGATTCACTTCTCATATTGATACAGCTGTAGGAAAGGCGGCCCAAATGCTTGGTTTTTTGAAGCGAAACTCGAGGGGTTTTAGACAGGCGCGAACTAGAATAATATTATACAATGCTCTCGTTCGCAGTCACTTAGAATACGGATGTGTAATCTGGAGCCCATTTTATACCGTACATTCTCAGCGTATAGAAGGAATTCAACGAGCATTTACTCGACACTTGGCATTTGTCTCGCAAGGCATCACACATCGATGCAGTTATGGCCAGAGATTACGATATTTTAAAATACTATCTTTATCCAACCGTCGTAAACTGCATGATATGCTTTTTCTTCACAAGTTAGCAAATAATATTATTGATTGCAGTGATATATTGAGTCGCCTATTACTATCAGTTCCTCACAGACCTCCACGGTACCCCATCACGAAAACATTTAACAAACCGGCATTGAGAACAAATGTTGGCCTAAATTCGCCTTTGGTGCGTATGGGCGCTGAATATAACGCTTTTAATGCTAAGCTCGACAACATGGACATCTTTCACAATTCCCATTCGAGTTTCAAACTTAAAATATTGAAATCCTTCGCATAATTTGCCCACTATTAATTTAACCATTTTTATGTTTAAATTGTTCGACAATTGTAATTCCGTGTTACTGTTTTAAATCTGTTATATTTGTTGTTTAATTTTTAATTAATGTTTTAATTTATTGTTGTAATTATTTGTCTCAATTTTAATTTTTATATTTCATTTTAATTTATATTTCATTTTCAATTTTATGTTTTGATTTTATGTTTTGATTTTATGTTTTAATTTTAAGTTTTAATGTTATATTTTAATTTTATGATTCAATTTTGATTTTATGTTTAATATCTGTATATATTTGTACTAATATTATTGTATGCTGTGCATGCCTGTCACAGGTGTACATACAAGAACCAAATTCAATTTATAAAATATTCTGTCTATATTGTGTATGTATACTGTTGGCGTGTCTAATAAAAAAAAAAAAAAAAAAAACAAATAGTTAAATTTTGAGCATCGCGTTTGTAAGTCAAGAATGTCCGAAAGGTAGAAATTATATCCTCTTGATTCCTGCCTGTTATAGTTTCGTTCCAAACAGCTGCAAAAGAAACATACATGCCTGCGCCGGTTTAACTACCCAAAGGAACGAAACTTTCATTAAAAGCTATTATTCTAGGGCAGAAAATAGCCGATTTCTATTGCTCTATTCTGGGGAGCATTATTACCTTTTGCAAATCTACTGAATACAATACATCATTTGAATTTTAGACTGCTAAATCTGCGACTTTTTTGTATTCTATTCTAGTTTCAGTATATTTCAGTTTATGTACTTGATAACTAATGCACTCATCGCAAGCTTCGTCCAATTTTTATCATTATGATTCGGGTTGTGATTATAGAACAACGCACATTCTTCATGACCTAATCGTACAAAAGAGATGTTCAAATATTTAACGCGACGCGACACATCTACACGCTCTAACCACGACAGGCGAGCTGTGACACAATAATGCAAGCCATACCCTCACTCACCTCTCTTCACCCCGTACTTGCCTATACTGGGACCTTTTACTAATCATAATAATTACAAATGTAACACATGCGTTACTTTTCTTATTGCTATCTAGTTTAAATTCGTATTAAATACTAGTCATAAATAACACAAGTGGCAGTTAAAATGTTTGTGAGAAATAAAATATAGATTAGAATGAAATATATTCATAAGTATAAACATCGTAAGTGATTCTGTAATGTTTACGAGTTGTTCACATCACAAAATTATATTTTACGTTGCTAATTATAAACGTCACGAGTACCAAATGCGTTACTTATGGTTAGTATTTTCATAGATATAAATTCTGAGTAAAATAGTCATAAAAACGCATGTTTGTTTACGATGCTTATTACTGGTAATAGGTTTGGAAAGGGTCAAATACGCTGTTTATAAATAACAAAATAATTAAAACTATAAAAGATATAAAAATAATAAGTGATTGATCCTGGTAGATCTCGTTTCGGTGATTCCGAATATACTTTTAACTCAATTTCGTCAAAAATGTTGATAGCGTTGTTTATGATAACCACGTCAGTGTTGTTCCCTACGCAGGGTTTGTTTGCAAAGACTTCGTGTTAATGCACGATAACGCCCATTGTCACACGTCGCGTATCACTCGGCAGTTTCTTCATGAAATCGAAATACTGTGAAATCGAAAATGACTGGCCTGCGCTCAGTCCAAACATGGATCCCATTGAGCATTTATGGGATGAGCGTAGAAGAGCTGAAGACAGCATTATTAGAGGAGTGGGACGGCATTCCTGAAGAGACCGTCAAAAAGTCAATAAGGTCGATGATAAACCGAGTGCAAGCTGTAATTAGAGCTAGGGGGGTAATACCAAGTATTAAATTTATATTTTTTTTAATGTATTTCTAAATTTTTTTGTTTAATTTGTAAAACACCCGACCACGCCCATTGTCCTAAATTTCCCTTTTTTCCTATACTTACGTTCAGACATAATTAATTTAAAAAATAATGATTGGATGTCAATAATAATGACACCAAATTAAAGCTGACATCTTAAGCTTTCCGATGACATGCTGTTATCATAAATACCACGTGTAGTTTTTGTGAAATTGGTGTAGGTTTGCGCAGTGAAGGGTAGAGTCGATTTGGTTGCTCGCGAGTGTATATATGTATATGTACACATTGTCAATCCAGATAACCACATTTGGACTTATCATTTTAGACCGTATGAAGAGATGCAGCTTACGTCCTACTTGCTCAATCAAAGAACACAATTAAACTCAAATGAGTGCTCAAGGGAAAAATTGTTACTATCCGATCTATCAAGTTTCTCTATCGACCACGTACTTGCTTTACAACACGGGAAGCAGTTTCGCAAGATATCTTCGGACTACGTCAGAACTATTGATACTCTTGAGCACACTGTGCCGGATTCGATAAGGACTGTAGAGTTCTCGAAAAAACGGCCATCGTTATCTATACACCAATACAGGCAACAAAATGAACAGAATCGTCAACGGATGAATCAAATGACGAATCGATCAGAAGCGAAGGCGGCTACGGCTCCTTATAGTAAGTTAATAATAATAATAACGTTTATTTTCTCACCACAATATGCACATATTATATAAACAGTACTAAAAATATTACATAATTCGGTTTACAACATATATTGTGGGAGACTGGTGCCTAAGCTAGGCTCGAGGCCTGTGTTTTAGGACACCAGGTCCCCACCCCTTGAAACAATTTCGACTGATACTGATAGATTTAATGTAGTAAAAGAATTTAAAAATATAATAATAATATAAAACTACACAAAAATTATATACAATTTCATTTTAATTCAATATAATTCTAATCAAGACAATACTGAGAGCATGCATGCATGTGAGTATATGTGTGTGTGTGTGTGTGTGTTTGTGTGTTTGTGTGTATGTGTGATTATGTGTATGTGTGTATGTGTGTATGCGTTTGTGTGTGTTTGTGTTTGTGTGTGAGTGTTTGTGTGTGAGTGTTTGTGTGTGAGTTTTTGTGTGTGAGTGTTTGAGTGTTTGTGTGTGAGTGTTTGTGTGTGAGTGTTTGTGTGTGAGTGTTTGTGTGTGAGTGTTTGAGTGTTTGTGTGTGAGTGTTTGAGTGTTTGTGTGTGAGTGTTTGAGTGTTTGTGTGTGAGTGTTTGTGTGTGAGTGGTCATGTTTGTATGTATGTGGGTGCATGTATGTATGAGCAAAAGGAGTATATTTTTGTTGAAATTATTTTTTTACTATCATTATAGTTTAATGTCAATAGCCAATCGGTCAACTTTTTTTACATTTATCCTTTGTGACTTTGTAGATGTGTAGTAGCTTATTGGTTCTATTATATAAGTAACCACCAAGATGACAGAAGAAACGTTGAGCAGAAGTTCTTATTATGTGACTAAGGTGGCCACACACCACAGGGTTATGACGTATTTTCCCATTGGTCAGAGACGAGTCATAAACAAGGAGAGTGTGTTGTTTCAGTAGTGTGTGCAATATAAACAGTTAACGCACTGTCAGGACTTTACTCTTTTTGTATAACTTTTCAGTGGGATATCGATATGGTCGAAAAGATGACACCTTTAGGATGGCTCTTTGAGGTCTTTCTATTTCTATTAGAGTAAACTTAGGAGCTCCACCCCAAGACGTAATGCAGTAGCTTATTATTGACTAAGCAAAAGCATAGTATACCGATTTCATAATACTTTTATCGACTACGTGTCTCAGGGTTTTAAACACATATATTAGTTTAGTGTTAAAGGATTTAAAGCGGCAATCTTATGGTTATTCTAACACCACTGACTAAAGTTGAGTCTTAAAGAGCACAGAACACGTAGTCAAATGGCATAAACAAAATAATGTCGCGTACATTTAAGAGACAATTTTTCCCCTTATTATATTTGAATTTAAACCTTTACATAGTAATTTTCGCGAAAACGACGGTACCCGCATATCAATCAACTCGTATATCTGTATCTTACAGATAGTCTAAATAGAAATTGTATTTATTGTCTTGAGTTGTTCCAATGTCAGGTATGTTAGGTTTCGAAATACAGACACCACGAGACCATTTTTTGCTTACAATATTCTATGTTTAGCTACAGGTACTTGCAATAAATTGCGATTGCCAGGAGACAGCCCTATCCTTGAAAAGGGCGAAGAAACTGTAAGTTAATTTGTTAGATTTTATTTTGAAATATATTTTAAAGTTATTAATTAAATATTAACGTAATTGAATGTAAATGAATACCTATATAGTGCATATTTTATGATGTATGTATTTATATATTGACTATTAGGAACTCATTAGGAACGTATTAAGAACTTATAAGTTAGAGAACTCATTAGCAGTCCAATTAAATCATTTTTTGAATAGTTTAGTAGATATATATAGTCCTTACACATCCGACAGATAAATTTATTATCGTAGGTGACTTCAATCAACCTAATATTAATTGGATCCCTTCAGACGATAATTGCGTGCTAAACCCGAGTAATCTACAAGGTGAAATACAGGCAAACTTGATTTAGTGTAGGTCTTTCGAAGATGCCGTTGCGTACTTCTATGAGCAGATAAATAAAATACGTCATACTCATGTACCCTTAAAAACAGTCACTTTCTAGCTTAAATATCCTCTTTGGTACAAAAGTCCTTTAATTAAAATAATAATTGTGTGATGTGTGTGATCATTTCCACTCAAATTTAACTTTCCACGACGTTTCGATTGCTTTTCAGCAGCCATTAGCAAAATTAGTAAATTTTAATAGTAGTAGCAGTGTAACAGTTTTCAAAATCATGTAATAAAGTGTCAAATAAACAACGCGATAAAAGCCGTATATTATTATAGTAGTTTAATTTCAATGAATAATATTTGCGTAAACAGAAGACAATATTATGAGAAATTGTAATTGGCCTTATTTATGTTATAAGTTATCTTCTTCTCCCTTAGCCTTTATTATTCCGAAGTCACTTGGGATCGGCTTTTCTAGTCTAACCGGATTTGACTGGATATCAGTTTTTACACGGAGCGGCTGCCACCTGACCTCCGCAACCCGAAGACTAACGATACCTTAAGGCTAGAGCAGTGTCAGGATATTAGCGGGTACTGACTTTCCCAATAACGACTGCCATAAATGTTCATGGCAGCCGGGACCGACGGCTTAACGTGCTCTCCGAGGCATGGAGCAGGCGATAATTGTAAATCAATACGCACATAATTTCGAAAAGTCATATAACTTCCGAAAGTCAGATGTGCTCGACGTGGGTTCGAACCCGAGACCCTCTGCATTGCAGTCTGTTGGTCTCCCCACTGAGTTATCGCTGCTTATGTTATAAGTTATCTATTATATTGTTATAGCTGTAAGTTATCCTATAAATAATATAACAAAAATTAAAATTAAATTTGTTTACTCTAGCCATATAATATATGTAAAATTGTAAAATATTCCTATGAGCCCAATTTTTTGTATCACACAATTTTTTTCCGTTTGGGTTTCGGGCCCACAAAACTCGGCGCAATGGCAGTGGCGAGGCCACCACTTAAACCGCTACGCCATCCGTACAATCGTATATTGAAACAACGGACACAAAATGGACCCGGACTATGAACGACAGTTTGCCGATCGCACACACAAAACTCAGTCATAAGTGTCATTATAACACATGTGTATACATTTTACTCAAACGGGCAATGAAAATGCTTTAAAAGATAGTGGTTATACCGCAGGTTCACGATCTAAGCACATTGTCATAATAAATATTGACCTTTAGACCGCCACAGCATAAAAGTAGCGCCGTGCCCCTACGCCAGGCGATGATTATATGTAGTTTTAAATAATACGTAAAAGAAACACAAATATCTTAATTTTGTTCTTAAAACATGTTATTATTTGTCGACTCATGCCGACGGCGACGGTGGCGTGATGGGCAAATTTTCGTTTGTCGGATATACCCGACCGTGGCGGTCAAACGATTAAACATTATTCTCATTATACATTTATCTTTCAGTTGCCACGGGCGTTAGACAAATCGTAGAAAAACAGGTTATACATTTCAAATCAAAGGATTATTGATTTTTAGAAAGCTGTTTTCTCCAAGAGCTAAGAAGACTGCTACTGCTAATAGATTACGAAGATTTAACATTGCCTCTCATATTCTTTCTAGTGATGATGGAAAAATCAATCGCTTTAAATGAGCGATTTCATATATATAAAAAGAAAAAAAATGTTATTTATAATAGTAATATATCATTATTTTATTTCTAATCCCTACTTCCCTACTAATATTATAAATGCGAAAGTAACTCTGTCTGTCTGTTACGCTTTCACGCCTAAACCACTGAACCGATTATGATGAAATTCGGTATAGAGGTAGAGTAGATCTGGAGAAAGGACATAGGTTACCTTTTGTTGTAAAAAAAGGCACGAAGGGGTTAAAATAGGGGATGAATGTTTGTATGGAAATTCGTCATTACCAAAGATAAAACCATGAGACTTTGTATTTAGGCACTTGATAAGAAGTAAATAAATTCGAATGTGAGTTTGTTTGTTTGTTTGTTACTTTTTCATGCCTTAACTACTGGACCGATTTTTATCAATTTTTGCTCACATGCTGTCAGGGGTACAGCAAAGAACATACGGCACTTTCATCTGGAAATCGATTAATAGATGTAATCACTAGTGTAGTGGGTGGAGGGGTAATTGTGAATTACCCGTCCACCTACCAGTGGGTGAGTCCAGTGGGTGGACGGGTCATCACCCAAAATAACTACCTACTGTTTGTGAGGGATACAAACAAACTTGACTGTGGCTTGACTTGACTTTGACTAAATTTTAGATGGTCGTCTGCTATAACAATCTGTCTAGGTACTGATATAATTGAAATACAAAGTGGCGCCTGGCGTACAGAAAAAGGGATCTACTGTATCCCGGTATAAATCGGGCACATCTATCTCATAATAATTACATTCAGCTAATTAAGCTCTGTCTGTTTACTTATTTAAGGTAATTGACAAAGTTGTCGTAAAAGTTTGGTATTATACAGAGTTTAAATCAAATAAAATTATATTTTTAAACTAAAGTACCTACCTTTATCTTTTAGTATTATTATTAACTCGATAGATGGCGCAGAAAAGCTATATCGATTTATGATGTTGTAGTTAGTACATTTAACATCACAAATAGATTATGTTGAATGTACTAACTAAAATTAATTCACTCCAAAATCCGATAGATGGCGCTTAACACATATTAAAACGTAGTATTATTTTGTATTATCTATGGCCATATTAAACTGATAAATAATCGTGAGGTTTGGAGAAAGGAATTTGGGGGACAGCATTGATGGGAATTCGATTCATTTGTTTATAAATATTGATTTTTAACCGTTTATTTATCTGTTACTACTATTCTAATATTTTTGGTTATGGAAGGCGTCGTAAACAAGTGACGTCACGAATCATCAGGGTTATAAAAGCGTGTTTAGCGCGCAACGAGTCACTTTGACAGCGAGCGGTAGACGGAACGGACGTGCAGTGTGATCGTTGTTGGGTGATATAAATTATTATGTTTAACTTTATTTATTTATTTAATTAACGGTTACAATAACCATCCTGCAAAATGGAATGATTATTTAACAATGAATGTATGTTTGTTATTATTTTTTTAGACTGTTTTACTTTTGGCGTTTACAAATCAGATGAACACATCACATCGTTCTCTTTTAAGGTTAGGTCTACTTACGTGGGTGGTACTAATAGGCACGATTGTGATAGAAGATCGCGATTCACGTCTCAAGATCCCAAGCTTTCCGCGATCATCAGTAATTCGAGTATGCGGAGTCTTTTTTTTGGCTACCGTCCGTCAGTCGTTTGAAACGGACCAATACTAATGTCAATGACAACCGACAGCCGCCACGTGTTCATCGGAAGGATGATGTGGTTTTGATTTTTGTGTGGTATGCAATCTTTGTGCCTATGCCAACAGTAATTGTGAGATATGTGAACTTCCGGCCTATGTCTTCAATGTTTGAATTTGTGTGGTATGCGAATTTTGAGCCTATGCCAACAGTCGTTGTGAGGTACGCAAACTTTGAGCCTGTGCCTACAATGTTTGAATTTGTGTGGTTATGCGAATTTATCGAATGGCGGATGGAACGGACGTGCTGTGTAATCGTTGTTGGGTGATATCAATTAATATGTTTAACATTATTTGTTAATGTATTCCTTTAATTAACGGTTATAATAACCATCCTGAAAAATTGAATGATTTTATTAAACAATGAAAGTGCGTCTGTTATTTTTTTAAGGCTGTTTCACTTCTGATTCCTACCAATATTGTAAATGTTTTAGGTTTGCAGCTTATATTGTTCTTTTTCTTTGAGCGATAGTTTATCATTTATTATTTTTAGGTTCATTGTCTTTTAATTCTATTTTCACAATTAAATTTAATTTTAGTTTATTTTTATCTTTAAGCAATAGTTTCTCAGTTTTAATTTTTAGGTTACTACCTAACCTGTATTACTGTTTTTTTTTGTTTACTGTATTATTTTCATTAAATAGAGTTTATTACTTTTTTCGGCATGCCCCGCAAACGTAATTCTAACTTATCTAGGAGCTCATCGCGGGCAAGGGCAGCAAAAAGTGCTCGATCCCAAAAATCATCCGTTCATACCGAATTAAGGAGGCACCGACAAGCTGCTTTAAGAGCTGTTGAGACACTTTCTCAAAGCCAGGAAAGACTGGAGGACCAAGCCACCCGCCAGGCTTATAGCGGGTGAATAGCCCCTTCAAACACAGTTGTGGTTGGAGGAACAAGCCGAACGCCAGAGAGCCTTGAGAACTAATGAGACGCATCTTCAAACGCAGATTCGTTTAGATGTATAAGCTGAACGCCAAGCAGCTTTAAGAGCAACCGAGACATCTTATCAAACGTAACGCCGTTTAAATGAACAAACTCAACCCTAGAAAGCTTTTACAGCTTCTGAGACACCCTTCACTCCACTTTAAACACAGTTTCATTAAGAAGAACAAGCCAAGCGGCAGGCAGCTATTACAGTGGCAGAAACTCCAGAGCAGTCGCTGGTGAGAAGAATCATTCATGCAGAAATGCAAGGCGGGCGACGACAAACTTTATGCGTAACAGTTAGTCCGTATTTAATAAATCTGCATTTGATTACGATCCTTTTATCTGTATATCTTTACTTCTATACAAATTTAATAAAGAGGAAAGATTTGATCTTTTGTTTGTAAGGATTGAACTCAAAACCTACTTAAACCTTTAAAAAATATATTTCTCCATTAGAAAGGTGTCCATCACCGAGTAATATAGGTTACGTATTATTTAAAAAAGTACTTTTACTAACATAACCTTTTTTTTTTTTTTGGTACCCAGGAAAAATGCTTCATGCACTGCCCGCCGGCTAGGGGACGGCACCGGCGGGGGAGTGTGGGACTCCCAGCGAGACGCGCTGGTCTACCCACTAAAAAACCTGGGGTGTTCCCTCTCTCACCCAATAGGGGGGGCCAGTTGGGAGCTCTTGAAAGATTCATCCATAGCAAGCCCCCCCCATGTGGGTGTGGGCCGGGTCAAACGGACCCGGCCACCTCTCGTCCCCAGGGGAGAGCCTGACCGATCTCCCCTTTCGACGTTAGAAGGCGCGCGGGAACACCGCGCGCGCCCTCTCGGGGTTCCTAATTTACGGGTGGCAGGGTCCCCTCAGGCCTTGCCAACCGGAACCCTTAAGTGGGAGGCAGGAGAGCGACAAAAGCGCGTCTCCTGCGCCCTCTCCTCCGGCGGCGGACTTCCGGGGCGTAAGGATCATCCTCACGCCCCCGTTCCGCCGCCTCCTTCTGCGAGATGACAGTCTCGCAGAAGGACCTCATTGCGCCCCAGCACCTGTCGTCGCCGACCATCCTGGATACGACGGTCGGCAACGAGAGGTCGGGGCCAATCACAGCGACCAGGGCGCAGCGCTCCACGGCCCACGCCGGACACTCCTCCAGCGTGTGCTGCGCCGTGTCCTGGTCACACTCCTCACAATGGTTGCACCTGGTTGTCGGCTCCCTACCGGCTATCTTGCAGAGGTACTCCCCGAAACAGCCGTGTCCGGAGAGCACCTGAGCGAGCCGGTAGGTGAGCGGTCCGCGCCGTCTGTCCGTCCACTGTCTTAGAACCGGACGGACAGCCTCGACGGTCCTTACCCCGTAGCGGGGCTGGGCCAGTCTGTCTGCCCACTTCTCCTCCAGGACCAGTCGAGCCTGGGACCTTCGCGTCTCCACCGCACAATGCGAGGGAACCTCGCCATGGAGACGGAGGTCCGCGCGCCAGTAATACACCGACGCCTGGACCTCCGCCTCCAAATCCCAAGGCGGCGATGCCGCCAAAACGCACGCCGCCTCAAAGGAGACGGTGCGGTACGCCCGCGACACCCTGATCGCCATCGCCCTCTGCGGTTTCCTCAGGAGGGCGACGTTATGGCGATCGAGGGCGTCAGCCCAAATGGGCGCTCCATAAAGGGCCATCGACCGCACCACCCCCAAATAGAGGCGGCGGCAGACGACACTCGGCCCCCCGATATTCGCCAGCAAAGAGCTAAGCGCTCCTGCCGCCGACATCAGCCGGGGGTCCAGGCGGCTAAAATGGATGCGAAAGTTCCAGCGGCCGTCGAGGTGGAGCCCCAAGTATTTCATACTCGGCTCCACCCCGATGCGGACCCCTCCAACGATGATGTGGGCATCTGGTGGCGGCGCCCGCCGAGGCCCATGAAATAATAGGGCCTCGGACTTTTCCAGCGCCACCTCCAGTCCCAACATCCTAATCCTGCCGACAACCAGGGCAACTCCAGCCGTGGCAAGACGGGCAGCTGCCCCGTAATCCTCTGCCCGGGCCGTCACCAGCGTGTCGTCGGCGTAACAAGTTACGCCGACTCCCGGGGGCAGGGCGCCCCGCAGCACCCAGTCGTAGCCGATGTTCCACAGGATCGGACCCAGAACCGATCCCTGTGGAACACCGCACGACACCTCCCTCCGGAACGTCTCTCCGTTCCGCCCCACACAAAACACACTCCTCTGGTGCAGGTAGTCCCCGACTATTCGGCGCAGATAGGGAGGCACCCCATGAAATCGGAGCGCCTCCCTGATAGTCGCCCACGGCAGGGTGTTGAACGCGTTGGCGATGTCTAAGGACACCGCCAACACCACCCCGCGCGAGGCGACCGCCTCTTCCGAGAGGGCCTTGACGCGACTAATCGCGTCAATCGTCGATCGGCCCTCCTGGAAACCGAACTGTATTTCGGACAAGTCGGGGCCCACCCGCACCAGGTGCCTGGAGAGGCGGGCAACCACAACACGCTCAAAGAGCTTACCCACCTCATCCAGCAGCACTATGGGGCGGTACGCGGAGGGAGAGTCCGCGGGGCGGCCCTCCTTTCTCAGGAGGACCAGCTTACCCGTCTTCCACCTGGAAGGGAACCATCCCGACTCCAGACAGGCGCTAAACAGCCTGAGGAGCCGGTCCCCTAGGGCGTCGTAGGCTAAAACCCAGGCGCGGCCAGGAATTCCGTCCGGCCCCGGGGCGGTGTTTTTACCCCGGAGCCGCATCATTGCCGCGCCGAGCTCCGCCATTGTAACTTCTGGCGCCCCGGCATCAGCACCGCCCTCCTCAATTTCGGGCGGCGCCATTACGGGAGGCGAGTGCTCCGCTCTCGAAGGAAAGAGAGCGGAGACCACCTCCTCCAATTGCCGGGGCTGGAGACTCTCGGTGACCGGTGGGGCCCAGGGGCGCAACTTGCCCCTGACCGCCTTGTACGGACGGCCCCACGGATCTGCCTCGAGAGTCCCCAGGAACTCTTCCCATCTTTGGGCTTTGGCCTCGCTGATGGCGGACTGCAGGGCGTACTTTCGCTGTTTGTACGCATCCCGCAGCCGTGCCTCCACGGTCTGGTCACGGTACTGCCTGCGTCGGCGGTACCTAGTGTACTGGCGACGCGCCGCAATGCACGCGGCGCGTTTCTCGCTGATGTCGTCAGACCACCAGTACACCTGACGCCTCGGAGGTCGAGCACTGGCCCGGGGCATCGACGCGTCGCAAATCAGCGTCATCGCGCCCCGGAACCACTCTGCCTCTAGCTCGACCTCCACAGGCCCTTCGCCCATCGGGGTCCAGGCCTGGACGATGGAGGCTTCCACCAGCACGTCTACATTGAGACGTTTCAACGCCCATCGTGGGGACGACGGGGTGTGCACTCTCCTCGGGCGATCGTCCGGGATCGCTGGTGAGGCGGAGACGTCGAACCGCACGTAACGGTGGTCCGACAGAGACTCCGCCTCGACCAGCACTTGCCAGTCCCGGACGCGGCGCGCTACGGCAGGGCTTGCAAACGAAATGTCCACAATGGACTCGCCCTGCCAGCGCACGCACGTGGCGACCGAACCGCGGTTCAGAACCACGAGGCCGGTCGCAATCGCCCACTCCTCCAGCGCGTCGCCGCGAGCGTCGGTGACAGGGGATCCCCAAGCCGTTGATTTGGCATTGAAGTCCCCCGCCACCACGACCGGACGCGATGGGTACCAATTAATCACGGCCCCCACCGCGCCCAAAAATCGCTTAAACTCGGCGAGGCGCCGGTTCGGGGAGAAGTACACCCCGATCAGAACGGTTCCCTCCCAATCAACACACACATATCCCTCGCCCCTGTCTGTCATCACCAGGAGCGAGGGTCCGGACGAAACAATGGCCGCCGAGCCCCCGAGGTCCCCAAACCAGTTGTGTCGGCTGGGGACGCAGTAAGGCTCGGCGACCAAGGCGATGTCTATTGACCACTCCGCCATGTGCTGCAGCAAGATATCCTGCGCCCTGGCGGAGTGGTTAACATTCACCTGTAGGAGGCGATGGACCATAATTAATTAGGTGTCCATCGCCTCCCTACTGCTCCCTGCTTGGGAGGGGGCCGGGGCGGCCGGAGTCCTGGCGACCGCCCCTCTGGGCCTACGTCTTTTTGGTGGGGAGCAAGATTTGCTCCCCATCCGGTGCTCCGCCGGCTTTCCTGCAGGCAAACAGATGCTGCAGGAAAGTTTTGCAGCGGAGCAGGCGGCGGCTTTGTGGCCGGGCTGGCCGCAGCGAAAACAAAAGTCGCTGCGATCAGTTTCGGCGGTGCATTGCTGCCTCACGTGCCCCGGTTCGAGGCAGCGGTAGCACCGCCTAGGCCTCGGCTCCAGGAGCTTCACCTGAGCCGAGACCATCCCGACCAGCAAACGGCCGGCCGCAACCTTCTTCGCCGCAGCGATGGGACAGCGCACCACCACCGTGCACAGTCCGCTCTCGCTGCGGCGCATCTCCCCCACCCTGACCTGCGCCTGAGGGCAGGCTCCGGCTTGTGCCACCGCAGCGGCGACATCCTCGGAGGAGGCCGAGTCGTCCAGCCCGGTTATCCGCATTTCGGCGGACTTCACCGGGCGGGAGATCTTAACCTCCTCAGGCGTGAACAGGGACCGAATTGTAGCGGCTACCCTGTCCGCCTTGTCGCCGGAGGTGGCACCTGGGACCTCTAAGATTCGGGCCCCAGTGGCGGCAACTTTAAAACAAACGCCTCCAGCGAGGCCCATCTCGGCGAGATTCGCCTTCATGGCCTGAGTGGCCCGCCGGAGGACGCCCGCGTAGCTGACTCCCTGCCGGAGCCCCTCCTCTGTCAGCTCCACCACAACGGCGGTGGAGCGCGGGGGACGCAGGTCGGCCGGGCGGGGGCCCTTCTTTTTGTTTACCGGGGGAGCCCGGGAGACCTTCTTCTTCTTCCTCTTCCTCTTGGTGACCTCCGTCCAAGGCTGTTCAGCCGACGTAGAGGCCACCGGGGCAGGTTTGGGCTGGGGGGCGGGGCGCGGCGGCGCCACAGTGGCAGTCGCCTTTCCCTTGCCCTTCCCCTTCCCCTTGGAAGAGGAAGCCGACGGTGTGGGGGCAGATGTCTGCCGTGTCACTGGCTGGCCGGAGGGCGCCGGGCCAGACGGCGCGCCCCCGACCATGCGGGGACGGCCCACGAGCGGAGGGCCCGGGATCGGGACGGGCGCGAGGCCACAGCTGGCCAGGCACGTTTCTACGACGTTGCGCGCCTGAGCCACCGTGGCCCGCATCAGGTCGTCCGCCCAGGCGGGACGCCGGTCCTCCACGGGAGTGAGGGGCTGCGCTGTGCGCCGTGAGAGAGGCGGGAACTCCTCCCGCGGCCCTCTGGCAGGCTTTGACTTGGCGGCGTCGGCCCGAGCGGCAGTAGCTGCGGCCGCCTTCATGGCCGTCACCTCCGCTCGGAGCTCCGCCAGCTGCCTATGCAGCCCCTCATTCTCCGACCGCCAGCGCCTCTGTAGGTCAGACGAAGTCCGCCCCCACAGGTTGAGGAAGGCCTCCCTCATGTCCTCCGCCGCGGTTTTTAGGTCCCGGACGAACCCCCTCTTAAGGTTGCCGGACCGGGCCGCCACCCTCAAGACAGTCTCGGCGCCGGCCTCGAACCGTTGCCTGAGGTCGGCAACCGAGTTCCCTCCGTCGGGGGACGCATCCGCGACCTCAGCCGCCTTGAGGGGGTCCCGACGGGCAGGCAAAGGCTGCCCGAGGAGCCTCCTCGCGGAGGGAGGCGGCATCGGGGAAGCAGCCCTTTCACCACAGGGCGTCCCCTCCACTGCTTCCACCTCCGTGTCCGAGCCAGAATCGGACACGTGGTGCGATGTCTTCCGGCGCTTCGTGGAAGCGCCAGGCGCCGCCCAGAACTTGCGGGTGAGGGAAGCAGAGCTTCCCTCCCCCTCCTCCCTCTCCTGTAGAGCCGCCGACGAGCACCGGCTCTGAGGTCGACTGGCCTCCGAGCCCGAGCCCGCCCGCGATTCGACGTCCATGTCAGTGCCGGTGCCGGCGCTGAGCACGCTCGACAAGGAATCGCTGCGTGGCAGCGCCGCCACCCGACACCTCGACCGTGTCTTCGGCACGCCCAGGACACTGTCCCCGGCTGTCACAAAGCGACCTTTGGAGTCCCGCAATGGGACTCCCTGCTCCTCCGTCTTCTTCTCCTCATCCGGTTTTTTGGTTGTGTTTAGTTTCTCCATTTTTGTACCCACGAGTAGAGACGATTTAAACTCGACCCCCGGGTGACGCTCATTCCGGGGAAAGGCCTACATACTGCTGGGGGACGGCAGGTACCCAGAGGTTTTTACAACTTCGCTGTTGGGTGGTCTGAGTTTTCCTTCTCGCGGGCCGGCCAACTAAGGCAAGCCCCTCGGTCCCGTTGAGCCGCTAGACGTGATCAACGACACTCAACGGGTAACGATGTGTAGACGGAGGCAGGGTTAGGTTTCCCCTCCCCTATGTGCCCCCACCTAATGCCAGGGCTAATGAGAGCCCTCAGCCCACAACACGCACAACCCGCCCCGGCCTTACGGCCCCCACTGGTGATTTTTTAGAGAGGTTTTCTTCCTCTATCCCCCCCGTCTCAAATCCACGTGTCCTCTGCTAATCAGAGGAACACGTGGAGAGACTCCCATACGCGGCCCTCGCGGGCCGATAATCCCGAGACAAGATGCCTCGGGTTCCCTATGCGTGCCAGAGTATTAGCCACGAGTAATAATGCCCCCGAAAGGACATTATTACCCGAGTTGCCCGGGGTGCACCGGCCCAACGTATGCTGTTCCATCCCACGAGAAGTGTAGAAAGGACCAGCAGCCGTCAGGCACACTGGGAGGTTCTCTGGCCACACACCCCTTTACTAACATAACCTAACCTAACCTACTTACTAGAAAATATAAAAATGGGTTGAAGAAGTAAAAGTCAGTCATTAACTAGGCGACAAAGCTTTCCTCCGCAGTTATAGACAGCTGGTACAGTGCCCAGAAAACTGGCAGCATTGCCACGTTAAATGGCAATGCTTATAACCTTAATAATATTTAGGTTTCAATGTTCATAGTTACAGTAGTGTCTATCATTCAAACGCTTTAGACAACATCACTACTTTATATGCAGATTCATTATTTTCTGTTTTTTTTAGCAAAGTGATATCCCGGTCGTACCGACTAAACCTACCACGTTGTTCCTAAATATAACCAGAGACGGTGTGGCCGGCCAAATCACTTTCACATGCCATCGCAACATTGGCCCGCCGTATGAAACGGCAGGCCACTACGCAATACTACCTATCTTTATTAGAAAATAAATTTCATCCCTACGGCTTGCATTATAGCAAGCAAGACTACACAACTGAGAGGCACGCGTAGGAACACGCATGCCACCTTTCGGAACTGCAACTGATTGGGTGGTAGGCAGGCCAATAAAGCCCACCACCTAGCGCCCTAGCGCTCTCCGGCATCCGGTTCTGCGGTTGGGGAGCGGGTTCAAACGTGTCCTTTCCCGCTCCGCCGCCTCCTTGATGGAAAGTACTACTTTCTCACACAAGGAGGTGACAGCGTTTCACGACCTCTCGATCTGGACCATAGAGTGAACCATGGCCAGTAACGAGAGGGCAACCATTCCGACTGCCGCGATCAACTCATGGCGCTGCGATGCCCAGGCGGGGCAATCTGATGTATGCAGCGCCGTGTCCACAACATCGCGGCAGTCACTGCAGTGATGACATCCGGGCGTCTCCTATCCGCTTTTGTGAATCAGGAACTGGCCAAAACAACCGTGGCCAGTCATTACCTGTGTCAGCCGGAAGGCGAAAGCGCTAAGCCACCTCTCCAGCCACTCTTCAAAAACGGGATCTATCGCCACGATCGTGCCGTACACGAACATATTATTATAACTTAACCTAACCTACTTTTACGAGAGCGAAGCCGCCGACAAAAGCTAGTTATTTATAAACATTGAGCTAGGTACATATTCGTGTATTTTTATAAGTTATTTTGTTGCCCTTCAGTTTTTTTTAAAGTTATTTGTTAATAATAAACGTACTAAAATATCGTTTGTTTCTTTTTTACCCTATCGCCAAGAACAAATGATGTCTGGAGTTGATGAGATGTAATTGTCTCAAATACTATCCTATGGTTAAATTGCTAATGCCTAAACTTTAGTAACGATTTAGATTTAGTAGTGATTGACAAATTAATCGAAATTTAAACTTCTTTTAGGTACCCGAAGTTAGCATCATCTCTATTTTCCCCTTTTCCTAATAGTCTACAGTCTATCAGATGACGAAATTAATAATCATTACTACTTAATAATTGTTTGTGTTGCTGTTGCACCAGGTACTTATTTGGTTTAGGTAAATGCGAGCAGTACCATATATTTATTGTTGTTTGTTATAGCTCACGCTAAAGTGGCTTCTAATTGACCTCCGATGGAATACGCCAAGTCCCCCTGTTCCCAGTAGTCCTACTGGATAGTCTTACCAGTTGTACTACTGAGAATTTTCATCCCATTCTATCTCTACAATAGCAAGTCAATTAGGAAATGTCACCACGCCCGTGATTCCAAACTAAGCAAAGCCGTTAGTACTGTGTCTGATCTCTTTCAGGTCGCGTCAGTAGGCTGTTCAGACTGTAACTGTTTGGCACATGGGTTTAACGCACACATTTGTTTACTAAAATAATTATGCCTCTGTTATTAGTCTCCTTTCAGAATGATCGCTGTCACTGAAATTCTGTCTGAGGGACCTTATCTTGCATTATTATCTTAGTACTTACTATATTTCTGTACCTACGTTCAGTTAAAAGTGATGTAACATAAAAACCATGATATTGAGATGTATAACGTTGAAGTTTTAAAAAAAAATTCTATCTCTATTTAATATATATAATATATAAAATATTTTTATTTATTATGTATATAAGTATGTTTATCCATTGTCTAGTACCCATAGTACAAGCTCTGCTTAGTTTGGGCTAGATGGTGTTGTGTGTATGTGGTAGAATATTATATTATTATATTATTATATTATATTATTATTTCTTCTAAACTAAAATAGGAACGGATTAATGTCAGTGATAAACAATACCATTGTTTCAGTATAAGAAAAAAAATATATATGTACCTTTTTTATAATTTATAAAAACATCAAGTTGTATCAGTTAACACAACGAATATTAACGTCGTTTTATGTGTCAATTGATTTAAATTAACATGAAGCATTTTACACATCGTATAATGGTTTAGTGTCAGAGGATCTATGATTGGTATTTTTGGAGGTTTATACTTTAAGAGCTTAATAAAACAAAAATATGTAAAATAAATATTGTTACGTGCTGGGTTCGACGGATAAGAATGTAAACAATATTACCGACTAAAACACTTTTTATTCAAACACACAATTAAATTTAAAACACAACAAACACTATACCACACTTTTTCACTGTACTGCTTCAAACTCCGTAGTATTTTCGCTTCCGTTCGCTTCGATGAACACTTGATCGCTTACGATTGTAAACTGACTTGGCGGTGCGCGTGCGCCCTATTTATACGCGGGTAAAGCGTTTCTAGAGCTTTCTAGTAACGATATTCCCGGTATGTAAACAGTACGATCATTCGAGAAAGTACCAGCGTCTTCTCTACGATTCTCGTAAGCATACCTACTACGTAGTTCCGTAAGATGTCAATAGATGGCGGTGTAAATTATTAGACGGAACTGCCGAGTCTTTCCCACAATGCCGAGAGATGTCACTGGGCGTAAAACTATACTTCATTTGTGTATTATAAATTCAAAACATTACAACCAGGAATTTGTAAGCCAAATTGAATTTGAGTCTTTATATACCTGTAGATATCGTATTTAAGATAAAATGTGAGTAATGGTACAAACTTTTGTGTAATTTGATACATTTTGAAAATACTTAAGTATTTATTGATACAAGTTCCGTACAGATACAATAAAATAGTAAGAAGTTTGTTAATTAGAAGGACTATGTAAGTGGGTTTGATTTGAAAAATAAAATAATATTTTATTTTTGTAAATAGCCGCCATAGTAAATTAAGTTATCCAAATTAAACTTTTCTTATTACGTAAAGGGAATCATATAAAATCAGTATATTTTTTTGTATACACGTAATAGAGAAGCATTTTCTATAAACTAATAAATCAGGTCTTATTAACAATTTGTGGAGGAACGGAGTGTAATGTCCCTCCAACACAAAGGGAGGATCCTTCGACCAGGCTGGTTGATCGTGCCTGGCGGGCCGCGGCCCAACGGTTGATGTCGGGTGCTTGTATATATAGTTAGTCGCTGTGTAAACTCCGCTTGCGCGATGCAGGATTGTGACGTCATTTAGCGTATTTAGCGCTATCTGTTAGATGTAGGCGGAACTTACTTCTTCGTCTGTGCGGAGTCGCCACAGTATTCCCCCCCAAGACCGAAGGTCGATCAGGTTGATGAGACAGCTGTCGATGCTGCTGAAGAGCGTTGCCAGTGCCAGTGAAAGATGCCGCTAGTTCCAGTGAGTCGGAACTGTATGCCGCTAGTTCCAGTGAGTCGGAACTGTATGTCGCTAGTTCCAGTGAGTTGGAACTATATGTCGCTAGACCTCAGTGAGTCGGGTCTGAGTGCGATGAGCGTTGCGTGTGCCCCAGTGAGTCGGGGTCGAAGTGCGGTGAGCGGTGCGTGTGCCCCAGTGAGTCGGGGTTGTTGCGTTGCAGTGTGTCCCACAGTGAGTTGGGGTTGATGCTGCGTAGTTGCTGCGTCGTGGCTCGCTGCTGCGTTGACGGTGAATGAAGTGCCCTGCTTGCGTGGACCGTGTGTGCAGTGGGTTGAGCCTTGACGCTGGTGAGGCCGTAGGGAAGACCAGGCTGCGCGTTCGCTGCAGGCGTGTGGTGGTGGTCCCTGTCGAGGCCGAAGATGCTGGCTGGCTGCGACTTGATTACTGCTCATCTGGAGAGGTGCTGTGTAAGAGGAGTGAGGATGATGGCGATGGTTGCTGCTGCTGATCTGCTCCGTGAAGGTTGCTTCCAATCACGTCGGGTTCACCAATGTGGAGGAACGGAGTGTAATGTCCCTCCAACACAAAGGGAGGATCCTTCGACCAGGCTGGTTGATCGTGCCTGGCGGGCCGCGGCCCAACGGTTGATGTCGGGTGCTTGTATATATAGTTAGTCGCTGTGTAAACTCCGCTTGCGCGATGCAGGATTGTGACGTCATTTAGCGTATTTAGCGCTATCTGTTAGATGTAGGCGGAACTTACTTCTTCGTCTGTGCGGAGTCGCCACAAATTCATATATAACATTCGCCCGATACTTTGCTCAAGAGTGGACGTGTGTTTCGTTTTTAATAAATTGTATTTAATTGTGCATACGGGATTATAAACCTCAACTACAAAGTGTTTGTGCTCAATTTCGTGTCATATTTACGCTTGTCGCACGCAGAGTCACTGTGGGAAAAGGACTCTGACCATAATTTGCCTCTCGCTTGCGCACCGCTACTTCTAAGCTGCACAAGGTCAAGTGACGGGCCACCGCTACAAAAGCTACGCAGATTTTAAAAGCTAATACAGTGTAATACGCTCTATTTTGCATCGCTTTAGCTACGCAATGTCTTTGAGACGCACACCACCAAACTCGTCCGCTACGATAGCTAACTTGCTACAAGTGCGATCCGACTCGGACATACCACAAACGTTGTCTACCGGCTCTTTCGAAAATGTAAACACAAATGTACGTAGCAAACGCTCGCGCCCAGTATCATCTCCCATAAACAGCGAGCTCCAAGACTTCAAGCAAGAAATTAGACAGATGCTTACAAGCTGGAAGAAGGAACAGGAGGAATACTATACCAAAATAAGTAATGAACAAAATACCCACCTTAAAAAACTCGTTTCTGAAATAGCCGTTTTGAAATCACAAAATACTTCAATGCAACAATCGTTCTTAGAAATAGAAAAATCGGTTGCATTCATAAGCAAACAATATGATGATATGGCGAAACAAATCGAGTCGATGCAGAAAGAAAAAAGGCGCTACAGAGATAGTGTACAATATCTTGAAACAAAATTACAAGATATCCAGCAACTATCGCGGCCGTCAATTGTAGAAGTCCGAAACGTGCCCGCCAAAGATAAAGAATCCTCAGCCGAGCTCACTGCAATAATCACCAATGTAGGTGCAGCGGTCAACACGCCTATCAACCCAACTCTCATACGAGATGTATACCGCCTGCCAGGCAAGCCCGGAGTAGTCAGACCTATAGTTGCTGAATTTTTTAATGTGGAAACTAAAAACCAATTTATCACCTCAGCACGTAATTTCAACAAGCAACATCCTAATGAAGGACGGTTGAATACACTCAGTATTGGGCTGACAGGAGATCGCCGACCAATTTACGTTGCTGAGTACCTTCCATCTAACTCACGGAAGCTTTTTTATGCGGCGAGGGAATTTGCAAAGCGCATGGAGTACAAGTTTTGCTGGACAGTAAATGGGAAGATATTTCTACGAAAGGCGGAAGGAGCCAAACAACACCACATAAAGTCCGAACATTCTCTAACTGAACTCCAAGCTGAAGCAAGTCAATGACTATATAACGCCAAACTACCCTCATTATGTTTATGCTGCCGTATACCGGTTGAAGATCTAACATACCTAAGTAAGTCCTTGATTATCCCTTCCTCTTATACTCAACAAAACAAACCAAATACTTTTACTACACAGACATCACACAACACTAATATTACTGCTACTACTACTATACCTACTGAATTGATATATACACAAACAAATAATAATATTATGTATAAAACATCTATTGAATATAGATTAAATCATATTTATCTGCTGTTTCCGTCAATATATATTCGTTATGCTTATTAAACTTGCAATTACCCATACAATATTTATACGTACATACATATTTATAACAACTCACACAATATACAACTTATGATACAAGTATTATATTCATATTACCCACATTGTCAATTAAAATCAAACCTCTATGCATATTTTATTACAAGATATGGGAAAATGTCTACAATAAACAACTTTTATGCCTACTTAGACAACTTACAATTCCATTTATCATATTACACACAAACGACACATGCTTTAAATACCCTACTTTTAAACAATAACTAGAAATATCTGCATATATTTGCTAATTCTCTTATGTTATGTACAAATGTTGCTATGACTATAGATCTTACAACCTTTATGTTTACATATTACTATGTATTAATAGCTCACTCAACCTTGAGACAAATGTGACATCCTCATACTATATATCATATACTCTTAATAGAATGAATCCCTTAACTGTAATTGCTTTAACATACGAATAATGGCTGCTATAAATAATATCTATACTGACTTAGACAATTTACAAGTATGCTCATCATATGTATGTACCCCTGACCACTGCTCTGATTACATACAACCTACACTTGCACTAAATATCTTACATTTAAATATTAGGAGCATTAATAGAAATTTTGACGAATTCAGATGTCTTTTGGTAACCATGAAGATAGTGTGTGATATAATAGTCTTGTCTGAATGTTGGCTTAAAAAAGTGAGTACTATTCCCAATATAGATGGATATTCAACACACCAGTCAAATAATCCTGATAATCAAAATGACGGACTGGTTTTATATATCAAGAATAACCTACGTTATACAATAACTGAACCGAATTTCATTGGTTCCAGTTGCCTTGTATGCTCCATCGAAAACAACCTAACTATCATTGCATTATATAGGTCACCATCACACAGAAATATAGATCCCTTCCTAGATAGCTTAAACAATGTTTTAACTAGAATAAAAAATGACCAGCATATTGCAATTATCGGAGACACAAATCTCAATATAAGTCCTGATTGTAGTGATCCTCGCTCTCAACAATACTTAACCCTAACTGCATCTCACGGATTCCTCCCGGCTTACGTTCTTCCAACCCGCCTGAACAGTTGTATAGATCACATGTTACTTAAAACCACAAAAAAAGCGATTGCCCTCATACTAGAAACATCTATCACAGACCACTCAGCGATATTGCTAAATCTAGAGATGAACAAACCTAAACCTAATACTCACAGCGCTAAAACGTCTCGCCTTAATCTCCAGAGTGCTATTGCTGATATTGAGAACTGCGACTTCTCCAATATTTATACTTTTAATGACCCCAATCAGGCTACCAATAAATTATTAAACATATTGTCTACCATCTTAAATAAACATACTATTTACAGAACAATTCCATGTAGGCAAAGAATAATAAAACCGTGGTTAACTTCAGGTCTACTGCGGTGCATACGTAATAGGGACAAAATGCATAAAAAAACAAACAAAGAACCACAAAACCACATATTAAGACTAACCTATTTACGTTATCGGAATTTTTGTAATAACTTACTTAAAAAACTAAAGACTGATTATGAAGCAAAGGAATTCGAAAAAGCGAAAAACAACTCCAAGAAAATGTGGGAAGCAATTCGAAACGTAACTGACACCAAACGTATCAAATCGACACCCACAGAACTCTTGTCAATTGAAAACTGCCCCATTGACTCTGTTAACGCCGTAAATACTTTCTTTGCAAACATAAGTGCAGATATTATTAATAACCCTCCTCAAAACATTAGTTCCCCCCCACAGACCTCTAGCTCGCACACACAACCTGTAATAAATTCACTGGTTATTTTAGATACAGACGAGGATGAAGTTAAAGAAATAATCAACAACCTCCGTATCGATAGTGCCACCGGTTGGGATGGCATCCCCCCAAAATTGCTAAGACTCACTAGCCACATCCTTGCCGCACCTATCACATATATATGTAACCTATCTATATCCACAGGTACATTCCCGCGTGCCCTAAAAAAAGCCATCGTGCACCCTATATACAAGTCAGGCGACAGAGTCAGTGTCACAAATTATCGCCCCATCTCAGTACTCCCAGCCATCTCCAAAATCCTGGAAAGAATAATGTATAAACACCTAAACAGCTACCTGAAAAAATACAAAATTATTTCCGCAAACCAGTTTGGCTTTAGGAGCGGCCTCTCCACTGAAGATGCTGTGACTACCCTATTAGATTTTGTTGTAGATAAAATTGATAAAAACCTGAAGTGTTTCGGAATATTTCTAGATCTTTCCAAGGCATTCGACACTGTCTCTGTCCCCTTACTTCTTTCAAAACTGGAAACCATAGGAGTGCGAGGTACTGCTCACGCATTATTTAAAGACTATCTCACAGATAGGTTGCAAAGTGTTAAGATAGGAGAATATATTAGCGAAGCAATTTCTGTAGTTACTGGCCTCCCACAAGGCAGTTTGATCAGCCCTCTACTTTATCAAATTTACGTGAATGAACTGTGCGAACTATCTCTACCTTCGACACGCATAATAGCCTACGCTGATGACACGGCGATACTAACGTATGGCTGCGATTGGGCTTCAGCTAAAGAGGTTGCCGAAAAGGGTCTCAGTAAGGTGATGTCATGGCTAGAACAAAACAGCCTCGCCTTAAACATCAAAAAAACCAACTTTATAACCTTCGGCCCAAGACCCTCTAAACTACCACAAGCCGACTCGCTGTCCATTAAAGCCCACAAATGTGTCAACCTCGATCCACATTGTTTATGTCCCAATGTCGCAAGAGTCCATGTCGCAAAATATCTGGGTCTCCATCTCGATGCTTGTCTATCGTGGAAGACACATTTACAATCTGTGTCTTCACGGATTAGAAAACTTATCTTCCTATTTAAAAAATTAAGAGCATCGGCTAATAACGATATCCTCAAGATAGTTTATTCGGCACTAGTTGAATCCGTACTGAGCTACTGTATTACGGCTTGGGGTGGTGCAGCCAAAACCGACATAATTCAGGTAGAACGGGCACAAAGAGCAGTTATCAAAGTTATACTCAAAAAACCTTTTAGATTCCCAACAAAACAACTATATACAGAATTCAAAGCTCTCACAGTCCGACAGCTATACATTTACCGCACTGTTTTAAAAAAGCATTCAAGTCTTCCATATAGTGCAAATAAGAGCCCAATAACACGAAGAAGACCTAAACCTGCTTGTCCAAAAATATGTACAAACACCACATTTGCCACACGACACTTCCCATACTTAAGCGCACTCATTTACAATAAAATTAACCAAACAGATAACATACACTCTCTAAATACACATAATTATAAAGTAAAAACTAAAGCGTTTCTCCTCAACTTAAATTATGACGAGACAGAAACATTGATAAAGCCCCCTTATGCATAATTATAACTAAATTTATGTACATATTATATTTACATTATACTATAATATTAATATTAAAACCTGTAATTTAATACACTATATAAACGACACACATACACACACACACAAACACAAACACACACACACACACACACACGCACGCACGCACACGCACACGCACACGCACACGCACGCACACACACACACACTACTCCTTACTCCTTTGATATTGTTAAGCCAATTAGTCCCATAGTCGCACGAAAATTGTAATACCTATAAACCTTATCCCGGACGAATGGGTAGCCCCGATAACACAGGATTGTCCTAGCATCGGGGTCACTATTCACATTAGTATGTAGTTTAACTAATATGTAACCACTTTATAATGTCATATTCTATGTACTTTCTTGGCTAATAAAATTTATTTATTATTTTATTTATTTAATTTAGTTTCAGACGCTGTACTGCTTATTATGCTTGAATTTTCTTGAATATTTTGTTTATCTTGATCCTCTTTTTCTAGTGCGCTTATTTTCACTGCCATCATCTGCTTATTCTGGTCCTCTTCCTCTATCATGCTTACTTTCTATTGTACTTGATCTTCTTTTTGCATCACGCTTATTATTTTGTCCATTTATCTTCATCCTGATTCTATTTTCTGGTTATGATAACAATAACTAATTCTTCCATCCAGTTCATATCATTTTAATCTTATCGATTTAATTTCTTCACATTACCTTCGTGCTCTTATTTAGAAACCCCTTCACAATTTTATTTATGAGCGTTTACATTTTTGTCTGAAGAATAAACGGTAATTAAATTATTAATATACGAAATCAAATAAATAATACCGGTAATTGAAACCTAACTATTTTATACGGATTTTATCGCGTTGTTTATTTAACTTTTATATATATTAAACTTTTATACATTTTAAGTTCATTAATTTAACTATTTATATTTGAGTTTACACTTTTCCCGACGTTTCGGTTGCTATTCAGAAGCCATGTTCACGGGAAGGCTAAGATAATAGTCTCAATATTCTGAAGTGTGGATATTTCAAAGTACCCGAACATAATTTAATCATTGGTGTTTCTATTTTCGCATTTCGCAGAATGAGCACAAAGTATCATGAAGTCTAGCTGCGTTTTGCTTCTTATTGGGTTTGACTTTTTGAATTACTGGATGGTGGTATTTTAACTGATATAATTAGGATGTTTTTGATTTTAATAACCTCACGAAGAATTCATGGTAGCAAAAGGTGTTCTTTTGAAAAATTTACTTATCTTCGTTGGCGGCTTGAAGTTTTTTTTTTACTTGTGGAAATGCTTTGACGCATACCCCTCCATGGAGGCGGGCGGAGGGGTTATGTCGGACTCACCGGGGTAAAAGAAAGATGTTGAAATGATAAAGAACCGCCCGGAATACCGACTAAACGTACCACGGTGTTCCTTGACAAAACCACTATCGACGGGGCCGCGCGGATCGCTTGCACATGAGGTCGCGACCCCGCCAAGGTTTTGGCCCGCCGTATGAAACGGCAGGCCACTACACGAGAGACCTACCCTAGGCACTTCTCACTTTAAACCCTATTGTCTCCCCCCTAGAGGGAAGACGGACTCGACACAGAGGCGCGCATGGGAACACGCACGCCGCCTCTCGGACCTGGTGCTGAACGGATGGCGGGCAGGCCCACAAAGCCCACCACCCCCAGGTCAAACCTCAGGGTGGCTGGAGGTCATTTCGCGCTCTCCGGCGCCCGGCTCTGCGGTTGGGGAGAGGGTTTAAACACTCCCGCTCTGCCGCCTCCGTAATGGAAATGTCTGCCTCACAAAAGGAGGCGACGGTATTCCACGACCTCTCACTCCGGACCATAGACTGAACTACGGCTGGGAGCGAAAGGGCAACCAATCCGACTGCCGCGATCAACTCACGGCGCTGCGATTTCCATACGTGCCCCGCGGCATCCGCCAAAGTGTGCACCACCGTATCCACAACAACGTCGCGGCAGTCGCCGCACTGGTGACAACCGGGCGTCTCTTGCCGGCGTACACGACACAGGAACTGGCCAAAATAACCGGGGCCAATATTAGGTTGTTTTTTATTTCAATAACCTCGTGAAGAATAGAAATCGATGTTCTTTTTTAAAAATCGTCGTTCATCGTCATCGATCGTCATCGTCGTTGGCGTCTGGAAGTATATATTGATTAAAGCTCTCTTCGTTGGTATTTTCTATCCGTCAAGTGCCAATTACCTTTACAAGATGTAGGGGTCTATAAAATAGATTATGACTGTAGACTCCAATACGTTGGTCATACCAAGAGAAGCATAGGCACCCGCATAAAAGAACACATAGCTGATGTAAAACACCAACGCTCGTTGAAGTCTGCTGTGTGTGAATATGTGCAACAGGGGGTCCCATGTTTACCATTATCTACGATTTGACAAACCACAGGTACTTGCAAAAGAATACCGATTCCTACCAAGCATGCTTCGCGAGGCTATTGAAATTAAAAAACATCCTAATTTCAATAGAGAAGATAGTTGGAATGTACCACTAGCTTGGGATCCAGTAATTCAGATAGTCAAACCCAAGAAGAAGCAAAACATAGCCAGACTCCATGATAATTTGAGTTCATTCTGCGTAAATAGAAACACGAATTAAATTACAGTAATTTATGTTCGGGTACTTTAAAAATTCTTCACATGAATAACACAATACACCCAACAAATCAATATTTTTGACACTTAAAACATTGAGACAACCACCATCTTAGTCTCCCCGTGAACATGGCTGCTGAAAAGCAAGAGAAACGTCGGGGAAATGTAAAATTAAATCTAAATAGTTTTATAATTTAAATAACTTAAATAGAAGTAAACAGTAACTAGTAAAAGTGTTTAACAACAGTAGGTCACAGTTTCAAAATTATGTTATAATAGCGCTTAATAAAAAATAAATAACGCGATAAAATCCGTATAAATTTGGTTAATTTCAACATATTACAAATCCAACGTAATTTGTGTAAAACGATATAAATCTGTTTGGAATTTTCCAAGGATTTATTTACATTCGTATAATTTACACTAAAGCAGAGGTACCCAGACTTTTTTCTCATAGACCACTTTCAAAATGTAGCCCCCTGCAGCTAGATTAAATTTGATCAAATCTCTACGAGCTGGTTATTTTTTTGTGTATTCCCCACTGAACCTAACCTGCCACGGTAGGCAGGTTGACTTTAGGTTCGGGACCACTGGTACTGAATATGGAATATGCAAGATATTACAAGTAACAGTCGCTAAGCTTCTTAAAATATTATCTGCTTACATTGATAGGTGAAGTCAAACCAACATTTTAGTTCTTCACTATCGAAAGCAAATAAATTTTCATGGACCCCTGCTTACGAATTGTGGACCTCATTTTTTGTCACGCCAACGTAGACCCCCGTCGAGTCTCCCGTGGACCCCTAGAGGTCCACCTGGACCACTTTGGAAACTAACCCACTAAAGTAATAAAAATATTTGTTCAGTTCACTTTGATATAAATAAAAATGTAAGTATCTTAATACACATTGACAAATGTAGAAAAAACCTTAGTTCAAGCATTTTACACCAAAATTATCTTGCACAATTTCCTCCTTAGAAAAACGACAATTAGACCAAAAAATAGCTTACTTTTGCTGTTTGACTTAGTGTGAAAATATTAAAACTGATATAACTGAAGATGTATCACTTTTCACTGAAAGTACAGATTTGTGTGTACAGACTTGTATTCGTAGACCAAATCTACTTTTATTTCTGTGGGTCAAACTTACATAAAATGCCATAGATTTTTATTTATTCTGCATGTTATACAAACGCAGAACATTATTTATAAAAATAAAGTATCCAAAGCCAATAAACGTCAATCACATTATTTTGCTATTATTTCTTTTTTAAGATGTCACTTTTTAATCCTGATGTTTTTGTAACAAAACAAAAAGAAAAATCACATCATCCATGGGAAAGAAGAATCAGGGGTCTCTATTCCAGCACATATAAATATGGTCACAACTCAGCAAAGAATCCCATATTTCCACCCAAAAAAGAAAAAGTTTATAAAGAGCGTGTCAAATTTACGGTGATCGGGAACAGAGTGTCAAAAAACTTTATTTATTGCTATTATTTGGTAAAAGGGTTGCATAGATACAGGAAGAAGTTATTTGAAGCTCCTGTTATCCGAGGTAAACCTATACTCGCTTACTAAAGATCTGATAAACAATTACGATAGTCAATCTTCTTTAAATTATTAGGGGCTTAATTTCGATACAACCTATATACCGTAGCATACCTGAGGGTAAGGCCAATGCATGCGAGGCTTGTTTCTTATTCAGGATTAGAGCAAAATATCGCGCTACTACTGAGCTAGGAATCAAACAGAAATCACGATCAGAGTAGACACACTCTCCATTAAATTGGACCATGTCAAAATGAAAATAGTTCATCAAATTAAAGAGAAGCAAGTCAGTTTTCTGCAATTATTACAAAGATTTTGGAGAAATGAATATAATAAATATTTATCACATTACAATGAATTTGTCGGCCTTGCTACATATCCCACATGATGGTTTGGTCAGCCGTCCTGCTGGTGCTCTTCCACCTCGCTCTATCCTTGAGTTGTCTTCAGATAGCTCGCACTCCCTCATATCTCATTGCATAATAACCATCCACTTAATTACCTAATCTTTTAATCTCTTTTTAGGTGTAACTGGTGTAGAATGGCCGAAAGTTTTGAGTGATTTAAAGCACGAATATGGAGAATTCTCATATCTCGAATCATCTGACGCAGTTGTTTTGATAAACAACAAAGTCCTCGGTGGAAAAGAGGACCTGAAGAAATACATACAACCAAAATATGTTTATCACCTTACTCTAGATTATGTTAAAGAGGGAATACAACAATTTGCGAATTATATAAATTCGTGTGGTGTAAGTAATTTTACACTACACTAACATATTAATCAACGTTAGTACATAGATATAAATGCACATGTAGTAATACGCGATTGTAGCCAAATAATCGAATTATCCTAATGTATTATCCTAATGTACATGTAATTCCAAAGCGTTCCAATTAAACAAGACTAATTATTCGATGTTACTCATGGCTATAGTGGATTGATTGCTTAGTAATTAATTTATAAGCAATACATGTTTGTAACGAAATACGTGTTTGCAAATGTGGGTTTTTTAAATATATTACATTGATGCATCCTGCTAAACTCAGCAGCATCTGTGAAATTCCTATCAGAAATTCCAAGTAACCTTTTTCACATCATTGGCTTACGATCAGCAACTGCGCAGGCGTATACATGTACACATATACGACAATAGACCAACCAGCTAGCGTTTTAATTTGACGTCGAATTATATAATCTCACTTTAAAACTTTACTTTCAGAGACCATGCGCATATCTCAACGTTTCTATTGACGGAGAATGTATAGGCAGTTTGATATTTATGGTTAGTTAACAATTTCAGTCTTCTTCTTATCGTGTCGATGACAATAGTTTTTAAATGATTTTAGCCCAGTGCTCGGCAACGCGAATCGCATTCATGCCTTCAATAAAAGGACTCAGCTGGAGTGAGTCCCTATGTGATTCTTGAACACACATAACATCACAGCTAGTTTTCTGGCACACTTCCGATAATATATTATCCCGCTAGAGAAACCCTTAATGTTCACCGAAATTATGCGTAGAGCTGGCTCTTATAAGAGTCGTTTTACTTTTTGTGGCGTCTGTGGTGGAGCTGAAAATTGCCGTTCTGTGAACTTGTGTTGATCCATCGTGTTGAGAAGATTAGTTACCTAAACTCAACAATTTCAGTAACAATTTTACTTTCGTTTTAAAATCGGAGCCGTCTAATTTAAAATCGAATCGACAATTCGATGTCGATCTCCAACAAGGAACAGATATCTCCAACAAGGTGCAGGATTCCTAAAACCATATCCTAACTAGCTATATAAAGCAATCATACACATTCTGTCTAGCTCCTGTTATTTTATTCTAGTAACCTTAAATTTTTTAATACGCTTTTAGCTATCGCCAGTCTCGGATTCGTTTGGTTGAATAGCTATATCGGTCCCTCGGCAGATATGGCTTTTAGCACTTTAATTTTTTATTCTGCTAAATACCTCAAGAATTTAGTTGTTTGGTAGATGTATGATCTGAGAGTTGTCCAAATTGTTAGCTGTCCAGTCGGAAACAGATTTGGGTACGTAATCTCGACTCCACGAGTGATCATTGGCGCATACCCAATTTCTGCTACAGTGTTGCTCTAATTCTTCTCCATCCCATATCAATGGCGTAGAGAGAGAGCTGAATAGTTAAAGGACTAGTACTGCCTTTTATAATTGCAGATTTGCGTTCAGGCTTGAGAGCAGAATACTGGTTCCTCTTTTTTTTACTTTTACAACTGATAGCGACTTCACTGTATTTCCTTTGCATTGCTCCTGCAACGCAGCACAGCTTTGTCGATGAACAGCAACATGATGAAAATATCTCAAATAGCAGATTATCCTGCATAGAAATTCTAAACCTAGTTTGTTCCATAGCTCACTGCGTGACTTATGATATAATTTTCCTATATTACCAGCTGTATTCTGATATAGCTCCTCTTACGTGTGAAAACTTTCTGGAGATGTGTGAAACCACCAAGGGTGGTTACTCTGGCACGCCAGTACATCGAATCGTCAAAAACGGTTGGATACAGTGTGGAGGCTTCGGATTAAAAAACTACTCCACCCTTGATTGTGAAAACTTCATTGTTCCACATGACAGACGTGGCGTGCTCTGCATGGCTAATAATGGGAGGTAAATAAAATAAATACTTAGAGTAGTTTCAAGTATCATGGCCTGTGTAGCCAATATGGCCCACCGATTTTTGCCCGAAACTAACCATACTAGCGGCGTGCGGCGTCGCGGCTCCTCCGTCGACCTCCTCAGTCGATCCTTGCGTTGCGACGAGTGCGCGTGTGTCTAGTGTGTGCGACAATCGAAAATTATCGAAATTTATGTAATTTTTTGGTAAGTTTCACTCATTATATTTCGGCAAATAATCTTTATTTTTGTGTTGCCAGTATCCAGTTTTGTAGGTAAACTTTTAGTCTATAATATTGTGACAAAGAATATTGTTTACTAGTTTTAAGGTTAAACTTTTATTATTCACAAATGGCCCTACGGCCATTATGGCTCACTAGGTAGGAGGCTAATATGGACTACCAGGCCATATTAGCCTCCTATAACTTAAGCTTTCTACATATTGATTTTCTTTTTTCGTTTAAGGCAATGGCTCCACGAAAACAAATAAACAAGAAAATGGGCTCACTAAAAGCTTCCAATCTACTAAGTACCCCGAACAACTTTAAGACGTTTGGCAGCTAAAGTACATCTCCCAGCCGAGGTAGCGACTTGTTAAAAACTAGGAAGAAAACCTACATTACCTGGAGAACTAGAGAAACAATTAGTACAGTATGTGCTAGCAATGGAAGCTAAGTTGTTCGGCTTAGTACGAAAATGTCATGAGTTTAACCTATCAGCTGGCAATAAAAGATAATATCACTCATACCTTTTCGTAAAAATGAGAGCGCTGGTAAAGATTGGCTAAAATCTTTTTTAGAAACATATCCGGCACTTTCTTTTCGCCGTCCAACTTCATTCGCCAGAGCTAAGGGATTTAATAAAGAAAGTGTGGACCATTTCTTTAATCTTAAAGAGAAATTGATGGATGAGTACAAGGTACCCCCGGACAAAATTTTCAATGTGGACGAGACTGGCATAAGTGTAGTTCCATCCCAAATGCTACAAGTGCTGAGTCAAAAAGGAAAACGTCAAATTGGTGCTTTAATATCTGCAGAAAGGGGTTCTTTAATAACTTGCGTGATAAGTATGAATGCTGGAGGTTCAGTCGTTCCACCCATGATTCTATTCCCCAGAAAAAGAAGTCACCTGCTTTTGATAAAAGGTGCGCCTCCTAGTGCCATACATGAATGTCATCCATCAGGTTGTATTCAAACCAACTTATTTACGAAGTGGTTTTAACATTTCATTCAGCACGTGAAGCCCACTAAAGAATCACCGGTATTGCTTATTTTAGATGGCCATACAAGCCACACTAGAAATCTTGAATCAATAGATCTCACAAGACAAAATCATGTCCACCTACTACCAATTCCTCCACACTCCAGCCATAAAATACAACCTTTAGATAAATAATTCACGGGACCACTAAAAAGATACGTTTCTGATAAAATAAGGTCATGGGTCAGAAACAATTCACGCCCTCTAACCCATTATGATATGATGGAAGTATTTGGACACGCGTATCTATGCACTCAAAGCGGTGAGATTGCTGTCAGTGGTTTTCGTGAAACAGGGCTATATCCTGTTGACAAAAATGTTTTTAAATATCATGATTTTATAGAAATGAATAAAGACCAAGAATGTAGAATTACTGATCGAGAAAATATCATACCAGAACCAACTACTTCGTCTTCTGCTCCCGCAATAGAATAATTAAATGAATCCTTTGAATTTACACCATCCATAAATGAATATGATAAGAGTAGTGCAATAGCTGATAATGCTGCCTACATGAGTTCGCGACAGCCATCCACTTTCACGCGATTTCAATTATCTCCGATACCAGAAATAAGAGCTAGAAAAGCTACTAGCCGAGGTAGAAAGGCTGCTAAATCGACATTACTCACTTCATCCCCATAATAAAATTGCAAGACTCATTAAAAAAGAAGCTTGTACAAATACACCCCCGATTAGGAATCTGCAACATGTTCAACGTTTTAGGGCAACACTAAAGAAATATTTATTTGATCACCAAAAAGGCCAGGAAACACAGCTGCATGATACAAGTGCTATATAACCATGTAGAGAAATTACAGTCGCTAACATTAATGTCTATTTATATATATATATATATATATAAATAGACATTAATGTTGAGATAATGATGTTGAGATAATGATATTGTTTGATTTAACTGGGGTGCAAAATAAATATGGTATTGTTAACATATATTGCTACCGTAATCGCTATTAGTATTATTATTGTATTATTGTTGTATTAGTTGTGTTAAGTTTATTAGTACAAGCATGGTCGCAACGGAAGACCAGCGCTAGTTTTTTCAAAACTAGCATTTTGCTGAGTTGCGACCAATTTGCAGTAAGATTTGTTTTTTTCTTTTTTTGTATTTAACTTTTTCTGATGTATGTAGTGCATAATCTGCTGCAAATAAATGTATTTTCTTTTTTTTTCTTTCTTTCAAATCGAAAAGACTATGAATAAAGCCAAAAAAGGAAAGGGTAAAGGTGAAAAGACGAAGGTAAAATCTAAGGAGGTACAAATGTCTAGCTCGGAGGAAGAAAATGAACCTTTGTACGACGATAGTTCTGATGAAAGTCCAGATAGGAGCAATGTTTCTGATGCAAAGTGTTTGTATTGTGAGGGTCTCTATTCTATGGATAACAGAGGCGAATCGTGGATTCAATGCTTATGTTGTAAATTATGGGCTCACGAAAAATGCTCAGGAGTAGAAACAGACATTTTCTCCTGCGAATTTTGTTCTGCAAAGTAATGGCAAGTTTAATTCTCTTGTTTTTTAGATTTATTGATTTGGTGGGCAATGTGGCTCACTTGGTTTGTCACCAATATGGCCCTAGGCCATATTAACCTACTTTGTTTAAATATTAAGGATGATTCAAAATTAAAGAAAAGTATATTTAAGTTATTTTTTCATGGTAATTACCTTAAATTGCTTATTTTCCATAAATATTAAGTTGAACAAACTGATTTAACCTATAAAGACTTTGATCTCTTAAATCACGAGCTTTATTTCCAAAAAGGCTTATAATGTGCCAAATTACCCGAAGTTACTCTATATACTTATTAGTATCTAGTCCTTGTCCAAAATCATACATTACGTGAGCACTATTTACGCAGAAAGTACCTATAGAATGAGTTTCATTCTTGCTTAATTTCCTGTGCAAACCACCCCATGAAAATAAACTATTGTACTATTATTCTAACTAACGTTATTAATGTGAATGTGAGTTTGTTTGTTACGATTGCACGCCTTAACTATTCGACCAGTCATTATGAAATTTCTCATACACGTTGTCAGCAGAATAGTAACATTGCATCCAGAAAAAAATACTAATTTAACCTAACCTAACCTACATTTACGCTAGCGAAGCCTCGGGCAAAATCTAGTAATGCTTATGAATACTTACTTGTCTAAAAACGATGCGGTATATAATAAAGATTTACAGAAATTTTATATTTTTTTTTAAATATAATAATGTACTGCAGACCTAGTATCGGTCACGGTGGCCAATCTGAACGGAGACTGGCCATCTGCGCAGGAGATATTATAGTACACAAGCGTGTGTGCAAACACAAGTCCACTCTCTGTTCCTTAACTCTCATAATCCGATGGAACGGTAATCCGACACGACCGGAGAGAGATCAGGCGCAGGACTACCGGCTTTACGTGCTTTCCAATGCACGGGGGTGTCTAACACCGCCAACTTCCTAACTTCGGGCTACTATTGAGATTTCTTAACAGAAAACCCAATAACTTTTTGTTGGCTCGACCCGGGATTCGAACCGGAGACCTCATGCACAGCAGTCGCTTTCACTACCGCTGCGCCACGGAGGCATATACTGAGTATTTCAACTGCCTACTACTGTATTAAGGGTGCGTCTCATAACGTATAAACTCATTTGGTCTAATTTCATTTTATTATCGTTCATAAGATATAATCAACGTGAGATATACCAACTGTTGATATAATTTCTTTAGATATAACATATAAACACACAATATAAACTTAATTAGTATAACGTTGCTTGATATAACGTTTATGTAATCTAAAATCATTTGGTCTAACGTTTAATATGTATATTGTTTATTTAATCGAAAATCATTTGGTCTAACGTTTAATATATATAAAAATCGTCATTATGGTTAACACTCCGACTCAGAGTACCCCGACTCGGATAGGTTAGGTTAGAAGGCTAAGGCGGTAGCGAAACGGAGCAGCGCTCCCGCCTTAGCCTTCGTGATTATTTTTTTTTAAACCACCCAGAAATAGGAGACCCGCGAAGCGGGGCTCCATCGACCTATCTTAGCGCAGGTGGTAATCAGTTACTAGTTATGTTTAATATCTACTTAGGTTACTATTACCTATAACTACGATAGAACTTACAAAGAATAAAACAAAGAAAAAATACTTTTAAATATTAGACCAAATAAGTTTTATATCTTTTGAGTGGTATGTCAAACGATTTTATATTTAATGTATGTTATGTCAAACGATGTTATATTTAATGTATGTTATGCTTATAAAAATTAGTTATTTTAAAATTATATCAATCGTTTATTATCTTAACTAATCGCTATATTAAATAAAATAAAATGGGTTCCGTTGTTATATTTTGTTAATATTAGAGATTTTGTTGTTATATCATATATTACTTACCCCTGTATTAAGCCTTTAGTAAGATATTTTTTATAAATAAGGTGGTTAAACTACTGTACTATTATTATAGTATTTATATTTCCAGACATAATGATTGTTCAACGCAATTCTTTGTACTACTCCAACCTGCTACCTGGATGGCACAGAAATACGTTGCGTTCGGCCAGCTCATCGAGGGTGAAGGAACTCTCAATAAGATAGAGAATGTCCCCACGTGGTACGAATCACCAACTGCTGAAATTGTGATTTATAAAGCTGGAGTATTTAACATGGACTGTCAGTATGTTCCTATCCACAAAAATACAAATGCATATCTACAAGCGCATACTGAAAATCTTATTGCAATTGGAAAGATATTTTATGAGGTAAATATTTATTAATATTTTTTACGCTCTTACTTGGTTTGGAGAGAGCGTAAAGAGCTGTCTTAAAACTAATGACGAACAAACTATACCGACACCCCACAACTCAACTGTACGCCGAGTGTAATGTTCTGACGGTAAGGCAGCTCTTTGTGCTTAGATCCATCATAAGAAAACACAGCACAGTCTTCCCACCGGATTACAATAAGCGCAGCAAACGTTCTGTTTGCCGAACAAATCCTTGTAAGACTTCATTTGTCAGACAATGTTCTATGATTTTAAGTAGCTAACTTTACAATACCATCAACTCAATATAGTAGGACTCAATAAATACGAAGTCAAAGGTAAAGTCACTAGATGGCTTCAACACCTTGACTACATCCAAAACTCGACTTACATTTCATAAGTTATGTTATCCACCACAATATACATGCATAATTATGCTCACTCTCACACACACACGCACACGCACACGCACACGCACACGCACACGCACACGCAAACGCACACGCACACGCACACGCACACGCACACGCACACGCACACGCACACGCACACGCACACGCACACGCACACGCACACGCACACGCACACGCACACGCACACGCACACGCACACGCACACGCACACGCACACGCACACGCACACGCACACGCACACACACTTCGCATGCCAAGGACCGTCATGCTCACTCAATTGTCATTGCTTGTGGTGGCGTCATGGACCGGGTCGTTCCCTTCCCTTCAATATGGCGAAGGGGGCGATGGCTGGCCCATGCATCGTACTCATAATTTTTGTATTTTACAGTTTTTAGTCTGATGATCAGTTTACAGAACCTTATTATGTTAACACTATGTATATCTGTTCTTCTATCAAATAATGATTGTCTTTATACATTTTAGTGACAAATAAAGATTTTATTTTATTTTATTAATTTTTTAAGACTGACTCCGTTTTTTGGCTAAAGCCCTGTGTCGCGAGGACTTTACAAACATACAGTTAATGGATATAAAGTACACCTAGACTTAGACTAATCATTTAGACTCGAAAGACCAGTATAAATAAGTACTTAATGGAGTCATGAACAAACCACTAGCCTGACTTACATCAACCACAAAGTCCTTACATTGCTCCAAGACGGTAAGTAAAGGCATAGAAATTTTTAAACAAGGTAACTGAATTTCTATTGAAACCTAAACAAATAACAACGCTTGAATAAACTTTCTAGTGCGGTAAACGTCCATAGACCACAGTAAACACCAACCAGATGGTAAAAACAAAATCTATTTATTCCTTTAGTTCACAAAGTACCACTTACGAACATCATCAATTTACATTCACCTAATGTCATAGTCGTATATAAATTGACTAGAACTGATTACTGACAATCAGTCAAGATTCGAATCGAAGCGGTATAGGATATATATGCCAGATATATACAGTATACACAATTACACATATGCCAGACATTATTTAAAACCTATTGTGTCTGGTCGCCGGTGTGCCGCTGCCACTCAATACCTTACACTAAAACCTTACATCTTCTAGACACCAGATTCTCTAAAAGAAAAATATCCTTCCATTTGACTACGGTACATACAAAAGCAAAAAGAAGACATCCTTGCCCTTCTTCACCACACTTTTAAATACCATATTAAGTAAGATATTTATTAGATGCATAATTACATACATGTTTTAGGAGCTGATACAAAAGGTGTTTACATCAATACAACTTAGATACTTAAAGCAGCTTGAGGATTTGAGGATCGCAAGGGAAGATTCTCATGAAGAAGCCGAAATTGAAATGTAACGTAAACCAACTTTATAATACTGAGAGATTTGTTACTCCTTTTTATTTAATAGTACACAACCATATATAGTACACTATATTTTGCTTGCGTCTTCGTCCGCGACGTCATTTACGCGAATAACACTATGGAGTATGAATTATAAATCCAGTTCAATAAAAGGGATGGAACTGCATTTATCTTAACAAGCACTTGTTACAAGTCATATCAATTCGTATATTGCACTGTCCCTATGAGGGCAGATCATTTGGCATCCGCATACATCTCCCGCTGGTAACGGGATGTCACCTAGCGGTAATCGCAATGTTCAAAAGTTGTATAATGACATCTGACCTTTAAGCCTACTAAGCAATAGACACTGCGTTGAATAGCTAGTCTGATATGATAGGTATGCATGATATGATATGATAGATATGCTAATCTGATATCTATGCCACAAGCAGAAGAGAGCCATACTTAAATGGCAAACAAACTATAATATAATATAGTTTGTTTGCCATTTAAGTATGGCAAACAAACTATATTAAACTATCCCACTTCTGGCCACGGGCCTTTTCTCAATGTGAGAAGTGTTAGGCGATATTCCACCACGCTGGTCCAGTGCGGGTTGGCAAACTTCACATATCTTCGAAAACATTATGAAGAACTCTCAGACATGTAGGTTTCCTCACCACGCTTACCTTCATCGTTAAAGCAAGCGATAATTAACAATTTAATACGCACATAACTTTGAAAAGTCAGTTATGTGTGCCTTGGGGTCGAACTGGAGACCTCTGCGTGGCAGTCCAACGCTCTCCCACTAGGCTATCACTGCACCTTACAAAAAAAAAACGAATAACGAATTTATTCCTTGCGTATATATTCAGATATCTGAAAAGGAAAGCAGAAATACAAAAGCAGTTGGAAGAAGTGCGTCGGGATCACCGATCCGGCACCCCTGTAAGCGGTGGTACTACAGTCAATAATGAGTTTGACGTGGAAGTATACGAATATGAGATAGAAGAATACTCCTACCAGCATCTTACTGTAGCAGCCACTCCTAACGTCGTCGAGAAGCCGGAGATAAGCTTTTATTTACCATTCACTGATGTGTCGTACCCTGGAGAGGTCCAGTCAACTTTTGATCTAAAAGGGTTAGTCTTTATTTTCTAAGTTGTTTTTATTTATTAGATGTATACCTAAACGGAATATCTTCTCTAATCTGGAGGAACTTGACCGAGAAAGTACGTCTACTTTGCAGAAGATCGTAGTTAGAAAAACTAATGTTGTTGTACTGCGATGAATAGAATTGCCAATTCGTTTAAAAACTCTGACCCTTAACCTCTGGTATGCCGGAACGTGGATCTGCGCGAGACACAATGCTTTTTCTATTATGTCTGGTATTCTGGCATACAACAGGTTAAACTGGCAGCGCAGCAAGTAACAATTTTTTCGTTTAGATAACTAAGTATTATTCAATTTGCCAGAATAATAACCTATATTCGAGGATAAAGTAGCCTAAGTGAGTAACAAGCACCCGAAGATCTAAGCTTATACTTATAATATTAGTAGGATGCAGTTAAAATATAATTACATTAATTATTATAAACATATGAACATACTTTACAAAAACAACAAAAAAAATTTTTTCTTACAGTTTTCTCAGGGGTAATTATTGTCATGAGGCTGACGTACAAACAGGTATAACTGACACTAAAAAGCAAGAAAGGCGGCTATCAATTCCCTCTGAAGTGCTTGCTTCTTTATTCGAGTCCTACAATATTTCGCCTGATGAATCAGGTAATCAATATTCTTAAACTATTTCGCAAGATAGAATTATACACTACATAATATATCTCCAGGGGTGTGCTGGCCGATTTTCGGTACGCACGCCCCTGCAAATATTTAGGAATCGCATTCTGCAACTTCATCATCATGTTAAATATTTACAAAATGATGAAGTTGTCGGCGATATGCACATCATCATCTTAGTCGAAAGACGTCCACTGCTGGACATGGGCAGAGTTGACCCAAGGGTTGCCGCATACCTTGGGCCGCCCGCATCTAACCGCTGTGATAATCTTGTATTATTATTAAATATATCTGTAATCAATATTATACATTGATACCCTGGGAGGCCTGCCCAATGATGGCGAGTGTCATCACAACATAACATAGCTATACATATATGCTACTTCATATTTGATGTACGCAAGTATCCTAACTAATCTATATATTAATACGTGAAGCAAAAATTTTGTACCTCTTTTTACGAAAATTGCGCGGACGGAGTATGAAATTTGGCACAGTTAAAGTTTATATAGAGGAGGGGCGAATCCTAATATTTTTATAAAATGTGCATTAGAAATACATTAAATTAATGAAATAACACTACACGCACTCAACCATGCATTTGACACAAGTAGTCGAATCGTGTTCGTCGTATTTCGGCATTGTTCGGTTGACTTCGTAGAACGAGTCGTAACTATGGTTACATACATATGTAGTAGGTGACTAAATAAAATGTGATTGTAAGGGTATATAGTTATAAACAATAAACCATAAACCAGAAATTTCGACCACTTGGCGAACGCTAGTAACACTATAAATGCGAATGTGAGCTTGTTTGTTTGTTACGCTTTCACGTCTTAACTGCTCGACTAATCATCATGAAATTTCGCATGCACGTTGTCAGGGATACAGAAAAGAACATAGTACCTTCTATCCAATAAAAAATGACTTTCATTAATTTAATCTAGATAACCAAAATAGTGGTTTAAGTGATCGCCTCGCCACTGTCATCGCGTCGAGTGTGACCTCGAGCTCCACACGGGACTAAAATCTGTGTGATCCACAAATAGTTGTTCCGAATCTGGGTGTTCTTTGTGTCCGTTGTTTGAATGTTTGTAAAGTCACCTGCGACACAGGAAATATTCCTATTGCCTGCCTTTGGAGCCGTTCTTAAAATAAAAATTTACGCAAGTGGAGCTGCGTCTATTATCTAGTATTAGGTATGAAATTTTCACTATATCGAACGCAACTAATTTGGTTGCCAATTTGATATTGCCGTTAGACTTACATACATTCTCTTCTTACTTTACTATGAAACTATATCTAGACTACCAGATTCTTCCTTTTTCAAAGAATATTTTGGATTTCTTTATGAAGCGGACATATATGATTGTCATCAGAAAATCTGCGTTACATTTTATGCTGCGTTACATTCCATAGCATAGGAACTAACGCCAAGTTAGCAACTGTACATATGAGATAGGTTCTTAATTATCTACATTTAAAACAAATAAGCGCGGCAGTTTTCACATTGAAATAATAAATATGTTTGCAGATACAAGTGTGGATACGGATGACGAGTTGGAAATCACCAAATATTTAGAGTAATATGCACAACATTTTATTAATCTGGATTATATCTTTATAATCAACATATTTAATATACATAAACTGCCTTCCTGGTGCAGTGGTAGTGAATGCGATTGCTGTGCATGAGATCTGAGAGTGCATGGGTTCAAATCTCGCGTCGTACCAATAAAAAATATTGGGGTTTTCTGTTAAGATATCTCAATAGCAGCCCGGAGTTACGACGTGTCTCGGAAATCATGTAAAGCCGCGTTGGTTCTGCGCCTGATCTCTCGCCGCTCGAGTCGCATTACCGTTCCATCGGATCATAGTAGTAGAGTTAGTGAACAGAGAGTGCACTTATGTTTGCGCACACATTTCTGCACTATAATATCTCCTGCGCAGATAGACAGTATCCGTTAAGATTGACCGCCGCGACCGAAATTCGGTCCGGAGGTAATTATTATTATTTAACATAAGTATGTACTTGCAGCCACAACAGTGACAGAGCCAGTTTCGCAGGACGAGTTGTTAAAAATATGGCTCATATGCGCAAAAAGTATGATATGTTTGATCGCAAGAAATATATAAAATTAAAGTAAGTATCATATTATCTTTTGTAGTGTACCGCATTATGGCTTTAAATATGCAGCGATTGAAATGGTGGCATAAGCATAAAGCCATCAGCCCCTGCAGAGGACAATAAAATTTGTAATACCTAGATTTCAGATTCTGGCTACACTATATATTCTATGTAGCCAAAACTCAGTGCCAGCGTCACAATTAAAATCACTAAGTTTTAATACCCGTGAAGCCTCACAGCATATTAAACTATCTTGGAAACAGCAAGAAATTAATGAGTATATTAAAGTAATTGGAAGCATCACCTTCCATCCTTACCAAAGCTAGAGACTAAAATAAGGAATATTTAGAAGAAATAAGCACTACGGGCACTAGCATCAAGTCAATGACAATAATTTGCGTAATATTAGCATTACTTACTGTACCATGGTCCATCAGGAACAGTGTTGACAAGATGAGGAATACTGAAAGGGAGCAGTGGGGCATTATTTCTCCATGTAGAGGTAGATGAATCATGTTCGCAAGTATACTTACGACTAGCAAACGCAGCGCAAGCTTTAAACATAAAGAGATTCATTTGTTACGGGCACTTAGATAGTAATGGTAGTAGTTGTTTGTACTATAATAGATTGTATGATGCAGCTAACACTATTGATAATCTAGAGGGGACGATTTTCGATATTCAGATAACTTTTACCTGGGACAACTTTTGTAAAGAAAATGTCAATCCGCCATATTTATTTCTCAGATAAAAGTTACCTGACGATTGATCAATCGATTGATAAATCCTAATTAGTATTTGCTTTTACACTGCTGACGGTCCGAACGTAATGGCTTTCTTATTTTTTTCAGAGATAATTTAATAACTGACGAAGAACTGAGAATAATGCGGTAATTATTATTGTTTATTGATTGTTATTTATTTATTTATTTGGGCAACCAACAAAAACATACATCTTAAAAGCTAAGTTAGAAAGTCAGTGGTATACAAATGTTGGTGCTGCCTTAATTACAGGTTGCCACGGAAAGCAAAATACAAAAGATAGTTGAGAGCAAGCATGAGGCTTCTCAGAACTTAAAAAAAACTTAAGTGAACAATTTATTTTAACAACATTACGATATCGTTCGAAATATACTTACATACATACATGGATTCACAACTGTTTCCCAGAGGCGTAGGCAGAGACTACGGATTTCCATTTGCTACGATCCTGACACACTTCTCAGGATTCATTCACTTTCATCACATTCCTCATACACGCTCGCCGGCTTAAGGTGTTCTTAACCAGGCCTTTGTCCAGAACGTCTCCGATCTGATCGAGAATATACTAGATATATAGAATAAGAATATACTGATAGAGAATATCTATAGATTGATAAAGTTATCAATCCATATTTCGAATATTATTGGGATCAAAAACAATATGGATAACAACCTAAATATCTCAAGTTTTTTAAATTAAATAGTGGTTTTTATTGCACGTATGGCGTATAAGTGGTCGCCTTGCCGCTGCCACCACCCCGAGTGTAGTGGGTTCGATTCCCACAAGGCACAAGGCACATTTTGTGTGATCCACAAATAGTTGTTCCGGTTCTGGGTATTCTGTGTCCGTTGTTTGAATGTTTGCTAAGTCACCCGGAATAAGTTTTAGTGTGGGAGTTGTCTTTTTTAGAGCAAATAATACATGGAAATAATACGGGCGGTATATACTTCTTTTTTGGTATTTGTCTAATATTAATTTTCTTCTTTATTTTCATAGAGTGGCAACGAGGGAATTTATGGGTACTCGAAACAAGTAAGTATGACAAAGCCTGGTTATTATTATTTTTGAGTAGGTACCAGGTAATAAGGAGCCAGCAAATTGATGTTTATATAGGGCATTTTTGCAGACTCTGTGCTACTGGAACTTACTTACTACTACTTGCCATTCAGATGTAATATTTAAATATTTGACATGTTGTTGTCACGCTGCATAACATCAGCTAAAGCTTTGCCTTTGTTTAGCAGCGTGACCACTACCGGCCGCGTCAACTATGTAACTCTGTGACTTCAAATGTGCATTTTGTTGAGGCGCGGCGTGACATGCACTACTCTGCGCTACTTTTAAATGGTAGTTGCTAGCTGGGTTACTGCGTGACTTCATTGTTCGTAGAGTTGTCGCGGAACGTGACATTTGTTAGTTTGTAGTAAAAAATATCACGTTAAGACAGGAGAAAACGTATGTTCTGTTTTAAGATAAATTTGAATGGGTTGCTCCCAGCAAATAAATGTATTACGCGTTTCTGCCACACCTTGAAATTAAATATAAAAACAGCCTGCCAAATGTTACACAAACGGGCAACTTTTATTTTAACGTGGGCGATGTCATTTACGTATCTCTCTCCGCGAGTAAAGATGAGCGGAGAGGGTATGTCGGGCTCACTTTGGGTAAGATGTACAGTCCTGGGTCCTACCAACTAAACCTATCACGGTGTTCCGGCTCGCTGCCTAGAATGTTGGATGGGTCACTGGCACTACATCAGTGACGTCAACAACATAGTATAAAATATTACATAAAATAAGCAACCAATAATCCTCGCGCAGCCATCGCGTGATAGACCGCAAAACATTGTCTTCCGCAAAAATTTGCCTGTATCACACGACCAACGAAAGCGACTGTCGTAATTAATTCCTTTCTTAACTACAGGAAGGTGTCTATCGCCATTGCCTCATCAACCCTAGCACCTTCTAAGATCAAGAGACGTCAAACGGGTTTTATTCGCCTGAATGACTTGCATAAAATTCATGCTTTGATCAAGATTAGTTCTCAAAACTTGGCAATGCTACCGGATGATGATGATGATGATGATGATGACGATGATGATTTTGATGAAGACGATGTGGACAAAGATGAGTTGTATAGGTGATGTCATTGTGCTTAAAGTCAAAATTTAAAAAAATATATACTGGAATTGCACTTCTGTGTATCCCTGAAGGGGTAGGTTATTACACCAATAAGTTTATTACGCTCACATTTTGGCAGCTAAGATTTAGGTCCCACACGTGCTAGACGGCCGATACCCGTATTATAATAAATTTTTATTCATAGCCAATTACCAGAAACTGTGCTGGTAATGAAAATTTCCTAATAGGAAAACCCAACACGCTCGAACCAGGAATTGAACGCAAGGCCTTATGCACAGTACCCACAAAGCCGAAAAATACTATTAAAAAGAACTTCAATATAACCAATTATCATTCTCAATTCAGGCAACTTCGTATAGCACCTACATCCCTTAAACATTATCGGAACGAGCAAAACTACAGCTTTGCGCCTCGTTCAGATTTAGACATTCGTAGTAAGCATAAATCTTCAGTCCTAACCCGCCTCTATGATGAAGTTGCATGCTATCAAGACGATGACATACCCACATTGAAGGACTATAAGTAAGTATATACACATATAACAATAAATATGCATGAATTTGCTAAAAAAGTAAAGTCACAAGCCAATTCGTTAAACTACGGCAACGCAGAAAGGACAATGTAAAAGTAATTATTGCTTGGAGAAAATATGATTCCTGGACCAGAACTAGGCCTTTAGTCTTTATTCGCTAGTTTGGTATTAGGTCTGTGCTTCTGTAAAGAATGTGTCTGGGATCCATAGTTACTGCAAAAACACAGTATAAGGATATTTGTCTATGGTCTACTGTAATCTTGAGGGTCTCCGTGAGCCCGCCGCACAAACTGATTGTACACTCTGTTTTAACTTCTCTTGAACTACATCCACAAAATGTATTAATAGCTCAAATAGTAACTACACTTTTCCCTCTAAATAACCGCATTGTATTTTGATATTTTAGGTCCTATGAAGAGGGACAACAAAAGTCTTTCATGCTTTTATCGAATTTACGCATGGATATACCTGAAAGCTCAAAGAAAAAATATCTACAATCAGATTTGTCAAAGATCTCCATCGACCAAATTCTCGCTTTACAACACGGAAAAGAATTCCGCAAGATATCTTCGGACTACGTCAGAACTATTGATAATCTTGAGCAAAGTGTGCCAAATTCCATAAGGACTGTAGAGTTCTCAAAAAAACGGCCATCCTTGTCTATACACCAGTACAGGCTGCAAAATGAAATGTATCATAAACGAATGAAAGAGATGGCTGCAATAGCAGAGACGTCTCAGGCGCAGAGGATTGCAGGGCCAGAAAATGGTAAGATTTGGTAGTTAAAAATTAACACTGAGAGTCAATGGTTAAGCAATTCTATGACCTGGACTTTGAAGTATGATAGAAACTAAGAATCCGATACTGAGCATAATGATTTAGGAACTTTTTAATAAGGTCATGAATTTTTTTTGTGCATTTGTAATCTCTTGGTATGAAATATATTATTGATAGAATTAAATTTATAGAGTGCAAGTGATCCTTACGTGATATTTCCAATAACATTCTTATTTAACATATTGAGTCGCAGCGGCACACTGGTGGCCAGACACAATAGTTTTTTAATTATGTATGGTATTCTTAGATTAAAATATCCATAATGCATGTTACAAACGATGTCGTGCTCGCGAATAACAGTCAATGCAAAACCTGCAGATAATTAGACGAAGAAACTATTTACGCTTTATTATATGCCAATACAATGAATGTGTTTATACTATTGGCTGATTTAGTACATTCGAAATAAGGCATAAAGTTTTCTAGTACGGCTTAAACCAGAAACATACCATGTGGCTTTTTGAAATTACCATATTTATGGAGTAAATATGTAATACATATTGATTAGCAGTACTGTTATAGATAAGATACCTTACTTCTCGAAGCTGCATATTTCCTAAACTGAGAATTTGCTTTTGTCATCCTGACATATGAAATAACCTAGCAGATCATAATTATTACTTTATTGTTATTTTCTACAGCAGAATGCAAGAAATAGCGATTACCAGACAGTCCTATCCATGAAAAGAGCGAGTCATATGTAAGCCAACTTTAACTTTGCTAAAAATAGCATACCATTTTTGAAGAAGGGCTAATTCAATATAATAATATTCTATCACATACACACAACACCATCTAGCCCAAATTAACCAGAGCTTGTACTATGGGTACTAGACAATGGATAAACATACATATATATATATATATATCGTTTTTTTGTAAATATATACATATTATACATAGAAACACCCAGACCAAGACAAACATCCATGTACAAGCACACAAATGTTTGACTTGTGCGGGAATCGAACCCACGACCTCAGGCGTGGTAGTCGGTTAGCTAACCACTACGCCATCAAAGCCGCCAAAATTAGGTTTTAAACTTACAATAGAGGTGGATTTGAGTCAGGAGTGGATTCACATCGATAGTGCAATAGCCTACACATTGCCAACAAACGCAAACAATACTAATAATATGTAAACAGTATAATTATGTGATAGTGTACTTTAGATACATTTTGTTATACTTTGGCCGTTTTCCTGACTAATTTTAGGTGTATCAAGGCTTTTCTTAAAATAGCAATACAGAGGCGAATTTCTTTATCACAGGGTGGATGGGGAGGTATTGTCGGTAACCTGCCAGTGTTTATAGAACTCTTGTAGTTTCGTGGAGATGTTTGTGCACCCAACAATAGACATTTGAATTTGTTTATAAACTTGTCATCATCAAAATTATCATCTGCACAACGCAGCTTTAAGACCTTTACTCCACCAATGGATACACACCCTTGTCATATTTCCAAGTTTTCTGTAGGATATATTTACCGTCAATATATCCTACACAAAATGTATACCAGATCTAGGTAGTTGCACATACATTTCTAAAAGCACCTGCCTAAGCCAGTTCGAACATTCGAGAGAAGTTCTAAACTCAAAAAAATTGAGCACCAATGAAGACTCATATGCAATGCACATTTTTATATTGGTAATTTGCATTTCCTTATATTTAGCTACCATCGTTTTATTCTTGTTCACAGACACGACATTGATGTTGGTAATCTTGAAATTGCAACGCTTATTCTGATGAAGACCTACGTATTGGTTGGTATGCAAAATAAAATAATCTCTATTTAGAATAACATGTGCTGGGTTTAGTTGTCACCCTTTTACGGTAGAGCCGATTAGAATGCAATCCAAGAAATGTGGCTCCTCTTAACTTAGTCGGTCGGATAAAACTTGGAATTCTCTGCCGAGCCACGGATGTCCATCTTGCTTCGATCCTGGGTCCTACAAGCGAGGCGTGAAAAAGCACGTCTTAGCCTTTAAGCCATTAAAGTAAAAACGACTGCTTACCACCAGGTGAAATGTAGTCTTTTGACAGGCAATAATAATCAAAGCATAATCAACGGGCTTTATTGAAGTGAATTTAGAGTAAGTATAAGATTTATATTTCTAAAAAACGACAAATTACTTAATTTATTTTTTTCAAAAATACAATTCCTCCACTAGGAATAATTCCTGAGTCACGGGGCACTATACAAACATTCAAATAAAGAACACCCAGACTCGGAACAATCATTTGTAGATCACACAATTTTTTGTTGAATATTCGAACGCACAACAATCGGCGCAAATACTAACAATAAATATTTGAGGTTGTAATATTTAACACTATCTGTATCGATAGATCAGGGCTCAGTGTGACATAGACTACATGTCTCAAAGGGGTAGGCATTGCAGTATTACATCCAAATATTACCAGATATATAATATAATATCAGCCCTGTAACTATCCCACTGCTGAGCACAGGCCTCTTCTCAGTGTGAGAAGAGTTAGGCCACAGTCCACCACGCTGGCCCAGTGCGCGTTGGCAGACTTCACATATCTTTGAGAACATTATCACGACCTCAGACACGCAGGTTTCCTCACGATGTTTTTCCTTCACCGTTAAAGCAAGCGATAATTAACTATTTATGAGTATGTGTCATATATGTCTCGCGCATATACTTGTGCACGTTAATATATCCTGCGCAACTGACGGCTTCCGTATACTTTGACGAGAATCGCTGTTCTGTACTGGATGCTCGACGCGATAAACTAAAAGCGTGCCCACCTTGTGCTATCAGTTATAATTACCGCAATAGTGTGCTCACCTGCCCGCATTGTGCGCGAACATTTATCAATGAAATCGGCTATGTTAGCCATACACGAGCACACCAACGACAATTAGAACGGAGTTGAAGTGGTCGCCGTGGCCGAAATCGGTCAAGGAGGATATTATTATTATTATTAATTAACTATTTAATATTATTATTTTATATGTTTATAAAATAAAACAATATCAGCCCTGTATGTATATAAACGGCCCCACTGCTGGGCACGGGCCTCTTCTTAGTTTGAGAACTATTAGGCCATAGTCCATCACGCTGGCCCAGTGTGAGTTGGCATACTCCACATATTTTCCAGAATATTACTGAGAACTCTCAGACATGGAGGTTTCCTCTTGATATTTTCCTTTGCAGTTAAAGCTTGTGATAATTGTCTAACCAATATGCACAAAACTTTAAAAATGTATAGGTGCGTACTTTGAAATTAAGCTTGAGACATCTGAGTGGCAGTCTAACGGTCTATCACTTGAATTATGTTGCTAATGTTTAAATGTTTATAGATCGCATGTAATAAAGACACATTGCCGGACTCCATACGAACGCTTTGCCGAACACACGAAGCTAAATGGCAAAAATCAGTGCAGGCTTGTGGTCACGACCAAACAAGACAGTTTTTATCGCAATGTCTTGCATTTGAAAATTATTATATATCGTCCATATTAAAAAGACCTCATCTTATTTTTCAGGTTCAATGGACTTTAAATCGTAATAGTTCATTACTATTTTGATGGAAGTCCCAAATTTAAAAGTTTCTCTTTCTTTTTTATACTGATGTGGTTTTACTTTAATCTAACGACTACTGACACACACCACAAGGAATTTTATAAATGTTCTGAATATTCTTCGTAACGATGACTTATAAGAATCGATTTGAATATTAAGCTACATCCCGAAGATAAAGAAATTTTACAATTTTTTATGTTTGTTTTTATTTGATACGTTGATAACATTAACTATTTTTCAACGTTGATACTTATTTTTCTATTTTATTGCATTTTTATGACTTATTTTTATTTATTTTGTAAGTTTTGTTAGGTATTGTATTTTGTTTATAAACCTTTTTAAGGTTTTATTTCTTAATAAAAATGGCTAAACTTCTTATTGTATTTCTTTTGATCCTGTTTGCTAAATATGTATCGTTATTTACATAAATTACTACCACCATCATTGAGATATTCAAACAGCCAACAAATCAAATCAAACGTGGAAATTCAATGGGGAGTTGTGGAATAACCCGTTGTGGAGCCTGGGTTTCCCTCCAGATGTCTGTTGAATAACACAAAAGCATAAGTTGTAAACGATACAACCCACATAAACGCACAGGCAGATAACAATTATTCGACTCACATGTTTATCTGATAAGCCCACTGCGTTAAGATACAGAGTATAAGAAAACAGCAGTGTGTTCAATAAAAAAGTAGAAAATGTGACAGGGTTAAGATAAAAATTACAAGAAGTAGGATAGAAGCCTGTATACAATTACCTAAAATAACGATGGTGTCATGAAAGCCCGTAATACTGTCGAACCGACTTAATCACCTTCGTCAAAGCGACAATAAATAATAATGAACACTTTTTAATCCAACCATGTGTCCAGGGCGGAGAAACTGTCGAATATTTATGACTAACCGTCGGCTAACACTAATAACTCTTAGACAGTGCTGGTCTCAAACAAAAGCTTCGCATACCATCGCATAACGAACTAACTAATGCGGTTGATGCAGGTATTCAAATTAGTGCTGTTCATATGGATTTTGCTAAGACGTTCGATAGAGTCTGCCACGAAATTTTATTAAGAAAGTTAGATTCGTATGGTATTTGTGGTCCACTTTTGAAATGGTTTATATCTTATTTATCCGAAGGAACGCAATTAGTCGCAATAAAGGGCTTTGAATCTAAGACATAAACAGCTTTTTCTGCAGTTCCTCAGGGCTCTCATTTAGGTCCCTGGCTCTTCAACCTGTTTATTAATGGCATTGTTTCTTCCGTTAAATATACCAGTGCTTACCTGTTTGCAGATGATTTAAAACTATGTAAAACTATAACAGATGCACGGAATTGTGACCTCCTACAAGATGACCTTAATGCTATAAGTAGCTGGTGTGCTGCTAACAATATGTCCTTAAATATTAATAAATGATATACCATCACGTTCACCAGCAGCCATAGCTTAATATTAAAAATAACAAAGGTCGCATTTTAGATTTATTATTGAGTAGCTCAAGCTGCATGACATATGCACCGTCATGTACTTTAGTACCTATTGACCTTTATCATCCAGCCTTCTGCACTAGTGTCGCGCTCGAGTTACGCAATAATTCTATTGCGCAGGCTAGCGTCTTGAAATACAATTTTTATAAGGCGTCTTGAAATACAATTTTTACAATTTATATAAAAAGAATTATGAGGAATTGTCGGTCGTGGATTGTTCTGGTAGCTTGAACTCACTGTCGGCAGATCAATGTGTAAGTACCTTTTATGATAAAATTTATAACTCGATAAAAAAGAACCCTCCCTTTTCTAACTCTAGGTCTAAAAATAATATACATGGCAGCATAATTAATAACAGCACAGATTTGTCCAAAGACGATCGACTCTTTCCAACATACTTTGTTTCACCGACTACTTTTTCAATACTATGGATCAACAACTGCAGGTGTACACTGTATATACAGATATACGAAAGCCCTTTGACAGGGTGGATCATGAGCTCCTTCTTAACAAGTTGGCATACAACGGTATACGTGGTGACTTGTTACGCTGGTTTGCGTAGTTAATAGAGCACAGAGGGTTGTGAAGGGATTTTAATCTGACCCGGTCATTGTTACATCTGGCGTACCACAGGGCTCTATTTTAGGTACCCTGCTGTTCATCATTTTTATAAATGATGTCGCTAGTTGCTTCAGGCATTCTAAATTCTTACTCTATGCTGACGATCTTAAAGTTTACAAGACTTTTCGTTCTCAGAAGGACTGCAACCAACTACAAGAAGACTTAAATAGATCCACTGGCTACTGTATAGCAAATAAACTACAGCTAAGTATACTCAAATGCATATCCATTACCTTCACGAAAAACAAAAACCCATTAGTTAACACCTATTTACTAGCCGATACTACCCTTTCAAAGGTTAATGCTGTACGAGATTTTGGAGTACTACTTGATAGTAAACTTCATCTGGAGCAACATATCGATAATATGCTGAATAAGGCCTTTCTTATGTACGGATTTATTATGAGAGCTTTAGACTGTTGACTTTAGACGCCCCTATACATACATTCACTTGTATAAAGCCCTGGTACGGTCTCAGCTTGAATACGCCGTATGGTAAAAAGGATTCCATATGCATACATGCATATGGAATCCTTTTTACCAAAAATATTCAGACAGATTGGAGAGCGTTCAACGTAAATTTATACGATCACTGCAATATCGCTGCCGCCATGGTTTTGTCGCCAATACTAGTGATCGTGAGCCAATGAATGTGCTGGTGGATCTGAAGTCCATACGTCTCTTTCTAGAAGCCACTTTTCTCTATGATCTTTGTTCTGGTAGATATGACTGCATGGAATTAATTAATAAGTTATGTTATATTGTTCCGCGAACTGTAATTAGATGAGAGGCGCGCACTAGACCACTTTTCGCGAATACGTCTTGTCGTACTGTTACACGGCACTGTGACGAAGTGTTTTTAAAAAAAGAAATTTTAATTGGCTAAATAAAGTTTATTAAACACTTGAGATATTAAATTGAAATAGCAAATAAAGATGTCGTATAATGATATAGAAATGTATCTGGCACACTTAGGAAATAGTAAGTTGCGTTCGCGACGGGAGATGTGCACCGACTGTTGTTCGTTAGTACTGCGCTTAGGATGAAGGCAAAAGTGCTGACACTGGACTTTTAGGCATTGGCAGGGGTTTCTGTCGAATATAGGGGATTTTGGACTAGGTAAGGGAATTAGGGTACAATAGGGATTCGTAACAGCCCCCCGATTAAGAGTAAACTACATGTTTTAGAATGAAGTTTACGGGAAAAGAATATTTAGCAAGGATTTAACCAATGCGGAGAGAAGGAGCTGTTAAATTAGGAAGTTCGACTTCTTCGTTTTCGGGTTCAGTACTGGGATTCCTAGGAGTGTTGGAATGAATTATTTTCTTAAGTATGCCAAATTTCTTACATATTTTGAACATAATGCAACTTAAGACTAAAAATAGGATTATAATAGTAATAGTAGTATAATATGTTTCATATAAGACAATATGAGGCTTTTCTATTATTTTACTTAGTTCTTTTAACAATTTAGGGTTTTCAAATGCAATAGAGTCTAAATTAACGTTTTTCAAGTTGACAGGAGGTAAATTTGATACAATGCTAGTATATTTTGACAAATTACAGCAAGAGTCATTGAGTATGCTTAACTTACTTTTTAAAGGTTTTAGAAGTATATTTACATTATTCTTAGAAACTAATCGTGTGTCTTTACAATAAGCGACACAGCTTTGGGGTAAGTACAATATTCCACTACCGCTTATGTCTATTTCGACAATTGATGCGTTACATTCTATGCTTAATTTAGTTTTTTCAGACATAACAAACAACCACTTGTTGTTTTGTAGTTGTTGCCAAATATTTACATTGCCAGTGAAGAATTTAGTATTACACAATTCAGGTATTTCAGTAAGTACTTTACTGATAATTTCGGTTTCACAAGAAGGGGTTGCAACTGAAGAATAAGATATTGGTGTATTACAAAGGTAATGGTTATCACTAATTATTTTACAATCGTTCAAGTTATCCAGTTTACAATACGTGGATTTGTCTTTGCTTATGCCTAAATATTTAGAAGAAGGGATGATAGTGGTATAAGACACGGGGTTGTGAGGTTCATAGGGCGCTGGACAAGGTAAGTTATGGTATAAGTAAAAGCTAACTGGGTTTGCTAATGGTATGTTTAGGACAAATACTATTCTGTTATCGTTTTGATAACATGACAAAGAAAACATGTTTATTATTGTTTGTATGTTATTTAAGCTTAGGAGAACTGGAAGCCGTTTGGAGTTCGGTATGAATCGGTAATTATTAATTAATTCGGTATAGAGTTCTTTAGGAGTCAAAATAGAAGGATAAAGTATATTAGATTTGCTAAACATTATTGAGTTTATAATGTCTTCGACCTTGAAGGATAAGGTTAAAAGGCTATTTTCTATCATTGAAGTTAGTTCAAGGATGCGTGATCTTATTCCTAATTCTTTGGAAATATAGGTTAAATTTTTTACGTCTATATATAGGGCGTCGATAGCAACGTTTAGTTCGTGTTCATTTTGTTTTATAGAATAGATGGTGTCATTAAAGATAGATTTAAGCGTTGATGTGGTAATAAGGATATTTTGTTCTACTAGTGAGGCTAGTTTCTTTTGATCTGATTCGACTTCCTGTATAGCATTGTTATATCGGATAGCGTCATCTTCGTCCATAGTACCAAATAGTTTTTTGGATATGGTTCCTACAAAACCTAAAATTGCGTTTCTCTTTGATTGGTGAGGGATGTGGTAAAGAATAGTTTCGCTATTACGATATAAATCGTCATAACGAGTGATTAGGGGTTGAAAGAGATTGAAACATTCTATGTTATCTAGTGCGTTATTATTTTCGCAAAGAGATTTTGAATCATTAAGAATATGATATAAATTGCTAATATGCGGGAGTATATAGGATATGTCTACAGGTATAATTACATTAAGATAACTATCAACTAAATTTAAGGATCCTAGAGGATCAAAGTATATTCCTGAACTGTTTGTTAGGGGTTCGACGAATTCTTGGCCCGTTGAAGGGTTGCTGTAAGAGAATAGAGTATACATATTAGTCTTACTCTTTGGCATTTGATCTGGGCGCTGGCTTTACTTCATCATAGTGATGAGTAATGTGTCTCCTATTTATGAGAAGAGTCAAAGTATTCCTGCCGTTTACTTTTATAACTTTGTATGGCCCTTTCCATATCGGCGATAGGGCTTTACGTAATCTCACATGATTTTTCAGGTAAACGTAGTCACTTACTTTATACTGCACAGGACGCGAATGATTATCATAGTATTCTTTAGACCTTTCTTTGGACTTTTGGACATTTTCGAGAGCTTTTTCCCTCGAAAGTTTGAGACGATGATGTAAGAATTTTATGTATTCTGGATATGTTTGTTCTGGACGTAGTTCATAGATAGAGTCGGGAATAAAGGCTTTATGACCGAATAGAAGTTCGTAAGGGGTGAAGTTGGTTGATGCATGGACTGAAGTGTTGTAGGCTAACATTGCTGTAAACACGAATTTATGCCAGTCTGTGTGATTGTCATTCACGTAGGACTTTAAGTATTCTTTAAGAGTGGAATGACTACGTTCTAACGCCCCTTGCGTTTGAGGATGGTATGGTGACGACCATATCTGTTTAATTTTAAGGAACTCACAGGTTCTTTTGAACATATCTGCGGTGAAATTTGTGCCTTGGTCCGTAAGGATTGTTTTGGGAATACCGAAAAGTGAAATGAAATGTACTAGACACTCGCAGGTGTCTTCTGACGTAGCATTGGCAATAGGATAGGCAAATGAAAATTTGGTGAGGTCATCTTGCATTGTAAGAATGAACTTAAGTTGTCTTAGTCCTGCTTCAGTTTAGTAGAAGTAGTTGTTATTTGCATGGGCGCTCTATTTGTTTGTCTGAGCGCCTTATTGCTTTGGCATTGTGAGCAACTTTTTACGTAGGTTTCGATATCTGAGCGCATGTTTTCCCAGTAATACCTTTCTCTTATTCTATTTAACATTCTGGCTGTACCAAGATGGCCCGCGATAGGAATATCATGGTTTTCGCGAAGGATTTTCGGTATTTCTGAGAGGGTTGGAAATATGAGTGTATTATGATATACGTTTATATTGATGTTAGTATTATTAAATATAAAGGATAACATATTGTATATCCTTGACCAAATGTGTTTGTCGAAGGGGTCGCGGAAATCAGTGATGGCTATTTCGAAACCCTCTTGGGGTGCAGTTAAGAGTGTTGATAGTTGATTTTTAAGATATGTTAAGCTTTTATAAATAGCCTCATAAGGACAGTTATCGAAATGGTATACATTAGTAAATAGGAAGTATATGGTCGATCTTTTGTGTTCGAAAGATATGTATGTATATAGGGTTCTTTCCCTATTTAGGAGTTCAGTAGGATCTTGGATTTCGCTTAGAATTTCTTCAATATACGGGTTTGAGGTATCGAGGTCAATTGAAGTAGGTATAACAACATGCTTACAAGTAGTTTTAGAAATGCTCTCATTGTATTCTATAATCTTGGTATTGCTTGTGAACTGTTTTTCAGACATAGTTTTCAGGAATTTGCTATAATTTTCATCGGAAAGAGGCGGAGAGTTTACGGGTGAAACAGCGGGAACAGAGTTAGATGAAGGATTTAGTATAGGTTGAGTCGATTCAGTGGATTCAGCGGATACGGCGGGGGCAACCGGAGGATTGGCAATAACAGGTGATTGATTTCTGGTTTCGGGGCTCAGGATATCGGATATTGGGTCATCATTTTCTAGTAGGTCTATTGATGGAAATTCGTCGGAGTCTAAAGGAATGGAAGGTATCTGGATATCGAGGTCTTCGAGAGTTAAAGGGCTGAAAGCAGGTGATGGATGTTGAGTGTCTTGTCGGGAAGTAGAGGGAATAGGATTATCGTATATGTCATTTTGTCTTGAGGTAGAAGGAATAGAATTGTCGATTGTGTCTGGGGTTGGTTGTACAGGATTTACGGGAAACCTAGATAGAGCGTCAGCATTACTGTTGATAGCTCCCTTTTTATATTCGATTCTGTAATCGAACTCTTCTAGTTTTAGACGCAATCTGACTAAACGTGAACCCGGGTCTTTGCAATTGAAAAGCCATTTTAAGGGCCTGTGGTCTGTGACAATGGTAAATTTGTAACCATATAGGTAGGGTCTAAAAGTTTTAGTACCGAATACAATAGCTAGACATTCCTTTTCTGTTGTGGAGTAGTTCGTTTCGGCTCTATTCAAGGTTCTGGACGCGAATGCTATTGGGCGATCTCTACCGATTTCGCCTTGAGAGAGAATAGCAGATATAGCATAATTTGAGGCGTCGCAAGTAAGTACAAAAGGTTCAGCAAAGTTAGGATATATGAGGACAGGGGCAGTTACGAGCTTTCCTTTCAGATCGTCGAAAGATAGCTGGTGTTCGTTAGACCAGTTGAAAATAACGTCTTTCTTTAATAAAGAGGTTAAGGGTTTGGCTATTTTTGAAAACTCGGGTATGAAACGTCTATAATAGGATACGAGCCCTAGAAATGATTTTACGTCTTTCGGACACTTAGGGGTTGGAAAATGAGTAACTGCTTTGATTTTTTTCGGGGTTTGGACTTACTCCCTCATCACTTATAATATGCCCGAGATAGGCGACTTCCTTGCGGAGAAATTCGCATTTGTCGGGTTGAAGCTTTAGGTTATATTTGAGTAACCTGTCAAAGATCCTTGATAATTTATCACAATGTGATATTAAGCTGTGACTATAAATAACAATGTCGTCTAAATAAACATAGCAGTGAATGCCTTGAAGACCGGCTAGGGCCGTGTTCATAAGGCGTTGAAATGTAGCAGGGGCGTTTTTTAGCCCGAATGGCATACGTTTAAATTCAAAATGGCCCTGGGGCACAGTGAAAGCAGTTTTTGAAGTGTCTTTATCTGAAATGGTAATTTGATGAAAGCCCGAAAATAGATCAAGTGTAGAAAAGTATTTACTTTGGCCTAGTTGGTCTAGTATCTCGTTTATTTGAGGAATGGGGTAACTTTCTCCAATAGTAATGTCGTTAAGTTTTCTATAGTCAATGACTATGCGCCACTTCTTTTGACCAGAAGAATCGTTTTTCTTTGGGACTATCCATATAGGAAACGACCAGGGTGAAACAGAGGGTTTTATAATGTCTTGGGAAAGCATTTTAGAGATCTGTGTTTCTACTTCTTTTTTGTGGATCTCTGGAAATCTATGGGATTTGACATTTATAGGTTCTGAGGAGGATGTATTTATCTCGTGTTTCAGCAGATCAGTGGTAGATTTTTTTTCATCAGGCAATTGGAATATATCGGAATATTGGGAACATATTTCTAGGAGTTGAGACTTTTCTTCATTATTTAAATGTTCTATCCTTAACATTTTAAGAACTTGGTCTCTGCGAGTGCTAAAGGATTTAGAAGTGTGTGGGACAGAGTCATAGATATAGGAGGAATTGATATTAAAGGGTTGGATATTTATTTTGATATCAGAGTTTATAGTTACCGTGTCTTCGGATGTATTTAGTATGGAAACGTTTACTCTATTGTTATCTTTTACAGTAACGATGCTATTTGCAACTAGAAGGGAGTCAGATATATGTTGGTCTAGTATGAGTCCTTCACGGTACTCGGGGTTGGTAACGGTGCATTCTATTATTGTTTCAGTACGGGGTGGTATTTTATAAACTATTTCGTAGTATTTCAGTCTAACTGTAAAGTGTCTAATTTGTAATGTACCGGAATTGTAATCGACGATACCGTCTAGGTCGTTAAGAAGATCGGTACCAATAATACCATCATAGTTCAAATCGATTTCCTCGATTACATGAAACTGGTAAGTGAGGTGTGACTTGATATTTGCGAATAATTGTAATTGAAAATGACCTATTGTTTCTACAGTTTCGTCACTTGTATTAATGCCTTTGAGTTTGATGGTTTGGTTTTGTAAGGCGGGCATTGTGTTCATTGATGTTCGTTTTATAAGACTGACACAGGAACCGGTGTCAACTAAAAAGGAAAGGTCACGGCTGTTGACTTGAGTTCTAATATTTACGTGAGGTAGATATCGTTTTGAAGGGTTAGCACTAATTTCGTATATTTTGTTTCTTGTTTCGGGATAGGTACTAGTGGATTTAGGAGTCAGGTTGAGTTTAGAGGATTTGGCAGAATTGGTTTCTGTAGGTACAGATGGTCTAGAAGGCACAAAGGGCTTTGGGAATGTAGAGGATTTGGTAGAGGCAGTGGATTTGGGAGGCACAGTGGTAATAGAGGGTTTAAACTGAGTGGAATTAGTAGGAGCAGAGGCTTTATGGGATGCAGGAGATACAGCGGATGCAGAGATTGGGCTTCCTTTTTTCGGGTTGGTTACCCTGTGGTGTAGCTTTGGATATAGTAGATTTAGGAGATACGGTGGATTCAGTGGATACAGTGGATACAGAGATTGAGTTTCCCTTTTGGGGCTGGTTACCCTGTGGTGTAACTCTTGATATAGTAGATTTAGGAGATACAGTGGATTCAGTGGATACAGTGGATACAGAGATTGAGTTTCCCTTTTGGGGCTGGTTACCCTGTGGTGTAACTATTGATTTAGTAGGTTTAGTAGATACAGTGGGTTTATAAGACGCTGCGGATGCATACGTCTTATTTGGTGTAGTAAACGAGGTTGCTTTTTGGGGCTGGTTACCCTGGCGCGTAACTCGGGATACAGTGGACGCAGTGGATTTGAGATGGGTGTCTTTGGAAATGTTGTTGGTAAGATTATAGTATTGGGGTCTCACGAGACACCGTCGTGAGCCCTCTATTCGTTTAAATGCTGGTCCACTGTATCATGGCCAGCTAATGTGTCTTCGTGAGTTGTGTAATTAACTCTGCCTTGGAAGTTCGGGCGTTGAGGAGGGCGGATATTGTTCGGATTAGGACGTTGAGAAAAGGTGTTGGTTTTGGCCCTATTATTGTTGAATTCACGTTTCCTACACACTTCGATAGTGTGCCCTATGTTCTTGCAATAGCGGCACGTGGGCACAGAGTTTGGCGTCTGCCCAAGGTTATGAACCATTGGTCTTGGGCGATCCTGAGAGGTACTGGGTTTTTCATGCGAACAAGGTTGCTTAGTTTGGGTAAAAGACCCATAAGGAATGAATGTAAGGCGAGGTCTTCCATTGCGGAAGTTTTCCCCGATAGCTCTGCTTTCTTTCTGTTGGACAATGTAATTTCTGTTAATATTTGAGCTAAGCAAGTTTCGATTTTGATTGAATATTGACTGACGGACTCTCCCACTAGCTGGTGAGTTTCCTGTAATTCGCTAAGCAAATGGGCATAGTGTTTCTTTTCGCTGAACTGGGATTGTAAGAATGTATTTAACTGTTCCCAGTTGTCGAATTCTTTTATGGAAGCAGCGGATTCAGCCTTGCCTTCGAGTCGACATAATATAAAATTTAATAGAATGGGTTTCTGTGTTGGAGAAGCTAATTTGTATGCGTTTTCGCAATTGTGTATGAACGAATTTAATTTATCTCTAGACCCATCAAAGGGTTTTATGAATTTGAATAAAACGTTGATATCGATACGCTCTGATATGACAGTTTCCTCCTTCTTGGTAGTCATTATAATATATGTCTGTAGTTAACACAAAATAAATGCAACCTAAACACACAAGCAAGACAAGAAAAATATAAAAATTAAAAAATAAAATTCACTTAAAATAGTATGACGCAAATAGAGTTCTGTAAAGTCTCTCGCAGATTGCGGTCGTGAAGATATAGTATGTTCTCGGTTGACTACTTGTTAGACGCCGGACGTTGATAGGAAATTCAGAGAATTGTTTTAACTACGCGCAACACTGTAGCGCTTAAACACTGCGACACTTTGTAATTTTGGAATTGAATGACGTCTTTGTATTATTGCACTTCACTTAATATTGGAATGATGTCACTTACAGGATGCTGGCGATGGTGACGAGAAGTATGATCATGGTCACCTCGTGAAGAACCGGTGGATTCCTTATAAGGAACCAGGGTCTCTGGAACTCAGGAACTCAGGAACTCGGGAACTCGGGAACTCGGGAAACGATGTCGCGAGTTTCTTAGCCGTTAATGTCTTTGACTGCACTTCGATGCCGCGTGATATAGTGGAAAGTTCTAGATTCGGTAACGAGTATGACGGAACAGAGGCGAAACCGGGGATTTCAACTTTTTAATCCCTTAACGCTGCCACCAAATGTTACACGGCACAGTGACGAAGTGTTTTTAAAAAAAGAAATTTTGATTGGCTAAATAAAGTTTATTAAACACTTGAGATATTAAATTGAAATAGCAAATAAAGATGTCGTATAATGATATAGAAATGTATCTGGCACACTTAGGAAATAGTAAGTTGCGTTCGCGACGGGAGATGTGCACCGACTGTTGTTCGTTAGTACTGCGCTTAGGATGAAGGCAAAAGTGCTGACACTGGACTTTTAGGCATTGGCAGGGGTTTCTGTCGAATATAGGGGATTTTGGACTAGGTAAGGGAATTAGGGTACAATAGGGATTCGTAACAGTACGAATGCTAGTCTGCGCGCACCTTTACGTCGCTTAACGCAAAAAACTATGTGTTCCTAGATCTGGATCTGTTTGCTCTATCGTGGAACTCGTTTAGAAACGCAGCATTAAAAATAACAGAAAATAAGTCATAACTTATATTTATCCTAAATCAATCATAGTTTTTTACACATTTCATTATAGTAATCAATAATGGAAATATTATTATTGTTTTTATATTAAATATCATTATTAGTTGAATTTTATTGATTTTTTCATTATTATTGAATGTTGCCATTATTTGTTAGTTTTTAATTGTTTGGATTTCTGATGTTAGCTTTGTATTTATATAAATGTTGAATTTGATTGTTAATTATTTTTCTTCTTTTTAATTCTTCTTTTAAATTTAAATAATTAATTTTATAATTTAATATATTTATTATTTTTTACTGACATTGATTTCTTGTAATTTTGATTAGTTATATATGCTCGCATGCAATTAAGTTCGAAACAATTATTGTAGTAACATGTGGATAACGTTGTGAGTTACATACTTACCACCATCTTTTCTGTAGGTATATTATTTAATTAAGAACTGTATGTATCTGTTTGTTTTCCCAAAATAATGCTTGGTTTTATCATAGGTAATGGTAGACTTTTCCGCAACACACCCACGAAAATTGCTATTTATAATACTTACGTACGAAGTCATCTTGAATATTGCTCTGTAGTTTGGTCCCCTCAATACAATATACATAAATTAAGAATAGAACGAATCCAAAAGCGTCGGCCGCAAAGGTACGTTTTCCTGATCAGGTTTCCGAATCCGGTATTCAGATTCAGATACCCGAATGCACACTTTTTATATGAATTTGCTATATACCGTACACGTTCTTATATTTTCCGTGCGAAAATAATTCCCGTCGTTCGATTCGGAATCTCGCCGGTGTGTTCTGAATGAAGAACGGGAAAAAAACCGAATGACGACATTCCGAACGCAGCGCTCGCTATCATTCTGTATGTACCGCCGCACACGAACGAAAATTTCCATTCTGAATACATCAGGGTGCCTAATGTGAGTTGTTTTTATGTTAACACGATCGAAACGTTTACCGTGTTTGGCTCTCTGATTGATTAAGAGTTTGAAGCGGGCCAATCGGAGCACCGAATGTCATAAACGTGTCGATCGCGTTAACGTAAAACAAACTAGCACTAGGCACTCAGAGCTAGCTAGACACGGTAGCATTACCGTACGTACTGGTAATACTAATTCCTGATGAAAAAAACCCAACGCCTGTGCAAAGCTGACGGAATGACGAATCTGAATCCCTGTTTCGGAAATCTGATCAGGAAACCGTATGTTTGCGGCCAGCTTTAGAGTTGTTAGTTAGCTCACGGTTAGCCATAAATATTCGACAGTTTCACCGCCCTGGACGCATGGTTGGATTAAAAAGTGCTCATTATTATTATCCCTTTGAAGAAGGTGATTTTTACGTAGGTCCGACAGTATTACGGGTTTTTATGACAGCATCGCTATTTTAGGTAATTGTATACAGGTTTCTATCCTACTTCTTGTAATTTTTATCTTAAGTCCGTCACATTTTCTACTGTTTAATTGAACACACTGCTGTTTTCTAATACTTTGTATCACAGCGCAGTGGGCTTATCATATAAACATGTGAGAATAATTGTTATCTGCCTGTGCGTTTATGTAGGCTGTATCGTTTACAACTTATGTTTTTGTGTTATTTTACAGACATCTGAAGGGAACCCCAGGCCCCACAACGGGTTATTCCACAAGTCCCCATTGACTTTCCACATTTGATTTGATTTGTTGGCTGTTGGAATATCTCAATGATGGTGGTAGTAATTTATGTGAAAAACAATACATATTTGGCAAACAGGATCAAAAGAAATACAATAAGAAGTTTAGCCATTTTTATTAAGAAGTAAAAGCTTAAAAAGGTTTATAAACAAAATACAATAACTAACAAAACTTACAAAAGAAATAAAAATAAGTCATAAAAGTACAATAAAATAGAAAAATAAGTATCAATGTTTAAAAATAGTTAATAGTATCAACGTATCAAATAACAACAAACATTAACAATAATTGTAAAATTTCTTTATCTTCGGGATGTAGCTTAATATTCAAATCGATTCTTATAAGTCATCGTTATGAAGAATATTCAGAACACTTATAAAATTCCTTGTGGTGTGTGTCAGTAGTAATTAAATTAAAGTAAAACCACATCACCATAAAGAAGAAAAAGAAAATTTCAAATATGGGACTTCCATCAAAATAGTAATGAACTATTGCGATTTAAAGTCCATTGAACCCGAAAAATAAGAGGAGGACTTTTTAATATGGACGATATATAATCGTTTTCAAAAGACAAGACATTGCGATAAAAATTGTCTTGTTGGTCGTGTAGCACAAGCCCGCACTGATTTTTACCATTTAGCTTCGTGTATTCGGCAAAGCGTTCGCATGGAGTCCGGCAATGTGCGGATGTAGACAGCAATAAGCTCAATCTTTATTACATGCGATCTATAAACATTTAAATATTAGCAACATAATTCAAGTGATGACTGCCACCCAGATGTCTCAATCTTAATTTCAAAGTACGAACCTATACATTTTAAAGTTATGTGCATATTGGTTAGACAATTATCGCAAGCTTTAACTGCAAAGGAAAATATCAAGAGGATACCTCCATGTCTGAGAGTTCTCAGTAATATTCTGGAAAATATGTGGAGTATGCCAACTCACACTGGGCCAGCGTGATGGACTACGGCCTAATAGTTCTCTAACTAAGAAGAGGCCCGTGCCCAGCAGTGGGACCGTTTATATACAAGGCCGATATTGTTTTATTTTATAAACATATAAAATAATAATATTAAATAGTTAATTAATAATAATAATAATATCCTCCTTGACCGATTTCGGCCACGGCGACCACTTCAACTCCATTCTAATTGTCGTTGGTGTGCTCGTGTATGGCTAACACAGCCGATCTTATTGATAAATGTTCGTGCACAATGCGGGCAGGTGAGCACACCATTGCAGTAATTATAACTGATAGCACAAGGTGGGCGCGCTTTGCTGCGCGCGTTTATCGCGTCGAGCATCCAGTACAGAACAGCGATTCTCCTTAAAGTATACGGAAGCTGTCAGTTGCATAGGATATATTAACGTGCACAAGTATACGCGTGAGACACAGGTGCACATACTCATAAATAGTTAATTATCGCTTGCTTTAACGGTGAAGGAAAAACATCGTGAGGAAACCTGCGTATCTGAGAGTTCTATAATGTTCTCAAAGATATGTGAAGTCTGCCAACGCGCACTGGGCCAGCGTGGTGGACTGTGGCCTAACTCTTTTCACACTGAGAAGAGGCCTGTGCTCAGCAGTGGGACAGTTACAGGGCTGATATTATATTATATATCTGGTAAAATTTGGATGTAATACTACAATGCCTACCCCTTTGAGACAATGTAGTCTATGTCACACTGAGCCCTGATCTATCGATACAGATAGTGTTAAATATAACCTTAAATATTTATTGTTAGTATTTGCGCCGATTGTTGTGCGTTCGAATATTCAACAAAAAATTGTGTGATCTACAAATGATTGTTCCGAGTCTGGGTGTTCTTTATTTGAATGTTTGTATAGTCCCCCGTGACACGCGAATTACTCCTAGTGCAGGAGTTGCCTCTTTAGAAAAAGAAAATAATTTAGAAAAAAGAAAATAATATAGGTTGTCTTTTTTAGAAATGGAAATCTCATACTCTAAATTCACTTCAATAAAGCCCGTTGATTATGCTTTGATTATTATTGCCTGTCAAAAGACTACATTGCACCTGGTGGTAAGCAGTCATTTTTACTTTAATGGCTTAAAGGCTAAGACGTGCTTTTTCGCCTTGCTTGAAGGACCCAGGATCGAAGCAAGATGTAAAACTCGCGGCTCGGCAGAGAATTCCAAGTTTTATCCGACCGACTAAGTTAAGAAGAGCCACATTTCTTGGATTGCATTCTAATCGGCTCTACCGGGAAAAGGTGACACCTAAACCCAGCACATGTTATTCTAAATAGAGATTATTTTATTTTGCATACCAACCAATACGTAGTTCTTCATCAGAATAAGCGGTGCTATTTCAAGATTACCAACATCAATGTCGTGTCTGTGAACAAGAATAAAACGATAGTAGCTAAATATAAGAAAATGCAAATTTCCAATATAAAAATGTGCATTGCATATGAGTCTTCATTGGTGCTCAATTTTTTTGAGTTTATAACCTCCTCCGAATATTCGAACTGGCTTAGGCAGGTGCTTTTAGAAATGTATGTGCAACTACCTAGTTCTGGTATACATTTTGTGTAGGGTATATTGACGGTAAATATATCCTACAGAAAAATTGGAAATATGGCAAGGGCGTATATCCATTGATGGAGTAAAGGTCTTAAAGCTGCGTTGTGCAGATGATAATTTTGATGATGACAAGTTTATAAACAAATTCAAATGTCTGTTGTTGGGTGCACAAACATCTCCACAAAACTACAAGAGTTCTATAAACACAGGCAGGTTACCGACAATACCTCCCCATCCACCCTGTGATAAAGAAATTCGTCTCTGTATTGCTATTTTAAGAAAAGCCTTGATACACCTAAAATTAGTCAGGAAAACGGCCAAAGTATAACAAAATGTATCTAAAATACACTATAATATTGTCTTCTATTTACGCGAATATTATTCATTGAAATTAAACTGCTATATACGGATTTTATATAAAATCCGTATATAGCAGTTTAATTTCAATAAAGTACACTATCACATAATTATACTGTTTACATATTATTAGTATTGTTTGCGTTTGTTGGCAATGTGTAGGCTATTGCACTATCGATGTGAATCCACTCCTGACTCAAATCCACCTCTATTGTAAGTTTAAAACCTAATTTTGGCGGCTTTGATGGCGTAGTGGTTAGCTAACCGACTACCACGCCTGAGGTCGTGGGTTCGATTCCCGCACAAGTCAAACATTTGTGTGCTTGGACATGGATGTTTGTCTTGGTCTGGGTGTTTCTATGTATAATATGTATACATTTACAAAAAAAAGATATATATATATATATATGTATGTTTATCCATTGTCTAGTACCCATAGTACAAGCTCTGGTTAATTTGGGCTAGATGGTGTTGTGTGTATGTAGAATATTATTATATTGAATTAGCCCTTCTTCAAAAATGGTATGCTATTTTTAGCAAAGTTAAAGTTGGCTTACATATGACTCGCTCTTTTCATGGATAGGACTGTCTGGTAATCGCTATTTCTTGCATTCTGCTGTAGAAAATAACAATAAAGTAATAATTATGATCTGCTAGGTTATTTCATATGTCAGGATGACAAAAGCAAATTCTCAGTTTAGGAAATATGCAGCTTCGAGAAGTAAGGTATCTTATCTATAACAGTACTGCTAATCAATATGTATTACATATTTACTCCATAAATATGGTAATTTCAAAAAGCCACATGGTATGTTTCTGGTTTAAGCCGTACTAGAAAACTTTATGCCTTATTTCGAATGTACTAAATCAGCCAATAGTATAAACACATTCATTGTATTGGCATATAATAAAGCGTAAATAGTTTCTTCGTCTAATTATCTGCAGGTTTTGCATGACTTTTATTCATAAGCACGGCATCGTGTTCTAACATGCATGAAGGATATTTAATTTTAAGTATAACATACATTATTAAAAAACTATTGTGTCTGACCACCGGTGTGCCGCTGGGACTCAATCTCAATAGGTTAAATTGAAATGTTATTGGAAATATCATGTAAAGATCACTTGTACTCTATGAGTAAAGTAAAAAAAATTCATGACCTAATTAAAAAGTTCCGAAATCATTATGCTCAGTATCAGATTCTTAGTTTCTATCATACATCAAAGTCAGGTCATAGAATTGTTTAACCATTGACTCTCCGTATTTATTTTTAATCACCAAAACTTACCATTTTCTGTCTTTGCGACCCTCTGCGCCTGAGACGTCTCTGCTATTGCAGCCATCTCTTTCATCCGTTCACGATACTGTTCATTTTGCCGCCTGTACTCGTGTATAGACAAGTATGGCCGTGTCTTCGAGAACTCTGCAGTCCTTGTGGAATTTGGCACACTTTGCTCAAGATTATCAATAGTTCTGACGAAGTCCGAAGATATCTTACGTAATTGTTTTCCGTGTTGTAAAGCGAGAACTTGGTCGATGGAGATCCTTGACAAATCTGATTGTAGATATTTTTTCTTTGAGCTTTTAGGTGTATCCATGTGTAAATTCGATAAAAGCAAGTAAGATTTTTGTCGTTTCTTTTCATAGGGTCTAAAATATCAAAATACAATGCGGTTATTTAGAGGGAAAGTGTAGTAACTATTGGAGTTATTAATTAATACATTTTGTGGATGTAGTTCAAGAGAAGTTAAAACAGAGTGTACAATCAGTTGGTGCGGCGGGCTCACGGAGACCCTCAAGATTACAGTAGACCATAGACAAATATCCTTATGCTGTGTTTTTGCAGTAACTATGGTTCCCAGACACATTCTTTACAGAAGCACAGACCTAATACCAAACTAGCGAATAAAGACTAAAGGCCTAGTTCTGGTCCAGGAATCATATTTTCTTCAAGCAATAATTACTTTTACATTGCCCTTTCTGCGTTGCCGTAGTTTAACGAATTGGCTTGTGACTTTACTTTTTTAGCAAATTCATGCATATTTATTGTTATATGTGTATATACTTACTTATAGTCCTTCAATGTGGGTATGTCATCGTCTTGATCGCATGCAACTTCATCATAGAGGCGGGTTAGGACTGAAGATTTACGCTTACTACGAATGTCTAAATCTGAACGAGGCGCAAAGCTGTAGTTTTGCTCGTTCCGATAATGTTTAAGGGATGTAGGTGCTATACGAAGTAGCCTGAATTGAGAATGATAATTGGTTTTATTGAAATTTGTTTTAATAGTATTTTTCGGCTTTGTGGGTACTGTGCATAAGGCCTTGCGTTCAATTCCTGGTTCGAGCGTGTTGGGTTTTCCTATTAGGAAATTTTCATTACCAGCACAGTTTCTGGTAATTGGCTATGAATAAAAATTTATTATAATACGGGTATCGGCCCTCTAGCACGTGTGGGACCTAAATCTTAACTGCCAAAATGTGAGCGTAATAAACTTATTGGTGTAATAACCTACCCTTTCAGGGATACACAGATGTGCAATTACAGTATATATTTTTTTTAAATTTTGACTTTAAGCACAATGACATCACCTATACAACTCATCTTTGTCCAAATCGTCTTCATCAAAATCATCATCGTCATCATCATCATCATCATCCGGTAGCATTGCCAAGTTTTGAGAACTAATCTTGATCAAAGCTTGAATTTTATGCAAATCATTCAGGCGAATAAAACCCGTTTGACGTCTCTTGATCTTAGAAGGTGCTAGGGTTGATGAGGCAATGGCGATAGACACCTTCCTGTAGTTAAGAAAGGAATTAATTACGACAGTCGCTTTCGTTGGTCGTGTGATACAGGCAAATTTTTGCGGAAGACAATGTTTTGCGGTCTATCACGCGATGGCTGCGCGAGGATTATTGGTTGCTTATTTTATGTAATATTTTATACTATGTTGTTGACGTCACTGATGTAGTGCCAGTGACCCATCCAACATTCTAGGCAGCGAGCCGGAAAACCGTGATAGGTTTAGTTGGTAGGACCCAGGACTGTACATCTTTCCCCAAGTGAGCCCGACATACCCTCTCCGCTCACCTTTACTCGCGGAGAGAGATACGTAAATGACATCGCCCACCTTAAAATAAAAGTTGCCCGTTTCTGTAACATTTGACAGGCTGTTTTTATATTTAATTTCAGGGTGTGGCAGAAACGCGCGATACATTTACTTGTTGGGAGCAATCCATTCAAAATTCTCTTAAAACAAAACATACGTTTACTCCTGTCTTAACGTGATATGTACTACAAACTAACAAATGTCATGTTCCGCGACAACTCTACGAACAATGAAGTCACGCAGTAACCCAGCAGCTAGCAACTACCATCTAAAAGAAGCGCATAGTAGTGCATGTCACGCCGCGCCACAACAAAATGCACATTTGAAGTCACGGAGTTACATAGTTGACGCGGCCGGTAGTGGTCACGCTGCTAAACAAAGGCAAAGCTTTAGCTGATGTTATGCAGCGTGACAACAACATGAAAAGTATTTAAATATTACTTCTGAATGGCAAGTAGTAGTAAGTAAGTTCCAGTAGTACAGAGTCTGCAAAAATGCCTCATATAAACATCAATTTGCTGGCTCCTTATTACCTGGTACCTACTCAAAAATAATAATAACCAGGCTTTGTCATACTTACTTGTTTCGAGTATCCATACATTCCCTCGTTGCCACTCTATAAAAATAAAGAAGAAAATTAATATTAGACAAATACAAAAAAAGAATTATAAACCGCCCGTATTATTTCCTCGTATTATTTGCTCTAAAAAAGACAACTCCCACACTAAAACTTATTCCGGGTGACTTAACAAACATTCAAACAACGGACACAGAATACCCAGAACCGGAACAACTATTTGTGGATCACACAAAATGTGCCTTATGCCTTGTGGAAATCGAACCCACTACACTCGGGGTGGTGGCAGCGGCAAGGCGACTACTTATACTACTACGTGCAATAAAAACCACTATGTATAATATGTATATATGTATTTACAAAAAAGAAAAAGTATCTATGTATGTTTATCCATTGTCTAGAACCCATAGTACAAGCTCTGCTTAGTTTGGGCTAGATGGTGTTGTGTGTATGTGGTAGAATATATTATTATTATTTAATTTAAAACACTTGAGATATTTAGGTTGTTATCCATATTGTTTTTGATCCCAATAATATTCGAAATATGGATTGATAACTTTATCAATCTATAGGTATTCTCTATCAGTATATTCTTATTCTATACATCTAGTATATTCTCGATCAGATCGGAGACGTTCTGGACAAAGGCCAGGTTAAGAACACCTTAAGCCGCCGAGCGTGTATGAGGAATGTGATGAAAGTGAATGAATCCAGAGAAGTGTGTCAGGATCGTAGCAAATGGAAATCCGTAGTCTCTGCCTAAGCCTCTGGGAAACAGGCGTGAATCCATGTATGTATGTAAGTATATTTCGAACGATATCGTAATGTTGTTAAAATAAATTGTTCACTTAAGTTTTTTTTTTAAGTTCTGAGAAGCCTCATGCTTGCTCTCAACTATCTTTTGTATTTTGCTTTCCGTGGCAACCTGTAATTAAGGCAGCACCAACACTTGTATACGTATGTTTTTGATGGTTGCCCAAATAAATAAATAAATAACAATCAATAAACAATAATAATTACCGCATTATTCTCAGTTCTTCGTCAGTTATTAAATTATCTCTGGAAAAAATAAGAAAGCCATTACGTTCGGACCGTCAGCAGTGTAAAAGCAAATACTAATTAGGATTTATCAATCGATTGATCAATCGTCAGGTAACTTTTATCTGAGAAATAAATATGGCGGATTGACATTTTCTTTACAAAAGTTGTCCCAGGTAAAAGTTATCTGACTATCGAAAATCGTCCCCTCTAGATTATCAATAGTGTTAGCTGCATCATACAATCTATTATAGTACAAACAACTACTACCATTACTATCTAAGTGCCCGTAACAAATGAATCTCTTTATGTTTAAAGCTTGCGCTGCGTTTGCTAGTCGTAAGTATACTTGCGAACATGATTCATCTACCTCTACATGGAGAAATAATGCCCCACTGCTCCCTTTCAGTATTCCTCATCTTGTCAACACTGTTCCTGATGGACCATGGTACAGTAAGTAATGCTAACATTACGCAAATTATTGTCATTGACTTGATGCTAGTGCCCGTAGTGCTTATTTCTTCTAAATATTCCTTATTTTAGTCTCTAGCTTTGGTAAGGATGGAAGGTGATGCTTCCAATTACTTTAATATACTCATTGATTTCTAGCTGTTTCCAAGATAGTTAATATGCTGTGAGACTTCACGGGTATTAAAACTTAGTGATTTTAATTGTGACGCTGGCACTGAGTTTTGGCTACATAGAATATATAGTGTAGCCAGAATCTGAAATCTAGGTATTACAAATTTTATTGTCCTCTGCAGGGGCTGATGGCTTTAATCTTATGCCACCATTTCAATCGCTGCATATTTAAAGCCATAATGCGGTACACTACAAAAGATAATATGATACTTACTTTAATTTTATATATTTCTTGCGATCAAACATATCATACTTTTTGCGCATATGAGCCATATTTTTAACAACTCGTCCTGCGAAACTGGCTCTGTCACTGTTGTGGCTGCAAGTACATACTTATGTTAAATAATAATAATTACCTCCGGACCGAATTTCGGTCGCGGCGGTCAATCTTAACGGATACTGACTATCTGCGCAGGAGATATTATAGTGCAGAAATGTGTGCGCAAACATAAGTGCACTCTCTGTTCACTAACTCTCATGATCCGATGGAACGGTAATGCGACTCGAGCGGCGAGAGATCAGGCGCAGGACCAACGCGGCTTTACATGATTTCCGAGACACGTCGTAACTCCGGGCTGCTATTGAGATATCTTAACAGAAAACCCCAATATTTTTTATTGGTACGACGCGAGATTTGAACCCATGCACTCTCAGATCTCATGCACAGCAATCGCATTCACTACCACTGCACCAGGAAGGCAGTTTATGTATATTAAATATGTTGATTATAAAGATATAATCCAGATTAATAAAATGTTGTGCATATTACTCTAAATATTTGGTGATTTCCAACTCGTCATCCGTATCCACACTTGTATCTGCAAACATATTTATTATTTCAATGTGAAAACTGCCGCGCTTATTTGTTTTAAATGTAGATAATTAAGAACCTATCTCATATGTACAGTTGCTAACTTGGCGTTAGTTCCTATGCTATGGAATGTAACGCAGCATAAAATGTAACGCAGATTTTCTGATGACAATCATATGTTGTCCGCTTCATAAAGAAATCCAAAATATTCTTTGAAAAAGGAAGAATCTGGTAGTCTAGATATAGTTTCATAGTAAAGTAAGAAGAGAATGTATGTAAGTCTAACGGCAATATCAAATTGGCAACCAAATTAGTTGCGTTCGATATGGTGAAAATTTCATACCTAATACTAGATAATAGACGCAGCTCCACTTGGGTAAATTTTTATTTTAAGAATGGCTCCAAAGGCAGGCAATAGGAATATTTCCTGTGACGCAGGTGACTTTACAAAAATTCAAACAACGGACACAAAGAACACCCAGATTCGGAACAACTATTTGTGGATCACACAGATTTTAGTCCCGTGTGGAGCTCGAGGTCACACTCGACGCGATGGCAGTGGCGAGGCGATCACTTAAACCACTACTTAGGTTATCTAGCTTAAATTAATGACAGTCATTTTTTATTGGATAGAAGGTACTATGTTCTTTTCTGTAACCCTGACAACGTGCATGCGAAATTTCATGATGATCAGTCGAGTAGTTACATGAAAACGTAACAAACAAACAAGCTCACATTCGCATTTATAATATTATTAATGTATAGATTAGTTAGGATACTTGCGTACATCAAATATGAAGTAGCATATACAGCTATGTTACGATGTGATGACACTTGCCATCATTGGGTAAGCCTCCCACAAGGTTATCACAGCGGTTAGATATGGGCGGCCCAAGGTATGCGGCAAGATGCTGAGATGATGATGATAGGAATACACCTTTTCGTTGTTCCATAATTGGTACAATAGAAAATGATTTTTCCGGCATAGAGCCCGTTATTTGTAACGTGCAAATCGCCGACAACTTCATCATTTTGTAAATATTTAACATGTGATAAAGTTGCAGAATGCCATTCCTAAATATTTGCAGGGGCGTGCTTACCGAAAATCGGACACCACGTCCCTGGAGATATATTATGTAGAGTATAAATCTATCTTGCGACATAGTGTAAGAATATCTATTACCTGATTCATCAGGCGAAATATTGTAGGACTCGAATAAAGAAGCAAGCACTTCAGAGGGAATTGATAGCCGCCTTTCTTTCTTTTTAGTGTCAGTTGTACCTGTTTGTAAGTCAGCCTCATGACAATAATTACCCTTCAGTAACCTGTAAGAAAAAATGTTTTTGTTGTTTGTGTATATAATAAGTATAAGCTTAGATCTTCGGATGCTTGTTACTCACTTAGACTACTTTATCCGCGAATATGGGTTATTATTCTGGCAAATTATATAATACTTAGTTATGTGATAGTGTTAAAAAATAGTTACTTGCTGCGCTGCCAGTTCAAGGGTTTTAAACGACTCTGGCAATTCTATTCATCGCAGTACAGCAACGTTAGTTTATCTAATTACGATCTTCTGCAAAGTAGACGTACTTTCTCGGTCAAGTTCCTCCAGATTAGAGAAGATATACTGTTTAGTTATACGTCTAATAAATAAAAACAACAATAAAGACTAACCCTTTTAGATCAAAAGTTGACTGGACCTCTCCAGGGTACAACACATCAGTAAATGGTAAATAAAAGCTTATCTCCGGCTTCTCGATGACGTTAGGAGTGGCTGCTACAGTAGGATGCTGGTAGGAGTATTCTTCTACCTCATATTCGTATACATCCACGTCAAAGTCATTGTTGACTGTAGTACTACCGCTCACAGGAGTGCCGGCTTGGTGATCCCCGCGCACTTCTATGAACTGCTTTTGTATTTCTGCTTTCCTTTTCAGATAACTGAATATATACGTAAGGAATAAATATGTGATTATTTTTTTTTGTAAGGTGCAGTGATAGCCTACTTGGAGAGCGTTGGACTGCCACGCAGTGGTCTTGAGTTGGTCCCAAGGCACGCATCTCTGACTTTTCAAAGTTATGTGCGTATTAAATAGTTAATTATCGCTTGCTTTAACGGTGAAGGTAAACATCGTGAGAAAACCTACATATCTGAGAGTTCTCCATAATGTTTTCGAAGATATGTGAAGTTTGCCAACCCGCACTGGGCCAGCGTGGTGGACTATGGCCTAACACTTCTCACACTGAGAAGAAGCCCGTGCCCAGCAGTGGGACAGTTTAATACAAAGCTGATATTATTATAGTTCGTTTGCCATTTGAGTATGGCTCTCTTCTGCTTGTGGCATACGTAGATATCAGATTAGCATTACCTTGCCGTCAACCGGCAGTCTATTCAATGCAGTGTCTATTGCTTAGTAGGCTTAAAGGTCAGATGTCATTATACAACTTTTGAACAGTGTGATTACCGCTAGGTGAAATCCTGTTACCAGCGGGAGATGTATGCGGATGCCAAATGATCTGCCCTCATAGGGACAGTGCAACATACATATTTATATGACTTGTAACAAGTGCTTGTTAAGATAAATGCAGTTCCATCCCTTTTATTGAACTGGATTTATGATTCATACTCCATAGTGTTGTTCGCGTAAATGACATCGCGGACGAAGACGCAAGCAAAATATAGTGTACTATATATGGTTGTGTACTTTTTAATAAAAAGGAGTAACAAATCTCTCAGTATTATAAAGTTGGTTTACGTTACATTTCAATTTCGGCTTCTTCATGAGCATCTTCCCTTGCGATCCTCAAATCCTCAAGCTGCTTTAAGTATCTAAGTTGTATTGATGTAAACACCTTTTGTATCAGCTCCTAAAACATGTATGTAATTATGCATCTAATAAATATCTTACTTAATTTTGTATTTAAAAGAGTGGTGAAAAAGGGCAAGGATGTCTTTTCTTTGCTTTTGTATGTACCGTTGTCAGATAGAAGGATATTATTATTTTAAAAAATCTGGCATCTAGAAGATGTAAGGTTTTAAGTGGCAGCGGCAGACCGGCGACCAGACACAATAGGTTTTAAATAATGTCTGGCATATGTGTAATTGTGTATACTGTATATATCTGGCATAAATATGCTATACCGCTTTGATTCGAATCTTGACTGATTGTCAGCACTTAGTTCTAGTCAATTTATATACGACTATGGCAACAGATAAACATAAATTGATGATCATAAATCATAAATCATTTATTCATTCAATTCATTTTGGGTATCACATGATTATAAAAAGATTAATTTAGTACCACCAAAATCTGCCTGAGGAGGCATACGAATGTCAAGTTTAAAAAAATATAAATACATTAAATTATCAAATTACATACTTAGGTAAGAAATTAAGCAAAATAATAATGTCAATAAATGTAACAAATGAAATTAAAATGTCATTAGTATGCCTAGATAAATAAAAATACATTCAGATAACTTTTACATTTCTTTCAACTTTATACTGGTCTTTCGAGTTGTATAATACAGAAATGATTAGTTTAAGTCTAGGTGTACTTTATGTCCATTAACTGTATGTTTGTAAAGTCCTCGCGACACAGGGCTTTAGCCAAAAAACAGAGGAAGTCTTAACATTTTTAATAAATGTTTACCTCATAAAATATCTCTCCAATTTCAATAAGATTTTCAGTATGCGCCTGTAGATATGCATTTGTATTTTTGTTGATAGCAACATACTGACAGTCCATGTTAAATACTCCAGCTTTATAAATCACAATTTCAGCAGTTGGTGATTCGTACCACGTGGGGACATTCTCTATCTTATTGAGAGTTCCTTCACCCTCGATGAGCTGGCCGAACGCAACGTATTTCTTTGCCATCCAGGTAGCAGGTTGGAGTAGTACAAAGAATTGCGTTGAACAATCATTATGTCTGGAAATATAAATACTATAATAATAGTACAGTAGTTTAACCACCTTATTTATAAAAAATATCTTACTAAAGGCTTAATACAGTAGTAGGCAGTTGAAATACTCAGTATATGCCTCCTTGGCCCAGCAGTAGTGAATGCGACTACTGTGAATGAGGTCTCAGGTTCGAATCCAGGGTCGAGCCAACAAAAAGTTATTGGGTTTTCTGTTAAGAGATCTCAATAGTAGCTCGAAGTTAGGAAGTTGGCGGTGTTAGACACCCCCGTGCATCGGAAAACACGTAAAGCCGTTGGTCCTGCGCCTGATCTCTCTCCAGTCGTGTCGGATTACCGTCCCATCGGATTATGAGAGTTAAGGAACAGAGAGTGGACTTGTGTTTGCGCACATGCTTGTGTACTATAATATCTCCTGCGCATCTGCGCAGGAGACTGGCCATCTGGCCAGTCTCCGTTCAGATTGGCCGCCGTGACCGAAATTCGGTCTGCAGTACATTATTATATTTAAAAAAATTATACATTTTCTGTAAATATTTATTATATACCGCATCGTTTTTAGACAAGGAAGTATTCATAGGCATTATTAGATTTTGCCCGAGGCTTCGCTAGCGTAAATGTAGGTTAGGTTTGGTTAGTATTTTTTTCTGGATGCAAGGTACCCTATGTCCCTTTTTGTTCCGCTGACAACGTGTATGCGAAATTTCATAATGACTGGTGGAATAGTTAAGGCGTGCAATCGTAACAAACAAACTCACATTCGCATTTATAACATAAGTTAGGATAATAGTACAATAGTTTATTTTCATGGAGTGGTTTGCACAGGAAATTAAGCAAGAATGAAACTCATTCTATAGGTACTTTCTGCGTAAATAGTGCTCACGTAATGTATGATTTTGGACAAGGACTAGATACTAATAAGTATATAAGTATTTATTTTATTTACCTCCCATTATTAGCCATGCAGAGCACGCCACGTCTGTCATGTGGAACAATGAAGTTTTCACAATCAAGGGTGGAGTCGGTTTTTAATCTGAAACCTCCACACTGTATCCAACCGTCTTTGACGATTCGATGTACTGGCGTGCCAGAGTAGCCACCCTTGGTGGTTTCACACATCTCCAGAAAGTTTTCACACGTAAGAGGAGCTATATCAGAATACAGCTGGCAATATAGGAAAATTATATCATAAGTCACGCAGTGAGCTATGGAACGAACTAGGCTTAGAGTTTTTATGAAGGATAATCTGCTAATTGAGATATTTTCATCATGTTGCTGTTCATCGACAAAGCTGTGCTGCGTTGCAGGAGCTATGCAAAGGAAATACAGTGAAGTCGCTATCTATTGTAAAGGTAAGAAAAAGAGGAACCAGTATTCTGCTCTCAAGCCTGAACGCAAATCTGCTTGGCAATTGTAAAAGGCAGTATGATGTTACTAGTCCTTTAAGTATTCAGCTCTCTCTCTACACCATTGATATGGGATGGAGAAGAATTAGAGCAATACTGTAACATAAATCGGATATGCGGCATTGATCACTCGTGGAGTCGAGATTACGTACCCAAATCTGTTTCCGACTGGACGGCTAACAATTTGGACAACTCTCAGATCATACATCTACCAAACAACTAAATTCTCGAGGTATTTAGCAGAATAAAAAATTAAAGTGCTAAAAGCCATATCTGCCGAGGGACCGATATAGCCATTCAACCAAACGAATCCGAGACTGGAGATAGCTAAAAGCGTATTAAAAAATTTAAGGTTACTGGAATAAAATAACAGGAGCTAGACAGAATGTGTATGATTGCTTTATATAGCTAGTTAGGATATGGTTTTAGGAATCCTGCACCTTGTTGGAGATATCTGTTCCTTGTTGGAGATCGACATCGAATTGTCGATTCGATTTTAAATTAGACGGCTCCGATGATAAAACGAAAGTAAAATTGTTACTGAAATTGTTGAGTTTAGGTAACTAATCTTCTCAACACGATGGATCAACACAAGTTCACACAACGGCAATTTTCAGCTCCACCACAGACGCCACAAAAAGTAAAACGACTCTTATAAGAGCCAGCTCTACGCATAATCTCGGTGAACATTAAGGGTTTCTCTAACGGGATAATATATTATCGGAAGTGTGCCAGAAAACTAGCTGTGATGTTATGTGTGTTCAAGAATCACATAGGGACTCACTCCAGCTGAGTCCTTTTATTGAAGGCATGAATGCGATTCGCGTTGCCGAGCACTGGCCTAAAATCATTTAAAAACTGTTGTCATCGACACGATAAGAAGAAGACTGAAATTGTTAACTAACCATAAATATCAAACTGCCTATACATTCTCCGTCAATAGAAACGTTGAGATATGCGCATGGTCTCTGAAAGTAAAGTTTTAAAGTGAGATTATATAATTCGACGTCGAATTAAAACGCTAGCTGGTTGGTCCATTGTCGTATATGTGTACATGTGTACGCCTGCGCAGTTGCTGATCGTAAGCCAATGACATGAAAAAGGTTACTTGGAATTTCTGATAGGAATTTCACAGATGCTGCTGAGTTTAGCAGGATGCATGAATGTAAAAATATTTAAAAAACCCACATTTGCAAACACGTAATTCGTTACAAACATGTATTGCTTATAAATTAATTACTAAGCAATCAATCCGCTATAGCCACGAGTAACATCGAACAATTAGTCTTGTTTAATTGGACCGCTTTGGAATTACATGTACATTAGGATAATACATTAAGATAATTCGATTATTTGCCTACAATCGCGTATTACTACATGAGCATTTATATCTATGTACTAACGTTGATTAATATGTTAGTGTAGTGTAAAATTACTTACACCACACGAATTTATATAATTCGCAAATTGTTGTATTCCCTCTTTAACATAATCTAGAGTAAGGTGATAAACATATTTTGGTCGTATGTATTTCTTCAGGTCCTCTTTTCCACCGAGGACTTTGTTGTTTATCAAAACAACTGCGTCAGATGATTCGAGATATGAGAATCCTCCATATTCGCGCTTTAAATCACTCAAAACTTTCGGCCATTCTACACCAGTTACACCTAAAAAAGGATTAAAATATTAGGTAATTAAGTGGAAGGCTATTATGCAATGAGATATGAGGGAGTGCGACCTATCTAAAGACAACTCAAGGATAGAACGAGGTAGAAGAGCACGAGCAGGATGGCTGACCAAACTATCATGTGGGATATGTAGCAAGGCCGACAGAAAAAAAAGTGACTGAAATAGATTTTTACGTGTTTAGTTTGCACAGATGGCTCAGGAGTTAAAGTTGTCTTTGCGCCATGGCTGTGAATGCGATTTCTAGGAGATATAAAAACTTGTCATCCGCACAGTTGTAAATTTTAATTCTACAATTCTAAGATATATATATATATATATATATATATATATATATTTTAAGGTCTGAACTTTTACTCCAAATCAAAATTTCAAAGTGTATTATATTGTTAGTCGAAATTCATTGTAATGTGATAAATATTTATCATATTAATTTCTCCAAAATCTTTGTAATAATTGCAGAAGACTGACTCTCCTCTCTTTAATTTGAAGAACTATTTTGATTTTGACATGGTACATTTTAGTGGAGAGTGCGTCTACTCTGATCGTTATTTCTCTGTTTGATTCCTAGTTCAGTAGTAGCACGATATTTTGCTCTAATCCTGAATAAGAATAAGAAACAAGCCTCGCATGCATTAGCGTCACCCTCAGGTATGCTACGATATATAGGTTGTATCGAAATTAAGCCTCTAATAATTTAAAGAAGATTGACTATCGTAATTCTTTATCAGATCTACATAATATTGTCTTCTGTTTACGCGAATATTATTCATTGAAATTAAACTACTATATACGGATTTTATCGCGTTGTTTATTTGACATTTTACTACATAATTTTGAAAATTGTTACACTACTACTACTATCAAACTTTACTAATTTTTAAGCTAATTAAATCATTATTAAAACTATTTAGATTTAATTTAATTTTACACTTTCCCCGACGTTTCATTTGCTTTTCAGCAGCCATGGTCACGGGGAGACTAAGATGGTAGTTGTCTCAATGTTCCAGTGTAGTTATTTCAAAGTACCCAAACATAATTTAATCATTGGTGTTTCTATTTACGCAGAATGAGCGTAAAGTATCATGAAGTCTAGCTGTGGTTCGCTTCTTCTTGGGTTTGACTATTTGTATTACTGGATCCCAAGCTGGTGGTACATTCCAACCATTTTCTCTATTAAAATTAGGATGTTTTTTGATTTCAATAGCCTCGCGGAGCATCCTTGGTAGGAATCGGTGTTCTTTAGCGAGAATTTGTGGTTTGTCAAATCTCAGGTAGTGGTTGGTCCCCTGTTGCACATGTTCACACATCAGATCTTTATCAGATCTTTAGTAAGCGAGTATAGGTTTACCTCGGATAACAGGAGCTTCAAATAACTTCTTCCTGTATCCATGCAACCCTTTTACCAAATAATAGCAATAAATAAAGTTTTTGGACACTCTGTTCCCGATCACCGTAAATCTGACACGCTCTTTATAAACTTTTTCTTTTTTGGGTGGAAATATGGGATTCTTTGCTGAGTTGTGGCCATATTTATATGTGCTGGAATAGAGACCCCTGATTCTTCTTTCCCATGGATGATGTGATTCTTCTTTTTGTTTTGTTACAGGAACATCAGGATTAAAAAGTGGCATCTTAAAAAAAGGGAAAATAGCAAAATAATGTGATTGACGTTTATTGGCTTTGGATACTTTATTTTCATACATTATGTTCTGCGTCTTGTATAACATGGAGGATAAATAAAACATCTATGGTATTTTATGTAAGTTTGACCCACAGACATGACAGAAGTAGGTATACGGATACAAGTCTGCAGACACTAATATAATAATAAGTACTTAGTTAATAATGTAAGATAAGGTCCCTCAGATCGAATTTTAGTCACATCGGTTATTCTTAACGGAGACTGGTCATTTGCATAATTATTTTAGTAAACAAATGTGTGCGTTAAACACAAGTGCCAAACAGTTACAGTCCGATGAAATGGGACGGCCTACTAACGCAAATTAAAAGAGATCAGACACAGTACTAACGGCTTTGCATAGTTTGAAGTCACGGGCGAGGTGCCATTTCCTAATTTTGACTTGCTATTGTAGAGATGGAATTGGCGTATTCCATCGGAGGCCAATTAGAAGCCACTTTAGCGTGAGCTATAACAAATAACAATAAATATATGGTACTGCTCGCATTTACCTAAACCAAATAAGTACCTGGTGCAACAGCAACACAAACAATTATTAAGTAGTAATGATTATTAATTTCGTCATCTGATAGACTGTAGACTATTAGGAAAAGGGGAAAATAGAGATGATGCTAACTTCGGGTACCTAAAAGAAGTTTAAATTTCGATTATTTTGTCAATCACTACTAAATCTAAATCGTTACTAAAGTTTAGGCTTTAGCAATTTAACCATAGGATAGTATTTGAGACAATTACATCTCATCAACTCCAGACATCATTTGTTCTTGGCGATAGGTTAAAAAAGACAACAAACAATATTTTAGTACGTTTATTATTAGCAAATAACTTTAAAAAAAACTGAAAGGCAACAAATTAACTTAAAAACTACACGAATATGTAGCTCAATGTTTATAAATAATTAGAAATAAACATGACAACAACAATGACATATAATATTAAGTATATAAAACATTTCTTTTTATCTATATGAAATCGCTCATTTATAGCGATTGATTTTTCCATCATCACTAGAAAGAATATGAGAGGCAATGTTAAATCTTCGTAATCTATTAGCAGTAGCAGTCTTCTTAGCTCTTGGAGAAAACAGCTTTCTAGAAATCAATAATAATAATAATAATAATAATATTCTACCACATACACACAACACCATCTAGCCCAAACTAAGCAGAGCTTGTACTATAGGTACTAGACAATGGATAAACACACAAATATACTTTTTTTTTGTAAATACATACATATTATACATAGAAACACCCAGACCAAGACAAACATCCATGTTCATGCACACAAATGTTTAACTTGTGCGGGAATCGAACCCGCGACCTCAGGCGTGGCAGTCGGTTACACTAAACACTACGCCATCGAGGTCGACATACATCAGTTACCCTTGGATTTGAAATGTATAACCTGTTTTTTACGATTCGTATAACGCCCGTGGCAACTGAAAGATAAATGTATAATGAGTATAATGTTTCATCGTTTGACCGCCACTGTCGGGTATATCCGACAAACGAAAATTTGCCCATCACGCCACCGTCGGCATGAGCCGTTTTTAAGAACAAAATTAAGATATTTGTGTTTCTTTTACCTATTATTTAAAACTACATATAATCATCGCCTGGCGTAGGGGCACGGCGCTACTTATAAGCTGTGGCGGTCTAAAGGTCAATATTTATTATGACAATGTGCTTAGACCGTGAACCTGCGGTATAACCACTATCTTTTAAAGCATTTTCATTCCCCGCTTGGGTAAAATGTACCTATAGACATGTGTTATGAGTTTTAATAATAAGTAGCGAATCAAAAATTTGTACGATCGGCAAACTGTCGTTCATAGTCAGGGTCCATTTTGTGTCCGTTGTTTCAATATACGATTGCACGGATGGCGTAGTGGTTTAAGTGGTCGCATCGCCACTGCCATTGCTCCGAGTGCAGTGGGTTCAAATCCCAAACGGAAAAAAAAATTGTGTGATCCAAAAAATTGGGCTTATAGGAATATTTTACAATTTTACATATATTATATGGCTAGAGTAAATAATTTTAGTTTTACATAATATTGTCTTCTATTTACGCGAATATTATTCATTGAAATTAAACTGCTATATACGGATTTTATCGCGTTGTTTATTTGACACTTTATTACAAAATTTTGAAAATTGATACACTACTACTACTATTAAACTTTACTAATTTTTAAGCTAATTAAATTATTATTAAACTATTTAGATTTAATTTATTTTTACACTTTTCCCGACGTTTCGGTTGCTTTTCAGCAGCCATGGTCACGGGGAGACTAAGATGGCAGTTGTCTCAATGTTCCAGTGTAGTTATTTCAAAGTACCCGAACATAATTTAATCATTGGTGTTTCTATTTACGCAGAATGAGCTCAAAGTATCATGAAGTCTAGCTGTGGTTTGCTTCTTCTTGGGTTTGACTATTTTTATTACTGGATCCCAAGCTGGTGGTACATTCCAACCATCTTCTCTATTAAAATTAGGATGTTTTTTGATTTCAATAGCCTCGCGAAGCATCCTTGGTAGGAATCGGTGTTCTTTAGCGAGAATCTGTGGTTTGTCAAATCTCAGGTAGTGGTTGGTCCCCTGTTGCACATGTTCACACACAGCAGACTTCAACGAGCGTTGGTGTTTTACATCAGCTATGTGTTCTTTTATGCGGGTGCCTATGCTTCTCTTGGTTTGGCCAATGTATGAGAGTCCGCAGTCACAATCTATTTTATAGACCCCTGCATCTTGTAAAGGTAGTTGGCACTTGACGGATGGTAAAAATTTACTTATCTTCGTTGGCGGCTTGAAGTATGTGTTGATTGAAGCTCGCTTCAAGATGTAGCCAATCTTGTCAGTGACACCCCTTACATAAGGCAGTATAGCAGGCTGGCGCTCGACTGTGGCTAGCTTTTCTCGGGATCTGTGACAGCGGCGCGGCTGTTGGAGCTTGTTGTCTTGCAGTACTTGCTTGACATGTTGAAGCTCGGCGTCCAGGTGTTTCTTGTCACAGATCCCATGGGCTCTCTGAAACAAAGACATTCCCACGGTAGCTAACTGTTTAGGATGGTGGTGAGATTCACCGTTTAAGTACCTATTTGTATGGGTCTTTTTCCTATATACAGTGTGGCTCAAAGTATGATCAGGATTCCTGATGACAAGTACATCTAAGAAAGCTAATGAATTATTTGCCTCTAATTCCATAGTAAATTGGATGTTATTATTAATGGAATTAAGATGTTCTAGGAATACACTTGCACTATCTGTTGGTAATATTGTAAAAGTATCATCTACAAACCTCTTATAAATCCTGGGTGTGATGGGGGCAGTGTGTAAAGCTCGAGCCTCGAAGTCCTCCATATATATGTCAGCAACGACAGGCGATACTGGGGAGCCCATTGCGACACCATCGACTTGTATGTAGAATTTATTGTCCCACAACAGATAGCCAGTTGTTAAGCAATGCTTAAGTAGTTCTGCATATTCCTCAGGCATATTGTACTGTATTAGCTTCCTTTTAGTTATTTCAATACAGTCATGTGCAGGTAAGCATGTAAATAATGACTGTACATCAAAACTAACCATTGTTTCATTGTTAGTGAGACGTAGGTGTTTAATTTCACTCACAAAATGGTATAAATCCTTTACATGTGCTCTCGAGTTGCCTCTGAGTGGTGAGAGTATCTTCGCTACGTGCTGAGCCAGTCTGTAAGTTGGTGTGTCAATCTGACTCACAATAGTCACAATGAATCACCAAAAATACACAAGGAAAACGCTCCCCTACGTTACCCCTCTGACGTTGCTGACATATATATGGAGGACTTCGAGGCTCGAGCTTTACACACTGCCCCCATCACACCCAGGATTTATAAGAGGTTTGTAGATGATACTTTTACAATATTACCAACAGATAGTGCAAGTGTATTCCTAGAACATCTTAATTCCATTAATAATAACATCCAATTTACTATGGAATTAGAGGCAAATAATTCATTAGCTTTCTTAGATGTACTTGTCATCAGGAATCCTGATCATACTTTGAGCCACACTGTATATAGGAAAAAGACCCATACAAATAGGTACTTAAACGGTGAATCTCACCACCATCCTAAACAGTTAGCTACCGTGGGAATGTCTTTGTTTCAGAGAGCCCATGGGATCTGTGATAAGAAACACCTGGACGCCGAGCTTCAACATGTCAAGCAAGTACTGCAAGACAACAAGCTCCAACAGCCGCGCCGCTGTCACAGATCCCGAGAAAAGCTAGCCACAGTCGAGCGCTAGCCTGCTATACTGCCTTATGTAAGGGGTGTCACTGACAAGATTGGCTACATCTTGAAGCGAGCTTCAATCAACACATACTTCAAGCCGCCAACGAAGATAAGTAAATTTTTACCATCCGTCAAGTGCCAACTACCTTTACAAGATGCAGGGGTCTATAAAATAGATTGTGACTGCGGACTCTCATACATTGGCCAAACCAAGAGAAGCATAGGCACCCGCATAAAAGAACACATAGCTGATGTAAAACACCAACGCTCGTTGAAGTCTGCTGTGTGTGAACATGTGCAACAGGGGACCAGCCACTACCTGAGATTTGACAAACCACAGATTCTCGCTAAAGAACACCGATTCCTACCAAGGATGCTTCGCGAGGCTATTGAAATCAAAAAACATCCTAATTTTAATAGAGAAGATGGTTGGAATGTACCACCAGCTTGGGATCCAGTAATAAAAATAGTCAAACCCAAGAAGAAGCAAACCACAGCTAGACTTCATGATACTTTGAGCTTATTCTGCGTAAATAGAAACACCAATGATTAAATTATGTTCGAGTACTTTGAAATAACTACACTGGAACATTGAGACAACTGCCATCTTAGTCTCCCCGTGACCATGGCTGCTGAAAAGCAACCGAAACGTCGGGAAAAGTGTAAAAATAAATTAAATCTAAATAGTTTAATAATAATTTAATTAGCTTAAAAATTAGTAAAGTTTAATAGTAGTAGTAGTGTAACAATTTTCAAAATTTTGTAATAAAGTGTCAAATAAACAACGCGATAAAATCCGTATATAGCAGTTTAATTTCAATGAATTTTAGTTTTAATTTTATTTTATTATTTATAGAAAAACTTACAGCTAAAACAATATAATAGATCATTTATAACATAAATAAAGCCAATTACAAGTTCTCACTTTTAACCTAATTAAATAACTTAAAAACTAACCAGCATGCATCACAAATAATTTATATTAAGTAATATAATCACGATTACTCCTAAAAAACTCTTTACAACATATTTGTTACTTGTTATGTTAATAAACAGGTCGACATCAGCGTTCCGACACATCACGTTGTACATTAGGCGCGCCCTAACCAAGTATGAGTTCTGCCTAATAATTTGTACTCACCACAGGAATATTTAAGAGATGCGATCTGCGTAGAAACGCAGATGGTATGCGTAGACCAATTTTGCTCACAAATTCTGTTACATCAATACATCCATTCATAATATTTAACAAAAATGATAAATCAGCTATTCTACGCCGCTCATAAAGAGGTAGCAAGTGAAATTTTCTACAGCGACTTAAATAATTAGGTAGGTAACAGTTTTCTACGTCAACATCAAATATCAGTTTCGAATCATATGTAACGCCTAGATCCTTGATGTGGCTTACTCTGGTAACTGGTGAATTTAAATGTATAGTTGTGTGTAATAGGCTTGGGCTTGCGAGTAAAATATACGTAGCACTTTGACACATTTAAGGTTATTAAGATCGCAGTACATTTGAAAACGTTCTAAATCCTCTTGTTATAGCCGAGTGTCCTCCGTTCCTCTGATTCGCCTCATGATTTTCATATCATCGGCGTACAAAATAATTTTTGAGTGAGTAGATAAGAGCCAATATCATTAATAAAGATGTTAAATAACAGAGGGCCTATCAGAGATCCCTGAGGAACACCAGAAGAAGCATGAAGTGACCTTGATGTGTATCCACTCAACACCACAGTCTGACATCTATTTTCAACATATGATGAAAACCATCTGTAGAGGTTTTCTCTTATTTCCACATTAAATAGTTTGCACAGCAGCGTTGTGTGATGTATACGATCGAAGCACTTGCTGTAGTCTGTATATAGTACATCTACTTGTGTACGTTTCGCCATGGACTCCGCTATAAAATCACTACAGAAGACAAAATTTGTTGTAGTAAATCGTCCAGTCAGGCATCCATGTTAATATTCACTAAAATTAAGCTTAAGCGCAGAGTAAACTTACATCAATACTATTTTCTCAAAAATTTTAGCGAATATACACAACTTAGAAATGGGTCCGTAGTTTTCCACGCGGACCTTTGGTCCCTTTTTGTGTACTGGTGTTATGTACGCACACTTCCAAATATTGGGCACCAGACCGTTATTGAAAGATCGTTTAAATAGAATCGTGAGGGAAATGGTAAGACTCTTAGCACAGTTTTTAATAAGAACTGGTGGTATATTGTCTGGACCTGCGGACTTGTTTAGGTCGACATTCGCAAGTAATTTTTGAACTTCCGTTTCATTAATCTCAATGTAGCTAATGTGTGAGTTTGATAGTATATGTGAAGAGAAGTTGTGCACGCTATGTGTAAGCAAGCAGGGTTAACACACCAAGAAAATTTGAGTAGAAATAATCACCAAACATATTACAGATGTCTTTACCATTACTGGATGAAACCTGCCCAAACTGTAGTGTTAAGGGATATGGGCTAGATGACCTTCTGGAATTGATATAGCTCCAAAAAGCTTACGTGTTTTTACATATGTCAGACTCAATTTTAGTAATATAATCATCAAATAATATGCTTTCTAATTCCTTTGAACGCTGCCTTAGTAAAACAAATGATTAATAATCCGAGATATTATAGTACTTCTTAAATTTTGAATGGTATTTAACTTTTCTCTTATTATTTTAATTAACGGACTTTTGTATCACGAAAGATATTTAAGCTGGGAAGTGACTGTTTTTAAGGGTACATGAGTATGACGTATTTTATGTATCTGCTTATAGAAGTACGCCACAGGATCTTCGAAAGACCTACACTGGAGTTCCTGGTGCCAGGGCCCTAGATCAAGCTCCCTTCTTATTGCCTCGTAGACGACTATAAGTCTGTTTCAAATACGAAGTCCCTTTTAATACTTCATAGCACGTAACTCTGCACATTTCATATAAATTGCTAAAATAAACAATGATTACTTATGGTACTAAAGACTATTTAAAAATAATTAGAATCTATGGAAAACATTATATAATTGTTTCACAAATATAATCAACTAATAACTTTTATTGCTATTAGTCTTAAATAATTTAAACATCAAAATAAAATAACATTTTACTACAATGGCATGGTTACGCACTAAGGTCTTTTTTACTCTCAGTCATAGCGACGCGACAATATGAATCGGATAAAATCGAACTAATTCGAGGTAAAAACAATTATCCGAGAAATATTTTTGTAAATTTGTATTTGGTATAAATTATTATTACATTGCAATATACCTTAAATCCCATTCTGCAAACCCTTAATATAATCTTTTATCAAAAAATGGATTTGAAGATACGATATTACACGTATGGTTTAAATATATATGGTTTTTGAAGAGTCTTGAAAATCAAAACCTGTTATACCACATTTATTTCACACTTATTCTAAGTATGGAGTAAGTATGTGATACTAGGAATTAATCAGCCCAGATTTTTTTTACAATTAAACACGTTATAAATAACTTTCATGGAACTATTCTTTCGGTGTGTCAAACTTAGATGGACTCCTTTTTTGTTTGCTTGTTTCAATTATATTTGTTTCAATTCTAAACCTACGATTATAGTTTGTTTGGAAAGTTAATCGGTAATCGATTTCGTGATGTGTCGATTGAAACGGTCTCTTCACTATCGCTGTTTAACGATCATCTGTCAAATGGACATCGTATTTGAAATTCACTATAATGCATACAGGAACCTGATTTACGGGCGAATAGATAGACTGTGAAGTTGAACAAAGTCCACTATGATGCACAAAGCTTTGTGGTGGGAATGTTTTGGTATCAAAAGATCGCCGGGAAGACAGACAGACACTTCATTATTAGACAGCACCAAATCTAAAATTCTGTCATTGGTATTCATGTGACAATAATTGTACTGCTGTAGATTACAGATGTTTAGATTGTCAATCAAGTTTGACTGTATTTTACCTTGTCGATTACTCGGGTTTAGCGCGCAATCATCGTCTGAAGTGATCCAATTAATATTAGGTTGATTGAAGTCAGCTACGATAATAAAATTGTCTGTCGGATGTGTAAGGACTATATATATCCTAAACTATATACTAACAACTAACTAACTATATACTAAACTATTCAAAAAATTATTTAATTGGACTGCTAATGAGTTCCCTAATAAGTTCTTAATAAGTTCCTAATGAGTTTCTAATAGTCAATATATAAATACATACATCATAATAATATGCACTATATAGATATTTACTTACATTCAGTTACGTTAATACTAATAACTATTTCAAAATAAAATCTAACAAATTAACTTACAGTTTCTTCGCTCTTTTCATGGATAGGGCTGTCTCCTGGCAATCGCAATTTATGCAAGTACCATTTTTTGCTTACAATATTCTATGTTTAGCTACTAAACATAGAATATTGTAAGCAAAAAATGGTCTCGTGGTGTCTGTATTTGGAAACCAACAAACCTGACATTGGAACAACTCAAGACAATAAATACAATTTCTATTTAGACTATCTGTAAGATACAGATATATGAGTTGATCGATATGCGGTTACCGTTGTTTTCGGGAAAATTACTATGTAAAGGTTTAAAAAAATGTAATAAGGGGTAAAATTATCTCTAAAATGTACGCGATAGTATTTTGTTTATGCCATTTGACTACGTGTTCTGTGGCCTTTAAGACCCAACTTTAGTCATCAGTCTTAGAATAACCATAAGGTCATCGCTCTAAGTCCTTTAACACTTACTGTATGGTGTCGCGGCCGCCTTCGCTCCTGAAACAGCCTTCTCTCTCATCCGTTGACGGTTCTGTTTATTTTGTAGCCTGTACTAGTGTTTAGATAACGATGGCCGTTTTTTCGAGAACTCTACAGTCCTTATCGAATCCGGCATAATGCGCTCAAGAGTATCAATAGTTCTGACGTAGTCCGAAGATATCTTGCGAAACTGCTTCTCGTGTTGTAAATCGAGAACGTGGTCGATAGAGAAACTTGGTAGATCGAATAGTAACCATTTTACCTTGAGCACTCATTTGAGTTTAATCGTGTTCTTTGTTTGATCAAGTAGGACTTAGGCTGCATCTCTTCTTGCGGTCTAAAATGATAAGTCCAAATGTGGTTATCTGGATTGACACAATGTGTATATATATGTAGTTACAATTGGAAAAGCCCTTAGTTAAATATATTTTACGGCAAGATTGAGTAGATACAGACCCTCTTTCTTCTGACTTCCTGCTTTCCTTTAGGAAAGCAGGAAGTGGGAACCTTTAGGGTTGGCAACGCGCAAGTGATGCCTCTGGTGTTGCAGGCGTCCATAGGCTACGCTGACCACTTACCATCAGGTGGGCCGTATGCTTGTTTGCCACCTAGATGTATAAATAATAAAAACCTAGACTCGGAACAACTATTTGTGGATCACACAAATTTGTTTTGTCTCTTGTGGGATTGGAACCCTAAACACTGGACGCAGTGGTAGAAACAAGCGATCATTTAAACCACTACGCCTTTCGTCATTAAGAGATCTGTGAGATTTTATAATCCGACAAACTGATCATAAAGGTTTAAGTCGGTTAAGTCCTCGCTTAGGCGTGACGTTTAAGTAAGATTGTGTGGGCAGGTGGAACTCTCTTTATTTTTCGATCTTTTAGGTTATCACTCATTTTATAACTAGAAAGTTGTGAAAATGTTTGTATATTTCTTACTGACTTACGCGTATAAGCTGGTAATGTATCCGTGTGGCATTTTGAAAGATCCTTAAGCAAGTATTATATTATACTTAAAATAATACCTCCATTCCAAGATATAAGCGCCTACTTATGTAGTTATGTGATATCGAAATAAAACATTTTATCATAATAATGTTCACGCGTAAATCCGCATGCGAAAACGTCTATACTAAAAGGAGTTATCGAGCCAAGTCTGGTGCGATGTTTAAGTAAGATTGTGTGGGTAGGTGGGTCCAAGCGGAGCAGGCAAGTCGACGATCATGCGCCTACTGTTCCGGTTCTACGACGTGAACGAGGGCGCCGTGCTGGTGGACGGACAGGATGTTCGTACTGTTACGCAGGCCTCGCTGCGCGCTAATGTCGGTGTCGTACCGCAGGATACTTAACAACTTCGTCAGGTAAAAATCAAAATATCTTTTTTCATTTAGGTCACAAAGTAACACTTATGAACGTCAAGTTTACACTAACTAAACAATAATATGAAATTACATTTACATTTACCTGTTGCCACGTTCAAGGGCGTAGAACCAATGAAAAGATCGGGCAAGAAACTCACGGCCGCTATTTTCAATCGCCAATTTTACAATGCTGTTATACAACTTTCAACTCAAGAACCGTAAGAGTTAGAGACTCGCGGTCAACGCCATTCGACTCAGCATAGTCGATATACTCCGAAATAACTATGACATTTGACCTCTGAGCTCACGTGATACAAATTTTCCCTTTTTTCGAACTCAATGATGACGCACGTTCCATGATTTTTGTTAACCCAAAAAGTGCTCAACGCGCCTAGAGGATTTCATTTCATAATCTACTACATAAAAATTAAAAAAAAAGACTTCATAAATTACCCATATATCTACTGTTATTCCTGCATAATATATATGTGTGACATATATATTATGCAGGAATAACAGTATTAATCGACAGTAAACGGGTGACCGTTTACTGTCGATTAATATATAAAATAGGTAGTTTGTGTCTAATATCTGTAATATGTAACTTTGATTGAACCTGCACATATTATGAAAAGTTAAAGTGTTAGAAATCTCTGAACGTTGGTTTACATTCTTATTCTCGACTTATTGCTCTTATTTTAGGTAGTATTTATACGCAAACCATTGTGTTTGCAGGTCGAATGCAAACTGATTATATCACAGACGGAACCATGGACCCAATACTCAGCCTAATTCCTTAAATGAAGGTATACTCCACAGACAAGCGTTATACAGTTGACATTAACGGTGAAACAGTGACAACACAAACAAACGGTGCTTACATTAACTTTTGTCTTTAATATGTTGAACGTTAATCATATTATGTTTTTTATAGTACCTACTGTCCGATAACTCACATATGTAGTTAGGTACATATACATTTACTATTGTATCCTCTCGCGGAATAGCGAAATGGTTAAACTTCAAATGAACCGATAATGAACACATGAATCTTTCAATATGGTGTACTAACATACATTCGTATTGTTACGATGTCATTTTAGTATATTCCACCAATCCCTACCACTCGTTCTGGTGGGAACAAGGGGCTATTTTATGACATGGTGATGATGATGACAATAAAACAATTATTATTTATATCTTAATGTTTATTTTAATAGAACTACTAACTTACAAAAAATAATAAGAAAATATATGAAATAGTAATTAAAATTAAACGTTATTTAGTGTCCTTCTGCTATACTAGTGGGCTGTTCCTGTGGTTGTTCGCTCATTTTCCTCATTAAAATAGTAGTAATAAGTAAGTACATAAAGTCGCATACTCTCCAGATAATTTAATAACTTTACTTCATCGTGGTATCCTCCAAGTCATATCTTACGTATGTCGATAAAGATTAAAAGGCAAAGTAGTCAAGCAGTGAGTCAAGTAAGCAGAGTATTAATTAGACCGAGCATTAGCGTACAACCTTTCAAACAGAAATATTTTACCAGGGTTACCTATTACCCCATTTCTCCAAAATATTAAATATTCCTTAAATATGAATCGATTTTATCGATAAACGAACGTAAATTACCGAGTGCGTATAGATATACTCCACGTTTATATTACGTATCCGACTGAAACTAAATAGTTGAGGTTTACAAATTATTTACAATGACAACGTAAAGATAATAATACTAGGCGGCTGCCACAGAAAAAGAATCTATGTATTTGTATCGATTATATGTAGGTATTTTAGTACATTGGATTGTTTAATCCTAAAAAATAATGGATCGTTATCGAATCTTCACACCACGCGGTATATTAACATATTAGAATTGTAGCTTCTTTTCAAATACAATATTTTTGACTATAACACATAAAACGCACTTGACCCACTTTGCCAGTTACTTCTCGATGTATGCATGGATAATAATAAAAACGAATTATTACAAAAGAAAAGCCTTATAAAATATTGTAAATTAAATCTAAAACTCAAACATTGACGGGCATATATGTATATAATATGGTATAAATTGTTTAAAACGTTGCTATCCTCTAAGACATTTTATGCTATAGACCAATTCATCTGTGTTGCAGTTGAAATAAACACAACAAATATAGGCATTAGAACATAAAATAATAATAATAATAATAAAGTTATTTATTTTCTCACCACAATACATACATTTTACAAAATATGAATCTTTCGACATTTAGTTACTTGTTATACTGTAGGAGACTGGTGCCTAAACTAGGCTCAAGGCCTGTATTTCAGGACGCCAGGCCAATATGGACATATAAAAATATTTAGGCTCGCAATGTCAATGACGATCTTAGCTATAAATGACAGTTCACTTAATCCAATACAATTGAATTACACGCGTTGGATCTCAAAATTGACTGTTATTGTAAATCATGCCAATATATTTTACGATTAAATAAAATCTATTCGAAGTACTTCTTGTTTGTTTTGTGATCGTTTTAGATTATATTATCAACCTTCTTATGATCACGTAAAATATTTACAATAACCAATTAAAAATACCCGAAACATTGCTGTCTTTCTTTTATTAGGTAAAGAAGACTAACGGCGAGACTTAACGATAACGTTAAAGTCTCACCGTCAGTCTTCTAGACTGAGTCGCGTTTATCCATAAGGATAAACACTATTTGTAGATTGTGAATCAGACTTAAAGTTACCAATGACAAGAATACGCGTTCGTATCTATTTATTTACCTACGCGCTCATATTTCAAAACAATATTGCTATTTGACACAAATAAAATGCGAATCTATACAACCCGATGTGATTTCATTCATATTGCCAGAGTGAATTTCTAAAATGTAATCATCATCTTTACTGGTTCAAAGACTCACAGTTAAAAGGATTTATATTTAAATTGAAATGCTTAAATTAAACTATATAACTTTAAGGTAGGTAGTATTCCTCTTCAAGGAGATTGCCATTTAGAACTACATAGGTTACTGTCAAATTTACCACATCGCACGTCCAACCTGTAAGTAGAATAAGTAATAATCATACATACACGACTAATTATAATTATTAAATGACAGAGCGCTTCAACTTACACTCCTCCAGATTGAATAGAAATTGGTTAAATGTCATTGTGATAAGTCACAGGTTGAGACCGCAGGTGACAAGCATATTTGGCAAATATGAGATGATTGAAATTAAACACTTTATACGGATTTTGTCGCGTTGTTAATTTTAAAATGTTTAATTTCAATGTGTAACATTCGCGTAAACATAAGACAATATTATGAGAGTTGACTTTAGTTAAAATTCTCATGCAACACAAAACATTTTGCCCTGTCATATGTACATGTCATGTATCGAGCGTTTGTTATAATGTAAACAGTATATTTGTCTGTAGTCAGTGACAGCTCGATTCCACAGTCCGACTACAAATTCACCTGCTTTGGGTGGCTGTCATTGGAGGAATTGCTAGGCAACAAATGTCGTGCTGCGTGGCAATCCAATCATAACATTAATCGATGTAAGACTGCGCCTACACCGCCGCGATCGGATTCGCGTAAAGCGCGTGACTGCGCGCTTTCCTACCCCTTAGTTACTCGCACGAAGAAAATCCCTCAACTGCTCGCATGGGATCTCCACTGACCCCAACCATATATGATTTCTAATTAAATTATTAGGGAGCAAAATAATAAAAGTACATGTTATTAAAATACAATGTTTATTTAGAAAATTAAACTTCTAATTGTCGTAAAAACTATAAGGCACTCATACAAAGACAATAAATTAAATACTTAGAAAAACGAAAATAAAAAATAATAGACACAATATCAACAGTACTTTTATATTATTTTTTACAGACTAATCAGAATCATTGTGATCACAGCCTTGGCAATAAACCTTGAAGCGGTTATTGCACATGAATTTACTGCATTTTATGCGTTTGCTTGGCACTTTTCGCTCATTGCTTCTAGGGCAATCATTACAGCGACCTCTTTTGGCTGTAGACGGGGTGGACTGAGTTTGCAGGTCATGTACCTTAGTAAGACGTGTTTTAATTATTTTTGGAGTCGGATTTAGGTACGTTGACACGTTTCATTTGGTATTCTTGGACAAGTTGCACAGCCAGCTGTCGTAGGAAATGTAGTTTCACGTGAGTAAGAATGGTGCTCGTATTTACGCGATGCACAACCAGTGCGTTTATGCATGTGACGTTCAATAAATAAAAGAATACGCGTAGAGGCCACCGTTTGGTTCTTCTGCCTACGTTGTAGGTGCCACATAGCTGGTCATTAGCATCAACTCCTCCTTTATTAGCATTATAATAGGTTATACTCTCTGGCTTTAGTTTGTCGCCAGACGTTGAATCGATGTCAACTCCATGATGCATATTAGTCGTGTTGTGTGTATGTGATAGAATATTATTATTATTATTATTATTATTATTATTATTATTTGGTTTGGACACATAGGAGACCATGGTCATATCATGCTGCAACCCAAACATAGAGCTAAAAGACCTTCAACGAGCTGTTCTTCATCTGACACCTCACACGGCTTTTGTAATATATTTTCCTCTCTTCTGTCCATGGCGAAAATCTAAAATAATTAAAAAGCATATATATGAGGGCTTCACTATTTTGGCCACGTTGAAAAATCATTCATATATTATTATAATAGATACATTATACTAGACATACAATAAACTATACGAAAACTCAATAAATATCAAAAATCTATAAACTTACCACGAACAAAAAGATTATCGTAATTACTCGCACTGGGTCACGCGCTAAGACTGCGACGAGTGCCTAGTGTTTGAGACTGAAATGACAACTTTAGCGGGAATAAGGAAGCTACTGTTGGTGGGGCGCGTTGCGCCCGACCGAAGATAGAATTTCGACTTGCAAAAGTTGGTTGACCCATGCGGGCAGAAGGGTTACAGATGGCGCGTGGAGTAATGGATACCACGCGTGACAACGTTTCACATATTCGAACGAACATTTAAAAGTACGAGGCGCCCCAGTTGCCTCAACAAAATCCGCTTACAGGCATAAGAATATTGATAACTATATGTATCACGTATCAAACACAGCCCGTAACCGTTAGGCATCGCATCTTTCTCCTGTCTTCACATACAAGTCACGCTGATTTGTGTGTTGCGCTTTTTATGTAGACGACCGATAACTTGGCTGTTCCAACTTAATTAGTATTTTCAATGGTTGTTAAGTATTTTTGTTGCACCAAATTTGAAATAATAAAGCAAAAAATAATAAATAAGACAAAAATATAGCTGCTCACACGTGATTTTCTTAGCCTTAAATCGTCCTTACTATTTTATGTAGAGAGGGCTATCGCCTGGCAATCTTAGGCCGACCGGTTCTAAGTGCGAAAGAAATTAAATAATGTAATAACACCAGGATTGTTTCTACCTACTTTCATCATCTCATCTGAGCCGAAAGACGTCCACTGCTGGACGTAGCCCGCCCCCAAGGTTTTCCACACAGACCGGTCTTTGGCCACCCGCAGCCAAACGCATCCCGCAACGCTTACCAGAGCGTCGGTCCACTTTGTGGAGGGGCCCTACTTTATAGATGAATTTTAGCAATCTATGGGACAAGCCCATGAGATGTGGCTTATGCGTTGTACTCGACGTCAGATGAAGCTCATAGTTAAATTTAATTTAATTGACTAAATAATATCCAGGTATAAACACTACATGTGTGATCATATTTTTGGATCTTAAAGTATCAGAGATAAATAATGATAGACGTGAAAGGAGTATCTAGTAAGTACAAAGTGAGATTATTGAATTTCATTTGTTAAATAATTTTGTTTTTTAAATAAACCTTTTTAGATATTTGCATGCCATGAACCGCAGGTGGTGGATGTGTTGGATGTATCTTTATAGTGATTTGACACCAATGTTGAAATTTAATTTTAATTTGGTAAAGTAAGTATATATGATATTGCTTTTATAAAGAAATCTACACCTAAATGTTGCTATAATGGTTTTATTTGTATAAGTAAACTTACGTTTTGCTTCAGGCTTGATTTTTAGAGTTCGAAAATACTCTTATATAACAGCTTTGTCCGTCCGTCTGTCTGTTATACAATTTTCAGCTTAAGAACTGTAAGAGCTAGAGACTCGCGGTCAACGCCATTCAACTCAGCATAGTCAATATACCTCCGAAATGACTATAACCTTTGACCTCTGACCGTGGTATCATGTGACGTGGTATCATGTGACGTGGTATCATGTGACCTTTTCATATATTGTTGTTCGAACTCTAAGATTTACGGCAATTCATTGCTGTTTCGCACTCGTTGACATCGCGTTAAGCTGTTCACGATACTCTCTGTTCTTCTGTTTATATTGCATCACTGACATTGACGGCCACAATTTTGCGAATTCTAAAGATCTAATAGACATGCCAGGCTTTTGTTCCATTCGCCTTATAGTGCCTACGTAATCGTAAGATATCTTGCGAGAAATTCTGTTGCCATATTGTAACTGGAGCACGTGATCGATAGACTTCGGTGGTTCACCCAAACCTAGACGATACATCATTTTATCTCGTGAGTCGTCCTCGAGTAAATATTTCGTATTGGATTTCGTGAGCAACGTTAAGGACTTCTGCTCTGAATATGGCCTGTAATGAACAAATTAATGCATATTAATTATACGACCTCTACCCATTAAAATTGATCTTCTTTTAAGATTTGTTTATGCTTTTAACAATGTACTACTTTATGATTACATTTACTTGGCCTGTTTTATCAATTAGCTTTTGCCCATGGCCTATGAATTCGCCCACGGGAACGCATAGGTACTGGGATAAGAAGTATTTTATGTGTTAGGTACTTTCGGAAAATTGACTATCGGCATGATAAGTTTCATCCAAATCCGTCCAACACTTCAGAAGAGATCAAGCCACAAAGAGCCAAACATCTCACATACTTTTACATTTATCCTATCTAATATTATAATAAATGCGAATGATAGTTTGTTTGTGTGTGCTTTCAACTTCACCCATCATTATGAAATTTCGCATACACCTTGTCAGGGGTAGAGAAAGCGATATAGGGTATCTTACATCAAGAAAAAAGTGCTGTTGTCTAGCGAAGCTCTGGACAAAAGCTAGTAATATTATAAGCCTACGGCCACCCGATGGTTAGTGGTCACCGTAGCTTATGGACGCCTGCAACACCAGAGGCATCACTTGCGCGTTGCCGACCTTTATGAAAGGAAGAAGAGAAAAAGGAAGTGGGAAGGAGAAGGAGCGGGAAGGACGAAAAAGGGTGATTGGGCCTCCGGCACTCTCATTCACCGAACGAAACACAACAGTAGGAATACTGCTATTTCACGTCGATATTCTGTGAGAGGGTAGTCCTTCCCCGCTCGAACAGTCCCATTCATGCTGAAATCAGCGAGGCTCTACTACTCAAGACTATTACTATAATAAATAATTGATTGCGTTGCATTTTGCATCACATACTAAATGTTTTAAAAGGATTAGGCAGAGATGACATTCGAACAATTAACTTTAAGTATTAAATGTGTGGGGTGTTTTATACGTAATTGTATGAATAGAATTTGTTAGGTTGACTGAAGCCAAGCGTGATTTTGTCACCCGTGTAGAAGCAGGGCCAAGACAGCGGCGCATCGTGGTCCTCGCGCGCTTCTTAAGATTATAAAGGATAAGCGATTTTTACGAGACCGCCACGACTTAGTGGCGGCCAAGATCTACCCGGGCTACAGAATGAATTCACGAGCGATCCCTGCGCCCCGGCCATAGATTATGTGAAGGAACACCATCGTAGGTACGGCCCGGCACTTTCCATCTTTCCCCGGGTGAGCCCGACGACAAAGCCCCTTCGCCCGCCTTGCCGGAAATAGCCTTGCTTGGTTTATACTTACTTAAAGTCCTTTAAAGTGGGTCCCGCAGCATCATCATCATCATCGAGTTTCACGTCGGCATAAAGACGCGTAAGGGCTGAAGGCCTCGGTGCATCGCCATGTAGCCCATGTACAGTAGATCGTTGTGCCTCACTTGCAGCACCCGCCAAGATACGGACTTTCCTAAATTCAAACAAAGATGACAATTTGTCAATAATTAATGTTAAGGTGGACCGACCACATGGTAAGTGTTGCGGGAAACGGTTGGATGCGGATGGCTTAAGAACGATCTGTGTGGAAAACCTTGGGGGAGGCCTATGTCCAACAGTGGACGTCTTTCGGCTGAGATGATGATGATGATTATTCCAGTACGATCTTAGATCCAGTTGTAACCGGGGCCATCATCACGTAATCCACAGCAGTTCGTAGTATCACAAACAATATAGATTGACTTTAAATATGCTTTAACGTTCAAGCTGCGTGATAGAAACCGTGTGATGAATAATTGTTACGATCATGACAGAGTGGTGTAGCTAACCACGTGAAAGAAAAGTGTCCTGTGTTTAATGGATTAACATACATCTCATGTCTTTATCCCGAAGTAGTCGGCATAGGTATATTAAACCCACATTGCACCAGTTTATAAGGGGCTAACCTATTTCCATCTACCGCGTACAGAACTAAACTCGATGCTGCTATTGGAATTTTTTTCATAGAAGATTTCAATAGCACTTTATCCAGGCATTGAATCCGAGACTTGCAGTGCACTGGTAACATCATGCGAGTAATCTAGCTAGCTCAAATTTAATAAATAGCGGTATTTGCAAATTGTCATTCGTTAGGATACCTGCCTAAACACAAAAATGGCCTATTCATTTGTATATTTAGATTTGTGTTTAAATTGTAATTCTTCAAATTAAGAAATATATAAATTCAAATATATTTACTTACTAATTTATACTATTCAATGAATATGCAGTTGTATGCTGCATAGACTGTATATCAGGCCTGAATTAAACTGTCCCACTGCTGGGCACGGACCTTTTCTCAGTGTGGGAAGGGTTAGGCCGTAGTCCACCACGATGGCCCAGTGGGGGTTGGCAGACTTCACATATCTTCGAGAAAATTATGGAGTATTTTCAGAAATGCAGGTTTTCTAATGATATTTACCTTACGCAGATAACTTCGAAAAGTCACGTCTCTGTCTTTTTTCTTAGAATCGGACTGCCACGCAGAGGTCTCGATCTAAGCTGTCGCTGCATCAGTGTATTATCGAGCGTAATAACATTAAAAATAGTAGAGTTAATATTGATAGTATCCTCATCAGTCACTCACCTAACTTCTTCGTCTGAATCCAATTCCTCTTCTAAGCTTTCAAAGGTATCACTGTTGATCCCGTGAATAGTTGCTAAGTCCGACATGCGAACAAACCCAGTCGGCCGTCTTTGAATCTTCATATGAGATAATTTTGAAGCTGCCAAGCTAATGGACACTTTCCTAAAATTATAAGCGAATGGGTTAGCGTAAATAAATTACTGGTTATATATTCTGAAAAGGAATAGTAACATTAGTACAAGACCGGAAGCCGTTAATACCAGAATTTCAATTATTTTGAACGGTTTTGTAGTTGATTCTTTTGTATCCATTACAAAATCAATTATGCGTAAAGTATTATTAGCAAGGAGATGAAGAGCCACTGCAGTGTGAATAAGTCCCCCTAGGTTGTTAGTGCTAAAGTTTCTGGGCAGTATGTGGCATAAGCACCGCGCTACCATCGACGCAAGCTAACCCTGCATCCCGGTGGAGCAAGTGGCGCGTAATCGGTAAACTAAGCCTTTGAGCCTGGCTGTACTATGGTTTTCTATGAAGGATGCATTACATTAACAACTTTTTATTCGAAATTTATTTGCAATTGTGTTATCAAAGTAAGTATTGTGCATTATAATTACTTATAGATTGATTTCCAAGAAAGGTTAAGGTTAATTAAAAGTTATGGTCAATGACTATAGGGGTATTCAAAATTGCATATAAATGTCTCTGCGGAGTAGGCAAAGCGTGAGAGATACTTCTAAAGATACAAAGGCCTTACTGGACGGATCCTAACATTAATGAACTATAGAAAAACTAAGACTAATGCCAGTTATTATACTTACTAATCTCAAGCGTTTTTGAAATAAAGAATCTAGTATAACACTAATAGAAAATTGTTAGATAGAATAAGATTGGTAGATAGAAAAATGTAAAGGTACTTACTTCTTTTTCACGTATTTCATTTCTAATTCAGCCATTCTATAAGATTAATAGGTAGAAAATAATGTGAATTAAAAAAAAATGTAAATTATAATTACAAAAATAAATATACAAAAGAATATAAAATAAATTTACAATATAACTTCGTTTACCGTATAACCCTGAGTTCATCGTCAGTAAGTTCGTGTGACCTGAAAGAAAAAACAAACGACAGTCACATTATATGAACTAATCCGGTGCTTGCTTTTAGTACATCATAAAAAACAGGTAATGTTGAAATTTTTTTCTACAGCGTTTCCAAATACTCTGTCTAATTCCTTGTTTCTGTTTACATGAATGAGATGAAAAGCTAATACTAAAAGTAGTATCATATTTTCTAGAAGCTTTCTTTACGATAGTTACCGACATATACACGTCGAAAAAATCTTATTTCAATAATTTCGTATTTATTTTAACCTCTCTTTGTTCCAAAGACTAGCAACATAAAACACCTACTTGAGTATTACTTATTGAGCGATTCTTAAATGCTGCAGTCGTCATCCTTTCTTAACATATCACAAAGCATCGACATCAGTAGCTACTACAGAATTATTGTACTAAGCTATTAAATATAAAATTACCGCTATGTATGTAGCAAAACGGTAATGTTATTGTAGTATTTAGGCCAATAGGGTTTAACTTAAATTAACAAAAACATCAACCATCATGAATCCTGGCGAATTGAAATTTAACGCATTATCAGCCGGCGGGCATGCCCAGATCCGTAGCTGGTAACCGTTAAGGTTGTAGATCAGCCGGCATGCATAAGCTGGGTCCGTAGCTGGTAACCGTTAGCGTTATATTGAAACACGTAGACTGATTCAACTAAGAATATATTTACAGTTTTTTGAGCCTTCTTATATCCCCATTTATTGTTCATGCAAGTAACGCTAGCACCAATGTGTACAATAATCGTTTACACCAATCAGCGACATGTAAATAACATTATATAATTTTACGAGGAATGATTGAGCGTGTGTGCGTGCGGCGCGACGACTATAAATACTGCCACGTATAAAAACAGAAACCAACTCGTCTCCGTGGCAAACACCACCGGACCAACATCAACGCTCCCCCTGACGCTGGCTGACGGGCGCTCCCCGGGAAACTCTTCCCGAGGAGCTCGACCTCGCCAAGCGCAGGGACCCATCGGACACGACCCGAGAGCTGCTGGCACGCTGGTCGCCTGCGGGGACTCACCCGTGCGGGCTGGACCTCGCTAGCTGCGCTACCCACCGGCTCTGACGACCTGGACTGACCAACGGGCCCACCCCAGTGACCCGCCTGTATTAGCAGGTGGTGACGACCACCACCAAGACAGGCCCACGGCCTGGTCTGGTTACCCCGAGACCCCGTACGGGTCTACGAGAAGAACCCCTGACAGAAACCAACTTCGAGCGTCGCTTAGTCTGTAGATTGGTTTCGTCGCGGTTAGACGTATGATGCTCTGTCTGATTGCCATCGCGCGTCGCTTGGTTTCGGCACGGCTAGACAAATGATGCTCCGTTCGATTCCAGGTTTTTTATAAACTTATATGTTGCTTGTGCGTATATACATACGCCACAGAAACAACGAATACGGGCAGAAACTAAGCGAATATAACTTTAAATATCAATTGTATAAAAGGTTATTGATATTTATTAATAATAATTAGTGTAGTAGAGCCTCGCTGATTTCAGCATGAATGGGCCGGCTCGACCGGGGAAGGACTACCCTCTCACAGAATATCGACCAAAAATAGCAGTATTCCTACTGTTGTGTTTCGTTCGGTGAGTGAGAGTGCCGGAGGCCCAATCACCCTCTTTCCTCCTTCCCGCCCCTTTTCCTTCCCACTTCCTTTTATTCCTAACGGGTCGGCAACGCGCAAGTGATGCCTCTGGTGTTGCAGGCGTCTATAGGCTACGGTGACCACTTACCATCAGGTGGGTCGTATGCTTGTTTGCCACCATAGAGAAATAAAAAATAACAATTCATTAATAATATATGTATATAGTCATATAAATATAAATAAATGATTAAAATATCGGTTGCATTTTGTATATAAATCATAAAATTATATGTAAGACATAAACGGCAATATCATAGTTAAAGACCTAACATTTAGTACTCACATCGGCACATTTTTGTTACATTCATCGAATATAGCATATCTTTGACGTATGTTAGCCATTTTTTTGATAACTCGTCCAGCGAAACTAACTGAGTCTCCATTTTCTCTAAAAGTACAAGTAGAAGTATCAGTGATGTTTTATCTAGTAATAATAATAATATCAGATTTGTGTTACGCTGTCCCACTGCTGGGAATGGGCCTCGTCTGAGTGTGAGATAGTCTATATAAAGAAAAAAATTACAACTCGGCATGATGTAGATAATAATTATTTTTAATTACTTTAGGTAATTCCTGATCTCATTCTCGTCATCAGAGTCTAATGATGAGTCTGCAAGTAAATGTTAAGATTAGTAATAAAATCATAAAAACTTGTAATCGTTTATAAGGCGTAATTGTAAGGTGTGTTCATATTTTAACGTCATGTAGTGAACCCAGTGACTAATGAAACGCTTAATTCCTTTTTTAGTGACATCTTCGACATTAGTTATGGTTCCTGTGTTACCTTTACGAAAATTGAAACAACCAACACAATTATTCGGAACAACGTATCTTTGGATCTCACAAATAATTGTCCCATGTGAGATTCAAACCCACAACACTCGGCGTAACGGTAGTACTGAGGTGATTACTTAAACCACTACGCCATCAGCCATAATACACTGTACTTACAGTCATGATTTATGAAATGAATGATGAGTTATGAAAATACATATTTTATGTTATAGTAAAATCATTAAAAAATTAAGACTAAGCTTGGAAAATGGCGATACAGCCAATACTTTAACAGATTGAAAACCTGATTTCAATTAGCTGTAGATGTAAAAAATATATTAAAATTGACTCTAAAGGGTGCAGTTGTTGCTTACTCAACTCTACAAATAAAAATTATGTTACTGTTTATAGCAGGATAGATCTGTTTTACTAGTTAATCAGCTGCCAATGTCTCGAACTCAAACTCAAATCCTTTCAATATAAGTGTACGTTACTCTAGCAATACGGTATAGATGTTACTTTGGTGGAGATTCCGTAGAGCCTTTTTATTTTTGCGGTAAGAATACTTTTATGTTTTATTCTGTTTTCTGCATATTCTTCCACGCCACATTACAATCAGTCGTAAACTTATGCCACGGGAGCAACGAGGTAGTTAGTTATAATCCTCACGTATAATATTGTAGATGTGAATGTGAGTTTGTTTATTTGTTTGTTACGCTTTCACGCTTTAACTACTCAACCGATCATCTTGAAATTATATACATATACACGTCCTCAGGGGTGCAAAAAACTTTCATCCAGAAAAAGCACTGTTATTAACCGTTATTTTTCTTTTTTTTACATTTGTGAATGCTTTGACGCATACCCCTCCGCGGGGCGACGGAGAAGTTATGTCGGACTCACCGGGTAAAGATGGTGAGTGACATCCCGGTAACACCGACTAAACCTACCACGGTGTTCCTCGACATAATCGCAATTTCGCCGAGGTTTCGGCCCGCCGTATGATAGGGCAGGTCACTACACAAATAGACCTACCCTTTGGGCACCACTAATTTAATCCCTACTGTCCACCTGAGGGAGGAACGGACACACGATACAGAGGCGCGCGTGGGAACACGCATGCCGCCTCTCAGACCTGGTGCTGATCGGCCGCAATCAACTCACGGCGCTGCGATGCCCAGGCGGTGCAATCCGCCAAAGTGTGCAGCACCGTGACTTCAACAACGTCGCGGCAGTCGCCGCAGTGATGACATCCAGGCATTTCTTGCCGGCCTATGCGACACAGGATCTAGCCAAAGCAACCGTGGCCAGTCATTACTTGTGTCAGCCGGAAGGTGAGAGCGCCATGCCGCCTCTCCAGCCACTCTTCAAACACGGGACTTACCGCACTGTTATTAACCTAACCTAACCTACATTTACGTGAGCGAAACCGCGAGCAATATCTAGTAATAATATAAACGCAATTCATTGAAATTAAACTACTATATACAGATTTTATCGCGTTGTTTATTTGACACTTTATTACAGAATTTTGAAAATTGTTACACTATTACTACTATTAAACTTTACTAATTTTTAAGCTAATTAAATTATTATTAAAACTATTTACAATTTTCAAAATTATGTAATAAAGTGTCAAATAAACAACGCGATAAAATCCGTATATACTAGTTTAATTTCAATGAATAATATTCGCGTAAACAGAAGACAATATTATATAAACGCAATTTCTACATTTATTAAAAGCTTTATACAAAAAAATATTACCAGAGGAAATGTCATCATCTTCAAAACATTCGAATAAAGCGCTAATTAGTGCTACAGGAATAGACATTCTTCTTTGCTTATGTTGTTGTGTTCTCTTCACTGGGTCTTTTATTAGATCAGTCTCGTGGCACATATCACCTTTTATAAGTCTACGGACAATAACGTTATTTTAATTCTAAAGCTTCATACAGTATATTATCGAAGTATAACAAATTAAGTAATACTAGGTGCAGGAGGTATCAACTGATCAAGAGCTTAGTCGGTACTTACCTCGCACATCTTTTCCCGCAATTCTGCGCAATATTGCTTTCGTGCATTCGTTAGCAGACCGTTTGGACTAGCTTTATATAGTGTGATAAAAAAACTCCGAGTCTATGACAAACTACATAAAATGTTATCTACATTGAGTTTGTACAATATTTGGGCATTCGAGCTCGCAAAACATAGCAAATAACTAGAGGCAAGAAATAAGAACACACTTACTTTCGGATGTTAGTTGTCGATTCGATCTCTCCAGGATAAGGAACGTCTGTCAACGGTATATAGAACGGCTTTTCGGGCTTCACTTGGATTTCACTTAGTGCTGAGGTTTGTGAGTAAGGGTACTCTTCAAATTTGTAAATGTATTCTTCCACGTCAAAGTCTTTGTTTTCCGCAGAGGCGCTGCTAACGGACGTGCCGGGATGGGTGCCAGATGTATGCTTCTTACTTTCTTTTTCGTCTTTGCCAATTTCATTCTTTTTACGTATAAATCTAAGGCAAAATATCAACAATTATCTCATGACGTCCATCTTAGAAGTTTAGGTTTTATTTCTTAATTATAATAAGTTATGTTCCAAATAGAAGTTTATAGCAAAATGGCTTGGATTTTAATTAGATCTCCATGGTTCTTAACTATGAAAACTGCATTAAAATGGATAAGGGACTTTTTGCGTAAACGCAAAACAAACAAACAGATATACAGAAAATTTCATCAGACATTATTTATATTCAAACTATTCTAAGCTAAAAATACATCCACTGTACAGACCAGGGATGTTGCGGATGCAGATTTTTTAACATCCGTGAATGCGGATGCGGGTACGCATATTTAAAGGCTCACATCCGCAAATGCGGTTGCAGATGCGGATGTCCAAATCGATGCGGAAGCTTCGCAATTGCGGATGCGGATGTTGATGAAAATTGTACATCTTATTTAATAAAAAGTATCTAATATCACCTCTGCAGGTTCAAGCCTGTTTTGCAAAGATTCATAAATGTAGCTATACCATTTTCTAGTGTTTCTTGACTATCATCTTCACTTGAAGAATCATCGCGCCATTCATCGGCCCACCCATTTTCTTTCTTGTCGCAACCTGTGCTGTATCTGGATCCGCATTAACATCCGCGTTGATTATTGCGGATGCGGATGCGGATGCGGATGCAGATGTCCATATCGATGCGGCAGCTCCGCAATTAGGGATGTGGATGTGAATATTCGTAACATCCCTGGTACAGACATCCTTGAAGTTTTAATAATAGTAGGTATAATTAGAAGGAGAAGACAATAGCCAATTTCATCAGCCTGAAATACCTAGCCATATTATCGATATTTAAGACTTACTTACGTTTACATAATATTTTTTCCTATATTTTGGTTGATTGTTCTGAAAAGCTTCGAAAGAGTATGCTATTGTCTAGATTCAGTAATCAATTATTACACAGTGACGTTGTCAAGAAACACAGGTTTTCTAATGAACGACACATATACTTACCTTTTTGTTGCGTGGATGTCCTGCATGTCTTTTCTTACTATTTCTCCTTCCTCTTCGAATTCGCCTTCTGCGTATTTCAATCGTTGTATGTATCTAAATTGAACTTCGAAAAACACTTTTTGTAGTAGTTCCTAAAATATAATGGGTACTATTAAACATTCTAAGTAAAACTGCGTAACTAATAAAAAAACTGATGTGTTTAATGAAGTCTATTGAATAATTAATATATACGAGTACGATACGATAACAGAAACATGGAAAGAGGCGTAAACAGTGAAACAGCAACTGTACCAGAAACAATAAGATAGATTGACAAAAATCTAAAATAATAGGGGTTAAAGTATGTCGTTGCCGTTGTATTATATACTGATAGATACTTTGAATTGATATAAAACCATCATGGTGTGAGATTTTCGAGTGAAACCTTTTTTCACATGATACCCATAAGACTCATTTTTGAATACGAGTTTCGACGCGGAATTAACGCGGCATTACGCTGCGGTTAGAGAGAAGACTGCTAATGAACGCACTGTGTGTTTTTGGTTTAAACACTTTCGTAATGGAAACTTTGTCTCGAAGAGCGAACCACGCGGAAGACCGCTTACAGAGGTGAATAACGCTGAATTGAAGAAGATGTTGGAAGCCGATCCGAGTCAAACTACCCAAGAATTAGCGGCATAGTTTAACGTTATCCTACCTACAATATTGGCTCATTTGCGTCAAAGAATAATATGAAAAGAAATATATGAAAAATGGGTGCCTCATGATTTGACTGATCTGCAGAAAGAAATGCGTATTGAAACTTGTGTTGCCTTGTTAAATCGGTACTAAAATGAAGAAATATTAGATCGAATTGTGACATTTGACGAAAAGTGCATTCTTTACGATAACCGTAAGCGAATAATGCAATGGCTGACCCCAGGTCAAACGCCGCAACAGTGCCCTAAAGCAAAACTTACCAATAAAAAGTAATGGTAATTGTTTGGTGGTCTCTTCATGGTGTTATTCACTATAGCTTTCTCAGGTCTGGTCAAGCAATAACAGCAAATGTTTACTATGCTGAATTTTGAACAATGATGGCGAAACTGGCAGTGAAACAACTCCGACTCGTGAATCGATCTTCACCATTATTGCTCCATGATAACGCAAGATCTCACACTACACGAGAAACCGTTGTAACTCTACAGGAGCTGCAGTTAGAAATCATACATCATCCTCCGTACTCGCCAGACCTTGCTCCAACGGACTACCATTTTTTTCGTAATTTGGTCAATTTTCTACGTGATAAAAAAAAATATCCCATGAGGCAGTACAGAATGCTTTCACACATTTTGTCGAATCTAGATCCTGGGAGTTCTATCGTAAAGGCATAAATGAACTACCGTTTAGATGGCAGAAATGTATCGATAATAAGGGTAAATATTTCGTTTAAATAAATATGGTACATCTTAGAAAAATACGAGTTACAATATTTCAGTACAAATCGGCAATTTCATACTGTAACTCCTAATACATTCATATTTTAAATTCCTTACTGCTATATTTTTATGAATTCAACAACCTTTTGAGTGGTTGTAGTGGTAATTGTGTAGTGACAAAAAAGGAAGCACGCGATACAAGCTGTGTCATAACTGCTATTTAAATGCAGGCGAGGGATAGAAGTAGCGAGAGAATTCTCATAATATTTGTGTTAACAGATCACGTTATGTAGCTCTAGTCTATTTTACTTTAGTAGAGTACATGCTACATTATAAATATTCTAATCAGAAATGAATCACGTTATCGGTAACTTTAGTGTGATCGCGTGATCTGTGAGACAAATCCCTTTAAAATCCATCTCAAAATACCATTTACCTCATAAAATATCTCTCCGATCTCTATAAGATTTTCGATATGGCTGTGTATGTACTCATGGGTATTTTTGTTTATCGGTATCCAATGGCAATCCATGTTGAATATTCCAGATTTATATATTTTAATGTCAGCCATTGGGGATTCGTAACATGTGGGTACACTCTCTATTTTCCTAAGAGTTGCTTCTCCCTCGATGAGTTGGCCGAACGCGACGTATTTGTGCGCCATCCAAAGAGCAGGTTGAAGCAGCACAAAGAATTGTGTTGAACAGTCAACATCTCTGAAATCGTAAATGCTATTATTATTTTATTATATTTTAGTTGTAAGTTAGTTTGTATTGACTTAGTAGTAATGTTTTTGACGAGAAAGCAATTATAGTTAATATATAGCTGTCTAATATTCAATAGTTTGGTTTTTTCGTATAGGGTTTTTGTTGGAGTGAGGTGATGATAATGGAATAAAATTTTAATTATTTTATTTTGAACCCTTTGAAGTGAATTTCAATTAGTTACCGCTGCTGAACCCCATATCTCAATTAAGTATTCTAAATTTGATTTGACTAGCGAGTCATAAATAAGAGTGCGCACTCTACTTGGAATACAGTTACTTACTTTCCGTAATGCTCCTAATAATGATGTTAATTTGTTTATGAGATGGTTGATGTGCAATTTCCAAGTTAGTTTTTCGTCTACCGTTAACGCAAGATATTTTTCGTTACTTGAACGTTTTATTATTTCGTTATTTATTTTAAGAGGCGCGAAGTCTGGTACATGTTTATTTTTGTTTTTTGTTTGATGTGTTTATTGTCAGAAGGTTGTATTTGAACATCTCGTTGAGTAGATCGAGGTCACGTTGAGCGTCCTTTATGATGTTGTGGAACGATTTATCGAAATAAAAGAGAACAGTGTCGTCTGCGTACAATTGTAAGTGTCCTGTTAGCCCTATTCTATTAATATAGATAATATATTTTGTTTTTAAAGTTGATATCTTTTAAAAAAACTGAAAGTTCTTTTGTTGAAATATTATATCACAAAGACAGCGTAGGTCAATCGTATGTTTGCATATACGTGTAACGAACCCGCTGAGCTGAGCCCCGGGCACGAGGTGACCATGGGTCCTGCGTCGCCTATAAAGGCGTTGCACCAAAAGCCAAATTGCCTTTAATAAAAGTTTTAATTACCTCTCATCATTAGCCATACAGATCACTCCACGTCTATCATGCTGAACGATAAAGTTTTCACAACTAAGCGAAGGGTTGTCTTTTAAACCAAATCCTCCGCACTGTATCCAACCGTCTTCAACGATCCGATGTACTGGCGTGCCCGCGTACCCACCCCTAGTTGTGTCACACAATCGCAGAAAGTTCTCACATGTAAGCGGGACTACATCTGCGTACAGCTGAAAATTGTATTAGACGTTGCGCGTAAATATCTGTTAAAGCAATACGCTGATATCTCCCTGTCTAAGGTCTAAAGGTTCTGTTTTGTCTGGCACCATCGGAGATAGATGTATTGATTGAGTAAATATTTATTTGCGCCCAAAAATGTTTTATCTTGGTGTTTTATGAACAAGCAGTGGTTTCAGCATGCATGCATGTTATAAGTCTTATCAATTATTGTATTAAGCCATTGCCGCTACACAAAAGTAATTTTAGATAACGAGCTTTAGTAATTCAGTGTTATGTTTTGATAAAAGCTTACCATAAATATCATAGTTCCTATTTCTTTGCCATTAATTGAAATTTGAATGTAAGCGCATGGTCTCTGAAATATGCACACAGTTCCATATATTACTTAGTTGCAAAGTATAAACATGGCAGTCAGACAACATACTCACGCCAGAAGACTTAATATAATTAGCAAACTGTTGAATTCCTTCTTTATAATAATCTTTACATAAGTTATAGATATATTTAGAGCCGACGAATTTCTTTAGTTCTTTTTCTCCGCCAAGGAATTTGTCGTTTACCAGTACCGCCACTTGAGAATCTAGGCAGTATGCGCCAAATTGGAGCTTTAAGTTGTTCCACACTTTTGGCCATTCTGCGCTGGTTACACCTAAAATCAGGCTGTAAGTAAGTTGTAAACCAAACATTACGTTACTGATTTGGATATGAATCGCAGTAATGAACTTTTTCTTTGAAATGAACAAATGTTTTAAAGAAGTTATTAGGAATTTGTATTGCAAATGACTAGCATTCTTGTAAACGATTGATATTATTGGCAATGTAATCAGCCTATAGTATAATATATTATAGCATCGGCGATGGCCTAATTATATTGCCATTTTATAGATTTTTACAAAGCACATGCTTTTTAAAAATATGTGTAACGTGGCAAGAGTTACCGTCGAATGTTATAATAATAAAAATTTATATAACTTCAAATATCGTAGCGATTATCATAGTAACTAGGTTTAATCCCAGGATTTAATGGTGCTACGTGGTCAAAGATGCAATAGTAGCTTGTACTTTGCTTCAAATAAATTTGAACTTTACCTACTATGTTTTCGAGTAGAAAGACTTTGACTCACTTTGTCAACGTCCATTGAGCTTCCATTTTATCAGTTATCGCTATAAATACACTTACCTTGTATTAAAGGAGCTTCAAACTTTTTCTTCTTGTGTTTATACAATAACTTAACCAAATAGTAGCAGAAGATGAATTCTTTAGTTACGCAGTTCCCAATTACGGTAAACTTTAAACGATCTTTGTTAACTGTCACTTTTCTCGGCAGATAAACAGGATTGTTCACAGAATTGTGACCATATTTATATTTACCAGAATACGCATATTTAATACTTTTCTCCCATGGATGATGTAATACTATTTTTTGTTTCTTCGGTAACTCAGGATTAAAAAACGACATCTTGGGTAAATAAATACTTGACGTTCTCTTACTGATGTGTCTATTATTTTATTTTTAATTTTGCATTGCAACTTATTTTATGTAAGACCAAATATAAGTATGTATTAGATCTAAGTCGTGGGAATCGCATATTTACCTGGGATACAGGCTGCAACGAGGCAGAGCTCGCCTTAATTTGTAATTTATTTAGTTGCTAATAAATCTATTATTATTATCATTATTTTGTGTGCTCTTTCTCTTGACTACGGGCTGAAACCAAGTAATTGGTGAAGAGTTTTGTGTTACCTCGTTTTTATCAATAGATATGAATTTTGTTACTATTTTACAGGTGTTCAGAATAGCGACTATTTGGAGCATTATGTAGATGGAATCTTTATGGTCTGTTAATTTTAGGCTATGGTGAAGATGTTTAAGATTAAAACCCATGGTAGAAAGAACTATGGGCAATATGTAAACTTTGTCGTGTTTCTTTTTTTTGTTGTTTCAGGTCTGGTTATTTGCCTATTTTCCACTAATAATTGTCTTTTGTAAGTTATGCGTATTGGGGACTGCGATATCTATTAGGTGTGTGGTTTTATGAATGTTATTTTGTTGTGATATATCCGGTCTGTTATAGTAGATGGTCCTGTCTCTAAGAATGGTGTGATCATAATAAAGCTTGTATGTGGTGTTTTCAAGTATATTATTATTAAACAATTTAGTTAGTTCTGTAAGTTTACTATTATATTTTAATGTTGGCAACTTTGGTGGATCGCCTGGGTCCATGCATGTTGTAGTTTATTTCCTACTAGCTGACCCGCGCAACTTTGTCTGCTTCTCATAAGAGAATTTTGAAAATTTTTCAACATTTTTCATTGATGCTCCTCTCCTATTGGTCGTATCGTAATGTTATATAGCATATAGCCTTACACCATAAATGGGCTATCCAACACTAAAAGGATTTTTCAATTCGAACCAGAAGTTTCTGAGATTAGCGCGTTCAACCAGACCAACAAACTCTTCAGCTTTATAATATTCGTATAGAAAATAACGACCTAGCTATTAAAATAATTATATGTTATAAAACTACAACTAAAGACAATCGAATTTTTAACTATGCCTAACAATACTTTAACTAAAGAAAATAAGTCTAACTACACCTATATATATATATATATACAGGGTGTCCCAAAAATCAACGTCAAGCCGAAAACGGATGACGGGCCAAGGGATGGTGGTTCTCAAAAAAATATGAAAAAAAAATTTTTTGCTGCTCTCTAAAAATAATAGCCATTTAAAAAAAAATGAGAAAATTAACACCTTGTTATGATTTTTCAAGTACTATGACTACAAAATGTTTACTTAGCTTAATTATTTTAGTGAGGATTTGTTACTGAATAATGCTAGTATACATTACAATTCAAAATTTGAACACAACTATCTTCATTTCAGAGGAAATATCCCTAATATGCCCAAACATGTACTCAAAATTATTACATTATTCAACTTTAAATGGCCGTGCTGAAAAAAAAATGTACTACACCATTTCAGCACGTGGCATCAAAAGATGGCGCATTTAATGGGCTTTCTAAAATGCTATAACACTTACTACATTTTATCCTAATTATGGATTTTTTTTCTAAAACAACTCGGGTCTAACCTTTTTTGTTTTACTCAAAAATGTTGGTAATGACATCTAGTTTCCCTCTAAGAAACAAATTAGTGTTATACATAACCCTCTTTTATGGCAGTCAGGTAAAAACTACTAGTGACACTGTTTTGCGAAGCTACTGTGAATAGGGCAAATACCTAATTTATTGATAAACCATATTAGATTCCTTTGGTCATTGTGAATCATTATGTGTTCAATTTGAAATAAAAATTCAACCATTCAAATCAACAGTTCATTTTATTTTGTTACAATAAATATTCAAATTGTTTGCCTTCAGCTTCAATGCATGCCCTACATCTCTTTAAAAACGAACGCTTTATTTTACGAGCAAAACTTCTTGAATTGATGTATTCAGCGGCTCCCGCAATTCTTTGGCGCAGTTCCTCTACGTTTGCGATAGGCTTAGAGTAAACTTGATCCTTCACTGCTCCCCAGTAAAAGAAATCAATGGGGTTTAAGTCTGGTGATCGGGCCGGCCACGAGATCGTACCAGACCGACCGATCCACCTATCCGGATATACTTGGTTAAGAAATTCCCTTACTGAGCGAGCATAGTGCGCAGGGCAGCCATCTTGTTGGAGCCACATACCTACGTAAATGTTAAGTGGCACGTCTTCCAATAAATCTGGTAGATGATTTTGTAAAAAGTCTAAGTAAGCCTCACTGGTTAAGGTGTCTGGGAGTTCGAAAGGTCCAATAATTCTACCGTTCAGAATACCGGTCCACATGTTTACTTTGAAGCGATATTGTGACCGATCTTCTCGCATTAAATGTGGGTTTTCCACGTGCCACTCATGCACATTATGTAGATTTAAGTAGCCATCTTTCTTAAAAGTTGACTCATCCGTCCAGAGTACTTTATCCAGGAAGTGGGGGTCTTCTCGGTGTCTTTGTAACATCGTTTCACAAAACGCAACCCTTGCAGGATAATCTTGAGGTGATAAAGATTGAACTCGTTGCACATGGTACGGGTGGAGCTGGTTTTGCTGCAAAATCCGGTGTGCTGTACTCTTCGGCACTCCTATGCTTGTCTCAAGTCCACGTACTGAGACACTCGTGTCTTCTGCGACTGCTGCTAAAACTTCTTCCTCGTATGGAATGCTGGATCTTCCTGTACTGAACATTTGATTAGGAAATCGGCCTTCTGAGAGTGATCGGTGCAGATTAATAAATACTCTATGATCCGGATGACGCTCAGAATTGGGGTATCTCTCACGATAGAGTCGAGCTGCAGCATTAGCGTTGCACCTGCACTCTCCATAAATGAGATGCATGTTTGCATACTCCTGTGCTGTGTATCGAAGCGGCATGGTGGCGATCATAGAATACACACAATTACACGGTCAGCGATGACGATAGTCCAAAAGAAAGCCAAGTTAGTCACAAACGGTCAAATCACAAATCAAATCCAAGTAGCACGTAATCAAGTCCAATAAGCAAAGCCAAAGTTAGTAAGTACGAAAACGACACGAAGGAATACAGAACGATGCGCAGTAAACGAAATAACGTAACGTACTGAAGTATTGCAGTTCGTGCGCAGATGATCCGGTCTTGCTATCTTTTTCACTCGTGGCGTCTCTATCCGTCTCATTCTAACTCATGCCGTAGATGATGCTAAGGCTTGCTATCTCTTTCACTCACACTCTCACTAACACGTTGAAGTGGCGTCTCTCTCCGTTTCACTCTAACTCGTGCTGTTGATGATGCTCAGGCTTGCTATCTCTTTCACTCTCACACGTTGAAGTGGCGTCCTAATCTGTTTCACCCAAACTTGTACTGTCTTACTTTAATTTAAGTAAGCTTTAAATAAAATATGCATCGCATTAGAAGCATAAATCCAAGTTGTTTTAGAAAAAAAATCCATAATTAGGATAAAATGTAGTAAGTGTTATAGCATTTTAGAAAGCCCATTAAATGCGCCATCTTTTGATGCCACGTGCTGAAATAGCGTAGTACATTTTTTTTTCAGCACGGCCATTTAAAGTTGAATAATGTAATAATTTTGAGTACATGTTTGGGCATATTAGGGATATTTCCTCTGAAATGAAGATAGTTGTGTTCAAATTTTGAATTGTAATGTATACTAGCATTATTCAGTAACAAATCCTCACTAAAATAATTAAGCTAAGTAAACATTTTGTAGTCATAGTACTTGAAAAATCATAACAAGGTGTTAATTTTCTCATTTTTTTTTAAATGGCTATAGTTTTTAGAGTTCAGCAAAAAATTTTTTTTTCATATTTTTTTGAGAACCATCATCCCTTGGCCCGTCATCCGTTTTCGGCTTGACGTTGATTTTTGGGACACCCTGTATATATATATATATATATATATATATATATATATATATATATATATATATATATATATATATATATATATATATACATATACGCCCCATTCTTTTATAGTTTTCGCTCCGGGCCGTGCCGTGCGTTATACAAAAATCAACCGAATAGCGTACGTATTGCACGTTGATACATTCGCAAGTCGCAAAATCACACCACACCGTAATTAATTGAAATTTTGTTTCATGAGAATGTTGTGTTTCCGATTTCTATAATTCTTTTTTATTAGTTAGATATTAAAGTATACTTTTTGATCGTGAGAATGTTGTGAAGATACAGCTATGATACGATTCTCTTTATATTTTAGTACATTTTAAACAAATACCTCGATTACCAATTATTTTTTGTATAAAATGTATCTTTTAACCTGCCCAGGGTTAATAACTATAACTGTACCAAGTTAGTTTTAAATCGCTTCAGTAGTTTGATCCATGCGTGCACATACAGACAGATAGACAGACAGGCAAAAATTTACTGATTACATTTTTGGCATCAGTATCGATTACCAATCAGTCCCCAATTTATAGTTAGTGTGTAAATATATTCAGTGTACAGAATTGACCTCTACAATAATATTATTATAAGTATAGATTATCGTTCTTCTCTGGTTAGAAACTAGCTGTTCCGTAACTCTTATCTCAAGGTACAGTTTTGATAAAAGGTCGTGAACGTCTTTTTGTACGCTTGTATTTAGTGATGTTAAATATTTACATGCTTTTATTTTTATATTTACGTGGGGGAATGCATTGACGCTTACCCCTCCGCGGGGGCGGGCGGAGGGACTCAACGAGATAAAAGAAAGATGGTAACAATGATAATGAACCTCCCGGTAATACCAACTAAACCTACCACGGTGCTCCTCGACAAAACCGCAATCGGCGGAGCCGCGCGAATCAATTTCACATGCGGTCGCGACCCCGCCGAGGTTTTGGCCCGCCGCATGAAACGGCAGGACACTACACAAATCTCGACTGTCCTCCCTCTTCCCCTCGAGCGGAGACGGACACGACCCACACGCGCATGGGAACACGCACGCTGCCTCTCGGACCTGGCGCTGATTGACGATCGAATGGACGCAAGTAAAAAGGCATTTGCCTCCTAAGTCACAGTTAAGGTTGGCGTACGTGCTTTGCGGGAGTTTCCTTTAACAGAAGACACTAGTGTTGGTATATAATGGGTTGGATTCGGATCGGAAATTTCCATTCTGAATACATAATGGTGCCTAGTGTGAGTTGTTTTTACGTCAACACAATCGAGACGTTAACCGCGGTTGGCTCTCTGATTGGCCAAGAGCTTGGAGCGAGCCAATCGGCGCGCCGAACGTCATTTTATTTATTTATTTATTTAATTATTTATTCTCACATACATACAACTCTTATCACAGGTCTTAACCTAATACAATAGCGTAGTTATAGTACTTGTATCTAGTTATATCTAACATAAATACTATATTCTTATACTAATACCTGTCATACAGACACTGTTATTAACTATGAGATATTATACAATAAGCGGTTCGTGTAAATTCACTCAGTGTGCAGCTAAATAAGTCGACTTGTTGCGATATCGCATTGAGCGCCCTCAACGCGCGCGTGAGGGGCGTCTGCTGCAGCAAGTTGGTGCGCGCCACCGGCACACATAGCAGCGGCGGTCGCCTCCGCCGCGACACGTACTCATCCGGGACACACAACCTGACTGTCCCTAGGACAACTGGATTATGTATCTTACCACGCATAACTTTAAATACATAAGAGACGAAAGCCACCTCCCTTCTCACCTCAAGTTTAAAATAGCCAATAGTACCTAATAGAAACAGGTTAGGATACAGTAATGGATATCCAGGGTAAACACCATACTGTTTAAAATACATGTATCTTAGAAATTTGTTTTGTATACTGTAGAAAGTTGTTAAGTTAGGCTAAATGATAGATTTTATGTTTAAAGTTAAAATGAATTTAATAACTGGACCAAAGGTTAAACGATATAAAGGAGCGAGAGAGCACGCGCGATGACCGCTTATAGAATACTGAATATGAATGAATATTAATTAGCAATGTTAGGTAAAACTGCTGATACGTTAGTATTGTAGTTGGTGTATGGTTTCACCGTACATGCTCCCGGGCCAAAAAGAAACAAAAGATTACACGTCTTCTAATCTAAAACGACATTTTTTCACTATTGGTGACGTAGCTATATCTCGCTTATTGTTGTTGCTAACCGCACTGATTATTTGCACTTCACTTGGCTGACGGTCAGCCGTACTTTGCTTTCGCGAAAACACAACACTGCTTGCCGCACTTTCTGATAGTGTCACAGAAGCAACTGCTAGTCTCCTCTTCCATAAGAAGTATACAGTCAATAAAATGGCTACACCAAGCAAGCCGTAACAAATAATATATTGGTGTAAATCATGGGTAGATAGAGTGTCATCCAGTGAGTCAGTGTTGGCAGATTTCAATTGCTCTATTTTTTCTTTCAGATTTAGCAAAGTGTTATTCAATGTGTCCTCGTAGTCTACGTAATGAGAAAGTGATATATTCACAATATGATTTAATTCGGCTATCTGTGGGGTTACAAAGTCCGGGTTAGACTTAATAGTATTACCTGATTGGGCATGAGAGTATAATGTAAAATCTTTACTTTTTACTATGCATTTATCTTGTAGGTTAATAATACCAGCTCCCGTTACTTGTTTGAAAGCTATTTGGTCTCGACATATAATCCTCAATGAATAGGTATTGCAGCAGAAATAAAAGTACTTAGACGGATCGTTTAATTCTAGCCACATATTTTGACAAGGAGATTTGCTTACAAGGCACTGTTTTAAATTGTTATCAATTTTACAGAATCTTTCGTCTATTGGTAAATGACTGATTGGTTTATTAATTTGACACAAGTATGAATGCTCATTATGCAGGCACAACTGTAGCTCCATAAACGATATTGTAAAGAAAGCGTCTTTTCTCAAATTGATAGCGATAAACTCAGCCACCGGCAATACGCTAATCATGTAATTCTGAACTTGCCGCGGCACTGTCAATATCTTATAAACCTTATAGTTGTCTCTACTAGTCAAAGGAAAAGTTATTTCAAATATAAAATAGCCTTTCATCAACCTCGCTTTTACCTTAAGCATACTGTAAATATGTTTTAAATTAGATTGGATATTCTCCACGGGTAAGGTAACATCCTTGGTCAGTTGACCAGAGATAAACTGTAGCTCGCGTTGTAGCTGATCTGGAGTTAACAGGTGAGCGTTGAACTTCCCGTGAAATATATCTGTGACGGTATCCAAGAGAGTATCCTGAATTCTTTTGAGGTTTTGCAGTAGATTAATAGCTGTTATCACCGATAAGGTAAAATCTTGGGTTTTATCTATTTTTTGTACATCTTCTGTAATAGTTAAAACAGCATTATCCAATTGATTCAAGTGTTTATTAATGGTTTTATGTTGTTGTTGGATTGTTTGCTCGGTTCTTTTTAGTACATTATACTCAGCTTCAATAACGGAGGTCTGATTACGTAACAAATTAGTGATATGTCGCTCGTTTTGTTTTATCAGTTGTATATCCTTCTTATATTGTTCCGCGAATCGTTCGTCTAATACGCCGAACAAGCTGTTAGCCACGTAACCGATACCATTCACGAGACCGCGTCGCTGTCTGGTACGCACATCAAAATGTTGATTAAGCATAAGTTGATTATAATGCTGCAATTCCTTATAGTCATGGTTTAATTGTAGTGTAATCATACTACAATGACTTTTATCGCTTAGGGATGAACAGAGTTTGTCTAACAAGTTTAAAATCTTTGTTGCTGCAGTATTACCTTCCCAATATGGATCCATATCGTAATATACGATGAGATTCCACTTGTCTCGAATAATTTGTAGGTTGTCTATAGACTCAAAATACAGTGAATTATTGCTGGGTAATACTGATATGTTAAATGCCGCGTGCGAAGATGTTACCAAAGAGATAAAAAACATTAAGGACATTGCTACCGATACAAGCTTTGAACTGAACTTACTACGTCGAATCTGTGTTACTGGCTGTATTAAGTTGGGCTTATTTTCTTGATTAATGTTCTTATCTGCCATATTACTCGAACTCGGGCATAATGGTAATACTGAGAGCTTGACAACAGGTCTCTTAATGATACCGGTTTTTGTTTTTAATGTCACCACTCTAACTAATCCGTCTTTACCTGGATGAATGTCTATAACCCTGCCCATCATCCACTTTCCAGGCGGCAGATTGTCGTCCTGGATGGTTACTAAATCGCCGATGCTAATATTCTTCTCAGAGTTGAGCCATTTGCTTCTGACGGATAACTCCGTCAGATATTCAGATCTCCATTTTTTCCATATATCGTTAGCTATTTTGGCTATTAAATACCACCTAGTTCGGGCATCTTCTTGTGTTTCAATTATACCGGATCCACACCGTCCCGTCAAGAAGTGAGCTGGGGTAAGTATATTTAAATCTTCCGGATCCTCCGACAAGGCACATAACGGTCTGGAGTTTAAACAAGATTCGAGCTGTGCTAATATGGTACTGAATTCCTCGAAAGTCAGCTTCTGTTCACCAATCACCCGTTTCAGATGATGTTTTAAGCTTCTAACAGCTCGCTCCCATAAACCGCCGGCACTCGGCCAAGAAGGAGCGTTAAAGTGCCATTCTATTTTTAAATTAGTTAGCTCCGTAAAAAAGTTACTGTCAAATACATTTTGGAAATCATAATAACTTTCTTGTAACATTCTATCTGCTCCTATGAAGTTAGTTCCCTGGTCCGAATAGATGTGTCCTGGGGATCCTATTCTAGCTGCCATCCGTCGTAATGCTGCTAGGAACGCAGAGCTGCTTAAATCGGAAACAAGCTCTAGATGTACAGCCTTGGTTGCCATACAAACAAACAAAGCAATATAACCTTTTGTTGTCTTGGCTCCCCGTCCCTTGTTATATTTAACGTCTACGTATCCTGTATAATCCACCCCAGTGTGATAAAATGGTGGTGCAGGGTTACATCGTGCTTCAGGTAAGTTTCCCATTAATTGATGCTGTATTTTAGGCGCATGCTTCCTGCACGTAACACAGTTTCTTACTTCTTTCCTCACAGCTTTGTTCCCACCAACTATCCAATAGCTTTGCCTTAATTGAAATAAAGTTAACCGCGGTCCACCATGGAAAGTTAACTGATGAGCTTGTTGAATTAGCAAAGTTGTTAGCCGATTGCTGTGAGGCAATATCGCAGGGTGCTTCATTTCCAAGCTCATAGCTGCCTTGCTTAAACGCCCACCAACTCGTAGAATGCCCTCTTTATCAATGAAAGGGTTTAATTTCAATAAATTGCTTTTGCTACTTAATTGACCACGCATTCGTAATGACATGATTTCTTCGGCAAATTCGATTCTTTGTATATATTTTATAACATGTAATTTTGCTTTTCTCAATTCATATAAAGTAAGAAAGCCGGGGAAGCTGTAATGTTTTGTTGACATTAGTTTAATCCCTCGTAGAAGCCACGCTATAATATTTGTAATTTTAACGAATGAGCTGTATTTATTTAGTAACTGTAATATAATGCTTTCATTGTTTTTATTCTGTACAGAATTTACTTTGCTTGCTAACGATTTTATCTTTGTTTCTTGATCAGTGCTATAAATTATTCGCTTATTCTCTAATTTTTCGTCAAAGGATTTAAGTGACGGTGGTCCTTGCCACCACAAGGTTTGCTTTATCAATTGGGAGGCAGAAATACCCCTACTAGCGGCATCTGCCGGATTTTCCTCTGATTTGACATACCGCCAACAGCTTGGCTTCATTATGGTAGTTATGAACTTAGTCCTATTCGCGACGAAGGGTTTCCATCGGCTGGGTTCACCTTGAAGCCATCCTAGAACCGCCATTGAATCCACCCAGCCATACATTCGAATATCCAACTCACTTAAGCAATTTACAACTTTATCCATTAGCTTAGCTAACAAATACGCGGCGCTGAGCTCCAATCTCGGCAACGATATGCTCTTAGAAACGGGTACTAATCGAGCTTTAGCGATAACCAGTACTATAGATGTCTTATTTTCTTTCCAGATTCGCGCATATATAACAGCCGCGTAAGCTTTAGTTGACGCGTCACAATAACCATGCAGTTCTAATAGATCATTAGGTTGATATTCGATCCAGCGGGGTATCTCGCATTGGTTTAAATATTGAAGGTCTGCTTGCAATACGAGCCATTCTTTCCTAATGCTTTCAGGAACTTCTTCATCCCACTGCATTTTATTCAACCATAGCTTTTGAAATACCAATTTTAATTTAGTTGTGACCGGTGATAACCACCCTAGAGGGTCAAAAATTTTGGATATCTCAGATAAAAATATGCGTTTAGTCATTTTTGCGTTGGTCTTCGATAAACCAAAGTTAAAAGTAAAATTGTCATTAGAAGAGTTCCACCGTAGGCCTAATGTTTTGGGCGTATTTTCCAATTTAAAATTAAAAACTATTTCGCCACTGCTGCTATTGTGATCTAAGTTTTTAAGTAGTTCCGGATGATTTGCTGACCATTTTCTCAGTGTAAAACCTCCTAATTTTAATAAGCTGTTCATGTCTTTTATAACCTGTTTTCCTTCTTCGATGGAGTGTGATCCATGGACCAGGTCATCCATGTAGAATGACTCCTCTAAGATTTTGGCTGCATCCGGAAATCGAATGCGCTCATCCGACGCCAAACGCTTCAGAGTCATCATAGCCAAAAACGGCGCGGATTTGGTGCCGTATGTGACCGTGGTAAGTTTGTATGCCTGTAAGGGCTGGTTAGGTCTATCTCTCCAGATTATTTGCTGATAACGGTGATCTGATTCGTGCACCATAATTTGCCTGTACATCTTTTCTATATCTGATGTAAAAGCAAACTGATATTGACGCCACTTTATAATTAATTCTTGCAAATCTTGTTGTAAATTAGGTCCTTTAATCATCAGGTCATTCACACTATAACCGCTTGACGTCCTTGCTGATGCATTGAATACAACGCGTAACTTAGTTGTCGCTGACTCTGCTCGTTGTACTGAGTGATGCGGCAGGTAACACGATAACGTTTTATTATTACGTTCATTGTAACATGGCACCATATGACCTAAGGCTATATACTCACTAATGAATTGTTTATATTGTTCTGCTAATATTGGTTGTTTGCTAAATTTACGTTCCAAATTTTGAAACTGTGCTATTGCCATTTCCTTCGAGAAACCTAATTTTTCACTTATATCAGGTTTACATGGCAATCTAACTTTATACCTTCCATTTTCGAGGCGTTCTGTAGTAGCTAAATAAAAGTCCATACATTCCTGTTCTTCCGATGATAATGTCGGATTTTCGCTAATATCCTCGATTTCCCAGAATTTCTGTATATCGTGCGTATTGTTCATAACAACGTTACAATGATATGATGACATTTCGCCACCACCGTAAATGATCCACCCAAGATGAGTCTCTTGCAATATAGGTTGCGATAAGCTTTCTCCTTTAATCAATCCTCCTAGTAATATCAAACCATTTACTTGAGCGCTTAGTAATAAATCTACTGGACGGCTAATGTTAAAATATGGATCGGCTAATTTAATATTTTCGATGTACGACCACTTTGATGTGTCAAAGGACTTATATGGAATATCTCTAAGTATTTTGTTCATAATCAGTACATCGGTGGCAAACGAAAAGTCGTTATATGTCGAGGTACACTTCAGTGTGGCCACTCCGTTACAACTATTTTCAACTTCACCTACACCGAATATTAAACCATTAAATTTAGTTCTTGGTAATCCTAATTTCTTCGCTGCGCTTTCTCTTATTAAGGAAACTTGCGACCCAGGGTCGATGAGAGCCCTTAAAACATGATATGAGCCGTCAATAGCTGCGACTTTAACTAAGGCTGTAGCTAAAAGTACTTCATTTGTACCAGGATCATTTTGCGACACGTGTGCAGTAATCGCCGCGTGGTCTTGCGGACTTGGATCAGCTGTTATTGCGGCGTTGTTCGATTGCGACATATTTTGCGAGCAGGCGTCATGTAAAACAGAGTGATGATTACCGTTGCATTTGCGACATCGCCTAACGGAAATACATTGCTGACCATTATGATCGAATAAACAATTTTTGCATAATTTAAATTTTTCAACTGTATTTAATTTAACATTATTAGGCATTCTTAAAAATTTTACGCAATTGAACAAGGCATGTTGTTGACTACACAATTGACACTTGATCGTCGACACGTGTAAAGCTTTCGAAAATCCTTGAGGCTTGTTAAATTTGTTAGAGAAATTAGGGTTCCGCCTCGCTTTTTGATTTTCCATGACATCGTAGGTATTCGATTTCGTTGACGATTGATCTTGTTTTCTGCGCGATGATTCGAGACTTGTAAACTTACTTTCCAGGTAATCTAAAAATTCCTGCAACACCGGTAGCTCTCTTGAATTTTTCAAAGAGTCGATATAATCTCCGTAAGTTTCGCTATCAAGCTTCTGTGACAATAAATGCACTAGAAGCGGATCCCAAGTGCTTATATCAACCCCTAAGTTCCTGATTGCATGCCCACATTCTAAGGTTACGTCATGCAATTTTTTGATATTACTTAACGACTGCTGCTGTGTAGTGGGCAATCCTAGTAAAGTGTTAATGATAGATGTAAAAATTAGTTTTTTGTTGTTATACCGGTGGTTCAAAATTTCCCAACAGGTGTTATAATTATCGGAACTAATAGTAAGGTGCTGAATAAGTCTCTCTGCTTCGCCTCTAACCTTCCCTTTCAAAAATTGCATTTTCTGTGCTTGAGACAAAGTAGGGTTACTATGAATAATCTCGGTAAAAAGATCCTTGAACGATGTCCAGTGTTGGTAGCTCCCTGAAAATACAGGAATGTCCATTTTCGGTGTAGAGTGTTCCCTATGTGCCACACTCCATAGGTTTTTATTGATCATTTTCTTCAGTACAAGGTATGATCTCTCATGCTGAGTATAAAGAGCTTCGTAGTCCTCGTCCTCTCCACCTATCTCGCTATCGATCTCCCAGTGAAGCGTGTCAATTTGGGACCAGCGGGCTTGTAAAGTTTTCAAAGCGTCCTCCATTTCCCATTTTTCAGTCATGGCATCTAAATTGATAAGCCCAGCTGACCGCTTAAACGCTTTGAAATTAGCTGTTTGTTTACGAATCATGTCGTCTAATTTGCTAGAAGAGCCTCTCGACTCCCTCTCACGTAAAATACTAGATTTTATTGGCTGCTGCTCATAATCCGATGGTCCTGCTTGCTCTTGTTCATGAGTAATCCGTACGGTTTTTAAAGATGTTTGTCCACTGGACAGCTTAAGCCGCTGCTCAATAATTAAATTTTTCGCGGCAGTAAAAATTTTGCTAACCTTTTCATGCTCAGAATTTGTAAAGTAAGGATGCTCCTTAACCCCATACTCACAGATAGCTAAATGATTATTTTGAAAATCCGACCAATACTTCTCTAACAACTCTAAACGCCTTTTATAATAGTCGTCAGATTTCCGCTCGTCACTGTCCTTTTTTATGTTAATCGGTATTTTCCTAATTAACTCGCCAAGTTCGAGTTGCTGATAGTATAGACCTTCCATTATGCTGCTAGTCAGTTAGAAATAAAAAGGAACGATCTTACTTGATAGTACTGGCTCAGGCCGCTGATTTGCTGTAACTGGACACTGATGTCCTGCTGCTATAAATACCGAGTGCTGCTGCTCAGGATGCTGATTTCCTCGTGCTTGAGGCGCTGACGTTCCACTGCCGACTTCTCACTGCTCGAGATGTCCCGCTAATTGCTAGTGGAAACTAGTAAAGGAGCTCCTAGGTTTTGCTCCAAAACGCTTTGCTACAGTTCCGTTGTTACGACACTGTTCACTCGGTGACACGTGTAACTGTAAGTCCACGTGCTGATTTCGAAACGAATACACTCACAAGTTCGCGTATGTAAAATGTCTCGCTGAGACGGATACTTAAACTCGCGAGGTCCCGCCCGATGCTCGAAGGACCATGTAGAAAGTTGTTAAGTTAGGCTAAATGATAGATTTTATGTTTAAAGTTAAAATGAATTTAATAACTGGACCAAAGGTTAAACGATATAAAGGAGCGAGAGAGCACGCGCGATGACCGCTTATAGAATACTGAATATGAATGAATATTAATTAGCAATGTTAGGTAAAACTGCTGATACGTTAGTATTGTAGTTGGTGTATGGTTTCACCGTACATATACGTTCTATCATTAATTTGTACTTTATTTCATGAGGTGCCCAGACTATTGCATTACATTCTAAAATGCTTCGTATAATGCCCTCAAAGCACCGATGTTGGTGAACTGGTTAGAAAGACGTAACATCATTCCTAAGTTGCGGTATGCTTTCCTACAAGCTTTGGTGATATGCTTTCTAAAATGTAAGTCTGCAGTGAAGAGCACGCCTAAGTCCCCAACTTCAGTGACACGTTGCAGCGGTGTTCCGTCTAAATAATATTGACAGTGTCTTGGACTGCGCGCGCGCGTGAACAATAACACTGAACATTTGCCCACGTTGAAATACAATTTATTGCCAGAACTCCATTCAACAATCTTATTTATATCTTGCTGTAGCACCTCATGATCCGCATTCTGCCCTATTTCGAGAACTAATTTTAAATCGTCGGCAAATAACAAAGGTATAGATGTATTGATTACATTCGGCAAGTCGTTAATCATTAAAATTAATAGAAGCGGGCCTAAATTACTACCTTGACTTACCCCGGATCTTGTAAAGTAAGGTTCAGAATACTGTCCACTACAGTCAACGTACTGACAACAGTCTCTTAAATAACTGGCGAAAAAGGTCAACGTGTGCGGTGTGCAGCCGACGCTGGCCAACTTAGCTAGGAGGATGTCATTGTCTACGGTGTCAAAAGCCTTCCTAAAATCAAAATAGGCAACACTACTTGATGACCAGCATCCACCGTTGGTACTATGCGTGTCATAAAATCCAGATCCAAATTTCCTGTTGTAGACAACAGAGAGCTTATTTGTGGATACAGGCTGTTGTGGATTACCGACTCAAAAACTTTAGCTGGCGTACATAAAACCGCCACCGGTCTGTTATCACTGGGTGCAGAACCACCTCTTCCTTTCAGTACCGGTACAACCCTAGTGAGTTTCCTGCGGTCAGGAAACTTTCCGATTCCTATACAGACATTGAATAAGTGAAGCAACGGGTCACTTAACACTGCACGGCAGTCACTAAAAATAAACACTGGGATACCGTTAAGACCAGCAGAGCGTTTTGTCGGTAAACGCACAAGTGCGCGCCGCACGTCAGCAGGCCGCAGGCGCTCGAGGTTTGCCCAGGCGCTCGCGCTCGCGTTCGCGTTCGCGCTCGCTGCCTCCACGTTCAGCACAGGCGGTTCCGGATTGTACACAGACTTAAAGAATTGGGCAAATTCATGAGCACATTCATAATCAGACAAAACACGCCCGTCTACAATTAGCCTACTACCATTCGAGTCGACTTTCCTGGATCTGATGTATCCCCAAAATGTCATAAACGTTTCGATCGCGTTAACATAAAACAAACTCGCACTAGGCATTCAGAGTTAGCTAGTCACGGTGGTGTTACCGTACGTACTGGTAATACTAATTCCTGATGAAAAAAACCCAACGTCTGCGCAAAGCTGACGGAATGACAAATCTGAATCCCTGTTTCGGAAACCTGATCAGGAAACCGTATGTTTGCGGCCAGCTTTAAGTATTTATATTTAATTATTTTCTACATATTTATGAAACATATGTGATTAGAAGTGATTGTCATGATTGAATTTAGTCCATTATGGCTCATTACGGGTTCGATTTCCGCAAGTCAAACATTTGTGTGCATGGACATGGATGTTTGTCTTGGTCTGGGTGTTTCTATGTATAATATGTATTCTTCTCTCTTAGCCTTTATTATTCCCAAGTCACTTGGGGTCGGCTTTTTTGGTCTAACCGGAATTGACTGGATATCAGTTTTTACACGGAGCGGCTGCCACCTGACCTCCGCAACCCGAAGGCTAACGATACCTTAAGGCTAGACCAGTGTCAGGATATTAGAGGGTACTGACTTTCCCAATAACGACTGCCATAGATGTTCACGGCAGCCGGGACCGACGGCTTAACGTGCTCTCCGAGGCACGGAGCAGGCGATAATTGTCAATCAATACGCACATAATTTCGAAAAGTCATAATAAAAATAACTTCCGAAAGTCAGAGGTGCGCGACGTGGGTTCGAACCCGAGACCCTCTACATTGCAGTCTGTTGGTCTCCCCACTGAGCTATCGCTGCTCAATGCTGCTGTATAATATGTATGTATTTACAAAAAAAAAGGATATATATTTTTATCCATTGCCTTAGTACCCATAGTACAAGCTCTGCTTAGTTTGGGCTAGATGGTGTTGTGTGTGTGATAGAATATTGTATTATATATTAGCTAATGATGCTCCAGGATACAGGTGAGATTAGTGATAGGCAGTCTAATTACCATGTAATTAGGACTTCTCAGGTAATTTAGACACACCTTTTAATTATGTCTGATTACGGTAATCAGGGAAAATAAAGATATTTTAAATAAAAATAATATTTTAGTATTTGGAAAATAAGAAATAGTCCACTAAAATTATGTAGCTACAAAAAATATCTAGTAAAAACAAGAAGAACTATTATGTACAAATAGGTTTATTTACAATTTTAACATAGTAGTAACTTACTATCTATCTACTTATACTAACATACCAATAGAGATTTATTTAATTTAATCGGAATCATCGGAATCCTGATACTCAGTGCTATCAGCAGCTGTGTAGTCAACATCGTGGAATGATGGTGATGTGGAAATGGCGGAGTCAGGGGACAGTTGCGGTTCAATGAGGAAATCTACCACTTCTGCAGGAAAAGATCTAGCATTCTTGAGTGAGGATCCGATGATATCAATAACATATTTAATAAATCTCTATTTAATTAATATTTCTCAATTTATTTTCAAGTAAGTTCATATAAATATATGATTTTTTTTTTTAACTTCTGGGAATTCATGACGCCTACCCCTCCGCGGGGGCGGGCGGAGGGGTTATGTCGGACTCGCCGGGGTAAAAGAAAGATGGAATAAGAATAATGTACTGCCCGGAATACCGACTAAACCTACCACGGTGTTCCTAGACAAAACCACAATCGACGGAGCCGCGCGAAACACTTGCGCATGCAGTCGCGACCCCGCCGAGGTTTCGGCCCGCCGTATGAAACAGCAGGCCACTAAGACCGATAAGACCTACCCTATAGGCACTTCGCAAAAATAATCCCTACTGTCCCCCCTAGAGGAGAGACGGACTCGACACAGAGGCGCGCGTGGGAACACGCACGCCGCCTCTCGGACCTGGTGCTGAACGGATGGCGGCCGCCTGGGCAACGCAGCGCCGTGAGTTGATCGCGGCAGTCGGATTGGTTGCCCTCTCGCTCCCGGCCGTAGTTCAGTCTATGGTCCGGAGCGAGAGGTCGTGGAACGCCGTCGCCTCCTTTTGTGAGGAAGTCATTTCCATCAAGGAGGCGGCGGAGCGGGAGAGGGAGCGTTTGAACCCTCTCCCCAACCGCAGAGCCGGGCGCCGAAGGGCGCGAGACGACCTCCAGCCACCCTGAGGTTTGACCTGGGGGTGGCGGGCTTTGTGGGCCTGCCCGCCATCCGTTCAGCACCAGGTCCGAGAGGCGGCGTGCGTGTTCCCACGCGCGCCTCTGTGTCGAGTCCATCTCCCCTCTAGGGGGGACAGTAGGGAGTGTTAGAAGTGCCTCTGGGTAGGTCTTTTGCGTAGTGGCCTGCCGTTTCATACGGCGGGCCGAAACCTCGGCGGGGTCGCGACCGCATGCGAAAGTGATTCGCGCGGCCCCGTCGATAGTGGTTTTGTCGAGGAACACCGTGGTAGGTTTAGTCGGTATTCCGGGAGGTACTTTATCAACTTAACATCTTCTTTTACCCCGGCGAGTCCGACATAACCCCTCCGCCCGCCCCCGCGGAGGGGTATGCGACATGCATTCCCCCACGTAAAAAAAAATTTAAAAAAAGGTTTAAAAAGGTAAACTCACGTTTAGATTCTCTGTTAAAGTAAAGAATTGGGAATTTTTTTACGTATGAAAAAGGTTAAAATCAACTCTCTTTTCTTCAAGAAGAAAAGGGATTACAAATCTACAAATTCAATCAATAAAAAATACATACCTTCAATAATATTCACAAAGACCGGATGTATCACTACAAAATAACATTCATAAAACCACATACCTAATAGATATCGCAGTCCCCAATACGCATAACTTACAAAAGACAATTATTAGTGGAAAATAGGCAAATAACCAGACCTGAAACAACAAAAAAAAAGAAACACGACAAAGTTTACATAGTGCCCATAGTTCTTTCTACCATGGGTTTTAATCTTAAACATCTTCACCATAACCTAAAATTAACAGACCATAAAGATTCCATCTACATAATGCTCCAAAAAGCCGCTATTCTGAACACCTGTAAAATAGTGAGAAAATTCATATCTATTAATGAAAACGAGGTAACACATAACTCTTCACCAACATGACACACCATCCGCTACATTTACTTGGTTTCAGGCCGTAGTCAAGAGAAAGAGTATACAAAATAATGATAATAATAATAGATTTATTAGCAACTAAATAAATTACAAATTAAAGCGAGCTCTGCCTCGTTGCAGCCTCTATCCCAGGAAAATATGCGATTCCCATGACTTAGATCTAATACATACTTATATTTGGTCTTACATAAAATAAGTTGCAATGCAAAATTAAAAATAAAATAATAGACACATCAGTAAGCAAACGTCAAGTATTTATTTACCCAAGATGTCGTTTTTTAATCCTGAGTTACCGAAGAAACAAAAAATAGTATTACATCATCCATGGGAGAAAAGTATTAAATATGCGTATTCTGGTACATATAAATATGGTCACAATTCTGCGAACAATCCTGTTTATCCGCCGAGAAAAGTGACAAATAACGAAGATCGTTTAAAGTTTACCGTAATTGGGAACTGCGTAACTAAAGAATTCATCTTCTGCTACTATTTGGTTAAGTTATTGTATAAATACAAGAAGAAACAATTTGAAGCTCCTTTAATACAAGGTTAGTGTATATTTATAGCGATCACTCGACCTCATGAGTCAAATGGAAGCTCAATGGACGTTGACAAAGTGAGTCAGTCTTTCTACTCGAAAATATAACACAGAATTCTAAACTTTATATCCACTAGGTAAAGTTCAAATTTATATGAAGCCAAATACAAGCTACTATTGCATCTTTGACCACGTAGCACCATTAAACCCTGGGATTAAACCTAGTTACTATGATGTATCTTATGTGGGGGCCAGTCAGTGCAGACCGGCGACACTTCGACCCAGTGGGATCTTTTGTGTCGGTTTACTATGATAATCGCTACGATATTTGAAGTTATAATAATTGTTATTATTATAACATTCGACAGTAACTCTTGCCACGTTACACACATTTTTACAAAGCATGTGCATTGTAAAAATCTATAAAATGGCAATATAATTAGGCCATCGCCGATGCTATAATATATTATACTATAGGCTGATTACATTGCCAATAATATCAATCGTTTACAAGAATGCTAGTCATTTGCAGTACAAATTCCTAATAACTTTTTTAATATTTCAAAGAAAAAGTTCATTACTGCGATTCGTATCCAAATCAGTAACGTAATGTTTGGTTTACAACTTACTTACAGCCTGATTTTAGGTGTAACCAGCGCAGAATGGCCAAAAGTGTGGAACGACTTAAAGCTCCAATTCGGTGGATTCGCATACTGCCTAGATTCTCAAGTGGCGGTACTGGTAAACGACAAATTCCTTGGCGGAGAAAAAGAACTAAAGAAATTCGTCGGCTCTAAATACATCTATAACTTATGTAAAGATTATTATAAAGAAGGAATTCAACAGTTTGCTAAATATATTAAGTCTTCTGGCGTGAGTATGTTGTCTGACTGCCATGTTTATACTTTGCAACTAAGTAATATATGTAACTGCGTGCATATTTCAGAGACCATGCGCTTACATTCAAATTTCAATTAATGGCAAAGAAATAGGAACTATGATATTTATGGTAAGCTTTTATCAAAACATAACACTGAATTACTAAAGCTCGTTATCTAAAATTACTTTTGTGTAGCGGCAATGGCTTAATACAATAATTGATAAGACTTATAACATGCATGCATGCTGAAACCACTGCTTGTTCATAAAACACCAAGATAAAACATTTTGGGCGCAAATAAATATTTACTCAATTAATACATCTATCTCCGATGGTGCCAGACAAAACAGAACCTTTAGACCTTAGACAGGGAGATGTCAGCGTATTGCTTTAACAGATATTTACGCGCAACGTCTAATACAATTTTCAGCTGTACGCAGATGTAGTCCCGCTTACATGTGAGAACTTTCTGCGATTGTGTGACACAACTAGGGGTGGGTACGCGGGCACGCCAGTACATCGGATCGTTGAAGACGGTTGGATACAGTGCGGAGGATTTGGTTTAAAAGACAACCCTTCGCTTAATTGTGAAAACTTTATCGTTCAGCATGATAGACGTGGAGTGATCTGTATGGCTAATGATAACAGGTAATTAAAACTTTTATTAAAGGCAATTTGGTGCAACCCCCTTAGGCGACGCAGTACCCATGGTCACCCCGTACCCGGGGCTCAGCTCAGTAGGTTTGTTACACGTATATGCAAACATACGATTGACCTACGCTGTCTTTGTGATATAATATTTCAACATAGAACTTTCAGTTTCTTTAAAAGTTATCTAAGGAAAGTCCAATTATTATCATCATATTTTAAAGTACTAGGTATAATAAGAGGCTATTTATTATCTCTAGCACTCTAAAATATAGTAAAATAATAATAGCATTTACGATTTCAGAGACGTTGACTGTTCAACACAATTCTTTGTGCTGCTTCAACCTGCTCCTTGGATGGCACACAAATACGTCGCGTTCGGACAACTCATCGAGGGTGAAGCGACTCTTAGGAAAATAGAGAGTGTACCCACGTGGTACGAATCCCCAACCGCTGACATTAAAATATATAAAGCTGGAATATTCAACATGGATTGCCATTGGATACCGATAAACAAAAATACCCATGAGTACATACACAGCCATATTGAAAATCTTATTGAGATCGGAGAGATATTTTTTGAGGTAAATGGTATTTAGAGATGGATTTTTAAAGAGATTTGTCTCACAGATCACGCGATTACACTAAGGTTACTGATAACGCGATTCCTTTCCGATTAGAATATTTATAATGTAACATGTACTCTACTAAAGTAAAATAGAGTAGAGCTACATAACGTGATCTGTTAACACAAATATTATAAGAATTCTCTCGCTACTTCTATCTTTCGACTGCATTTAAATAGCAGTTATGACACAGCTTGTACCGCCTGCTTCCTTTTTTGTCACTACACAATTACCACTACAACCACTCAAAGAGTTGTTGAATTCATAAAATATAGCAGTAAGGAATTTAAAATAATATGAATGTATTAGGGGTTGAAGTATGAAATTGCCAATTTGTACTGAAAAATTGTTACTCGTTTTTTCTAAGATGTACCATATTTATTTAAACGAATTATTTACCCTTATTATCTATACATTGCTGCCATTTAAATTTAAGTTCATTTATGCCTTTACGATAGAACTCCGGGGATCTAGATTCGACAAACTGTGTGAAAGCATTTGTACTGCCTTCTGGGAAGAACATTTTTTATCACGTAGAAAATTGTCAAAATCACGAAAAAATAGTAGTTGGTTGGAGCAAAGTCTTGCGAGTACGGAGGATGACGTATGGTTTCTAACTGCAGCTCCTGTAGAGTTACGGTTTCTCGTGCAATGTGAGATTTTGCGTTATCATGGAGCAATAATAGTGAAGATCGATTCACGAGCCGGAGTTGTTTCACTGCCAGTTTCGCCATCATTGTTCGAAGTTCGGCATAGTAAACATTTGCTGTTATTGCTTGACCAGACCACCAAACATTTACCATTACCTTTTTGCTTTGCTTTAAGGCACTATTGCGGCGTTTGACCTGGGGTCAGCCATTGTATTTTTCGCTTACGGTTATCGTAATAATAAAGAATCCACTTTTCGTCACATGTCATAATTCGATCTAATATTCCTTCCCCTTCCCTCCGGACCTCGACTCTCGAGTAGACGTACGCGGATATATTATATATAGCATATATCTATATTTACAAGCTAAAAACTAATTACAAGCGCAATCAACTCCACAAAGCTAAGGGTAACTCAAAAGCTACTTGGAAAGCAATCAAGAGCATTACTAACTCTTGTCAGCATAACACACCCCCAAGTGAATTGTTAAATTTACACAGAGAACCGAGAATATCTGTTAATAAAGTCAACGACTATTTTGCCAACGTAGGCAAATCCCTGGCTGATAATATTCATGCAAATACGCAGAGTACCACATACTCGTCAAATTTTTCTGAACAAGACAAGAATAAATCGGGCACGTCCATGGCTCTGTTGAACGTTACTGAGAGTGAACTGGAGGAAATAATTAGTAACTTAAAAGACAGCTGCGTGGAAGGATGGGATGGAATTTCGGCATGTTAACTAAAATGAGCACGACAGTAGCTAATTCCTTCCCTAAAACATGTAATAAATCTGTGTATCTCAGAAGCCACATTTCCTACTGTCTTCAAAAAATCCCTAGTGCATCAAGTTTATAAGAATGGGGACAGGAACCAAATCTTTAACTATCGTCCCATCTCTATATTGACTACAGTTTCGAAGGTTTTTGTGAAGTGTCTAAATAAAAGGTTATTAAAATACCTTGACCAATATGGTATAATTTCGTGCAACCAATATGGTTTTGTTAAAGGGAAATTAACCGAAGATGCTGTTATTAACCTAACGGAAACTGTCATAAAGTCCCTTGATAAAAAGCTAAAGACCCTGGCTTTATTTTTTGATCTCTCAAAGGCTTTCGATACCATTTCTGTTCCCAGGCTTATAAGCAGGATGGAATCCATAGGCATAAGGGGTCTTGCTCTAGATCTGTTCCGAAGCTATCTTTGTTAAAGAACTCAGTGTGTGAAGATTGGTAAGCACATCAGTGAAGATAAGTCTCTTACCTACGGTGTTCCACAAGGAAGTGTGTTGGGCCCGAGTCTCCTTTTGATATACATCAATGATCTGTGTGAACTTTCAATTCCAAACTGCCATTTACCCATTTAGCCATTTACCAACATAAGTTTTATAAAGGTGTTACAATATCACAGTAGGTACAATATGGGTGCTGTAGGGCACGGCATTGTAGAAGAGAGGAGGATGCTGTTTTATATATCACATAAATCTCTGCATAAATTAATTATTGCAAATATGTTTTATATTATTTTTAATTGAATGTACTTGTATGTAGTATTTACGTTCAGGTCGTATTCCATTTAGGTAATATTTATTTGTATTAAATATTTAGTATAATGTTATATTGTATTATGCATTTAAATATGTAGTTATGTTAGTTATTTAAGCATTATTATTGTTTAATAATATATTTATTATAGTTGCCATATTTATGTATTTTAAGTCTTTATCATCAGTGTATTCTTTTATATTATAATAGGCTTTATTTATGAGTATTTTTTTAGGTTATTTGTAAATGTTATATTTCTAGGTTTCTCTTTTAGGGCTTCTGGAAGTTTATTATATATTTTTATTGACATTACATATGGGCTATTGGAATGAAGGGTCATGTTAGAAGTAGGTAACATTAGTCGGTTTTTGAGTCTTAGTGATCTATTTTCATGTCGGTCTCCACGCTTAGTAAAGAAGGTTATATTGTTTCTCACAAATTTACATATTTCTAGAATGTAGATGCATGGCAAGGTAAGTATTTTATGTTTTTTAAAGTAGGGTTGGCAACTATCGGTTTGGTCTATGTTAGTTAGGATTCGTTATATTTTTTAAGAATGAATAGAGAAGGCGTATCTGTGCTATTACCCCACAAGATAATTCCGTGGCTAAACCAAGTATATGCGTGTATAGTAAGTGGTTAATGCTGTTTGAAAGTCAGTGGTATTCTTAATTTCCCGGAGAGCATAGGCGAATCTAGATATTTTTGTTCGGATGTTTTTTACGTGGGACTTTTCGTATCTATAGATATTCCCAATAATGTGAAATATTTAGCATTTTCTATTTTTGTGCTATTGGTTGAAAATCATGTTATGATATTATAGGTTTCGCGATAGTTTACTGGTTCAAGAAAGAAAATGTTTAAGGTGGAGTGGAGTACAGGCAATTCCCGCGGCTTATTATCTGATTTGAGTGTATTTTTTCCCCGACCGATTCAAAAAATGTGTTAAATTCATTAGCTATTTGATTAGGGTCTGAGATTAGATTATTTTTTATTTGAAGTTCAATATTATGTTGTTCTCTAGTCGATTTTTTATTAGTACGTTCATGTATTATATATTTCACATAGTTTTAATTTTATTTTGCGACATTTTTAGTTTATGTATGTAATGTAATTTTTCAGCTTTGTTTACTGTATGTTTTAATATTTTCATATTTTCTATAATGTTTCTTTATAATAGCATTGTTTGATTTCAAACTTAAAATTTTAAAACTATTTTAATTTTGCATGAGATCTTTATTCCTTTGGTTAACCAGTATTTTTTACAACTCTTTTTTGTTTTTATTTTACGCTTTGGTATGGTTTTATTTAGTGTTTCTAATAATATATCATTAAAGGCTTTGTAGTTTTGGTTTATATTATTAGTTTTTGTTATTATATTACTCCAATTTACTGTAGTTAGCTCTAGTTTAAATTTATCTATATTATTTGTATTATATAGCCGCTTTTTGATATGCCAATTTATTTGTTTTTGTTGCTGTGGTATGTTAAAGTTTAATATAGTGCTGCAATGATCTGAGAAACCTATTTTCTGTACAAGTGTGTGTAGATTTTTTGTGTTAAAGTTGGTGAATATCAAATCTAAGCAAGTGTTGTCTAAGCAAGTCATGTGTTAATTTATATTCTGACATAAGGTTAAGGAAGGTATAAGTTTTAAGTTATTTTTTAGTATATCTATATTTAAATCTCTTCCGAGTATTATTTTAAATCTAAAGTAATTTTATGAGTTGATGGTAAAAAATTTCTTCCTCTCTCCTATTCCAATATATTGCTATTATTAATATATTTTCTCTTGGTAGTTCACTCGCACTAGCTTCCAATATATATTCTATTGACATCTTTGATATTTCATTTCTTTCTATATGCTCTAAGTTTTCATCTAGGAGGATGCTAACGCCGCCTCCTCCTCGACTCTGTCGGCAGAAGGACGCTGCAATTTTGTATCCATTGAAGTGTATCATTTGTAATTTATCAGGGGACAACCATGTTTCTGTTAGGCATATAGCTCGGTATTTCGAATTTTTGTTAAGAAATGCTTCCATTACGTGCTGTTTGTGTTATTAACTCTGGATATTCTGAAATAGTATGCTAAAAGGTTGGTTCGCTTTTGCGAAATGTATGATTTTCTTGGTTGCTTACAGGTAAAGTAGTAACGTCGGCATCGCTTTTTCTGTTAACCGGTCGTATTCCGTCTCGCATGCGAGCCACCGGCCTACGACGGGTACAAATCTGCCGGCTGGTATGCGAGCCGGCGGAATACGACCGGTTAATATAAGCACTTTCTTTGTGCCTGTATTTGCTTATTACGTATGTGTCCAAATAGTCTTTTTTGTGAATTTGTTCTCATTCTATAAATAATTTATTGTTTCTTATCACTGCGTGGAGACCTTGCTTTCGTGCAGTAAGCATTTTTTCTCTCATGATGTTCCTCTCTTTCCGTTCTTCTTCGTTCAGGAATTCTACTATGCTAAGCCCAGTACCATAGAAATTTCGATTATTATTAATTAAGTATTTGACCATTCTTTTACTTATAAGTTCAAATACTAATGGTCGGGTTTTATTATGGATTTGTTTTCCAGTTCTATAGGTATCCTTTACGTAGCCTAACAAGTAAATTTGTAAAGTGTCTCGGAACATGTTTATACAGATTCTCTTTGGTTTTCTATGAGGCCATATAGTACGAATTTCTTGTTTTTACTTTCAGTATAAGATGATTTACTTACTAGTTTTTTTATTTCGCATTGTAGGGAGTCTGTTTCTTTGTGCAATCTCTCTATCTATAGATTAAGTGCTTCTATTTCCACTTTTCTCTGGTCGTTTTGCTTGAGCAGATTACTAGTTTCTTGTTTTATGTCTTCTCTTAACTTCAAGACTGCTGTGTTCATTTCTAATTGTATCATAGTTTGTATTTCCTGTATTATTGATTTATTATTTTCTTTTATGTTTCTAATATGCTTAGATCTTCTGGATTTATTGTATCGTTATAATATTGACTCTAACTTGGTTTATTTCTGAATGTAATGTTTGTTTCTGGGTTTGTGGTATGGTTATTAGCTGAGAAAAGCGCCTATTAAGGCGTGTTGGAATTATTTGTCTTAGGTCTTTTGCTTTGACATTCTGGACATTCACAGGTTAGTTTACCATCTTTTGTTGGGTTTTTATGTTGCCTTTCTGTCACATTTGCGCATGCCAAATCATAATGTTCCTTGCAAGTCTGACAGGCAAGTTATTAAGAATTTTTGATAATTTTTTTACAGCCTGTATAAAGTATCATCCTGTTTTGTTTACATTTAGCTATCTGGTAATTTAGTGAAAAACTAGTTACTTTCATTCAACGAAGTGCTCAATATTATAATGACAGGTGGTACATGTAGAAGGGTAAATGGGAGGGGCGGCGCGTGCTCTTCAACTATGATTATATTAGAAAGAGCACAGAGAGCGGTTCTTAAGGTTCTCTTAAGTAAACCTCGACGATACTCAACTACAGTTTTATACCAAGAATGTGCAGTATTAACTGTGAGACAGCTCTTTGTGCAACAAATACACACACACGTACACACACACACATACGCACGCACGCACGCACGCACGCACGCACACACACACTTTGTTCTTTTCTTTTTCTTTTTATTATCTATATTTTGTTATTCTATGTTCAGAGTCCTGTAGGTTATTAATTATTTCATAATTTTTATTTATATCAGATAATTGATTTTAATTATTTCTATGTATAATATGTATGTATTTACAAAAACAAACTATATACAAACTCATTGAAAATAACACAAAAAATATAAACAACTAAAATTAAACAAAAAATACAACAAATAGAAAAATAAAAATTAACAAAACCTGTGTCATTATTGCAGAAGTAAATGCCTATAAGTTTTAAATTTCATGGCAAAGATGTCAATTGCGTTATTTGCCTTGGCAACTCTCTCATCATATAACCGAGCCATACGCGTCAGTGGACTATTGTAGCTGATATTCAAGGTGCACATGGGTACAACAAATAAACGTGGATGTCGCATTACTCGTTGGTTAATTTTGAATTTAAAGCTGTTAATAAGCGGTGCGTCTATAGAGCCGTTGATTATTTTATGCAGCATCAACAAATCAGAAATGTCACGCCTTTCTTTTAGACTTGTTATTTTATAATGAAACAATCTATCTTTATAATCAGGAATAAGCTTTCGAACCCCATTTCTAACAGTTAAATGTCTAACGAAACGAGCCTGAACAGATTCTATAGATTTAACGTAAGTGGAATAGAAAGGCGACCATATATTAGAACAGTATTCTAGACTACTCCTCACCAAAGCGTTATATAATAAAATGATGCTGTTGTTGTTGCGAAATGGTTTTGCCATACGAATTATAAAGCCTAGTGTTTTATTCGCTTTATTTACTGACTGTTCTATGTGATGGCGGAATGTCAATGATGTATCAAAAGTAACCCCTAAATCGCGAATGACTGAGACATTTTCCAGGTTTGTGTCATCTATTCTGTAGTTAAACTTAATGTATTTAACCTTTTTGGTGAAAGTTATAAACTTACATTTTTTTACATTAACTGTCATTCTGTTATCCAAACACCATTGTTGGAGAATATTTAAATCATTCTGAAGAGCAATGCAGTCACTTAATGTAAGTACTCTGCGATATAACTTTAAATCGTCTGCATAAGCCAGACAGTTGCTCTTTATTAAATCTAGAAGATCATTAATAAATATTAGAAATAATAAAGGACCTAATTTGGATCCCTGTGGAACGCCTGAAGTAGGTATAAACGGTCTAGATTCATAGCCGGCTAATGCTACAAGTTGTGAACGATTTTGTAAATAGCTATCAAACCACCGCAACAGACATCCATGAATTCCGACATGATTCAACTTCACAGAAAGAATTAAATGGTCCACACGATCAAAAGCTTTCGCAAAATCTGTGTATATGGCATCGACTTGACCCCTATCCTGTAATGTGTCAGTAATGTAAGTAGTATAAATTAACAAATTTGAAACAGTCGATCGGTTGGACATAAAACCATGCTGTCGCGAACTTAAAGTATGGTGAAGATGATAATAGACTACTTTGTAAATAAGACCTTCAAAGATTTTAGCAAATTGAGAAATTATAGATATCGGTCTATAATTAGCCACGTCATTTAAGCTACCTGATTTATGTATTGGGATGATGTGAGCTATTTTCCATAAGTCGGGGAATATGCCACTGCTTAAAGATTTATTAAATATAATATGTAGAGGTTCAATCAGGACATCCATACAGAGACGAATAAATAAAGGAGGCAGGCCGTCGGGGCCCGCACCTTTATTAAGATTTAATGTTTTGATACTATATTTTATGTCTTTCTCAGAAATATATATGGAAGAAAGAGAATAATTAGATGCAAAACATGATCCAGGGACATTAAATGGCAATTGATTGTTAGCATACGTAGACGCAAAATACTCTGCAAATAGATCAACGACACAGCCACCGCCCTCACCTACTCGATCACCATAAACAACCTGATGGGGAATATTTTTAAATGTTTTTTTTGATTTAGTATACCTCCAAAACGACTTAATATTAGTTTTAAGATCTTGTTCAATATTTGCTATATAAAGCTTAAAACAATTTTCTAGTGCTTTTCTAGTTCTTTTACGTAATGTATCGAAAATATCATAATCTCTAGGATTGTTGAACTTTTTAAACTTAATTCGATATTTTTGTTTTTCTTTAAGAATTTTAATCAATGATGAAGAAAACCATACCGGATAATTACCCTTTTTGGGCTTAGCTTTGGGAGTATGCTTGTCTATAAGTTCCCACAATATGTTATAAAAATTCTGAACGAATTCATTACAATCAAGAAATTTATAGTTATCCCAATTAATAAAACGAAGATCGGCAATGCATGCCTCATAATCTGTTCTATTAAAGTTGTATTTTAAGCGAGTAATATTATGGCGTAAATTAATGCTATTAGATTTTTCCAACACAATTTCTATTGGTGGGTGGTATATGTCAGGTTTGCTAAGAGGGGGAGCGGTGTTGACATTGACATAGGTATTCTCGTCTACCATAACAAGATCTAAAATATGTTTATTCGTGTTGCTTATATTATTTACTTGTCTAAAAGCAGTAACATTAAGAAAATCTCTTAGCACCAAAGACTTTGGGTCACAAACTCCAATGAATGCGTTATCTCCGGACTGCCAATTGATATTAGGAAGATTAAAATCACCCATTATTAATGTATTATAATCATTATTTTGTAGACATGTGTCCTCAACCCTACTTAAAAATTCCCTAAAGACATCGCTCGGTATATAAGAAGGTAGATAAGCAAGACATACATTTATACAGGTACTTCCAGAACTAATAGAAAGCCACATATATTCTACAAGAGTTGACCAATCATGTTTCCTTACAAAGTTAAATTTATTGCTAATGGCTATCAGAATACCACCGCCATAAGATTTGGAGTATAACCGCTTAAAACTATCACATCGATCCCTGCGCACAACAGTGTATCTTTCATCAAAATACTCTGATGATAAGAACCAATCATCTAACCACGTTTCTGTAAAGCATATTATATCGTAGCTCGAATTTATTATTGACATATAAATATCATGTGACTTTGTCTTCATTCCTCTTACATTCTGATAAAACATGGATATTTTCATAACGAGAAATACTGTTAAATATACATGACATGTTAAACTAATTGCAATAAGTGCAGTAATTAGATAATCTTTTCTAAACATTGTCTATGTCTAATTAATATACTGCCCGAATTTTCATTTTTGGCGACATAAATTTTACCATATCGTACCCAGACGAACTTGTAGGACTTCTCTTTTGCTCGCAGTCGAGCGGCAGCGTGTAACGCTTTGTACACTGGAGATAAGTGTTCAGATACATATATCGGTTGTTTATTGCCGCCGTAACCCAAAAGAGACGTGTTGAGCTTTTCATCCTTGTGTGCTTTGTTATATCGGGTAATTGCAGAAAATAATTCATCGCGGCATCTAGGACTACGCAATTTTACCACTACCGTGCGTGGACGAGTCTTGTTGTTATTGATACTGGCCACTCTAGTGCATTTCATAATATCAGAATCCTTGAGACCATAAGAAACAACCTCGGATAACTGATTTAAGATGTTTGTCAGTATTTCATTTCTATTTTCAGGTAATCCATGAAGCTCTAAATTAGCGTCGCGTAAGTTTTGATCCATGATATTTACCTGGCTACGCAACTGGTCTGTTGATTCCTGCAAAACTGCATTCTGTGACCGAAGATGAACATTCTCAGTTTGCAGCTTTACGAATTCTGATCGTAATTCATTGTATTGGGAAATATCGAAACATCCAGATGACTTGAGTTCCTCAAATTGTTTTCTAATTTCATCAATCTCACCTCTTAGTTCACGAATCAAATGTTTTACTTCGGTTCGCATTGTGTTCCTAATTTCTTCTCTTATAATACTCCGAATGTCGTTATCCTTCTCTTCATCATCGGAATTAACCCCTGCCATATTTAAAGTATCTTTAGGTTGTTTATTATTCAGACAGCTAGGACAATTCCAAGTCGACCGTGCTATTTTGCTAAGCCTTTTATATTTAGTAGCAGTTATATTTACACACAGATGGTGATAGATATTTTCACAGTTAGAACAAGTTATTTGTTCAAGTTTTGATACAAGTCTTCCACATACATCACAGTTCGACATTGTGGTTTATTTACGTAGAAATCTACAATGTAGAAATAATTCCAAAAAGACGACGATATAACTCAGATTCGATCCGTCAACCAAGTGACCCAGAGCCGACGCGTTACGCACCGCGCTACTGGTTACCTGTAGCACTATTGCGAAATAGGTAATCACTTGTAATGTTTATATAAACGGTGGTATAGTAGGTAGATTGTTGTTTCTAGCTTATTGTAACTATTAAAGTTTTTAAAGATCACCACCACTATACACACTAGTTTTTTGATTTAACACACACAAACACTTATATTCGCCGAGCAAATTATATACTTGTTGTAATTTTGCATTTATCTAACGAAATATTAATAACGCATTGAGAAATCAATACTTTAAACTATGATTTGTGAATTTTATAACGGGGCAGAGTATAACGTGACCGACGTATAACGTGATAGTATGTTTATCCATTGTCTAGTAACCATAGTACAAGCTCTGCTTAGTTTGGGCTAGATGGTGTTGTGTGTATGTAGTAGAATATTATTATTATTATCATATATAATTTAATAAAAATCAAAATCTAATTTAAAATATTGCATTAGTTCCCACTCATGGAAGGCGCTGGCACCTATGATACAATGTTTCATTAGTACAGGTGTCAACGTTTGATCATTTTCTACCAAACTGTTACCACGTAGTGTATTTTCTGGTTGTGATTATACTGTTGTTATTTTTATTGGTTTTTTATTTTATTAATAAATAAATTATTATTATTATTATTATTATTCCTTCATTTCTGTACCAATACAACAAGGCAACACAAGTTTCAACACGCATTTCTTTCTGCAGATTAGTCAAATCATGAGGCACCCATTTTTCATATTTTTTATCTTATTGATTTGATGCAAATGAGCCAATATTAGGTAGGGTAACGTTAAACCATGCCGCTAATTCCTGGGTAGTTTAACTCGGATCGGCTTCCACCATCTCCTTCAATTCAGCGTTATTCACCTGTGTAAGCGGTCTTCCACGTGGTTCGTTCTTCAAGTTAAAGTTTCCATGACGAAAGCGTTTGAACCAAAAACGCACGGTGCGTTCATTAGCAGTCTCCTCTCCAAAAGCAGCGTTGATATTGCAAGCCGTTTCTGCCGCGTTAGTTCCACGTCGGAACTCATATTCAAAAATGACTCTTATGGGTATCATGTGAAAAAAGGTTTCACTCGAAAATCTCACACCATGAAGGTTTAATGTCAATTCAAAGTATCTATCACTATACAAAATATATTAAAGATATATATAATTATAATACTATAAATTTATATTTTAGGAACTACTACAAAAAGTGTTTTTCGAAGCTCAATTTAGATACATACAACGATTGAAATACGCAGAAAGCGAATTCGAAGAGGAAGGAGAAATAGTAAGAAAAGACATGCAGGACATCCACGCAACAAAAAGGTAAGTATATGTGTCGTTCATTAGAAAACCTGTGTTTCTTGACAACGTCACTTTGTAATAATTGATTACTGAATCTAGACAATAGCATACCCTTTCGAAGCTTTTCAGAACAATCAACCAAAATATAGGAAAATATATTATGTAAACAAGTCTTAAATATCGATAATATGGCTAGGTATTTCAGGCTGATGAAATTGGCTATTGTCTTCTCCTTCTAATTATACCTACTATTATTAAAACTTCAAGGATGTCTGTACCAGGGAAGTTACGAATATTCGCATCCACATCCCTAATTGCGGAGCTTTCGCATCGATATGGACATCTGCATCCGCATCCGCATCCGCAATAATCAACGCGGATGTTAATGCGGATCCAGATACAGCACAGGTTGCGACAAGAAAGAAAATGGGTGGGCCGATGAATGGCGCGATGATTCTTCAAGTGAAGATGAGAGTCAAGAAACACTAGAAAATGGTATAGCTACATTTATGAACCTTTGCAAAACAGGCTTGAACCTGCAGAGGTGATATTAGATACTTTTAACATCCGCAATATCGAAGCTTCCGCATCGATTTGAACATACGCATCTGCAACCGCATTTCCGGATTGAGCCTTTATATATCCGTACACGCATCCACATTCGCGGATGTTAAAAAATCTGCATCCGCAACATCCCTGGTCTGTACAGTGGATGTATTTTTAGCTTAGAATAGTTTGAATATAAAAGAATGTCTTATGAAATTTTCTGTATATCTGTTTGTTTCGCCATTACGCATAAACCTCTTATTTTTATTTTAATGTAGTTTTCATAGTCAGGTACCATGAAGATCTAATTAAAATGCAAGCCATTTTGTTATTAACTTCTAAATTTTGTACATAACTTATTATAATTAAGAACTAAAACCTAAACTTCTAAGGTGGACGTCATGAGATAATTGTTGATATTTTGCCTTAGGTTTATACGTAAAAAGAATGAAATAGGCAAAGACGAAAAAGAAAGTATGAATCTCACATCAGGCACCGATCCCAGCACGTCCGTTAGCAGCGCATCTGCGGAAAACAAAGACTTTGACGTGGAAGAATACATTTACAAATTTGAAGAGTACCTTTACTCACAAACCTCAGCACCAAGTGAAATCCAAGTAAAGCCAGAAAAGCCGTTCTATATACCGTTGACAGACGTTCCTTATCCTGGAGAGATCGAATCGACAACTAACATCCGAAAGTAAGTGTGTTCTTATTTCTTTCCTCTCGTTATTTGCTATGTTTTGCGAGCTCGAATGCCCAAATATTGTACAAACTCAATGAACATAACATTTTATGTAGTTTGTCATAGACTCGGAGTTTTTTTTATCACACTATATAAAGCTAGTCCAAACGGTCTACTAACGAATGCACGAAAGCAATATTGCGCAGAATTGCGGGACAAAATGTGCGAGGTGAGTACCGAGTAAGCTCTTGATCAGTTGATACCTCCTGCACCTAATATTACTTAATTTGTTATACTTCGATAATATACTGTATGAAACTTAAGATTTAAAATAACGTTATTTTCCGTAGACTTATAAAAGGTGATATGTGCCACGAGACTGATCTAATGGAAGACCCAGCGAAGAGAATACAACAACATAAACAAAGAAGAATGCCTATTCCTGAATCATTAATGAGCGCTTTATTCGACTGTTTAGAAGATGATGACATTTCCTCTGGTAATATTTTTTTGTATAAAGCTTTTATAAATATAGAAATGGCGTTTAAATTATTACTAGATATTGTTCGCGGTTTCGCTCGCGTAAATGTAGGTTAGGTTAATAACAGTGCGGTAAGTCCCGTGTTTGAAGAGTGGCTGGATAGGCGGCATGGCGCTCTCACCTTCCGGCTGACACATGTAATGACTGGCCACGGTTGCTTTGGCCAGTTCCTGTGTCGCATAGGCCGGCAAGAGACGCCTGGATGTCACCACTGCGGCGACTGCCGCGACGTTGTTGAAGTCACGGCGTTGCACACTGCGGCGGATTGCCCCGCCTGGGCATCGCAACGTCGTGAGTTGATTGCGGCAGTCGGTATGGTTGCCCTCTCGCTCTCGGCCGTGGTTCAGTGCATGGTCCGGAGTGAGAGGTCGTGGAACGCCGTCGCCTCCTTCTGTGAGGAAGTTATTTCCATCAAGGAGGCGGTGGAGCGGGAGAGGGATCGCTTAAGCCCTCTCTCCAACCGCAGAACCGGGCGCTGGAGGGCGCGAGATGACCTCCAGCCACCCTGAGGTTTTACCTGGAGGTGGTGGGCTTCGTGGGCCTGCCCGCCACCCGATCAGCACCAGGTCCGACAGGCGGCATGCGTGTTCCCACGCACGCGTCTGTATCGTGTGTCCGTCTCCCCCTCAGGGGGACAGTAGGAATTAAATTAATGGTGCCAAAAGGGTAGGTCTATTTGTGTAGTGACCTGCCGTTTCATACGGCACGGGCGGGCCGAAACTTCGGCGGGGTAGCGATTGCATGCGAAAGCGATTCGGGCAGCCACGCCGATTGCGGTTATGTCGAGGAACACCGTGGTAGGTTTAGTCGGTATTACCGGGATGTCGCTCTCCAACTTTCCCCGGTGAGTCCGACATAACCTCTCCGTCACTCCGCGGAGAGGTACGCGTCAAAGCATTTCCAAACGTGAAAAAAATAGAAAAGGTTAATAACAGTGCTTATTCTGGATGAAAGTTTTTTGCCCCCCTGACAACGTGTATATGTATATAATTTCATGATGATCGGTTGAGTAGTTAAAGCGTGAAAGCGTAACAAACAAATAAACAAACGCACATGCACATCTACAATATTCTACGTGAGGATTATAACTAACTACCTCGTTGCTCCCGTGGCATAAGTTTACGACTGATTGTAATGTGGCGTGGAAGAATATGCAGAGAACAGAATAAAACATGAACGTATTCTTACCGCTAAAAATAAAAAGGCCCTACGGAATCTCCACCAAAGTAATATCTATACCGTATTGCTAGAGTAACGTATACTTACTTATATTGAAAGGATTTGAATTCGAGACATCGGCAGCTAATAAACAAGTATGACAAAAAAAAATTACCGCCGGAAAAACTGAAATGCAAAAAATAATAAACCTTTTTCATTTAACCTTAATAACTGAGTTCTTAAACTAATGTAAGTATACCTAAGTAATTTTGAGTTGGCGCCAAACAATCAATGAACAAAGATAAATAATTAATAAATAATAATAATAATATTCTATAACATACAGATATCATATGAGATCACTAAATTACCTTAAATTTAAAGAAATAATCAAATCTAATTAACAATGCAACGTGAAACCTCCAGCAATAAATATTAACAATCCGAAAAATGCGCTCTTCGCACGACCACTCGCAACGACGTGTGTACCCGTTCGTGGCGTTCGTTCGGGTAGCTGTCTCGCTGACATTAACTTCGTAAACGCTCGGCATTTTCCGGCGAAGGGGCGTGTTGCGCTGCGCCGCACTGTGGGCTGAAAATCGACCTCCATAGACATAGAAATGAAAGTTGCTAGATGTTCGTTTTGTTGACGGATATGGCTTCTATTAGCTATTATACACATAACAATGTCATCTGAGCTAACTCCGCACAAAAATGAATTTATTACAAGGTTTTTACGAAAAAAATGTATGGAGCTAGCATGAAAAATCTGAATATCTCTGAACTTGCAAGGAAAACCGTAATATCCTCAGAGATGGTTATAGGACTAATTATTTGTGATTTTTTGACATACTTCATATAACGGTACCTGCTGCAGATTTTTTTTTAAAAATCATCGAATTTTTAATTAATTTTTTTTAACATTAAACGATTTGTTTTGGTGTATAAGTAAAGAAACAACACGTTATATGCATATAATACTAAATCTTCGCCAGTTATTTGTTAAAATATCAAGAAAAATATTTATGCCTAACATAGTATATATGTTTTAAAACAGTTAATTGGATACCATTACTGAACTTTGCATACAGGTAAACTACTGAATAATAAATAAGCCTTCTAATGAGTTCTGAATAAGAGATTAAGTGATTTGCAATGTCGCACAATGGTAACTACGGATTACACTAATTAAAATCTTACAGGTAAGTACATAAGTAACTTAAATAGTTAATTAGACATGTTACGAGTTCTAAGAAATATTTTCGACAACTGTCTAATGAGGTCGTTAACTAATGTTGGACTGAAATATAAAAGGGTTAACATTTTGCATCATAATTTAGTTTATTCTAAGCTTGGTTACCCCTAACATATCACTGTGAAATTTTATAATGGAAAGTTTAAATACCAATTTAGACCTATTCGTTCTTCTAAAATGTAAGAGTACTTCATTTGATCATGAGGTATTGTTTAGTGAAGTTATATCCCGCCTAGACGTTTGTCTTTCCGTTGAAGATTAAGTGACTCTAAAAGAATTTTGTCAGAGATTTGTACGAGCTGCATCAAAAGGTGGCAAAAATCTCACCGAATTCTTGATACTTTTAGAAAACAATACGAAATTTGGCTGCAAGCAACTATCGATTGGCCAAGTTGTATAAATTTAGTCGCTCAAGAACCAACTGTTGCTGAGGGATCAAGATCAATCTCTCCAGAACCCTCAACATCATACTCTGTTGGTACAATGACAAAGAGGTCACGAAAACCATTCGAAGATCTGGGAAGCAAACAGAAGAAGAGAAAATCTGATGAGCATAAAACTGACAATCCCAGTGAATTGGCACATACAGCAGCGGCGCGTTTTAAAGAAGAAGGTTGTGAGGATATCGCATCTGTAATCGAATATATGCTGAAACATCCTGAAGCAGCCTCTAAAATTAAGGAAACGCTTAAGCAACCGGTGAAAACTATCTTATTTACACCAGAAAAAGCACTTGGATTACTCCTTTCATTAAAATTATCAAAGTGGCAATACATCACTTTACGAGAGTCAGCTATTCGGGAAGGTAGAAAGGATATTTATCCATCCTACTATAAAGTGCAACAAACCAAGCTGGCATGCTATCCTCCGAAGCAATCAGTGTTAGTGACCGATTCATCGGCAAGAATAACCCTTCAAGCTTTACTCGACATTACGGTCAAAATCCTCCAAAGTTTTCCTAACGATGATGTGCAAAATAAGGATTTAAAATTGATATCTAAATGGGGTTTCGATGGTGCGTCAAACCAAAGCCGATACAAGCAAGGTTAGTTAAACAAGGTCCCGGAACTACTAATGACGGCAACACTGCAAGAAAGTTTTTCAAATTTCCCCATAAAACTGCAGCCATTACTGGGTTAGACGAAGAACTAACACTTCACAGTGATATGTTAGGGGTAACAAAGCTTAGAATAAACTAAATTATGATGCAAAATGTTAACCCTTTTATATTTCAGTCCAACATTAGTTAACGACCTCATTAGACAGTTGTCGAAAATATTTCTTAGAACTCGTAACATGTCTAATTAACTATTTAAGTTACTTATGTACTTACCTGTAAGATTTTAATTAGTGTAATCCGTAGTTACCATTGTGCGACATTGCAAATCACTTAATCTCTTATTCAGAACTCATTAGAAGGCTAATTTATTATTCAGTAGTTTACCTGTATGCAAAGTTCAGTAATGGTATCCAATTAACTGTTTTAAAACATATATACTATGTTAGGCAAAAATAATTTTCTTGATATTTTAACAAATAACTGGCGATGATTTAGTATTATATGCATATAACGTGTTGTTTCTTTACTTATACACCAAAACAAATCGTTTAATGTTAAAAAAAATTAATTAAAAATTCGATGATTTTTAAAAAAAATTCTGCAGCAGGTACCGTTATATGAAGTATGTCAAAAAATCACAAATAATTATTCCTATAACCATCTCTGAGGATATTACGGTTTTCCTTGCAAGTTCAGAGATATTCAGATTTTTCATGCTAGCTCCATACATTTTTTTCGAAAAAACCTTATAATAAATTCATTTTTGTGCAGAGTTAGCTCAGATGACATTGTTATGTGTATAATAGCTAATAGAAGCCATATCCGTCAACAAAACGAACATCTAGCAACTTTCATTTCTATGTCTATGGAGGTCGATTTTCAGCCCACAGTGCGCCGCCGCCGACGCCGCGCATCACGCTTTACGTAATTAATTAATTTGCTTGTTTGGCGCCGACTCAAAATTACTTAGGTATACTTCCATTAGTTTAAGAACTTAGTTATTATGATTAAATCAAAAAGGTTTATTATTTTTTGCTTTTCAGTGTTTGATTTTTGTGGCTATAATCTACTAATTATTTTTGTAATACACAACTCGGCATTAAAATCTGTGAGTGAACAATAAATCACCCCTATTTTTGCACCCTTAGAGTAGGATTCTTTTTCCAAATTTATATAGGACCATCTTCGAGGTACCTATACCTCGAAGGGTAGGGTATACCCTATTCAAAAAAATAAGAAAGAGTTATCAAAATCGGACTACTCTGTAAAAAGTTACGTGCGGTCACACATAAAAAAATATACGTGTCGACTTGAGAACCTCCTCCGTTTTTTCGTCGGTTAAAAACAGACCTATCCTACTATAAAGAGTAACGTCAATTTTTATTTGTAGAGTTGAGTAAGCAACAGCTGCACACTTTAGAGTCAGTTTTAATATATTTTTACATTTACAGCTAATTGAAATCAAGTCTTCCGTATGTTGTTCTGAATAATTGTGTTCGTTGTTTCAATTTTCGTAAAGTTAACACAGGAATCATAACTAGTGTCGAAGATGTCACTAAACAAGGAATTAAGATTTACGTTAGTCACTGAGTTAAAATATGAACACACCTTACAATTACACCTTATAAAGGATTACAAGTTGTTATGATTTCATTACTAATCTTAACATTTACTTGCAGAATCATCATTCGAATCTGATGACGAGAATGAAATCAGGAATTACCTAAAGTAATTAAAAATAATTATTATCTACATCATGCCGAGTTATAATTTTTCTTTATATAGCCCATCTCACACTCAGACGAGGCCCATTCCCAGCAGTAGGACAGCTTAACACAAATCTGATATTATTATTATTACTACTAGATGAAACATCACTGATACTTCTACTTGTACTTCTAGAGAAAATGGAGACTCAGTTAGTTTTGCTGGACGAGTTATCAAAAAAATAGCTAACATACGTCAAAGATATGCTATATTCGATGAAAGTAACAAACATGTGCCGATGTGAGTACTAAATGTTAGGTCTTTAAGTATGATATTGCCGTTTATGTCCCAACATTTGAGGCATGCAATGTAGCGCACCAGTTTAAAAGTGCACCCGTTCGAAGCGCATCAATATTATTCCAATACCAATTCCTTGGAGCGCAAACATTAAATAATATATTTATCTGTTCTTTCTTTTTTTACTTTGCGGGGTATTAGCTACTAAAAATATCGACTGGAAGTTACAAAAATGTTAGTTAAACACGGCTGAATCCATACCATACAAAGCGGCAACTTCATATTTAAACCTACATTACATTAATTCTGTAGTAGGTAGCTCTATTGGTTTCTATGCGATTTGTCAAGAGAGGATGACGATAGTAGCATATAAAAATTGCTCATTAAGTGATACTCATGTAGGTTATTTTTTTGTTGTCCAAGAAACTAAAGAAATGGCAATATAAATACGAAATTATGAGAATCATATTTTTTTGGACGTGTATATGTCGTTAACCATTGAAAGAAAGCTTCTAAGAAATATAATACTACTTTTAGAATTAGCTTTTTATCTCATTCCTGTGATTCATGTATACAGAACCAAGGAATTAGGCAAAGAATTTGAAAAAGCTGTAAAAGAAAATTTAATCATCACCTGTTATGATGTACTAAAAACTAGCACCGGATTAGTTTATATAATGTGACTGTCGTTTGTTTTTTTTTTTAGAACACACCTTACTGACGATGAACTCAGATTTATACGGTAAACGAAGTTATATTTTAAATTTATTTTATATTCTTTTGTATATAGATTTTTGTAATTATAATTTTATATTTACATTATTTTCTAACTATTAATCTTATAGAATGGCTGAATATGAAATGGAATATGTGAAAAATAAGTAAGTATGCATTTTTCTATCTACTCTAACAATTTTCTTTTATTTTTATACTAGATTCTTTATTTCATAAACTCTTGAGCTTAGTAAATTATAACAGGCATAAGTCTTCATTATTTTTTTATAGTCGTAAGTTGGTAAACAGTGCTAAGGAAACATCCAGTGCGGCCTTGGAATCTATAGAAGTAGGTATCTCTTACGCTTTTCATACCCTGCAGAGAGATTTTTATGGAATTTTGAAAATCTGTATTACTTTCTTGGCAATCTATAATAATGCACAATACCTACTTTCTTTTTACTAACTTTTGGAGGTTGAGGATAGTGACAGGTATAGTAACACTTAGACTCCAGATTTCAGAATATATGTTTGAATTTTGACACCGTAATTTATAGCACACCAAATATTGCGTTAACCAATAAAAACTTATAAAATATTTACACAGAAATGTAACCACTAGCAACATTCGACGAATCAGAAAAGAGTTTAGTTTACGCTAACTTCCGTGCGCGGCGCTAACGTCGGAGCTAGCCGTTTCCCGCGCAATTGGAAACCATTGGTCTTATCTAATATCTTATGGTGTCGTGCGTGGCTACACATATATCATAAAATGTTGTTTTATTAATGGAACCTTCATAGAACCAAGCAAAGAAAACCATGATACAGCCAGGCTCAAAGGCTTCGGTTACCGACTCCGCGCCGCTTGCTCACCGGGATGCAGGGTTAGCATGCGCCGGTGCTACCGCAGTGCTTATGCCACACACTATTCAGTATCGTTAGCACTAACAACCAAGGGGGCACATTATATTCGCAGTCGTTCTTTATCGCCTTGCTATTAATATTTTAAGAACCATATCGATTATAATCAACTTAAAACTCGCGAATGCAGAACCATCATTGATTTCGTAATGGATACCAAATCATCCAAAAATAAATCTACCAAATATAATTTAAATCCGGTATTTTAGAAACGGATAGATTGTGTGATTGTGACTTGTACCAAAGGTACTATTTCTAATTACAATATATAACCGGTAATGTATAAACGCTAACACGTTCGTTTATAATTTTAGAAAAGTGTCCATTAGCTTGCCAGTCTCTAAATTAACTCATATAAAGGTTAAAAGACAGGCGACTGGGTTTGTTCGTATGTCTGACATAGCAACTATCCACGACATGGACAGTGAAAACTTTGAAAGATTAGAAGAGGAACCGGATTCAGAAGAAGTTAGGTAAGTGGCTACTAGTAGACAATATTATCTCTACTATTTTTAAACGTATTACTGATTATAATGCACTGATGCAGTGGTAGCTTGGCTCGAGACCTCTGCGTGGCTGTCTCCAACACACTCAGATGTCTGGAGTCCGATTTCAAGGTGCACATCTGTGACTTTTCGAAGTTATGTGCGTATTGAAATAGATAATTTTTCGCTTGCTTTAACGCTGAAGGTAAACATCGTGCGGGAACCTGCATGTCTGAGAGTTCTCCATAATGTTCTCGAAGATATGTGAAGTTTGCCAACCAGCACTAAGCCTCGAACTCGCATGACTATACTAGTTTACTGCCAGTCTCGGCCTTATCTTATCTCAGCCGGATCTGGCAATGTTTTATTGGATTTTTTTTGTAAATAATTCCAATAGCAACACTGTTTTTTTTTTTTAACTTATTCACAAAATAGTCCAGTGGTGGACTTAATGCCAAGGGCATAACCTACCAGTCGACCGTTATCTAGTTCTCTACGTCGTAGATAGCATTAGGCTCGTCCCGTAAAACCTGGAACCTAAAACCATAGCTGGTAAATTTGTCGGTTTAATATACCTATGGCCTACCCCTACAAGACCTACAAGTAAGTTAGTTCATTAAATATAAAACACTTTTCTTTTACGTGGTATAGTAACTCATTCATGATCGTCATTTCATCATCATCATCATCATCATCATCATCTCAGCCGAAAGACGTCCACTGCTGAACATAAGCCTCTCCCAAGGTTTTCCACACAGACCAGTCTTGGGTCACCCGCATCCAACCGTTTCCCTCGACCCTTACCAGATCGTCGGTCCACCTCGTGGGCCTACCCCTGCTTACCTTAACATTCATTAATGACAAATTATTGTCTATGTTTGAATTTAGAAAAGTCCGTATCGTGGCGGGTGCTGCAAGTGAGACGCACCGATCAACTGTACATGGGCTGCATGGCGATGCACGAAGATATTCAGTACTTGCGCGCCTTTATGTCGACGTAAAACTCGATGATGATGATGTGAGACCCACTTTAAAGGACTTTAAGTAAGTATTAACCAAGTTCGACTTTTATTTACGTACGGGAATGCCTCTACGCATACCCTCTGCTAGACGGGCGAAGGGCTTATGTCTGGCTCACCGGAGAAAGATAGAAAGTCTTGGGTCCTACTGACCAAACCTACCACGGTGTTCCTTTATACGATCTATTTATAATGTATTTTATAGAATAACGCCACACATATACAGTAAATATACTGAAAGTTAATTTATATGCGTAATGTGCGAATGTCATCCACGGCTATCCTTTAAAAAAAACTATATGGGATGCAAAATGCAACGCAATAAAATATCTATTATAGTAACGTAATTTAGAAAATATTACAAGTTTACTAATTACTGAAGCCATCTCTTTAAGCAATATTATTGCATACACAAGATCAAGACGTGTTACAATATGTATAGCTTTGTCTCGTTCCTATAATATTACTAGCTTTTGTCCTCGGCTTCGCTAAGCAACAGTATTTTTCCTGGATGAAAAGGAGGTACCTATCATACGAAAAAATACTGTTGCTTTCGGTACCCATGACAACGTGTATGCGATCATGATGATCTGTAAAGTAGTTAAAGCTTGGAAGCTTAACAAACAAACTCACATTCGCATAAAATTTATAATATAAGTTACGATAAATGTGATAATTTGTGAAGATGTTTGTATCTTTGTGACTTGATCTCTTCTGAAGCGTTGGACGGATTTGGATGAAACTTATCACACCGATAGTCACTTTTCTGAAAGTACCTAACACATAAAATACTTCTTATCCCGGTAACTATGCGTTCCCGTGGGCGAATTCACAGGCCATGGGCGAAAGCTAATTGATATTGATATAAACAAGCCAATTAAATGTAATCATAAAGTATTACATTGTTAAAGACATAAACAAATCCTAATAGAAGTTCAATTTTAATTATCTATTAATTATTTAATTTATCCATTACAGGCCATATTCAGAGCATAAGTCCTTAACGTTCCTCACAAAATCCAATACGAAATTTTTACTCGAGGATGACTCACGAGATAATATGATGTATCGTCCAGGTTTGGGTGAACCACCGAAGTCTATCGGTCACGTGCTCCAGTTACAATATGGCAACAGAATTTCTCGCAAGATATCTTACGATTACGTAGGCACTATAAGACGAATGGAAAGAAAGCCTGGCATTTCTATTAGTTCTGTAGAATTCGCAAAATCGCGGCCGTCAATGTCAGTGATGCAATATAAACAGAAGAACAGAAAGTATCATGAACAGCTTAACGCTACGTCGAAAACCAATCCTGAAGTAAAACGTAAGTATACGCCAGGGAGCCGGAGGTGTCACAGTCACGTGCAAATAAAACCATTATAGCAACATTTAGGTGTAGATTTCTTTATAAAAGCAATAGGGGAAAGTGCTATGTAATATATATCTTACGTAGTTTTGTGTTTTGTGTTTGTAAATTATTATGTACGTCCGGATGTCACTTGGGGTTACCAAATAATATCAGAGTTGGTTTGAGGTATCAACCGCAAACCAACAACAAACTTGAGTGGTAACCTCATTTTTCATGATATATGTACTTTTTTGTTTGTTTTGTTTTCTGTGTTCTAATATTTGTACTAAGAACGTGTACCCATATTTTGAAAAATAAATTATTACTTACTTACTATGAAAGGTACAGGTTTTGAATGCGACAAATCGAATTATTTCTGATTAGAACGCAGTAGTCGATTCTTGATTTTAACAATCTGACAACACTAACCAATAGCGAATATTGACGCGACTGTCACTTAGTTGTCTAACGATTAGAAGATTTATCGGCTTAGCCAGCTTTTCCCGTAGATTTGTACACAATTTCGCTGTAATAGCTCGCCCGTTAACAGACTTACTAAAATCTAAATTCAAGTGGAGATGGACAGAAAATGAGATCGAGTCTTTCAATGCTAAAGCTTTATAAGATTTGATCTCATTTTGTTTAATAAACAAAAACTAATTGAGCACCCTATCTTGGCTCTATATTATGCTAAATTCGAAACCGAATTGCACATAGATGCCTCGAAGTCAGCTTCCAGGCATCTATGTACAATTTGGTTGCAATACCCAGGTATTAGAGGCATCCTAATGCAACGAGGTTTAGATGGATTGCTTAGGCCGGTGGCTTATTGCAGTCGTAAAACTACTGTCGACGAACAAAAATTTCACTCTTTCGAGATAGAGACCCTAGCTGTCGTTGCGTCTCTTAATCGTTTTCGGATATACTTGTTAGGACTAAAATTTAAGATAGTTACGGATTGTAACGCGCTACATACTACATTAACCAAAAGGGATCTCATACCTCGAATATCCCGTTGGTGGGTGCAATTCCAGGAATACGATTGTGAAACGAGTATAGACCGGGTTCGCGTATGGCCCATGTAGACGCTCTTAGTCGTTGCTGAACCTACCGGTGAGGACACTACACACGTTATCGACTTATTACTGGTAGACATGCGTGACTGGATTACTACTGTGCAAAGTGATAATAGTGAGATAAGACGCATAAGAGAGATCTTAGAGGACGATGAGACGAAGTCCGTTGCTGAAGTTCGTAAAAGTTACCAGTTGAAAGGCAGTCACGTGTATAAAATATTAGACGATAGGTTGCGATGGATGGTTCCGAGGTGCTTCAGGTGGCAGGTGCTGCGTATAAACCGTGATGACGTTGGTCATTTCGGTTACGAAAAGACTTTAAATCGTTTAAGAGGCTCATTTTGGTTGCCCAAGATGCGTAGATTCACTAAGAAATATGTCGAGGCTTGTTTAGAATGCGCTCACCATAAAGCTCCTGGTGGCTCCAAGGAAGGAATGCTACACCCGATACCTAAGTTAGAGAAACCTTTTCATACGCTTCACGCTGATCATTTGAGCCCGTTCATTCGCTCAAAGAGGGGCAATATGTACCTACTAGTTATTATAGACGCAATCACAAAAATCTGGTGTAATTACTGAGACCTCAGGACGCCTTGAAGGGAGGACGTAATGCAGTTAAGGTCACAGGCTAGGGAAAGGATCGAGAAACAACAAGAATATTCTAAAAGTAAGTTTGATAAACAAAGAAAGGCTCATAGAACATACAATGAAGGCGATCTCGTTAGGATTGAGAGAACAGTAATTGACATAGATTACGTAGGTAAATCAAAGAAATTTATCCCCAAATTTCAGGGTCCTTATAGAATCTTGAAAATATTACCAAATGACAGATTTCTCACAGACACTCCTCTGACGAGAAATGGGAACAAGAAGTATGAAAATGTAATAGCCTTAGATCAAATTCACCCCTAATTATTAATATATATATGTGTGTGTGTGTGTTATTGCTAAGAATATTGACAGCATTTCGACTGTTATGAGCAACCAGTGCAGACAGAGAACGCCATCGATAAAATGATGCCGCACAGATGATCGTAGATTGTGACAAACTGTGCAAGATATAGAGAACGAGATCGATCATGCCGTGTTATGGTCCACATGATGCGAGCGCGGTTTGTAATTAGCGGTCAGTGCAGATAGTGAAGTGCACAGTGTTAACGGTGCCGCACAGATGACCGTAGATTGTGACAAACTGTGCAAGATATGGCGAATGAGGATGGTGATGCTGCGTTATGGTACGAATGATGCGAGCGTGGTTTGTCATGAGCGACCAGTGCAGATAGCGAAGTGTACCGTGTGAACGGTGCCGTACAGATGATCGTAGATTGTGACAAACTGTGCAAGATATAAAGAACGAGATCGATGATGCTGCATTATGGTCCGTATGATGCGAGCGTCTTTCGCCATTAGCGGTCGGTGCAGGTAGCGAAGCGCAATTTGTGAACGGATGCAGTGCAGACGAACCTAGATTGCGACAAACTATGAACAGTTATCTAGTTGTTACGATATAATATGATTGCGTTGAGAAGTTGTATTAGATCCAAATTTGTTAGATGAATATTTTGATAGATCTTAACTGATTTGATACGAAAGTAATTTTGATAACATCTAATATTCTAAATGATATGATAATGCATTTGCATATGATAATGCATTAATCTGGATATGTTATCTGTCACTTTATATAAGAAGCTGACTGTACTTACTAGATACTCCTTTTACGTCTATCATTATCAAATTAGGATCCGAAAACATGATCACACATGTGGTGGTTTTACCTGGACATTATTTATTCAAATTTAACTATGACGTGGAGTACGCCGCATAAGCCACATCTCATGGCTTGTCCCATAGATTGCTAAAATTCATCTGTAAAGTAGTAGGGCCCCTCCACAAGGTGGACTGAGGCTCTGGTAAGGATCGCGGGAAGCGTTTGGCTGCGGGTGGCCAAAGACCGGTCTGTGTGGAAATCCTTGGGTGCGGGCTACGTCCAACAGTGGACGTCTTTCGGATGAGATGATGAAAGTAGGTAGAAACAATCCTGGTGTTAATACATTTTCTTTTTTTTCCCATTTAGAACGGGTCGGCCTAAGATTGCCAGGCGATAGCCCTCTCTACATAAATAGTAAGGACGATTTAAGGCTAAGAAAATCTCGTGTGAGTAGCTATATTTTTGATTTATTTATTATTTTTTGCTTTATTATTTCAAATTTGGTGCAACAAAAATACTAAACAACCATTGAAAATACAAATTAAGTTGGAACAGCCAAGTTATCGGTCGTCTACATAGAAAGCGCAACACACAAATCAGCGTGACTTGTATGTGAAGACAGGAGAAAGATGCGATGCCTAACGGTTACGGGCTGTGTTTGATACGTGATACATAAAGTTATCAATATTCTTATGCCTGCAAGCGGCTTTGTTAAAGCAACTGAGGCGCCTCGTACTTTTAAATGTCCGTTCGAATGTGTAAAACGTTGTCACGCGTGATATCCATTACTCCACGCGCCGTCTGTAACCCTTTTATTGTAACTACTTTTGCGAGCCGAAAATTCTATCTTCGGTCGGCCTCAACGCGCCCCACCAACAGTAGCTTCCTTATTCCCGCTAAAGTTGTCATTTCAGTCTCAAACAGCAGGACGTCAGAGAGTAGGCACTCGTCGCAGTCTTAGTGCGTGACCCAGTGCGAGTAATTACGTTACTCTTTTTGTTCGTGGTAAGTTTATAGATTTCTGATATTTATTAAGCTTTCGTATAGTTTATATATGTATGTCTAGTATAATAAAAATATATGCATTATTTTTTAACGTGGCAAAAATGGTGGAGTACTTATATATATGTTTTTTTATCATTTTAGATTTTCGCCATGGACAGAAGAGAGGAAAATATATTACAAAAGCCGAGTGAGATGAAGAACAGCTTGTTGAAGGCCTTTCAGCTCTATGTTTGGTTTGCAGCATGATATGACCATGGTCTCCTATGTGTCCAAACCAAATAATAATAATAATAATAATAATAATATTCTATCACATACACACAACACCATCTAGCCCAAACTAAGCAGAGCTTGTGCTATGGGTACTAGACAATGAAGCCGTAGTTTTACGACTAATATGCATCATGGAGTTGACATCGATTCAACGTCTGGCGACAAACTAAAGCCAGAGAGTATAACCTATTATAATGCTAATAAAGGAGGAGTTGATGCTAATGACCAGCTATGTGGCACCTACAACGTAGGCAGAAGAACCAAACGGTGGCCTCTACGCGTATTCTTTTATTTATTGAACGTCACATGCATAAACGCACTGGTTGTGCATCGCGTAAATACGAGCACCATTCTTACTCACGTGAAACTACATTTCCTACGACAGCTGGCTGTGCAACTTGTCCAAGAATACCAAATGAAACGTGTCAACGTACCTAAATCCGACTCCAAAAATAATGAAAACACGTCTTACTAAGGTACATGACCTGCAAACTCAGTCCACACCGTCTACAGCCAAAAGAGGACGCTGTAATGGTTGCCCTAGAAGCAATGATCGAAAAGTGCCAAGCATACGCATACAATGCAGTAAACTCATGTGCAATAACCGCTTCAAGGTTTATTGCCAAGGCTGTGATCACAATGATTTCTGATTAATCTGTAAAAAATAATATAAAAGTACTGTTGATATTGTGTCTATTATTTTTTATTTTCGTTTTTCTAAGTATTTAATTTTTTGTCTTTGTATGAGTGCCTTATAGTTTTTATGACAATTAGAAGTTTAATTTTCTAAATAAACATTGTATTTTAATAACATGTACTTTTATTATTTTGCTCTCTAATAATTTAATTAGAAATCATATATGGTTGGGGTCAGTGGAGATCCAATGCGAGCAGTTGAGGGATTTTCTTCGTGCGAGTAACTAGGGGTAGGAAAGCGCGCAGTCGCGCGCTTTACGCGAATCCGATCGCGGCGGTGTAGGCGCAGTCTTACATCGATTAATGTTATGATTGGATTGCCACGCAGCACGACATTTGTTGCCTAGCAATTCCTCCAATGACAGCCACCCAAAGCAGGTGAATTTGTAGTCGGACTGTGGAATCGAGCTGTCACTGACTACAGACAAATATACCGTTCACATTACAACAAACGCTCGATACATGACATGTAGATATGACAGGACAAAATGTTTTGTGTTGCATGAGAATTTTGACTAAAATCAACTCTCATAATATTGTCTTATGTTTACGCAAATGTTACACATTGAAATTAAACATTTTAAAGTTAACAACGCGACAAAATCCGTATAAAGTGTTTAATTTCAATAAACTCATATTTGCCAAATGTGCTTGTCACCTGCGGTCTCAACCTGTGACTTATCACAATGACATTTAACCAATTTCTATTCAGTCTGGAGGGGTGACGCTCTGACTTTTAATAATTATAATAAGTCGTGTTTGTATGATTCTTACGTATTCTACTTACAGGTTGGACGTGCGATGTGGTAAATTTGACAGTAACCTATGTAGTTCTAAATGGCAATCTCCTTGAAGAGGAATACTACGTACCTTAAAGTTATATAATTTAATTTAAGCATTTCAATTTAAATGTAAATCCGTTTAACTGTGAGTCTTTGAACCAGTAAAGATGATGATTACATTTTAGAAATTCACTCTGGCAATATGAATGAAATCACATCGGGTTGTATAGATTCGCATTTTATTTGTGTCAAATAGCAATGTTGTTTTAAAATATGAGCGCGTAGGTAAATAAATAGATACGAACGCGTATTCTTGTCATTTGTAACTTTAAGTCTGATTCACAATCTACAAATAGTGTTTATCCTTATGGATAAACGCGACTCAGTCTAGAAGACTGACGGTGAGACTTTAACGTTATCGTTAAGTCTCGCCGTTAGTCTTCTTTACCTAATAAAAGAAAGACAGCAATGTTTCGGGTATTTTTAATAGTAATATAATCTAAAACGATCACAAAACAAACAAGAAGTACTTCGAATAGATTTTATTTAATCGTAAAATATATTGGCATGATTTACAATAACAGTCAATTTTGAGATCCAACGCGTGTAATTCAATTGTATTGGATTAAGTGAACTGTCATTTATAGCTAAGACCGTCATTGACATTGCGAGCCTAAATATTTTTATATGACCTGTCCATATTGGCCTGGCGTCCTGAAATACAGGCCTTGAGCCTAGTTTAGGCACCAGTCTCCTACAGTATAACAAGTAACGAAATGTCGAAAGATTCATATTTTGTAAAATGTATGTATTGTGGTGAGAAAATAAATAACTTTTATTTTTATTATTTTATTATATTGTCAACAATTTGATAAAGATAACTCACTTGTAATGCCTATATTTGTTGTGTTTATTTCAACTGCAACACAGATGAATTGGTCTATAGCATAAAATGTCTTAGCGGATAGCAACGTTTTAAACAATTTATACCATATTATATGTTTGCTCGTGGATGTTTGTGTTTTAGATTTAATTTACATTTATTTTATAAGGCTTTTCTTTTGTAATAATTAGTTTTCATTATCATCCATACATACATCGAGAAGTAACTGGCAAAGTGGGTCAAGTGCGGTTTATGTGTTATAATCAAAAATATTGTATTTGAAAAGAAGCTACAATTCTAATATGTTAATATCCCGCGTGGTGTGAAGATTCGATAACGATCCATTCTTTTTTAGGATTAAACAATCCAATGTACTAAAATACCTACATATAATCGATACAAATACATAGATTCTTCTTCTGTGGCAGACGCCTAAAATATTTAAAAATTACGTTATTTTAATTCTGTGTTATTTTAATGTCGTTAGTATTATTAGCTTTACGTTGTCATTGTAAATAATTTGTAAACCTCAACTATTTAGTTTCAGTCGGATACTTAATATAAACGTGGAGTATATCTAGATATTGAGACTGCCTCCATGGCGCAGCGGTAGTGAATGCGACTGCTGTGCATGAGGTCTCGGGTTCGAATCCCGGGTCGGGCCAACAAAAAGCTATTGGGTTTTTCTGTAAAGAAATCTCAATAGCAGCCCGGAGTTAGGAAGTTGGCGGTGTTAGACACCCCCGTGCCTCGGAAAGCACGTAAAGCCGTTGGTCCTGCGCCTGATCTCTCTCCGGTCGTGTCGGATTGCCGTCCCATCGGATCATGAGAGTTAGGGAACAGAGAGTGCACTTGTGTTTGCGCACACACTTGTGCACTATAATATCTCCAGCGCAGATGGCCAGTCTCTGTTAAGATTGGCCGCCGTGGCCGAAATTCGGTCTGGAGGACATTATTATATCTATACGCACTCGGTAATTTACGTTCGTTTATCGATAAAATCGATTCATATTTAAGGAATATTTTTTATTTTGGAGAAATGGGGTAATAGGTAACCCTGGTAAAATATTTCTGTTTCAAAGGTTGTACGCTAATGCTCGGTCTAATTAATACTCTGCTTACTTGACTCACTGCTTGACTACTTTGCCTTTTAATCTTTATCGACATACGTAAGATATGACTTGGAGGATACCACGATGAAGTAAAGTTATTAAATTATCTGGAGAGTATGCGACTTTATGTACTTACTTATTACTACTATTTTAATGAGGAAAATGAGCGAACAACCACAGGAACAGCCCACTAGTATAGCAGAAGGGACACTAAGTAACGTTTAATTTTAATTAGGTACTATTTCATATATTTTCTTGTTATTTTTTGTAAGTTAGTAGTTCTATTAAAAATAAACATTAAGATATAAATAATAATTGTTTTATTGTCATCATCATCACCATGTCATAAAATAGCCCCTTGTTTCCACCAGAACGAGTGGTAGGGATTGGTGGAATATACTAAAATGACATCGTAACAATACGAATGTATGTTAGTACACCATATTGAAAGATTCAATGTGTTCATTTTTGGTTCATTTGAAGTTTAACCATTTCGCTATTCCGCGAGAGGATACAATAGTAAATTTATATGTACCTAACTACATATGTGAGTTATCGGACAGTAGGTACTATAAAAAACATATGATTAACGTTCAACATATTAAAGACGAAATTTAATGTAAGCACCGTTTGTTTGTGTTGTCACTGTTTCACCGTTAATGTCAAGTGTTTAACGCTTGTCTGTGGAGTATACCTTCATTTAAGGAATTAGGCTGAGTATTTGATCCATGGTTTCGTCTGTGATATAATCAGTTTGCATTCGACCTGCAAACACAATGGTTTGCGTATAAATACTACCTAAAATTAGAGCGATAAGTCGAGAATAAGAATGTAAACAAACGGCCAGAGATTCCTAACACTTTAATTTTCATAATATGTACAGGTTCAATCAAAGTTACATATTACAGATATTAGACACAAACTACCTATTTTATATATTAATCGACAGTAAAGGGGTGACATATTATGCAGGAATAACAGTAGATATATAGGTAATTTTTTTATAAGAATGACTAATTTCACCAAACATGTTACATTAAATCAATTCTGATATCTCGACTGATCATGTCAAAGTAGGTAAGTACCTACATAATATGTACTACATATCAAAATTCACCAAAATTAATAAGTACAGCCACAGACTTCATATGTATAAAGTACATTATTTTAATTTTATTTATATTACAGTCATTGATCTGGATCTCTTTGCAACAAAATACAGGCCACAATGTGTAATTTGAACGAAGACTGTCTTTGTTCAAATTACTAAACTACTTAAAAACTAAAATAGACGCAACACTGAAATATCTTTGGCATAAACAAATAAGTGAAAAGTCAAGCGTTCTATGATGTTATCATTTAATCCTGAGTTACCGAAAAAACAGAAAAAGGAATTACATCATCCGTGGGACAAAACTATCAAATACGCATATTCTGGTACTTACAAATACGGTCACAATTCTGCGAACAATCCCGTATATCCGCAGAAAAAGGAAGAATTTGATGAAGAATGTATAAAGTTTACCTTGATTGGAAACAGAATATCTAAAGAATTTATCTTCTGCTACTATTTGGTTAAGTTATTGCATAAGTACAGACGAAAAAAATTTGAAGCTCCTTTAATACAAGGTACCTACACTTTATTATGACCTTAAAGCCTTATGAATATCAACACTTTTACCTAGTTCAAATGTAACTTGGCTCATATAATTCTTTGACCCGTACGGGGATCGAACCCACCACTTAGTGCAATGGCCGTGACGAGCCGACCACTACGACCGGTCATTACGAGATTGTTCTAATAAAAACGTAAGTGACCGTGAAAATAACATTATAATTTTACTTGTACACGAGTATCATTGCTCTACAGACGCTGTAGAGAAATAACAATCAACATGCGCGAGACTTGCCACTACAATCCAGTGGAGCTCAATCAATAATAGCAATACTGCTAGATTGTAAACGTTTTTTTTAACCTAGTGGAATCCATTGACGCATACCTGCCGTCGGGGAGGCGGACAAATTATGTCGGACTCACCCGGTAAAAGATGAGGACGTCCTGATACTATCGACTAAACCTATCACCATGTTTCTCGTCGTTACCTGAGTCTGCGGGGCCGCACGAATTGTTCTCTCATGCAAATCGCGACCCCGCCGAGGTTTCAGCCCGCCGTATAAACAACGGGACCTACCCTAAAAAGCTACCGCTTAAAAACGTTTTTGGTTTTAGGCGTAACAAGTGTAGAATGGCCGGAAACGTGGAACATTTTGAAGCGTCAATTTGGAGGATTCGCACATTGCATAGAATCACAAGTCGCCGTATTGGTGAACGACAAATTACTTGGCGGAGAAAAGCAACTGAAGAAATTCGTTGGATCCAAATATATCTATAACTTATGTATAGATTATTATAATGAAGGAATTCAACAGTTTGCTAATTATATTAAGTCTTCTGGCGTGAGTATGTTGTCTGCGTCAACAAAGCTATTTTCTTCTTATTACGCTTTATTCTGCAACTAAGGAGATGTGTTTTTTCCAGAGACCGTGCGCTTACATGCAGTTGTCTATCAATGCTAAAGAAATTGGAACTATGATATTTATGGTAAGTTAAAAGCAAAGACTCAGATTCTAAAGTAAAATTATTGTGTAGCGGCGATTTAAATATTAGCAATGTGATAATATATGATTAGGTATATAAATTAGGACATTACGTTGTGATAGTTGCTAGAGATCGTTGTATATTTTACATAAAATGCTTTAATTTAAAATATTACTTATAAGCGAAAACTGTACACATAATGATAACTAACATAACAGTAAAGAAAAAAAAAATTTTTTTTATATGTATTTAAACATATCATATATAAACGGTAAACAGTAAATCACAGTATAATAATTTCTGTGGTTTCATCGTTCTATTTTATTAACTATGAAAAGAAACTAGTAAGATCATTCTTAACTACATGATAAATAAAAATGATTTAGCTAAAAGAGGTACAGAGTATAGATTTAAAAAGCCGTAATACAATTTTCAGCTGTATGCAGATATAGTCCCGCTTACATGTGAAAACTTTCTCCGACTGTGTGACACAACTAGGGGTGGGTACGCGGGGACGCCGGTACATCGGATCGTTGAACACGGTTGGATACAGTGCGGAGGGTTTGGTTTAAAAGACAACCCTTCACTTGATTGTGAAAATTACATTGTTCAGCATGATAGACGTGGAGTGATCTGTATGGCTAATGATGGCAGGTAATTTTTATACAAGCAATTTGTTAAACTGCTTCCAATTGCTACTGTAATCATCCCCAGGCATTATTAATTATTACTAACGTATTATCAAAGTTAACGACCTACACATAGGTACTTAGTTCATTTGTCAAGCGACTTATACCCAATAAGACAATCGACATATAAACTAAAGCTGATTGCCAACCAAACAAATATGAATTGACTCTACAAAATGGGTTCACGCTAATTCTAGTACATCCCAAGTCCGTGATATTGTTTGGTAATTATAAAAAGTATGTTTTCAGAAACGTTGATTGTTCAACACAATTCTTTGTGCTGCTCCAACCTGCTCATTGGATGGCACACAAATATGTCGCGTTCGGCCAACTCATTGAGGGAGAAGCAACTCTTAGAAAAATAGAGAGTGTATCCACGTGGTACGAATCACCAACTGCTGATATAAGAATATATAAAGCTGGAATATTCAACATGGACTACCATTGGATACCCATAAACAAAAATACCCATGAGTATATACACAGCCATATTGAAAATCTTTTTGAGATTGGGGAGATATTTTATGAGGTAAATAAAATCGATAGATGTCTCATTAAAACTATAAATTATGCCCTAAAAACGGCCAGCGAAATATTTGGCATGTAAAACCCTATTTTAAAATTTTGTGTGTGCGTAAATCTGTATCTACGCACTACCTGATATACACACATTAAAAGATTCTACGGATCAAATACGTTTTAGAGGCTCATTACAATTGAGGATTATTATTTAAACTTTTTTTATTGTAACTGGTACTTTTTAGTTATTTTCACTATTTAGAAAGAATTTTCTTTAAATTTCGATAAAAATAGAAAATCAACTGTCAATCAGGATTTCTATAAAAGTATGTAATAGCGTTTTTATGAAACCATTACAATTTAAAACTAATAAAAACCGCATCAATATGGAGCGAAGACATTATTTAACATGAGAAGAGATGATGAGAGCCGTCGGAATGTTGCAAACTGGTTCTAGGCAACGTACTGTGGCTGTCACTCTTGGCACTACACAGAGTCGTCGTCTCTGGACACGCTATCGTATCACGGGCAGCGTGGCCGAGCGACATGGAGGACGATCTCGCATCACCACTCGCAGACAGGACCGACACATCCAAAATACTGCTCGACGGAATCGTAACATGACCGTCATGATGTTAGCTACGAGGCTCCACAACTCTTCAGGCTTCCTGATAAGCGACCAAATCATCCGAAATCGTTTAAAGGCTTCGGACCATTATAAGTTATTGTTATGATTTTAGGAGCTTTTGCAGAAAGTTTTTACGAAAATAGAATTTAGATACATACAACGATTGCAAACGACAGAAGCGAAAATGGAAGAAGAAATAGAAGATGAAAGTGTAAAAAATGTCCACGAAACTAAGAGGTATAATGTGTGTTATGTATAAAGAAAATATAGCAAAATTAACTAGAAACAGGTTTAGATGTAGATAGAGATCATACTCATACAAATGTAACTACATCTAGATCAAGACGTCTTTTTCATATTGTAAGAACTTGTACAAGTTATTTAAAACAATCAATTATACTATAGCATTCATATAAGTCCAAAAAGTATAACACCTCCTTTTCTGTTTGAAATTATTAAAAATAATAATAATATAGTAGAGGAAAGTAACTAAATGTGGGCTAGTGTTTTAATATGGACTAGTAACAATTCTCAAAAACACATAAATGAAAGACGCAACAAACGTCTTACTTCTGTAGCATTCATTCGCCCTAGCATCGCAATCGCTCAATCTCATCAGTTCGCCTATCTATGGAGTTCGCCGCGAGGTGCCGCTAGGGTAAGACGTTGTCGCTTCGACACTGCCACAAAATTTTGTAACTTACGTAAAAATATGCTATTTCCTTAATTAAAATAAAGACTAAATAGTGTAACTATACATTTATTTGTGGGATATGAATTTAATTTTATGTTTTAGGTTGATAATTTTTTTGTGATGTATGACTTTTAAATTACGAGGTGAAGTTTATTTCAATCAAGAATTTCGAATATGTGCTTTATCGAAAAGTGAAGAGGATATCCCTTTAGATTCGGACACTGAGCCAGATACTATAATAGGCAAAGAAGTCCCTGATTCTGCAGATACAGAATGTATGTACTGCCAGCAACTTTTTTCAGAAATTACAAGGGGTGAACTTTAGCTTCAATGCTTGATATGTGGTTTGGGCACATAATAACTGTGCTGGGCCAGAATTTGTCACTTGGATATGTGATTCTTGTAAGTAAAATAATTAATTCCTTATAATTACGAAAGTTCTTTAATCTCTTACCAGATTACCAACATTTCATGTTTGTCATTTTCTTTAAAGATACTCAAATCCATATTTAAAGTCCATATTTGAGTACCTGGTCCATATTTAGCGCCTATTTTGCAATTTTATTTATTGCTCAATTTTTATAATATAGTTTATTAATAAAAATATAAGACTGTTACTGTGTTATCTAAAAATATGTGACTGATTAATAATTAATTATATTAATATATATTTAATTTTTAAATAGTTTTTTATTTTTGATCCAAAAACAAAATGGCAGCCCATATTTAGTTACTTTCCTCTACTCTACTATTCTTTACCTGTATCACTATACATATGTACATACAATAGTAGGGTATCACTTTCATCAGCATTACACACTCTTGGTAAGTTATGGTCTATACCCAAACCCAAATATATTTTAAATGTATCTGTTAATTACCTAGTGTTATTGCGGTACATCTTACTACGCTTAACTTAAAAAAAGACGATAGGCACAAAAATTATATTTAAATTAATGAAATAAACTGAGTAACACTTATCTTTTCACTTAAGCTTCTTACGTAGGAAGAGTGAAATGGAAAAAGACAAAAAAGAGAATAAAGAAAATAAAACACCTATATCAACCAATTATCCAGACATCATCAGCGCTATTACAGAAAAGTACAAGTTTGAAGAGTACACTTACTCAACAGTCACACTTTCTAGCGAAGTATATGAGAAGCCAGACAAGCCCTTCTATATACCGTTGACAGACATCCCGTATCCTGGAGAAGTTGATTCGAAGACTGACATCCAAAAGTGAGTGTTCTGTTTCTTTGTTCAAATTCTTTGTTCTGTTCTGGTTTTATAAAATATCGTATACCCTTATGTGATGGTTCCCATCAAACACAGTAGAAACTGGCAACTCTGTAAAAAAAACTAAGGCGTTGAAAATGCAATGGCCGGGTTTATTGCCAGAACTTCTAGCATTCTTTTCGTAGTATCTACGCTTACTTACTTACTTTGCAAAAGTGAATGTATAAACTTGAAAATAATACCAGCCATGTCTATAGGCAGCAAATATGCAATTTAGATGATCAGGTTTCTTCAATATGTATACTTCAGGTAAAGAAAGAACTAGAGACTATTCCACAATACACACGTTATTTTAATTTAAAAGTAATTCAAGCATGAGCGGGCGTAAGTAAATTAACAACTCTGACTGAAACAGTTGTGAACGGACATGCTTATGCATATAGCAGACATATTTTTGGATTTTACACTGAATCTGACTACCGTCAGATCTAAGGCTAATCCATACTATGTGTAATAACGAAAGTACTAAACTAGTATTCCGTGGGGTTACGGTGCAAGACGAGTAAGTTAAAGTGCCGGATAACAGCTTGGATAGAGGGTATCCACTTTACCTGTCAACGTACAGTACAGACTATTTTCTTTAATTTCATTCTCAGGCTGCTGAGAGGTGACCTTTGTCACGAGACTGATGTAATAATGGACCCAGCCAAGAGGTTAAAAAATCGCGACGAACAAAGACGAATATCTATTCCTGAAACATTAATTAGTGCTCTATTTGATTGCTTCGAACCAGACGATGAATTAGGTAACATTGTAGACTTACGTCCTTTGAATATTTAATTATTTGATTTTTGGATCACAGCTTGACCTCGTATTGTATGCTTGCGAATAATTTTGAGTTTGTCTGTCAGATTAGGACTAGGATTAACTCTTGTATCGCGGGGGACTTTATACAAACATTCAAACAATGGACACAATGAATAGCCAGACTCGGAACAACCATATGTGGATCACACAAATGTTAGTCGTGTGTGGGATTGGAACCCACAACACTCGGCGCAATGGCAGTGGCGAGGCAACCACTTAAACCACTACGCCATCCGTGCAGTTTATTACATAGGATAGTAAAATATAATTAGATTAGAGGGCCCTTTTGATAAGAAAGTGCGCTTGTACGGTTTTATGTGGTGTGTGTTTAATTGGGTAGCCAATAGTAAAATGCATGTAGTCAGTATATCTACTAGTTGAAAATCGGTTTGTGGTGTCAACCACAACTTTTTTCCACCAAGATAATAGCCATACGCAAAAGCTCATAGCAAGCAGTTACTTATAGCCTTTGATCATTTGCAATACATAGGGTATAAAGAACACCGATACCTACCAAGGATGCTTCGTGAGGGTGTTGAAAGCAAAAATCATCCTAATTTCAATAGAGGAGATGATTGGAATGTACCACCAGCTTAGGATCCAGTAATTGAAATAGAAGCAAAACACAGCTAGACCTTATGATACTTTGAGCTCATTCCACGTAAATAGAAACACCAATGATTAAATGATGTTCGGGTACTTTAAAATAACTACAATTCGGAAAATTGAGACAACTACCATCTTAAACTCCCGTGAAAATGGCTGCTGCAAAGCAACCGAAACATCGGGGAAAGTGTAAACTTAAATATAAATAGTTTTAAGAATTTAACTATTAAAGTTTAATTGTAGTAGTGTAACAGTTTTAAAACTATATAATAAAGTGTTAAATAAACAACGCTATAACATCCGTATAACGAAGTTTAATTTAAATGAATTATAATTTTAATATTATTATTTGCAGACGAATCCTTAGACTCTGAAGACGAGAATGAGATCAGAGATTACTTAACGTAATTAAATCTAATTATTATCAATATCACGCCGTTATAATGTAGTTTATTTTCAAATAACAAATTATACATCTACTCGTATTTCCAGAGAAAATGGGAACTCAGTCAGTTTTGCGGGAAGAGTTATCAAAAAAATAGCTAACTTACCTGAAAGATATACTATATTTGATGATACTAAGAAACATCTTCCACTGTGAGTAACGATTGTGTAAGCTTGTAGCACTTACTTGTTTTACTCCTTAGGTGAAATTAAAAAAGAAAGTTATGACATGTATAAAAAAATATAAATATAAACCCAAAACGAGACGCACGGATTGGACCCGCAAGGTTTCACCTAAGAATCGTGAGCAAGTACCTACAGAAATTCCATCTATCCGAACCCTACACGTTGAGGGTACGCCCGCGCACAACCACGAAAAATATTTATTCACTAACAATAATAATTATATTCGTTTGCTACTTTCAGAAGCAATATAATTTCCGATGAACAACTTCGGATTATTCGGTAAAAATGCATTTCTTTTTATTTACAAAATATTTTAGTTTGAATTTTGAATAAGATGTGTTTCTTTTGTATTTATGTACGTCTCTATCCATACATTTTCAGAAAGGCTGAAATGGAAACGAAGCTTGCAACAAAAAAGTAAGTTTTTCCATGCTTTCTCTTCTCTTTTGGCATTGTTTGACACCAGTTTTTATTTTGTAAATTTTACCTATAATGTATCCTTCCTTACTTTTAATACACAGTATTGATTGGTGACTGGTAATATTATCCCTTATAATATTAGGCACGTATCCATTAGCTTGTCAGCTTCAAGATTATCCCATACAAAGATCGAAAGACGTGCGACTGGATTTGTGCGCATGTCGGACTTAGCAACTGTCCACGGTGTCGACAGCAAGAGCTTTGAAAAATTGGAAGAAAGAAAAAGAAAAAATGTCTTGGACGAGGATTTTAGGTAATCACCATTGATAATCACAGCTAATACGATTTAGTGCCAATGATTGCAAACGTATATTATATAATGACTAGTTTTGCTGGCGTGGTATTTGGAAGTACGTACTATAAAAATATTTATTTCTTTACATTTTCTGAAAAATATAGAAAATGCTTATGTCTCTCTACATTTATGTGATTACAGCTTTTAGGCAACTATTAAAAACCTATATAATGTTTTAATGGGCAATACGTAATCGATGGGTAGAGTTAAATATATATTAGATACTAGCTCCGCGCGGCGGTTTGACCCGCGTAAGCCGTTGCCGTAAGAATACTGGGATAAAAAGTAGCCTATGTGTGAATCCAGGTCTCCAGCTATCTACGTACCAAGTTTCATCGCAATCGGTTCAGTCGATTTTACGTGAAAGAGTAACAAACATCCATACTCTCAAACATTCACATTTATAATATTAGTAAGGATGTACCTGTAAAAGCAGAACTTAATCGACTGAACGACGGACAGCTTAAATCTAAACAGTTTTTTAGAACACAGTCGATATTTGAAACAGGTATCCAAAATATAATAATTTGAATCAATACTCTATTTTTCTTACTTGTCATAATTATTGTTATACAAACAAACTTATTAAATACCATACAGTTACAAGTTCGAGACTAAATTCGTTCCCTAATAAATAAAGACGACAAAACTTAACACTCCAGTACCTATAATATTTACCTAAAAGAAAGCCATATTTATATACTAAATAAAAAAGACTAGATGTATTTATGAAGATTTAATACTATGATTGTGTTTAGAAAACTTCGTATCACCGTGGATCCATCAGTCCAGGCACATCGGTCAACGGCATATGCACTACGTTTCTATGCGCCCAGACGTTCAGTTCTTACGCGCCTTTACTTCGACGTGAAACTGGATAAAAATCATGAAAGCCATACATTAAAGGACTTTAGGCAAGTATAAACGATGCATGACTTGCTAACATGGCACAGAATTAAACGTCGTTCTTAAAGTTTTCTGTTGAACCTGAAAAGAGCCCGTGCAATAAGGGTACGCCACACTACTGCACCATAACTACCTACAGCACTAAGTACCTACTTCATTCTGAAAATGGTAGAAATTAACTTTTAAATATTACATAATGATTCGAGACTGCTTTAAGGTACCTACTAAGATGGTCATTTGAATGAAATCAGTGGTGAAACAAAAAATAAATCGAAATATATGTTATTGCAAAGCTGTAAGAAAACACCAGAATTTAAGAAATTATTTTATTGTTCTATTAAATAAAGTGGCCATCAAGCTGGCTCAATGTGGCTTGTTAATGGTTAGGCGTACCATAACTTATGAGCGCTTGCAATATAATGGGCTCAAATTCGCCCGTTGCCAACCCATCCAAAAAATACACTGTTCTCACAATGTAAGAGGCATTTATTACTTTGTCCTCCTGATTATAGCGCACCGAGGAGTATAGTTGCGATGTTGCCCCTACAGCCCTGTAGGAAGAACTTATACATTCTGGCTTAGCCAGTTTTAGCCAAATCTCAAGTTTAGGTAGTCGTAGTAAAATGTTTTGTTTGGCTTTTAAGGGCGAACGTGTCATTGGCAGGGTACCGCGAGTTTTATTTTGTTGAGAAGGTCAGGAGTGGCACTTATGCCGTTGGCAATTTAGTGTAACATGCATAGATCGCTAACAGTTCTCCGTTGTTTGAATGATGTTAGTTTAAAGTAACTTAGTCGCTGTGTGTAATCGGATCCGTAAGGGCATCTTTGAATCTTAAAAATCTTGTGAATTTACGTTGTATGCGCTCAATCCGGGACGTGTGAATTCCGTATGTGGGGTTCCAAACGGGAAACGCATATTCTTATATACTGCGTACATAAGAGTTGTAGAGCACTTTCAATGCCTGAGTTCCCCTACACTCTTTACCCACTCTGCTAATAAAGTTTAGCATTCTATAGCCTTTCTTAATTATGTTATCTATATGTGACATAAATAAAAGATCGCTGTTTATTTCTACTCCCAAGTCCCGTATGTTTTTGACTTCTGCTAGGACAGACCCATCAAGAGAATAGGCAGATGGTATGGGGTGTTTTTTTCTAGTAAATTTAATGTGCCAACATCTGTTCCTGTACTCTTGACACATTGAGAGTAGACATTACCTTCAGGAGTCAGGACTTCCTTTTCAGTGACAGTATTTTTGCTTAGTGTGCCTTGTGGAAATAAACACGAGCTTGCGTTTAAAGGTGGAATTGTATTACTACTGGTTGAGAAAGTGGAGGAGAATTGAGTGGCAAAAAGTTTACAGATTTATTCTCCTGTCGAGGCAATTGTATCGTTCAATCTGATTTCGGACGGTATAGAGGATTTGGAACTTTTGGTTTTAACAAAAGACCAAAATGCTTTCGGGTTTGAGTAGATATGGTTTTCAATAGTTTGAACGTATTTCTTGTAGCAGTCTTTCACGAATGACCGAGCCCTGTTGTCAAGCATTCTATATTCAATCTCGTCACGCGGATTACCATATTTTTAAAACGTTTCCGCAGATTTCCCTTCTTGTGGAGTATTTTGACTAGAGTTTTAGAGTACCAGGGAGGAAATTTGCTATTAATACGTCTAAATTTTGGAATATTCTCATTTATAACTTTCCTAACGCGTTCGTATAAAACTTTTGTCATAGAATCAACATCTGAGCATGATTCCAGACACTCCTTCCAGTTTATTTATTTTATTTTATTATTAATTAGTCTGTAGTCAGCTGCCCTAAAGTTAAACAAAGATGTTTTTAATTGTTTTAATGGTACATGAACCTTAAGTTTAAAGTTTATTTCTAAAAGAGGATGATGACTGTCTATTTTACAGATAGGAAAATCAAATAGCCTATCCATTGTGCAATATATATGCGAGATTACAAGATCCAATGTTTTATTGTTACGGTTTCTTACAGAATTATACTGATGTAAATTGTTCAGTGACATAAAATCAATTAGGGAATAGCCTAAGTTATTGTTATAGTTAGATGGTATATTAGATGTAGAACTCGAGTTACTCAGATCTTGCGTCCATTCGATGAAGCTCAGGTTAAAATCGCCAACTAAGAGAGTTTCTTCACTCGTGGTATGTTAACTCTCGTGACAGAGTCCAAAACATGTCAAGTTTTTGAAAACTTTGTGACACAGGCGGTGGTAAATATACTGCACATATGTTTATTTGTCTTGAGACGTACCCAGATGTCTTCGGCGGAAATTTCCCATTGCGACATTCGAATGAAGTCGTATCTTTTAGATATAGCTATGAGAACCCCACCTCCTTCTTTGCCCGCTAGTTCACTGGATGCCCTGTCTCTTCTATAGATATTGTAATTGGGGTTGAAGATCTCTCCGTCGTTGATGTTGTCATTAAGCCATGTTTCTGTCGCGATAATTATGTCGTAATGGTTAATGTTTATACCTGTGTTTATGTCGCTGAGCTTTGATCGCATTCCTCTTAGATTTTGGTAATATATTGTGAATTTGAGATGTTTACTCACAGTTCTGTTCAATGAGGTGGGTTTTACAATTGAGCAATGGCTTGTAGGCTTTTAACGTGTAAAACGTGAGCGCCGTCTTCCTTGAGAACCAATATGCGACCGTCGCGAACTCAAACATATTTACAACATTAATTAATTTTAAATTAAATTAATATATTCAACATTTCTCTCGGGCAAGTTTTCTTGCCTCTGCATGAATGGCTTTGCTTTACCTTTGCAATGGTCGTATATTTATTATCTGCTTTTAGCGCCTTCATATAACCGCAATTTTCATTCTTCACAGACCATCTTCAGAGCAGAAATCCTATATATCTTCTGATTACGTCGGGGCTATAAATCATGTAGAGCGTCAACGTGCCCGATCTCTCTCTCTTAAATCCTTAGAATTTGCAAAAAAGCGTCCGTCATTGTCAGTAATGCAATATAAAGAGATAAATAGACAATATCGAGAACAGTCAGAGGCTTCATCAAGAGAAAAAACATATGGAGGAAGGGGTAAGATGTTAGCATATTGTCATACTTATGCAAGTGTTATGATCATTTTAGTGATATTTTATGCATGGAGATATCTCTGACAAACCTAAGGACTCGTTTATATAGACGCTACTCATCGTGAGTCGACAATTAGGTTAGCCATCATGATAACACACTCAATATTTATTAATTATTATCGGTGACAGGTAGAAGTTAATCTGGGTAACCATTAAATATTAAAGATTATAATAGTTATTCAAAATTGACGCTTTAAATAAATTAGACGCAATGTCGGGTCAGCGAGAATTTCAGGGGATTTTTTGACAACATTTGCTCTGTAGCAACTTTTATACCAGTAAAGTGATTAAAAAATTTGTAAAGTAGGTCATTTACTAGATCTTTGAACCGTCGAGTCGGGTTACCAGACTTTGGGAATGAAGGAATCAAAGTACACTTGTGTTGGCGCCATGGCCGGAATTCAGCCTATTACAATTATTTTAAATGTTTGTTTAAAATGGGTAATCAAATATATTCGTTAATATTAGTAATATATTCTAAGGAAAATTCGTTCTCATTATAAATAATTTATGGATGGAAACCATAACAAAAAAATCACTACACATATATACTAATATTAGAAAGCTGAAGAGTTTGTTTGGTAGAACGCGCTAATCTCAGGAAGTACTGGTTCGAATTGAAAATTTATTTAAGTGTTGGATAGCTTATTTATCGAGTAAGGCTATAGGCCTATATGTATATATAACATCACGCGACGACCCACGGGGGAGGCGCAGTAACCATAAACGCGAAAACCGCGGGCACAGCTAGTCTTTGGATATTTTATATCATGTAATTATATCGTACGCTGTCCAGCATTGCAAATAGCAAATGTGGACAGCGATATGACAGAATAATGTTGAGCGGCCTAATAGCTTAAACAAATGCTTTATGTAACACCTGTAGGTACTTACTCTATTTATAGTAAAGTATGGTGTAATAATGGTGTACCGTCTACAGCTACCAATGAGTAAAGGGACTATGGAAAGAGTATAGCTTCCACTAAAGTTGGTATACTGCCTCCGTGGCGCAGTGGTAGTAAATATGACTGCTTTGCATCAAGTCTATGGTTTTAATCCCGGGTCGGACCAATAAAAATGTATTACATTTTTCTGTTAAGAAATCTCAATACCAGCTCGGAATTAGGAAGCTGGCGGTGTTAGACAAACTCGTGCCTCGGCAAGCACGTGAAGCCGTTGGTCCTGCGCCTGAGCTCTCTCCGGTCGTGTCGGATTAAAGTCCCATCGGATCATGAGAGTTAGGGAACAGAGAGTGCCCTTGTGTTTGCGCACATACTTGTGCACTATAATATCTACTGCGCAGATCGCTTCGTTAAGATTGGCCACGGTGACCGAAAATTGGTCTGGCAAACATTATTCTTGACCAATAGCAGATCAGACCATAAAACACACACCACGAGGCCATTAAATAAATATCTACTGCGCGGGTACATTTATAAATGAACTAATCCTGGTATTAGCCTATTGAATTCATTATTCCATAGGTCGAGTCGGTCTGCGATTGCCAGGTGATAGCCCTCTCTATTTAGATAGTATCACGGATATTAAGAACACGTTTTTATCTGTAAGTAACGATATTTTTTGTTTGTTTCTTTATTATATATTTTTTTTGTGTCGTGATTAAAAAATAAACTAATATTAGGTTAAGGTTGTTTGTTTGAATGCGCTAATGTCTGGCACTACCGATCTCTTTGGAAACGCATTTATTATTTATATGGGGGTCTTAAAATGTGTGGGTAGGTAAAATATGTCTTTTTACATTTATTTTTATCCTGTGAAATATTGATCATATTTCTGCCTTGGCGGTAAAAAAACAAATAGTTTAAAGAAAACTGCCGTGATTTAATTTAATCGGTCAAGAGTCTCAGTCTTCAGGACATTTGAACATCATTTTAAGAATAAGAATACTGGGTGTAATGGACGACGTACCGAAATCTTTAGCCAATCTTATAGAACGCTATAGGTACTTATCTCGACGCATACTTACTTCTATTAATCATAAAAACGCAAGATTAATATTTTAAATTTATTAACATTATTACGCGGTATGCTGTGACGTACCGCGTATAATAATTGCTATCAATACAACGCAACGCTCGCAATGCGGCGCTCGCGCGTACTTTGCGCCGGAGTGGTCACCGATTGCACGCCGCATGACGCCGCATGACGCCGCCTAGAGCCCAAGTCTGCCGGGGCTCGTCTTATAATTGACTAGAAAATATTTTTAAATAAAAAAATTGTAACAATTAATTAGAATAAATAAAATCTAATGTCTCGAAATTACGAACTTACGTCTCTACTATAATCTATCTTAAGTTTTCCAAAAACTAGCTTAGTAGTGTAGGTAATAGGTACCTAAAAATAATATCAAAATGTAATTGAATTTAAATACATACAGTGATTTTGTTTGACTAAATACGTAGCAAATAATAGAAAGTTAAACGTAATCCTACATCCGTAAGCTATCCGTAAACCTACTAGGAAAATAAGTTATTTTATTTGCTTTAATACTCTTCTACTCTACTACGATCAATGGCACGTATGGCGCAGTGAAGATAAATGAACTCATCAGTAGGGTTGCAAGGAGACAAAAATATCGATATTTATATCGAAGGCCTGAAAATATCGATGATCGATCATATCGACAGTTTCAATGTGATATTATCGATAATTTAGAACTTTCAAGTTAGTAGTAGAAGTGGTTAAATAAGAAGCAAATAATAAAGGCCTGAAAATATCGATGATCTGAACCTACTAATCCTACTGTTTTCTGTGGAAAGAACTATTCTGAATGTAGGAACAAATACAAAGAACACCATACACAAAAATCGATCATAAAATCTTAAATATAAGCACAAATATTATTTTAAATATTTTGATATTGATATTTAATTTCTTGTCGATATGATAATACCGTATTGATGATGGTTAGATATGGATAAAAATATTGGAGTCGATATTATCGAATATTCGATATATCGTTGCATCGCTACTCATCAGCCATATGACAAGCGCCGAGTTTGATGTTCATAAAAAAGGATGCAAATAACTGGAAGATCCAAGTATTTGTTCTTTTTTAGTAAATGTTTGTAACGACACAGACGCAGAGACACAGTAAATAAGAAACATAAATGCCGACTTAAATGAAACTATTGTTTCATTTAAGTCATGGCGAAAAATAGACCTTATCTTACAATCTCTCTCGTCACTCGTCTTTTTAGACGTCGCGTCGCTCAAAATGGCGACCATACCTATCACACAGAAATAAGGCACATAACACAACACAAAAAACATACACATACATCATACAAAAATCAATCGTGAATACTGTCGAAGTGCCGATTCCTATGGGAAGTAAGTATATACATGTGCGAAGTGAAATACGCGTCGAGGACGAACTAATGTATAAAAGTAGGTTGGTACTTGTTTCTAGTTGCACGACGCACGATAGGCTGAAAAACGGCTTTCATAGACTTAGGGATTTCAACTTGCAAGTGGCGTTTTTTTTGCCGGATATCGCTTCTATTAGTTATTACTATATGCAAAAATGACACCCGAGTTAATTCTGCACAAAAACGAAGAAATAATAATTTTTTATGAAGAATTTGTATGAATCTGGTATGATAAATGTAATTATCTCGTAAACGGCAAATGAAACCGTAATATCCTTACAGGTGGTTATAGTACAAATTACTTATGATTTTTTGTCATAATTCCACATAACGGTTATCGAAGCCGTTTTTTTTAAATCGTCAACATATTTTTGTTTATTTTTACATAATTATGAAACGGTCCCTTTTAGTGTCTGAGTTAAGAACATCGATATGAAGAATTTTATTGACCCAAATATTAAGATAATATAAAACAAGAAAATATTTTAAACAATAGCTGTTTATTATTTTTTGTTAATAATTTAAATAAAACAGAGCTTACAAAAATATCATTTAAGTACTATAAATACAATTATTATACAAAATATTTTAAAATGTAATTTATGAAATTAATAACTAAACGTATTCGTACAATAAACTAACATAAATAAAAAAAAAACTTGAAATATATAATTAAATATTATACATTTTCCTTAGCACTCTCGTTGTCGGACTCCAATTCTAAGTCAGAATCCAGATTGGATATATCTAAAAACTCGAAGTCAGTTTTCTGAAACTGAATTAAGACGAGAGTTTCAGCAAAAAAGCTCTGCTTTCTCTTGGCATCTAACTCAGGCTTTTGTGCACTTAGGAAAGGATCCGAAGAAACAACAAGCATATTTAGTACATCTTGATTAAAATCTTGCCTGCTTCTTTTCCGCGAATGATGTTCCCGGAACCTCCTAAAATCTTTGTTTCGAGACTCTGAGGCGTCTTCCGACAGAATCCCAATCGGCACAATACAATTTTTTTTTTGATTTTGTCGGCCTCGTGTATTAATAATCTATGTACGGGTGACGACATGTAGTATCAGTCGTATAATTCCCCGTACTTTACTGCGGTTTTGCGGGCAAAATATTAAGATTTGCTTACGTCGATCTTCTCGCCAGATGTAATAGCTTGCAAAATCACAGCAATTCTTTTAATTAGCTCTTCATCCAACTCAGTAATAGCTGCAGTTTTATTGGGAAACTCGGAAAACTTTCTTGCGGTATTCCCGTCATTGGTAGTTCCCGAGCCTTGTTCCACTATATCAATCAACATATTGAGCTCATCTTTGAATTTATTTTGAATAAATTTTTTTTTGTTTGCAACGTTTCTTTGTGCTCATTACTTCTCGCTGCCCACTGTTCGAAGTCGAGCCTCTACGCAATGTATAACAGACATTCCATGCAAATTATAAGGGCGTGTAGGAATGACAAGCCAAATTCGTACATGTCAGAACACACAGTCTTTGATGTTACAGCATCTAAGCGGTTCATTTCTGTAGGTTTTGCTAAGCAGAGGTAGCACGATGCATTTGATCTGGCTTCAGAAAGGTACGTGCAGACTTTAGCATCGATCATTATCATCATTAGTTAGCACCCTGTTACTATTACTGCACAGAGTTGTGGAGATAAGGGCCTCAATTTCATCATTCATTTGTTTTTTGAGATCAATGACAGCTGCTTCGCTCTCCTTACAAAAGTAAAGTGAACTGGACGACAATACAAAGCAGAGCATGGTTTTGGGTTCGTCCATAAAGTATTATCTCCATCTGTCAGTTTTAGTGGCACCAACGAGGCCATGAAAATGCTTGAATCATCTTGCTCACCCTCCATTTTCTGCTTGTATCGGCTTTGGTTGGTAGCGCCATCAAATCCCCACTTGGATATCAGCTTTAGCTGCTTATTTTGCACATCGTCAGAAAGACGTTGAAGGATCCTGGTCACCGTGATGTCAAGTAAAGTTTGAAGTGTAATCCTAGCCGATGGATCCGTAACTGACGGAGACGGACGGAGGGAAGCAATCAAGCTTAGCTTGTTGTACCTTATAATAGGATGGATAAATATCCTTAGCACCTTCCCGAATGGCAGCCTCTCGTAACGTAATATATTGCCACTTTGACAGTTTTAGTGAAAGAAGCAATTCAAGCGCTTTCTCTGGTGTAAATATGGCTGCTTTCACTGATTTCTTTAATTTATTCATTCATTTTAACGACTGATTCGATCACAGATGCGATATCCTTATGCCTTTTTTTTAAACGTGCTGCATATGCATATGCCTATTCTCTGGAATCTTCGTCTGTATGATCATCACATCTTCTCTTTTTCTGTTTGCTTCCCAAATCTTCGAATGGTTTTCAGGACGTTTTTGTCAGTGTTCCAACAGACGATGATGTTGACAGTTCTTGAGAGACTGCGTGTGCTCTTGGTATCTCATCAGCAGTTGATTCTTGATTAACTAGTTTGCACACAACTGGGCCAATCAATATTTACTTACAGCCAATTTCCGTAAAATTATCAAGGAATCGGTTGGATTTCTGCCACTTCTGTAAAGCAGCTCGCGTGAATCTCCGACAAAATTCTTTGAGAGTTACTCGATCATCGGCAGAAAGGCAATCGCCATTCTCGCTAAACATTTTAGCCCTTTCATTGCAAAATGTCGATAATTAGTTAACTACCCTCATTAGAGATTTAAAAGATGTACTAATGAAAATTTATAAACGTCAAAAACATTTCTTAGAACTCATAGCACAACTAATCAACAAATTACCTTACTTACCTATTAAAAAAAGTGAATATAGTCCATAGTTGGCATTGTTGCGTGATATTGCAAATTATTTAACCACCTATTCAGACTTATTTGCAGACTAAATCATTGTAATTAGTTAATCACTTCTTTTCAGACTTCTTAGAAGACTAAACAATTAGATATTTGGTGCTTTGGTTGTATCCAAAGTTTTAAAACTCATTTTGTGTTGATAAATATCTAGCTCTAACATAGTTGTCTAAGTGTAGGTGTACTATAAACCTCTGCCTACCCTTTCGGAGATATAGGGGTGATGCTATTTATGTTACGTGTTATTAAAAGTCTGTGTTCCTCAATTTAAACACTAAAAGGAATCGTTTCATATGTAAAAATAAATAAAATATTTCGAAGATATTTAAAAAAAAGGCATCGATAACCTTTTTGTGGCGTATGACAAAAAATCATAAATAATTACTACTATAACCACCTGTAATGATATTACAGTTTTCCTTGCCATTTAAGAGATAATTAGATTTTTCATACAAATGTTTGGTAAAAAAAATTATAATGCCTTCGTTTTTGTGCAGAATTAACTGGGGTGTCATTTTTGTATAATTATCATAATAACTAATAGAAGCGATATCCAGCAAAAAAAATGGCACTTGCAAGTTGAAATCTCTAAGTCTATGACAGCCGTTTTTCAGCCTACCGTGCGACGCACACTAAACCAAATAGAGATGAGATAATGGTAAATGAGGCAAATTTAAAATGTATCGTTTTACAAACATTTCTTCATATACTCATATCATACGCCTTTAATGGTCCAGCGATGTATTACCTACATTCATTTATAAGTAACTGGATATCGATAGTTTTGTTTACCTACTAACGAACATGAAGTTCGTAATTACATTACTCATAATCATATGCTGGCTATGATCAATTACGTATTAAATCGATATCGATTATCGAAAGTAGATCTACCCTCGATGGCGCGGCAACGACGGTGGCGACACAAAATTACAGCGGCCGCGCGAGATACGAATGGTTTGTACGTATTGTAGTTTGTGCGCAACGCAACACAAATGACAAACGTCGCCTTCAAAGTATCGCACGGGGCAGGACCTCTGCTCTCTGCTCGCATAACCAGCTGATTTGTTTAAATCATGACGATTAAATTACATACATTTTTATTTAATAAAATTGATAGTTTATGATTTATGTGTTGACTTATGATACAAAATCAGAAAAAGAAAATTTGCAGTAAAAATGATTTTTCTAAAGACGTGTTTAACTCAGAATAATGGTCTGAACTTACTATTTCAGTTTTCAGTACGCTGTTTCTTACACCTAGTATTTTTATTTGGAAATAATCAAAGAATAAGAATAGCTATAATATAAAATAATAAAAATAATATGCGATTCCTATTTATTCCAGTTACAGGCGGGTAAAGTTCTATGGTAAAGTTTTCTGCGGAGCAGTTATAGATGACAATAGCATACTTCTTCAAGATACTGACCTACCTTGGTATCGTCGAAGCTATTTCATTTCACGTGTTCATTTAAAAACCCAAACGCCTGCCTTTCATATGAGCTTTTATTCATTATTATGCCTATATTATCTATAATTATATACGTATACGGCAATGTGAAATGCTAAATATCTTAAAATAGTAGGTAACAAAAGTTCTATAATAATTATTGTAGAACTTTTGTTAGTAACAAAATGGATAATGATAATGAATACACTGGTTTATCTGGACACACCCTAAAGTTTACGCAACCCTATTTGTCTATGCTAGTGCAGTGCATTAGGTAAGTACGGCAAAAGTCATTCAAGTAAGCATTCGATGTGTTCGATTAAGCAAGAATGTAGAGGTCTGAACACTTCCTTGTCTCTGATTATTCTTAAATATTATTTTTTTTTATTCCTCGACTGTTCGTACGTAGTACTTGGTAAACTATTTTTTGGCAACTTTGCGTCATAACGCCGTCATTCAAGTCGATTCAACTGTCACATTCATTTGCGTATTGCTACAACAAACATCGGCAATTTATGATTCGGATCACCGCCGCTATATATCCCCTAAAAGGTATATCACAATTAAGAAACTAGAGCAGCACATATCAAACATAATAGACAGCTAAGACTAGTTATTTTAGTTTATACTAAATAACATTTCACTCGTAGAAGTTGTATTTTAAATCTTATTTACAAGGATATGAATATAGAGTTATTTTAAAGGATTTTTATAATATTATGATATTCTTGTATAAATAGGCCAACGTTATAAATACTACAAGTGACTGCGATATTATTAACCTCCGAGTCTTCTTTAGAGGTTTAATGAAAATACTATGTGGGTCTGTGTGTGTCTGTTAGTGACAGATTGGTGTTAGTGGCAGGCATAACTCCGAAACCACTGGACCGATTGACTTGTAACTTGGTGTGCAGACACCTTGGGGTCATACATCGGTCTCATACCGGTCGAGTTTGAATATGGCCCTGTGGGTTCAGAAGACCTCCGAGATATAAGGGTCACAAGGTCACATGTATTTTAAATGGCAAAATATTTACTTGTGACTTGGTGTGCAGACACCTTGGGGTCATACCTCGGTCAAGTTTGAATATGGACCATTCTTTGCATAAAATTTCGTTAACTGGTGCATCATGAACCTTATAAAGATTTAACTTAATATATTTTTTTATTTTTTACATACTTTTACATTTCAGACGAAGACTGAATTCTGGGATTTTACACCCATCTCGTTTTTTTATATTCAACTTTAGTGTATGTATTTCATTTAGAATAATTATATTAAAATTTATCTTTCCTTTTGTAAGCCAATAATTTGTTTAAAATAAACACAAACATAAATAAAAAACAGTTTTATTAACACTGAAATTGCACATAAAATTTTCCCATCACAATTTTAATACTACTAGGTACAACAATCACATAACAATGCGAATTTATGTACACGTTTCATTTTGTTCGGTGTTAGCTTGTGTGCAAAAAAATTGTTACAATGCCCTCTTAGAGCGGCCTGTCATGTCCCTTAACATCTTAAATCCGAACCGTAACTCGTAAGTACAAATATTCATTGCTTAATACAACTAAGCCTAGCCATACATTATTAATTCGAAATTTAAACTTGTAAACTGGCAGTTAAGACAATGAAACATTGTACTAAGCGTACTGAGTGCCTAGTGCGAGTATGTTTTAATCTAACGCAACCGATGTTTATGACGTTCGGCGCTCCGATTGGCCCGTTCCAAGCTCTTATCGAAGAGCCAAACGCGGTTAACGTTTCAATCGCGTCAATTTAAAAGGTGGACGCACTAGGCACCGTGTTATTGCAAATCGATTATTCGATTTCCCTGATCCACGAACCGTTAGCACCCTGTCTCGTTTACGTATGAACTGTTCCTTAGTCTATCAGTGGCCATGTCCATGACCATGGCCGGCGGTGGCACCATTGGTGTCAGCGAGCTCGTTGTTGTTGTTCCCCTCGCCGCTGCTCTCGACGTTGATGCCGTTGCCCGTGCGAGTGTTCTCCAGTTGCTGTTGCCACATCGATGCGTAGAAGCCACCTTGTGCGAGAAGCGATTCGTGACTGGAAAGGAGATACGATATTTGAAATTCCGAGAGTCTTTCTTAGCAATCTATACTAATATTATAAAGAGGATAGTTTTGATTTTTTGTTTGTTTGTAAGGATTTAACTCAAAAACTACTCAACCGATTTTAAAAATTATTTCACCTTCAGAAAACTAAATTTTATTTATAAGATTACTGTTACTAACAACTACTTGTTTATTGCATTCAAATGATATTCGAATAATCGTCTCCAAATACTCCTACTACACTAATTGTTGACTAGGCAAGGTTCTAAAGCCGCCCGTCGCTACGACAGCAGCTTAGCAATCTAACTAATATGCACACGTTTAGTACACATTAATAGTAGAAAAATTGTAGCTATGAGGTCTTTTGGAGTGCAGATACCTTCGGGTCATACCTCGGTCTCATACCTCGGTTGAGTTCTAATATGGGCCCTGTGGGTCAACAGATCCCCGAGATATAGGGGTCATTACAGAAGTTCACATGTATTTTATGTGTGTATGTGGTAGAATATTAATATTATTATTACATTTTGCTATAAAATTAGAACAAGCGAGTATATGATTATTAAAGCAGTCCCAGACGGTGGAGCGCCGGCGTGTTGATCTTTACGCTTTTTTACACAAGACTAGCGGTATAAATGCGAATGTTTGTTTGTTTACGCTTTCACGCTTTACCTATTCGACCGATAATCATGAAATTTCGCATTAGAGGTATTAGGGGTATAAAAATGGACATGCGTTACATTTCATGCAAAAAAATGTACATAAATGCTAACGAAGCCGCGCATAATCTAAGATCATAAAACTAAACGCATACGCTCATAATACTTCTTTCTTTGTTTTCCTTTTTTATGGTGTAGTATTAGTGAACACTATTTGAGCCACAATAAATTTTATTATTATTCAATACTCATTTATTATTACTAGCGGTCGCCTAGTGGTCGAAATTCGACCATAATTGATATAAATTTTAAATTTGACAGTTATTAAGATTTAATTGTCTAGAAATTTACCCTTATACTTAATCAGATTTCATTTAGATTTCGATCTATACAGCTTAATTTACCTATTCTTTTCAAAATTATTTACTTAACCATATTCTTTAATTGACGATATTCCTGAACTTGCTCCTTAGTTTTCTTTTTTAAATACGTAAATATATTATAATATAAATAGTAAATACCTATCATTCCAATCCACTCAAAGGTTGTCTGTAAGGTATTGCTAAATTATATTTTGATATAATATGTAACCATAGTTACGAAACATAGTTCTACATAAGCCGAACAATGCCGAAATGCTACGAACGCGATTCGACTGCGTGTGTCAAATGCATGGTTGTGTGCGTGTAGTATTTTTTCATTAATTTAATGTATTTCTAATGCATATTTTTATAAATATTTGGATTCGCCACTAGCAATAGCAGCGATAGCTCAGTGGGGAGACCAACAGACTGCAATGCAGAGGGTCTCGGGTTCGAACCCACGTCGCGCACCTCTGACTTTCGGAAGTTATATGACTTTTCGAAATTATGTGCGTATTGATTGACAATTATCGCCTGCTCCGTGCCTCGGAGAGCACGTTAAGCCGTCGGTCCCGGCTGCCATGAATATCTATGGCAGTCGTTATTGGGAAAGTCTGTACCCTCTAATATCCTGACACTGGTCTAGCCTTAGGGTATCGTTAGCCTTCGGGTTGTGGAGGTCAGGTGGCAGCCGCTCCGTGTAAAAACTGATATCCAGTCAAATCCGGTTAGACCAGAAAAGCCGACCCCAAGTGACTTGGGAATAATAAAGGCTAAGAGAGAAGAAGAAGACTTGGATTCGCCACTCCTTCGCCATATAAACTTTAACTGTGCCAAATTTCATACTCCTACGTCCGCGCAATTTTCGTAAAAAGGGGTACAAAGTTTTTGCTTTACGTATTAATATATAGATTCAATATTTATTATTGTAAGGGCACTTGTCTACGTCAGCATAGTTACCCTGTACCGCAGAGTCGAATACATATTATACATAGGACATGTTGGTGAACAGTGTATCGTCGCAACGTTTCTCACCCAGTAGTAAGACAGAACCAGCTTTACATTTTAAAACTATAGATTGAAAAATAAGAATGAATTTTACCTTCCCCTCTCAATAATTTCTCCCTCTTTCAACACGAGAATTTCATCTGCGTGTATGATTGTGGACAGTCTGTGTGCCACGACCAATGTCGTTCTGTTCGCACACACGCGCGCCAAGGCGGCCTGGAACACACACATTGAAATATAGTATACAATATAAAGAAGTTATCTAAGTATATTGTTTAAGCAGTTTCTCGCTAAGTACATTGCCTTTCATTTAGTGACAGCTTGTATTTAATTAAAATCTATTCAATAATTTCGTAGTTTCAACGTAACATCAAAATCTGTATTCTATAATATAATTTATTATAAAACAACCGCACCGCGAATGTCTGTCTGTCTATTCGCGATAAACTCAAAAACTACTGAACGTATTTTCATGCGGTTTTCACCAATAGACAGAGTGATTCATGAGGCAGGTATAGGTGTATAATTTGTATGACGGGTACCACAACTGCGAAGCAGGGGTGGGTCGCTATTAGTAGACCGAAAAATTTGGCGGCAGTGCAAAAAACAAAGGTATCACCATAAGTTTACTCGAATATTATACATTGAAATTAAACTACTTTAAACGGGTTCTATTACTGTCCGCTGGCTGCTAAAAAGCAACCGACACGTCTTAATAATAATGTAAACTTAAATATAAATAGTAATTATAATTTAAATGGCTAAAAGAGTATTACAATTTAATAATAGTAGTGTAATAACATAAATATTTTCAAATTATGTATTAAAGGTGTTAAAAATAAACAATGCATATGAGTCCGTTGAAAGTAGTTTAAATTCAAAGAATAATTACCGTTATTATCAGTATAAATAAATATGTCTTTGCTTAACTGAAGGTCAACATATTAATCCGTCACTAGACAGGCCTTGTAGATTGACCTTCATTCATCAGTACCTTCCTAGCTAGACTCTGTTGGACCCTACCCACACACCCAGTTCCACATCTGGGTTGTCGTCTGCCGGAGAAACTGCTAGTAAATTTTATTATTTTTCGATTCTCTACTAATGAAGTTTAGTGGCATATCCATTCCAGGAGTTATTTTCTTACCATTCTATAACATTACGTAGACATACTGCCTTTAAAATTGCATTTTATATTTTCACCAACAACGCTACGTAAGAAGATAGTCATGAAATATTAGTTCGTCACCTGTATGTGTCTCTCAGTGTTCGTGTCGAGCGCAGAAGTAGCCTCGTCCAACAGAACTATCGCCGGATCTTTAAGGATAGTTCGCGCGATCGCTATCCTCTGTTTTTCTCCACCACTGAGCCGCAAACCTCTTTCTCCAACCTGCAATTGTTAACACTGAATTAGTATTTGCTTTAGAAACACGTAAATAATTACTAATCACGTGTGAACACATACCGATTGTTATTCGAATTTATAAGTCTACAAGAAAGTCAAATAAATTGAATATTTTTGGTAACAATCGCACACCACATGTATACGGTATATCAACCAGAACATACACATATGTCCGCATGAAAAATTATATTAGTTGGTTTCAGTATATTTAGTAATAGCAGCGATAGCCGAATGGGAGATCTTTGAACTGCCATGCAAAGGTCTAGATTTCGATCCCAAGGCGCGCATCTCTGAATTTTCAAAATTATGTGCGTATTAAATAGTTACTTATCGCTCATTTTACCAGTGAAGGAACACATCGTGAGGAAACCTGCAAGTCTGAACGTTCTCTATAATGTTCTCGAAGATATGTGACGTCTGCCAACCCGCACTGGGCCAGCATGGTGGACTATAGCTTATCCCTTCTCACACTGAGAAGAGGCCCGTGCCCAGCAGTGGAACAGTTTAATACAGGGCTGCTATTATTATATATACAGTAGGTATATTTATATCTCAAATGTGTATCGTATGAGTAAAATCCTTACCTGTGTGTCGTAAGCATCAGGGAATGTGAGAATTCTGTCGTGGATATCGGCATTCTTTGCAGCCGAAATTATGTCCGCCGCCCGCGCTGTTAGTTTTCCATATTGAATGTTATATCTGCAAAAGTAAAGGATACATAATTAAATCATAATTTATATAGTGAGGCTGGCATCAAGTCTGTTTGAGTGTCTGTAAGAAAATGAGTGTGTTGCACCCCTGTAATAACAGGGATGCAACATACTCATTTTCTCACAACGTTTAATTTCCGCGTGATAGATCTATTTTTTCACTGTGCTGATACTAGAAATCGTCTAAAGGAATAATCTTTGGGAGCTATTGCCAGATATACAAGCGTTTAGACTAACGTTACTGGGCCGACGAGTCATTGAATGTTGATGCAGGTATGTAATTTAATGAGTGCAATTAACATGTATTCATTAAAACTACAAATAATGGATGAAATGTGAGGAATGTATTTCGATGGAATTAAAAACAAAATGCTTTATTTATAAGTAGATTGGATTTAAATATAGAGATAATATCTGTATTATATGTGTGTCACAGTTCTTCATACATACAGGAAACGATATTAACGGAAAACAAACAGAATTTTAATTTTAATCTCAATACGACGAAGTCAATTATTGGATGACTTACAGTTTTACGTGTTCTTCACGAGACGGGATGGCATTAAGGCACCGCGAAAATTATCGTTTAGAATAGCTCCGCCCATATCTGCCCCAATGACACTCATTGTGTATCAATCCTTAAATAGCGGTCATAAGGTCTAAAATTGCGATGCGCCCGCAAAGATCGAAAAAAAAAATTATTGGTTTTAGTTAAGGAAATAATGAGCTAGCAAATCACTAATATTGATGTTACGAATATATTTGAGTAATTCCTTAGCATAATGTTAGTGTAACTTACTTGTAATTTCAAAAATAGTAATTTTTCAGAGGTGTTTTCGAAAATAATTATGATCGAGCCAAAATCACATTATCGTGTTTTTGAGCTAGGAAATTCTAGTTAAAGACATCAATTTACCTATATCAAAATTCTAGATTAATTGGTCTTCTCATAGTCCTATACTATTCGATGAAAATTAGTGTATTTTTTCAGTGTGTCCTCTTAAAGATAAGGAGGCAAAAATATATTTGAACCGGACTAAAAAATCCAGCTCAGAGTAAGTTAATGAAATCTGTCATTTTTGGGTGGGATCTAATCTGAGGCACTTGTTAGTCTCGTCTAGAACCGACCCAGCACAGAGTGAAGTTATGGCAAGATCAAGTTTTCCGACTTAAGCCCTCGCGTCCGGTAATTGTGCATACTTGTAGTGTAGTGTTGCGTCGCTAGTTTATTGAGTACAGTAGGCCTACCATTATATCCGACACTGCGAGTTGAACAAAGTATTTATGTACGGGTTACGTACACTTCTTGATAAGTGATAGAAATGATAGATATTATTAATAATTGCACTATTTTACTGATTACCGAAATAACATGACAAACTTGATAATTATGCTAAATTATGATAAATGATTGATATGTTAATGAGTACACGATACGCTTGCTGAAAGTGAACAGATTTATTGATGGTTATGAAATCGTCACGTTGGACGTAAAATGCTGACCGCAGCAAATGTACGGTCGTTGGCCCGTACAATTTATATTGAAGTTTCTTCGGATTTCCTTAATTCAAGTGAAAGGGTTAGGACAATCAAGAGATTATTTTTTATCATTATAGACAACTGCCGCACTGGTAACAATTCCTGTATTCCGGAGAACTTTACAAATATTCAAACAACACAAAGAGCACCCAGACTCAAAACAACTATTTGTGGATCAGACAAATGTTTGTCCCGTGTGGGAATCGAGCCCACAGCACTCGGCGCGGCAACAGTGGCAAAGCCATCACTTAAACCACTACGCCATCCGTGCAGTCAAATCAACAAGTGAGTATCGGCAATGAATTGCCGTAAATCGTAGAGTTCGAAAAAAAGTAATATGCAAAGGTCACGTGATACCACGTGACCTTGAGATCAGAGGTCATAGTTATTTCGGAGTATATCGACTATGCTGAGTCGAATGGCGTTGACCGCGAGTCTCTAACTCTTACGGTTCTTGAGTTGAAAGTTGTATAACAGCATTGTAAAATTGGCGATTGAAAATAGCGGCCGTGAGTTTCTTGCTCGGTCTTTTCATTGGTTCTATGCCCTTGAACGTGGCAACAGGTAAATGTAAATGTAAATTCATATTATTGTTTAGTTAGTGTAAACTTGACGTTCATAAGTGTTACTTTGTGACCTAAATGAATAAAGATATTTTGATTTTGATTTTTACCTGACGGAGTTGTTAAAGAGCACAGTATCCTGCGGTACGACGCCGACATTAGCGCGCAGCGAGGCCTGCGTGACAGTACGAACATCCTGTCCGTCCACCAGCACGGCGCCCTCGTTCACGTCGTAGAACCGGAACAGTAGGCGCATGATCGTCGACTTGCCTGCGCCGCTTGGACCCACCTACCCACACAATCTTACTTAAACATAGCACCAGACTTGGCTCGATACCTCCTTTTAGTATAGAAGTTTTTGCATGCGGATTTGCGCGTGAAAATTATAAAATTAAAATGTTTTATTTCGATATCCCATACATAAGTAGGTGCTTATATCTTGGGATGGAGGTATTCTTTAAAGTATAAAATAATACTTGCATAAGGATCTTTCAACATGCCACAGGGATACATTACCAGCTTATACGCGTGAGTCAGTAAGAAATATACAAACGTCTTCACAACTTTCCAGTTATAAAATGAGTGATAACCTAAAAGATCGAAAAATAAAGAGAGTTCCACCTGCCCACACAATCTTACTTAAACGTCACGCCTAAGCGAGGACTTAACCGACTTAAACCTTTATGATCAGTTTGTCGGATTATAAAATCTCACAGCTCACGCACGAATGGCGTAGTGGTTTAAATGGTCGCTTGCTTCTACCACTGCGTCCAGTGTTAAGGTTCTAATCCCACAAGAGACAAAATTGTGTGATCCACAAATGGTTGTTCCGAGTCTAGGTGTTCTTTGTGTCCGTTGTTTGAATGTTTGTCCCCCGCGACACAGGAATTATTACAACATGTTTTTATTTTTTAAGAAATATTTCCCAATAATGTAAATAAATATCTGAAATACGCATACGTAACTATTAGAAGAGAGCAGATTTCTGCATATATTTTCATAGCTATAGAAATAAGTATCTAATAGCAAAGCATCTTTTACATAAACGTAAAATGTCTGTTTTTTTTTATTAATAAAGACAACTCCCGCACTAGAAATAATACATGAGACGCGGGGGACTTTAGAAATATTCAAACATCGGACACAAGGAACACCCAGACTCGGTATAACTATTTGTGGAAAAAACAATTTTTTGTCCCGTCCGAGATTCGAACCCACAACAGCTGGCGCAGTGGTAGCGGCAAGGCGACCACTTCAACCACTACGGCATCCGTGCAATAAAAATAAAAACTATGACTTTTTTGTTCCGCCTTAAAATACGGTAGTAGATAGAAAACTTGACTCCACGCTAGGCTGTCAGCCAGTAATTTACTCAATTTACTGACACCAAAAAAAGCCTCTCTTCATTTTTCTTTCTTATGACGACGCCTAAGGGCCCTCGCCCACGGCGACTTTTTGTAGCGATGCAGTCGCGCGTTTCATAAACGCGCGACAGCATCGCTACTAACGCGCGTTAGTCGCATTTGCAACGCGCTATAGAAGCGATGCCAACGCGCTACAGCATCGCGACTGTATCGATGCAAACGCGCGACCGTGTCGGACGACATCGGGGAGAGAACGGAGGGAGGGTGGCGCGTGAGTGGAGAACCGAAGTACGATGCATACCAAGTAATCTATCTTTATTAAATGGGTGCCTCCAATATTGACGCTGCTTTCGTTGCCCACGCTTCGGCTGCTTACGGAAAAGCAGCACTAAAGACAACGTGACTAATGTTGCCTCAACGGAGTCCATCTTGCAACTGGAGCGATCGCAGGCGGCATGTTTGTGCCGTTACTGAATCGCGTTTGCATCGCGACAGAAGCGCGACAGTATCGTGATTGCATCGCGACTGAATCGTGGTTATGTGGGCGAGGGCACACAGCTAGCGACTGCATCGCGACTGTATCGATGCGAACGCGCGACAGCATCGCTACTGCATCGCTACAAAAAGTCGCCGTGGGCGGGGGCCCTAAGAAGCAATACCTGTATTGCGTAGGACTACAAACTGTGGGACATTCGAACTCGCAACACTCGGCGTAATGGCACTGCGAAGCGACCACTTAAACCACTTGTCGTCATAAGAATAAAAGAAGAGTCTAAAATGTTTTTCGAAATTGAGTTCATATTTTAATTTTATTTTCGCGTATTCCAATTTTTTGTAAGTACAGGTAGCCTTAGTTACTCCTTATAACATCAGTCCAGCCGTTTCAGAGATTAGCCGGAACAAACTGACAGACAGACAAAAAATTTAAACGTTTTTTTATATAAATTACCTTTTATACTTCCATATACATTTAGTAAAAAGCTGTTATTTTGACATTACAACAAACACTTCAAATTTATTTATTTGTATAGTAGAGGTATTGATACAAAAATTCTGGCAGATACGTCTTTTTTCCTTATGACGGCAAACTACGACATCCGTATCAACAACAACATCTGCGGAGTCAATTTGACTGGCCAAAAGTTGGTAGGTAGAAAGCTTACCAAAGCGACAGTGCTACCAGGAGGTACTTTGAAGCTGACATTATGTAGCACAAGGCGTTCGGGCCCGTAGCCGAAGGACACGTGCTTGAACTCTACGGCGCCTCGCTTCACCAGCAGGTCGGGCGCGCCGATCGCGTCCCGCACGTCCGAGTCCACACGCATCAGATCGAACATGTTCTCCATATCCACGAAGTTCTTTTGGATTGCCCTTAACAATACAATATGCTATTAATACTTATGTATAAGTCGGGGACTAAGATAGTTTAGCAATAATAAGACACTCAATTAACTTCATTGTACGAGACAGAGCGGAAAATCCCGTGACATCGAAAAATCACGTGAGCGGAATCGTTTGGTGAGGCGATGGTTAAATTTAGAAGTGAGAGGACCGTCGTTCGCCAGCTACGAAGAAGAGGGGACCATCCGAACAGGATCCCTGGTTCACTGTGCTGAAATTGTAATTAGTGGTAATATTGTGTGTGTAATTACTGTAATATAAAATGATTGTGGGAAATGTATAGTTGCGGTTTGTAATGTATGCCATGAACCCGCTACCAGAGAACCCTACTGAAGTCTGCTATGCCTTTAACTTCACGCATATTCCGTCATATAACTTTGTATGTCTTTATGAAAGTGTGATGAAATAGGCGACACAAAAAAAAATAACAAGGTTTGAGCGATTGGTTGTCACGCAAAGGTTTTAATTTCGTCTCAATGGCACGCAACTCTCATTTATCGAAGTTATGTGTTATAGTTAATTATCACTTGCTTTAACGATGAAAACATCGTGAGGAAACCTCTAAGAGGTTTCCATAACGTTTTCGAAGATATGTTAAGCCTGCCCGCACTGGGCCAGCGTGGTAGACTATGGCTTAGCACTTCTGAGAAGAGGGCCGTGCTCAGCAGTGGGACAGTTTACATACAGGACTGATATATTAAGTTTTGAGAGAAGTCTGATTTCAAAATTCAATAGTTTCAAAATAGCTAATTCAATGTGCAATATCCTCGTAAACGTAAGAAAATATTAAGAGTAATCTAATTGTTACACATCGTTGAGATGTAGAGTACGTTATCGTTGAGGTAATCACAATTTCTTAGGTAGTAAGCCAGATAATTTTAGTTATGGCAATTATAATATTTTATTAGGACCAGTCGAGCTAAAGACGTGTCGACATAATAGTAAATACATCGTAGTAAATCGACATCATCGAATTACTCCATAATATCTGGGTCGTGAAGTCAAATCATTGAATTACCAGTAACAAAAACGAGGGTCTCAACTATCTGACAGATATTCTTGTCCGGTGCGGTTTTGCAGCAGCACCTATTGGTGCATGGCGTAGTACTATAATTGTACTACACTAATTATGTATCCAAATATTTGTGCGTACAGTTGAATTACCACGCATTCGTATAATTTAAGGGCATTGCCTGTCGACTAGCATTATACATTATTACATTCGAATAATTCGAGTGAGTTCACAACAATACTAATACAACAATAGTAACCACGCGCACCGCCGTAACCGTGGAAAGTAGGTATTGCATTATGCACTACTGTATTCGAATATCATTTTAACACAGTCGCATCACTAGTGTCGACTAAATACATGTGTACATAAATAAAAAACGCGTTCCTATTTACATTCAACGGATTACAATTGTATTTTTATAACTAAGAGCGAGTTATTTATAGACGTTAAGATATCTTCACTATAAGGAAACAGCTTATGTTTGCCCTTTTAATAGCACCACCTCACGATAAGACACTTAAATTGCCACTAGTGCACTTTGTTCAACTTATAATCAACCTTAGAGTAAACAAGTTAAAGCTTAAATTGGATTGGTCCAAGGACGCTGACCTTCATCGCAATATTTGTTTCAGTAGCGCCAAGTTTATATAGCTCACGCGTGTACCTGCACAGTTTTATCAAGTGCAGTAGCATGTTTGTTTTAAAATGAAGGAATCAGGACATATAGCATATGGCTTGTTTAACAGAAAATTATGTGATATCTGTATTTAGATATATCCTTTGTTTACGCCTTCTATTCCTCAGTTTTACGTGCATATCCTGGTCCATGTCACAAGACACGACACACGTGGCTATTTATCGCCGACATATCTCTATATATAAAAATGAATCCCTGTTTCTCTTGGTCACGCCATAACTTAAAAAAGACTTTGCTGATTTCATTCATCTTTTTGTTCCAAGTTTTTTTTTAAACTGTAGAGGTTTCTTACGGAAAGAAAATTTTATGATTTCAGAAACTTAACAACAATTTTAACCTCGCGAGGTTGAGAATTCGTCTAAGACAGAACAAGGTCTGTCGTTTCAGCTAGTTTGTAGTATTATATATAGCCAATACATAAGACGTAGTTTCGTTGGCTATGCTTTTAGGTTCTTTATAAAAGGCGCGCGCCTTTTGCCGTTTACAGTTCCAGACTCCAAGCTACTACTACCGAAAATTTCTTGACAGTGTTACTTTGTCCGACCTAGAAACCGAACCCTATATCTCATACACAGCTGTCACATTCACTATCGCTACGCCACTAAAACAGTTGATTGTAATCTTAGATAAAAATGTTGTGTTATCTTAAACGTGTGTGTTTAGGAGTAGCGTGACGTCATATATCGCACGCTTATCAAAACAGCAACTTAACTGGCAATTTGGAAGCTAAGCAATTTGAACTCTAATTGTATGACTATAAATTCTAATATTATATTTGTGAGTTTAAATTTGTTTAATCTAAAATACTCAGATAAGTCTCTCTTTACGTACGATATATTACTGGTGCATCAGTATACGTATATACAAGTGTGCTCAAAAGATTACACGTTGCATTGGTCACGTAATTTTTATCTTACGCATATGTTATATTATATAAATATAAATATCACATGTAATAACATTCCATGCATCCGTATCTGTACTTATAACATATTATCAGTGAAATGGTGCAATTATGTCAAGGTAATCATTACGCCAAATTTGATAGTATATGTCAGCAACTTTGGGCTTTACTCTATATGATAATAAGCATATTCTAATTATATTATTCTTTTTGATATGATTAATGTTTTAGAAATATTCCATGCGTCTGTGGCGCAGCGATATCTAAAGACACAGCTGTGCATGAGGTCTCAGGTTTGATTGCCGACAAACACGTATTGGATTTTCCTGTCATTATATTTTCAATAGCAATACGGGGTCTGAAACTGTCTATTGGTTGGCAAACAGCCTACCCTCATGTCTCCAACTCTCTGTCGCTGCAGGAATGTTTAATGGCATTCTTATTATACAAATCATACTTAGTGCTAGCACACTTATCAACGTCAAAGTTACACTTATTGCTATGAATTTATACTAGCTTTTGCCCGCGGATTCGCTCGTGTAAAAGTAGGTTAGCTTATGTTAGAAACAGTACGTTAAAAAAATGTAGCCTATGTTACTCAGTGTTAACATAGGTTACCAATAGTAAAACATTTTCGAAATATGTTTGAAATCGGTTTAGTAGTTTTTGACTTAAACCCTTACCAACAAACAAAAATTTGAATCTTTCCTTTTTATAATATTAGTATAGATAACTAACTTATGAATCGTTTTGTTCTGCTTACGGCCGATCGACCCGCTATCTTAAGCGGATTAGATTTCGAGGTGGATCGAAGGATTATTGGGATTTTCGCTACGATACATTCACGGCCTCGACCGACGGCCTTTGACGGCCTCGATGGCGTAGTGGTTGGTGTAACCGACTGCCACGCCTGAGGTCGCTGGTTCGATTCCCGTACAAGTCAAACATTTGTGTGCATGAACATGGATGTTTGTCTTGGTCTGGGTGTTTCTATGTATAATATGTATGTATTTTCAACAAAAAAAAGCATATAATAATATGTATGTTTATCCATTGTCTAGAACCCATAGTACAAGCTCTGCTTAGTTTGGGCTAGATGGTGTTGTGTGTACGTGGTAGAATATTATTATTATTATTATTATAATAAACTTGACACAGCGTGTAGCTGTCAACCTTAGGTTCTGACTGTATTGAGAGCAGCTAAAGTAGGTACCTGTCCTTATATAATAATATCAGTCCTGTATTGAACTATTCCATTGCTGGGCACGGACCTCTTCTCAGTGTGAGAAGGGTTAGGCCGTAGTTCACCTCGCTGGCCCAGTGCGGTTTCGCAGACTTCACATATTTTTAAGAACATTGTGTCATTTGTGAGACATGCAGGTTTCCCCACGATATTTTTCTTCGCCGTTAAAGCAAGCGATAATTAACTGTTTTTAATATGCACATAGGTATCTTCGAGATGCGAGCCTTGCGATCGAACTCAAGACCTCTGCTTAGCAGTGCGACGGTCTCCCACTAGGTTATCGCTGCAGACCTTAAAGTACGATATTTTTAAGGTTGTATAATTAAGTACATACCTATAATAAGTGCCAAACCAATTCAGTGGCACGTACAACTGGACGATATATGACGCGAACAATACGTAGTCGCCGACAGTCAGCTCGTTTGTCTTCACCACCATTGATACACAGAGCAGAGAGCCAGCCAGTAAACCTGACGACAAACACTCAATATTACAACACTAGACTTCTTCTGACCTTTAAATTCAAATACTTACAATACTAGGCCAAAAGCCTAGTTTTAGCACCCGTCTCCCACCGTATAAATTCCAACTGTTGTAATTGTTTTAGTCATTGTAATTGCTGTGATATTGAGGTGAGAATTTTTTTTACTATTACTTTCTACGGATTTTGTCGCTTTGTTTATTATAAAACACGTTTTTTATTGACGGCCTCGATGGCGTAGTGGTTAGTGTAACCGACTGTCACGGCTGAGGCGCGACCTCCTTCGATGCCCGCACAAGTCAAACATTTGTGTGCATGGACATGGATGTTTGTCTTGGTCTGGGTGTTTATATCTATAATATGTAGGTATTTACAAAGAAAAAGGTATATATGTATGTTTATCCATTGTCTAGTACCCATAGTACAAGCTCTGCTTAGTTTGGGCTAGATGGTGTTGTGTGTATGTGACGGAATATTATATTATTTTATTATTATTATATTACATTATTATTATTATTTTATTGGTGGTAATGGTTTAAGTGGTCGCCTCCGCGACGAGTGTTGTGTTCCGAGACTAAGTGTTGGTGTACGTTGTTTGAAGCTTTTGTAAATTCCCCTGCAGCACAGGAATTATTGCTAGGGAAGAAGTCTTTTAAAACAAGTGAGAATAGGCAATGAATTGCCGTAAAGCTTGAGAGTTCGAAAAAATGGTTCAAGTAATATGCAAAGGTCACGTGATACCACGTGACCTTGATGTCCGAGGTCAAAGGTCATGGTCGTTTCGGGGCATATCGACAATGCTGAGTCGAATGGCGTTGACCGCGAGTCTCTAGCTCTTACGGTTCTTAGGTTGAAAGTTGTATAACAGACGGACGGACGGACGGACAAAGCTTGATGCATAAGAATTTTTTCGAACTCTAAAAATAATAGTCTTGAAATTATGATACTTACCCGTGAACGTGGCTGCTGAAAAGCAACCGAAACGTCGGGGAAAATGTTAACTTAAGTATAAATAGTTATGATAATTTAAATAGCTTAACTAACTGTGAATTTTAATAATAGTAGTGTCATAGTGTCAAAATAACCTAATGAAAGGATTTTTTTTAAATAGCCTTCGTGGCAAAATTCGTATAAAGTAGTTTAATTTCAATGTATACATTCGCGTAACGTTAACGTAGTGGAGATATCTTGCTATCTCCTTCGGTAACCTGCATTTAAATAGCGATTACGCTCGTTGTATTCTGCATCTTTTTCTGTAATTTAACAACTACCCTTCCTACCAGATTTTAAACGCTTATAGGTTATTTATACCTGAGTAGATTTAAAAATTCTTTGTATGAGTATGGAGTTTGGGTAACGTAACGATTTAAAATAAATTAAAATAAAAGAGTTTTCAACTACCCTATTCCCGATTCGCAAGAGAATTTATTAATACTCAAACAACAGACACAAAGATCATACATACATAAATTCACGTTTCCCAGACGGAGGGCAGAGATTACGGATTTCCATTTGCTACATCAAGAACATCCAAACTCCAACTATTTGTATATCATACATACTTTTGCACCGTGTTTTTTTTTTCATTGGACCTTCAGCAACCGGCTCTCATAATCCTCTACCCCATCCGTGCAGTCTCAACCCATAATAAATGAGTGTAACGAAACGACTAATAAAGTTAAACTTACCGCTACAAATGACGATGTTTTGCAATGTGTTCAACATGTTCAATGTTATTAGAGATTTGAATTCTTCTTTCTGAAAAAGTAAGTTAATTTTAGAACGCACTAAAGAATATAAGATGACATATTACAATAACTAAGCGTTTAGAGTTGAATTAGACGGAAATTTGCGGAACTTCCTTCTTATTTCTCTTCTCCAGTTCTAGCAATGATTCCTGTGTCGCGTAGGACTTCACAAACATTCAAACAACGAACACAAAGAATACTCAGATACGGAACAACTAAGTGTGGATCACACAAATTTTTGTCCCATGCGGGGATCGAATCCACAACACCTATACTAGGCATTACCAGTATGTCCTGTTAGGAAATAAGACTCATCATTCACAATATTATTCGGTTTAGTCCAAAAATTAGATCTTAGGCGGTCAATTGCTCTGATTGGCTGAATGAATTCGCAACAGCCAATTAAATCACTTGACATGAGTTTGATATTGACACGTCATTGATTAGCTTTTTAGGATACGGATAATAGCTTATTGTCGTCTACCGTACCCATTGCTACTTTTGAGAATTTTGTCAAGAGGAACAGAATTCTGGTAACAGAACCCAGGACTTGGAAAACAAAGTTAAAATTGTAACTTATAAATACGAATGTGAGTTTGTCACGCTTTTACGCCTTAATTACTCGACCGATCATCCATGTTGTCAGGGAAACAGAAAAGACATAGTACTTAAGTAGGTACTAACCTAACCAGCATTTACGCGGTTAAAATCTAGAATATTTATCCATTGTCTAGTACCCATAGTACAAGTTCTGCTTAGTTTGGGCGAGATGGTGTTGTGTTTATGCGATAGACTATTATTATTAGTATTATTACCTGATAATTGACAATAGCTTCTCTATAAGAGGCGACTTCGTAGCTCTCAGCGCCGTAATACTTCACAGTCTCATAGTTGAGTAGCGAGTCGACCGAGCGCGCTTTCTGTTCGTTGTCGGCGAGGTTCATGCGCCGCTGGAACTTCGTTCGCCATTCCGTCACCACTATCGTCGATACTAACACACGGTTCTATTAGTTTGATAATTTACAGAGGTCAAAATCAAAAATCTTTTATTCATTTAGGTCACAAAATAACACTTATTAACGAAATCAAGATTAAGAGATATTACTTTATCTACTATGAAGCAGAACTTGAACTCTTAATCTCCGTATGACGTATTATTGTGTTCAAAATCGCATTTTCAGCAAAATAAGTAGTTTTATGAACATTGAACAATTTTTTAAAGTATAATTATAAATCCCAATTATTATTCTGTTATTCAACTGTAAATAAATCAGGTAGCTGTACTTAATTATTTCTGTGCATAACATTTCTTAAAAAACCATCATCCTTACTAATATTATAAATGCGAATGTGAGATTGTTACACTTTCAAGCCTTAACTACTCGACCGATCATCATAAAATTTTGCATAGGTACACAGTGCCTGGGGTACAGAAAAGAACATAGGATACCTTTTATCCAGAATAAAGTACTGTTCCCAAGGGATGGAAATTTATTGAGATAACCTGCATTAACGCAAGCGAATCTGCGGGCAAATTCTAGTTATAATATTAAAATCAATATCTCGCTAATGTGTATTGACTTATGTTGTTGACTGTACATAATATAATATATTACTCACTTATATAAAGCACCATAGTCGAGAAGACGATAAGACCGAACCAGGCGTTGAACTGCGACACGAAATACACAATGGCGACAATAATATCCACTAGTGTAGGTGTGATCGAAAATAGTATGTATGAGAGCAGGTTGTCTATGGAGTCTGTGCCTCGGTCCATGACCCGAAGTACTTCGCCCGTCTTACGAGACAAGTGCCAACGGAGAGGCAACTCGTGGAGGTGTTTGAATAGTTCTAACTGAAACAAACAAGGAATTTTAAATATGGAATGATTGTCTTGTTAGTTGCGCACGCGCATAGGATGCGTTTCCAAATTAATTGGAAATAGGGTGTTTAAATTTTTACGTACACGAAACTTAATAAAAGTTATTTTTTAAATACTACATATGGATAAATTCTATATCTGCAAATGTAAGGTTTGTTTTAGTAAATAATCATTATTAATGCAATTTTTTTAAGTCCACTTTGCGTATATATTGCAAAGTTAACATAAAATAACAAAATTATTTAAATATCATAACAAAGTAAAAGTAAATATTGTATTTATTACCTTATATTTTTGAAATAGGTCTTCTAAGTATATCGAGAAATTAAACTTAAAGAATATTTATTAATTATATTGATAACCGAAGTAGCCAACCTAAATGGGCTATACTCTAAATATAGAGATAAAACACAGTCACACAAAAAGCACACACATTGGCCCAGATGAATAAAGATATGTGTAAAATTATATGCCAGATAAATATGTGTAGTAGGTATGTGTGAAATAATACAAAACGGAATAAAATTTTTTACTAACTGCATGAAAGACCTTTTTGCGGTCAGCAAAAACTTACCTATGATTAATTTTACTTTGCCTACTCACACTTAATTTAGCAGACCCCATAACTTGAGACCTCATGATTCGCAGCCGTATACGGTATAAACTAGACACTAATCCCACAAGGCACACTACAGACATAAAATTGTAAACATAACAGAGATATGAAAGAGCGGGGCCTTCTGTTACAAATATTTTATTGTAAACATAGCATCACGGGTGATGCGCGTTATGCCAGCTATCAGAATGTCCCTCGGAGCATGATGCAGGAAAGACGAACACAACTTTTGTCTGAAGTCGAGAACTCTCTTGGGCGGGCCCCCGAATTGAGTGAACAGAACTTAGTTTGATTCAACCCCTCAAAGACACAAGTGTGCGGGTTCACTGCCAAGAAAGACCCTTTTATCATGGCGCCACAGTTCCAAGGAGTTACTCTCCGTATCACCGAGAGTATCGGGATCCTCGGCGTGGAAATCTCGAATAAAGTCCAGTGTGGGAGTCACTTGGAGTACAAAGCTAAATTAGCGAGCAAAAAGGTGAGTGTACTGAACAGGGCGAGGCGGTACTTCACACCAGGTCAACGTCTTGTGCTTTACAAAGCACAGGTCCGGCCGCACGTAGAGTATTGCTCACATCTCTGGGCAGGGCCCCCAAATACCAGCTCGACCCACTTGACTCCCTAAAAAGACGGGCAGTTCGAATCGTTGATGATCGCAATCTCACGGAAAGAAATTGGAGTCGTTGTAGCAACGGAGAGACTTTGCGTGTTCTACAGTCTCTTTCACGGGGAGTGCTCTGAAGAACTGTTTGATTTGGTACCAGCGGCCCCTTTCTATCACCGTACCACTCGACAACGAAGCAGGCTTCATCCATATCACCTGGAAGCGTTCAAATCCAAGACGGTACGCCTTCAGCGATCATTTATCCCACGTACGCGTAAGCTCTGGAATGAACTGCCTGCTTCGATGTGTCCCGAGCGCTATGACATGTCCTTCTTCAAACGAGGTTTAAAGAGAGTTCTTGTTTCACGGTACGCAGCACTTTGCTGTGTCCTGACGTTGCTGAAGTCCATGAGCAGCGGTTACCACTTTCCATCAGATGGGCCACTTGCTCGTATGCCATCAAGGGCAATAAAAAGAAGAAAACATAGAGATATGAAAGAGCGGAGCCTTCTGTTACAAATATTTTATATACTAAAAAGAAGACCCCAACCACTAGGTTAAGAATGACCAAATGTTTACGAATATAAAGATATTTCATTTTTATTTATTTATTTATAGAAAGAAGTTGTGACGTCATTCATACCTGTAGCTCCCTAGTAGTATACTGTTGTACTTTGATCCAGAGAAACGATCGTAAATTGTTGATAAAGCCCATTCCACCCGTGCCGCCGCCCTGCAGGAACTTGAAGAACACATAGATCAGGACCAGGTCCCATCTGAAGTGTAGTGGCGGAATTGATATGCTGTCCACTGCAAACAAACATGTTTATTAAAATAGTATTAGGGCAAGGAAACGCTAGCACAAAAGGAAGAAATAATTTATTTTATTTCAATGATTCACGGATGGCGTCGAGGTTTAAGGGGTCGAATCCCACATGGGACAAAAATATGTCTGATCCACAAAAGGTTCTTCCAAGTCAGGGTGTCCTGTGTCCGTTGTTTGAATGTTTGTAAAGCCCCCGCGATACAAGAATTATTTCAAGCGCGAGAGTTGTCCTTTCAATAAAATAAAAAATAAACCTCGTTAGCAAATAAAATATACAGCGTGTAACAGAAAGGTGTGGTCATATTTAAGAACCGTAATCTATATCTGATAAACCTAAGTGCCGTACCAAGGTTTAAAAAATGATATATTTAAATATTTTTCATTTATTATTTAAACATCGAAACAAAAGCGTTACATCACTATCAAAATTGCGCCTTATTATTGTCAGGTTCACGGAGAACATCCTAATCAGATGTCAGTGTTGTTTAAAAATCGACTACAATGTATGATATTGATAAGGCGATAAGAGAGCAATTTTATTTGTTGGGGTTTCCCATTGTACTATATTATGTGACAATTAAATATGACAATACCTCTCTATTACACACTATATATAAAAGCTATATAGTACATTATAATAAAACTACAAATAATAAAAAAATTTGTGTTAAGGCGAGACTGAAAAGGGCATATGTCTCAGCATATTCTACAACGAACAGCATATTATGCGATGTTCTGGGTGTCTAGTGCGAATTGTTTTACGTTAACGTAATCGAAACGTTTACCGCGGTAGGCACTCTGGTTTGTTCAGAGCTTGGAGCGGGCCGATCGGAGCGCCGAACGTCATAAGCGTGTCGATTGTGTTAACGTAAAATAAAATCGCACTAGGCACTCTGGATACATCTTTGAACGAGTGGCGGAACGAAGTCTTAGATAGGGACCGTTGGAGAAGTGTTGGGGCAGGTGTTTGTCCAATTGTCCAACAATGAGACCGGATAGGAATAATTAAAAATACTATCAGGATAACACTCATCCCATGCCTCGGCGAGCACATTCAGCCATCTTACAAGCGGCAATAGCTCAATGGATTAAGCATTAAACTTACAATCAAAATGACGTAGATTTTAATTCTACCGCTTGCATTACCGAACACACACACTACCATAAGCTCCGAGTAGCATTATCGGTACGACTGAGCCCTGACATATTTTATTCTCTGTGAAAATTAGTATTAATCACTAATCACCCAGTGAGGGTGATAGAGACTAATTGTATGGAAAGAGGCGAAAATCTACGACTAATCGTTTGCTATGCCATGAAAAATTATGGATATCTAAGAATATATACTCCTTTTAAAGTTCGAAAATCTCTTATACAAAAGCTTTGTCCGTCCGTCCGTTCGTCCGTCTGTCTGTTATACAACTTTATACTCAAGAACCGTAAGAGCTAGAGACTCGCGGTCAACATAGTCAGTCAATCAGCATAGTCGATATACCTCGAAATGTCTATGATCTTTGACTTTTGACCTCAAGGTCACGTGGTATCATGTGACCTTTGCATATTACTTGAACCATTTTATCGAACTCGTAAGATTTACGGCAATTCATTGTCGATTCTCACTTGTTTAAAGACGTTATTTAACAGTATTAAACATTTAAATCTTAACAGTAGCCCTATTCCATTTGTCTGAATGACTGATCGAATGGCGTAATGGTTTAAACTTTAAGTGGTTGCCTCACCACTGCCACTGTGCCGTTGGGGTTCGAATGCCACACGGAGCAAAAAATTGTGAGATCAACAATTGGTTGTTTCGAGTCTGGATTTTCTTTGTGTCCTTTGTGTGAGTCCCCCGCGATAAAGGAATTATTTCTAGTGCGGGAGTGAACGCCTCATTTACCGACCCGAACCCACTCCTTAAAACAGGCATTCCAGCCTATCAAGTCTCACTCCATTCGCGCCTGATATTCAGGTCTGCACAAGACCCATTAAGATTGCAAAGTCATAAATCGGTGAAGGAAATTGCGTTGCCCGCTTGAACATTGCGAAAATGCTTCAGAGTATTATGGATAAATAACTCAGTTCAGGTTGTATTGGGCAATCGTCTTATATAAAAAAAAGTAGGTATATCGCAAATGCTACGATGCGATAAAACTTTGTTTGAAATCTTTAAATTGCTCACTTGCTGTTTTGTTATACCTACACTGACGGACTCATAAACTGCATCAAAGTCCAGGATTACTTTCGAATTAATATTTTTGATAAGTATGCAAACTTTTTAGATTAAACTAAATGAAAATGTGGAAACTGTCCATTAATCATAAAAAAACAAAATTTAAAAATAGAATTTTAGTAAAAGATAAAATTATAGACGGGAAAATTAAATTCATGTGTTATTAGAGTAAAGTTTGAAAATAACTACTTTGTTTTTTTTTTCATTTGCGATTTAAATTATTGTTACCAATAGTATTGATTATTAGTCTTTTAAACACAACAAAAGTTTTGTAACTATAAATATGGATACTTCGTCCGAACAAGCCGCTCAAATTGTGGCATTGGTGCGGGAAGGCTTGAATCAACGAACGATTGCTAGAAATTTAAATTTAAATCAGTCTACGGTTTCTAGAGTATACCGAAGGTTTGTAGAGACAGGTTCTTACAAAAGGAGACCCGGTACTGGCAGAACTCGACCAACCACCCGTCGTGACAATCGATTTATTGTTTTAACTTCCCTACGAAATCGTTTCCTCACGTCAGTAAACATCAAAATAGAGCTAAATGAAGTGCGTGGAGTAAACGTGAGTGCACGAACAAGGAAGGAGGCTTAAGGAAGCGGAAATCACCCTTTTTAGACCAGCAAATGGTCCAAAGCTGTCTGCAGCTCACAGACAAGCTCGTTTAAGATTTGCGCGTGAACATCTTAATTGGACTGAAAGCAATCGGCCTCCATCTTGTCACCGATGAGTGTAGGACATGTTTAAACAGTGCAGACGATCGCAGAAGAGTCTATCGTCGACGTGGGGAGAGGTAACTCAAAGTTGCATTGAGCACCATTTTGCACCATTTTTACCGTTGCATTAACCAATACTTGGTTAAAATGTTTATTTCAAAGGCGTCTTAAAATGTTCAAGACGCCTTTGAAATAAACATTTTAACCATGATGCAGTTTATGAGTCCGTCAGTGTATTTTAACATTTATAGTTTATATTACATTTTGCCCGCGGGTACGCTCGCGTTAATGTAGATTTTGTCAATATACTTGTATCTTTAGGAACAGTACTTTTCTGGAAAAGTATCCTACATCCTTTTCTATACCCCTTACAATGTATATGCGAAATTTCATGATGATTGGTTTAGTAGTTAAGTGAAGCGTTACAAAGAATTAAATAAACAAGCATTCGCATTTATCTATATAGTTAGGATCCTAATCATAATCATCAAAATGTAATCTTGTAAAACTACACTGATTGTTGTCGAATAATAAGGTACATAGTTTATTATCTTCTACGATGGTACAGAACCCTTCGTGTGCGTGCGAGTCAAGTGGCACTTGACCGGGATTTTAGCACAACAAAGGGCACTAAATGGGTCTAACCTGTCAATTGTTGGAAGGCCAGAAATAAATAGAAACCTAATGTGTCTAGCTGCCGGTGTGCCACTACGACTCAATAGGTTAACTGAAGTACGGATACTTACCTATAATTTTACTGTAAATACGCACGCATAGGTAGCCAACCTATTCAAAATTTGTTATTGCGCATGCTTATTAGACGAAGATCTGACTAGCCATGCTGCCGATAGTAGACCAATTCCTCAAGGGCCTGGCAACCGTACCCAAAGCAAGAACACAACGTAGGTTTCTGATCTGCTAAAGGGAGGATACATTCCTAGTCCGGCTGTTTCAGTTTGAGCACTTAGCCAGTTCTTTAACAGAACAAAGGGTACCGAATAAGTTTGACCAGTCAAGTCTTGGAATGCCATAAACACAATTAAAAACCTGTTATGACTGGCTGCCGGTGTGCCGCTGCGACTCAATAGGTAAAATGTATCTGGCAGCTATTGTGTTGCTGCGACTCCATGGGTTATTTGTATTTGGCCACTAGTGTAACGCTGCGACTCAATGTGTAAATTGTATCTAGCCGATACTGCCACTCAATGTGTTAACTGAAGTTCAGTTACTTACCTATCATTTTACTGTAAATGGGTACGCATAGGTTGACAACTCGGCCTGCGATGAGTGTAAGGATACAAATGAGCACGTTTATTTGAAGCCAGGTACTCTTGCGGGGCCACAGGAACGGCAGAAGTGTTCGTAATTTGGAGAATACATTTCTGAATGTTGATCGGTTGTCATCCTGCACACAATTAAACAAAACATTCAAAACTTATAATATGAAGTTTAATTTAAGTGTATCTTAAATAATAAATAATATCAGCCCTGTATTTAACTGTCCCACTGCTGGGCACAGGCCTCTTCTCACCGTGAGACGGGTTAGGCCATGGTCCACCAGGCTGGCTTAGACCGGGTTGGCAGACTGCGGGTTGGCAAACTTCACATATCTTAGAGAACATTATGGAGAACTCTGAGACATGCAGGTTTCCTCACGATGTTTTCCTTCACCGTTAAAGCAAGCGATATTTAACTATTTAATACGCATATAACTTCGAAAAGTCAGAGATGCGCGCCTTGGGTTCGAACTTGAAACCTCTGCGATGCAGTCCAACGGTTTCCCACTAAGCTATCGCTGTTTAAGTGTAACTACTTTACTAAAATTATTGGGAAGAGAGGAGCGCGGCTCGGACCGTCGGATAGCGCACCCCAACTATTGCAATAGAAAACTCTTCCCAATCATTTTATTACAATGGATTTCCACCAAGTAACTCGTAATCCGATTCAATATGTAACTACTTTGACAAATTTTATCATGATTTCTTTACTGTTTTTCACGGATATCTCCCTGCTTCATGTATAGTTCTTGTATTGCTGAAGACTTTACAAACTTTCAAACAACGGATACAAGAACATCGGTCTCTGATCTGCTATTTGTGTATCACATATTTTCTACCCGGGGCTCAAACACACAACACTCGGCGCTGTGACTATGGCGAGATGATCAATTTAACCACAACGCCATAATTATGTGCAGTATACAAATAACAATACCTGCCCGGGGTCGAGGACGTTTAATCACAAATAAAAAAATTAAATACTTTATCGATTCGTTTAGTTTCCATATTTTACGGGCAAATAACATTCAAAACCATGATATAATCCGTAAAAGTAGTTCATTGTATTTTTGACATTATAATACTGTAATATATAATTGCCATATTTAATATTCTAAATATTAATCACTACATATTATAAAACAAAGTCCACCGCCGCGTCTGTCCGTCTATTCGCGATAAACACAAAAACTACTGAACGGATTTTTATGCGGTTTTCACCAATAGACAGCGTAATACATGAGGAAGGTTTAGGTGTATAATTTCTTAGGGTTTTATACTGCCCCCGCAAAGCTGGGGAGGGTCGCTGGTATCTATATAGGTATAACACAACTGATTGACATGTCATTGTTTGATTATATTACTAGTATAATATCAAGCCTACATACAAAATAATTCAAAATAAAAATAATTCGTTTCTCACTGGCATGTAGACGTAATAATGTTTCGCCATATTATGCATTTTGGCTGAGTGAAAAAATAAACAGTCTGAAACCAAAGACATACGTTTGTAATCTCTATTACTCAGGGAACTATGATACATGGCAATAAAGAAATATTAATTATATTAATCATATCTTAATCCTTACTAATATTATAAATGCGAATGTGAGTTTGTTTGTAACGCTTTAACGCCTTAACTACTCGACCGATCATCATGATATTTAGCGTACACATTGTCAGGGATACAGCAAAGTACATTGGGTACCTTTCATACAAAAAAGAATTGTACCGAGGGATAGAAAATTTACGTAACGAACATTTACGCGAGCGAAGCAGCGGGCAAAATCTAGTATAGTCAGCCTTTATCTTACTTCATTGTATTATCTCAAAGTAAACAAGAATGGAAATACCCCTATGTGTTTTGTATAACCAAAGATTTTTTTATTAGTTCGATTACATGAGGCCTCTATGGCGTAGTGGTTAGTGTAACTGACTGCCACGTCTGAGGTCGCGGGCCGATTCCCGCACAAGTCAAACAATTGTGTGCATGAACATGGATGTTTGTCTTGGTCTGGGTGTTTCTATGTATAATATGTTACAAAAAAAAAAGAAGTATATATGTATGTTTATTTATTGTCTAGTACCTAACCATAGTACAAGCTCTGCTTAGTTTGGGCTAGATAGTGTTGTGTGTGTGTGATAGAATATTATATTATTATTATTATCATCTTTATGAAACGTGATACGTATAAGTATAGCATTAATATTTATTTATCGCCAAATTTCATCGTTTCCAGCAACTTTTCAGACTGTTTACTAGTACTCACCCAATCAAGAATAAGTTAATTTTATGACGAAATAATTAAAACTGAAGATATAATAATTAATCCAAAATCATCACAGTATAACCTGCTTTTGTTTTTTAAATATATCCTTTTCTCCTGTACTAATAATTAAATGATTTTGATATGGACATGACATCTTAACCTACATAATTCGAAAAGTCAACGACACAGGCTTATTTTGACAGTAGCTGTTCATTCAAAAAGTTCATCAATTTAAAAAGTTTCTATTGCCATGGCTTTTACTACAAAATAGGTTGCATTCTTTGGTATCTATGGTTCAGCTAAATTATTTTCAATAATTATGATATGAAACATAGATTTAATTTTTATACAACATTATGTTTGTAGATTTACGGGTAATTACGTATTCGAAAAAATATTTCTGCAGTATAGCTATAAATATTATTTCCTTGCGAAAACAATAGTTGAAAATATGCATTTCTGGGATTGATACAAGGATCGACGGCATCGACTGTTGGTTTTTCCGTAATAGATGATTATAGCAGTGTTGGTCTCAAGCGCAGACTGGGGCTGCTTCTCTACAGAGTGCACACGAAGAATACTTGCTCGCAAGCGACAATAGTCACGCTTTTCTTAAATAAAACCAAATAAAATCTTAATATATCTTTTAACACTAACAAGACTATATATAAAAAGTTTGCTTAGAGGATAATCTATTATAGCTTATTCTTACCTTCTTCATATAAACAAAAGAAGCAACATTTTAAGCGTCGACATCCCAGTGGAAAGGCATTGGAGATGCGATCAAATTTCGAAATTAATTTTTTTCAGAACTTACACAAGTATATAATAATATAATATAATAATATCAGTCCTGTATTAAACTGTCCCACTGCTGGGCACGGACCTCTTCTCACTGTGAGAAGGGTTAGGCTATAGTCCACAACGCTGGCCTAGTGCGGGTTGGCAGACTTCACGTATCTTCGAGAACATTATGGAGAACTCTGAGACATGCAGGTTTCCTCACGATGTTTTCCTTCACCGTTAAAGCAAGCGATAATTAACTATTTAATACGCATATAACTTCGAAAAGTCAGAGATGCGCGCCTTGGGTTCGAACTCGAGACCTTTGCGTGGCAGTCTAACGGTTTCCCACTAGGCTATCGCTGCTAGATCACAAGTATATTAGCTTAAAAATTAACAAGAATACTAGTAACTTGCATCCGACATTGCTAATGAACTCATAATAAAAATAGTATTAAGGTTTAGAATCATACCCTTGGAGGAATATTTCTGCGTGTCTCCTCCTCACCCTCAAGGAACTCGAACTGGTGCATGATGCCAGGCGCCTTCATGCCAAGCACGAACATGATCATACACGACACATATCGTCCAACAAACAGCGCCATCTCCAGTCGATCTTGAAGACTGTTAACATAAATATTAATGCTTAACCTGTCAATAAATGCCAGTCATAATTAAAAACCTATTGTATCCGGCCGCCAGTGTACCACTGCGACTGACTAGGATAAACAACAAGCAACATAGGGTCTGTAAATGTGCCCAGTAGACGGCAAAATACGCTGCAACCAAAACGTGGGCCCTAAAATCACAGCTGACGAAATGAGGATACTTCAGCGTATCCTTGCGTCAGTCTATGTATGTATATGAAAAAAGATGTGCAAAACTGCCATATGAAAAGATGAGATATTGAACCTTTAAAATGCGAAACGCTAGCCGCATCTCGCTCGGACTGGAGAGCTCTGGTTAAAACTAAAGTTTCTGACTTTGAGGAGTGACGTCTGAACTTGACTCTTGGCGCCCTGTCCTGCGGCGATCAGTTACAACTATGAGAATGGTGTGCTCACATGTCCGCAATGTATACCTTCTCTCACAAGATTGGCTACAGCTGTCACTTAAAACCAAATTAACGACAACTTTCTCCAAGGAAATAAATCAGTTTCCGTGACTGAAATCGGTCGGCAGGTGTCTTCATCATATGAACAATTTTGTAGTTTTTCATTAAGACTGTGCCGAGCGAAATATCCCAGCCGGTCACAGCCGGTCACAGTTAAGTGAACAAAATCAACACTTTTTGTTTAATACAAATATACAATATACATTTACCATAACAATTAATGTGTTTACAATTACTCCGTGTAAAAATATTAAAATAATTAATGTTTTCTCCTACAAAATTACGTAAAATTGCACGACAAATGCAAAAACGTAAGCTCGTGTTACGTGATTTTTAGATTATAACAGTAGAAATCTATCCTATTCTACAGCTTAAACGAAACATAAATAGTTATATTACAATTTGTCCGTCCCAAATATATAAGTAATTGGTTGACAACAAAGATAAATGTTTATGAAAAAAGTACTTCAAATCCTCCATACAATTTTACTATGGCGGCCGAGCGCCGATTTGAATATGCGCCGTACGAGCTCTGTCATTATCTGTCTTACGCTCGGCGCAGTCTTAAGTTATATATTAAAACTGCAGGAAATAGGTAGGACTCTGAAGTTGCAATGGATTCCGGCTCACATTGGATTACATTGTAATAAAGAAGCTGACAGACTGGCTAAAATGGTCTGCTCACAAGAAATTCATATCTAAACTGATTAATTTAAAAAAGGTAAAGTAAAAACTGAATTGATTTCAATCAATCAACATCAGTCTCATTCACGACTTACAAGTGAAATCGGGATAGGAAACTTGCATGTCTGTTAGTTCTCCATAATGTCCATGAAGACATTTAAAGTCTGCCAATCCGCACTGGGCTAGCGTGATAATCTATGGCCGAACCCTTCCCACACTGATAACAGACTCATGCCCAGAATTATGACATTGACACATACGGGGCTGATATTATCATAATTGATATCGAAAAAGGTAAAGTGGCCATATCTTATTATTATTTATTATCATCTATTTTCTCATTTATGGTTAAAAATCAATTTATCTAGCATGTTACGCTATAACCCGAAACATGGTACTGGATCATAGATGCAGTAACAGATTACAGTCAATAAATACTTACTCTTTCAAATGCCACCACCATCCTTCCTTATTTAGGTTCAAGAACGAGAGATTCTCAGAGACGAATATCATCGCCCAGAAAACAAGCAGCACAAACCCATGTCCTCTGGGAGGGACCGAGGGCAACAGAAACCGTCGTTCCAACACTGCTAAGTAGGCCGATAGCGGGAATACTACTAATGTAACTGACAAAGCTACTACCTGTAACAAATAAACACATGATTAAGTCATCGTATGGACCCATCAGCTCCATGGCGTAAGATCATTCGTGATGCCTTAAGTTAGATGCCCAGGTTGCGTAAATTGTAGTTTACTTTTGGTGTCAGAAAATTTTCAGTCTACTTGTTTTTACCGTCCATATTCGAGCAGCGATAGCTCAGTGGGGAGACCAACAGACTGCAATGCAGAGGGTCTCGGGTTCGAACCCACGTCGCGCACCTCTGACTTTCGGAAGTTATATGACTTTTCGAAATTATTTGCGTATTGATTGACAATTATCGCCTGCTCCGTGCCTCGGAGAGCACGTTAAGCCGTCGGTCCCGGCTGCCATGAACATCTATGGCAGTCGTTATTGGGAGAGTGTCGACACAAAAGATCCCACTGGGCCGAAGTGTCACCGGTCTGCACTGACTGGCCCCCACATAAGATACAAGTCATCGTATGGACCCATCAGCTAAATGGCGTAAGATCATTCGTGATGCCTTAAGTTAGATGTGTTCGAAAATTTTCAGTCTACTTGTTTTTACTGTCCATATTGGCAGATAACCTAACTAGCTAGTTAGTTATAGTTTTAACTGTCTAGCCTAAGGGTATCGTTAGCCTTCGGGTTGCGGAGGTCAGGTGGCAGCCGCTCCGTGAAAAACTGATATCCAGTCAAATCCGGTTAGACCAAAAAAGCCAACCCCAAGTGACTTGGGAATAATAAAGGCTAAGAGAGAAGATTGGCAGATAACTTAACTATCAAACTCATGTATTTAGCTAAAGTCATATCCATCACTAAACATAAATATAAGGTCTTTATGTAGGCGATTGCAGTATTAGTTGACACCTAAACATAAATTGTGGAATATAAGTTCAATACACTTCAATATAATATTTTGAAAATATATGCCTCATACGCTTTCATGAGGGCCTGCAAAATAGGAAGGGAACGTACCGGCTTAACGCTAAATCAGCCGGTACCTTCTTCAGCTCTCATTCTACGCTAAACAATTTTTGTCCCTTCGTGATGATATATCTTACAAAACTCGCGACGCAAAGCATACAGCGATTACTTAAAGCATTTTACTCCCATTTTTCTGTACCGTCCTATCGACTCCATAGAAAAATTATGCTAGAATATGCATTAAGCCCATCTATATTATCCTATTTATATATAATACTATATTATAATCTATATATATAAAACTCTTCCGTTACTGAGTGACTGACAGACAACGCACAGCCGAAACTACTGAACGCAAGAAGCTGAAATTTGGCATGTATGTTCCTTGGAGAGTGTAGGGAGCACTAAGAGAGGATTTTTGGAAATTCCACCGTTAAGGGTGTGAACCCGATATTCACACGGGAACGGGACTTACGCGGGTGAAGCTGGGGGAAAACTACTAGTACAATATAATAAAACAGCTGACAAAACACGAATATATTCAAATCAACTACACACATAGCAACAAATGTAAAACAAACAAACAATATTTACCATATATCCATAAGTATACCCTCCTTTAAAAAGCAGCGCTTGCAGCATGAATCGTATCACAGCCAGTACAGGTACAAATAACGTGAAGAACAGTTGCACGGCGAACAACCTCGAGGATCTTACGTCTACCACTTCTGTGGCATATCTGGAACAAAAACCTTTTATTATCATACTGCTTCTTCTGAGATATATACAGCGTGGAAAATAAAGGTATGGTCATATCTTAAGGCTGTAATGTATATCATGAATAACTTATGAGGCCTATGACGTGATCAAAATCTTCTATGTTTTATTTATTTATTACTAGATTTTGCCCGCGGCTTCGCTCGCTTAAATGTAGGTTAGGTTCGATTAAATAAAATTAGTACTTTTTTCTGGATGACAGGAACTCTTTGTTTTTTCTCTTTCCCTGACATGTATGTCAAATTTCGCCCCTTTCATAGAAAGACGGAGCCCCGCCTCGCGGGGCTCCTATTTTTGGGTGGATTTTAAGAAGAATCCTAACAAATACCTATTACTGGGCGAACCTTGAGGGGCGAACGGGCTCGTAACCGAAATTTCGTGATGATCGATCTAGTAATTAAAGCATAAAAGCGTAACAAACAAACTCACATTCGCATTTATAATATTAGTTAGGATTTAAATATCGGGAAAAACGCATTACAACACAATCAAAATATTATATCAGGTCATTTTCGGCGTCACAGATATCACCCGAGTTAGCTGTTAGTGTTGTTTAAGTATCAACTAGAATGTATGATATTGATAAGTCGATAAAAAAGAAAATGCCATATCTTAGTGAATATAATGTCTGTGGATTGATTTGTCGCGGTATTATTGGTGGAATTATGTCACACACTCTATATTATCTTTTTAAGTTTCATAGATTTTAAGTAAATTTTGTTTCAAAAAATATATATAGTCTTAGGATGGATTTTAATGTATAAAAACGATTTTTGACATGTTTCATAGAATGTGTCAAAATTTGTCCGTAGGTAAAATGATTAGTTGTTAGATGTTTATTAGGCCTTTCGTTAAAGAAGTGCTACTGTCCGTATACTATGGTGCATGGTGTGACACCTTAAAAGTTGTGCATTAAGGCCTGGTTTCTATATTAAGAAACGAGACATATTAGGTACGAATAGTTAAGATTTGACATATTTTCTATAAATATGTCAAATCTATATAGAATATATAGTATTATTATACAATACATATAATATAGAATATGCGTCAAAAATTATTTCGTCTATCTACGATCTTTCTTTCTTTCTTTTCGTGTCGCCAGCCTGTTGTCAAGAGCTGTTCAAGCCGCCCGAAGGCCTCTGACATGGCTTAACGACTGCTGTCAATTTGACAACAACCGAGACCGACCGAAGGAGACGCTCAGATGAAATACCACTAAGCGGTCACCCATTTATAGACTGACCGCACCCAACGTTGCTTAACTTCGCTAATCGTTTAACGATCAGTAAGTGCAACTGGCTATGAGCGGATGAGATATCTACGTTGATATGCGACATAGCCAATAGATATCGAGTTGGGTTGTAGTTTATGTATAAGAAGGTAGAATAGTGCAATGAGGTGTTTATAGTAAATTTACAAAACGTACATATGTTAATAATGTCCTTCAGACCGAATTTCGATCACGGCGGCCAGTCTTAACGGAGACTGGCCATCTGCGCAGGAGATATTATACTTAGTGCACAAGTGTGTGCGCAAACGCAAGTGCACTCTCTGTTCCATAACTGTCACGATCCGATGGGATGGTAACACGACACGACTGGTGAGAGATGAGGCGCTGAACCAACGGCTTTACGTACTTTCTGAGGTACGGGGGGGTAACACCGCCAACTTCCTAACTCCGGGCTGCTATTGAGGATTCTTAAGAGGAAAACCTAATATCTTTTCCTTGGCCCGGCCCCGAATTCGAACCCGAGATCTCACGCACAGCAGTCGCATTCACTACCGCTGCGACATAAAGATAAAGATCATATAAGAACTTAAGTGTTAGTATCAACATAAGAATTAATGTAACAGCCACTGGATGTCCAAGTTAATAAATAAATACGACTATACGACGGTATTTAATACTGGTAGTCTAATGGTAGCAGAACCCACTATCGAACATTATTTGGCGACGACACGAATGAACTCGTGCGGACAAAAGTCGGATTTTAGTGAGAAACCGTTGAAGTTCCTGGAGAACCTCTTACTATTCGATGTTATGTGCATATTAAATAGTTATTTACATCGCTAAAACGGCGAAGGAAAACATGTGGGGCTGTCTGCTGTCTGACAGTTCTCTATAATAATCTCCAAGATATATATTTAGATATGTCTGCCAGCCCGCACTGGGCTAGACATAACCCATCTCGCACTGAAAAGAGGCCCGTACCTAGCAAGGCACAATGCACTGGCCGATTATTACTATAACAAGGACTTCAGACCCAGGTTTGTATAAAAAATGACATGCGTAATTTATTTTCTTATTAAGGCCGAAAATTATTATGTTCCTTCAGTTCTTCATTGCGCGGTCTATATACATCTTAAAACCTTTAAATCTGGTCCTGGTTCGGCATAGTACCTACCTTTTTGAACAACCGCTTTAACCG